>CM070669.1:10632608-12009436 GCA_036346575.1 Dendrocalamus sinicus | reverse complement strand
AGAGCACAAGCTACATGCTTCACACTTGAGCACTCCTCTCTATCTCTCAAGAACACACGAAGAGAACAACCTCTCTCTTCTCACCAACTCTCAACAAAAACCAATAGAA
Source organism: Dendrocalamus sinicus (assembly GCA_036346575.1). Taxonomy (NCBI): domain Eukaryota; kingdom Viridiplantae; phylum Streptophyta; class Magnoliopsida; order Poales; family Poaceae; genus Dendrocalamus; species Dendrocalamus sinicus. The sequence continues at coordinate 12,009,327 of CM070669.1, read as the reverse complement.
AGCAAAAGAGGATACAAAGCAAAACCAACCCCCAAAGCTTCTAAACCCTCTCACAGGCATGCCAACAACCAGGAGACATGCACCTATTTATATCCTAGCTTAGTGGGTTCACCACATGCTTTGCCCATTAAGCTTTACTCTTTACCCACTAACTCTAGTGCTTTGTCCACAATCCACTTCCTTTAGTGCAGCTTTGCGTATTCACTCAACGCCCTCGTGCATGGCTCGTGTCTAGTCCGGTCATCCTGCCTCACCACGACTCTCGCCTCGATGTCTTGCAGCCATTATAGACAAGAAACACATTACATAGCACACTTCGACACATGTAATCACAATTAGCATCAATTAATCAAACTCAAGCATAAAATGGCCCAAAAGCTCAAATGGTAAGAAGAATACGCCTCAAGTCCGACTAACGAACCCGATCGAGCCAAATGCCATCATGGCACGAAACACACAACCCAAACTCAATCTTTCCAAAATACTCGTCAATTACTCATCACAAACATGGGGTCATAACCACATGGTCTCTCACTTATATAATACAAGCTATATCACGTGAAGCAAGCTTACTACTGGTCGAGTGAAGAATATTTTGGTTTCCATTGCACCATTCGCTATGAACTGTCTTGAAATATATTGGGCTCTGGACCCACAGTTTTGTATTTCACTAGAGTAAATTAGTCACAAGTCATAAGAAAAGTTATAGTTTTAAAAAGAATAGTTCATGTTCATCTTTAGTTCACGCAAGCATTGTTTGTCTTGTCGGATCTTTAGGTAACATTTTAAAGTTAACTTATCATTTCCATTTGGTGACAAACAATCATTTATGTATTGTCATATAATTCTGATTGTGTACTGTAGCAACCAAATGTTATTGGAGTTTTAAAAAAAGAAGTTAAAAGGTATAGGAAAGTGGACATAGTATTAACTGTCCAGAAATGTGCCACTGAGAAGTTGTGTATCAATCTCACTGATAACACATGGCAAGTAGCACATCTAAGTAATGGTCAAGTTTAATTGATTGTAGAGAAACAAATTAGGGACTATACCAGTTGGATGTTGATGAAATCCTCTGTATCATCAATATACTACTTCTTCTAGAAAAAGTGAATATAAGTAGCAAAATTGTTAGCCAATGTAGTTCTTAAGATGAAAAAAGAAAAGAGGCTAACATAAATACAATTCAGGCTTTATACCAAATTTAACATAAAGAAGGTAACATATAGATTGGAAAAAATTACTAATACCAAAAGAGGGAAGGTGGGAGGGAGACCTTACCGGCGGCTTTCGGAGTCGAGGGCCTGGGAAAGGCGGGATGGGGGTCCCTAGCGCGGCATGGGAGGGAAGGCGGGAGGGAGATCTTGTCGGCACGCCGGGCAGAATCTGGAGGAAGGAGGCGGCGGCAAGGCGGAGGTGATGGCGACGGTGTTCTATGGGGTGGGAGGACAGAAGGAGAGGCGCCAGGCGGGAAGCGATGACGGCGTTGTCAACTGCCGAGACTCAAGAGGAGAGGCGGAGCCAACAGCAGTGACGTTCGTGGACACGGACACAACCACACCAAAGAAGGGAGAGGAGGAGGCTGGCCATGGTGCTCACCTTTGTCTCACCGGATGTGGTCGAGGATTGAGAAGAAGCCAAGAAAGCGGCGGCGGCGGCGCGGCTCACGCCTCGAGGGGAGGAGAGGCGACAGCGGCAGTGCCGCTAGTCTATGGGGCGAGGCGGTGGCGCTAGTTTGTGGGGCAGAGGCGCGGCAACAGCGTCAGTCTATGGGGGAGGACTAAGAACAGCGGGTGGCGGTGCCGGGGTGTGGGGACAGAGGCGGCAGGCGGTGGCGCTGGTCTGGGGTGGAGAGGCGGCGATGGTGACGCTGGTATGCGGAGGCGAGAGGCGGCGACGCAAGTCTGTGGGGGAGAGAGACGGCAGCGGTGTGGGAGTGGGACGGTGGGAGGAGGACCGAAGGTGGCAAAGGGCGAAGGAGGAGTAGATGAAGACGAAGCAGCTAGATGCCTAGATCTGATTTTCTTGTGCCGCAGCGCCGCCGCCGCGCTAGGTTAATCGGGCGAGTAGGCGTCGCCGGCCGCCCCGCTCGTCTCCAGCTCCCGCTCGCGATCGCTAATCCGAATTCGGATTGGCCATTGCTCGGCGTATGGCGTTATACGGATAGTTACCGGATAATAATCCAATAACTATTTGAAAAATACTCGAATAGCTCTGTATCCGTCGGATAATGTCTTTTCCGAATTCGTTTCCATATCCAACAAAAAATATCTGGATCCGTTTCCGTATCCAACAAAACCTTCGGATGTTCGAGAATATGCTTCGAATTATATCCGAATTAAAACGGTTGGACGGTCGGTCGGGAAATATCTCCATCATGCATGCCGAGCGTGACGTGCGCTGGAGCGGGCTGACGACGCGTGGGCACGTACGCTGGCGGGAGCACACTGGGCGACGCGGCAAGCGCGAGTCGCTGGCGCAGCCGTGTGGCAAGCAATGCTTTGGCGATGGATGGCATTGGCGATGAAGCGAATGGGCAGACGGCCGTTTGTGCTACACGGCATGGCTGGGCCGGTCGTGCGCTAGCACGTGGGTGTTGCTCGCCAGCAAAGCGGCTTGCGCTGCACACTGTGCATGGACATGCGCTGGTGCCAACGTAGCAACACGGCGCGTGGCGAGGCAGCACCGATAATGGAATGAAAAGGCAAGGTTGGTACGGTTTTTTCTGGGTTTTGTGTTCTCTCTCCCCACGTCCTCTTTTATCATAGCATAACTTCAGTTTTTAACTTTCCCGGTATGAATTGTTCCAAGAAAAAGACTGCTCTACAATTCCAAAGCATTTTATCTTTATGTATTCTTTTTTCTCTATTTATATATAGGTCCACAAGAAAGGTATTTCCAAAATATTGCAGCTCTACCATGAGAACTGCACATGGCTACGTGTTAGTGGAGCTGCGGAGTAGGCTGGGTATATTCAGACACGGGGAAGCACCAGCCAGAGGCGGATCTAACATGGGTCAAGGGTGTTCAACCGAACACCCAAATTTTTTTATAAAATACCAGGTATATAATAGATATATTAGATAAATATACTATTAGTTGTATTAAAACTATATTTTATACCTGCAAATAAATTCAGCCCGCACTTCTCGTTTCTTGCGTGCAGCTCATGTAATATACTAGACCTATTTTTCTTTCTACCTCAGCCCTCTTCACATCCAAAGAGATAAAGATATAAACAAAATCATAACATTTGTTCTATTTCTCATCTTATGGCTATCTCTGTGAGAGACGGCTTCAGCCAGTCGAGTGGCGAGCGGAAGTGCAAAGCTAGAGGCGAGTGACGACCGGCGGACACGGACGTGGTGCCATGATGTGATGACAATCATGCGTGAGGCAGCACGCGCAGTGCAAGGTGAGTGTGGCAGCGGGGCGGCGAAGAGGTGTCGCGGGCAACGAGCAAAGGCACAACGAACACGGAACACGGAGGTAGGGAGCGGGTGACAGAAGGGAGCAGCGTAGTAGCCGGGAGGAGCGTGGCATTGGGAAGTGAGTAGCACCTCTAGCTTATTGTCATCGTCCTCTATTTCAGATCTAGGTGTGCTCCACCCCACTTCACTTATTTTTCTTTCTTGGTCTATTTTGCTTCATGAAAGAAACATACAATTTTCTCTTAGATAGACAGTTCTTGCTGATGGGGAAATAGCAAAAAGGCAAGATCAACAAGATATACAACTCTCATTTATCTCTATAATTTGTTGTTTAATTTATATAATTATACTCGCTTTATGTCGCTATTTTCTCATAAGAAATCATTAATTTTTGTAATTTATGTATTTTTATTATATCTACATACACGTATCATTGTATTTATGTTTGGAGGGGGACAAGGTAATCGAGGTATCGACATATTCGAGCAACTTAGCTCAAATCCGAACACCCATTCTAAAAATCCTGGTCCGCCATCGGCACCACCATGGCCAAACATGCGATGGACTCACCGCCGCGGATGAATATGTGGCTGTATCAACGCGCATCCAACCCCGGAGTACTTGGTGGGCCCATGGTGGCGTGGCGCGGTGGCACGCTACCGTGACAGCAGTGGTACTGCTCCTTCTCGCTACGATGGGTAGATTAGAAGGCAACTCACTATTGCAAGACATTGTAACAAGTGTTTGAGAATGAACTATTTCTTCTTATTGTCATTCGAATCTGTACAATGATTTATAGATGATGAGATGGTGGCATAAAAGATGTCTGCTTGGAAAAGACATCAGACATTTGGGGTAAATCGCACATTGGGCATTTTTGGTTTGTAACTGGTTTGTAACACTCCCCTTGACCAATGTGTCTTCATATGATCACCTTGATTCATCATCTTGGAAAACTCCTCCAAAACCCCGTAGGAAAAAATATGAGGAGAATCGATAGAATAGATATGCCATGAAAAACTCTTTTAAAACCCAGTGGGAAAATTTAAGGAGAAAATAATATGATATATATTTGATTATATCTCCTTAAAACCCCTGTGGGGAAAATAGAGACATAATATATTTATGATTACATTGTCATATTGCCTCATTAAAAACCTTGATGAGAAACCTTTGAGGGAAAACTCAAAAAGGGAAAAAAAAAGTACAATATTTATATTTGAACGGGTTAAGTCATAGGAGATTTCTCCCCCTGACATCTGCAAATCACGTAGTCTTCGCATACCAATTCCATGAACACATTTTTGGAATGTGGAAGTTGGTAATGACTTGGTGAATAAGTCTGCGAGATTATCACAAGACTTAGTTTGCAGAATATTTCTTTCCCACTCTCTTGCAATTGATGTGGGTAAAATAGTTTAGGTGCAATATGTTTTGTGATATTGGTATTTATGTAACCCGTTTGCATTTGAACAACGCAAGCAGTTGAACAACGCAAGCAGTATTATCTTCGTAGATAATGGTAGGTGATGCAATAGCACCTATACCACATGATTGTTGTATGTGGTTAATCATTCTGCGAAGCCATACACATTCACGTGATGCTTCATATAATGCAATTTATTTCAGAATGATTAGTGGATGTAGCCACTAGAGTCTGTTTCCAAGACTTCTAAGAGATGGTTGTTCCACCGTAAAAATACAAAGCTCGCTTGAGATCCGCATTATGGGGATCGATAAATAGCCAAAGATCTGTGTATCCTATTAAATCCACATTTTTATTCTTCGGAAGAATAGACCGAGATCTTTAGTGCCTTGAAGATATCTAAGGATATTCTTCACTCCTATCCAATGTCTTTTGGTTGGAGCAGCTATATCTAGCAAGTAGATTTATCGCAAATGCAATATCCGCCGGTGCAATTTGCAAGGTACATAAGCGCCCAATGGCACCGAGATATGGAACCTTGGGTCCCAATAGTTCTTCTTTGTCATCTCAGGGTCTAAATGGATCTTTATCCCTGTCTAAAGATCGAACAACCATGGGGGTTTTCGATGAATATGCTTTGTCCATATTGAATTTCTCCAATATTTTCTGGACATAGACTGATTGATGCACTAGGATGCCTGTATGAAGGTGCTCAAGTTGTATACCTAAGAAAAATTTGGTTTTACCCAAATCCTTCATTTCAAATTCCGTCATAAGATGATTATGTACTTCATCTATATCATGTGTGTTACCAATGATATTAAGATCATCAACATACACAGATATAATACAAAATCCTGTTGAGGATCTTTTGATGAATACGCATGGGCAATCATCATTGTTGGAGTATCCCTTTTTTGTTAGGAACTCACTTAGTCGATTGTACCACATTCTACCTGACTATTTCAAGCCGTATAAATACTTGTTCAATTTTACACAATACATATTGTGATTTGCATTTGGATTCGGAATTGAAATTCCATCGGGAACTTTCATGTATATTTCCGAATCAAGTGACCCATAAAGATATGCAGTCACTACATCCATCAACCGAAAAGATAGATGATTTTTACCGCCAATGGGATTAAGTATCGAATGTTATTCCAGTCATCTTCGGAGAATAAGTTTCATTGAAGTCAATGCCGGGTCTGCGTGTACCCTTGTGCTACAAGCCTTGCTTTGTATCTCACCACCTCATTGTTTTCATTCCGCTTATGACGAAACCCATTTGAAACCGACAGGAATACTTTGGGAGGTGTATGTATTACATTGGTGAATACATCTCTTTTCTTGAGCGAGACTAACTCCGCTTGAATTGCATCCTTCCATTGATTCCACCGAGCGCTGTTTGCACTCGCCATGGTCTTAGGATCGGATCATTTTGAAGGTTATTTGCAATTGTTGTGGAGAAATAAATGTCGACAAGTGTATTCTTACGATCATATGATTCTCCGTAATCAAGATAGTTAGTGGAAATTTCTTGGACCTGGTGACTCAATGTTATTTCCCAAAACATTTGAGTCGGGTATTCGATGTCCCGTGATCGAATTTGAGTGCACCGTTGATCCGGGTTCAAGGATCCTTTGGTGTCTATCAACTTGAGGTTGATCTGCATTTACATTCTTTTGTTTCCTTTGTCGCTTGTTAGAAACTGTATCCGCCATTTGTACTGTACTTCTCCCCCTCTTATTTTGAACTGGGAGTTGAGTGGTATTTTGCGGTACCTCCACTCTTTCAGGCATATTTTTGGCAGGATTATAGAATTTTGTGACACCCTTATAATCAGTAAATGCATCTGGCAGATTATTTGCAATGTTTTGCAAATGAATGATTTTCTGAACTTGAAGTTCAGTCTCTTTGGTACGTGGGTCTAAGGCAGGAATGCCTTGTACATTCCAATCAATTTCCTGGTATTTAGTTTGGTACTTATTATCTCCCCCTAATGCCGGGAAATGTTCCTCATTGAATATGCAATCAGCGTACTGATCGTGCAAAATAGCACACCCGCAAGTGCACGGGTTGCCACTGAAATAGTCTCCACAGGGACTAGACTAAGGCTACCGGTGCTCAGCTAAAGCTAGGTCAAATGAAACGGGGGAGAAAACTAAACTAAAACGACCAAACAATCTATCAAACAACGACGAAACGAACGACCGTACGAATGGACGTCGTACGACCGAACGAACTACACGACGAGAGACTAAACGAACGACGCACAAACGACGACTAACGCACGAACAACTATGACGCACGAACTACAACGACGACATGAACGAACGCGACTACCGACCGACGATCTAACTAACTATCGACCGCTAGACAGAATGGGGGAAGTCGAGAAGCACTGGGGGAGTCTAGAAGCAAGGAGGGAGTCAAGAGATAACGAGGGAGAAGACGGTCGACGGCTAACTAGATAACGACGGCAGGACAAACAAAGAACTATGAACGCTCGCACGACTTAACGACTGATCGACCACGAGAAAGAAAAGAGGGAGGTTGAGATGCACAAGGGAGGATCTAGAAGCACTAGGGGAGAAAACAACCGCCAGCTAGCTAGTTCGCGCTAGATAACACACAAACACAGACATATACTAACAATGATAACAGGACAAGCACAGGACATCGATATACAGGAAGCACTCACACTGACCAAAAGCATAGACTAACGGATCACAATTAATACTACTGAAAATACTACTAACTGAACACAAATAGCACAGTTATCACAGTAACAAAAGTACAGAACAGTGCACAATAACAGAACATATATCACAATCACAGAGCTCAGATTAACAGGTCACAATAACATAACCACAGATCATACATCACAAATCACTGATGATAATCCACAATTCATCAACACATTGCAAATGGTAATTGTCAGTTAATAGTGTGAACAGTAATTAAAAAACTGAAGAAATAAAGGGGGAGGAAATTAGACAACCGAGGCTGGGGTGAAAAAGGCGATGCCGTCGGTGGGGTCGGTGAAGTGGTGGCGAGAGCGCGCCGATGGAGGTCGGCGGTGCCGTGGAGTAGCAGCGGCGCGGTGAAGGGAGCGATGGCGCAGGGGGAGATGCCGGAGGAGTTGAGGTGGAGCTGAGGACAGGCGGCGATGGGCTCTGTGGTGTAGTGGAGAATCTGAGGGGCGGCGCTCGCCGGTGGTAGCCGAAGAGCAGCGGCGCCGAGGTGGGGCAAGAGGAGGCGCTGCAGGGGCGGCCGGAGAAGAGGGGTGGCGCAAGATCTGGAGCGGCGGCCAGAGGAGGGCACAGGAGGAGGCGCGGCGGCGCAGTCGGTGGAAGAGAGGGAGGCGGCGGAGAGCCGAGAAGGGGGAGAGAGGCGGTTGGCCAAGGGTAGAAAGAGGCGAGGGAGGCGGCAAAGGCGGCGGTGGAGATGTGGCCAAGGAGGTGGCGCGGTGGAGGAAGCGAGAGAGGAGATGGGGGCGCCGAAGTGGAGGGAGGCGCCGGAAGTGGAAGCGGCAAAGGAGCGGTGGATGCGGTGAGGTGAAGAAGAGGTGGCCGCCGCGAGATGGCTCGCCTCCCGCGCCGAGGCCGAGAAGATGGGGAGGAAGCAAAGGGGCAAGGAAGAGAAGTGCTGTGCTCACTGTTCCCAGCAGTGGCGCTAGGTTAAGGGATTGGGGTTTTGGCAATTTTGCATTTTTGTCCTCCCGCCTGAATTTGCAATAAAGTCCTTCCCCATTAGATTTCTTCTGCTTTAGTCCTCCGAGTCTGCTTTTCAGGTGGTTTGATCCCACGCGCTTAGGACGACACGCATAACCTGCACGGAGCAATCCAGATTTGTCGTTCGCGCCTAGATCGCGCCGCCTGTGGAAAAGTACAAAAATGTAAAATGGTCCATTTCGAGCAATTAAATATAGAAAATAATGCAAATGATGATAAATGGTCCCAAAATGCGAGACATGTGAGGGGAAAATGAGGGCTAAATTTATATAAAAATGACGCATGTCACGTACCGGGCCGTAATCAGGTCCCCTGTTAGGGGCTCGAGGTATTTTATAATTGACGGAGATTTATACCCAACATAGATCCCAAGTTTCCTGTGCAGTCCCATTGAGGTGCGCTGCGGTGGTGAGATCGGTACGTATGTAGCGCAACCGAACTTTCGCAGATGGGAAATATCTGGTGGATTTCCAGGTACTAATTGTAGCGGGGAAGTGCTATGATATGTAGTTGGACGCAACTGGATTAAGTCAGCAGCGTGTAAAACTGCATGACCCTAACATGATGTTGGTAAGTTGCAATTCTGTAGTAATGGTCTTGCAATGAGCTTGATTCTCTTGATAAGAGATTTTGCTAAACCATTTTGTGTATGGACATATAGAACAGAGTGTTGAACTTGTATCCCAAGAGCCATACAATAGTCATTGAAGGCATGGGATGAAAATTCAGCAGCATTATCCATTCGAATTGATTGAATTCGATATTCAAGATAATTTGCTCGTAATTGGATAATTTGACCAATTAACTTAGCAAATGCATGGTTTCGTGTGGATAAAAGACACACATGTGACCATCTAGTAGATGCGTTAATGAGAATCATAAAATATCTAAACGGTCCACACAATGGTTGTATAGGACCACATATATCTCCTTGAATGCGTTCAAGGAATTTAAGTGGTCCAGCTCTGATTTTAAGATAAGAGGGTCTTAAAATCAATTTTCCGGTGGCACAGGAAGTGCACAAAAATCTGAGGATTCCGGAAATTTTGTTTTGAGGTATGTATGACCAATTGAATTGCTAATAATTTTCCTCATCATTCCAATGCCTAGGTGGCCAAGGCGATCATGCCTTGTTTGGAATGTGTTAGTGTTTTGGAAAATTACTTTGTACGCAATATGTTGAACGGGTTTGATGTATGTATAGTACAATCCGGAGTTTAAAGATGGAATTTTTTTCTAGTACGTGTTTGCCATATCCGTTGTGTTTGGTTAAGAGGAGATATTCCTCTTTGTTGTCATTTTGGGTTTCAACATGAAAACCATTCTGACGGATATCTCTATAACTAAGTAGGGTGCGTGTTGAATCGGTATACAAGAGTACATCCTCAATTTCCAATTGTGTACCCATAGGGAGAGTGATAGAGGCGCGACCAGAGCCTACTATCGTTGCATCGCATCCAGCGATGGTTAAAACATTTCCTTTCCTCCTAGTAAGAGTTAGGAAATATTTTGTGTCCCTAAGTATAGAGTTTGTGGTACCACTATCCACAAGGCATAATTCCTCCTCCATTGGATCGACTCCAAAAATCTATATACACAAAAGAAGAATTTAATGAAATTCTTATAGTAGTATATATAGAATACATACAAACTTTATTTTACAATACCGAATATGTTTGATATATGATTGCAGCATACAAGCTTACAATATAGATGACAACATTTTTTATATTACAACACTATAGTACTTATTAGCTATGGGACGAGGAGTCTAACTGAGATCTCCAAACATGTCTTGAGAATGAAATTCTTCAAGTGTGTCGTCAATGCACATGAGATCATCCTTCTTTGTAAAAGCACATGTGTCTTTGAGTTCTTGAAGGAACTTTTGAGAGCATTCGGCTTCATCATTGTTAGATGTGAGATTGAAGTGTGCTTCAAATCTCTTCTCTCGAGCATTCTTGCCTTGAGCCAAAGATTGGAGGTAGGAGTTCACAAGATGCTTCGGGGTGCGGCATTTCTTGGTAGGATGGTTGTAGCAACCACACTTTTGACAAATTTCAGTTTTGTCAACTCTCTTACCAGAATTGCCTTTACCTTTCTTGAATCCACTTGGTTTTTGCTTCTTGATGCGTTTGTGTTTACCTTTAAAATTCTTTGAGTGGTCTTTTGAACCACTGAACTTGTTGTTATTTTGATTAGCATGAACTTCAGGAAGTGGAGCAGCCCCAATGGGACGTTGCTGATTGTTCTTTAAAAGAAGTTCAGCATGCTTCTCTGCCTGAAGCATAGTATGCATAAGATCAAAATAAGTTTGGTAATTTGCAGCACGCCATTGCTGCTGTAGGACCCTGTCAGATGGGAGCATAGTTGAGAGAGTCTTCTCTATTTTGTTCGCATCTGTTGGTTCCTTTTCACAAAATCGTAATTTGGAGCAAATAGTATGAAGGGCATGGTTATAGTCTCCAACAGATTTGAAATCTTGGAGTCTAAGATGTGCCCATTCATGATTAGCCTCAGGTAAGATAACAACACTGTCATTGCTCATATCTATTTTTGAGGGCTAATCATAATGTAAGTGGATTCTCCTCATACGATATTCACCTTCAAACCGGATGTATGTGATTTCAGATTATGCTCAAAATGGAATATTTCACAATATCCGGAGGAATTTGATCATCTGGAGGATCAAATATCACCTTTTGCAACCCACGTGTGGTTAGGTTGATTTTGAGGTCCATAGCCCATGTAGGGTAGTTGGTACCATCGAGAGCGAGGGGCTCAAAATCTTTGGTAGCCATTTAAAACCTACATGAAAAGTACATCATAAATAATTAATTTACATGAGGTAAATTAATGTGTATGGTAATGTTGTAATAAAATGCAAAATATGTGGAAAACAATATGAGTATTGTAATCCGAATGAATATATATACCCAAATTAAATATAACATGTGGTTATATTTATAATACCGTGTAATCACAATATTGGTGGTGAACACCAATTTATTGTATGGCATAGTGTACAAATAAATATAGCCAAGTGCCATAAATTGTAATTATGGTATTTATTGTAGGTATAATATTTTGCAAAAATACCAATTTACTAAGTACAATGGTACTCATTAAACGGGAATTTTAAATTTAAATTTGCTAAAGATAGCAAATTTAAATATGGTCGCAATTTATATTGTAAGTAAATTGCAATAAAGAAGTAATTCTACAAATGTAAAAATTATATAAATGTGGTTGCACATTTATTTAAATAATTACATAATTTTCGTGTCTGTAGGATCAAATGCTAATTTATAACAAGACAAATTTACGGGTACAATTATAAACAAGCACAAGGACTATACTGCAAATACTACAATATAAATTTATTGAAAAGAAAATTCTGCATTTTCCATGAACTAGAGGGGGAATAATGCAAATTTTTGAAAACTTGGGCTGCAGCCCATTCGGCCTTTAGGCCCAAGTGGGGTGGTGGGACTTATTTGGGCCAACAGCCCATTTGAGGGCAACACTATATAAATGAGGGGGAATTAGGTTTTCAAACCCTAGCCGCCTTCGCCACGGACGCGCGCCATCGTGGATGCAAGCGCGCCGCCGCGCCGCCACCGCCACGCCACCGCCGCCCTGGCGCCGCTACGCACGCACCACGCCGAGCTCGTCGCGCCGCGCGGGCGCGCGCCGTGCCATGCTCGCACCGCCGTGCCGACCACGCCGCCGGGCGCGCGCCGCACGCCGCATCGCGCCGGCCCCTCCTCCTCTTATTTTTGATTCATGTAGAGAATGCCTCCTCTGCAGAGGAGGCCGATGGAGGCGTTGGGCCCGGATCCGAAGCTCGGACGGCGGTTAGTCGCCGAGGCGCAGCGCCGGTCATCGGTAAGGGCCATAGCGCGAGCCCTTGCCGGTGGGAAGGCGCCGCGCCTCCCATGGGACGCACGAACCGGCCTAGAGCCATGGCCGGTGGCGATGAAGGTGGTGGCCGCCGGACGTGGTGGTGGAGGCTTCTCATGGAGAGGAGTAAGAAGAATGTGCAGCGATTCGCGCAAGGAATCGACTAATGCAAGAACATCAAGTAATGCATTGTGGTGTTTCTCACAAAGTGCCATACCTTATGTTCTTCTCTGTTTGTCACTTGTGTGTGAATATGTGTTGATAACGTATTGCAAGAGATTGTAACAAGTGTTTGAGAATGAACTATTTCTTCTTATTGTCATTCAGAATCTGTACAATGATTTATAGATGATGAGAGGGTGGCATAAAAGATGTCTGTTTGGAAAAGACATCTGTACATTTGGGGTAACTGCACATTGGGCACTTTTTGGTTTGTAACCGGTTTGTAACACTCACAAACCCATTCGGTCTAGTGCCACCTCAGTTGTCTTCGGCCGCACTGAGTGCACTACTAGTGATATGGCTAGATTCAATCGCATGTATAATTGTAACACTTTTATATTTATGATAGTTTGAATAAATATTATTATATTTTTTGAATGAATTATTATTTTAAAGATTAGCAAGTATGTGACTTGTTGGTGAAACTCTTTATTTGTTATATAATATCATTCTAAAAAGATTCTTGGTCGAAAGTCACTGGTCAGAACACTAGTGACTTATAGAACAACACATGTATTGATTGATGACTATGCTTCACTGATCATAGATATGGCGATAATGAATCAATAATGTGGACATATGGTAGAGAATATAGTGTTGGATTGACCTACCTTGAGACACTGTTGAAATTATTATATTTTATGTGTTATCAGTTGATTTCAAGCAATTAGAATGTATAATCCTTGCACTTGAGATTAACATAGTTTCCTATATGTATAATAGTGCACTTATCAGTTGCTAAATGCTATACTGTAACTGTGTAATTATAAAGGTAGCTTTCAGGTTTACTATGAAATATGCGGAGGAAAGTGACTGATCGGATATTGGATTTGGCCCTCCTACATAAAAGAAAAGATATCTCTAGACCCCTCGATGTGGTCAGATAAAGAAAATACATGGTCATACCACGAGTGATCGAAGAGTCGACCACATTCAGTTATCCATCACTAGATTGGGAAAAGACTGAATATGGATGACACGTTCCTCACCTAGAGTATGATCGGATATCGTGAGGCAAAAGGAGAATACGTAAACAGGGTGGTAGATCTAACTGGATACGAATTGGTCATATAGAGATACTGACTGTCATGAGCTGGTCGAACATGTCACAAACTGGTGTATGAACTGGTCATATAGGGATATGAATCGTCGAAACCATATATGATTTGGTTGTAAAGAGTTATGAATTGATCATAAGTGATTAAGAACTGATTATAGATCATATTGCATAAAATTCGTTCAAATTAATTTTTGTATATATTTGAAGGTCGATAAGTTCTGCTAGGGACCGCTACCGATCAGTGATGGGAAAATTGTTTTCGGATTAAAACCAAATGTACATGAACCTACAGGGTCACTGGGTTGGAATAGTAAGGGTTAAGATGACATACTCTGAGTGGGATACAATCTCTCCTCCCAAAACTACTCAATTTGATGAGGCAATGGACGTGGTGTGTTCCAGTGTTGGTTTCTGCCTTTAAATTTGGGTCTGTGCTATAGGCTCAGGGCAAAAAGGTTTTTTTCACATGCCTTTTTTGGGATAAAAGAAAAAAAATGGTAGAATACATAAAGGTTGGTAAATGCTGACTGTTTACTTGTTTGTACAGGCAAGTGACCAAATTACAAACTTAGAAGTGGCAAATCCTAAAATTTATCTTTCAGGTGTCACATGCTCAAATTTCCTCTGTAATAATGCTTGTTCTATAGTATATATTTATGTCGATCTTGGTTGTTCATGCACTGAAAGAGCTTTGTTAATACTCATGGCTGAAAGATCTTCTGCTTTTGTGCTTCCCTGCTTCTAATTTTCTAATGCGATATTAGATGATTTATTCTAGACACAAACATAGGTGATTTCTTAAATATTATCTCTTTTCTTCGGAATAAGAATGTTACAGGTGATTAATCCTCACAGTCATATTTCATATTTGGTTCGATAGGTAAAGAAAGAATATGTTTATTATTTATTTAATTGTTTTATTTTAGAAATAATAGATTGAATGCCACGGGGGAGTGATCGATTTGACAAACTGTCATCAGCGAAGCATCTAACTATTATATGCCACTCAGTTCAACCAAAATTCTATTATATACCATTGCCATCAGTTAGAGTATGTTTGCCCCTGGAAAATGACAATTTTGCCCTTAGTTCAAATGTCCCTATTATAAAAATTAAATATGCGGCAAATTAGCTTAGCCAAAAATACTAAAAAAAATTTTGGCGGATCATTGGGGCAGCTTAGAACTCAAATATAAAATTTTGTGAACTGAATCTTCCATTTGTTTCCTTTTTGAAATTCAAAACAAAATCAACATATTTGAGTTATTTTTTCAACTGGAACATATTCACTGTATCAAAATGGAAAATAATATTTTTCGGGAGCTATGTCATATGTCAGGAGCATGTGAGAATTTTTTCAGAATTTTTAGGCCTCATTTTTCTCTGTTTGTAAATAGTAGCCTTTATTAGCATTTAAATTAAAAATCTGAAAACTTTCTTAAAACAGTGCCTTGAAATTTTTTGCATAGCTCACTGACATATTGAATAACACTTTTGTGAAGTTTTATAATTTTTGGAGGTTGTTTACTATTTTAAATAAATCATATCTACGGTCTTTTGGAGGGGCATTTTGGTCTTTTTTACAGAAGATAACGGTCAACTAACGGCAGTGGCATATAGTGGAACTAATCTCAAGGTCAGTGGCATATAGTAGTTAGACCTATTGCCGATAACAGTTTGTCGAACCGACCACTCACCAGTGGCATAAAATATATTGCCTCTTTATTTTATTACATTTCTTAGATATGTGTGATCATGGTATTTTGTTGTACAGATGAAACAAGAAAATGTTGGCCACTGATATCCCTTTTGTTATTTCTTGACTTCATCACAAAATCAAAAAACAAAAAGTTGAAATTTGGAATTTTATGGTGTTTTTCTGAATTTTGGTTGAGGTTCCAAAATTTTGAATTTGAACACGTGTAGCCTTTGAATTATTTGGAATGAATTTGGAATGAAGTTTTCTTGAAATTTGGAATTTTGTGGTGTTTTTCTAAATTTTGGTTGAGGTTCCAAAAATTGGAGAAATTCATGAAAGACAAAAACAAACATTAGTAATGCCATAAAAGGAAATATGAAACAATAGAAAACTAAAATTTTAAATACGAATCTGAAAAGTTGATCCAGTATAAGGAGAGGGAAACCTGAGTTAAAATATAAAATCTCACTTTGGAAATAATAGCATAAATAGTAATAAAAGTAAAAGAATAAAATACAAACATAAACATATATATATATACACAACTGTGCATGTGCAAGAAAAAGAGTCTAGTAATATGGGGAAAGAGAAATATGAAAATAAAGTAAGTCAGCAAAAATGAAACAAATGTGAAAGTATACACATACAAAATAAATAAAAAAAGAAGAAAAGGGGAAATGAAGTCAGGCCGGCCGAAACGGCCTGGCCCAACTCCACCTCTTCCCCCCTCCTTCTCTGTGCTCTGGCAGAGCGGGAGCTCAGCTCACCGTCGTCGCCACTGCTGCTCGCCGACTTCCCGCCCGACGAGTTGTCACATCATCCAGTTGGCGCGCCCGCAAAACAGCCACCGCCCTCGGTATCGCCACCTTGCCCATAGTACGGCGTCACCGTCCCTGGTTTCTTCCCTGGCCTGCTGCAACGCTCAGTCACGCGGCGCCCCTTCTCTGCCGCTCGGCGTGCACGGCGCAAAGCTGCCCCGACTGCCATGCCAAGTCACGTCCGAATCTTTCCCAAGATATTGCAGATCGCCGGTCATCTCCGCTCTCACCGCCGCCGCTTCGATGCAACAGCTCGGGCGATCGCGCGCTGCCCGCCACCGATCGCTTAGAAAAGGCGCCGAGGCCCCCACAGCTCTCCCCACGCTCCACACTCCCTCCCTCAGCAAGCAATCGAACCCTCATTCCCCAGAAGCTCGTCGGCGCCCCCTTCTTCCCCACGGCCGGCCGACGAGCTCACCGGCGATTCGCGCCAAGCTAGCCAAATTCCCCTCTCCCGAGCCATCCCCGAAGCGTCGCGAAGCTACTCCCGACCTCACCCGAGCTTCCCCTGCCCGTACCTTGCCGGCGCCGAGCTCCTTCCCCAGCCCACCGCTGCCGCATGCCGCCCTGGAGCTCCTCGGTCCCCGCCAGTGACACCTTCGGCATCCCCTCGGCGCCAGCAATCCGTTTTGGCGGTCGCCTACTCCTCTCCGGCAACCCCTCGCCGGTGACGCCACCGGCCGTACGCTGCCCCGAGTCTCCTCTGTTCCAGGCGCCTTTACCATCAGCTTTTCTGATTCCCCTACCCCGGCTTCGATTCCCCCAGGCCGCAGTATTTAGATGTTAGGTTTTTGCCCATTTTGCCAGTAACTCCAGTGAAGAAAAATCAAGGAAAAATTAGAAATAAATTCATAAAAGATGCTAAAATTTATTATGATATAAATGAGCTTATTTAATGTTCAGTCATGGATTAATCAATAAATGTTAATGACTAATGTGCCTTCAATCTTTATTTTAAAAGCTTAATTATTAATCAAAGGCATAGTGAGAAATTTAGACATAATCTTGTTTAGGTTATGCTCTCATGAAATGATGACTTAGCAAATGAGGATGGTCTAAAGAAATAAATCCTAAGCCATGGCATATTGGTAAATGTTATAGAATTAACCATTGCATGATTTAAACCATAATCATTATATCTATGCCCTAAGCAATTAGGAGAACCCTTTTTACTATTAAATGATTTGAATATTAAGCCACTAATATTTAGACTGTAACACCCAACTTAGATTAGAAGGTATGTTGTATATAATTGGCTTATGTTTAAGCTTCAAATAATTAGGATTAATTAAATCTAGCTCCAAAGATTGAGTGAAACACATTTCTAAATTTATCCAAAAATCAAAATCTATCTAATAGGACTGAAATCATAAACTTCGAGTTATTTAAATTTTCTTGTGAATGTTTATTTGATTTGCTGATTTTTATCCAAATTTTCGCGCACGTAAAATTACCATACGAAGCCCAGGAGGAAGAAGCCGAAGCCGAAGCAGAAGCCAACCTCGACAGTCAAGACCAAGACACCAGAGATCAAGGCGAGCCAATACTTTGATCATGTTGAACCTACCTTTTCTGTAAATTACTTTTGTTTAACTTTTATTTATGTTTGATTTCATGCTGCTAGCTATATATCCAATAATGAACTTGTTAGTACTACTCTCATTTGAAACCCTTGAATATTATAGCTTTTGAAAATAAGTCTACGGAATATCGCCCTGCTTAGTATTGCTTAGATATCCAGGGTACCAAAAGTGCCCCAAGCATCACTTTATTCATGAGAAACTGGTTTCGGCAGTCATGGTGGTAATGACTGGTATATGTTAGAATGATTATTTTATGCTTCCAAAAACCCCAAATTTGCTTATCTATTTGGGCGGATGGATCAGGGGTATGGTGCAACGGTGCATGAGAGTGTGGTTAGTGGTAGAACCGCCCAGATAACCCTAAGGACTGAATCTTGTCATGACCTCCTGTGTAAAACAAGTACAACCACAAGTCTGTAAAATACAACTTGGCTTAATAGATTTATCGGACCCTGAAAGTCATCATCATAGGTGGAGGAGGTGAGGTAGTGCAAGTGGCTGATCTGCGGATGGTTTGAATGGGACACTCGTAGAGGGTGAAGTTTTCTGTGGCGTGCTAATAGTGTGGGTAGACAGCTACTAGACGTTCAGAAGAAGAACATCCCGCACAACCTATGGGACCTGCCGCAAGCGGGCCAAGCCCATAGGGGTGAGATGATGGAAGGGGCGAGGTATTTTAAACAATTACTGTGATGGTCAACCCAACCGCACGACTAAGGAATCGTGTGGGGGCAGCGGGCGGATTGTCTCTTGTGGGTAAAGTGTGCCAACTCTACATAGTCAAAACTATTCGAATAGCCGTGCCCACGGTCAAGGGTAGACATGGGAACTTAACTAGATATAGTTCTATTTCAAAAACAACTTTGTGGGTGGAAATGGAAAAGTGGATGGCAGTGTGAAGCTCTGATTTGTGTTGCCTTGGGTGTCGCCCCAGTGATAATGTAAGCGGTTATGACGCTGAAAGGTTAATATATGGTGCAGAAGCCATGTAACAGTGGTTGAAATCTAGATCACTGTTACTATTGCATTCTTTTACACATTATATTTTGGTTAAAACTGTTAGGTCTCTGGAAATTTCTATGTATCATATTTCAAATGCATTTTTGTGGCAAATAAAATAACCCGAGCCTTCCCTTGATAAGCCATGCATATTATTTATTTGTATCCTGTGTATTGGCTTGCGAAGCACGGTGGTTTGTGCTCACCCTCGCTTTCACAATTAATCCAGAATCAGAAATCAGATCGCTACTCTTCAGCAATACATTGGAGAAGAGGATGAAGATGTCAAGAACTAGGTCGCGTACCCCCAGTTGGCTGCCTGTGGACACATCCTGAGGGTTCTACCTGTGTGCTTCATTTCCACTGCTGCATTTTATTGATTTCGGCCTGACCGGCCCATGTGTAAGTCTACTATTAAATTTACACTTCCGCATGATTTGTATTTTGATGACCAGAACTGTATCTGTGAGCACTATCTACTGATCCAGGGAATAGTGCGGTGGAATCACAGAGTATTTCGGATTGTAAAATCTGGGTCCAACGCTGACATGCTCCTTAGTCCTCGTCGGTGGCCAATGGATGCTAAGGTCCAGCTAGAGGGGGCTGCCCGGCCTCGCTACATAGGATGGTCCGCCTCTAGTTAGGGCTATTAGTTTAAGCAAAATATGTATAAAAACTACTCCCTTCGTGTGTTTTTTTTGGCTCGACGTTCTAGAATTCATGGCATCAAACTTGTTTAAACATATCTAAATTGACTATACAAAAATTATATCTTTAAAGTTGTCTTTAAAATACTTTTACAACATTATAATTATATTAGTATATCTTAGTATAAAGTCATAAAAAGTAACGATCAAAGTTGTATCTTAAAAAATGGTAAAAAGAATAAAAAGGTAAGTACAAAAGAACGGGGGGTATAACATAGTTAAGAAATTAGGATTTGGTTGGATAAACTTTGCATCAAAACAGAAAAATGTGGTCCTGCAAACCTAGCTGTGTTAGGGTTGCAGAAGACAACTGATAAACACTCAACTAGCTGGTTAAGACTGGCCGAATTTGAAGTACACCGCATGCGCTACAGGAGACAACTGATAAACACTCAACGGCTCCTTTCTTTTAGGCTTAGCTTTCTTCGGTTAATAGATTTCATGTAGAATGTCTTTTTAAGACAAGATCAACAAATTAACTATAGTAAACACTATCCCAACTTTATATATATTTATATATATTGACTAAAATCACACAAACATCTCTCCATACCCCCTCTTATAAACAGCCATAATTCAAAATTTTAAATCAAAAGCCATAAACCACAACCCAGAACCCAGCCGTTATTTGTAGAATTCAAAATTTTAAACCAAAAGTCATGACCACATCCTAAAAGAACCCAACCGTCACTTGAAGTACATTTAGCCATAGATTGCTAGACATAAAGAGTATAAATCTGATTCTTTAAGTGAATAAATCAAAGGAAATAGCACCTAACTCCGAAACCCAAAATAAATCAAAGGAAATAGCACCTAACTCTGAAACCCAAAACTAGGCGATGTCTTAGCAACACTAGTTGGGAACCAATGCAACATCTCATAACATCTAACCAGCAACAGGTCAGTAAATCCTACTGCCCATTTACAACTAGCAGCACAGCATATCTTTAGCTAGGTCAACCTGGTGTTAGTAAGAAACACTTCGGACGATCGCATGCTCAGATTGGTTGCCATTTCTCGTCGACCAGAGTTAAGAATGACATTGGCCCAATTGGATGATCGGTGCACAATTCTTGAGGGGATGCGGTCACTGTCCTCGCCTCCTGATGCTTCATACCCGCCACTTGTCGATCTTGAAAGTGCAATGCTCTTCTGAGCAGTGGACTCTGAACCTGCAAGGGACATGAAGCTGCAAAGTTCGTCGGCTCCAGACACTGACAAGTGGAAGGGGTGAATATCAGGAGAGTCCAAGCTACTCTCAGGTGATGAACCGAGGTTTCTGATGGACGACACGGTGCTCGGTTGGAAGACACTCCTTGCTTCATGCTGTAGTGGCGCTAAACTGCTAGACGTTTCCATGGCCATGTCACTGCAGTTGCTATCAGTGCCGCTAGTTGAAACCCTTGTAAGGGAACCAAGAGAAAGTTCAGACAGGAACTGCCCTCTTTTGTTGGTTCGCCAGTTGTCAGCCTTAGGAGCTTCAAGCCTTGCGATTGGTTGAAGAATTTTGGATTTCCTTTTTGCTTGTGCAGCTGCCTTTGAGACTTCCTCCGCGTTAAGGCGAGCCAGCGCCCAGGGACTGATTTTTACTGGTCCGGCAGGTTTTCTTTTGGTTCCTTCATCTTCCCTTGTCTTCTTGCTTGTGGAATTCTGTGGCATGTCTGGAGGAACGACATACTGCGAAAAATGGCACAAGCAATAAGTACACACAAGACATTGAAAATAAAGGAAATGCAGTTCATGCATGTACGTGCCAGCTGTGAAATAATTAAACATGTTAGTAATTTGACACATGATCTTCCTAATTTCGGAACACACGAGAGCCACTGGAATGAATTTTTTGTACGGATAATCCATTTTTTATTCGAAATTACAGAAATATACCCGCGGAAATTTTTTTTACAGAAATAGGCTCCAGTCGCCCAATGGTTGGGCGACTGGAGCCTTTCGCCCAACCCAGCAGCGACAACTACAAAATCGCTAAACCGTTGGGCGATTAATTGCAGTCGCCCCACCATTGGGCGACTTTCATCCAGTCGCCCTCCCATTGGGCGACTGTATGAAAGTCGCCCAATGGTTGGGCGACTGCACCTAGGCCCCCGAGAGAAAAAGAGAGGGAAGAGTCCATCTTTGCCGAAATTTGGAAAGTGCATCAAACCTTCGACAAAAATAGTGAAAATTGGTGGAGTTGTTCTTCATATATCCAACAGCCTCTAGAAAAAAATTTGAGCAATTTCGGCCACGGGATCAAAAGTTATAGCAATTTCAGTCTGTTTCCGATACACCTTCAGTAAAACGGGCATAACTTTTGCATACGGTGTCCGTTTTCGACGTTCTTGTACTCGTTGGAAAGCTAACGACGAACCCAATCCAATAAAAACGACCCGCTTGTGCCAGTCGCCCTCGAAGACCTCGAAAATCGGCCATCTTTGGATCTAAACCTGCGTCGCAAGTTTTTGGTTTCTGTTTTTGCCCTTTTTCTTGGTCTTTCTTTCGGAATTTGGATTTTGCTTCAACTAAAAAGTTGTAGATCTTATCGAAACCTTTCAAATAAGTATATATAAGCCATATAGAACTTTGCTATTTTATCTTTTCAGACTAGTTGTTTATATTGCATCGGTATATAAAACGATCGGTACATACGGTTTTTGTCGGCCCCTGAGTGCAGTCGCCCAATGGGAGAGCGACAGGAACTCTGTCGGCCCCTGGTTGGGCGATAGACTCCAGTCGCCCTCCCATTGAGCGACTGGAGCCTATTTTTGTAAAAAAAATTTCCGCGGGTATATTTCTGTAATTTTGAATAAAAAATAGATTATCCGTACCAAAAATTCCCACTGGAATCAAGTCTAGCTACAGAAGTATATTCTAGAAGATAACATGAAACAAACAATGTTACTTGTTGAAAATCGAACATTAGAAACAAACTAATTTTAACAATTTTATAACTCAGTTTCATATGTTGCCATGTTTGGTTATATTAGCTCACCTCTCATAAACACGACTTTCATGTTACTTCACAAGAACAGTTCATCAGAAAACGGCAGCAATTCTATATTGTGCAGGTGCTTAATAGACGTCTGGCAAGCTACTTTTTTTTGGCAGTCTGAGTCTAGTGTTTTAGCACTCCTAAATCTGCAGCCTTTCACTTCCACGTATGGTTCTTCGTAGAGCTGTCACAGTAGCAGTTTACCTTTCACTTCTACATTATTATGAATAGTGCTTGTATTCATCATACGGCCAATAGACCAATATATATACACGTATAGGTATGGTATATATATAGGAAACCCCTCACACAACAGGGTAAATATACAACTATATAATATATATCTAACACCCCCTCAAACTTATGGTGGATCAACAATATGAAGTTTAAAGAGGTAGAAGCTATACTAAGCTCTGGTCTGTGCCTCTGTAAAGAAATTTGCCAACTAAAATTCTGCAGGCTCATACTAAAGAGCAATAACCTGGTACTGCACCTATGTCCGCATATAAGAAGCATCAATACCAATATGCTTTATAACCTCATGCTTCACTGGATCTTTAGCGACGCTAATAGCACGTGTACTGTCAAACAAAAGAAGAGTCGGTGTAGAAACACCAAAATTCTCAAGTAACCACCGTAGCCAAGTAACCTCCGCAGTCAACAAAGTCATGGCTCGCAACTCAGTCTTACCATTCGAATGAGAAACTGTTGTTTACTTTTTAGTCTTCCAAGCAATGAAAGAACCACCAAGAAAAACACAATAAGCAAAGAGACCGGCGATCAGCAAAATCACAAGCCCAGGTGGCATCAAAATATGTCTGGAGCTGTAAAGAGCTGTAGCGAAGGAAAAAGAGACAACGAGAGAGAGTTTCACGAAGGTATCGCAAAACACGAAGACGACTATAATGGAGCTGAAAAGGAACAAAAACAAATTGACTCAAGATATGCACAGGATACGAAATGTCAGGACGGGTGACACCAAGATAAACAAGGTTGCCAACAAGATGACGATAGCAAGTAGGATTAGTAAGAGGCTCACCATCAGTGGGACGAAGATGAACATTAAGCTTTATGAGTCTTGACGGTGCACTGATCATTAAGAGAGGCATAATCAAGAAGATCTTGAATATACTTTTCTTGAAACAGATAGAAACCCTCAGAAGTACAAATAACCTCAATCCCAAGAAAGTAGCGAAAAGGACTCAGATCAGACATAAGAAACTGCTTATGAAGACACTGCTTGACAAAAGTGATGTACTAAGAATCTCCAGTAATGATCATATCATCAACATACAAAAGAAACGTCCGACCACGAGGAAATGTGTGAATACAAAGAGCAGGATCATGAGCATAGGTAGAGAAACTTGCTGCAATGGCAACGGAAGAGAAACCATCAAACCAGGCACAAGGAGCTTGCTTGAGGCGATAGAGAGAACGGCAAAGGCGACAAACCATACCCTCAAGAACAGAATACCTAGGGGGCGGCTACATGTAGACCTCCTCACGCAGCTCGCCATTAATAAAGGCATTTGTAACGTCCAACTGAGAGATAGACCACTGTCGAATAGAGGGCACAACAAGGAGAGTATGAACGGTGGTCCTGTGAACGACAGGAGCAGAAATCTAATCGTAGTCACGACTATTCTCCTGCTAAAAACCACGCGCTACAAGACAAGCCTTACAGCGCTCAAGAGAACCATTAGAGCGGGTCTTAACCTTATAGACCCACTTGCACGTGATAGGAGTAACACCTGCAGAAAGAGGAATAAGATCCCTTTGCCAGTACGCTCAAGGGCGACAATCTCCTCTGCTATCGCATGCCGCCACTCCTGATGAACAACAACATCACGGTAAGAAGTCGGTTCGGCAAGAGCAGCGGCAGCAAAACCAAAATGCTCAGGCCTCAGGAGGCCGAATAGACTAGTGATCGAGAAGAGTATACTGAAGAGGCCGAAGAGGATGACCTATCAGAAGGAGAGGGCACATCAGAAGAACCCTCAACTCACGGACGACAAGTATGTAGAGAGGATAAGGAACAAGGTCAGGAGTAACCTCGAGAGAGAGTGCTAGTGGTGAAGGTGCCGATTGGGAAGAAGGCACCGAAGAGACTAAAGGCTGTGGTGAAGTGGTGACTATGGGGGTGGAAGGAAAAGCCAGGAAAGAAAGTGGCACAATAAGAAATGTTGAAGTCGAGGAAGGAGAAGGGCGAGGATAGAAAGGACGAAACTCATCAAAAGTAACATCCTGAGAAATCCGCATCCGTCGGCCAACAGGATCCCAACAACGATATCCCTTGTGCTCAGAACTATAGCCCAGAAAACACAATTAACAGACTGAGCGGTCAGCTTGGTACGCTCACAAGGTGCAAGAAGAACATAACACACACTCACTCAAAGAGGCGAAGATTAGAATAATCAGGAGTCTTGTCACAGAGACGCTCAACTGGGATCCCACCCTGAAAAGCAGAAGAGGCCTAAATATTGATCAGAAAAGTGATAGTAAAAACAGCCTTATGTCTTCATTATTTCGTCGTGATCTTTTAAGATCTGTATTTGGTGATGCTTTTCTAAAGTGTCAGGGTTATAAACTTAGTAAACAACTTCAACTCCGCTATTTCTCTAGTGAGTCAATGTCTCATCATCCTTTTGATCTTGTTTACTCTGATGTCTGGGGTTCAGCTCCTTTCGTTTCGACAGGTCATCAATATTATATAATTTTTATTGATGATTTTTCTCGATATACATGGATATACTTTATGTCATCTCATAGTGAGGTTCTATCCATCTACAAGACTTTTGTCACTATGGTTCGCACTTATTTTGACTCTTCTATTCGTATTTTTTATACTGATTCCGCTGGAGAGTACTTGTCGGGAGTTCTCTGTGGTTTTCTTGCCGAGCAGGGCACTTAGTTTTCTTGTCCCGGTGCTCATGCTCAAAATGGTGTGCTGAATGCAAGCACCGTCATCTTCTTGAGACAGCTCGTGCTCTTATGTTTGCTTCTGTTGTTCCACCACACTTCTGCGCTAAGACTGTTTCTACTGCCACTTCTTTGATACCATGTTATGATAGTACTTGTATTCATCATAAGATCAATAGGCCAGTATATATACATGCACAGGTATGGCATATATGTAGGAAACCCCTCACACAACAGGGTAAATACACTGTTATATAATACATATCTAACATACATATGGTTCTTTATAGAGCTTTCATTATAGCAGTTTATACCTGATCTTCAAGGAATAGTCGTGGCGGAGTACACCATGATCCACGGTGAAGCGGACCAAAAGAGCTAGCTGTGCTAAATCCTGTGACAGAGCTGATAATAGACATCTGCGGGCTTTGGTGCTCAGCAACCTCTTGCTGCTCTTCTTGCTCTCTCAAAGCTATAATGTAATCATACGTACTGATTCCCTGCATACAGTGAATTGCATCCCACAGTAAGCTCTAGCATGTTCAGCCTGTTACATACTCCTCGTTCCAAGAATTTAACCTTAAAGGCAACATATCAGGTGTAACCAACCCATATGCTGTAATTGTGCAACGTGGCTTCAGTTGGGGTACCAAATCAATATGAAAAATTACAATGTACTCTTTGGAGTGTTGCAGCACCTTTTAAAATTTCATCTGCAAACTTATATTTGTTAGAAGGAAAAAAGGATAAGTTGTGAAATTTCTCTTATTTTTTTTGGTTACTCTTAACACAGTGAATGTGATATCAATATTTTCACATAGGTAGAGTAAATGGAGAAGTACAAGTAGAATTTTCTTTTGGAATATTTCATGTTGATTTGGTGAAACTGACCGGGTTGCATGATTACAGCCTAACGGTGTGTTGCACCTGATACGTTGCCAACTTTAAAAGCTATTATCCTTTCCAACAAACTAAACAAAGGAATTCTTTTTTTAGTTTGGGCGTTCAGATTGGCTTTTGTTGATAGCTCTTAGCTTTGACTTATGAATAGTAACACCTTATAGAGAAGCTTGTCGAGAGACACTCGCGTGCAATTTTGACTGATATAAATGAAAGCACTAGTATGTACTACAATCGACTAATAAATCACGTCTTGAAAAGACACTTCGTTTAAAAGTTAGGTACCGTAGAAAAACTATTCACAGTAGAAAAATGACTTTTAGAAGCTAAAGCGATCTGGGCCTAACTATTAAACAATACACGAGATAGAGTTATGATCTTTTCAGATGTGGATGGGAAGAGAGAAACTGAGTTTCATTACAACAGGTACGCACTATGTTAAGAAAACGAGGCAATGGTTACCAACAGCACCTAAATCTAAAAGTTGAGGAAATGAAAAAATATTAAATAGTAAGGCCTTCTAGTTTCTGCCATATAGCATTTGCAGGTCAAATGGATGATTGGATGGTTAGTAAGTACTTACTTTCTTGATAAGAAGAACGTGAAAACACAAAAGTTGGGCAAGTGGTATTGTTGCAATCATAGCTAGTAAGGTACATGTTGCCTGCAAAAGTAATTTTGTATTAGCAAGCATTAATAAGCGTTCGCAGCTATAGTGCATAGCCAAACAACAATAACTATACACCGCATATTTTTTTCTACATACTTTAATGTAGTAATACATTGCACACCTTACACCGGAAAAATAACGCCAACATGTTCCATAGCACCTAGTCCACATAAGCTTAGGTAACATTTTCCCAGCAGCTCACATCAGTGATTATTCTTTTTATTTTATTCATTGAGAATTTATGTTTCAATGCAAAGCATCTAATCAACACAACAGTTTCAGTGCCAACCAATATATATATCCAGGCTAGGTTCTCAACTTCTCGCACCTAAATAGGAGGTACAAAATATAGACAGCACACCCGCATGGTTAATACAGGTAAACTGAGAACACGCTGAAAGATTGCATGTCATTTGCATTAAGATAGGAAAGAAGAGTACACTGTTGGATTACAACATAGTGCCTTCCACCACAACTGAAAACAGCATAGGAAGGCCAGAACTGGCGCTAGTCGCCTACTACCTCTACCCAAACTTTGTTGGAGAAGAGATCCCAGAAGACTTATGGTTGTCTTTGGTAACTCCTGAGTTTATGTGAGTATTTTGACACTGCTATATAAAAGCTGAAGACATACAAAGAGTTGCGTGAAAACTTATTCCTTAATTACTGCAAAATGCACAAAAACTCACCACAACAATTACAAAAGCCACTGTCGAGAAGCTGCTTCCTAGCTTCAAGACAATCTGCCCAGAGAACTCCCCTTTCTTCATAAAGCAGAGAATCAGCACAAGAATCCCCACCAACAACTGCATTATAAGCTGGCCCAAGGTGTACAAATCATGGAGACCTGTCAATGATCATCTAGAATGAAAAGGACATGGAACAGCAATGCCAACTACATGTGTTGCCTACTTGATTGCAGATTTTTACTGCTACTGCTTGAGTATAAATGCATAGACACAAGGAACACTACATGGAGTAATTGACCCCAATGCTCATCAAGTTTGTATAATGGTTTGAACTTACCAAGAGAACTGCTGAAGCCAAAAGAATGAAGAATCTTTTGTAGTTTCTTTTTCCTATGCAGTTGTTGAGCCACTACATGACAAACCAATACAGAAAGAAAGCTAATAATAGCATTTCTTAAAAGGAAAGACAATTCATAAAATCAACATTTGGCCAAAAAAGAAAGAAAACTTACTCTGCAGTGGTGATCAAACCCATCAACACATTTGTCACAAGCTCTGCAATGCTTACTGTGCTGCAGCACCTGCATAATAGACGTACAATTTTTACTTACACCACAGAAAACTGCCTGCATGAAAGCATTTTGTGGCTTTTAGAAGGTATATCATCTTTCTTCATTGAAGATATGTCATTTTTTTAATGCACATTCAAATTCTTGAAACAACAAATAAATTCTAGTAGAAGGAACATGTATTTGCCTGATACCTATGTGCTAAAAGAACAATATCAGATGATGTTTGTCAATATATGATGACAATATGACATACAGGCAATCATTTGTAATGTTGAATGTGTCAAAGCTTAACTAGACTTATAATTGTAGCTCCTATGTTTCTGATGTCAACTTAATTATGGCCACATAGCTTAACTAAATAGCTCATGACTGCACAAGTGAGTATTTTAAGAGGAAATTTTTTGTTGAAGTGTGAATGTATTGCCCATTTTTCCTCAACAACTTAAGCTTTTTAGTGAATTGGTTGGTTCATGAAACATGGTATTAGAGCCAAAGATCGTAATATTGGACCTGGCTGGCATGATTGAAAGGAAAAAAATTGCAACCTCGCACTTCAAGTCCACATCATAGGCCTTACAGAGCCTAGACGTATGGGGAAGTGTTAAAGAATGATTATATTGCCCACCTTTCCTTAACAGCTTAAGCATTTTAGTAAACTTGTTGGTGTACGAAACTCAACAAGTTTAATGCACAAGATCCAACACTAAACTAGTTTGGGAACAAAATACAAAAGCAGATGTGAAGTTCAGTCTAGGCAGACAACAGCTTGTAAGTTGTATCATACCTCTACTTCACATAAGCTGCAGAAAAACATGCCTTCTTCACTCATGTGTTGTTCTGAAGATGGATCATTTAAGTGGAAGCATCTTTTACATAAGCAAGAAAACAGGGTGCATATCAAGCAAAGAACTCTGGAAAATGCAGGCTGAGAAGATGAATCCTTTCCTTCAAAAATATTGCTTAACTTCTCACTGTTATTAATAGCACTACAACCATCGCTCACTGACTTTCCTTTTGGGTATAATTCAAGATCAGAATTTGCTTGTGACTGTTTTCCATCTCTGTCTAATTTTGGGTGTTTCTTTGATTTAAAAATGCCTGGATCACCAGGATCTGTTGCAGCGCACCATACGTACAACAAGACAACACATGTAATCTGAGAAAAGAGCTTCTGTTATTCAACAAAAAAATGTTCTATCGATCACCACAAACAGTAGCTGATAGGATTGCATTGATAATATTAGAACACATCAAGTGCACAAAAAGGCCATTATCTCCAAGTATTGTTGCTTTTTAAGTATACAATATC
Organism: Dendrocalamus sinicus; assembly: GCA_036346575.1. Classification (NCBI taxonomy): domain Eukaryota; kingdom Viridiplantae; phylum Streptophyta; class Magnoliopsida; order Poales; family Poaceae; genus Dendrocalamus; species Dendrocalamus sinicus. Next base: position 11,979,697 of record CM070669.1, on the reverse strand, counting down.
AAGTGGAATGATAAATAATGCAGAAGCAAAGATAGGAAGTTTATGTTTTGACTAAATGCAAAATTTACATAATCCTATGGAATTTTTATCACAAGAGCAAGAAAAATCAACATTATCCTAATTAAGCTGTTTATCCTCAACAGGTTCACAGTGGATTCATCCAATTCGACATTGAAAGACATTGTTTTCTTAGCTTCTGACCATCCCTGCCACAGCACATATAGGATAGGAATCATTGCATCATAAGCATTGAGTGCTCCAGACTAACAAACGAAATTGATCTAATTCTCCTGTCATGTAAATAGCATTCGTAAAGCATCGGCACATTATAGTTACCACTAGTGCCATCAGAGATTAAGTTTCACCATGACCTGTTGTTAGTCTCGATATAAAATTGACACTGCTGAGCTTAGAGTAATAGAAATAATTCTTTACAGGAATTAAGATTATTCCAGGAAAGAAAACTCTTCTTGAAATCCTAAAGAAGGGGCCCGTCATTTTCCTTTCTTATTTGGCCCGGTGCTAACATTACATGCCAATTCCACGAAAACAAGATTTTGCAATTAATTCCATGGTAGTACCATCAACACCAGATTATGCTGAGCTAAACTACCCTCATAGGTTAAAAATGAGCATTCATTACTCTGTATAATCTGAAGCACAAACTGTTCTGTTATGTATCCTTGTACTTTTCTATTCTGTAAACCTTACATGATACTCTGTAGTATTCTCCACATGCTACACTAACCAAAACACAGAAGGAAGCAGTGCGAAAGAGAGCCCCAAAAATACAAGTTTCCATCTAAATGGAGGGTATATGATTAATTTTTTCAAAATACAAATGCAGATCTAACCACCATGAATGATTACACGGGAGGACTGAAATAAAAGGGGACAATGATGCAGCAACTCACCAGTGGAGTATAGATACCCATGACCACATACTGGAACACACTCCTCCCCACAAATGGCACAAAGAAGACATAGAAGGCAAAACTCAGTGCCAAGAATACTGATATAGCCACCACCTGCACTTGCACACATAAACAAGAAAGCAATGTACACTAGCAACAGTAAGGAAAACACCAAGGAAAGGCATAGCAACAGTAAGGAAAACACCAAGGAAAGGCAGACCAAGAGGTGGACCTGGAGAGGATGGTAAGGTAGTTGCCACCCATGCTTCCTCATTGCCAAGAACCCCTCCCAAAAATCGACTCCAAGAAAGGAAGGAAATGGCAACGCTCAGCAATAAAGCTAACAAGAAGCACCAAACGGAAATGAATCAAGAACCATGGGGGTCTTTTTTTCCTTCCTTTCCTTTTCCCCTTTCGGCTCTCAGGATCACAATGTGGGTGTTCTACCAACTAGTACTAGTGAATTTGGAGCAATCTTCCTGTTCCTTTCTATTGGGCTGTCTTCGATCTCTCTTGCACTGCTGGAACTATTAAATGCTCAGAAGAAAAGCTGCATCAGTACTCAGCAGGAGCAGCAGCAAGAGGCCACCATTGCACAGAGAGAGAGATTGAGAGAGAGAGAGAGAGAGAGAGAGACGAATGCGGCTTGGAAGCATAACTGTAACAGTCTGGCGTTGGATTTGTTATTAGGGTGGAGGGCAGGTGGCGACGAAAGGTTTGTGCCATCTCTGTCTTTAGGAGATTGTTATTTTACTCGTCAATCTCCTCTGCCACACCGACAAACCATGTCAATAGATTTATTTGCGTGTCTTCATATATTTTTCTATGATTTTCTTTGCTCAAAATCTAGTTTGATGTTTTTATTTGTCGCATTGTTGGGTTACTACGGTACGGGAGGTGTTGCGTTCCGGTGCACGGATGTTGGAACACGAGAAGAAAGCACGAGGATAGACACCTTGCCATTTGGAATAGAAATTCTTTTTTTAAGACCAATTTGGAACAAATATTGGAAGGCCTCACTTAAAGCACGGATTTTTTTTTTCGAATCTTACATGAATTGAACAGTTTTCTGTAAAACAAAATTTTTATAATATTCTTGCATTCCAAATTGGCCTTTTAGAGAGAATTTATATGAATTTTATAACAAACAATTCAATACCCATACGAATATGACGAAATCCCCGTATTTCAAATGGACCTTAGTTCAATTGGTGATAGGTTCTTTATTTTCTTCGATTTGATCACGTTACTTTCTGGTGGTACATGTTTTAGGTATATGCTTTGGCAGGGTGACCAACTCTGAGGCACATCTGGGGGTCTTTTATATTGGTTTTTATTGATAGCTTTTGGTTTTAATTTATAAATAGTATAGTTTATAGAAAAACTTGTAGAGATAGAGACACTCATATACAATTTTGGTCGATATAAATGAAGTCACTATAATATGTACTATAATTAACTAGTAGATATCGTCTTGAAAAGACACTCCATTTGAAAGATAAGTACTATATAAAAGCGGTTTATAGAAGCAAAGCGAACAAGTCCTTGTATGCACCTTAGCCGGCTTGCATTATGCTAGTACGTTGAGTATTTCTGGAGGAGGAGGGACGAAGGTTATAGGGATGAGTCGCCACAGCAACAAGGTAGAAGGAGAAGAATTAGAAAGGGAAAAGTTGTATTGATAATTTTCCTTGTACCTGTTACAAACCTCGAACTCCCTTTATATATGAGAGAGCTGAGTCCTAATTGAAAGAGTTGGAAACTGAAACTATTGCTAACTGAAATAGACATGGAATTGTAAACTACTGCTAACTTGAACCTTCCATATGCGCTCACGATTTGTTACGGTGACTGTATTGCACTCCAACGAAACTGTCTGTAACATTTCCCACATCCTTTCAGAAAAACTCGTCCTCGAGCTGAAATTGAGGAAACTCACGGCAGAAAGCATCGCATTGTACCCAAGTTTCGCCTGGATCTTGCATTGAATCTAACTGCCATTGCACACATATTTCCCAAACACTGCGATTGAAGCGAGCCCGAAGAACGCGTGTCGATTGAAGCTGGACACGTCCATGGTGAATTGGAAGCAAAACTGGCAGTTGGTTAGGAGTACCATGAAAAGGCTTGAGGCTAGAAACGTGGAAGACATCGTGAATTCCAAACTGTGCAGGGAGCTCGAGACGATAAGCAAACGGACTAACTTTTGCAAGCACCTTGTAAGGCCCAAAAAAACGTGAACGCAATTTGGTGTTAAGACCAGGAGCAATAGAAGCACGTTGTCTCTAATGTAAACGGAGCCATATCCAATCACCTTCTAGAATTGTAGCTCCCTCCTCTTCGTATCAGCTAGGGTCTTCATGTGCTGTTGAAATTGAAGGAGACGCAAACGAGTATCTTTGAGGAAATCATCCCAGTGGCCAAGAGCTGTTGAACGTCAGGAACGGCTTCAGAATTACCATCATACTAGATCAATGGTGGAGGTTGGCGCCCATAAACCACTTCAAAAGGAGAAGCTTTGAGAGTAGAATGGTACGATGTATTATAGCAAAATTCAATCCAAGCCAACCATTGCGGCCATGTCCCCTATGTCCACATAAACAACGAATGTACATCTCAATTATCCTGTTAACAACCTCGGTTTGCCTGTCTGACTGTGGATGATATGCGGTACTCATGTGCAACTTCACTCCGGCCAAGTGAAAAAGATCTTTTCAAAAGGCAATCGTAAAGACTTTGTCCCAATCACTAATAATAGACTCGAGAAACCCGGGCAACCGCACAATATGATCAAAGAAAACCTAGGCAACCGAGTGAGCCGTAAAGGGATGATGTAGAGTGAGGAAGTGGCGTATTTAGAGAATCTGTCGACAACTGTTAGTATAACCGACTTGTGAGCAATGTAAGGAAATCAATCAATGAAATCCATGCTAATGTCAACCCAGACACAATGAGGCACCGAAAGGGGTTGAAGTAGACCGGCTAGTTGCAAATGCTGGGATTTATACTTTTGACAAGTTAGACATTGGTAAATAAAAGACTGAAGCAATTTACGGCCCCCTGGTATATAGAAGCTGGCCTGAATATGATGCCACGTCTTTGTAATGCCCTCATGGCCAACGGAGTAGGCGACCGAAAAAAGATGATGAACACCCAAAAATTAGCGAACACAAAGATGCGGCAATGACAAAGTAACAAACCATCCACAAACTCCCATTCAGTTGTCAGAGCCCCAGAAGTCCACTCAGCATATTTGTCAGTCCAAGATGCCTGTGATTGGCGTTGATGCCTTAAATCATCGTAATAAGCAAAGTCAGTGACCGAGATAGCATGTGAAGACATGTCCTCATGTTGCCATGAATGTGCATCCACCACAATGTTATCCTTGCCTGGTTTGAACTCCACGGTGAAGTCGTAACCGAGTAGCTTGGTAATCCACCGATGTTGTGGCACCATCATCAGGCGTTGATCCAGCAAATGCTTTAGGCTGTAGTGGTCTGTTCTTACTCGAAAACAGTGACCCTAGATATACGGATGCTAGTGTTAGACTGTGTACACAAGCCCGATAAGTTCATGCTCATAAGCGGGAAGTTGGACTTGATGTGGGGCGACTCCTTTGCTGAAAAAGCTATGGGCTGACCTTTGTGATGCAACACTACCCCCAAACCCTAAACCGGACGCATCACAGTCAATGACGAAATCTTTGGAGAAATCCAGGAGCTGCAGAACTGGCTCCGCCATGATGATCTATTTCAAGTTATCAAAGGCAGATGCGGCATCTGTAGTCCACTAAAACCCGTCCTTGCAAAGGAGTTTGGTAAGAAGAGACATGTCTGCTCGAAGTCTTGTATGAATTTGCAATAATATCTAGCGAATACCAAGAATCCCCGTAGGCTTTAGATATTATGAGGACATGGCCAATCAAGCACCGCCGACACCTTTGCCTAGTCCATGGCGACTCCGACAGCAAAAATGACATGTCCTAGATAGGCTATTTGCTGTTGGCCAAAAACACATTTCTTCTTATGGAGGAACAATTAATGAGAAGTAAGAGTCTACAATACCTGGCGGATGTGGCAAAGATGCTTTGCCCAAGTTCTGCTGTAGATTAAAATGTCGTCGAAGAAAACAAGGACAAATCGGCGAAGAAAGGGCTGGAGGACCGAGTTCATCATGGCCTGAAACGTAGAGGGCGCATTGCATAATCCAAAAGGAAGTACCAAGAATTCGAAATGGCCATGGTGAGTCCAGAAGGCCATTTTCAACATGTCCTCGGGATGCATGTGAATTTGGTGATACCCCGACCAGAGATCCAATTTGGTGAAATAGTGGGAACTTTGAGTTCATCCAACAGTTCATCCACATGAGGGATCAGAAACTTGTCCTTGATGGAATGTTCATTGAGTGCCCTATAACCGGCGCAAAAATGCCACGATCCATCTTTCTTGCAGACAAGTAGCACTAGAGACGAAAACGGCAAGGAACTCGGGCGGATGATGCCCTATGCCATAGTAGTGGCTGAAAAAAGTGGCTTTTAGGAGGAGGGAGAGAGCGGTGGAAAAAGTGAGGGAAAGATGCGTACGCGTACTGGAGCAAAATGGTAGCGAGAGAAGTATAAGAAGCCAGGTATTTGTATTGGCTTTTAGTTTTTCTAAAAAGAAACCAATACAAATAAAGCCTAAATACATGCTACCAGATGCGCCCTTATTTAACCTTGGAAAACAATATGGTGTTTCTGTGTACGTCCCCTTCCAAACTCATATATAAGGACAAGAAAGGTGTTAGGGTATTACAATTTCATATCACTGATGTGTCTTAACAATGTGTATCAAAATTTGGCATAACCAAAGTTAGCCAACAAACTAACGTCTATGAATCAGCGAAAGATATGCCAAACAAATTTGAATGTCATTGAAAACTTGCCAAACTTTTGGCTGCAAACTGAAATACATACCAAATCTAATTAACAGTATCAACTTTAAGAACTGTTGGCTCCAAACAAAACTCAACCATCCCCTTTACCACTGTCGACACCATAAGATGAGAAAATCCCTTCTGGTGGAGCACACATGCCTACACAAACCACTTCATGGCTGACACATCATCTCCATAGAAGACTATGTCCATTTCAAAGAAGAATTGACTATCAAGAATAAATTGAGAAAAAAAATCCAAGAATTTGTAGCCTCCAAAATCTAACATAATTAACTAACAGGAGGCAAAAATAAGAGGAAGAGGCCCTAGTGAGTTTGATATGTGCCTAAGGAAGGATATATTGCCTAATTAAAATCATATGGAGAAATATGCAATTAGGAAAAGTAAAAGTTGTGTGGCATAATTTCATCAGCAAAAAATTTAAGGGGATTGCTAAATACAATATGAAGATGGTCATTCTACAAACAAGTGTAGCGGCCAAAAATCATTTTCACCTTTTTTTTTTCTTCCCCTTGTCACTTCCCTACTCTACTACTACCACTTGTATGATGAGTAATAGTTGGTAAAAAAGTAGACAAAATTGGCCAAAACAGACTAATATTTTGTGGCATTTGCTCTAGGACACTAAGTTTATGTGCCTTTACTGAAATCGCTGCAAAATTGTGGTTATTTGCTGAAACACACTCTGGCTGTTAAAATATTACTTCTGATTGAAATAGAGAGAGAAAATTTTCAAACTAACTTTTGGGGGCCCTGGAACTATCTGTGCGGTCAAACTGAGTAGGTTGGACTTGGATCCAGCCGCACACACTGGTCTTTGTTCTTGTGCCCGAAGGAGAGAATGAGATGAAGCATCCATGGGAGTCACAAGCTGAGCTCGGCACCAGCAAGCTTCTTTCCTCTGCCCTCGATGAGTTCATCAATGACCACCACTACCACTCGCCTACACCTGCCCTTGCCGAGGTTTGGGGAGGCCGTAGGTTTCTAGATTGAGACCGCCAGTGTGAGGAGGCCGGTGGGGTGTGTGGTGGTGATGATGATGGGGTCAGCAACGAGGAGTGCGGAGCTGACTAGAATAGGGAGGAGGATGGCAGCAAGGACAATGGTGATGGGGAGGCGTTGGCGGGCATGTCGTTGTTGTCCATTACTGTCGCACCACCATGTCTTCATCCCCAACACCCATCGTTGTGGATGACCACAATCATAGTACCTCACATCGAGTGAATGTTTCCTTGGAAGCCCTATGCCCCTTAGAGGCTTGTAACATGCTTAATTTTTAGGATCAACCATCATTTAGCCACTGCCATAGGCTATCTCCGTCCGTGCTGCCTCACCTAGAGATTTGTCATGGTCATCGCATCTCATTTTAGTGCTCACCAGCCACCTCCGTAGTCCCCCTCACTGGCGTTGAGCTCATCCCGAGGCCATCCATGGCGTCGTCCCTTGTTCTTAGTCGGATATTATATTTAAATGCCTCAGTGTGTTTGAAGAAATAACCACGGTTCTGCAATGTGTTTTAGCAAAGTCACAAAAAAATCACTATCCTAGAGTAAATGCCATGAAATATCGGTATCTTGTAGCTAATTTTTCCTAACAAAAATATGCAAAGTACATAAAGTACAATGATATGCATCATAGTAACTTATATCAAATATACCTGATTTCTTGATGAAAATCATGTACTTTTTCTGCACCCTTGGTCTACTTTGAGATTTATGATTTTGGTCTACTTAATTAGGGGTGACAATTTCCTCATGGGGCAGACCATTCATGGATATTTCCATCTGGATAAGGTAGGGCAGATTTTCCCTATGACAGAAGGAGACGGGGAGTTGGAATGAAAAGGTGGAAGGATTTTTTTTTTTGCAAATGTTCAAGATAAGTGAGTTGATGGGCTTTCACTGTGATTTATAGATGGTGTTCCAGCTATCTTATGATATGCTCTCTCTAAAAGACCATTATTATTTTATATCTCTTTCTAAGGTTTCCATATGGATTGAAGCCGACATTCTCCCACTAACTTTAGATGGGTAGGGCTAGGGCAACTTAGCAGGGGTCGGGGTGGGGTAGTAGGCCACCCCGGAAACAACCACTGCGCTTTTAGTTTTACAGCTAGGCATGGGATGCGGAGGGCTAGGAGGACAACAGAAGACGAGCTTTGATCATGAGGACAGCGGCCACTAATTTTTTTAAATAATTTATTTTTTATTCTAAATTATAGTAATGTACCTATATTTTTTATTTTACAGTAGTAGCCATCTGTCACTCCACGGTTGGGCGATATAGGCAAGTCGTCCAACCGTTGGGTGACACATGGCCAAGTCTCCCAATAGTTGGGCAACTTACCCATGTCGCCCAACCGTAGAGCGACTAATGCCTAGTCGCTTAATTTGGTTGAGCAACTTAACTTTAGTCGTCTAATGGTTGAGTGATTTAAAATAATAATATTTTTATGTTTATTAAGATAATGGAAATAATTGCGGAGAAGTAAATGGTAGTTTTTGTAGGTAATACATTTAGCAAATCTTATTTCTAGGTTGTTATTTTTTAATAAAAGGGTAGACAATATCGGTTAGAGTATTCTTCGCGTCCGGGTGTACCATACTAACTTGCGGGAAACCGCTTAGGTCAACACCATATGGATCTTCATGAATAGTACCAACACCGTAATGCACTACTAATCTTGTGGGTTCGGACATGACTGATTTCTCACTGCAAATATTACTATTTATCAATATGGATTCACTAATTAGATGCTAAACAAATACGTAGCTACACATTGCCTATATTCGAATGAGAATAAGAATGGATAAGGTTATTATCTTCACGCGAAGATATTTTTTCTTATCAATGAGCTTCATTCGTCTTCCTCTCTACTCTCACAAGCTCCTCTCCTCCTCTTCTCTACTTCTCCCAAGCTCCTCTCCTCTCCTTCACTCCCTCTCCCGAGCTCCTCTACTTCTCCCTCTCTCCTTCTCTTCCTCTCCTGAGCTTCCTTGCTTATCCACCTCTTGCGACCTTCTCCCTCTCTTCACTTCCCCTCTCCTTCTCTCCCTCTTTTTTCTCCTCTTTCAAGCTCCTCTCGTTCTCTTGTGAAAGAAATGGTGAGAAAGCCTGTGAGTCGAGTCAAAGAGAAATGGACGAGCTGGTTGTAAGTAGTCGCTCCACCATTGGGCAACTAGTACTAGTTACCCAATGGTTGGGTGACTTGCCCATGTCATCCAACCATGAAGCAACAGATGACTATTACTATAAAATAAAAAACGTAGGTACATTACTATCATTCAGAATAAAAATAGATTATGTTTTTAAAAAATTCACAACCACTACTCTTTTAGTTCTAGCTTTAGACTAACCAAGTGAATGTTTGTGCTTTGCTATGAATAAAAAAAATTATATTATCATCCGTATGTCAAATTGATGTCGTCAGGATCGGCCTACCCGGTCCAACCTTTGGCTCTTGGCTCTGTCTTCACGCTCAGTTGTGTCGAGCCTCCACACGCTTCGTAGAGCTTTGTTGGTTATTTTTCTAGTTAGAACATTTTTAGAGATGTGGAATTTGTTTGTTAGTAGATTGATTTTTTGTTCTTTACATATATTTTAGGGAGATGAAAGAGAAAGTTAGGAGACATAACATACCATCACTACCACCACTACTTAATAGGTCTTTTTAAGTAGCGGAGATATGTACTTTTTTGACGAAATAGAGTCATCTATGTGCAACACTTCTAATATTTCCAGACAATTAGTACCCCAAGTCACTTGCACAGTACCCCTAGTCTATTTGATACACGTATGCGTGCGCGTTCAGTGGTACGGCGCATACCCACGCCTCGAGGCTGTTGAGCCCCTGCTTAGCCTTGCATGTGTAGGAGACGTGCACACATGTATGTGCGTGTGTGTAGTATGAGTGAATGTATATGGGTTATATACTTATATGCGACGTCTTGTGCCTCGAAAAAAACAAATACCGCAAAGTCACTCGTTCAATGGCGTGGATATCGAAATACGATTTGTGTAAACCCTAATATGCACACATTTGCTTATATATGCTGAGGATATGTGTTGTCTGCTCAAAACGTAAAGAATCTATCATGGCAAGCAAGAAAACTAGAAAAGGACAACTAACGGGCCAGACAGAAGGTACAGAGACAATGAAAATGCGAAAATTATCTGCCAAAACTTAGAAGACCCGACAACTACACAGTAGCTTCCCCACAGCTCCGAAGTCTAGCTTAGAACGCGGGATTTTTTTTCCCGGACTCTATATGAAATGAATTGTTTCATTAGGAATTTCTGCACTCTAACCTGGGTTTAAAATAGAAAACCTAGACCTAGCGGGCTAGGGGGAGATTAGCGACTAACCAAATTCTCTTGCCTAAAGCTAATAAGCATCAGATTCAAACTTATTAATACCAAATTATCTTGCTAAGGGTCTGTTCATATTGATTTTGGTTTTTGGCTTCTACTTAGAGAAACCAAAACTAATATGAAAGCCACAGCTTCTATAAGCCACTTCTATCTGCCCCTACTTTGCACTTTCACATGTTGTAATGCACTATGTATTTTGTTATGTCACAATTCCGTAAGTCGCATGATGGTTCGAATGTTATAGTGTTTTTCGTTACACTGTCTTTCTTACATAATTCACTCAGCAAAAAGTCAAAAAAGAAAAGCCAATACGAACACCCAAATTTCTATCAGCCACTACTATTCATCAACTATTAGCTAAAGCTAATACGAACGGGCCCTAAGACTAATAGGCATTAGATTCAAACTTATTAATACCATTTCGGTACCAGTGGTATAGCTGGTATGTGTCATTACCACCTAAATGGTATAAATTAGTCATACGTACCATATCTGTAATATTCGAATTAGTCCTCTTGAGGATATGTGTGTAATATAATTAGAGAAAATGCATACGAGAAAATAGGATATTTAGATTTTTTTGGAATCGAATTAGAGCTCGTAATAAAAGGTAATATGGGAGCCTAATCCCAAAACCCTAGCAGCGTTTTTCCTTCTCTCCCGATGCCGCGATCTACTATCGCCAGCAATTCATGTTCTTTGCGTCGCCGGTCTCCCATCGATCGCCGCGCCAGAGCTTCGTCGCCACGCGCCCGAGTCCTGTCGCGTGTTGCGTGCGCCGACAGTGCATGCCGTATCGCCACGCAAGCGAAGCCAGCGCACGCCATGTTCGCCCGTGCATCACCTGTTGGCATCGCCAGCAGCGTCACGCGCCTGCGCCATGCATCGCCGTTTCGCTCGGCCGCTATGCGCCAAGCGCCAGCCAGCAGCTGTGCCGCCCGTCCAACCAGCGCGTGCCACGCCCACTCGCTAGCAGTCGCACGCGAGCACCGCTGCACGCCACGTGCCAGCGCTACGCGATCAGCAGCCGTCAGGTTTGCAGTGCGCCTGCCGAGGGGAGAGGGGGAAGGAGTAGCAACAGTGAGGATCGCGAGTTTGGCGTCCTTCGCTAGGTGATGACCTGATTATTTTCTCTCTATTTTATTAAGTTAATTAGATATAGAATCTATATTAGAGGAAAAGGTAGCAAGTGTTCATCCGGAAAAATCGATTAGTAGATTGATTTAGTTTTCTGTAATTTTATATTAGGTGTTATTTGGGCATAATTTGAGAATAACAACTACAAGATGATTATATAGAATTTTAGTAGCCTACCCCAGAATATTTAATCATGTTGATTGAACAATTAAATTTCTAGTTATGAGTTTTTTGTAAGCTTGATGTCTGGGGAACTATAGTCAATTGGTAGCACTGCAATGAACAGTAGATTAAAAATAGTAAAAAAAGTAATTAAGCTATTTGGTCTACATAAAAAGTGTAGATATTTTTAAAAGGGTTCTAGAGAGTCTAATAACATGATTTGTAGATAAGTATAACATAAGTTATGAATTTTGAAAGGTTGTTATCCAGAACTGGTCGCTGCTAGATGCAGTCGTGGGAAATTATTAGTTCGACTGATTTAATGGAAGAATTGAATTTTTGGCATAACTAGGAAGTGGTGGATAATTTCCTTTAGTTTATGAAAATATCATGGTTTACTATATTTGCATGAGTAGATTAATAGATGTGAAAATACTAGGTCTGCTATCCAGAAGATGATAGATTTATATCGGTATAAACAAAAGATGAGTTGAGACATGTGCATTGCATTGTATTGTAGTGCATTCATGGGAAGAGAGTTAAAGATATTTGAGACTTGAGATTGGTAGTTGATGACAATAAATATGTGAACTTGAGTAAATGGTGACCAGACATTAAATATTAATTAATGTTGTTGCCTCATTTATTATTCTATTATGTACTTACTGAGTCATCGATTCACCCTTGCTTTGTTGTTATTTTTAGGTGCTTGTTATTGACGACATGTATGGGCGGGAAGTAGCAGAAGTTCTCATTGCACTTAGTAGTTCTCTCTTTCACTTAATGATCACTTATCCATTGCTAAAATTAAACTATGCTATCCATGAATTCCTTAGATGGATAATGATTTCCCTTTTAACACGTAAGGATTTTATATTGACGCTACTTGTTAATTTCTTTTGGTTAGATTTATTATTGATTCAGTTTATTGTCAATCGGTTCATTTTAATGTCAACCAATGATTTTTGTATTGTTGAAATTTATATGTTCATATTTATGTTGAGAAATTATACTTGAGATCTAACTGTTGGTAATGTATAATTAATGGTTTAAATTGGTAGTATTTATAGTTGTGGGTAATATTCTGAGCTTTTGGCCGGGGTGTTACAATACCGGCTTCGATACCGGTTAATACTGGCCATATCAGCTTCGATACCAGACAATACCAACCATACCGAAGGAGTTGGTAATATTGTCTATTGAACTATATTTTACATTTGATACAATTACCATGTATTTAGAGTAATATTACAAGTAATATTTAGTGTGCATATAATTAAACGTGTATATACTTATAAATATGTATTACTCTCTGTCCAAATTTACAAGGCGTATTTCCTTTTGACATATAGACAAAGGAGATAGTGAAAATAGCTAGATTACCCTTAATTATTGTCTCTAAGCACTATATTCAATACATGCATGTAGAGAATAGCAAATAAAGCTGCATATTTATTAGGGGTATAAAGGAAACATCATACTAATTTTGCACTAGAATATGAAATACGCCATATATTATGGATAAGATCATTCAAAAAATATGTCTATAAACTTATACGGAGGAAGTATTATATTAAATCCAGAATGGTATATTGATATAGACCGGTACTGAAATATACTATTCTAGAAACAAAATTGGTATATACAGTATTGACAAGTGTGATCAGATTCTCTCTCTTTTGCAAGACATCACATTCTTACGACGAGGTTACATAGAACTAATCATTTGAGATGAACGACGAGTGAGACAACTCCTAGCATGTGCCTTTAGGGCCATGTTTTCCTTAAAATAACCACTAGCATGCGCCTAAGGGCATGTACAATGGTCTATCTTTTAAGGTTGTTTCTAAGGCTTTCACCTCATCTAAAGATAGCACTAAAGACAAGCTCTTCAACAGTAAATCATTTCTCTAACTATTTTATACTATTTTTACCAAACTTCCTGCCTCATACCTCTCACTATTTGCGTTGGTTTATGGACTCAAGTTCTCTCTTACATAAGAGACAACACATTATGTCTTCTTATCTTCTCTCTCCTCCACATAGGATTTTACTCATTTAATATAACTAAGAGACAGCTGAGATGATATTATTAGAGATGCCCTACGTACGAATTTTTTAAATAATCTATTTTTATTTCAAATTATAGTATTATACTTGTGTTTTTATTTTATAGTAATAGTCATCTCCAATGGCTCGGCCTCAATCCAATGGAAGAAGCATTTGATATTCCTGTAGGTCCTCCATGTAATGGTGCGAGGCGTTCGGACTGCGCTGCCCTATGAATGGGCGGACATTTGTTCTCTTGATGACATGCTTCTTGGTGTGCTCCTCTAACATCTCCCATAGCGTATCAAATCTACACTACTGGTTCTGTATAGCCAGTCTCTTGAACAACTTTATCAATGGTTGCTGCGGGAACTACTTGAAGAATGGTGAATGCACTATCTGTTCCTCTTGTTTAGCCAAGGAAACGGCTCCTCCAAGTCTTGCTGAAGTTTTTTTATAGCCTTCATCATCCCAGGGTGGCGATTATGGATTATACAGACATCATGATGTTCTCCAACTACTCCCTCCTTCAGATATCAAAGGAACCACAACCAGCTGTCGAAATTATCACTTTCTTAGCCTTCATCATCCTGTAGTGATCTCTTGTCAGCAAACATTGCGTGAAGCCGAACCTTTGTACTGTGGTACTCCCATGGTGATTCATGCTCATCGTGCACAGAAAGACCCTCAACATCCACCCTATTCTATGCTTGCGGCATGGGTCCTTTGTTCTCATCGGAAGAGTCATTGCCATTTTCTTCTAAAGTTTCCTCCTCGGCCCAAGCCGTTCGGTCATTGATCTCCATCTGACGCACTATGCTATCGAATACTTTCCTTCATCCATCTGTCTAGTGGGCTTAGTTTACCTAGTGCGATTTTCCTGATCTGCCTTAGCAATATCTGCATCCGCCTGTTGGGTGGGCTCAGCTTGTGGTGTGCGATATTCTGGTTCTACCTCCGCAACATCGCCCACCATGTCCTCTTGATGAACCACGCGCTGTGTGCCCGAGCTGCTCCCACCAATTGGACCTCCTGTGACTGCCTTCGGACATGGTTGCATGAGTAGCACGCACTCATATCTATGTCGCTGGTAGCCTTTCACAAAGCTCTTCTATGTAATCATTTGCATCAGTTTCCTCAACTCCCACTGAATGTGTGTGACAGATCGACTCCAAAGCCCATGTAGGATAACACTGCACACCTTAGGGTCTAAGAAGAAGCTACGTGTGAGCCAATGTAGGACATCTTCGATTAGAACATTCTCCTCGTCTGGATGTACCAACCTCACTTGTGAGAAACCATTCAGGTCAACACTGTATGGACCTCACGAAGGGTACGAACACTGTAATGCACTATTAATATTGTGGGTTCTGACATGACTGATTTCTCACTATAAATATTACCATTTGTCAACATGCATTCCCTAAATACTTGCTAAACAAATAAGTAGCTACATGTTACCTACATTCAGATGAGAACAAGAACGGATGAGGACCTTACCTTTAAGCAGAAACATTTTATTCTTATCAACGAACTTGCTTTGTCTTACTCTCTACCCTCACGAGTTCCTCTCCTCTTCTTCTCTCCTTCTCCCAAACTTTTCTCCTCTCGTTCACTCTCTCTCCTGAGCTCCTCTACTTCTCCCCCTCTTGCGACCTTCTCCCCTCTCCCGAGCTTCTCCGCCTATCCTCCTCTTGCGACCTACTCCCCCTCTTCACTTGCCCTCTTCTTCTCTCCCTCTTTTTTCTCCTCTCTCAAGCTACTCTCGTTCTGTTGCTAGAGAAATGGTGAGAGCCTGCCGTAAAGGGGTTGGGTCAAACAAAAATGGACGAGCTGGCAGCAAGTAATCGCTCCGTCATTGGGTGATCAGTACTAGTCACCTAATGGTTGAGCGACTAGACGACCAAGTTGCTCCACAATTAGGTGACATGGGCTAGTCACCCAACTGTTGAGCGACTTGGCCACGTGTCGTCCAACGGTTCGACAACTAGTCCATGTCACCTAATTGTAGAGCGACAGAAGCTATTACTTTAAAAAATGCATATATATTACTGTAATTTAGAATAGAAAAATACATTATTTCAAAAAACTCCCCTAAGTGCCGCAGTTAAGTCAAGTAGAGGAGAATTTAGTAATGAGGAAGTGTCCATAAAAGGTTCCACGGGCCATGGCCATTTCGCATCTGTTACCACGCCGCCTGCGACTGTGAGCTGCATGCATCTTTTTGCTTGCCTCAAAAGAAGATGAGCCACTGTTTGTCTGCGGGAACGGTCAAAGAATGCGACGATTCTCTCTCTCTCGCTCGCTGCGCGCGTGTTTACTTTTGTCCGTAGTTTGTTGGAGGTGAGAGAGCAAGGATGGAGTTACGTTTAGCTTCAGGTTTTCGGAGTATTTTTTATTTTTTATAAATTTTATTGTTTTTTGAATTTTTAGTTTTTTGTTGAACTTTTTTGCTGGTTCTTTTTCCATATGTGTTTGTATTATACGTAATGGGCTAACATATTTTTTTTATATTTTTTAATTTTTTTAAATTTAATTATGCTAAATAAGCCTCTGCACCATTCTGATGTTTTTTCATCACCATGATGCTTTTCAGCCATAAGCCACAAAAAAACCCAAATGATCACCACCATATGTCCATCTTGATTGGTTTTTTGTACTGTATGTATTGGTACAATAATTATGTTGCTTTGGATATGTACTTGTACACATGGAGCCTCACTTGGTCATGGTCTTCTAATTTTTTTTATAGCTTTTGGGTTTAGTTTTTTCGAAAGCTGAAGCAAACAGATCTACTTCTTCAAATAGTTTTTTAAAGCTGTTTTTCCAAAAAAAATGCAAACAAAACTATACGCTGTCCATGCTGCCGTCTCGAAAAATGCAAACAAAAGTCATTCATCGCAACAAAAAGCCATCAGTCACAGTTTAAAAAACATATTTTTTTACGTGGACCACATGGACAAGTCACTATGCTTTCTGATGTGTACTTGAAACGTATAAATTTCTGCAGAAAACAATATGAATTTGTTGGAACTCTAGTAAATTTAGGGTGTGTATTGTTGGAGAGATGTGGTTGAATAGATTGTGATAGTTCTGAATGGGATGGTTCAAGTAAGGTATTTCATTGGTTGTATGGGATAGTATAAGATTGTGTTTAGCTGATTGTATGAAACGATACGAGATAAATCAAGTTGGTATTTGGTTGGAGGGATAAGGTTGATTCAGTAACCTCTCTCTTGTGGTGATGAAATTACCACCCAACATTATGTTTTTCTTTGTTCTTTTGTTCTTTCTTTTCTTTTGTTCTTTCTCTTTCTTATCTTGTCTTCTGGCGACAAGTTTCTTTCTTTTTCTCTACCTTCTTCCTCGGCCGCTCTTCCGCTTTCTTCTTTCATTGCCACCGGCCCACCATAGCAGCGCCTCGCGCTTGGCTTCCTTTGGCCATCGCTACACCTCGCCCTGCTTCCTTTCTTTGGCCTACGCCGCACCTTGCCCTCGGCTTCCTCTAGCCACTATTGTGCCTCACCTCGCACCTTCTTTTCTTTGTCCTCGTTAGTCGATCCCATCGGCCGTCACTGCGCCGCCCTAGCTCTACCTCACCTTGGCATCGGGCGGTGTCGAGAGGCGAGGCAATGACATACGATGGCAAGGCGATGGCATTGGGGGGCAAGACGAAGGTGATGCAGATGGCCCAAAGGTGGTGGCATCGAGAACAAGAGGAGAGCGCGAGAGGAGGTGAGCACATGTGAGCCAGCGGACAAGCTAGTCCCTGTATTGCTTGGTTCCATCGATTTTGCCAAACTAGTTGGCTTGAACCAACTCATCCTGTATGGTTTGGTTCCATTCGTCCAACCAAACACGTAGATGATGACATATGCCAAACCATCATTTCTAGATACCATCTCTCGTACACCTATCCAAACACGAACCACTCACACATTTAGCACTACATCACATTTTTAAAAAAAAAATTGGCCCTCAGATGGATGTTGTGCAAAAATAACCCCATCGCTGAGCTCGGTAGGGCAGCAGGAGTGCAGCAGGCAGGGCAAGGCTTAGGTGCCAACGGGCCCCGCAGGGCTACCAAGGTCCCTAGGGTCGGCAGCTCCTGCCGAGCCAAGGTTGCTGAGCTCCCCTGGCTCGGTAGGAGCTACCGAGCTCCCCTGGCTCGGTTGTAGGAGATGACCCCCTGGTGGCCTTTGGCCATTTAACCATTTTTTTTTGTAATAGCTAGTGCTACGGACATAAAAACATCTGTTTTTGTTAGAATTTTTTTAGAGAGATGCAACGGGAAGTTTGGACGAGCAGATAAACCAATATCACCAACTCTATCTTTTAAGTAGTGCATATACATTATTGCAAAAAATATAGCAATGGATTGTAACGTCCTAAAATTCGGTCTTCAAAATATGAAAGTTTTAAAATTTTTCTTGCATTTTTTGGCATTTGAATTTTTTGAATATTGAAAATCTTTTTGATTTTGTGACACATAAATTAATATATTGAGAAGTAAGATCCAGAGTAAAAATAATATTGATGTTAAAAAAAGATTAATGGACAATCCAAGGATCTATACACAAATTAAAAATTAAAGTATAAAATAATGGAAATAAAAATTTGAAATCCAATTTATTAATTTAATTTCCAGTTTTTCTTAAGCCTCTATTTCCTCATTCCTTTCCCTATTTCTTGTTCTTACACATGGGCCCGCCCCACCATCTCTCTCCTTTTCTTTCCCTTTTTCTTCTTCCTTCGTCTCTCCCATCCTGTCTCGCCCGACCAGCCCCACGCCACGCTGTCGCCATCACCGCTGCGCCACCTGCTCCCATCGTCTCACCATCACCTCACCTTGATTTTGCTTCCACGCCCTGGCGCTAGCTCATGCCGCATCGCGTCAGCCTTGTCGTCTCCGCGTCGCCATCAGCCGCACGCGCATGTCGCCAGCCATGCCGCTGCCCCCACCTTATCTCGTCCCCGGGTCGTCGGCCACAGCGCCCCACGGCACCCCCTGTGTTATAAAGCCGCCATGGCCTCCCTATTACCGCTACCTTCTTCCCCAACTCGGTCTCCTTCTTCAAGGCCGGCAACCGCTACCCTTCTCATTGCCACCCCTCCCCGGTGCCTCTCGATCCAATTCCTCGTTGCGGCACCACCCCTTGGCGTCCCGGAGCTCCCCTAGTCGCCACCCAAGGCTCTTGACCATCCGAGGTGGCCGCCATCGCGAGCCCCTCTGTGCCACCGCCGACACCCGACGCCGAACAGCTATGGACCACCGGCGGCCCCGTCAACTCCTCGGTAAGCTTCTCCTCGACCCTCTAGAGCTCACGCTCACACCCTTTGTTGCTCCCATAGCTCTGATCGCCGTCGCCCCGTTCAGCTCCATCTCTGGCCGCCGCAAGCCACCGTAGCTCAACCGTGGCACCACCTCGCCCATGGCGGCTCCTCCCCTAGTCTCCGCGACCCCACAATGTCCCATTTTGCCACCCGCCGGCTCCTTCCCCCCCTCTCTGGTCACCTTGCCGTCGCCGACGCCACCCGGCCGGGTGCCTTGCCGCTTCCCCTGTTTCTTTCTTCCCCCTTTTTCCTGCGTTAGCCGAATGGAATAGCTGCCCTCTATTCTCACCCCTTCTCCATGATAGGTGGGCCCAATGCCTTTTTGGTTAATGCATATTAGAAAGTTTGTTCAATACCAACTTCTCCAAAACAAAAATACAAAAGTATATATATATATATATATATATATATATATATATATATATATATAGGATTTGATGACAATTCAGCAATGTAGATAAAGTTTTAATTGTAAGATCGAAATTATGGATTTATGGGAATTCGATAAAACATGTTCTTACAAATAAAATAAGGATAAATCTAATTGAGAAATTAGACTAAGATTATAAGTGAAACAAACATATGTTTAACTTGCTTATATGCATGTTTCCACATATTGTTGCACAAGACTAAATTGTGAGTTCATGTTCAAGAAGTATTCACAGGAGCAAAGCGATAGAATATGGTTTATAGGTAAAATGGGAATAAGAATTTAAAATTTGTATATGAACATGAATTGAAAATTTACAACCGAACAAGAATAATAGTTATGCTAATCATGGATCCTAACATACCCTTACCTCCTGACCTAAGATTATTAGTTGCAAGATAAATATAATTTGTGTAACAAAATTTCACCGCATAAAATAATAAATATCATTTGCTTATCTCTGAATCATGAGACCCTTTCCCAAATAATACTTGAATAAGTTCTGATACATCATTCTAATTGTTAAACCCCTAATATCTATCTGGAGATACTAAGATCTAAATAAAGAGCACCTGGCATGACTAAGAAATTCTGGAATATGATCAAGAAAATGATAATCTATATCTCAAATCCCGTAGCTAATCAGTTGACTCCTAAAAATAATTGAATGCCATTAATATGCACCCCAAGTTCAAACCTTGCAAAAAGGGTGCATAAACTAATATAATTTCAAGCAAAAGCATCTTTAATTAGCCGGTTATGCTAAAATGCAACCTCGCCTAAATACTAACCATATGGTCCTTACCTTAGGACTTAAATTTATGATATTTAAGAATATTTAATACACAGATGGCTCAGTTCAATCTTGAAGGAGAATGCAGATAAAGTATTAACTCCTCATCCAATAAAATGTGGATTGTTGGTCATTTTTTAATAAATTTGTGAACCAAGCAGAATAATCAACCGTATTCATATTAATGAATTAGATTAAAATAACCAACCACATATTTAATTAAGTTATTGAGTTAATAGCTCAATTATCTGGCAAATACAATCTCAGATAATATTGCATTTCGAATTATCAAGATACCTTGACCAATTAAATTTATACACATCCCCCGTGGAGCTCATGTCCTAAAATCACTAAGCTAGTAACGCTCGACAAATAATACTTAGTATCCCGGATGATCTCGTCCATCTACCTATAGGTGTAACCTGACTCATGGAACTTTCTTAATAAATATACCTAGAGCTATTAAATAAAAGGGTCGATATATGGTATTCTAAAATCGGCTATGCCTAGCCATCCTCGAGTCCTAAGAAGAATATTCCCGTGAATATTCCTTCATTATAAGCCTTCCTTGGATCTTCTCTAGCCATTTATCACTTCGCTCCAATCCCTTTGATTCCGTCCAATACTCTGTGCCCAACCAACCTCAAATCACCCGTTTAATCATAATAAAAAGCAAGTCAAGTTCAATTGGATTTATCTGGATGTTTTGAGTTATTTGCCCTTATTTGGATTCAGTTGTTTAGCGCATAATTAAAAATTGGAGTCCTGAAGATTCAATGGATCACGTGTGATCAAGATCGAGGGACCAACAATGAGAAAGCTTTGAGTGAGCTCAAGACCGCGGTAAACCGCGCAAGGCGAGTCAATACTTTGATAATGTTGAACCTACATTTTCTACAAATTACTTTTATTTAAATTATCAAATTGCATGCTGTTATTTTATATGCAAATACATATTTAATTTAAGATTCTAGTTATATGCCCATTATCAACTTGATTAATATTACACCTCCTTTGGAATATTTGAATATGCGAACCTTGTCGCCCTAGCAAAATTATAATAGTAACCTTTCGAAAATAAGCCCGTAATTATATGCCATGCTTAGTATTGCATAGATACTCAGTATTTGAAATGCCCCAAGTATCATTAACATTTTCAATCATGAGAAACTGGTTTGGGAAGTCATGGTGGTAATGATCGTATATGTTGGTATGATTATTTTTCCCAAAACCCCAACTTGCTTAAATATTTGGGCGGATGGTTCGAGGTGTGTGTGGTGCAGTGGAAGCACAAAGTGGGTAGTGGTACAACCGCCCAGATACCACTAAGGACTGAATCTTGCCATGACCTCCTGTGTAAAATAGTACAACCACAAGTCTGCAAAGTGCAACTTGGCTAAATAAATTTATCGAAACTCCCGGACTCATCTCACTGGTAGTGGAAGGAAGTGGATACGCAAGGGCAAGGGGAGGCCTAAAGGGACACCGAGTGGAGGGTGAAGTAACTAGCCGTACTAGCATTGCGGGGAGTGGAGCCCGGCTGCGCTAGTAGACATGGTTACATCCCGTGCATAGATGGGACCCACCGCAAGTGGGAGCAGCCCATAAGGTGAAGTGACAAAAGGGGCTAGATATTTTGAAAAGTCACTATGACGGTCTACTCAACCACGTGAATAAGGAATCATGTGGGGCAACGAGCGGATTGTCTCTTGTGGTGAAAGTCTACAAACTCTGCAGAGTCAAAACTATTCGAATAGCCGTGCCCACGGTCAAGGGCGGACATGGGAACATAACCAGATATAGTTCTATTTTGAAAACTTTATGGGTGGTATTGGTAAAGTGAAGGGCTGCAGATGGTCCTGGTTTGAATTGTACTGGGTGTCGTCCCAGTGATAAGTTAAGCGGCTATAACGCTGAAAGATGCTATATGGTGCGGATAACATGTAACGGTGGATGAAATCTGGATTGCTATTATTATTGCATTCTCTTACACATTATGTTTTTGTTCAAAATTGCTAGTGTTGTGGCTACAGACCAAACAGAGAGAGAGATGGTAGTGGAGAGTAATGAAGTTGTGTGTAATAGCCTGCCTCCTCCCCATGGCTTGTGCTCATATATATATGCGCGTGAGGAGTGCTTGTACAGCTATGCCCTTACATCTGGTTATTCCCTGGGGCAGCTATGTCATTACACATGGCCTATTCTGGCCTTATAATCTCTTACCAGCTGCGCTGGTTTAGGTGGGGCCATCCCTACGACAGAGCCTCTCATGGTAAAGGGCTTTCAAGGCCGAAGCCATGTTGCCGAGTCCTTTGGCCCCCTCCGTCCGCGGCTCGTGAATTTTTCCGAACTTCCGAGCTGCGCACAGAGCCGGCGAGGAGTGCGCTGCCGCGACGCCGGTCTTCCCGACGCCCACGTGGTGCAACGTGCTTGGCGCGGTGCGGGCGTTGAGGCGCCATGACCATTATCTGGCGGCGGGCATCCGCGGTGGACTTCTGCGGTTGGCTTTCCGCCGTTGGCTCCCCGCCGACCGGGTATATATGGTCCGTGAGGCGTTGTTCGCTATGTTGTGACGGTCGCTCCCTAAAACGGGCCTCTGCTGCTGTGCATCAACATTCTGGTGACGCCGAGCGCTTGGGGAATGTTGATGCACGTAAGGAGGTCTATTTTTCGTGGGAGCTTGATCGCGTCGGTTACCACACACCACCGCACTTCCCGATCCCGCACCGCGCTCGTAGGCGACGGCGAGGTGCGCCTGTTTTCTTAACAGCCTACCACGGATCGGCGCTCGAGGAGCCCGCGGCATTACCTTGCGTGTTGATGCACCGTAGGTGGCCTATTAAGGAAAATGAGGTAGATTTCGTAGGACAAGACCGCCGTCTTTTTCGCGCAATGAGGCCGGGCGCTGGTCGGTAGACGCGCGGCAGCGCCGCGCTAACGCCTAAGTCGGAAGAGGCGCGCGCTCCGTCCCTACCCTTCGAACGGGTGGCGCGGCCGGCGCCTGGTCGGCGAGACGCGCGCTGGCGCGCAGCTAACGCCTAAGTCGGGTAGAGGCGCGCCGCCCCCTACCACCGAACGGGTGGCGCTGGCCGCGCCAGTCGGTGAGACGCGCGCGCTGGCGCGCAGCGAACGCCTAAGTCGAGCAGAGGCGCGCCCGCCCCTACCCTTCGAACGGTGGCGTGGCCGGGCGCCTAGTCGGCAGACGCGCGCTGGCAGCGCCGTGAACGCCTAAGTCGGTGAAGTCGCGCGCCCGCCCCTACCCTTCGAACGGGTGGTAGCGGGTGGCGCCTGGTCGGAGATGCGCGCTGGCGCCGCAGCGTAACGCCTAAGTCGGAAGAGGCGCGCTCCATCCCTACCCTTCGAACGGGTGGTAGCAAAGCTGGCGCCAGTCGGAGACGCGCGCTGGCTGGCGCGGCGTAACGCCTAAGTCGAAGCAGAGGCGCGCGCTCGCCCCTACCTTCGAACGGGTGGCGCTGGCCGCGCCTTGTCGGCAGACGCGCGCTTGGCGCGCAGTAACGCCTAAGTCGGCAGAGGCGCGCTCCGCCCCTACCCTTCGAACGGGTGGCGCTGGCCGGGCGCTGGCGAGACGCGCGCGCTGGCGCCGCAGTAACGCCTAAGTCGGGCGAGAGGCGCGCTCGCCCCTACCCTTCGAACGGGTGGCGCGTGCCGCGCGCCGTCGGCAGACGCGCGCTGGCGCCGCAGCGTAACGCCTAAGTCGGGCAGAGGCGCGCGCTCGCCCCTACCTTCGAACGGTGGCGCTGGCCGGGCGCTGCGTCGAGTAGAGCGCGCTGGCGCGCGCGCAACGCCTAAGTCGAAGCAGAGGCGCGCGCTCCGCCCCTACCCTTGAACGGGTGGCGCGGCCGCGCCTAGTCGGCGAGACGCACGCGCTGGCGCGCAGCTAACGCCTAAGTCGGAAGAGACGCGCGCCCGCCCCTACCTTCGAACGGTGGCGCGGGCGGGCGCTCGGGCGGCGTAGACGCGGGCGCTCCCCTACCTACCAACGGTGGCGCTGGCGGGCGCTGGTCGAAAGAGACGCGCGCTGGCGCCGCAGTCAATGCCTAAGTCGAAGCAGAGGCGCGCTCCGTCCCCTACCCTTCAACGGGTGGCAGCCGGCCGCGCCTGGTCGGCGAGACGCTGCTGCTTGGCGCGCATGAACGCCTAAGTCGGGCAGAGGCGCGCGCCCGCCCCTACCCTTCGAACGGGTGGCGTGGAGGCCGGGCGCCAGCTCGGCGAGACGCGCGCTCCGCCCCTACCTTCGAACGGGTGGCCGCGAGGCGGGCGCCGTTCGCGCAGAGGCGCGCTCCGTCCCCTACCTTCGAACGGGTGGCGCGGCGCGGGCGCCGTCGGTAGACACGCGCGCTGCGCGCGCAGTCAACGCCTAAGTCGGCAGAGCGCGCGCTCCGCCCCTACTCTTGAACGGGTGGCGCGTGGCCGCGCTTAGTCGAAGTAGACGCGCGCGCTCGCCCCTACCTTCGAACGGGTGGCAGCGGCCGCGCCAGTCGGTAGACGCGCGCTGGCGCGCGAACACCGCCGTGGCGGTGACTTGGGGTCTTGTGATGCGGTCTTGCGCCGTAAGGTTCCTTGAACCACGCCACTCGGTCCGCCAGGTTAGGTTTCCGCACCACGTGACCCGATGTGCCTGTGGCACGTGGCGCCTATGACCGGTGGGCGCGGATGTGGACGGTTGCGTGTTTGCGGCTGCCGCTCGCTCCTAGGCCAGCGGATACGGGCGGCGATGAATGGCACGCGGCGTTGAACGGGCGCTTGTACGGCCGCGTCGCGCTCGATGCGGATCGTCGCGACCCTTCACGCTCCGCCACGGGGATCGCGCGGGCGGGCCTTTACACCGCTACGGCCGCCTCCGCACACGGATCGCTGCGACGCTTTGATAACGGCGGTGCGGGCGAGGTGGCTTGAAATAGCCTCGTAACGGCGCGCCCGCACCTTACGCACCTTTATGTCCTCTTCGCCTGGTCCACCTCGAGACTTTCACGATACGCCACCGCTGCAACCTTTCCGCGAAAACGATGGCTTCCGGTGGCAAGCGCGGCCAGTGGTTGGTGGCGCTGACGTTCGCGCGCCCTGAGTTGAAGGTGAGATACGTGCTCGAAGAGCGCGACCCGCAGCGGCCGACAAGGAGCGGTGGCGCGGAGGAGGGAGGCACGTTCTCCGCGAGCTAGGCCCTTCGCCGGTGACCGAGAAGACGATCCAGGGCTTCGCACGCAGTGGAAGTTATCCGAGCGCCAGCGGTACGATCGCCCGCCGACGGAGGCGAGCCGCATCCCGAGGGGTCGAGCGGTGGTGTTCGCCGCTTTTTGACGCGGGCCCGCATCCCGGTGGTGTTGTTGTGGGCGACGATCGCGACGTTCGGGCCGAGCTGGCGCAACCGACGCCGAACGCCGTGGTCGTGGCGGTGTACACCGGCCTTGCGCCAGTAGCGTGTTGCCTGGCGCCTCGCCGTTTGCCTACCCGCACGAGGCACGGCACCAGGCCAAAGACCGGAAGAACGGACGGTGTCGAGCCGGCGGCGTCACTTTTGTCCTCCGCCCATCGTAAGAGGCTCTTCCTCGCGAACGCAACTCGCGGGAAGTGGGAGTCTTATCGATGAAGCGGTGGTTCTACCACCGCGTGGAGAGCGGAGCGCCTTGAGTGCACAGCCGACCTATCGCGTTCAAGCCCTTGCCCCGCCAACGCCGACGATGAGGACAAGCAGAGGGTCCGACGGCTCGTAGGCTTGGCCGCCCACTTCAACATGCGCGACTCGCCAAGAGTTCGTGATGTACGGCGTGGCACCGCTTGCTCGCGATCGGTGCCTCGCCGCCGAGAGGCGCCGAGACGACAATGTCTTGCCTCGGCCCGCTTGCCGCCGGCGCCGGCGATCTTCGTAAGCCTCGCCGTGTTCGCCCTGGCTAACGCACGCGGCAGATGCCGATAGTCTTCCTTTGTTTCGCAGATTCCCTAGAGGAGGCGAGCGAGCGCGCCGCGTGTTCTCGGGCCGATACCGCCGGAGCATAAGCAGCGGCGGCGCGCTGCCGAGGCGGTCTAGGGAGAATCAATCGCGTTGCGAGGCTCTGGCCTTGCCGTGCGGACCGTGCCGCTCCGGACGACGTGCAGCGAAGGAGAAGAAGAAGAGGAAGGCCCGCCTCGGAAGAGGGGCGCGGCGGGCACCCGCCGCTAGCGTTCGAGGGCACGGCGGATGCGAGTCGGACTCGCCGTATGTCGACTCCGGTTTGGGCGGTGCAGAGGCCGGCGAGGTATCTTCGGCGAGCACCGACGGCGGCTTGCCGCGAGCGCCGAAGGGGCGAAGCCTCACCGTCGCCGGAGTCACCGAGGTGGAACCGTGCGGGCGCGATGCCGAGGTGGAGCTCACCATAGCCGTGTGGTGCCGGTGACGCCTCCGCGGGGCACACGGCCGCATCTGCCTTCACCGGCAACAGAAATCGGCGCTCCTGCGCTCCCGCCACCATGGAACTTCTCCCCGCGTGGCGGCGACGGGGCTTTCTAATCGCGCCGTAGGGCCGTGCGGGCCGCTGCTGCCGGCTAACGGCCGTGCGTCGGCGATCGAGCTTCACCGACACCGCGGGATTTGTCGTGGCCACGGGCATCGGTTGTGGGATGCCGGCGCAGCGCCGAGGCCCCGCAAAGCATATGCGCGCCGCTTCTTGGCGACGCCGCCCACCGCTGGGACAGCCCACGCGCCCCGAACGCGAGACTTCCGCCGCGGCGGAACCATTCCTTCGCCACCAAGGTAAGGCGTCCGAGCTCACTTTGGCGTATGTTCTTATGCCTTGATTGCTCACTTGTATGCTCGTTCGCAGCGTTGCTCATTCCGGAGGGGGAGCCCTTGACGAACGCGGGCCTCCGAGCATGTGAGCGCCGCGAGTTCGTGCCGCCCCGAGACGCCGAGGGCGTGGCGCGATTGTACATGACGCGCCACTAGCGCGACCGCAGTGCCGCAGACTTACGGGCGGGCGCCTTGAGGACGCCGAGGTGTCGGGGTGAGGTAAGCTCTCTGCGACCGCGCTGGGCTTAGCGGAGCTTGCTAATTCTTTTTTTGTAGACACTTGTGTTGGGGCAGGCCCTGCAAATGGCGATGCCCGCAGCCAAAACACGCCGAGAATAGGCCGCAGCCGCGAGGAGGAGCTGCGCAAGCCTTTGGCGCCGCGCTGCGGGACGCCCGCATCCGCCAACTAGAAGCGGAATGTGCGGGCGAGGCATACGCCGAGGCTGGTTGCCGCGCGCAGAGTCGCCGTGGCAATTGCGGAGCAAAGGTTCGCGACGGAGCGTGACGGGCTCTGGCGCAGGTCGCCGCGCTAGAGAAGGAAAAAGCGAGCTTACCTTGACTTCTAGCGGAGCGCAACCGGACGCCTGGCGAGGCTCGGTGGTTGCGTGGGGCCGCGTGCAAGCGCTGGAGAGCCATCTCCGCGGGCCGGTAACCGAGGTGCTCGAGCGCTTTGGCGCAGGAGTTGATTCGACTCTCCGCCGATTGATGAGGCCGCCATCGCCGCGCGCGATGCCGCGATGTCCTTGGCACCCATCGCGCATACTTCAGCCTCCTTGGTGTGCGCGCTCCTCCAAGACCGCTGGTCAGACGATGTCGCCGAGCTGAATGACCCGGCCGAGATGCGGCGGGGCCGAGTAATGTCCGCGCCGTCCGCTCTTGCTCGTCGTGCCCTTGGGCCATTCTCGTGACCGGATCCGGGTCACGTCGGGGCGGAAAGCTGACGGATCGAGCTCGGAAGTCGCCACGGACGGGAGCCTCGCCAATTCGGATGGGGTCCCCGACGCGATGATGGCGGCGCTGGGCCCTCGGCGCGCCGGAACCCGCAGGTCGATGCCGCGCGCTGTGTGTGGCGTGCGTTGTATTGTCCTTCATCTTTGCTAATAAAGTGTGCACCTCCGCATGTATGCCGACTTTCGCCTATATCCCGCAGCTTCCTTGCTGGGACCAGCCGAGCGGCCGACCTTTCAATTCGGCGGCGCCGTACTGGCGAAGGGTCGAAGAGTCGCTAACCGGGCGAGCCGCCTTCTTCGAGCGAAGCCCGGCTTTAGCGCATGTTAAGGACGAGCCGCGGGGTAGCGGCGAGTGGCCGGGTGCCGCTGCACCTTTGTACATGTGATTTTTTTGGTGTGCATCGCCCGACTTTAGGATATGCGCGCGTGTATGGATACCTCCGTCGCAAAGTGGTCGCGCCAGATTCCGTAGAACGAACGACCGAGGCCGACGTAGCGAGGCGGATCCCCGCGGTTTGCCTTGCTTTATAGTCAGGGGACTCGCGGCGAGGCGGACCTCGGCGCCACGACTTTCTTTATAGTCCGAGACTCGCGCGTGCGGAGCTGGGCTCGACGCCACGCCTTATTTAGAGTCCGTGGACTATTGCGTGCGAGCTAGGCTCGACGCCACGTCTTCTTTATAGTCCGAGACTCGCGCGTGCGAGTGGGCTCGACGCCACGCCTTATTTAGAGTCTGTGGACTATTGCGTGCGGAGCCAGGCTCGACGCCACGCCTTCTTTATAGTCCGAGACTCGCGCGTGCGGAGCTAGGCTCGACGCTATGTCTTATTTAGAGTCCGTGGACTATTGCGTGCGGAGCTAGGCTCGACGCTACGTCTTCTTTATAGTCCGGAGACTCGCGCGTGCGGAGCTAGGCTCGACGCTACGTCTTATTTAGAGTCCGTGGACTATTGCGTGCGGAGCTAGGCTCGACGCCACGTCTTCTTTATAGTCCGGAGACTTGCGCGTGCGGAGCTAGGCTCGATGCTACGTCTTATTTATAGTCCGGAGACTTGCGCGTGCGGAGCTAGGCTCGACGCTACATCTTATTTAGAGTCCGTGGACTATTGCGTGCGGAGCTAGGCTCGACGCTATGTCTTCTTTATAGTCCGGAGACTTGCGCGCGCGAGGGCATCCCCCCGGCGCGTACTTTGTTTATACTCACCCCGCCACCTTGGGAACGGCGAGTGCACACGCTAACGCGTCTTTGGTTTATACTCAGTCCGTCACCTTTGGCTACGGCGAGTGCACTGCGAACGTGCCGCCGATTTATACTCGATCCTGCACTCGCTACGGCGAGTGCACACGCGAACGCGTCTTTGTTTATACTCGATCCGTCACCTTTGGCTACGGCGAGTGCACACGCGAACGCGCGATTTCGATTATACTTAGTCCCGCACTGCCAGCGGCGAGTGCACACGCGAACGCGCGTCTTTGTTTATACTCAGTCCGTCACCTTTGGCTACGGCGAGTGCACACGCGAACGCGCGACTTCGATTATACTCGGCCCCGCACAGCCACGGCGAGTGCACACGCCGAACGTGCGTCTTTGTTTATACTCAGTCCGTCACCTTTGGCTACGGCGAGTGCACACGCGAACGTCGCGACTTGATTTATACTCGATCCGCCCACAGCTACGGCGAGTGCACACGCGAACGCGCGTCTTTGTTTATACTCAGTCCCGTCACCTTTGGCTACGGCGAGTGCACGCAAAGCGGCGACTTCGATTTATACTCATCCGCACTCAGCTACGGCGAGTGCACACGCGAACGCGTCTTTGTTTATACCGCGGAGCGCGCGCATTAGCTAAGCTTGCGCGCGCCTTCACCGCGTGCTTCGCGCATAATAAAGAAAGATTAGCGACAAGCGGCGCTCTTCATTACGCCCCCGTTTGCGCGGGTGAGCCACTACCAAGGAAAGGATAGATATACCGACCGTTTACCCTGGTGCGCCGGCCTCTAGCCGCCGGCCGTCTCGCAGGCCCGCCGAGGCACGCGTGAATGGCCCCGCGGACCTCCGCTCGGTGGCGCCCGACTCTAGGGCGCCGTTGGGCTTCGGCGGCGGGCACAGTACTGCTTGATGTGGCGGGCCATGTCTCGTCGCCTCGGACGGTGATGATGGTCCGGGACCCGGACCTTCATACACGTAGCCGTGATGTGGTACGCGCAGAAGGAGTTGAGGATTGGGCGCCTAGTATGGCATTGTAGGGGTACGGAGGTCGACCACGCCGAAGGTGGCATCTTCGGTCCGCACATTGTCATCTCGGCCGAAGGAGACCAAGGCCGACCGCCAGCGCCCTCGGGCTGCCCCGGCCCTGCAGTGGGATTCCCGAGGGCCCGTGCGGCTTCGAGGATCCCCATCTGATCAAGGCCGCCAAACAATATGTTCGCGGAGCTACCACCGCCCACCAAGGCGCGCTCTACGCCGCATCCGCGATGGTGACCCGGATGACCGGGGTCTGATGAGGAAGTCCACACCCGGGCATCGTCGGGCGTGAATGTGACTTCTTGGTGTGCCCACTCGGCGGTGCTTGCGCTGGTATGCCGCCACGTGATGCGATCTTCGCGCCTAGGCCTTCGCTGCCGCGCGAGATGAATGCCGGCACGAACCTCCGGATATGACGTTAATGACCCCACGGTAGGTTGCGTTCGGGGCCTGCAACGACAGGGGGCCCTCCCGGGGCTGCTGTACGTGGGCTTGGATCCGCAGGGTGCCTTCTTGGGGTGGCATCCCTTGCGCTGTGCATCGCATCCTTGCGCTGTACCGCATGGGGCCTCGTATGGGAATTGGACGTGGGCCACCGCCGGCGGGCGCGCCTCCGGGTTCCTGTCCCGAGCGACGCTGTCGCGTAGCGCCGCGATAGAGGTGCAGGTGCGGGTGTCATGGCTGCCGCGGCCGTGGATTATGCACCAGCCCCGGTGCTGGTCGTCGTAATCTCCACGACTCTTATCGTCGCGGCCCCTCGCGGCGCGCCCCGCCACGAAGCCCCGACCGCCTCGGCTTCGCTGAAGCACCTTCGCCGAGCCTCTTCGATGTCGAGGACGCACTGGTTCGCCTCGACCTCTGGCGGCGCTTGGGCTGATCGGATGACTCCTTATGCGAGTTGTCCTGCGGTCGGCGCGTCCTCGACGACTCTTGCTTACGTTTTCCCTTCAAGAACCGCCAGCGGGCGGCTTCGCCGAGGCTTTGGCTTTGGTTGGTGTCTCTGTCGTCGCCCTTGCCTTGGCGCGCGTCTTCCTCCGCCCGGCATATTCTTCCATCTTGTCGAAGAGCTTTGCGATCGTCTTGATCGGCTTCGCGCGTTGTACTCGACCATCGGGCCCGACGACGAAGGCCCCAGTATGGCTGCATTGGCGATGGTGGTCTCGTTGGCGTCCTTCACTTGACATCGAATCTTGGCGGCGCTTGAAGTAGTCCCGAGCTTCTCAGGGTTTTGCTTTACGGCGAAGAGTTGGTCCGCATCGACCGGTCGACGTAGTTTCCTTGGAAGTTGTTGTGAGGCAGACACGGAGCTGCTCCCCACGCGTAGATGGAGCCCGCCTATGGTAAAACCAAGAGAGCGCCACTCCTTGTAGCGCGAGGGGAGTCCTTTGCCTTCGTGGTGTCATCTCCGCTCGCGGCCGACCGCGGGCCAGATACGCGCACGAACTCGCGGGGTCCGTGTCGCTTTATACGAATCAATGGCGCTAGGAACTTGAAGTCTTGGGCCATGCCGCTGCTGCAACCCCGCCGGAGCGGGACTCGATCCACGCGCGCGCGCGCGCTGGCTGGGCGTGGGGGCTTCGCGATCGTCCGCCTCTTTCCGGCGGGCTCGACGCGATTGCCGGCGCGCCGGTTGACTCGAGCCTCTTGTATGTCTCGACGGCTCGCGGCGTCCCCAGCTCCGTTGGAGCGCTGCGGAGCCGCCAGCAGGCGCTTTCCACCCGGTCTTTGGCGGGTCGCCGGTGCTTCCAACGGGCGGGTCGCGCGGGACGACCGCGTCGCGGTCCCGAGCTGCCCGGCCGCCCGTCGTGGCTACCTCGGATCGCCCGGTTCGCCTCGCGGCGAGGCGCGGTGAAGCGGTGGGGTCGGCCGTCGTTGCGCCGACGGGTCGGTTGTCGCCGCACCGATGTCGGCGTCTTGGACCGCGGGTCCGCCTTGTAACGCCGGCGATGGTGTTGGTCGTCGCGGTGCCGAGAACGGTCGATGCGCCGCGCGAACGCCAACGCCGCCACCGCGCACGCGATCGCCACCACGCCCGCTTGTGCCGATGGCGGCTCGTACTCATACGGCGCCCGCCCGCCGCCTTCTTTCCTTCGCCGCGCTTGGTGGAAGCTTTTTCGGTGCCATCTTTTCCTCGGTCTTGAGCTTGTCTTCGTCCTTCCCACGGACGGCGCCAAGCTGTTGTGGCTCTGCACCAAACAGAGAGAGATGGTAGTGGAGAGTAATGAAGTTGTGTGTAATAGCTGCCTCCTCCCATGGCTTGTGCTCATATATATGCGCGTGAGGAGTGCTTGTACAGCTATGCCCTTACATCTGGTTATTCCCTCCGGGGGCAGCTATGTCATTACACATGGCCTATTCGGGCCTTATAATCTCTTACCGAACTCTTTGGGTTTAGGTGGGGCCATCCCTACGACTGCTAGGTCTCAGGAAATTTCTATGTATTATATATTTAAATAATGATGATACTTCTCACAAAATAAAATGTCAGAAAGAATAAATAGAGTCGTAAGAAAAGAAGATGGTTGTTTGTGGTAAACGTGTAAAGAAGTAGGTGGATTCCTGTCAGTTATAAAAAGGGTAAACGATAGTGTGGATTCTAGGAGAAATAAATTGGTGGTAAACGATAGTGTGGATTCTAGGAGAAATAAATTGGTGGAGCTTAAATGAATATATAGGCTAGATAGATGATTTAAATGATTTTTGAAGAATTAGGAGTGCAAAGTTAATTCTTTGGATTACAACATCGATAACTAATATAAATTTTTGGAAGATGATGGCAATAATGGGATTAATAGGATTGGATCAAATACTAGATGGATGAATTGAATTTCTGGGAATATTGGGGAATGATAACAATTATTATATTATAATTTTGATCACTGATATTCTTGGTGGATGTAAACTAGTGAATCATAGACTTGATCACTGATATTCTTGGTGGAGGTATACTAGTGAATTAGTTAGAGATAGATAATTGATTATTGCAAGAGCAAATTATGGATTTAGATCAATAACAAAAAGATTGAATTGGTAGAAAGTCCTGTTACGAATGATTTCAGTGGATTTAAAAGCAATTATGTTGGATAATCATTAAAAAATTGCTGATTAGCAACCACGAGATTGGATTGATAGGAATCTAGAATACAAAAGATATCGGTGGATTAACTAAATGATGTCACTCGTTGTTTGGAGTTTTAGACAACACTCAATATAGAAAGAGTATGTTCGGTGGATTCAGTAAATGATGGCACTCGCTGTTTGGAGTTTTAGACAGCACTCAATATAGAAAGATCGCTGTTTGGAGTTTTAGACAGCAAACAATAAAGAAAAGTGTATTTTCGGTGGATTAAGTCAATTATGGCAATCGCTATGTGGAGTTTAGGTAGCAACAATAACACAATGATTAAATAATAATAATGATACTAAAGGCGATATTTGCAAATAAAATAACCCGAGCCTCTTCTTTGATAAGCCATGCATATTATTTACTTGCATTCAGGTGTATTGGCTCATGAGCACGATGGTTTGTGCTCACACTCGCTTTTACAACAAATCCAGAGTTATGAATCAGATCACCACGCTTCAGCAACACTATTGGTCATGGTGGCAAAGAAGGCGAAGATATCAAGGGCTTGGTCGCGAACCCCGGTTGGTGCTGTGGGCATGTCCTGAGGGTCCCACGTGTGCTTCGTTCTTCCGCTACTGCAATTTAATGATTTTGGCCTAATCGGCCCATGAGTAAGTCTACTATTATATTTACGCTTCCGCATGATATGTACTTTGATAATCAGAACTGTAATATGTGAGCACTATCTACTGATCTAGGGAATAGTGCGGTGAAATCACAGAGGAATCCGGATTGTAAATTGCAGGTCCCTACATGGATCATGTCTAGCTTGAGTTAGCTTTTCACGGTGAAGGTGCAAAATACAATGGTCCTAGGGCAAAAATGTGGAGCGTGATGGCAACCACATGGCATGGCAATCATTCGGCGGCGTGGTTGTGGTTGGTTTTTGCGGTAGTGCTAGACGCATTGTAGCTTGGGTTGGCACAATAGTAATATGAGTGATAGTCGCTACTAAGGTGCACTACCTCCTCATTGTTCCACTCTATGATCCTCCACCAATAAAGCTCGTCGTTGTTGGTTCTCTTGATTTGGAGCTCCTCCTACAACTCTTCTAGGAATTTATGCAGTTTGTGGATGTAAATCTAGGCAGGTATTGGATACGATGGATCCACCTACTCGGTGAACTTGCAATCCATTGTCTGCCAGCAAGACGAGGTGAGTATAAGCATTCCATGCAAGCAAGTATAGGTAGGTAACTTTCACTTACCATGAACAGAGGATAGCAAAAGAATTGATGTCTTGGTTACATTTGTCATCACAAACCTACACCACCACATCAAGGTTGTGCTTACATTTCGGCCATGACTGAAGGATGTGTTGTCAGACCCGGATTTTTCAATCCGAATCTTACTGTGTTTCACTGCACTAATCCCTGGAACAGTAGTGAGTGCACACAGGTACATTGCTGAATCATTTCATACATCGCGTATTCATCCAATACATTACATAAATTGAAATACACCACGTCGGGTGATAGTTTTACAAAAGGGGCCGATCAGGCCAAATGTCATTATTACAAACATGCAGCGGAATCATAGCGAAAGCAAACCCAAATCCACAGGCAAGCGACTGGAAGGGTATTGTGTGCATTATATGTCACCAGCTAACCAGTAACATATGTGCACACAACGCCGTAAGTCCACTTGTCCATGACCAACCGACGAAGCCTACGCCTTAGTTTCCTTCGTCATTCTTCTCCTCCGTAGCGGGAGCTTCCTCGTAGGCGTAGTGGTCTTGCGTTCCTGTTTCTGGATTTTTGTGGCAAAAGCGAGTATGAGCACTCCGACCCCGTGCTCAGCAAGCCAATACACAGAATGCAGTACATAACATGTATGGCTAACCAAAGGATGGCCTAGGTTTATTTTATTTTTGCGAAGAGTGCTTTTGAATACACTTATATAAAAATTCCTTAAGACCTAGCAATTTGAACACAAGTATATGTTGTGAATGAATGCAATAATAGTAATTCAGATTCCATCCACTGTTACATGGCATCTGCACCATATAGCAATTCTTTAGCGTTATAGCCGCTTAACTTACCACTGGGACGACACCTAGGACAATTCCAAACCAGGGCAGTCCATCGCCTTCCACTTTTCCATTCCCACCCACAAAGCATTTTGAAATAGAACTATATCTGGTTAAGTTCCCATGTCCGCCCTTGACCGTGGGCACGACTATTCGAATAGTTTTAACTCTGCAGAGTTTGTACACTTTCACCACAAGAGACAATCAACTCGTTGCTCCACACGATTCCTTAGTCATGTGGTTGAGCAGACCATCACAGTGACTTTTCAAAGTATCTCGCCCCTTCCATCATTTCACCCTATGGGTCGCTCCCACTTGCGGTGGGTCCCATATGTTGTGCGGGATGTTCTCCTTCTGAACGTCTAGCAGCTGGCTACATCCCCTGCTAGCCCACCACAGCAGAACTTCACCCTCCGCGAGTGTCCCATTCAAGTCGTCACACAGACTACCGCTTGCACTATCCCACACCTCCTCCTGGAAGGATGACTTTCAGGGTCTGGTAATTCTACTAAGCCAAATTGTATTTTACAGACTTGTGGTTGTACTGTTTTACACGGGTTGACATGACAAGATTCAGTCCTTAGTGATATCTGGACGGTTCTACCACAAACCACACTCTCGTGCACACCTGCACCACACCCCCGAACCATCCGCCCAGATATTTAAGCATGTTGGGGTTTTTGGAGACATAAAATAATCATATCCAACATTTATCAGTCATTACCACCATGACTGTCCCAACCAAATTTTTCTCGTGATTAAAGTGATGTTTGGGCGTTCTCGCGCCCATGATTACCTAAACAATGCTAAGCACGGCATATATAAATTACGGACTTACTTTTGAAAAGTTACCATTATAGTTTTGCTAAGGTGACAAGGTTCACATATTCAATTATTCCAAAGGAGGTGTAATATTAGTCAAGCAAGCAATGGACATGTAACTAAAATCTTAAATTAACATGTATTTGTATATAACATAACGGCATGCAATTTGATAATTTAAACTAAAATAATTTGCATAAAATGTAGGTTCAACATGATCAAAGTATTGACTCGCCTTGGTCACAGAGATCGGGTCCTTGGTTATCTGGTGCTTCTTGTGCTGCTGCCTCGATCTCTTCTTCTTGAGACTCGTAAGCTATTGTAATCGTGCGCGAAAATTTGGATAAAAAGAAAACATCAAATCAACAAAATATCATCAGAAATTCAAATGAACTCCAAAAATGATGATTTCAGTTCCATTGGATATATCTTGAATTTAGAAAAATTTAGAAATTTGTCTCACTCAATTTGGAGTTAAAATGAGAAAGTTATGAGTATTTGAAGTTCTCAGTTCAATTAATTCCAAAAATTATTAAATTTCTGACAGTGGGACCCACATGTCATTTTCTTAATTTTTATCTTTTTCTTTAATATTTCTTCTCTGTCTCTATGGCCAGTGGGGCCCATATGTCAGCGTGTCCGGTCACTGACATGTGGGACCCGGCCTCTGCTCGATGGGGCTCCACAGTCAAGACGGCTCTGTGAAGGGTGTCACCGACCAGGGCCCAGTCGATCGGTTGCTCCAAGCGCATGGCCGACAGGTGGGGCCCACCTGTCAGTAAGGAAAAAGGAAAGAAATGCTCGACCGCAGGCACGGAGCCGGGGGCTCGAACGCGCACCGCGGGAGCAAGGGGAGGAAAGAACGAGCGCTGGTAACCAAGTGGGCGGGGAGGCTTTGCCTACCCCATAAGGGCAGCTTACCCTTTTGAGGTAGCTCGCGGAGGCGGTCGGGCAGAGGAGGAAGAAGACGGCGGCGCCGGCGGCGAGTGGTGGCCGGAGGGGTCCGGGTCGTTCGTGGAATATAACCCCCGCGCTGCAGTGGTGCTTCTGGTGAAACCGACGAGGGTGATGGGGCACGGTGGCTGGCCGGCGGCGTGCGACGGCGGAGGTTCGGCGGGAGCTCGGTGGCGAGGTGGAGACCACGGGAGGCGCGGGGAAGACCGGGGATGGCTTCGCCTTGCTTCCCCGATACTCTGGGAGCTGGGATGTGCCCGGAGGCGGCCGGAATCGGCGGGGAGGGCGGCGCCGGAGCTCGGGAAGAAGGAGGGGCCGGCGGGGGAATTGGGACGCTATGGTGCAATTGCGGCCAGGGGAGGGAAGAGTGAAGCATTGCGGCGCATTTGCGGCTCCTTGGCAGGGCTTTTATAGCCGGGAGAGGCACACGGCAAGGGCGGCACCTGGCGCTCCGCCCTGTTTGCGCCAGCGAGGGGGGATGGATGAAATCTCTCCGAGATTGCGCGCGGGAGAGAGAGACGATGATTCTTTGAATTTGCCCGCGGGTATGAGAGAGAGAGGGAAGGGATTGGCTGCGGCTGCGCGAGGGAGAGCGAGTGCGAAGGGGAGCGATCTTTGCGGCGCGTGGAGAAGAAGAGGAGGAGGAAGAAGAGAGCAAAGGGCGGGGCCACCGGCAGAGAAAGAGTGGCGCGGGTCGCGGGCCCGCGACGAGAGGGGAGGCGCGGTGGAGGCAGGTCCACCGCCAGCGAGGAGACGACGCGCGCGAGGAGCGGGCCGCTTGCCAGGGAGCGAGCGTGCTTTCGGGAGCTAAGCGTGAAGGCTGCGTGCCATGTAGCTGGGCCGCGTGCTGAGAGAGGGACTGGGCCGGGGTGACGGCCGGCCCGGTTATGAAATTTTCTTTTAATTTCCTTTTTCTTTTTATTTTATTTGGCTCTTGCATTTGAAGTTGCATGCATTTTCATTTCTCTCTGATTTTTGGTGTATGTACACATTTATTTATTTATTCTTTCACATAGTATACATGTACATATACACGTATATACATTGTTATTCATATGTGTTTGCACTTATATATACTTGCTAGCCTCCTTTAATTTTCTTGCCAAATATTTTTAAGGATATTATCTCATACTTAATTACATTTCTCCCTCGGTAGTTTATAGATCATCTTTTCAGATTCTTTATTGGGTGCTCATGTTTTATTATTTTATGTGTGGATTTTCCTCCCTCTTTTTACTTTTGAAATTCCTTTATATTTACAAAAAGTCAATAAACTCCAATTCAAATGTAAAGCAAATAAAATAATCAAAAAGCTCCATAATTTATTACTTATATTTTTCAGGATGTTACATGTGTGGGTAGTCATAGAGGGAATTTCTAGGGGTGTACGACTCCTTAATTTTGAAAGGTAGATCAAGGCTTGGGGGTCAAGGTCCAGGGGACCGTATGATGCGATGTTCGGTGTCCTGATCTTTCACTAAAAATGATAACTCAATTTGAGGAGACGACTCTCACAATTTAGCTACCAACTACACAAGACCAATATGCCTGACAATCGTTGAACGATCTCCAAGATTGTTATCAACCTTACTAGAAGCACAATCGACCTAATGACGAAGATCAATTCCTGCAAGCAATCGAAGAACAAGGTAGAACACAATAGATAAGCAATCTAAAATTATGAATAGGAATTAAGAGTTGTATTGAAAAGTAAGATTCTGAAGACCAATGTCGCTATTGTACTCGTCAAACAAGAGGACAATGTATAAAGTAGCAAAGGTTAAACTTCAATATAACAAAACTCAAAAAGTTCAAAAGGAATGACGACTGAATATATGGGAGGGAGAAGGGAGGGCGGCTGTACTATTCATGCATGAATAGTAACCGCATGAACAACATGGCTGCCTAGGGTTAGAAGTAGGGGTGGAAAAAAAGCTCGTTAGTGGGCTCATTGGCTCGGTTCAAAATTTCTTCAATTATACTTGTTAATTGGTTAAACATTAAAATGAGTTGATTTCAAATGAATTTGAATTTTGCTCAAGCTCGGCTCGGCTCATTAGCTCGTTTCTAAAAATACTTTTAAATTATCCGTAAAATGATATTAAATCAAAATATGCCAATTTTAGAAAAAGCTCGATAAAACGAGCAGTTGGCTCGATATCCACCCCTAGTTAGAAGGCTCATGGTGTGCCTAACTATTTTGGCAATTTCATCATGCTTAGAAGGAATTTGGATGTGAGGCTTGATCCATTAGAAAGAGGATGAGATAAGCTTTCAATCAAGTACACTTGTAGCTCAAACGGAATCCGTATGTGAAAGTTATGCTCATTTGAGGTCAGTGCTATCTCCAGAGGCCAAATTGAATTGCACATGCTTTTCTTCATAATCAACTCCTATGTTCCTGATTAAAGGAACATCACATGTATTAGGTAGTATCATATTCTTATTAGGAACAAAATGCTCTCCTAAAAATGAAGTTACCTGATAGTTCAATTGACATGTGCGAGCTCTTGTGATTGGATCTTGCAATTGCATATGTTCAGATCTATTATGAGGAATGTTGGTTGTATGCATGGAAGTGATGTCCTCATCATCCTCCCCTTCTTGCATTTGAGTTGTCCTTAACTCAAGCTCATCTTTTTTCCCAAATATGACTTCAAATCTACAGCTTGGTCCCCAATTTTGCCTAAAGGGTGTGCCAAAAGTGACTCAAAAACTTTGCCTCCCAATCTAAAACAGTGGTATTGGGCACTCCATGTAGTCAAACGATCTATTTAAAAAATAAATCAGCAACATTTGTAGCATCATTACTCTTATGACAAGGTATAAAATATGCTATTTTAGAAAATCTATCCATAACAAAAAACACTATAGCTCCCCATCTTTGTTCTAGGTAGTTCTAAAATAAAGTTCATTGAAATATCATCCCAAGGAACACTAGGTACAGGAAAAGGCATATGTAAACTATGTGGATTAAGTTGGGACTTAGCTTTATTACATGTAATGCAGTGAGACACGTAGTGCTTAATGTCGCGCCTCAATCGGGGCCAATAGAAGTGCTCAATCAGAATGTCCTCTGTCTTCTTGACACCGAAGTGTCCCATCAATCCTCCGCCATGCGCCTTCTGTAATAACAAAAGACAAAGGGAACTAACTGGAATGCATAGCTTGTTAGCACGTAACAAAAATCCATCATTCACAACAAATTTATTCTAACTTTTGCTTTCTTTACAATTTTAAAATATATCTTTAAATTAAACATCATGCACATATTGCTCTTTAATTGCCTCTAAACCAAATATTTTGAAACCAAGTTGATATAACATAGTATAACGATGAGATAAAGCATCAGCAATAACATTATCCTTTCCTTTCTTGTGCTTAATGACATATGCAAAAAATTCAATGAACACAACCCATTTAGCATGTCTACGGTTCAAATTTGATTGACTACGAATGTGCTTCAACGATTCATGATGAGAGAGTATAAAAAATTCTTTGGGCTATAAATAATATTGCCATGTCTCTAATGTTCGAACTAAAGCATATAATTCCTTATCATAAGTAGAATAATTTAGACTAGGTCCACTCAATTTTTCACCAAAATAAGCAACATGTTTATCTTGTAGTAACACACCTCCAGGTCCAATTCCACTAGCATCACATTCAAGCTCAAAGGTCTTATATTATTGATAGCTCTATAATCAACACACATACACTATGATCCATATTTTTTAGGTACCAAAATCACAGGAACAACATGAAGAATAAGGCTTTCGCGTATGTACCCTTTGTCAAGCAAGTCTTGCACTTGATGCTGAATTTCCTTAGTCTCTTTAGGATTGGTCCTATATGGTGCACGCTTGGGAAGCAAGGCTTCTGGAATTAAATCAATTTGATGCTTAATCCCCCAATTAGAGGCAGCCCTAGGGGTACTTCACTTGGGAACACGTCAGCAAACTCTTGCAAAATGTTAGCAACAGTGGGAGGTAAAGAAGGAGGCATATCCTCAAAAAGAAAAAAGTGCTTCTTTGCACACTAAAGCATAGCAATCAGATTTGCTATCTTCCATCTCACAAATATCAAATTTAGTAGCAAGTAAAACATAACCTTTCAATTTAATTTCACCTTTCCTAGCACTAGGTTCTTTCTTGTTCTGGTGCACATGTTCTTTAGTTACAATCTGATTTTCACTTGTACTACTCTTCTTTTTTCTATTAGCTCTCTCTAATTCATCATTTAAAATAGCTTCAAGAGACATGGGCAGCAAGGTGATTTTCTTTTCTTTAAATATGAGAGTATACTTATTAGTTCTACTATGATGCACCGTATCTCTATCATATTGACAAGGTTGACCTAACAACAAAGAACACGCTTGCATAGGTACTGCATCACAATCATCATAATGATGATAAGAACTAATATAAAAATACACTCTCACAATCACTAGTAGAAATGTGCACATCTATGACGAATTTCTCGTGACGAATGAAAATCGCGTCACTGAACAGTGCCTAACTATGACGAAATTTTGTGTTTCGTCATGGATCATTGGTGACGGGCCTCGGGCACTGACTATTTATGACGAAACTCAAAAACGCGTCATTGAACAACACAGATATCGTCACAGATGACACGCGCGGCTCGCATTACTCATTTCTGACGCTCTGTTTTTGAACTATAACGAACACGACTTCGTCATTAAACCATTATAAGATAGCTGACGAACATACTTTCATCATAAGTCTCCGGGCACCCCTTGTCCATGTCTTGTATTACTGTGGGGCCCGGGCCCATCATGCCACGTGTACTGTCCGCAGCGATCTGCCACGTGTATTGTGGGATTGGACGACTTGCGTGGCAGCCACGTGTAACAGTGGGTCCTGCAGCGGTCTGCCACGTGTAACTGTGGGATCGAACGAGCTACGTGGTAGCCACATGTAACAGTGGTTCCCGCAGCGGCCTACCACGTGTAACTGTTGGACCGGACGACCTACGTGGCAGCCACGTGTAACAGTGGGTCCCGCAGTAGTCTGCCACGAGTATACGCCACGTAAGCGTGGGACCGGACGATTACGCGTGGCTACCACGTGTAACGATGGGTTCCGTAGCGGTCCGCCACGTGTAACTGTGGGACCCGACGTTCTACGTGGCACCACGTGTACCGGTGGGTCCCGCAGCGGTCCGCCACGTGTATGTGCCACGTGTAACTGCAGGACTCGGCGAATTATGTGGCAGCCACGTGTAACAGTGGTCCCGTAGCAGTCAAACACGTGTATATGCCACGTGAACAATGGGTCCCGCAGCGATGTCCCACGTGTAACTCCCACATCTAATTTTGCAAAAAAACGTTCTAGGTCGGGATCGAACCCGGGACCTGTAGAGAGCAAAGAACGGCTTTACCATTGCGCTACATGATCACTTGCGTTGGTGTCTCATTGTAAATATTATAGTACCGTATACTCTGTGGCTCCCCTCCACGTTGACTCAAATTGGAATCCCCATTTAGTAAACTTGGATCTCTGTCCGCTCCCTTGACTTGCGGAGAGGCGGTGGCGGAGGAGGATTCCCCGTCGGGCGTTGCAGCGGAGGAGCCCCGCCCCGATGCAGTGTGGTGGCTGTGGCGCCCTTTGCGGCGAGGCGGCGAGCTTTCCCGACGGCGCGCGGCGTTGGCGTCCCGGTCAGGTGTGTGCCACGGCAGAGGCGCCCTGCAGCCGAGCCATGCCAGTTCATAGCTCAAAGGTATGTGTACCTTCTTCTAGTATTAGATTCGTGGTTCCTGGTAATAGCTCACTAGTTTCCGGTGTTGGATTTGTGTTCATAGCTCTCTAGCTAGTTCCTGCGTACTTATAGGACTGTGTATTATGTTGATATGGAGATGAGGCTGAAGGATTCATATTAGATACAAGGGAACAGGGGGAGAGGGAAGGAAAAGAAGTTTGTACACCTCAACAACTTCTTATAGGTCATATACTCTACAGATTTGTACACACCCTATTAACAAATTTCAATGCAAATCAACGCTTGCTGTACAAAAAAAGAAAGGTTATTTTGTCACCCAAAATGACGGACTGTCCGCCCAAAGCACCAGACTGTCCCCTCTGCACAAATGCACAGATTACTGCACTCGAAGACTTGGCAGGACACCCAAATACACTGTCCGGTGCGTTGAAATTTCCGAGTTGATTGAAGTTGACATGTGCTGTATTCTAGTAATGGGTTCGATACAAGTTGTAGTTAGTCCCTTATTTGCACATTCCTGCTCTGTTATATTGACATTCTAGTGCTAGAAGTTGTAGTTAGTGGTTGAATCGATGCTTGTCTCTGTAATCTATATGATGTGCTTAAATTTTTAATTTATCTAGTACTCTATTTCTAAACATGTGT
The DNA here is from genome assembly GCA_036346575.1 of Dendrocalamus sinicus. Classification (NCBI taxonomy): domain Eukaryota; kingdom Viridiplantae; phylum Streptophyta; class Magnoliopsida; order Poales; family Poaceae; genus Dendrocalamus; species Dendrocalamus sinicus. The sequence continues at coordinate 11,936,276 of CM070669.1, read as the reverse complement.
TTACACATGTAAGAACCGCCACTAAATGGTTATGAACGAGCGCGGGACGCAAATATCATGGAGAATGTTAGAAGAATGGAAGAACTTGGCGTCAATGGTTTAGCTTCTGGTCTAAAATCATTGTGCACAAAAACTGCATTTGCAAAGGCAAAAAGTCAGTGCACAAGGGTAGTCACGCTGAAGGTTCGATTCATCGAATATCTCCTGGCCGAGAGGGAGTTAAGGTAGGTGGTGATACTGATCTGAGATCTAGAAGAGGAGCAGTACCCCTCGCAATTGAGGTGCTTCTTCTATCTTGGCTTGTGATGTGAGGGAGGGGGAGGGTAGATAGCAATGCAATTCTTTGTTGTGTATATACTTGGTTAATTTGTGGACATGCTTACTGGTTATGTTTTTTTCTCCAATTTCAGCCTCCTGTTCCAACTACGCGTAGAAAAGTCTATGCCAAAAGGACAAAAGGCAGCGCCGATATGGGTCCTGGGGGAAGGCAATCTAAGAGAGTGAATTCAACTCCACCAACAGAGGTGCCTCTTGGAGTTTCTACTCGGTCTAAAAGGCAGCGCACATCTGCACAAGGTGAACACACCATGCCACTAGCAGCGGAAAACAATGGTGGTGAAGCTGTACGCTTTGATGAATTGATTGGAGACATTGGTGTGGACAGCCATCCTAGCCCTCTAAGGGACTGGACATGTCCAGATGACCTTAGCCATGGCGAAGAGCAGACCGGTCAGCAGAATGACCCCACTGATGAAGGTTGGTTATACTTACATGACCATCAATCAATTCTCACTATTTGATATCACTATTTGATTTCTAACAATCTGTATGTATGAAAACTGTAGTACCAATGCAAACAAGAGCAAGGAAGCCGAGGTCGGCAACTAGGGAGTTTTGCTTGACAAAATGACCGATCGATGGGAAGAAGGATGGCCATCTCTGTTGTCGAGGGAAGAAGGCCACATGAACCGATGCAAGCTGCCAAGTTTGCATCGAGCGAGTGTAGTAGTTAGGTCACAAGTACCGATTTTGACGCATTGGAAACAATACAAGAAAGAGATTTGTGGGCAGGCTATCTGTAAGTATAAATCTACACTCTTGTTCTTACATTCAACTCTGCCTTGAGCAACTTAGTAATGGATTTGCATTAACACTTTGGCGGTAGTGGCCATTGACACCTGTGACAAGCCAACAAAGGAAGCATGTGTGAGTGTATTCGATGCAGTGCGGCAGATGCAGTACAGGTTGAAGCAAGCCTACTTCAATGGCGTCCTGCTGAGGAGATCAAACGACCTCTCCTGTCCCTTACATGGTGATGCAGTGGTGTGAACTCGTCGAAAAGTGGTCAAGTGGTAAGAACAAGGTATGTGCTGCTCAAGTGGTGTGAACTCATCAAGTTCTTGTCTAGTCTTTCTATTTTCTACTTGTGTTGGAGTCTAACACAAAGAAAGTTGTAGGCAATCTCTGAGAAAGGAACAAAGCGAAACCGTAAAAGTCGGTACCATCAGGCTACAGGATCTCGCAGCTATGTTGCACAGCTGCACTCATATGTAAGTGATGGTTGTGTTTTATTGTTACTTTTTATATTCAATACCCACTGCCTTTGTATAACAGTTGCACACATGTGCAATTTCCAATCTGAAACAGAAGGAGAAGAACAAGAAGAAGGATGCAGAACTCGGTGAAGAAGTTGATGAAGAACATGATGAACTTGATGAAGAACTTGATGCAGTGGAAGTCTTCAAGGACTTCCATACCAGTAGGAAAAAGGGCCTGAGTGACACTGCAAGAGAAGCAATTGTAAGTACCTTCATTTGCTTTCCTTGAAATCTGCTCAAGTCATTGTCATAACAGAAGGAGAAGCAGCAGCAGCAAGGAGTAACCTAATGTAGCATTATCATTTTGAAGTTGTAATTTTACACCAATGAATATGTTTGTGGTTACCCATGCCCTGCTGTAGGTTTTTCCCCTCATTATGCTTATGTCAAGTACTTGTTATGAATCAGTGAAGTTTATGCCGTGGTAGGCATCTGCATTACTTATTATCAGTAGTAGGCAGCAGCATTAGGAAGTAGCAGACAGTACCATTATCAGGAAGATCTATGCATTACTTATTTTGAATTAATCCATGTATCTTTGGTCTCTCTGTTTATGATTTTTTTAATTTCAATTTAAGTCATCTTCCACTATGTGTAACCTAATGTTTAATCCTTGAATTTTGCGGTCTACTATGGAAACTATGCGAGCGAGAACACATTGTTGACAGGCGAGCACCGTTGCCTAGTCTTGATGTTGTTTCAAGGTCCTCTCCCAGAGCGTTGCAACACCCAATTTTGAAGAATGTTGGTATCCCGACAAGCTCCACCAAAGCAGAGACATCTACAGAGAAAGCGCTTTGGGAACAACTTGCTGCTGAACAAGATAGTTCATTGCTCTCCACCAACAAGTAGACGAATCAAGAAGAAGACAGAAAAGGCGAAAGGGAGTTTGAGGAGTTTAAGAAGCAACATGAAGAGAAAAATATGCTCCTTAAGCGTATCTTGCTCTTGAGCAGCGGCTGGTAACTCGATCTTGAACTTTTTGTGGCTTGATGCGGTGAACTCGTGTGGCGGCTTGATGCGGTGAACTCGTATGGCTTGATGCGTGAACTCTGTTAGTGGTGTGGTGATTGGTGAACTCCTGTCATTATTTGCTTGTGAACTAAAAAATATGTGCTTGTGAGCTTGAACAATGTAATATGTTGTCATTATGTGATTTCTATCCAGTAGACTTGTGACGAACTGGGATTAATTTTGTGACGAAATGATCGCTGTACATGTGTACATGTGGACCAATAAAAAGAGGATACGCGGACAAACCAAAACAGGACGCGTGGATGAACATTCCATGTGGACCAATAGAAAGAAGACACGTGGACCAACGAAAAATAGACACGTCGGTCAACTAGAATACGCCATGTGGCCTAACAGGAAGATGACATGTGGGCAAATTAGAACCGGACACGTGGAGAAACAATGGAAAGCCACGTGGACCAGCCACGACCCGACATGTGGACCAACCACGATCCCACACGTGGACCAACAAAGGTACGACACGTGGACAAATAAAAAACTGAAAAGTGGACTAACCAGGAAATGCCACGTGGTCCAATTAAAAACTGCCACGCGGATCAACAGGAAAGGCCACGTGGACAAATCAAGAACCGACACGTGCCTTGTGCCACGTCACCTGCCAGCGTGGACAACAACACGTGGCGCCTGCTCGTGGCACGCCACGTTAGCTGACATCGTGGACTTTGTCACGTGGCATTGTCCAGTCACCTGCCAGTGTGGTTCTGTCCATGTCATCGACCACGTGGCACTGCCACGTCGACTTCAGCGTGGGGCGCGCCATCGCCCACATCAGCTCCCACAAAGGCTCGACATTCAATTTGTGACGACAACAGTGACGATTTTGGTTTCATCATAGAAGGAAACGGTTCTATGACAAAAATGTCTTCGTCACGGATGAAAGCACTTCCATGACGAAAAATTCGGTTTCGTCACCGTGCAACAAATGTGACACTCCGTTTTTGACGAACCAAAATTCGTCACTAATTCATCACAAAAAGAATATTTATGACGAATCAGGCTTTTATTATGACGAAGTCTGTTAGTCAGGTATGTGCACATTCCTACTAGTGAATGCGGGTTACCTTTGACTTACCAAAACTATTGAACCATTGAATGTAATATGGACGAGAGTGCTGTTGTATGGTCAATGCAAGATTCTCAACCATATCCATGCTCGCCAAATTGTTGCAACTTCCTCCATCAATGATCACACGATATGAACGCTCTTTGACGAAAAACTTTGTTTGGAACAGATTGTGGTGTTGATTCTGCTTGGCACGCTAATTTTTGCACTAAGTACATGCTTCACTATAAGGCTTTCATACTTATCTGAAATTTCATCACAATATTTTTCCTCTTCTCGCTCAGATTCGTGGTCATCACCGGCGGGGTCTGTTGCAAGCATACCATATTCTTCTTCAATGTCACTAGCTGAACTATACTCACCATTATCCTTAATCAAGAGAACTCGCTTGCTAAGGCAATCCTGCATCATGTGTCTATAGCCCATGCTGCGATGACATTGTATTTCTCATGCTCTACTTGTTAAAGCAACCAAAGATAAACTTTGTGCGAGGGCTTGTACCATGCTCTTGTTCATTTCCGGTGCGTGTGACGGTGTAGTGGAAGTAGATGGATGCTGGCTGTTGGAAGAGTTCCTAGGTGCAGGTGTTCGATTGGAGGGAGTAAATGGTGCTATTGATTGCCCACGACCTACATAAGAACCTACAAAATTTCCTTTGTTCCTAGATTGATGTCCCTGTATCTCTCTTTCAGCTTTACAAGCAAGATGAAACAAGCGAGTGATAGAATTGTATTATTTATAATCAAGTATATTCTGAATTTCATGGTTTAATCCTCCTAGAAATATAGCCATTTTAGCTTCCTCGATTTCCTCTAACCCACAACGCAACAAACCAATTTGTATTTCTTGATAATAGTCCTCAACGGTTCTATTGCCTTATTTTGATTGTTGCAATTTATTAAGCAATTCTCGAGAATAATATAAAGGTACAAATCTATGTCTCATTGCTCTCTTCAAAGGATTCTATGTTCTAGATATGCTCTGATTAGTACGATAAAATTCACTCCACCAAATAGATGCAAAATTAGAAAACTCACTAGTAGCAGCCCTAACTTTCTTATCTTTAGGGAATTCATGATAATCAATTTTTTGTTCTATGATTAACTCCCATGTGAGATAAACATCAGGATTATATTTTCTAGCAAAAGAAGGCATAGTGAATTTAACTTTACCAAACACATCATTATGGTCATGTATCTGACGAGGCAGATTTCTTCTCATACCTTGTCATTTGAAGCGTCTCTGCTGATGATCATGATCATTGTTGGGGTTGAAACCTCCATCAGACTCCATTCAGCAACATATTGATTTACTTCATTATCGATCTCATTTAGTTTTTCTACCTCTTCGGCCCATAACTGAGCAATGGAAGGGGCATGGCGTTGTCGTGGGACACTAACGGCAGCAGAGGCAGCAGGTATAGGAACTTTAGCTTGTGGTGGTGGAGCTCTCTCCAAATGCTCCACATGTACGTGGATGGCGTCAATAGCCACCTTAGGACGTTCGGATTGTTGATTCATCAAGTGGTGAAGTGTTGTACGATTCTTTTCGTATGAGGTGTCAGAGGGTGTTCCTCCTCGGAGTGATTAGCGGAACCTGCCATTGTTAGTAGAGAAAAAGGAACAAATCACGGTGTACATGTCCCTATCAACTACTAGGTCTGGAGGTTCAAAAAATCGCTCACACTCAAGCTTATACCAAATTCTTACGGTTCTTACTAAGCATAACAAGTGGTGACCAGCAACTAGTGTTGATATCAAACACTCTTCGAAGATTGACAAAGCGATTGCAAGAAATTGGTACCTGCATGATTGTAGAAGGTGGAGCTAGGATAGGCTTCAATATGGTAGCAAGGATTAGCAATAATCAAATCAGTACTTGCAAGTTGAATAATTGTTCAAAGTACTAGTCAATGTTGTTGATCCTAGCCTAGAAAAAGCTAGGTAATGAAGCCCAGTGTATGAACACACATGCAAAGATTAATGTGATTTGATGTAAACAAAGAAAAATCTCACACCAAGTATTAGGAGAGATGCAAGCCCACTACTCAAATTTGTGTCTAAGGGCACAAGATTGTTCACACGATGTAGAGCATAGAGACAAAGTAATGGTGCAATATAAATAACCCTCTAGTTTGAGCAGAAAATAACAGCTAGTCTCAAAGATGAGATAGAAAAGTTTTATATGGCTTACATATACTCATTTGAAAAGTTTTGATGAGATCTATAACTTTGTAGTTGAGGTGAACTCCAAATTCTGAACCACCTGATGCGACGTTGGGTGTCCCAATCTTTCGATGAGAATGATAACTCGATTTGAGGAGTTGACTCTCACAATTCGGCTACCAATTACACAAGATCAATATGCCCAACAATCGCTGAACCAACTCCAAAATTGTTACCAACCTTGCTAGATGCACGATTGACCTGATCACGAAGATCAATTCCTATAACTGAAGAACAAGCAAGAACAAGATAGATAAGTAATATGAAATTGTAAATAGGAATTAAGAATTATATTGAAAAGTGGGGTTCCGAAAAAAAAATGTCACTATTGTACTTGTCGAACAAGAGGACAATGCATAAAGTAGTGAAGGCTAAACTTCAATCTAACAAAACCCAAAAAGTTCAAAGCAGGTGATGATTGAATATATGAGGGAGAAGGGAGGGTGGTGGTACTATTCACATGTGAATAGTAATTGCATGAGCAGTTGTAGGATCGAAAACGGCAACAGAGGGGGGGGGGGGGTGAATGGTGCCTTCAAAAACTGCCCCAAGTATTCGCATTATCTTTTTCTCCGATAGCTATAGGAGATATGAAGTGAGAGGAAGAAAGCTCACAGAAAAACAAGATGCAGAACAGAAAGGAAAACCATCAAGAAAGCTGAAGCAGTTCAGTAAATAAGCTTGCATTGAGGCCGGTCTAACCAGATGTGGGAAACCACTCTGATCGCCCAAACACTGCCGATCTGACCGCCAGTGTTGCTCTGGTCTGACCACCGGCACAGATCCGGTCTGACCACCGGCCACAGAGCAGTCTGACCGCAGTAAACCCTAGTGGTTAGACTGGAGGCTGGGAAACAGAGCAGAGAGAACGGCGGCCGCTGAAAACTATTACACAAGTAATACCGAAACAATGAGAACATAGGGAAATTTGTCGAATGTTTGCTGTTCTTCTCTGGCCACTTAAACAGAGCTTCATCCTAAACAACAAACCGACCTTTATGAGAAGAAGAAGCGACAAATAGCAAGAGAAACCAGTGACTGCTGAATTTGTCGAGAATAAATCAACTGGTGAGACCATATCCTATTTGCTTGAGAATCTTGAATCCTTAACTAGGGGACTCTTGAGGACATCAGAGAAAGATCTCACAACTAAAAAACACAAGGCTAGAGTCAACTTTTTGCAGATAACTCAAGCACACAGAGACACTCTGCCTCCAAACCCTAGAAAAGGCATGAGCAGAGGAAGTCATGCAGCATACAAAATCTTGGAAAGGAAGCAGTGATTTGAAACATTTGCTCTCGGATATAAGCTGGCCAAGGGGCCTTGAGGAGATATCCAGTCCAGAGCAGAAAAGATTTTGCAGCTACTTCAAAGACACTTCAATCAACTAAAGAGAAGAAGGAAAGAACATGGGATAGACAACATTGAACAGAAAACAGGAAACCAAATCATCTCAGGCACAAGATTTCTCATAGTGATTAAGAGACATGAATGATTACATAATATCAATGTCTCCAGCCATTACAACATCCTCTCATCACCCAGAGCATTACACACGAGAGGATACTCAAGGTGCAAGAAGCGAGAACACACACCCTCACTCTTTGGACTCGGGACTCACATCCGAGAACATCCACACAAAAGGCAAATCAAGAAGTGGCAACCAATTCCCACTACAAGACTCACACACCAAAGAGATAAGAACCAAAAGCACTCATCAGAATGGTGGAGGGAACAAGCACACCCTCCAAACCCTAAACCTCCTCTTTTTATAGCCTTCTACTATCGGGTCTCCAACCCATTTGCTACAACACTTTACCCATCGGGTTCAACAAGATCCGCTTCCATTTTGCAGCCTTGCGCATTTACCGAAATGCCCTGCTGCACCTTCTGAAGCTTCCTCTTTCTTGCTATCCACACCGTGCAACCACCCGAGCCCTCATCGTCTTCGGCATCTCCCGACCGCTTTGACCTCAGCACCGCCTGTGCCTAGTCCAGCCATCCATGCCTTGCCACGACCTAGCCTCAAAGTCCTGCAGCCATCACATACAAAAAAACATCACATAGCACCGCTCGAAACAGTATAATCATACACTAGCATTAGTGAAAGGTACTCAAGCATGAAATACCCAAAACAAACTCAAACTCTCTAACTTAAGCGTCAATTACTCATCACAAACATGTAGTTACCTCCACATGGTCTCTCAGCAGTATGGCCGTCTAAGGTTACAAGGCCCATGGGCCCAAGTGGACTCAGAAATAGCACCTGATTGTTTTGGTATTTGTGTTGTGCTTAGAAGGAATTTGAGGTGAGGCCAGATACATTAGAATAAGCTTTCAATTAAGTACTCGTGGAGCTAAACGGAGTCTGTATGTGAAAGTTATGCTCGCTTGAAGTCGGTGCTATTTCCGGAGGCCAAATTGAATTGCGCATGCTTTCCTTCATGATCAACTCCTACGTTTCTGATTAAAAGAATATCACATGCATTAGGTAGTAGCATATTCTTGTTAGGAACAAAATACTCTCCTAGAAACCAAGTTACCTGATAGTTCAATTGACATGTGCAAGCTCTTGCGATTGGAACCTTGCAAGTGCATATGTTCAGATGAGATCTATTATGAGGAATGTTGGTTGTATGTATGAAAGTGATGTCCTCATCACTATAGGTACTCGTGTATTTGTGGTAAGGGTCACAGCCTCGAAACCAAGGTCATGCCTATCATCCTTTCCCACGCCTTAAGCCTCCAACCCTATCACAATGCTTTGGTTGCCGTAATGCGATTCCCTGTAAAACAAAAAAGGATGTGTGGGTGCTCGTACAAAATGTACCTTAAAAGCATGTGTTAGTGTCCACACAAAATTCACATTAAAAGTTGCAAAAAATAACATGGCAACATTATGACTGAACTTAATTTAAAATGTACAAAATTTCCATTGCAGAACATTATTTCGTTAAGAGTTACATATAAGAAAATGTCAGTCTTACAAACAATGAACAAGAGTACACATGTGTAGGTGCAACAAATCACCATGTCTATGGGGTGGCCTGGGCCTATTTGAGCAATTCCTCATGGAGTGCCCCACTGTCTTGCATAGCCTGCACTTCTGTGGTCTCGCCCATTGGCCACGTTGATTGTTATCCACGTCGTTACGGATATGGCCGGACTAACGTCTTCAACACACGAGGCTACTTCAGTGCATCGTTCAGCACTCACTTCACTTCCCCGCCAAAGGTCCCTATAATGCATGTCCACCCTGTAGAATTGCACAAATGATAGATGTCGTAGTACTTCAAAATGTACTGCATGGAGGACTACTGCCATGTAGTGCACGCTGCATAGAAATGTGAGCAAGTCTTGTGAAGGAGCATCGACTTATTGCACGTGCAGGTCGCAACTTCGTTGATGGTGCATGTATGCTTGCGATCGCCTCTAACCTGGCCCATGACATACTTCTCCCTTAAACAGATCTTGAGTTTGTATATGAATTTGAACAAATTAAAATCAAAATTCGATAGTCTAAAATGACTAGAATGTGAATAACAAAATTAAATTTTCTCAATAGTGATTTGTACAATTTTTAAAGCACAATAAATGGTGGATAGATGTTACTTATCTCTTCATGTGCTTTGAGATTAGTGTTACTCTTGTTAGAGATGAAAGCATGGAAGCACTTCTCAATTAGCAATTTGATTTCCTTACAATTTCAAAGCAAATTCCCTAAATAACTAAAATATGGAATAAAATAAACTAAAATTAACAATTGAATTTCAATATGGTTTACAAAGTAAAATCCAAAAATAAGAAAAAAATCAGATAAAAATAATACCTATACTAATTATAGACTCGAGGAAATTCCCTTGTTAATAATGAAACAGATCTACCCTTCTATCTGACGAAACTGGATTATAATTTATTTGATTAAATGAAGACCCCATGTCAAATACAACAAAATAGCTGAAGTTTGAAAAAAAAATTAGCAATTTTATTGAAATACAAATTCCTGGAAGAATCCATGTCAAGTACAGCACCAATAGAACTAAAATTTAGAATAAAAAATAAATTAAAATTAGCAATCTAGTTTCCATATGAACCCCAAAGTAAAATACCGAAAGCTAAAATTTGGAATAAAATTAAAAGAAAATTAGCAATTGGATTTGTATACTAACTCTAATCCAAAAGTATGCAAATATAGAATAAATTTATTTTGTATATAAATTCCAAACCAAAATTAATTTCAAATAAGTACTTATGTGTAACATTCTGTAATCTGGGCCGTGCGAATGCACGGATTGATGACTAGTATCATTTAGTCCCTAATTTGTACAGCACCAATAGAACTAAAATTTAGAATAAAAAATAAATTAAAATTAGCAATCTAGTTTCCATATGAACCCCAAAGTAAAATACCGAAAGCTAAAATTTGGAATGAAATTAAAAGAAAATTAGCAATTGGATTTGTATACTAACTCTAATCCAAAAGTATGCAAATATAGAATAAATTTTTTTGTATATAAATTCCAAACCAAAATTAATTTCAAATAAGTACTTATGTGTAACATTCTGTAATCTGGGCCGTGCGAATGCACGGATTGATGACTAGTATCATTTAGTCCCTAATTTGGAAACGTAGTGAGCAGGCAAGGGAAGGATAAAATAAGAGATGGTACATGTTTAAGCCAGAAGCTTCTACTTTTGGCTTATTTTAGTTTTCATCTTATTTAAGTTAGAAGTCACTTGAAAAACATCGATTTTTAATTTCGGCTTATTTTAGCTTTTTTGGTTTTTCCTTTTCTTTTTTCTATATTCTTTTATATTGTCCATGATGATATAATGGTTTTTTTTCCTTTTTTCTATTTTTTTAATTTTTTTAGAAAAAACTAATAATCGCTGCAGTGTAATTTCAACTAAAAGCTTAACCTATGAGCCAGTTGAAGCGGAGCCTCCTTGTATTAAGAGAATAAGAGTGTCTCTAATAAGCATTCCAAGACCTTGCACTCGGTAAGCAGAAGACGCAGAGTAGATGCCAGCAGGTGTGAAGCGCCACTTGATTTTATCCTGCACACCATTGATTAGGCATGTTGTTTAATGTTTCGGCTTATAGCTTTTAGTTGTTCATGAGTACCAAGTATGGATTAAAAGAAGCTCGTATATGGTTTTTGCTGATATAAATAAAGTCATTATAGTGTATATTGCAATAAATTTATAGACATTTTGATAAGATACTTTGTTTTAGTTAGTTAATGTAGAAAAACGGTTTTTAGAAGCTGAAAAGAAGAGCCTAATTAGCATAGGTTTGAATACGATGTTGATAGACTTCACTTGCTGACTTATCAGCAGCCTGGTTGTGAACTCTTTGAATATGTCAAAAGGTAGCTGTCAGATATTTCTACCAATGTGATTGGACACAAAAAAAGGGAATAAATCATACTCCATATATAAATGACTTCTACGAGCGTTAGCAAGTAAATTGGTCGTAGCAACCATATATAACTTGCAATGGGTTTTTAATAAAATTTGAGATATATGTGTTTTTGACAAACCCCCCACTTACAAGTCGGTTTATGTAAAATTCTCCAAAAATTTATGCAACTAGCAAGATATATAAAACTATCCCTTGGAAAAAAGGTAGTTACCAAAACTCACCGACAAGTCGGGGGTTTGTCAAAAATCACCCGCATATTGACTTTTGTTGGTTACACATCCACAAATTTTGTATGGCTTCAAATGCCAACCATAAGGCCAACTGACCAACTTAACGTTCGACGTGGTGGTTGCACGGTATTCCAGCATTGACCCTTTTATAATAGCACACCCACAATGCTACCACTATACATTAATAATCTAAGTTTGACACTCCTATTAAAAATTTTGGTAGCACCTTCCATATTTATCATCATCAGATAAGCAACATCATATAATGTAAACATTGCATATTACATAACATTTACCGTCTACTACTCTACCATGCATTTGCCTATCAACCACAAGTAGCAGGTGATTGTAACATCCTGAAAATTGGGATGTTCGAAATTGTGAAAGTTTAAAAACTTTTTGTTGCATTTTGTTGGTATTTGAAATTTTTTTGGGATTTTATTTGGAATTTTCAATTTTTAGGCAATGCAAATTAATCACAGGGAATAATTTCCAAATGCAAACGGTTATTGTAATAACAAAAGATATGAAATAAATTAAAACAATGAATTATGAATTAAAAATATGTAAACTTAAATTCAAATTTAAGTCGCTAACACAAAACCTGAAATTAACTAAAGATTTAAGGAAGGAAATCCTGTGCGCTGTAGTTTGGTCGCTGGCCCTAGTGTCACCCCCATAGTGCCTCCACCGCGGCTATAAATAACCCTCCAAGCATACCATTGCCGCCACATCTTCTTCCCCTTCCCCCCATTCTCCCATCCCAAAGCCAAGCTTAAGCTAGCGCCGAACCCATGCACTGGCCACCGCTGGTCCTCGGCGTTTCGACTGCCCGGCAATTCTTTACCAAATGTGAGCATGTCATAACATATTCCCATGCCCCTCCTTCTCTCCCTCCGATAGAATCAAAGCTCCATGCACTGAAACCGTCGCACCTCCTTCCCCCATTCCGGCCGAGCACGACCTCCATCTCCGTTGTTTCTCTTCCAAAGCATCGCGTCTCAATTCCTTTCATCGAAGCAACATCAAGCGTCCCCAAACTTCCCCATGCGCCGTCACGCCCTCTCCCTCCATAACATCCTAAAAATTTGAATTGAACACATGTAGCCTTCGAATTATTTGGAATGAATTTTCTTAAAATTTGGAATTTTATGGTGTTTTTCTGAATTTTGGTTGAGGTTCCCAAAATTGAAGAAATTCAAGAACGACAAAACAAACTTTAGTAATGCCATAAAGGAAATATGCAAATAATAGAAAACTAAAATTTTAAATACGAATCAAAAGATGATCCAAGCATAAGGAGGAGGAACTGAGTTAAAATATAAGATTTCATTTCGGAAATAATAGCATAAATAATAGTAAAATTAAAAGAATAAAACACAAACACAAACCCAAACACAAACATAAACATAAACATATATATATATATATATATATATATATATATATATATATATATATATATATATATATATATATATATATATATATATATATATATATATATATATATATATATATATATATATATATATATATATATATATATATATATATATATATATATATATATAGTATAAATAACAGGGGCACCTAGGTGTCTGGACACCTAGTCTCCTTACCTTTGGATTGCTTTTAGATGCGTGCTAGTGTGATTGAGACTTTCCATCCATGATTAAGACTTTCCTTCCATGATTGATTTAGCATGCCTAATATATTACATACCATACATACCATTGCTCTAGCACGTATCTAAAAGCAATCTAACGGCAGGGAGCCTAGGTGTCTGGGCACCTAGGTGTCCCATTTCAGCGTCTATATATATATATATATATATATATATATATATATATATATATATATATATATATATATATATATATATATATAGATATGCAAATTGTGCATGTGCAAGAAAAGGGTCTAGTAATATAGGGAATAGAAATATTAAAATTTAGTGAGCAAGCAAAATGAACAAACATAAAAATGTATACACACAAATACATACCAAATATATTTAAAAACAAAAAGAAAAAGAAAGAGGAAATGAAGTCGGTAGCCAAAGCAATTGACCAACTCCACCTCTACCCCCTCCTTCTCGTGCTTGTGAGCAGAGCTCAGCTGCCGTCGTCGCCATCTGCTTGCTCGCCGACTTCACCGACGAGCCGTCCCATCACCGGCCGCAACACGCCGGCAAAACCGCTAGCGCCCGGCATTGCCCCCATCGCCTGACTCGGCGCCTCACACAGCTTTTCTCACTGCCGTCACCTCGCTCGGCCGCGGCACAAGTCTTATGCCACTCGGCGTGCGCGGCGTAAAGCTGCACCCTACCCTGCAATGTCACGCCGAATCCTTCCCGGGATCTTGCCGCGGCTGCCGGTCATCTCGCCACCGCCACGCCGCTACTACCCGACGCGACCTCTCGGGTAGTCGCCCATTGCCGACCCGCTCGATCGCCTATAAAGGCACCGGGGCCCCACAGATCTGCCCACACCCACACTCCCTCCATCTCCAAGCAATCGAGCCTTCGTGCTTTCTCTGCTCGCCGGCGCTCGTTCTTCCCCACGGCCGGCCGACGAGCTCACCGGCGATTCGCACCAAACTAGCCTAATTCCCCTCACCCGAACCATCGTCGGAGCATCGCGAAGCCACTTATGACCTCACCCAAGCTCCCCTTTGCCCATACCTCACCGTCGCTGAGCTCCTTCCCTAGCTCACCGCCGCTGCACGGCTTTGGCCTGCCCCGGAGCTCCTCGGACCCCGTCAGCGCCACCCTCGGCATCCCCTCGGCGTCAGCATCCCATTTTTGCCATCGCCTACTCCTCTCCGGCCACCCCTCGCTGGCGACGCCACCGGCCGTACGCTGCCCCGAGCCTCCTCTGTTCCAGGCGCTACACCCTCAGCTTATCTGATTTCCCTGCCTCCGTTTGTCAGGTAACACCCATGCCCGAATGTTAACCAAGTGCGCGCTCAACCCCGCGACCTGGCTTCAATCCCCCACTTCGCAGCATTTAGTAGTTAGGTTTTGAATAATTTTTGGTTAGCAATTCCAGTGCAGAAACACAGTGGATTCTGGATTGAAAAATCTGGGTCCTACAGGGCTGGTATCAGAGTATACGACTGTAGGGTAAAAGCCTTAGAATGGTTGTTACAAAGGGTCTAGGACTATAAATTTTGAAAATTTATCAAAAGGAGTTGCTAAACCTATAGCTTAATACTTCCATTCTTATCCTTCCTAGATCTAATCTCATCCATCTTTCATTGGTATTTGGAAAAGATATTAACATTAGTAATTTACTTTATAGATGGCGGGAGCTGCATCTGAGGGCCGTTGGGACTTTTTGGCTCACGGTCTTCACGAGGGAGAGTTTGCGTGTATCTTGCATAAACTAATGCACTATCTAGGGTACAAGGACCAGCCCATATATCATGGGCGTAAGTCCACTGAAGGAGGAGAGGAATCCTGGATGGTCGAAGTGTTCATCTACGCCAAAGATAAACAGGACCCGCCCCATGTCTGCAGGACCGAGCACCAGCGGTGTACATTCTCGGTGGCCCTCCAGAATGCCACCCACTTAGCCGCAACATGGCTTTGCGATATACATGCACCACCACTGTGGAAGACCCCGTTCCGCTATTACCCGTCGCGCCAGGAGGGTGCCCGATATAACGAGACCTACATGCCAACAACGGAGGACGACTCGATGCTCACGCATCAGGTCCATCTTACCCGCGCCATGGGGGCGGCTCACACCGCCGCCCTAGAGGAGATCTCTGCCCTTCGGTAGCACTTGATCACCAATCACACCGAGATGGTGATCCTGCAGGACAAGCTTGCCAAGTGCGGCGAGTGCTCTAGCGAGCGAGGCGAAAAAGCCGCGCTCACCCGGCTTCAGCGAGCCCGGCTCCCTCGCACCTCCGGCACCTACTGCTCCGGTCCGATCATGGCTTAGCAGACCACGCACACTGCTTACCGCGCATAAGAGCGTGCAACCACTGGGCCCCCAGTTAGCTATTCGCATGGCGGGAGTCCGTCGTAGTTGCAGGCGCTCCCGCTCTTACTTCGACTCCTCGGAGTTCAGCGGTAGCCGCTCTCATTCGCAGTCTCCGGGTTACAATCCCTCCTGCCCCGGAGCCAGTTTGATGGAGAAGTAGGTAGATTAGTGCAGTACTTGCCAAGTGTTGTGCAAGCACTGACCGTTGTAGTCGTAGTATGTCATGTTAGTCCTTCAGTTCTGTAATCGCAACCATGATGAACTTTAAGTATTTCATTGTATCCGTGAAGTCCAGTTATAAAAGCTGGCTATGTAACCATTTGCTATGTCTAATGTATGGCCAAGTTATGGCCTTGTGTTGAAAGATTGTTTTGCCACTTGTTCGACTGGTTTTTATGTGTTTGCTATGGGATGATACCCCATCCACTTGACTAGTACTAGCACCTAAACCACGGAACTACAACTGAAGATGGCTAGCCAAAGAGTAACCAGAGCCCAAGCTGCTGCTAACCTCCACATCCAGGCAGAGGTAGACACCACTCAAGGCAAGCAGCCCGCAGGGCGGGGTAGAGGCCAAAACCAAGGAACCGATCTTCCACCACCGCCAATCAACCCTACCATGGCGCAAGTTATGGCGTAGCAAACCCAGCTACTGCAAGCCATCTACACCGGACAATAAGGGAACAACAGCAACCATAGGTCGGACTTGGCTGACTTCCAGAGAACTCGGCCCCTCACTTTTGCTTCAGCCGACGAGCCTCTTGAAGAAGAAGATTGGCTCAGAGATACGGAGAGGAAGCTTCGCCTCGCCAAGTGTGCGAAAGAAGACAAGGTGGTATTCACTGCCCATCAGCTCCAGGGAGCTGCGGCAGCCTGGTGGGAGAATTACATAGCCGCCAAAGGTCAAGAAGATGCCACCACTGGGAATGACATGGAGGTCGTACCATGGTCAGAATTAAGGACAGCCTTCAAGGCCAATTTCATCCCGGCAGGAGTGATGAGGATGAAGAAGAACGAATTCCGCACTCTCAAGCAAGGGAATATGACCGTCAATGAGTATCTCACTAAGTTTACCCAACTTGCCCTCTACGCCCCTAAGGATGTGGCGGATGAGGAAGAAAAGATTGACAGGTTCTTTGAAGGCATGAGTGAGGATTTGCGAGTGCAGTTGATCGTCCAAGACTTCACTAGTTTCCACCAACTGGTGAACAAGGCACTGATCCTGGAGAATGAAAGAAAGAACTTGGAAGCTAGCCGCAAGCGCAAGCTAGTGGCCCAGCGACCCCAAGGGAGATTCATTCAAAAATTCTTCAATGACCCCTCTTCCTTAGGACCAAGTCAACCCAAGACTCCCACCCCAGCACCTCGTCCAGGAGGCCAATCTACCGGGACAAACAATGCCGCAACTACAAGTGCTTTATTTGAGGAGAGAAAGGTCATTTTGCCAGTCGGTGCCCGCATAAATAGAATGCCCTGGTGAAGTTCAACAAGGGAACTGCTCTTGCTTATGGCCAAGCATCAGGGACCAGCAGAGGGTACCAAGCCTCCCAGCCCAATAGGACTGCTTCGACACCTAATCGAGGCCGTGTCAACCACATCACTGCCAAGGAGGCTCAAGAGGTCGTAGGAGTGTTGCTGGGTACGTTTTCTGTCAAGTCAATACTAGCACAAACTCTATTTGATTCTGGGACTTCACATTCATTCATAACCAAGGGATATGCTGATAGGTTTGGGCTACCTATTTACCCACTAAAAACACCAGTAGAACTTAGTTCACCTGCTGGTATAATCACTGCTACTCTAGTATGCCCTGGGGTAGAAATCACTATGGAGGAATTTGGATTCCTAGCGAACTTGATAGTATTGAGATCCCAAACCTTGGATATCATACTAGGGATGGATTGGTTAGCAAGACATCAGGGAGTTATAGACTGTGCCACGAGAAGAGTGGCCCGATCAAATGTCTTGGATAAACCATAGATGTAAGGTGGACCCGACCTAACGCTGATGCAGAGTGTACCATTGTGAAGACATATCTCTAGAAGGAATGCTAGTAGTACAGGATTACCCTTATTTGTTCACCAATTATGCTGGATCTCAGGGTCGAGATTCTTTTTAAGGGGGATAGGTTTGTAACATCCCAAAAATTTGAATTCGAACACATGTAGCCTTTGAATTATTTGGAATGAATTTTCTTGAAATTTGGAATTTTATGGTGTTTTCTGAATTTTGGTTGAGGTTCCAAAAATTGAAGAAATTCAAGAACGACAAAAACAAACTTTAGTAATGCCATAAAGGAAATATACAAATAATAGAAAACTAAAATTTTAAATACGAATCTGAAAAGATGACCCAGCATAAGGAGGGAGGAACCTGAGTTAAAATATAAGATTTCATTTCAGAAATAATAACAATAAATAGTAGTAAAAGTAAAAGAATAAAACACAAACACAAACATAAACATATATATATATATATATATATATATATATATATATATATATATATATATATATATATATATATATATATATATATATATATATATATATATGTGTGTGTGTGTGTGTGTGTGTGTGTGTGTGTGTGTGTGTGTGTGTGTGTGTGTGTGTGTGTGTGTGTGTGTGTGTGTGTGTGTGTGTGTGTGTGTGTGTGTGTGTGTGTGTGTGTGTGTGTGTGTGTGTGTGTCTATATATATATATATGCAAATTGTGCATGTGCAAGAAAAGGGGTCTAGTAATATAGGGAATAGAAATATTAAAATTTAGTGAGCAAGCAAAATGAACAAACATAAAAATGTATACACACAAATACATACCAAATATATACAAAACAGGAAAAGAAAAGGGGGAAATGAAGTCAGGCCGCCAGCGCGCCCGGCCCAACTCCACCTCTCCCCACTCCTTCTCTGTGCTTCAGCAGAGTGGGAGCTCAGCTCGCCGTCATCGCCACTGCTGCTCGCCGGCTTCCCGCCCGACGAGCCGTCCCATCACCGGCTGGTGCGCCACCAAAAACCGCCAGCACCCCCAGCATTGCCCCCGTCGCCCACAGCTCAGCGCCTCACCCACCGCTTTTCTCCCTGCTCCGCCACGCGGCACCAGTCTTTTTCCGCTCAATGTGCGCGGCGTAAAGTTGCACCCCTACCCTGCAATGTCACGCCCGAATCCTTCCCAGGATCTTGCCGTAGCTGCCCGGTCAACTCCGCCCTGTCACCGCCGCCTGCCCCGACGCGACCTCTCGGGCAGTCGCCCGTTGCCAGCCCCACCCGGTCGCCTATAAAAGGCATCGGGGCCCCCACGGATCTCCCCACACCCCCACACTCCCTCCATCTCCAAGCAATCGAGCTTTCATGCTTTCTCTGCTCGCCGGCACTCGTTCTTCCCCACGGCCGGCCGACGAGCTCACCGGCGATTCGCGCCAAACTAGCCTAATTCCCCTCACCTGAACCATCCTTGGAGCATCACAAAGCCACTTCCGACCTCACCCGAGCTCTCCCTTGCCCGTACCTCGCCAGCGCTGAGCTCCTTCCCCAGCTCACCGCCGTCGCACGCTGCCGGCCCGCCCCAGAGCTCCTCGGTGCCCGTCAGCGCCACCCTTGGCATCGCCTCGGTGCCAGCGTCCCATTTTTGCCGTCGCGTGCTCCTCTCCGGTCACCCCTTGCCGGCGACGCCATCGGCCGTATGCTGCCCCGAGCCTCCTCTATTCCAGGCGCCGCACCCTCGGCTTATCTGATTTCCCTGCCTCTGTTCGTCAGGTAACACCCGTGCACGAATGGTTAACCGAGCGCGCGCTCAGCCCCGCGACCCGGCTTCGATTCCCCTCTCCGTGACATTTAGTAGTTAGGTTTTGAATAATTTTTGGTTAGCAATTCCAGTGCAGAAATCTGATGGATTCGGATTGAAAAATCCGGATCCTACACCTCGTTGCAGCATCTTTGGCACCATAAAGGTCACCGCGCGCCATAGTCTTCACCGCCGCCACCGGGTCCCTCCCAACCTTAATTGAATGCCTTTGGTAAGTTCCTTGTGGTCACCTCTAGCTCATGCCCCCTTCTTTCATCCTCCCACTCCGGTGCTACCGCTTCCCGAGTTGGCCCCACCGCTAGCCGCTCCAAGCACCATTGGCCCGCCTATGGCACCGCCCAACCTGAACCACCAGCTCCCTTGGCCTCCTCCTTCTCTGGGTATTCTATTTTGCCAGTTGTGTAACACTCCAGCTTAACAAAAGTCCAAGATATCACCTACCACTACTATCACTACCAATTTTAAATAGAAATCAAGCACTACTAACAACTAGATTTCAAGAATAATCATTCATTCAACTAGTAAAAAACAAATTTCAGCAACACTGTTAACCAAAAACTGAATTTGATATGAACCAATAAATTCCAAAATGAAACATAACCTAGAAGACAAATCTGTCATCTTTTGGATAGCAGATTAATAATTTCATATCTTTTAACTTACACATACAAATATATTGAACTATGATATTTTCAACACCTACATAAATTTATCTATCACTTTTTAGTTATTCCTATAATTTAATTCTAGCATTAAATTAGTCAAATTAATATTTACCCACAACTGTGTCCAGCAGCAACCCCTTACTGTACAGTAGTCTTCCAAAATTCATAACTTCTATTATACTTATCTAACAATTGTGTTCTTAGACTTTCTGAAAACCTTAAGGAATTTCCTGCAATGTTCGTGTTGACCAAATCCCCAAATTAGTTTGTTTACTATTTTTAATCTACTGATTACTCTATGCTGCAAAAACAAGATAAATTTACCCATAGCAGGATTATAAAATTCATATATCAAAATCTACTCATCCGATCAGCGTGAATAAAAATTCTGCAGAAATCTATTAAAATCCTCTACAACTTCTTAGTAGATGAAATTCCCATAATATACCCATACGCTACAAATAAAAATAAATCAACAAAACACCAAACCAAACCGATCTACTACTTGATTTTCGCCCGATGAGCACTTATTATCTTTCTCTAATATGTATTGTAACCTCTAATTAAAAATTATCAAAATAGTGAGAAAATAATAAATCATTACCCACACGACAAACTCCTAGATCACAATCTCGTTCTCACTTAACGCTGGTCCTTAATTTTCCCTTGTCTTTTTGTTTGGCGCGCTGCAGCAACTCATGTCACGGCAGGCAACAACCAATAGGTATGTAGCCACGCTTGCGTGCTCAAGCCACTTTCTAGTTAGCAGGCAGCCATGCATGCATGCTCAAGCCACTTTCTAGTCGACAACACGCGCGTCTTGCCTCGGACGATGTGGCGATGGGTGGAAGATCATGCAGTAGTGGCAGCTGGTGCCGAGCACGGAGGACGACGTGTGGTCAGACTAGCCAGGAACAACTAAGAGCAAGTACAATAATGGTTTTATAGCCAAGCTAGTCAGCATTTTTGTTGATGTGCAGGAGAGAAGAGAGGAGAGAGATGAGAGCTTGGCTCTCATGCAAGCAACAAGCTGGACACGGGAGTCTATGCAGTGGTGGACCAAGATAATAAATGTATGTGAGGAGGAATAGGAAAGAGAATGTGAGATATGGTACCATATAATAATAAAAAACCTTTTGTAGACAAATAGAAGACAAATTATTGTATAACTTGACTCTTATAACTTGATTTATAGCTAAACACTTGGCTCTATTATTGGACTTACTCTAACAAGCATGGGAATCGACGACAACACCTCCGGCCCTGGCGCATGGCGAGCGGCCGGTTGAATACGCGTTGCAGTCAGGCGTCTCTCGCACGCTGATGCAGCGATGGCAAGTGCTAGTGCCGACGCGTGCACAGTGAGGGAAGGATTGGGCTGGCGGCGCGTGGCACGTGGAAAGCACCAGCGAAAGATGAGGGCAATGGGATCCTCTGGCGGCGCTCGGGAGAAAAAGAAATAAATAGGTAGGGTTTTTGGGTTTCTTTTCTTCCCTCTTCCGTATGTTCTCTATTTAAGAAGGCTCATGACCCTGATCTATTTCTAACTCCCTCATACTACTCAGTCTAGGAAACCAATCCCACTTCAAAATTTCAGCAACCCATTTTTTGTATTTCTTTTTCACTAATTATACACAGATCCTTTATACAAAGGTAATTTACCAAGGAATAATTCATATATTATTACAATAGTTCAATATTCTTACAAGTAGGAAATGGCGCTCCCCTCAGTTAGCTTTGGTGACTCCTTGGGCGACTTTCATGGCGCCCTCCGTGGTTTCTAATCCTCCATACTGGTTCCTTCCTTGCTTGGTCCTGGTGTGTTGGGCCTCTTCTTATTCCCAGGTGGTAGCCAATGGCTATTGGGAACCTCTTCTTGGATTGGGATTTCTCTCTTGGCAAAAGTTTCGAAGACATCACCTTGTTGAAGTTTGGCACTGCAATTCATCCTCCCCCACCCACCCCACCTCTGATGGCTTCCTACTGTTAACCACATTCTCCCGTTTCACTTTCTGGTTGTCTAAGGATTCAGTTGAAAAGGTGCTTCAATGTTGCCTTGGAGGAGAGGATCGGGGGTTTTCAAACTAAGAGGCCATATGATTATGGTTTTCACTTCTCGATTTTTTCTAAGCAAGTGGGTCTGCTAGTTTGTGCTTTGAAGAGCTGTGCCACCAAGCATTTTGCAGTTCAGTTTCACCTCTAGCAAGATGGTAGCACTGATTTTTGCAAAGAGTATCGCCTGTGGCTTCGAAGCATCAGAACGAATGGACGCTAGTCTCTACCCTCAGGAAGAATCATGCTGGTTCCCCTCTCAAAGGTCAGAAGAGGGTTTTCTTTGTTGATAAACCCTTGATCAAACTCCTAGAGAAGAAATGTTTCATCGACATTGGGGACATCACTATGCAATTTCTCCCTTCAATTATCGTTAAGTCATTCTCCCTAGTTCCAAGCGTCCCTAAGCTAGAACGTTTGAATTTCAAACAGGCCTCTCCCTTGCAGTCTGCGCCCTCCTTGAGGCATGGTGATCCGTATGCTAGCTTCTGCTCTTGATGTTTTAGCTGTGGGTCACACTGCTCCATTCTGCAATTCCCAAATACGATGCCAGCGCTGTTTCACTTATGGCAACAAGGCGTCATCCTGTTTGGTGTGTCTCTCCTTGGCTCACAAGAAGTGGGTTCCCATTCCCGCACTTTGCATCCAACGTGCTCCTTAGGCCCAAAAGAAAGGTAGGAAACCCATCGACCCAACCTGTGGCTTGGGCGCTTCTCTCCTGGCAACCACCGATTCATCTCCCCTTGATACTAGTTGCCTGAACTCCCAAACCACTGCACAAACTCCCCAACAAGACAACTGCCCTCTCCTTCTCCCCTACAATGGCCGCTTTCAGGTGCTCAATCCATGCTGCTTTATCTCAATGGGTCTCTTTATTGAAGATGGCGGCCAGTTCCGGCTGCTAAGAGCTGATCTGGTCCTCCAAGAGTCACCACAAGCCCAACATGAGGACTTCGCCATTGCATCCAAGGTCCCTCCCCAGGAAGACGATATAGCCTAGGCGGTCCTGGACATTAGAGACTACATTCAAGGAGCTCTGGATATTCATGTGGTAAGGTGCTCCCCTCATCCTCTAGGAGTTGGAATTTTTCAACTGAACTCTGCCATTTGGAGAGATATGCTGGTCTTCGGTAATCCCCACCACCTGGATGATCCTCATGAGATCAAATTCCATAGGCATAAGGAGGCTATTAATTGGAAAGGGACAAACTTCGCTAGGGTGGGCTAAATCATGTTCTTAGGCTTTCCACTGGACTTGTTAAATCACCATTCTATTGCTCATGCAGTATCTTTTTTCGGTAAACTTCTAGACTGGCATTCAGGAGATAGAATTAAGGGACAAGTTCCTGTTAAAGTTCTTTACCCCATCGATTGAAGCAGTCCTTCGGAATCTAGTTCTGAAACAGAGTGCAGATTTCGGGGGTTGGAGAGTCCTAGACGGTCCCGATCTTTGTGCTTAATTCAAAATTTTCAGATGTGGGGTTGGGGGATGAAGATCTTCCTGAGAATTTCATCAATCTCCCTCAAGTTGAAGAACATAATCCTCCAAATGACCCAGGCCTTCTCGCCCCCCTCCCCTAGGATGATCAGTGGGGGCAATGGGGGGCCTCAGTAGCAGCCTCAGAATGCCCTGGGTGAATGGAACCATTTACCAATTAGTCAAGAACCTCAACCCTAGGAATCTACCCTGGTTTCTACCAACCAAATCCCTCTCTTGGATTTGTCGGATACAAGTTCCCAACAACCAAACAAAGAAGCCATGCAACCTAAGAAGTCCGGCACTACTCTGTTTAAGTCAAGCACTTGTTTGGATTTAGTCCCGATGGATACCAGTCTCCAGCAGCTATCACCTATGGCAATGTTTCTTGGGCTATTCAACTCTCTAATCCGGCATTCTTCCATTTTGTCGGTCAAGCTATAGCAAGTTTCCTTGGCTATGTCAACCTGCCCCTTCAAAGATCACCACAAGCTCATTGGAGATGGCTGATTATCCCTCATCTATGCATTGCACAACTGTCTGAATTCAGCTTGAAAAGAACCTAGAGTATTGCTTTAATCACAATTCTCTCTTTCTTGAGGTTGCCCTGGAGGCACCAAACTGGATTTAGGCTACTGCTGGGGCCCTTCAATTATGGGGTTTGATCATAATGGCTCTTCCTCAGTCAGAATTGAGGAAATTCATGATCACCCTCCATTGAATTCAGATATGACCTCAGTTCGATCAGTTTCAATGCTAGTAGATTCTACCTCTAGACGCAAATAGCTCATGCCTCTCTCGGTGCAAAATTTACGTAGGATCCCAAGTTGAACAAGCTCTTGGCTAAATCTCAGCACTCTAAAGCTTTCAACAGCAAAAGGCACAAATCCACCGTGCCACCTATCTCCCTATAGTTGTAGAACATAGACCCACCTTCCCAGTCAAATGTTGCTTGGGTCGAACCAACCATGGTGGAGCAACTTTACAGTAGGTGCGCATGTCGCTCTAGGATTCAGAAGACACCACTTTGAGGCTACCTAGGTTGCCAGTGCAACTAATGCAGGATTTGGGCAGCAACCACTGCAAAGTCCCCCTGGAGACTTCATGGACGATAACCTCTTTGCAATCGACAAGAATGGTGATGAAGTCTAAAGAACAAAGCAGAAGTAGGTTGGGCATGCTTCTAAAGCTAATTTTACTTTTGCGTAGTTTTGTCGAACTTGCTATCGTCGTTGGATCTCTCAATCAGCAATCTTTGTATGTCAGTAATGCTTCGCATTCACAGCTTCTACCTACACACTTCTCTTAATGAATTTGCCTCAATATTTTAGAAGTGGAAGGTTCTTAGTTGGAATGTAAGAGGTTTCTCGGACAAATGGAGAACCGTTGGGGATAAGATTTTGGAGAGTGCTTGCCATATTGTATGTCTTGAGAAACAAAGGAGAGCTTTGATCACTCCTTCATCCGCAACTTTGCCCTCGAAATCTAGACAAGTTTTCCAATTCCCTTCTCGGTGCTTCGAGAGATTCATTGTACTTTGGAACAACTCGGTTTTCAAAGTGGAACCTCCTTATTTAATAGTCACTTTGCCCAAATAATTGAATTTTCCCATTCAGCACATCGATAAATGGACTCTAGTTAATATTTATGGTCCATGTGAGGTGCAAAGGAGGATTGATTTCGTCCGGTGGCTCTTTCATCTGGATATCCCTTCACAACAAAACTGGATCCTCATGGGTGATTTCAACTTCAATCACTCATTTCACAATAGGAATTAACCGGAGGAAACTTAAATGAAGTTTTCACTTTCAATAGTATCATCGTAATCTTGCTCTCAGAGATTCCTCTCAAGGGCAGATCCTACACTTGGAGCAACATGCGGGAGGATCCTCTGTTGGAGCGATTGGATTGGTTCTTCACAACTAATCAATGGACTATCTCCTTCTCGCACATTGAGGTTCAGGTTCTCACTAAAAATACTTTGGATCACACTCCTATGCAGTACATATAGGTACAGTCATACCTAAATCCAAACTATTTCGCTTTGAGTCCTACTAGCTGGAACATCCTGGTTTTTTTGGAGGTGGTCACTCTATACTGGAACTTTTCAGTGTGCCAACAAAATTATGCTGCTAAGATCACAACGAAACTCAAAAACCTTCGCAAGGGTCTTAAAATATGGAGAAAATTAATTTCTCATATTTCACTCATTTAAAATAGCCGACCGGTAATTCTTTTCATGGATAACCTAGAAGAGCAGCGGTGTCTTTTTTTGGCAAAAAGAAATTTTAGATCCATAATCAGGAAGCATTACTCTACACTATTGAGATATCAACATATGTATTGGCAGAAGGGATGCACCTCTAGATGGGCTAAATTAGGAGATGAAAACACCAAATACTTTCATGCTCTGGCTACTGAGTGCCATAGAAGGAACTCGGTTAATTCACTGATCCTGGAGGATGGTTGCAGTATTCATGCTCACCAAGACAAAGCAGTAGCTGTTTGGAATGCATTCAAACAAAGAATGGAACTTCTTCTAACACCACCATGTATTTTGACATGAATGAATTAATGTCAACTCATGATAATCTCCAAGATCTAATTATGGATTGGTCCCAAAAAGAGGTGGATGACATGGTCAAAATGTTGCTGTAGAACAAAGCTCTAAGACCAGACAAATTAGATGGGCTTTTTATTAGGACATGTTGGAATATAATTAAAAATGATATCTACATGCTTCGTCAAGACTTCTTCAATGAGCCTTCTAGCTTCTCAAGTATCAATGGATCTTTCATCACTCGATCCCCAAGAAGTCTCTCCCGAGTGTTTAAATGACTATAGATCAATTTCCTGCTTAATTTGGTTTTAAAGCTAATCACAAAGATTCTAGCAAACAAGCTTCGAAGGTAATTGTCAACCTAGTTCATAGGAATCAGTATGGCTTTATAAAAACAAGAACAATCTAGGACTACCTTGCTTGGGCTTTTGAGTATATTCATCAATGCAAATAGAGCAAAAAGGATATTTTAGTTCTTAAGCTAGATTTTGATAATGCTTTTGACACAATAGAGCACGCTGCCATCATAGAGGTTATGATTGCAAAAGGACTTCCTAACAAATGGATTTTTTGGATGGACTACATTCTTTATTCAGGACATTCCTCGGTTCTCGTTAATGAGATTCCCGGTAGCTCTTTTTGATGCAAAAGAGGTGTAAGACAAGGTGACCCGCTTTCACCACTGCTATTTGTACTAGGGGCTAACCTTCTTAAATCAATTATCAATGAGGCAGCAAGAAGGGACCTCCTTAAGCATCCAATACCACCCCGAGGAAATGATGACTTCACGGTGGTTTAGTATGCAGCCGATACCGTAATCATCCTCCTGGCCTATTCTAACAACTCCTTTGTCTTAGAGGTCTCTTGCAGACTTTTTCAATGTTCACTGGACTAAAGATCAATCATAAAAAACGATTATGGTTCCAATTAGTGTTCCTCTAGACAAAATGGACAATCTTACAGGAGTGTTTGATTGTAAAATTAGAACTTTGCCTTTAACCTATCTAGGACTCCCAGTTGGAATGACCAAACCTAGAGTAAAAGACTTCCTTCCATTGGTGGACATAGTTGAAAGACGTCTGGTGAGTTCAACGAGCTTTCTACCCTATGGAGGAAGACTCACGGTTGTTAATGCTATCATCTCCCTTCAATCAATCTACCATCTGTGCATGCTTAGAATGCCAAAAAAATAATGGATCACATTGATAAAGCACGAAGGCATTGTCTATGAAGGGGATCCACAACCCTTCAGTCTAGTTGCAACTCCCTCGCTTCCTAGGACAAAGTGTGCAAACTGAAAAACATAGGTGGGTTGGGAGTCTTGAATCTCTGAGTCTTTAATGAGGGTCTTTTACTAAAACAGCTGCATACATTCTATAGGAGAAGTCATACTCCTTGGGTCCAGTTTGCTTGGCACAAATATTACTCTATCTTGGTGCCTCATGCTTCGAAAGCATGTGGATCCTTCTGGTAGAAAGATGTAATGAAGGGCATCATGCAATTTCGAGGCATAGCTATGGGAAAGATTGGTAATGGCCAAGATATATTGTTCTGGAAGGACTGTTGGGAAGATCTCCTCCTTTGTGCAAAATTCCTGAGACATTATTCGTTTGCCATCAATCAGGACATTTCGATCAAGAGTTATATGAACTCATTGGAGCATTAACCTTATATCACCTACCACTATCTGAAGAAGCCTATCAAGAACTCTCT
Organism: Dendrocalamus sinicus; assembly: GCA_036346575.1. Classification (NCBI taxonomy): domain Eukaryota; kingdom Viridiplantae; phylum Streptophyta; class Magnoliopsida; order Poales; family Poaceae; genus Dendrocalamus; species Dendrocalamus sinicus. The sequence goes on along the minus strand of CM070669.1, from coordinate 11,908,434 downwards.
CAATTGTTAAAAATACTCAATGGGGTTACTCTAAACCTACATACCTCGAATCAGTGGACCTACATCTGGGGTGATTCCCTTTAGTCCTTAAGAAAATGGTATGCTCACCAGTATAGCCAATTAAGTGTTTCCCCAACATTTCCCCTTTGGAATAACATATGTATACCCAAGCTTAAGGTTTTTGCATGGCTAATCATGAAGGATCGGTTGAATACAAAAGAAGTGCTAATGAGGAAGAACCTCAATGTGAATGGAGATAGTCTATGTGTTCTTTGTGCTGCCCACATGGTGGAAACCCTTACTCATCTCTCTTTTTAGTGCCTTTTCACTATGCAATGCTGGAATGTCATTGCGATGCAATGGGGGTGGATATGGATACACCAGCAAGGATTCTCACCACAAGATCAACACACTCTGGTCACTTCTTCATGCAGAAGTTTATTATGGCTGCTTAGCACATTTGGAAAGTTAGGAATGAGTTCATTTTTCATCAGCACCGGCTAAGTCTAGATGACTGAAAAGCAAAATTGAAATTAGAGGCTAATCTTCTCCTCAATAGAGTCAGATAGGGTGATGATTATTTGATTTGATCATGGCTTCGGTCCTTTTAGCTTTTCCTTTTACTTCCCCCCTCCCACCTTCTCCTCATTCTCACTATTTTTCTAGTGTACATTATTACCTATTTAATACAATGTAGTAGGAGTCTCTCCTACTATTTTCTCTAAAAAAATAGTTCAATATTCCTCACCATTCAATTTACTACCACGTTGAGTAGGTTATTATACCAAAATTTTTATATCATTAGATAGCATGATCAATTTACACCTAGGAAAATCTAACAATGTACATAATGGTAATAATCTTAATAATACATCAAGTTTGCATACCTTTAATAAATTCAATATTCCACAAGCATATATAATGAAAGGACAATAAAATAACAGCACACATAAAAGCTTTAACACTTGCAATGAGTTCACTTATAAACAAATGATTATGTTGCTACTGCTACTACCACTACCACTACCACTACCACTACCACTACCACTACCACTACCACTACCACTACCACTACCACTACTACTACTACTATTTAAGTAGTGCTACATGAAAGCTAACAAACCTAAAATGAATTATGCAATTACCAATTTAAGAAACTCTTAACAAGAATTATCAGAAGTTACTATTATCTCTTCAAGCTTTCTAAAATCTGACTGAATTGCTTCATAACATTTTTATTATCCCATCCTAAGTTTTCAAAAATTCACAAAGCATTATAAGATTATCGCAACAACCATAATATTTTAGCCAAACTCTTTAGTCATGGACAAACTATTACTCAACAATCTTAGAAAGCACACAGATTTGAAACATTTATTATACTTTATTCGTTCAACCCCTAATGATGCTCAACATCAATTTTATTACTCATTAATTATATTGTAGTGATTCTCATTAATGATAAACAATTATCCTAATTATGAACTCTATTTGTTGTCCTACTTGTTGATGCAATCACATAAATATTCACAAACAAGATTCAATATTCCCATCTTATTCTTAAAACATGTAGCAAACTAATATCAAAACATCGAAATTAGAACCTCTAGTAAACAAGGTTTTACATGATAACATCACAATATCCATCAATTCATTTAAACATATTAGGTGAATTTAGCATGGCAATAAACTTGTAAAGCAAGCATCTATATATGTTCATCGAGTATCCCTAGGAAAGATTAATTTAGGATTAATATTACTAAAGACAAAAATCTTGCATATCTTTAGCGTAACCTTCACAAACAATTTGTAATACCCTAGAAATAGTCTCAAGGACTTGTGCACAATTAATGAAAAGTAGTACGTGAAAAGGGGTGCTGAAATTTATGGGAGTGGGATTGGTTTTCGTAGAACGAGTCGAACAAGGAGCTGGCGAACGAGTCAATCAAGGATCATGATAAAAAAGATCGTGAGGGAAGTGAGGAACCTAAAAGCCTTAAGAATTCCTAACCATGGTCGTGATTGCTTTGTAGTCTGGAGCGCCGCCATCACCTAAAATGTCATAGGCGTAATCGAGCACCCCAGCAGTCCCATCTTATTTTCTTGTTCTCTTCCATCATTCTGTGCTCGCATGTGGGCTGAGGCCGTTCACGCACGATGGCTGCATGCACATCGCTAGCGTTGCTTCCTGCTGCTTGTCTACCTAGTGACTCTCTCTACGTCGAGCCTCACGCCGAGGTCAAGTGCATACTTAAAATGAATTTTTATTAATTAAAAGGACTTAACATGACTAAATTAAACTTTAACATTTGTTAAAAGTATTTTATTTGGGTTCCTTGTGCCTCAAGGAATTTCCTGGAATTTTTTGGATTTTATTCGGGTTTATTTGCTATTTCCTAGAGCTCAATTTCTTTTTTTTTTTATTTTCTAAAATTTGGAAAATCTTTTAAAATCTTTTGGGCTGAAGCCCAACACCCGCTAGCCCAACCCGCTTCCTTTTTCGCCATGCCACGCGTCGGCTATCAGCTACCCCACCACCCACATCCGAGCCGTACGTCCCACCCTCTCCATCCGTCACCTGATTGACACATGTCGAGCATCAGGGCCATTAATCATTGTTCATTGTGTCATTTTTCTCAGCCGTTCGATCCCCGGTAGTGCCACATGTCGTTCATCTAATAGGCAAGGCACTGTTCATCGTCGTCTTCAAGCCAGACTCCGCCACTATACGCGTTCGACATGGCCTCAGCGTCCATGCCATGCACGCCGTGGTTACCTCGGTGTTTGCACAATAAAGCTGCGCTGCCTTCTCGTGTTTCATACCCCATAGCCAAGCTCTACCGCCTCTCCACGCCCGAGGGCCGTCACGCTGCATCGCCGCGCGCCCGTCGAGCTCGTGCGTCGCCAAGCCAACTCATCATCTTTGGTCTTGATCGGTGAGCGCGCTCGAGCCTCATTGCTCAGCGGTTTCACCGTCACGATGAGCCACTGCTCACTCTGCCGTTCTATTCTACCGCCACTTCTCTCGTGCATCCCTCGTCCGTCCGTGCGCGATGGCGTCACCCATTGCTTAGTCGCCGATCAACCATGCCACACCCCCTCGGCCAGCTGCCTCACCGCTGCCAGCTAGCCATCGAGCAACCACCATCGTTCGCCGCCCTTTGTTCGTGCGCTGCGCCTGTCCAAGCCCCGAGGCGATGCCTTATGCCGCACGCCCGTCGACGTTAGACTACACCATGCCCACGCGTCGCTTCGTCTTCTTCGTGGATCTGGTCTACCATGCGCCGAGCCAATGACATGCGAGTCCCGCTTGTTAGATCAACTATGTCGTAGGCTGGTAGACTGAGCCTCGGCAGCATCGCCTCGGCAGCATGCCACATCAGCCCTAGTTGCCCAATCAGCTGCCGTGTCATCCATGCCGTCACCAGTACCCTGTTCTATGCACCAAGTCCAGTATGAGAGAATTTCCTAATTTCTAATATTTTCTTGATTAGATTTTCCAAGTGCTGTTCTTCTCTGTCTTAACTCCGATTAACTTGATTTTTAAATTCATCTAAAATTGAGCTCTATCTTTTGGTTCTAGTTTTGAAGTTTCGGAGTTTATTTTGTTTTTATTTGATTTTATATATGTCTCATTCGCTTGCTCTCTCGTTAGATAATATCTTCAAAGGAGTAGAAACAAAATGAAGATAAAAATGGTACTCGAGTAAGGGCAAGGAGATCTCTCTTGCGACTTACGAAGAAAAACCGATGAGCGACACTAATTTTCTTCGATCCGAAGCGTTCAATTAAAGATGAAACCGTCCATCTTGGCTAGCAATTGTTGAGACAAAATCGAGAATTTGGACACAACTGGCACTGTAGACCATCTAAATTCCAAATTTAGCCCCCGAAGCAATTTATTTCCGTTTGTAGCCCCCTCCCGACCGCACGTTTTCCCTGGAGGTGACACGTAGCATATCATGCGGTCGGCGACCGCACGACTACTGTGCAGCCGAGTCGTGCAGTGGGCGACCGCACGATCAACCTGTACAGTGCAAACAGTGCGGTAGCCGACCGCATGATTCCCTCTGTCACTGTTCACGTCACATCGAATCGCTGAAAGCTCCTCCGTCCGTGGCTTTGTTGCTTGCTTTGGCTAGCTTTGTGCATGCTGCCATACGCCCGTGCTTTGCTCTTTCATTTTTGTATTGCATGCCATGCACACGCGCCAGCTCTTCGTGCATGGTTTGTCCGTCCCCCACCAAAAGAGTGAGCTCAGTGCAGCATAAAGAGTTTGGCCAGTTGTGTTAGATGGTTTGGACGGTAGAAGCTTAGCCAAAGTAGGAAAACTGCAGAGCAAGAGAGGGTGGGAAGTGAAGGAAGAAACAGTCGAGCACAAGATTTTGAGTCATTTTTGTTTGGAATCAGAAGTTTTGGCAAGTGTGAAGTTGTAGATCGCCTCGTGAGCTTCAAGAAAAGATAAATATCATCTCCATACGTCTATATTCTTATCCTATTAATTAGCTTGTAATTAGCGTAAACGTTCTGTAGGAGTTGCTGCATGTCATTTTTTGATAAAATGTTTGTAGTTGTATTGTGTTGTATTTTATATTTTATGTGAAGAAATTATGTACTGCTGTTGTGAACTGTAATGTAAAATGTTTGTAGTTGTAGTGTATTGTATTTTTTGATAAAATATTTGTAGTTGTAGTATATTGTATTTTATATTTTATGTGAAGAATTTTTGTACTACTGTTGTGAACAGTAATGTAAAAAATGTTAACTCGATTGTAACTACATTTCAACAATGTCATTGTGAAGCACACTGCTAGTCGGAAGTGCCACTTGCGTAGCTACTGTATGATGGTGCACTTGTTGCATGTTATATATAACAACTTTTTGTATTCATGTTTGCTCATTCTTATAGCCAAAATCACTGAACTGAGTAACAGTATGGCGTACATATTTGATCTTGCTATGCATGTTTGTGAGAGCTTGCTTCTGTAAATGAAAGATTAGGAAAAAATTTAGTTATTTCATTTACATAAGAATTCATAAGTTGAAAATGAAGAAAAATGAGTAGTTGGATTGGTGAATTAAGTAGAAGAATAATAATACTAATTAGGAGAGAAATTTGGAGAAATTGTAAATTATTTATCACAGAAATTAGTAAGTAAGATCTGTAAATTAGAGAATTGGGAAAAATAAGTACATTGCAGTACTAATTTGATTTATATAGGAATTTGTTAGCGCACTCCATAAATGAATTAAAAATTAGATATACAAATAAAAAGTACCATTCATATTTGTATGGGATAGGTAGAACAACGAAATTGAGATGGAAATATTACGCTCGTATGTGGTAGGCGGTAGCTACTGTATGATGGTACACTTGTTGCATGTTATATATACTAAGCGGGCTCAGTATGGACTTATGTTAGGTACGCCATGGGTGACATCCAAGACTTGTTTGTGTTCTACGGAAGTGGTCTCGTACACGACGGGCCGTACGCGGCAGACCTGTCTAATTGTGACCGGATCGTGATCCGGGCACCCAATCTGAACACCATGAGCCTGTCTGAGCTACGAAGATGCATGCGTTCCGCATTCGATCAGGACACCGCAAGGAAAAAATTACGGATCGAGGCAGTGTATGCTGCAGTGGTAGGTGCTGCAGGGGAGATAGTGTGGCAACTTATAAAGGTGACGAGTGATGCTTCATGGGCCAACTACATGGAGGTCGTGTGCAACCCTAACGCAGTGATTTATGCCAGGCCAATGGTGTATATTCAATTCGTGGAGAGGACAGAATCATCCGCCATGGTGGCTCTGGTGGTGCTAGCGGAGATGTAGAGCCTGCATTACTCTCCGGCGGTCATGAAGATGCTGGTGAAGGAGAAGGAGTCAATGAGTCAATGGGAGATGGAGACCTGCGGAGGCGCGTGGAGAATTTTCAGGCGAATGAAGGTGTGGAGAGGTGGTGGGCCGCCCGTGTTGACTGTCATGAGTACCTTGCGGACCAGGTGGAGCAAGTGGAAAGCGAGGAGGAGGAGGAGGATGTGGAAACAACCAGTTCAGGAGAGGACGAAGAAGGGGAACCTACAACGGGAGGTGTGTTAGGTGGTGTTGTAACTACGAATAGTGCGTACGTGCCATTCAGATTGGAGACATCGTAGCGGAATCCCTAGTTCTGCCACGGTAGGAGGAGGCAAAGTGGGGATTCAAGGAGGGCACACTCCTTTTAGAGCAGTGCTTCCGTAACAAGAGTGCTGCGCAGCAAGCTATTGCCACATACGCCGTCAACATCAGCCGGACATATCGGGTGCACAGGTCCAACCCTGACACGTACATTGTGAAGTGTGTCGACGGCTCCTATCCTGACAAGGTCCGTGCTTGATGGTTCGGGGCGCCACGGACTTCGGATAACGATCTTGAAGGATCACACTTATGAGCTTGCAGCGCCACTACATAGGCACCGTAACATGACGTCATCATATGTTGCGGAACTGATAAGCCATCTTGTGGTGGCAAATGCATCCATTTCTCCGAAGGTTCTCATGGAGGATGTAGCGAACACGATTGGGTTTGATGTCAGCTACAAGAAGGTGTGGCGGGCGAAACAGAAGGTCCTGCAGCATATGTTCGGGACGTATGAGGAGGCATATGATCTGGTCCAAAGAATGCTGCATCAAATTACGCAAGCAAACCCAGGCACACACATTAACAAGTGCGAGCGGGTTCATGAGACGCAAGGGCCGAATTGTTTTGTGCTTGACAGAGTGTTCTGGGCCTTCCGTCAGGCAATAGAAGGCTTCAAGTGGTGCCGTCCAGTGCTAACGATGGACGACACATTCCTATCTAGCAAGTACAAGGGTACTATCCTGACCATGGTTGCAGTTGACGCAAATGACCAGTTACTCCCAGTGGCATTTGCAATTGTAGAGAATGAGAATACGGATAGCTGGTTGTGGTTCTTTGCCAATGTGAAGCAGGCTGTAGTACAAGATCGGCCCGACGTGTGTGTCATCTCGGACCGCAATGTAGGCTTGTTGTCTGCAATGCGAACGATGCAGAACGGAACAAGGCCTCCTTCTAGTGGAATGACATGAAGAACCGGTGGTGCATGAGGCATCTTGCGGCGAACTTCCACAGAAGGTTCCATAGTAAGAAACTAATGAAGATGTTCAAAAAGCTTTGTATGCAGAACCAGAAGAGGAAGTTCGAGGCCTTGTGGAGGCACCTTGATCAGGAGACCAGCAAGCATGTACGACGTGTCAAGCAGGCTGAAGCTAGGGCCGTGGAGGGAGACTCCACGAGAGTTGGGGAGTTCACACAATGGGTTCAGTCCAATGCACCTGACTTAGAAATGTGGTCTCTACTACATGACACCAATGGAGCAAGGTATGGAATCATGACAACAAACATGTCCGAGGTATACAATGGTGTTCTAAAGGGCGTGAGATCCCTACCTATCACTGCAATCGTGGAAGACAGTTGGAACCGTTCTGTTGGATCGAATTTGGCGACAGAGGGGGGATGAATGTCGACTTTTAAAACTTGCCCCCCAAAAAAATCTCCTCTCTAATAGCTATGGAAGCTATAAAAAGGATTCAAGTGCTCACTGAGACTTAAGCTAACACAAAGAAAAACAACGAGTAAAGACTAAGCAGCAAACACCAAAAACAGAGAGAATCAGCTGCCAAGGCAGGCAGGGCCAGTCAGACCGCCTTATATGGGCCGGTCAGACCGCTCCCTGGTCGCCGATCTGACCGCCCATATAGGGCCGGTCTGACCGCCCATGGTGAGCCGGTCTGACCGGACTTACACCGCCGGTGCAACCACTTAACTGAAAAACAGGTTCAGGCAGTGAGCAACAGGCTACGCAGAAGTTACTAGAAATGCAGATTTTGGGCAAAACGAGAGATGGCAGCAATTCTCCTCTACTCAAAAGAGTAAAACCATATTCTAAACAACTAGAGGACCTCAAATAACAAGATAAATCATCAAAGGACTGAGAATCTAAGATTTTGATCAAAAACTGAAACCTTTCAGAAAGAAGCACAAAAACTCAAATTTCTTTCTAACCTTTGATCCAGAGACCACGAAATTTAGAGATTAGCTAGAGAATAGCCTTAGGATTCTGAGCCTCAACCTTGGACACACTCTTTCAAAGGAAACCGAAAATGGCATCAAACCCTAGAACAAGAAAAAGAGGTAGAACTGGGCACAAAGCGGCAAAGAAATGGATTCTCTGATTCAATCATTTTGCTCTGGGATTAGTGACCAAAGGGTCTAGAAATTCAATCCTATCACAGAGCAATCCATTTTGCTCCTTCTCAAAGAATAATCAAACTCAAGAAGCAAACTGGAAATCAATAGAGAGAGAGAGCAAAGCATCGAAGGAAACTGAAATCCATCACAATAAGGCACAAACTCAAGCCATTTCCATATAAGATTGCAAGAGATACAAATAGCTACGTCCCCATATGCGATTGATACAAGGAATTGCTTCCTCCTCACTACATGCTTGAGAGAAGAGGAGCACTACATCAAGAACTCACACAGAGAGACATGCACAACAGCAAAATCCACTCTCCTGCTCTCACCTACTCCTCACCAACTAAAGAGAAAAGCAAAAATAGCCCCAAAAACCTTGAAGACCATGCAGGAGACACCCTCCTTTTATAGCTTCCCCCTAATGGATTTGCCTCTCTTTACCCGCTAAGCCTCAACAACTCTAGTGCTTTATCCACAATCCACTTCCTTTAGTGCAGCTTTGTGTATTCACCAAAACGCCCCTCGTGCACCTTCCGGGAAACTTCCTCATTTCTTACCGCCCAAGCCTCGCAGCTACCTCGAGCCCTCGCCGTCTTCGGCACACCCCGACCGTTCTGACCTCGGCACCACCTGCGCCTAGTCCGGTTCTCCGTGCCTCGCCACGACTTCACCTTGACGTCCTGCAGCCATCACAGACAAGAAATACATCAAATAGCACCGCTCGACACATGTAAGCATAAATAGCATCAATGAGCCATACTCAGGCATGAATTTACCCAAACGACCAATCGGGAGAAAGAATATGCGATAAGCCTGTCTAACCAACCCGACTGAGCCAAATGCCAACCTGGCACGAAAAGCACAAACCAAACTCAATCTTTTCAGAACCCTTGTCAATTACTCATCACACACATGGGTCACAACCACATGGTCTATCACGTTCAGTTGGATATTTTGTCAATAGAGCCATGATGGCAAAGAAGCATCTGGACTAAGGCAAAGATTTCTCCGAGGTAGCGTAGGCCTACATGGACAAGAAGATGGAGAAAGCTTGTTCGCATATTGCTCATACCATGGATGACTTACGGAGGAAGTTCTAGGTCCGCCTCAGACAGAAGTACATGATAGGCCAGACTAGAGGGGATCATAAGCAGGTATGCACAATTGATGAGAGAGCATCTTGCACCTGCACCAAGCCGCAACTTCTACACAAGCCATGCTCCCATGTGTATGCGGTATGCGCGGTATAGCACCAGGCGCCCACGCATTACATCTCAAAGTACTATAACATAAAGCACCTATTTGAAATCTGGAGTACGGAGTTCCATTCCTATGGGGTGGACATTAATTACAGGGACCTCTGGCCAGGGCAGGTGAAGTGGGTGCCGAACGATGCACTGAAGCACGTCGGCCGTGGGCGACGACATAGCCGTCGCATTCATAATGACATGGATGATAGCCAGCGTGGGGATCGGATTCGGCGCCCGAAGTGCAAACTATGCAAGACGGTTGGCCATTCCTTTAGGCAGTGCCCAAACAGGCCGACACCAAGTAACGCTCTATAGTACGAAGCACATAGTTCTTTGTTGTTGACTGCTGGTTCTGTGTTTTTTAACTACTGAGGGCCTTTGTTGTGCTCATCTTGTGTATGCGAGCACATGATCTTGTAACCTTTAACCTATGCTGAATGTAGCTTACGGAAATATTTACGTGTACAATTTGTTTGTCATTTCTTGGAAATTATGTTGTGACTTATTCAATATTTTGTTGTCATTATTGCAAATTAGGTTTGTTGGAAATTATGTTGTCATCTGTTGCACACTTTATTGTCATTTGCTATAAATTACGTTTGTTGCATATTATGTTGTCATTTTTTGCACACTTTATTGTCATTAGCTGCAAATTACGTCTGTTGCATATTCTCTTGTCACTGTGTACTGACTTGTTTTCATTCATCGGCAGGAGATGGCGTACGAGTTGTTAGAGCCCCTTTGGGATGACCAGCACCGATGCGCAGCGTGTTCATCTAGTGCCAGCCCTCCGAGTTTGATCCTTAGGAGCCCCTGAGAGCACTGGTCTCTAGACCATCGGTACATCCCACTGCTGCGACACACCGGCCTTTTGCCCATTGCTCTCATGCTGGATGTGTCGTATGCGTTTCAGTTCGATGCGACGTTGCTTCCGCACTCGTGGATCGTTGGAGACCAGAAACTCACACCTTCCACTTCCGGTGGGGCAAGATGACTGTTACACTTCAGGACGTGTCCATGCTGACAGGTCTACCCCTCCGTCGTGCAGCAGTAGTGCCACCCCCAAGGCGGCAAACTAGAAGGTCGCCTAGGTGTCCGGTTTGGTCACCCGATCCCGCACAACGTGTACGGTGTGCCACATTCGTAGCTCGGCGATTCATGACCTACCCCATGCACGCTCCTCATGAGGTCGTGTGGACGCACCTCATTGCATACCTCCTTTTTTTGTTCGGGTGGGTCTTGTTTCCTACGACCACTGGAGACTCCGTGCACCCTAGCAACATACACCTTGCGGAGTCCTTGGCGGATGCCTGGCCCGGCCAGGTGCCACAATACAGCTGGGGATCTGCAGTCCTTAGCGCTACGTACCGAGGCTTGTGTGATGCCTTGCAGCGTACTATGGCCAGCGAGCCAGTCTTGGCAGTGTGCTACATGCTCCTACAGTGGGAGCACTTCCCTATTGGGAGGCCTTACTTTGGGAGTGCCGTGCACCCTTACGAGTTCAGCCCGGTGTTCTACGAACAAGCTAATGGCGATGACCCATTAATGGGCCGACAATGGGGACGCGTTGGACACATGGTCAGCTGCGGTGGGCCAAGGAGAGACTAAGGCGTGTATACCCAGAGTTCCATAACCAGTTCGAGACTCTTCATGAGAGCGAGATAGTCTGGTGGCCATGGACTCCAGAGTTTATTCAGAACACAGCCCCCCACGGGTTGTCATCTCAGTGACACCAAGACCACACGTACTGGTTGACAACCTGTCACCTCATCTTCTCCCACTTCGTCGAGCCATACAACACACAGAGAGTTATGAGGCAATTTGGCCTCCACCAACACGTGCTACCCCTCCCAGGACGGCCACTACCACTGAAGGCCCACCAGTAAGTCATTGCACGGTAACTGTACGCAATGTAGTAATGTGTCGTTAGTACTAATTGTGTATGTGTACTAACTTGCAGGCAAACAAGAAGAGGGCGCCGGGATGATGACTGGAGGGGCACACAGCGGCCGTGGACAGACCTGTGGTGTGACTCGACCATATGACCTCGACACATACAGTAAGTACCTAGAGTGGTACGTTCCACGCACCCGCAACAAGCTTACTAGGCCTTTCCCACACCGTCCTGCAGAGGTCGCGCACGAGGCTGCCATATGGGCAGGGCCGGACCGTCATCGAGCAGCACGGCACAACGAGACTACTCTCAGTGTACCCTGTGCGGCAAGACGTTTTAACTCATTCTTTGTTTACCTGCAGTACGTTTTAACTCATTCTTTGTTTACCTCCAGTACGAGCGCCTGCATCGTATCCAGGACGAGGTTGCTCAGATTCTCCAGCGTGGGAGGGTCGGCTCCATCGATCGGCTGCTAGCTTCGATGCGTAACACCAACAATGACGCAAGGTCTGCGATTAGAACCATCAGCTGTAGTCAGCACAGGGATGATGTACATGCACGACGCCTCCACAGAGGATAGCAGGCAGCACCACTCCAGTCAGCACCGCCGTTAGCACGTCCATAGCAGTCCGGCGGTCATCCCAGCTGCGCTCGCTCGTCCTCCCAGTGCTTCGGACCAGCGGTATGACATTTGCCAACAGTTTATTCATCCACTCGATTGCCAATTATCTCTAACCACAGTTTTTTCCTGCAGCACTTGCGACAGGATAACACGTTGCTACAGCCATCGTCATCATGGAGGGCAGCGGAGGACCGAACATTCTCTCGCAGGAACGGAGTTTTCGCGGCGACCACGACTCGCAGCAGCAAACGGCGGTGACGTTTCCCACATTCGCGCATGGTGTTCAGTCCACCCTGCAGGCGCGGGACGAGTGGTTCGGGCAGACCTACCAAGGTTACACAGCACAGGAGTACATCTGTGATTTCCCTACGTCATCGTCATTCAAATAGCCGCATGCACCGGTATGTACTAACGTAGCAAACAAAATATGTGTATTTCAATGCCATCTAATTACATCGCAAAAAATTGCGAGAGTCACGGAACAACGAGGCCACGAAGTTCATGGTGGGCCATCCTGCGTTCAGACTTCCCGGTAAATGCCTTACGATATTACTACTCATTATGAGCAGTTCATACTTCCCATGGCCTAATTCAGCTATACCATCCGAAAGCAGACATAGACCCTCCTCCGAATGGTGAGCTCTATTTTTGGTCATTGTCGCAACTCTCCAGGGAGTTGTACGCACCACCACCTCGGACGTAGGCCTTGCAGTACGACCTTCGAGATGCACCGCACTCCCCTAGCAGGTTCACCTTCTCAGAGGATCACATACACTGTCCGAGGAGGCAACGACGAGATGCACAATGAGTTTTTGTAATTGAGCTATTGTAACATCGCATGGTTTCCTGCAATCATTTATGACAATTCTTGTGTTCGTACTGTAATGTGCTTCTGAAATTATTTTAACTACAATTAAGGCATCATTCTAATATGACAAGTATGCACGCATGTGGGCACTGTAGCTCACAGCATGCGTTACACATACATAGATTAACTCTCCAGCGGGAGAAGACACGATAACAACAAACACAAGATACAACATAACATAAAACATTACCAACATAGACGAGAACAACCTCCAGCACTACAACTTCACGATAACAATAAACACAAGAAAGAAAATAACACACAACATTAAATTTATCTTCCACTCCAGTCTATCGAAACGATGCCGCATCTCGACGGGGTTGCTACCCCCCACAACAACTCTCTCATGATGAACAATGTCGGTCCTAGTGCCCATTTTATCCTCCCATACCCATAATCGGCAACCGCCGGGGGCTTCCTGTGTTTCATGAGAAGAAGATTTTGAAACATACGTACACGATTTGAACGAACCCGAAACAATCGTACTCACCGAGTGAAAGGGGCACTTGTAGTAGTGCTGCCCAGCATTTTGGGCAAATCACCGTGGGTGCCGATGAAGAGGTGCTGAGCTGACTCATATCGACGTCCAGGGGAGTGAGCACGAAGGAAAGTTACACAGATTGGGAACAACTAATTCAGGAGGTGAGAGAGAACAATGCAGGGGACTAGGTGAGGAATGGCTCCCTCTTATAGGCTCAGTAGGGGGGCCTCACTCACAGAGGCCACAGAATACGAAGGCGACACGCATTGACAACACGAAACAACACATACATTGCACATACAGAAAATAAAGAAAGTACTACAAGCAAGAAATTAAATAAAAACAACAGTCCCAGCGCCACACCATCAACACAACAATGAACACAAGAAATAAAATACGACACATTACTAACTTAATCACTCTCTCTACTCCATATCATAGAAAGCGTGCGTACTGGTAGAAGATACAGCCATACACCTCGCTGCCTATATGCCAAACGAGCCTCATGGCACCCACATGGAGTATTGCTGAGGGGGCCACCTCGGACGTGGATGGCCGTCGTGGTAGTGGCACGCACATATGCAGCTAGGGTTCACGCAGCAACATGTGGGATCATACAAGCTTCCTATGTTCACGACCTCCTCGTTGCCCCTTTCGCGTTGCATCTGTTGGCGGAGGTCGTTGTTCTCCTCATTGAGAGTCTCGATTCGCTCCTCCAACTCAAATATTCGATCCCATAATGTATCCACATAATTGATAATATATGGTTGATGAGGAGGGTCGATCCAGCGGGAAAAGTCGCATTTCGCCATTTGCGGGAAAGGATGGTAAATATGAAGGCTCCATAAGCAATAACAAAAAATGTACTATTAGCAATTTGTACCCCGGAGCATAGGCATCGAAAGAAATGTTGCCCGCCATCGAAATGGCCTTCCACGACCTGCACGACCACGTCTTCATTGTGTTTGCATTTCGGCCACGCTGGTTGAGTACGCCGGCTTGGTATCAAGCAGTAGTGTGGACCGAAGATCTCCCTCCTTTCCAAGGGAAGGTCTTCCTTCGGTGACCCATATCCGACTGGCCGCTTACCTTCCGACATGGTATGTTTCACCACGAAAGAGAAGATACTTCTTTGTTCGATTTACAAGGTCATGGGACCCCAACCGTGCTATTTATATCAAACGAGATAACTTACTACAGTTACCACATGACAAAAGAGCCCAGCTTTGCCTAGAGACATGACAAAAGGGAGGCAGCTTTGCGCAGTGACACGACAAAAGAGGGCAGCTTTGCGCAGTGACATGACAAAAGAGGGCAGCTTTGCATAGAGATATGACAAAAGAGGGCTGCTTTGTGTAGAGACATGACAAAAGCAGGCAGCTTTGCGCAGTGACATGACAAAAGAGGACAGCTTTGCTTAGAGACATGACAAAAGAGGGCAGCTTTGCGCGGTGATATGACAAAAGAGGACAGCTTTGCCCAGAGACATGACAAAAGAGGGCAGCTTTGCCCAGAGACATGACAAAAGAGGCCAGTTTTGCGTAGTGACATGACAAAAGAGGGCAGTTTTACACAGAGAATGACAAAAGCGGTCAGCTTGGCGCAGTGACATGACAAAAGAGCCCAGCTTTGCCTAGAGATATGACAAAAGAGGGCAGCTTTGCACAGAGAAATGACAAAAGCGGGCAGCTTTGCCTAGAGACATGACAAAAGTGGGAAGCTTTGCGCAGTGATGTGATAAAAGAGGATAGCTTTGTGCAGAGACATGACAAAAGAGAGTACCTTTGCCAGGTGACATGATAAAAGAGGACAGCTTTGCACAGCGACAAAAAATAAATCACATGCCTACCCTTTGCATTATAAAATGAGGTGCAATACATCTACGAGAGAATACTACACAATCTAACACTACATCATACCTTCCTTCTCCACGTTGAGATGGACAACAAGCAGAAAAAGGAATTCCAGAAATTCCAGAACAAGCTATGGGAGAAATTAAAGAAGAATTGTGAGGAGACCCACAAGATCGCAAAATGGGAGGAGACCCGCAAGATAGCAAGGTCTGCTGCGGCTCGCGAGGAACAAGCAAGGGCCGCTGCGGCCAGGGCCAAACAAGCGGAGCATGCCACGAGGTCACAATCTCCTAACTACACCCCACGTAGGAGCATGTCCATACTAAATGTTCCAACCGAATGTTCGCACAACACCCCGAGGGGATACGCGCCCTCTGGCGGTGCGAGACCCATGTAAATTCTTCAAGTCAAAAGCGCTTTAGCCTCGGCATGCGTTATTGGGGTTGTGGGAACTAGTCATCGACTATCCTAACCATTGTTTCGACACCATCGCCTATCGACACCGATAAGCACTACTTACAATGTGTTCCCCACTATTTCTAACTAACGATACGTAATAACAAACTCTCTCGTCTGCCCGCAGTCCCCGAAGCCGCTATGTGGCTACCGCAAGTGGATCGACCTAGAGATCCACCCACACGACCGATGGATTCGGACTATCGAGTGGAATGACAAAAGGGTATGCGAGATCCGCGAGGAGCGTCGCCAAGACGAGCAAACCGAATGTATACGTCGGGAGACACAAGTTCATCTCGAGGCGTGCACGCGCAAGGAGCGCGAGGCTCATGAAAGGAAACGCGAGAAAAAAAAGAGAAATGGCGGCCAAGGCCAAATAGAAATCTGAGGATGACAACGCCAAGCTCGCAAGGAAGGGAAAACGGCCCCGGTCTACGCAGTAGGTTGGGCCATTCCGCACTACTCGCCTAAATGTCTAATTTATTTCAATTCCAAGAAGGCGCATGTGTACCGTACGGCTACTTTAGTTTGTTGTAACCAAATCCTGTGCGTCGTGTTATTTCCAAGTTTATTATGAAATCTATTTTAACTACCAACATAAAATGTCATAGTCCTTTTGCATTCAATTCTTCGCGTGCTCCATATCACTTTCCTTCGTACAGACCAAGCGTTCCTATCCTAGTCATGCACAGAAAAGTTTTCGTGAAATTTCTTGCACTACAACAACATACCATGATAGCAAAATGTTTTGGCGAATCAAACATGTTTTTACCATTCACAATGTGCAAAAAACAAGAACGCATCAACCATTACACCGCATTACAAATTACCTTTGTGCGTATGAGTTATTTTGGGCTCAATCGTCCCTACAAAATTCTTAGAAAATTAACCACACTATAACAAGGCACGCGATCGTGCAGTAAGAACGCATTTAAAATATTTTGAAAAATAATAATCTACAAAAATATTTCCTACATGTATCATCTGCAATACATAACACATTTTCAAAATATATTTCATAATTTTTTGCATCTCCTCTTCTATATTATAAAATTGTGCATACTCCAAAAAATTTATATTACATGTAAATATGTGTAATATTTATAATTACAAAAAATTTGCACAACAGTCTAATCAAAACAAAAAAACAAAACTTATAACTCATTTTGTGCAAGCAAAGACTCGATAAAAACCTAACCCTAACATCAGAGACGGACCTAATCATGCGGTCGGGCGCTGCACCACCTGCATGCTACAATGGTCGTACGGTCGCCGACCGCACGATCAGAGCCGCACAGTAGTTGTGCGGTCGAGGACCATACGATCTCCATGTCGTGCGCTCCCCAGCCGCACGATTGCCACGCGTCGGACTCGGGTGAATCGTGCGGTCGGCAGGGGGCCAGAACGAGAATTGCACTGCGTTGAGAGTTATTTTTGGTATTGTCGACAACAACAATATCAATAGTGTCCAAAATTCAGCCGAGGAACAAAAGGTTTCTTCATTCCGCGTGTCCTCTCGGTCAAAAAGATCTCGAGTTGCAGCGCGAAGAAAAAACGGACGAGCAAGCACTAATTTTTGTGAATTTTTGTACGGATAATCTATTTTTTATTCGAAATTACAGAAATATACCGCGGAAATTTTTTACAAAAATAGGCTCCAGTCGCCCAATGGTTGGGCGACTAGAGCCTTCGCCCAAAAATCTCCCAACCGTTGGGCGATTAATTGCGATCGCCCCACCGTTGGCGACTTTCCTCGATCGCCCTCCCATTGGCGTGTCATCGCATCGCCAATGGTTGGGCGACTGCACTCAGGCCTTCGCCAAAAATAGTGAAAATTGGTGGAGCTGTTTTTCATACATCCAAAAGTCTCCAGAAAAACATTTGAGCAATTTCAGCCACGGGATCAAAAGTTATAGCAGTTTCAATTGAGGCCGAAACGAATTCGAGTCCGTTTCCGACACACCTTCAGTAAAACAGGCATAACTTTGGCATACGGTGTCCATTTTCGACGTTCTTGTACTCGTTGGAAAGCTAACGATGAGCCCGATCCAAAAAAATGACCAGCTTGTGCTAGTCACCCTCCAAGGCCCCGAAAATTGGCCATCTTTGGACCTAAACCTGCATCGTAAGTTTTTGATTTCTGTTTTTGCCCTTTTTCTTGGTCTTTCTTTCGGAATTTGGATTTTGCTTCAACTGAAAAGTTGTAGATCTTGTCGAAACCTTTCAAATGAGTATATATAAACTATATAAAACTTAGCTATTTTATCTTTTCAGACTAGTTGTTTATATTTGCATCGGTATATAAAACTTGTGATAAGGAGTATTACAGACGGTTTGTATGTAGAACCGTTTGTGATAATCTGACCGTTGGGCCCATCGATGCTCCTCAACCCAATCCTAGCCCAGAGACACGAATTCTCAGTAACATCAAAATATTATTTACCATCGTATGTACCGATCATTCTACGGTCAAACGTTCTTAAAACAAATTTCCAAAATTTTTTACACACCTATAACATATAATGAACATAAACTTTTATTACAACTCCAGCAAATTGTTTACCAGTTTAAAAGTACAAAATTGAAAAAATTTAAAACATTCACGGGGGATATGAGTGCAGTTGCCCCACCATTGGGCGACTTTCATACAGTCGCCCAACCATTGGGCGACTGCATGAAAGTCGCCCAATGGTGGGGCGACTGCAATTAATCGTCCAACGGTTGGGAGATTTTCCAGTTGTCGCTGTTGGGTTGGGCGAAAGGTTCCAATCGCCCAATCATTGGGCGATTGGAGCCTATTTTTGTAAAAAATTTTCTTGTGGGTATATTTCTGTAATTTTGAATAAAAAATGGATTATCCGTACCAAAAAAATTCAATTTTTGTCGTGGCTAGGATCGCAAGATGTACTTTGATTGCAAATTTGTCAAAGAAAGCATGACTTTTGTAGTGTTCAATGTATATATGTACCTGGCATTGACATTATGCCGTTTATGTTGGTTTTTTAGATAATTTTTGGTTTTGGTTTATAAATAGTAATAGTTATAGAGAAATTGTACGAAAAGATATACTCACGTACGATTTTAGTTAATATAAATAAATTAACTATATTATCTATTACAAATGACTAATAGATCCACTTTAAAAAGACAATTTGTTTAAAAATTTAAAAACTATCTACTATATAAAAACTATTTATAATAAAATAATGATTTTAAAAGTTAATGTAGATAATCCATATGCCAAAAAAAACAGAGAGAAAAAATAATAATTAAGTGGTAGCGCTAGCGGCCATCGGTGACTAGTGAATGATAAAATGAATTCCATGATAACATATTAAACTAGAAGTGCTTGATCCATAAATGCAGTACGGCACCCCAAAGTCCCAAACCAGTTCCCGTTGTCTTTGCCCGGCGATGGAGAGCACACAGTGGCTCCGGTTGCTTGCTCTTCTCACCGTCATTGTCCTCCTGTTGCTCACCCCGACTTCTCACTCCATCAGCACCTTGAATGATCTCGACACTCTCCTATCATTCAAATCCTTCATAACAAATGACCCCTTTGGTGCACTGTCTTCCTGGAGTGCCATCAGCAACAGCACTTCCAATGGCACCCATGGCTTCTGCCACTGGAACGGCGTGACCTGCAGTGGCCACCTGCACCCCGGCCGTGTGACTGCCTTGCGCTTGCGAGGCTTTGGCCTCGAAGGTGCCATCTCACCTCTCCTTGGAAACCTCACCGGTCTTCGTGTGCTCGATCTGTCCGACAACAAGCTTTCAGGTGAGATCCCTCCTAGCCTTGGCGACTGCTTTGCACTCGGCTCCCTAAACTTGAGTGTCAACTTCCTGTCCGGCACCATTCCTCTGGCCATGGGCCACCTGTCAAAGCTTGTTATTCTGAATATCAGTCACAATGATATCATAGGCAGTATTCCCTCTTCACTCCAAAACCTCACAATCCTCACAGTGTTTAGTATTGGTACGAACTCCATGCATGGGCAAATCCCACCATGGGTCGGCAACTTAACCACTGTGACAGATTTTGATTTTGCAAAGAATGACTTCAGAGGCCATATCCCGCAATCTCTAGCTAAACTAACCAACCTAGTTTCCTTGACGATGGAAGTAAATAAACTAGAAGGTGTAATCCCCCCTTCGCTGTTTAATATATCATCCATTGAAACATTCAACCTCGGCTCAAACCAGCTTTTAGGTTCTCTACCGCTTGATATCGGCTTTGCACTTCCCAACTTAAAAGAGTTTGCTGTATTCTACAACCAAATCGAAGGTCCGATTCCACCCTCCTTCTCAAATATATCTCTACTTGAAAACTCTTCCTCCATGGAAATAGATTTCGAGGTCGAATTCCACCAAATAGTGGTAGCAATGGTCTTCTGAAAGTGTTTGAATTAGGTAAAAATGAGCTACAAGCCACAGAGCCTAGTGATTGGGATTTTCTTACTTCCTTGGCTAACTGCAGCAACCTAATAATCTTAAATCTCCAACTAAATAACCTTTCAGGCATTTTGCCAAATATTGTTGCTAATCTCTCTCAAGAGCTCCAAGGGTTTCTTATCGGAGGAAATAAAATATCTGGGTCCATTCCTTCAGGAATAGGAAGGCTTCACAAAGTCACACTTCTCGAGTTGGCAGATAACCTCTTCACAGGCACAATACCTTCGGATATAGGAAAGCTGTCCAGCCTCCACCTGCTCCACCTATTTCAGAATAAATTTCATGGGGCGATTCCTCATCACTAGCTAATCTTACACAACTAAACGAGCTACTCTTGTTTTCCAACGATCTTGAAGGGAGCATTCCGGCAAGCCTTGGCAACGTAAGCACCTTAACTTCCATTGACCTTTCCTATAACCGCTTGAGTGGTGAAATCCCACAAGAGATCTTGAGCATGACCTCACTGGCCAAACTGCTCAATCTCTCCAACAATATACTGAGTGGCCCTATTTCTCCACGAATTGGGCACTTGGTCAACCTTGTCACAGTTGATCTGTCAGCAAATAAGCTATCTGGTGAAATTCCACACACACTTGGTAGTTGCGTCGAATTGCAATTTCTTTACTTGCAAGGGAATCTCCTACAAGGGCAAATCCCAGCAGACCTCAATGCAGTCAGAGGCCTAGAAGTCTTGGATCTCTCAAGCAACAATTTGTCAGGACCCATCCCCGAATTCCTCGGAAATTTCCAGGTTCTGAATCAGCTGAACCTGTCAGTCAACCATCTATCTGGTCCAGTGCCAGATAAGGGTATTTTCCGTAACGCAAGCGCTGTATCACTCGCAAGTAATAGCATGTTATGTGGAGGCCCTCTATTCTTTCAGTTGCCGGCATGCCCATCTCAAGCACCGCACAGACCTTTACAATGTCAACCACAATATATCTTTATTTTTAGCACTGTTGGAGCACTGGTCATCGTTGCTTGCATTGCTACATTCTACTTTGTTAAGAAGCTAAGAACAAAGACGAGTGATGCTGATCAAGAGGACACAACAAATCTCATTGAGATACATCAGAAGATATCTTATGCTGAACTATATGCGGCGACTGATTCGTTTTCTTCAGAAAACTTGATCGGACGTGGAAGTTTTGGAAGTGTATATAAAGGGACTTTAACTAGTGGTATGAATCTTGTTACAGTAGCAGTGAAGGTACTCAATCTTCAGCAGCGAGGAGCCACTAGGAGCTTCATAACTGAATGCAATGCCCTCAAAAGTATTCAACACCGAAAGCTTGTCAAGGTTATCACCGTGTGTGATAGCTGCAACCACAACGGTGATGAATTTAAGGCAATTGTGCTGGAATTTATTTCCAACGGAAACTTGGACGATTGGTTGCATCCAAGCACTGTTGCCACCAACAACTTACATGGGATGCTAAACTTGACGCAGAGGTTAAACATTGCTCTTGATGTTGCAGAGGCTCTAGAATATCTTCACTATCACATTGAGCAACCTATTGTTCACCGTGATATCAAACCAAGCAACGTTCTTCTCGACGAAGACATGGTTGCACATGTAAGTGACTTCGGACTTGCAAAGATAATGGAGGTTGAAGAATCCGGGCAATATTTGGGTGAAACTAGTTCGGTTGGAGTTAAAGGCACAATTGGGTACCTTGCACCAGGTAAACAATGCTTAGTTATAAACTATGATGCATCTTAAATTCTTAACGCCTTCACCTCAGTCTTTTTTATTGTAAAATTCCAATGAGAAACTGATGCATAGTAATGTAGTCTTATCCTCGTGGTCACCACTACAAACTGAGTAGTTTGCATAATGGCTAGTCTCAGTTATTTATCAGCTGACCAAACCAACTAGTGCATATACGACAATCCATCATGTAGCTATTTCGTGGCAATTAGTTCATTACGTAACTAACCCAACCCCATTGTTTTGTTAGAGTACGGTGCTGGAGCCGAAGTTTCTGTTGAAGGGGACGTATATAGCTACGGAGTGCTGTTGCTTGAAATTCTTACTGGCAGAAGGCCAACAGACGCATTGTTTGATGGAACTACAAGTCTTCCCAAGTTCGTTGAGATGGCCTATCCTGACAAGCTATTGGGAATAGTCGATGCCACCATAGCACAAAATGGAGTCACCAAAGAGATGGTAGATTTGTTCATTGCTCCGGCTGCAAAGCTTGGTCTAGCTTGTTGCAGGGACTCCGCAACCCAGAGAATGAGGATGGATGAAGTAGTGAACGAACTGGTTGCCGTGAAGAAGGCATGGGAAGCTCATTTGTCCATCATTCATTAGGTCATTAGGAAAACAATGGTACCATCATATGTATATCCCTATTATTATTTCTACTCAATAAACTATAGGATACCGACAGCACCGCCCGGAAGGAATAAATATATTTTGAAATGTCTAGCTCGTGCAATTGCACGAGTTGACGACTAGTAAGATATATCTGTTTTTCTGCGTCATGCTAGATTCAAATGAAAAATTGAACATAACATACATTTTTTCCCACGGTAATTGACCTCTGATTGTGGCAAAAAAAAAAGCTAAGATATTGCCCCCTCTAGTTTACAAAAACATGTCCTATTAGCTTACATGCAGTCAAGCTTTTGAAATTTTGGCTATTGATATCTTTTTAAATATTTAGATTGAATACATGAAAATCATATATGTAAATTCGTCTCGAAAAGTACTTCTATAAAATTATAATTTTGTTAGGTTTTATAAATATATTATAATAAAAATTAGTAGTTAAAGTTACGTTCTAAGAATGTGCCAATGTCCAAAACGATATGTTTTTATGACTTAGAGGGAGTATATGACTATGTATAGCCCAAGTTATTTATTTGATTAAGTCAAATGATGGAAAATTTGGGAGAACACCCTCCTAGAGGGTGGTAGATTTGTGAATGTATGACTCTTGGTGCTTACCTTTGCGCACAAGTGACTACGTCTCACTATAAACTTTGTGAAGTCATTAACATACTCCGGCGTATGCTTAGAGGACACACACCTGTGTGATGGTGTATGTACGTGCGGCTACCTTGTAATTGCAAAACTAATGGTGAAAAAAAAATTCATTAGAAACCTATGTCATTTAGCTCAGTAACTACGTGGCTAATGCGGCCCCGTCTGCTTCCTTAAGAGTATGGCATGGTGCAGAACCAGAGTTCATTTACAAGACGATGTATACAGCTATGGAGTACTGCTGCTGGAGGTTATTACCGGAAGAAAGACTCACATTGTTTGACGGGACCATAAGCCTTCCAAAGTATGTCGAGTTGGCCTATCCCGATAATCCACATTACCAAACAATCAATGGAAGCAACCCAAGAGATAATAGATTTGTTCATTGCTCCGGGGGCTCTGCAGGCCAGGAAGCGAGGACGGATGAAGAAGTGAAAGATCTGGCTGACAGGCACGGGCAGCTCATTTGTCCAGTATTCCGTAGGACAAGAGCACGCGAGTCATGGCTAGCCGCGGACAGGCGCGACCACACCGTGAATATCTCCGTCCAACCACAAGGCGACCAGCTCATGCACGTTAATTCCGAGCTGTACTAGGCATTTCGCCGAGCACCTTGGAGGCGGCAGGTCAGTCGGTGCCAACGCTCAGTTGGCCTCCATGTGACCGAGTGGCAGTTCCCCATGGAGGTGAGGAATATCTGCATAGGAGGTGGGGGCGAGAATTGATCTCTCCCCGTGGGAATGGGGTGGGCCCCGCTATGCCAACAGGGTGGAGACGGGATCATCGTCCCCCGTAGGGTCCTATAGGAACCCGGTAAAAATAAAAAAAATATTTTTGATAATAGATTATAGTTTTTTAATATGAAAGATTGTATTTTTCCTTGTATATTTAGACTAAAACTTAAATTTATATATTAGAATATATTTTAAAGCTATATTATTTTAAAAAATGTGCTTAAGTAATTATAAATTAATAAATAGAGTCAAATTATTATTTTTTAAATAAATTTAGTCTTTTTTATCCCTATGGGGACTGGGGACGGGCGCATCTCCCCTAGGAGGCTTAGCAGGATGAGGCGGGGGCCGACTAGCGGGGGCGGGACGGGCCGTGGAGGCTTCCCTTGCGATCCCCTGCCCCGTTGTCATCCCTAGTCTAATGCAATTGTTGTCTTAAACCTTGTTAAAAAAACTCCCTTATGTGGAGCTAGCTAGTAACATCGTGATCTCCACTAAGGCATAAGAGAGTAGTGAAGACTGCGCTCGGTACCGCGGATGCGTGGACCCAAAAATCAGTTGAGGACATCACGCCACACGTCAATCCAAGAGCAACCTCCTGGTGGCAGCAATGCAACCAATAAAATGATAGGTAGGGCCGTCTTGCTTTGCTCGGCAAATGGACTCCACTCCTGGACATTGTCCGACTCCGAGCTTTATTGGCTTAGCCTGTCTCTTTAATGGCTAGAACCAAGTCTAAGTGAAGGACCATGTGAGAAGATCTAGAATAATATTGTGATGAACCATTAAAAGTTTCGTTGAGTGGTTAAGTGATTTTGTAAAGATCGCACTTTGTTTGGGCTGTTTTCTGGAATTTTCAGGAAAAACGGAATTATTGCAGAGCGGTAGTACTGACCTTGTGAGTGTAGTCTTACCGCAAGAATGGCAGTTCCGATTTGAGTTGCAATATGTTTTTCCAGAGGGGTCCAGTGCGAGGTGTGAAGGTATGGTAGTACCAGCTTGGGGGCAAGGTAGTACTGTAGTGCAGTAGCAATAGCATTGTAGGTGCGGTACTACCGATCTTCCTAGAAAAAACATGGCTTTGGAATTTGAGTCATGGATCAAGTTGTTGGAATGTGGTCATAATATGGATATTGTTACGTGTGTGCATATATGTTTATTGTTTGGTCCTAGATTTAGGATCAGTATTTTGGTTGCATACATTTTGGATGGTGTACTATATGGATTAATTGTGTCAATTGATGACTTTGTGTATTATGCGGTGCTACTTGACAATTTGTTTGTTGTTGTTGGTTGTAGAACTTCGAAACTAGTTCATGGTGAGGTGTAGGAGGACCAGCAATAGGCACAGGGTGGTGCTAAAGTCCAGAACGGTAAGGGAGACACCGAAGATGACCAAAACTTATGGGGTGATTGCAAACCAGGACGATGAGAAACTAGAGCGGGAGCTACTGGTGGTGGACATAACGGGTAACACTAAGGTAGACCGGCACTAGGCTCAGGGAGGAGTCGAGGTCTATGCGGTCAAGGAAGCTACGTGTCGTCATGAGCGAGGAGAAGCATGTGGTGCGTCAAGTGACTTGGGTCATTTGCAAGTGAGGACGGTTTGGTGGGATCTGAACGCGTGAAAGACTTGACAACAAGTCATTGGGGCCACATGAAAGATAGCAAAGCCTTGGTGATGTTTCATGACAAAGGAAGTAGGAAGCTTCGTGGAAGATAGTAGAGAGGCATTGTGGTAAATTGCCCAATACTGAAAAAGTAATGGTGTGTAAAACCGTTGTGTTGATCTAAGTGGTTTAGATCTTGTATGTGCTAAAAATGTGAAGTGGATCGAGTGTTGATTTACTAATAGGTTAATGGTTGTAAGTTGCTTTGAGAAGCATGCGTAAGAGAGTAAAATCTGGTATTAGGTGGGGTTAGCGGGTTATCCCCGGTTTGGCCTAATGGGTGAGTTGACTGAGCTCAAACATAGTACAAGAAAGGAGGGAGATGTTGAAAGAAAATTCGAGTGACGGATTGCATCATATGGCTTAGTCAGTCCAAGTAAGGCATGATCTGGTGGAATCGAAGCAGGAGAGATTTGTCGACGGATGACAAACCAGTGGTGCATCTACACGTAGTAAGCATGTTGATTGTTTGCAAGAGAAAATGAAGATCGGGTCAAGAAAGAGTATTGGTATGTTGACAAAAATACTGGAAACTAGTTTGAATCAAAACCGTAGTGCTTAAGAAGGTAGTTTAGGTCAAGGAGGATTTGAGATAATTAAGTGGATCAAAGGCTAAAAACTTAGCAGATTTAGGTTTATGTGCTTTAAAAAGTATGCATAGGTGTAGTGTGTGAGTAAAGCCCATGTTGTGTGGAGTTAATAGGTTTCTCACATTGCTAGCGGATAGTATCCATTAGAGTTAGATGGGGCTGGTTAGTTTATCTATTTAATGAGTTAGGATGAAGACTTACAAATGAACCATCCAACTATCATACTTTTACTCTTTGAAGCCAAGTATTCTATGGTTAGAGTTTAGAAAGTGTAAGTGCTATAGTGTGCTCTTTTATCCTTTAGATAAAGTGACGATAAAATCTTCATTCTTAAATAATAATATATCAACTTTATTAATCTCTCATAGATCTTTCTTGTGTTTGATCGATCTACTCTTATTTTGATTTATCTTCTTTTTGACATCACATAATACCTATATTACAGCCAGGGGGATTCCCCGGCTCTCACCGCGTCCACGTCAGCTTTCTTACGAAAAGTCCCTTCACTTTTCGAAATTACGTAAAGGTCCTTTATTCTCGCTAAGAGGTCCCTGTCAGGTTTTTTCGAAAAGAACCCTCCACTTCACCGAAATTGCGTATCCTTTGTTGGATAGCGCTCCGCGGTTTTCTACATTACGTATAGGTCCTTTTTTAGTTACATATATTCCTTACAAGTCCTCGGTTTTTTGCGAAAAAGACCTTTGGTTTTTCCGAAATTACGCATACGTCCTCGATTTTTTTAAGAAACTCCCCATGCATTATCGTCTCTTTTGCTTCAGTCCACACGGCAGCTAGCGCGGTATATCGCCGCGCTTACGCAGCTAGTTACACATATGCTTGGTCTCCAAGCATTCACGCCATAGGATAGTTAAAATGGCTTGTGCTGATAATTTTTATCTACAACTTTTAATTTCGGCTGATATTTTTACTTTTCAGTGGAGAAGCCGCCTAATTCAAAATAGTTTTTGGCACGAGCTGCTGGGCCACGGGCAGATGTGCCACATGGATCGCCGTGGCGCTGGGAATCATTTCTGCAAGCAAAATGTGCTGGTGCGCTTCAACTGACAGGACAAATCACTTCCACATATTAAAATCGAACAAAGGACATCATCCAAGATGAAGTTGTACTTTTAGCTTTTCTTTTCATAGCACCGTATTAAATTATTGTAGGTCCAACAACTCCTGGATTTACAGGGTCTTCTTTGCAAAGCATCTGACCATCTCGAAGAAATGACAAGCAGAGCCACTACAATAGTAAAATGCGTAAAATATCAGCTGCAAGGTTTTGGTTACAACCATGAATATGCAGAAAATATTGATCTCATTAATCATCCAGAGGGAGAGAGATTTGTGCACCTGTCTACAGTGTGCGCCTAGATTTTCTTCTGAACTATTCAAGTGTTGGAGGCGACTTACACAATTAGAGATGAAACAGATCAAATAAAATCGAATAGTCTCAAATACTAATACAAATTCATATTTTTAAAATAAATATGGATACGAATATAAATTCATATTTTTAAAATGAATACGAATCCAAATATTCTCGAATACAAATATAAATCGAATGTCGTAACGAATACGAATTCGAATCAAATATGCACTTAATTCAATCGAATGCGAATATCCTAAAATTTTTGTAACAAATCTTGGTAGAATAAATTTATGTAACATGACTACACGTCTACACGAGCTAGTAGAGTAGCGCATAGTGTTGAAAATTATGCAAAGTAATTTTCACTACTTGTGAATTTTAGTTCATAAAAAAATTACTTCCTACAATCATCCCTAGAAAGGTCGCTTGGCATGGAAACGAATCGAATACGAATACGAATATTCTCGAATACAAATACGAATATTTTTAAATACAAATTTTACTTATCATATTTATATTTTTTTCAAATAAAAATATTACATAAAACAGACTATCCTTTAGCGTTTCAATCCCTGTACACAACGCAGCAAGCCCCCGTTTTATAGGCGAAGCGAAGGGCCGAAAGAGTTCGTGCTGGCTCGCGGCCTTCAGCCTTGGGTATGTACTTGACCGGGGGGACGCAGCGTGGGTGGCGCGCTCGGCTGCTGCTCTCGTGGTATGGGTATACAGTGGCCTGCATGAAGTTCATGCCATGAACCGGCTGCCAGACCGATGAATCGGCATGGGCTCGTTCTGCAAGTCTGTAAATGCAGTAAATGAGACTTGCATTAAACTGTCAAACTGAACCGTTCTGAAACTTGTGTGCTTCTTTAACATCAAGGCACAAAGTAGTGAAAACTGCACAGAAATTTTGAGATTTGCTTGGCATAACATTTCAGCATCTCGTCTCATCTGCCATTTTTTCTTACACAGGCTACCAATTCACTCGATCTTTTCTCCCAAACCTGATCGAACAAGGTAAACCAATCCGACCCAACCAGCCAAATAATATGTATAAACCACTGAAGAGAGAAGCTAGACCAAATCAAAGCGAAACCGACACAACTCTTCATGGTAGTGTTAATACCAATGTTAGCAGCTCTACAGTCAAATATGTTCATTGCCACATTCCAACACGCACAGTACTAACAGGCAAAATGCAACAGAATGTTCGACCAAGCAGGTCAGCTCAGGCGCCCTCGATGGTATTCTTTTTTGCGAAATGCATTGATGGTGAAACAACGAAAGATCAACGGTAGAATGTAACCAACTGTGCGACAAAGATTGTGCTCCCTGGAAAGAACAGAAGGAATTGGGAGTAATTGATGTGAAAAGAATTCGTCATCTCAGGAGGCGTCCTTGTATGGTAACTCGCAAGCAGCCATGTGATTCTTCGACTTCACCTGCCCGAGCATCTCAGCTACCGTCCTGCAGCGACATTGCTTGCCAGGACGGATGACATCCCCATAGACAGCCATCTCAATTATATCAAGCTCCTTATCTGGCCAACAGGGAAGAAACACTATAGCAAATGAGACTAAATTTACAATATGAAACTGCAAGAGAATTTTCTGCTAAATAGTGTGGATAGGGACAGCTATATTTGATTGGATTTTCGGTTTTAGCTCCCGATCCAGGTATTAATGATTTAGATCATAGATGAAATAATAATAGTCCATGGATATTATAATATGCTGGAACCTCGACTCTCCTCTGGCCAAAGCAGCACGTATTTGCCAACAACAAATCATCAATAGAAACTATCTGAAACGATTCATCTACTTCTTTTATAGGGCCCTGATTGTTAAAGAAATTTTTAGACCACACAAGTACACTTTTACAATACCATGCTTTTGGATGCTTGTAAATATCATTAAAAATAAGTTTGTAGAAACCACTGTTGACACTGAAATGGAAAAAAATAAAAATAAAGCTATCACAACTGGATTATACATGTCTGGTGCCTGTTAGTTTGAAGTCAGGACAAGGCATTGCAATCTTAAGTTCATAACTCTGGAATTGAAGAAAAATTCGTAGAAACAAAAGCCAGAATTTTTGTCCATCTATGTTAGAAGAAAGTGGTCACATAGTCAAATTCTCAAGTACCACGACCTGGTTTTCTACCTTTTCATGCATGCATCATATGATAAATTCAGTCTGTACTGAAATGTTCGAAAAAAATAATGCCTAGGAGGAACAAGTTTGGTGCTTCCACTCCAATTGACTTGTGTTCCAAAAACAAGGGACAAGTCAAGCACCTCCTAGACTTAACTTAAATCAAAACAATAAAAAACAAAACTTCCAAGATGGTTCAAAGGCAACATGCTATTCAATAATCACACCAATGCTGCTTTCCCACTGCTCCTAATTCCCTTTCTTAATCAGAGTCCAAACTATACACAATACTTTTCGCAACCATTGATAAGTCTCTAATACAAAATAAAAATAGAAAAAATACACATCAGTATACCCTTTATCTCCTAAGGGAACATACATGGCAGATTTCATATAAGTATGTTTGTATTACAATTGTTAAGCAAGTCATGTATCAAAAGCTGTTCTTTTGAAAATGACAAATCAGAGGAGCTGCTTTCTAGACCATTTGTTGGAATGATAGAATCAAAATGTTGATTAACTCACCAGTGAACTTGATATCACAGGAAAAGCCTCGCATCTCTGCCTGCTCTATCCATGCTTTATCAGATTTGGACCGGTTCACCCTAGTCTGAAGGATCTGGCAATTCTCAACAGTGGACTCCCCTCCTAAAAA
This sequence comes from Dendrocalamus sinicus, assembly GCA_036346575.1. Taxonomy (NCBI): domain Eukaryota; kingdom Viridiplantae; phylum Streptophyta; class Magnoliopsida; order Poales; family Poaceae; genus Dendrocalamus; species Dendrocalamus sinicus. The sequence continues at coordinate 11,878,129 of CM070669.1, read as the reverse complement.
CAATGATCAGAACTTAAATTTGAGCACCAGAATTTCCTAAAAACAATCCGAAAGTCCAAAATAGCGAGTGGCATAGACCAAAATTGTCCAATAACATAAGGATTGTGAAAGAACAGAACCAACAAATGATGGAAGATGACTTTGTTAAGAACAAAGCACCAACTAAAGAAGTAAAAGAGGGGCAACATTTAATCAGCATATATACTAACTGTTAGATGTGTATTATATATCTGTATATTTACCCCATTGTATGAGGGGTTTTTTGCATATATGCCACCTGTACATGTATATATATTGGCCCTTTGGCCACATGATGAATACAGGCGTTATTCAACATGGTATCAGAGCCGGTTTCGTCAAACCTAGGGTTTTATTATACCTAGGGTTTTGCCTGCCTGTCGCTTTTTCCCACCGCTGCTTGCTGTCGTTCTAGAGGCAGCCCGCTTGTGAAGTCTTCCGCCGCCGTCTGGATTGACGGGATCCAGATCTGCCGCCGCCTGACGACGGGTCTCGGCCGCCGGCGTCGTGCGAGGCCGCCGCCGTCGCTATTGGTGCGCTTGGGAGCTGTCGCCATCGCCAACTCCGTGGTCGCCGTCGTCGACACCGTCGCCGACGCCGTCGCGGTCGCCTCCCGTTGTCGCTGTCGCCGTAGCCGTCACGGTCACCGACGCCATTGCGGTCGCCTCCGCTTGTCCGTCCGCCCGGCATTCGCCGCCGGCCTCGCCCGCCGGCTTCGCCCGGCCGCTGTCGCCCCGCCGGCCATCCCGCCGCCTCGCCCCACCGATTTCCGATTCTCGCGCCGCGCTAAGATCGACCGAGGCCGACGGTTTGATTCGACAGATCGAGGCTCGGTCGGTTTAAACCGACCGAAGAAAAACAAAAAAGGAAAAAGTCTTCTTTTTGCACCGCTTCCGTTCCTCGTTGTCCGGTGATCTTCGATGGTCTCAATTATCGGGAATCGAGCCAAAGACATGCGCATCCACATGCGTGGTCGGCGCTTTGGGAGTTTCTTACGCGAGTTGTCTTGCCCGTCTCGCCCTACTCCACTGTTGAGCCTGTACTCCGAAGGATGCTTCCAAGACGCCGTACAAAGGCTTCGAGGCTTTGAGGATGCCATGGAGATTTTTCGACTCGATGTCGCTTACAAGACATGGATTGATGAAGATGCTCGTGCCTCGCTATTTTGGTTGCTAGCATGGAGGTGCATCTCATCGTGATATTGTTGGACTAGCTTCCGCACATGCGATGTGGACGCATCTACGCAGCCGCCACGAGCCATCCGTGATTCCTTGTACCTTCATCGCAGCGACAGAGCATCAACGCAGCAGGAGATGCCATCGTGGACAAGTTCTATGCTCGATTATCTGCGATATGGTGTCGATCGACTCTTGGGGCCGATGTTTGCCGCGACTGCCGTTGTTGTCGCGTCGCTAGCCTCATATGGAGCCGCGCATCTACGATTTTTGACACGTCTCGCCCGAGTTTGAGCGCACTCGTGCTCGATTCTTTCGCTCGTCATCCACGTGTGACTTTGTTGGAGGCCCTTGCGCTTGTTCGTCGAGGAGATTCGACGCCGTGGAGCGGGTCCGCTATCATCATCATCACTTCCTTCGCTTTGGTGGCTTCTTCGGCTTCTACACCGCGGCTTTTGCCTCCATCACCGTGTTCCACCGTGACACCGCCGTTAGTAAGGGCCTTCACCGCACCTATTGCAACAAGGATGGACATGTGGAACAGTTTTACTACAAGAAGAAGGATATTCGTCGTGGTGCTTGTCCTCCGAGGGGCACCGGAGGTTCCTCCTCTCGCCAGAGTTCGTACTCGACACTCAGCCAGCCTTCTCACATTGCTAGGCCGCATGGTTGCTTCTCGCATCGTCTGTTCTCGCTGGTTCTGCTGCCGCTTCTTCCGGTGAGAGACCACCTTCTACTTCTCCTTCCTCGTACATCACCTTGGATTCTTGATTCTGGTGCTTCTTTTATATGACATCCGATTCCACCTGCCTTACTTCCATTAGTCCTTTAGTTTGCTCCTATCATCTGCTCACACATGCAGATGGTACCTCTCTTCACATTGGGGCGAGGCACTCTTTCAAATTCCTCTTTCATGTTCCCGTTTGTCTCATGTTCCAAAACTAACCATGCAACTCATATCTGGCGGCCACCACCGATCATGGTTGTCGTGTTATTTTCGATTCGACTCTTGTTGTGTTCGTGGATCGCCGCGACGGACTCGTTGGTACCGCCTCGCCGCGTGACTCCCAACCGCTTTGGGAGCTTGATCGCTTCGCCTTCCTTCCGCCGCCGTCGGCCTTCTCGCCTCCACCTTTGCATTGCCGCAGCCTCCACCGCCGCTTGCTCGGTGGCATCATCGCTTAGGACATCTTTGTGGTTCCCACATGGCTTCTTTACTTCGTCGAGGTCTTTTAGGGTCTGTGTCTGGTGATGCTTCTCTACATTGTCAGGGTTGTAAGCTTGGCAAACAGTTTCAACTCCCTTATCCTTCTAGTGAGTCAGTGTCTCAACGTCCTTTTGATCTTGTTCATTCTGATGTATGGGGACCAGCTCCTTTTGTTTCGAAAGGAGGTCATAGATATTATATCATTTTTATTGATGATTTTTCTCGCCATACATGGATATATTTTATGTCATCTCGTAGTGAGGTTTTATCTATCTACAAGACCTTTGCCACCATGATTCCGCTGGAGAATATTTGTCGGGAGTCCTTCGTGGCTTTCTTGCTGAGAGGGCACTCTCTCAGTTTTCTTGTCCAGGTGCTCATGCTCAGAATGGTGTGGCTGAGCGCAAGCATTGTCATCTTCTTGAGACATTTCGTGCTCTCATGATTGCTTCGCTGCTCCACCACATTTTTGGCCGAGGTCGCTTTCATCGCCACTTTCTTGATCAACATTCAGCCTCCTCTCGCTCCGCAGGTGGGATTCCGCTGAGCGTCTCGGGCGAACTTCGATTATTCCGCACTTCGCCTCTTTGGGTGCGTGTGCTATGTTCTTCTTGCACCTCGCGGCGCACTAAACCGATCGCTCAATCGGTTGAGTGCGGGCTACACGCTCTGATCTCGAGCACAAGGGATATCGTTGTTGGGATCCCGTTGGCGGCGAACGCGGATTTTCGAGATGTTACTTTTGATGAGTCTCGTCCCTTCTATCCTCGTCCTTCTCCTTCCTCCACTTCAAGATCTGTTGTTGAGCCGCTTTCATTCCCGACTTTTCCTTCCACCCTATAGTCACCACTCCACCGCAGCTTTGGTCTCTCCTGCCTCCTTCTCGCCACCCTTCTTCACCACCGCATCCTCTCCGAGGTTGTTCCCGATCTTGTTCCTTCTTATCCTTTCTACTATACTCGTCGCGCGAGTTGAGGATCCTTCGATATGCCCTCCTTCTCGACGGTCATCCCTTCGGCCACTCGTTATGCTCTTCGCGATTGTCGATCTATTCGCCTCCGAGCGTTTTGGTTTTGTTGCCGCTCTTGCCGAACCGACTTCTTATCGTGATGTCGTTGTTCATCGGTGGCGACATGCAATGGCGGAGAGATCGCCGCCCTTGAGCGCATCGCATATGGGATCTTGTTCCTCTTCCCGCGCGTGTTACCCTATTACGTGCAAGTGGGTCTATAAGGTTAAGACTCGCTCGATGGTTCTCTTGAGCGTTATAAGCCTCGCCTTGTAGCGCGTGGTTTTCAGCAGAGCATGGTCGTGACTATGATGAGACTTTTGCCTGCCGCCACATGACCACCGCTCGCACTCTTCTTGCCGTGGCCTCTGCTCGACGGTGGTCTATCTCTCGCTGGATGTCAAGAATGCCTTTCTTAATGGCGCAGTGCGTGATGAGGTCTACATGCACCACCCCGGGTATTCGCTTCGAGGGTATGGTTTGTCGTCTTCGCCGATCTCTCTATGGCCTCAAGCAAGCTCTCGTGCTCGGTTTGATCATTTCTCCTCCGTTGTCACCGCGGTGGTTTTTGGCGAGTGCTCATGATCCCGCTCTTTTATCCACACTTCATCTCGTGGTGGGACGCTTCTCCTTTTGTATGTTGATGATATGATCATTACTGGAGATGATCCTTAGTATATCACTTTTGTCAAGGAGCGGCTTCATGAGCAATTTCTTATATCTGATCTAGGTCCTCTTCGCTACTTTCTTGGGATTGACGTTATTTCTACTCCTGAGGGTTTCTATCTGTCCCAAGAAAAGTATATCCAGATCTTCTTGATCGTGCCTCTCTTATCGACAATGGACAAATGAGACTCCATGGAGCTTAATGTTCATTTTCGTCCTATGGATGGTGAGCCTCTTGCTGATCCTACTCGCTATCGTCATCTTGTTGGGAGCCTTGTTTATCTTGGCGCCACTCGCTCGACATTTCGCACTCGCCCATATCTTGAGTCGATTTGTTTCCGCCCCACTCACTCCACTATAGTCATCTTCTTCGTGTTCTACGATATCTTCGTGGATCTATCTCTCATCTCTTTTTCCTCGCTCTAGCTCTCTTCTGACCCAGCATATTCGGATGCTACCTAGGCTAGTGATCCCTCCGATCGCTCGGTCTCTCTCGCTATTGCGTTTTCTTGGTGGTTCTCTCATTGCTTGAAAGACTAAGAAGCGCATGCCAGCTTTCTTGTTCGAGTCTTGAGGCCGAGTTGCGAGCTATGGCTTTGTTGATCATGGAGATTACTTGGCTACGGTGGTTACTTGAGGACTTTGGTGTTTCGTTTTCGCACCGACTCTTCTTTTGTTTGACAAGACAAAGTATTAGCATTGCAAAAGATCCGGTGAAGCATGAGCTTACAAAACATATTGGCGTTGATGTTTCCTACATGCGACACAGTGCAAGATCAGATTGTTGCCCTTCGTATGTGCCTCCGAGCTTGGTTGTGATTTCTTCACAAAGGCACAAACCGAGCTCAAAGATTCATCTCTCCAAACTTCATGTTGTTGATCCACCATAAGTTTGAGGGGGTGTTAGATGTGTATTATATATCTGTGTATTTACCCCATTGTATGAGGGGTTTCTTGCATATATGCCACCTGTACATGTATATATAGTGGCCCTTTGGCCGCATGATGAATACAGGCGTTATTCAACACTAACAACAAGTTTCAAGTTACAAGAATGGACACCAATGCTCACACAAGGTAATTCTAACCTAAAATTTCCACAGCTGGAATCCTTAGCAAAAAGAATCAGCATAAAGCTGGGAATCCTAATATTATGTAATACAGTATTCCCAGATCGGAATTTATTACCAAATTTATCCTCGATGATAAATAGTATACGCCAATGTAAAAAAAAAAGAGAGCAAAAGAATTCATTTGACTTGCAATTGTGCAGGCATAACTTTGGAAACCATTCAATCTCTCATCAGGTTAACAATTCCATGTCAAGATAGATGTGCAAAGGCCTGTTTGGAACCCAGGAATTTTCGCTTGATCAAAATGTAATTCTGCTCCCATCAAATGTAACTATACAAGTAAACCCAAACAAGTTTCACCTCCATCTACCAGCTTTTCACCTCCATGTACCAGCTATGCACCCTTGACTAACTAGTTCAGCCATTATAACAAGTTAACAACTGATTGGCAAAAGTTTCAGTTTACTTATTCAACATTGTTGACATCAATATTTACTTCTCATTTTGATCCATCATCCAAAGAAAGAGATATTTACTTATAATTCATGGATTGAGTTCTACCAATACAAAGCCTGAGAACCAATTCCAGGCACCAAACGCTCTGAGATTTGAGATCTTTGAAAAACAATAAAAATTCCCCAAGGAATGAAATCTTATATGATACTGTGTGCACAAGTAATCTATATATGGATTGAGAAGACACTCCCTTAGTTTAACTCTACATAAATGATTTACTGGGCTATCATCAAAATCCTACCTATCCAAATATGTTCTCACATTTACCTGTACCTATACTTTTCCAAGGAGAGTAGGCCAAATCCTCTCCATCTAAACTAAACGGACCCCATTTCTAACTCTAAAGTCCAACCTAAATCTTAGGCCAAATCGAAAGCATTGATGTCAAAAATCAGTTCTATCTGGAACGAAACCTAAATCTTATTCGAAAACAAACTAAATGCGCAATATCTTAAGACGAAGGAGTCTAAAAATCAAAGATTCATCCATAAAAATCAGCTCATCTGCAGACGAACTCAACCCTGACGCGTCCAAAACGAAATCGAACGAACTAATCCGAGTTCCCAACCAGCATATGGCCAACCAACACATCACATCACTACTAGTACGCACTAGACGGATCGATCTCCACTCTCTCTTCCAGCAAGAAACGAAGATATGGGGTTTACCTTTGGAGAATGGGACGATGTGGTCATACTCGTAGCAGAGGCAGCCGTGGCAGCTCCAGAAGCGGCGGCACACGACGTTGCCGGCGGCGTCCTGCCGCCACCGCTCCGGGTGCCGCCCCGCCAACACCGCCGCCTTCCGCCAGCACGCCGCCCGTGTCTTCTCGTCGAAGGACCTTGGCCGCTCCTTCTCCCTAGGCGCCGAGCCCCCTCCGCTGCCGCTCGCCTCGCCGTCGTGCTCGCGCCGGGGAGAGGAAGGCCCCATTCACATCAACCCCTCTCTAGGTTTCTCTCACCTCCGCAGGTGAAGTGTTGAGAGGCATAGGAGTCTCTAAAGCCTGTTTGGAATAGGTACCAAATAAGGCATTTCTGTAGTAAGCCAGACAAACTTTGACTTCTTCCATTTTCTAATGGTAATTGTGTGGAAAGATTAAGGGAAAATTGAAAAGCCCCAAAAATTCAAAAATAGAATTTCTGTGTTTTTTTGCTGCTTTTTGAGTGAAATTCTGAAACTTTCCTTTTCGGGAAAGTCCCGCCGGAATGCACTTTCCTTTTTGGGCTGTTCCGCTTTCTCCCTTCGCTTGGCGCCCGCTTGTTTCCGCTTCCTTCTCCCGGCGCCCCGCTCTCCTCTGCGTTGGCGCCGCCCGACCGCTTTCCTTCGCCCCGCCGCCTCCGCTTCCTCGCCGCAGCGCCGCGCCTCCTCGCTTTCTCTCGCAAGACGCGCTGCGCTGCGCCGCGCGCCGCGCCCGCCTCGCGCGCCGGTCCTCTCGTGCCCGCCATCCCGACAGCTCTGCCCGAGCAAGTGGACGCCGCGCCACGTCGCCGCTCCGGCCGGCCACGGCTGGCGACGCGCTCCTTCTTCTCGCGCGCGCGACGCGCCGCCACTTGCCGCAGCTCACACTCGCCGTCGCGCCGCCACTCACGCCTGCTGCCGCGTCATCCCGCCCTTCCATCATGCGGGTTTAAACGCCTTGACACCCGTCCATCCTCGCGGCCGGCCCCGCCGGTGGCTTCTCCCGAAGTTTTTCCCTCGCCGGTATAAATACTCCCCGCTCCTCCTCTCCTTTGCCTCCCGAGCGCCCCAACACCCTCCCACTTCCCACCGCTCCCGAGCTCCTCGAGCCGTTGATTGAGCCCCGTCGCCCTAGCGCCGCCGCTTGATCTACCTCGCGCCGGTGGCCCTGGAGCCAAACTCCTCCTCTCCTTCTTTCTTCGATTGCATTCGGCGAGCACCTCCGTGGTGTACTAATCACTTTGGCTTTTGCCCCGACAGAGATTCACCGCAGAGCTCCCAGACCGACGACCTCCCGCCGCCGCACCTCTCCGTGGCCGACTCATCTCGCCGCTCCCTAGCTCCCACCGCCACCTCCAATGTAATCCTCCAACTCCCGGATGGTGTAGCCGCCCGATTTGACCTCTCGCGCCGGTGGCCTCCTCGCCGCCAAACGCCCGAACCACCCCTTCTCCTTCCGCCCTCCGTTGGTTCCCGCTCCTCCCAACCGCCCAAAATGGACTCCTTCTTGTTTTCTCCACCCGCTGGTACCTGGTGGTCGCCGACGAGTCCCCTAGCGCCGAGCGCCGCCGCCACCGTAACGTTGCCGCGGGTTCTGAGTAGCCGGAGGAGGAAGACGACTCTCCCACGACGTGGCCTCCTCTCCGCCGCCCATCTTCCGTTGCCGTCTAACTTGAGCGTCGGATGGCCGTTCCTCCTCGGCCGTCCGATGATCATAAACTCAGCCTCCTCCTCCGTCGGATCTTCCCACCGTGCGCCGCGTCATCCCATCCCGCCGTCTGCGGGCGAGCCACGCGGCGGGCATCAAAGCCGCAGCGGATGCGCGTTGCGTGGCGCCTCCTCGGCCGCTCCATTCCGCGCGCTTCGCGCAGGCACGCCGCCGCTGCCTGCCTCGGTCGCGCGGGCCATTTCCGGCGGGCCGCTGTGGCCATGGACCGGCCTTCATCGTTCATTGATTTTCCAGAGATTTTTCCAATTTCTAAAATGCCGAAAACTCAAATAAATCCTAGAAAATCACGAAAATCCCAAAATTCCCAAATTTCACCACTTTGCTCCAAATATTATTCCAGACCCTCTGGTGAACTCCATTTCACAGATTCTCCCCAAATAAATTCCTAAAATCCATTTGGAGTGTTTATGCATTTTATTTCTTTTTAATTAGTTTATTTTGCCTCGCATGATTAGTCTCAAGCTGGATTTAATTTATTTTATTTGTTTGCGCTAGTGTCGGAGATCCAGGAAGCCCAGGAGCAGACTCAGGACCCCGGTGCTTCTTCGTTCGAGCTAGCTGAGATCATCCGGATTGACGGCAAGTCCCAAATCCTTTGATCATGTTGTATCCCATAATGTTTAATTATGTTAATATGTTATTTGCATTGAGCTAGTTCTGAAATGTTAGTTCGAAAATAAAATAAAATGTTTAGAATGACATGTGATATAGTTAGTCCTACCACCACTAAATGCCATGTTTAAATTGTAGCCGTGCCTTTGAAACCCTAGAATTAATTATCGATAATCTAGATAATTGTAGGCTATTATTATCATGCAAAGTGTTACACTAATAAGGTTGTGGTGTGGGCCAATAGAATTTGGAAAACCCGACTCTAAGGTAGGGTGGTATGGGACACCGTATCTTAGAGCGGAGAGTGCCAGCGTGCACAAGGTAGGGTAAGGGTTGGGGAGAGCCGCGAGGCGGTCTTTGCCCACCTCTTACCCTAGGGTGGAGTAGGGTAAGGGTGAGTGGGAAACCGCGAGACGGTCCACGCCCACCGCTTGCCTTAGTTTGGGTCGCGGGCCCGTGAGGTTGCGGACTGTAAAAGATAAGGATTGAAACCCTTACGCCGAGCAAATGTCACGATGATCGCTCAACCACGGAGTTGACTTGTCAACACTTGTCTATTAGCCGCTCAACTCGCTTGAAACTCTACAGAGGGTAGCGGTGAGGTTAGGCAGCCGTCTTGCGGTGCCTAACAACGGTGGAATTCACTGGCGGACGTTGTCCTCCCTTGTGTGTGCGTGTGTGTGTGGGTGTGAGCCGGACGAGTGAATTCTACGGGTAGAGCCTATATAAAAGTTGAGCGTGAAACGACACGGCTTTCTTGACTCTTTAGCGGGAGTTAAGGGATCGTGTGGGTAAAGTCGAGCAAACTCGCAGAGTCAAATAAATGGTATTCGAATACGCGTGCTCCCGGTTATTGGAGCTGTGTCACTTGGGTGATTCCAGCAGCGAAGCTTAAGTAGTTTTGTACATGCTTTAACTTGGTTAGTTGGTTAATGAACTCTTGATGAAAAACCCTGAGATCTTAAGAAGTAAGTTTTGGGTCCATCTTATTAAAAGGTTTGCAAATAAAATTGCATCCACCAAATGTAATAAACCAAGTATACTCCTTTCCTTTGATATTCCTTGCATATAGTAAGTTAAGATCCCTTTTGGGATTTGCTGAGCCGGTTGTTTGGCTCACGGCTTGCTTAATCCACTCTTTAGAAGATCAAGACGAAGGAGAAGGTCTCCCCGTTGAAGAAGTCCCGGAGGATCTTTTCTTCGACGAGGACCCTTGGCTGTAGGTCTCCGCCGCACTCGAAGCAGTTTCTGGAGTCTTTTGTAATGTAATTACAATTTGGGCTTGCACGCCCCGCTGTAAAAACTGGATGTTATTCCGTATGTTAAATATATGCTGGACTTTGGTTGTAAGCATGCAATGGTATACTCTTGCGCGACATTCCATAACTGTTCATGCATGAATAGTTACGGGGTGCCGTGTCCGTACGCGCCCCTGGAAACGGGGGCGTTACAAAAATTGACTTCATATGACTGTGATATTGGTACTTTGTTAAAATACCACTCGTTCATTTGCCTTCACCAAAATAACATCCAACTCATGGTCGCTACTTCAAGTATTATTGTAACATACGCTCAAAATCTGAAAGCAAAGCCTAGACCACCACGGGTGGAGCCACGCATGTAAAGCGGGTTGTTTATATTTTTATCTTCGTTGTGGAAAGAGTAGAGTTAACCCAAAAGATACTATGTTTAGATAATACATATTACATATTCTGTAACTTATTTTAGATAACTAATATAGGACTAATTCCACCGTATAACTCTACATGGGCTAACAAACTAATAGGCGGATAATTACACTCGTTATTGACTAACATCGTTTCCTTCGACCACCGTGCCCATAGTGGATCTCAGAATACTGATGGCGGAGAGAAGGGGGCTAAGGGGCCTGCACCCCCAACTTTCTGAGCAGGCGGGAGCATGGGTATGACTCTCACTGAAATTATTGACAAAGACGTAAAGAGTGCACATTGTAAAGGCGGATGAGTTAAATTTCCAAACCATAGTATCTTCATTATCGAGAATTGAATGGGTGAGCAAGCTGAACCACTTCCAACCAAAGCATCATAATTCTATCATCCACACAATGTCTAAAGGTAAACTTCAAATTTAACCCATCCCAAAACATCGAACCACAACAATTTTTTCATGAACCAAGATATAAACTTCCCAGTCTTTGGATAGCTAAGCTAGAATTACCAAACCAGTTGTCTTCCTGAATTTAATTTTTCAACTGGAAAAAGATTGGAGTTATGCAAACTATATTTGAAATCAATGATCTTCTTCCAAATCTTACTCATCCCATGAGATATCTCCAAATCCAAGAAGCAAGTAAACACATATTTAACTCTCTAAGATTGGGGATGCTTAACCCTCCAAATCTATTATGTCATTAAAACCATAGAAAAAGAAGCCATTGTATTCGCTCTGTGGCTAGAAATTCTCACGTTAATCGGAGAAAAAGAGAAAGATATACACCATTGATTTTGGTGGATCCAGTTTATAACAATGTAGATCAACAAGATAGATATAAGAGCTATAGTAGTTGTATAAGAAATACAACTGTATTTTCATCATATCCATCATAGTTATATAACACCACAGCCTTTCACCATTACAAAGTAGATGTGTTTAATGTTGCAATTGATCAATAATTGATTGAGCTAGAAGATCAATTCCGTTCTCAAGCGATAGAGCTTTTGTGCCTTTGTGCCTCTTTGGATCCAAGGTTGGACACCTTTGACATAGCAAATATATGCACTCTAATGGAAAAATATTATCGAACTGATTTCTCAAGTCAAGAAAGAGCTTCCATGTTGCAAATATATGTAATTTTCTTTGCATTGTAATTTGCGAAACATATTTATCTGATATGTGACTATTGGATCGGTAAATCCGGCATGATTCATTGGTTCTACTCTACTTGTTGTCTATGTTGCCCCCTATATCCAATTCCTGGCTCCGCCCCTGCTGTAATACACAGACATGTCCCCTCTGCTCAATTTGCTATTCGGCATCTTTATTCCCATTCGGCATTCTAGCTAGTGCCACTCGTGTCCTCGGCTCAATTTGCTCTCCTTCACAGGTGGAATGAAGTCAATAGGAAGAAAGGTAATCAAGGGTGCAGCCGACAAGGTGACACCTGTTGGTCCAGCCGAGGGAACTGACTCATCGGCTTCCAGTGGCGGAGAGAAGGGGGGCTGAGGGGGGCCTGGCACCCCCCAACTTTCTACAGCAGGCAGGCAGGAGCATGGGTATGACTCTACTGAAATTATTGACAGCACGTAAAGAGTGCACACTGTAAAGGCCAGATGAGTTAAATTTCCAAACCATAGTATCTTCATTATCGAGAATTGAATGGTGAGCAATCTGAACCACTTCCAACCAAAGCATCATAATTCTATCATCCACACAATGTCTAAAGGTAAACTTCAAATTTAACCCATCCCAAAACATCGTAACCAAAACAATTTTTTCATGAACCAAGATATAAACTTCCCGATCTTTGGATAGCTAAGCTAGAATTACCAAACCAGTTGTCTTCCCAGAATTTAATTTTTCAACTGGAAAAAAGATTGGAGTTATGCAAACTATATTTGAAATCAATGATCTTCTTCCAAATCTTACTCATCCCGCAGATATCTCCAAATCCAAGAAGCAAGTAAACACATATTTAACTCTCTAAGATTGGGGATGCTTAACCCTCCAAATCTATTATGTCATTAAAACCATAGAAAAAGAAGCCATTGTATTCGCTCTCAGGGCTAGAAATTCTCACGTTAATCAGAGAAAAAAGAGAAAGATATACACCATTGATTTTGGTGGATCCAGTTTATAACAATGTAGATCAACAAGATAGATATAAGAGCTATAGTAGTTGTATAAGAAATACAACTGTATTTTCATCATATCCATCATAGTTATATAACACCACAGCCTTTCACCATTACAAAGTAGATGTGTTTAATGTTGCAATTGATCAATAATTGATTGAGCTAGAAGATCAATTCCGTTCTCAAGCGATAGAGCTTTGTGCCTTTGTGCCTCTTTGGATCCAAGGATGGACACCTTTGACATAGCAAATATATGCACTCTAATGGAAAAATATTATCGAACTGATTTCTCAAGTCAAGAAAGAGCTTCCATGTTGCAAATATATGTAATTTTCTTTGCATTGTAATTTGCGAAACATATTTATCTGATATGTGACTATTGGATCGGTAAATCCGGCATGGTTCATTGGTTCTACTCTACTTGTTGTCTATGTTGCCCCCCTATATCCAATTCCTGGCTCCGCCCCTGTCGGCTTCCATTGCTACTCTCTAAAATAAAAGAAAACGTACACATGTTTTCTTCCTTAAACGATACACGCATATGAGTAGAGAGAACGAGTAAACATACGAAGGATTTCTTTTTCTGGCGACGCACACCTTTTTTCTTTTCTTTTTTATTCACTCAATTTTCTCAAATTGCTCTACATATTTACATAGCTTAAATAGATACAATCGAGCCGCACATGTAGACCACTCAACCACGATCCCCACGACTCGGTACACACCGCGCATTACCCGTAAGATTAGCTCAACTCATTTACTCAGCTATTTCTCGGACTCATTTACGCAGCCGTTACTCACAACAACGATTTACGACCACTGTGTCTGAACCACGGTTGCTACTCGACTTACGAGTATTTGAACACATGAGTATTCCGCACTGATCATTATCAATAACAAGATTAGTCCAACAACACTAAAATCGTCGGGCACAGATTGAGCACTATCTTGTTGGACTAAGAGTCGATGAATTTGAGGCGGAAGAGACACTGACACAATCAAGGCATCAAAGATAAATTCTGAGCAACTTAACATCCAACAAAACCAGTACATTTTGTGCTGCAACTTAACCATACAAACCCACCTGTTCATTTATCACACGAAGTACTAAATCACAAATTTTTGAGAGGATAAATCACAAAAATGGTTCTTGTACCGAAAGGTTTTAGTGCGATAGGTACTACACTAAAGACTGTTCATATTATTTTCTGCTTCTGGCTTTTACTTAGAGAAGATAGAAATTAATATGAATACCCAACTTCCCGAAGCAACTTCTATACTCCTCTCGCACCAAGGATAAAGGAGAGGATCATGGGCACATCACGCATCCCACTCTTTTCGCTCTCTCACGTATGTATCTCTCTCTCACACTTTCCTCACCATCACCTCCACCATCTAAAAACCACTTCTTTCAATCACTACTATTCATTTTTAGCTAAAAGCCATCAGTTGCAGTCAAAAGCTATCAGTTGTGGCTAATACGAATAGGCCATAAGAGATTGTTAAACTCTGATAACCTTCTTACGTGCAACAGCTCCTAGATTGCATAAGAGTTTGTGAGATATGGTACGAGTGTGCGCTGTATTAAGAACAAAGTAGATGTAATATTGTGGTCCAACATCTCAGCCCATAATGCTATCACTACTCTATATAACTCTAAATTATATCAATCATTAATAAATTTCAGTAATGTTCCCCTAGTTATACTACTATGAAAATATGAATTACCTACGTTGAACGACTTGTATAAGAAAACAAATGAAGGACCATGTAAGAATATTCAGAATTATGTTGTGATAAACCATTATAATTTGAAAATGTTGGAAATTTGAAATTGCAAATTGTCGGTTTTTTGGAACTGTTTACAGTCTGGGTTGTCAAACGAGTTTTGAGGGTCAGTCTGACCAGAATTCCCCAGCGATCAGACCGGTGCCCATTTGCAGTTCAAACCGTTGGCCATCAGCGGTCTGACCAGTGATGAGGTCTGGTCAAACCGACTGAGCAAGGAGGCCTTGGCCAATTTTTGTTTCTTGTGGTTTGAGTCATGGGAAGGGTTTGAGTGACCTAGGTTGGGGTTTATAGGTTGCATGAGACATGTTAAAGCTAATGTGGGTCAAGTTATGAAGAAACTTGTGCCCAAAATGATTTCTTTATCTTTGGATGTGCAAGGTCACTTAGAGTCAAAATGTGGTCAATGACGAGGATCGGGGCTACACTCATAGAGGAACCGAGATCCAAAGGATTAAAGATGTTGGGTGAGATAGTTGAGCTCAAGCATAGTATGAGAAAAGGTGGGAAATATTGAAGGAAAGTTCAAATGGTGGGTTGCACCATGTGGCTTGGATGCATCGAGTGAGGCGTGGTCCGGTGAAACCAAAACGAGAGAGAATTGCTAACACGTGGCAAGCTAGTGATGCACCAACAAGTGGAAAGTATGGCGACTGTTGTAATAGAAGATGAAGACCGGGCAAGAAAGAGTATTTTGGTAAGTTGACCAAAATACTAAAAACTACCATGGATCGAAACTGTAGTGCTTAAGCGACACTAGGGAGAGTGATTTAGGTCAAGGAGAAGTTAAGAAGATCAAGTTGGATTAAGACTATAAACTTAGCGGATTCGAGCTTATGCACTTTGAAAACCATGCATAATTGTAGTGTGTGAGTTAAAACCCATGTGTGGAGATCAAGTTTTTTTTCTATATGTGCTAAGTGGATAGTATCCACTAATGGTTAAATGGGATGACAAGCCTATCTATTTAACAAGTAGGGATGGAGATTGTAGTTATCCCTACAACCATCCTCTTTTGAGACTAAGTGTTCATGTGTTAGGGTTAGGATTTGAAAGAAGTTGAGTGCTGTGATGTACTCTCTTATCCTCCAGGTGGAGTGGCTTGTTCATCTCCATGATTATCTCTTGTGTAGATTGACTTGCTCTTAACTTGGTTAGTTTTTCCTCTTCTTTTCTTTCCTCTTGATCTTGTTATGCCAAACACGTATAAGAGATGAAGATAATCCATAGAAAATCAATCTCTATCCATCTAGGTACTTTGATGGCAAGTTCATGAAGAAATCCGATTTTGTTTGATTTTGGCCTCTCTGAGTGATTTCACATTCCAAGGGTTTTTGGCTTGATTTCTTTAGTGTTCTTGCTTTTGTGACATGTGGGAAATCATCTGGGGCCATCTTTACCATCTTCTATCCACAAGTAAGTCATATTCACTATTTTCATATTTTGCTTGATTTTTGTGCAATCTTGCTTCAATCTGAAAAATATCTGAACTTTGTCATGATTTTTTGCAATCGATGGATGGAATAAATTTCTAAGACCTTAAGCAAGGTATGTGCAAAGTTTCATAGTAATTGATCTTGTAATTTAGGAGTTACACCAAAAGAGAGTCCCGTCGGTTTGTTCTAGAGCAAGGTGGTGGTTCAATCGCACCCACCAGTCAGACCGGCCTAGTGCCAGTGGTCTGACCACCAACAGTGAGCTTGTTCGACCTCTAGGGTTTGGTGTTTTTCAGAATTTGATTCATTGAGCTATTTGTTTTGGGATTTTGGCTGAGGATTCTATTCTTTATAATTCTATAGTTATTTGAGAATAGAAACAAGAATACTTAAGGAAAATTTTGGACATCACCATTCACCCCTCTGTTGTCATTCGGTCCTACAAGTGGTACCAAAACCCGGTTAGCTCTTCTCATAGATCGTAACAGTCTTAGGGCCCGTTCTTTAAGTCAAAAGCTGGCGGCTTTTGGCTTTTTGCTACAGTACCTAACTTTCAAATAGAGTATTTTCTCAAGACGGGGTCTACAAGTTAAACGATCTACACGTTAAAAGCCCAACATCTGTACCAGCCAAAATCGCAAGTGAGTATCTGTCCTCCGTAATCTATACTGTAAACAGCCAAAATTCAAAAATTTCAGCCAAAAGCTATAAGCCGTAGCTGAAAAGAGCAGGCCCTTAAGAGCTATGATATCAGACAAGTTTTTTATCAAGCGACCTATTTTTGATGAAGTCAATTTTTCTTATTGAAAGGCTTGCATGCATTCCTACATTGAGGCTCAAGGGCGTGTAATTTGGCTCAAAGTCAATAATCATTATGCCATGCCGGCCAATGACGAGGTGATCACACCTGATATAGAGGCAAACAACAAAGCTTAGAATTCCTTGATTCAAGGGCTCAATCGATCTGAGTTTTGGTGTGTCGCTTGAGGTTTGCTCACAATCTCTAGAAGACTCTCACTTATTACCATGAGGGCTCTACCGCTATCATGGAAGTGAGATAGAACCAACTAAATAAATAATACTCAAAGATCGAGCAAAAGCCCGGTGAATCTTTGGATGAGTTGTGGAAATCTTTTGTAGGATTATTCATTATTTGCATGTTGTTGGCATTGTATTTTCTATGTACGCTAACTGTTGGGTGCACTTGGTGTGAGAGTTTGGGGGATGAAGATCACTTCTATCAATGACAACACTGTCATGAGTTAGCTTGCAATGGATAAGCTCTACTCGATGTTGAAGAGGCATGAAATTGACTTCATCTTGTGTCTCCTCAAGACAGAGTTGATGGTACTTGTGGTTAACCCTTCTCAGAGTACCTCTTCTAATTCCTTGGACTTTGGCTCTTCTAGATTTTTATTGTCTGTCTTGCACTCCTTGAGCAACGAGTAGCTATAGAGCCTACATGAGGATGACTTAGCCTTTCTAGCCACAAGCCCTGTCACTTGCTTCAAGTGTGGTGAGCTAAACTATATTTGGTCCTGATGAGGACATCGATAGTAATGCCAAAGCTAGTAATGGGACTTCAATAACAGGACCAATAACAAGAGCACGATCCAAGAAACTACAATCTCAGGTGAACCTGCTCCTTAATGAATATGTCATTAATTTTAATGAGAATTTTATACTACCTAAAATCAATATTTTACTTGTGCTCAGGTTTGAAGAGTCAGTGATGGATGGAGATAATAGTACCACGCATGAACAGTACGCGCTACAGTATCCAACCCATGAACAGTTCCACGCTACAGTACCGGGCCATGAACACTCTGGGACCGTGAAGCATGCCGAGCCGTGAATGCATCGCTACAAGAGCTTTGCGCGTGAATAGTACCGCATGGCAAATTTAGTGTTGTATAGCCTTAGGCTGAGACTATATATTGAGGGGTAGACCCCCATTGTAAAAGGGAATCACTTTTGATAATAGATTATACTCTTGTTCTTTCTGTTGGCCGAACCAACTTGAGGGAATTGAGAGTTCGTTGAAATCAAGATCGTTCAACCTTTCAGCTGGGAATTGGGAGCGCGATAGAACTTCATCGGTGGTCGTGAAGTTCAACACGTGTGATTGGGCGAATTATAGAGTGCTAACTCTTGCATTGGCAACGGGAGATCACTACGGTTCGTCGACTCATCGTGAGTATCCAGATCCTACGTTGAGAAGATCGGGCGACCCCGTATCATCTTGGTATCAGAGCGCGGTTTACTCGGTAGGATTATTTACCCTTACTTTTAGATTGATTTACTTCTGTTCCTATAGTCCATTGAAACCGAAAATTGCCACAAAAAAAATCCAAACTCTAGTTTTTGCATCTGTTAATTTTGTGAGTTTTGTTAGGTTTTGATCCATTAAAATTTTGTTTAGGTGCTGATCATTGTGTTCCTTTGCGTAGCTTAATCTTTGTGTCCAATCCAAAATTCCGAAAAAAATTGATCTGCTACAGTACGCGATCTGCTATAGAACCGCAAAATTTTTTTTCCCGTTCATCTTTAAGATTATCTGTTGAATTTTGCATCTAGGGTTGCTCTTGAGTATTTTACACTTTGCTAAATATTTGTGATCTGCAAAAAAAACAAATCAAAGGAACAATTAAACCTAGTTTGGCCTTTGAAAAAAAAACAGTTGAGCAAAAAAAAAGAAAGAAAGAAAGAAAAAGAAAGCATTGGCCGAATTTGGGTGAGTTCCTAGTCCATAAATTCAGATTGTGTAATTTAATTTCTTGAGCAATCTCGTGCCTTTACATTCATATCATTGCAATTGGCTAGCGTCTCTCCTAGTACTTGGTGCAAAACGAGCTATCTAATCTTTAATTTCAGATTGCCTCTAGTTAGCTCATTCCTTTGTTTGCATCGAGTCACATTGATCTTTGCGTGTGCGTTCATATACTTCACTTAAATCTTTTGGATCAGCACTAAGGCAAAGTATTCTATCTTGGATTATTACTTAACTTTACAACATCAATAATTTCAGATTGCTAGGATATACACTTCCATACCAAGCTCCACCATATAACCGTTATTGTGCAAGTAGTGAACACTCTTGAATTCGCTTGATCATCACTGTGCTGTTGTCACTTCTGCCAGGTGTAAGTTTTTATTGGCCTTAATTCACTTCGGAAGGGTAAGAACTTTACTTGGAGCGAGAACATAGTGAGATTGAGTGATTTCCATTATTATACACCTACTTGTTTCTTGCATAACTAACCATGTCAGGTGGAGAACACCATGATGAGAGTGGTGGGACAAATGAAACTCAGGCATTCGTCAAGCAATATCAATTTGGGGCACTCCACGAACACTTTCAACGTGAGCTACACCAAGGGCTCGATCAACTCCATGAGAAACATGATGGTTTTGCTGATCAAATTACAAGAGATATGCAAAATATAGAGATACAAGCTGATGAAAATGTGCGCCAATTGCGGGAGGACATTGGAGCCCTCACTAGGCTCATACAAGCTCGCAATGGTGGCGATGAAGCAAGTGTTCAAGGAGGAGAAGCTGCTGCACATGTACCTCCTGCACCGCAACACCAGGTGGCGGCCAACGTGGTGCGTCCACCACAGCTAGGAGGACGAGGAGGAGCCCATGGAGGGCGTGTAGGTGGAGGCCGTGGTGGGCGTGGTGGTGCCGCTCATGCAATGGAAGAGGATGGTGATTTTGCTTTGCATTACAATGACCATTATCATCGTCCACGCAATGAAGATGATGGATTGGGCAAGCTCAAGTTTTTCATGCCCAAGTTTGCAGGTGGGACTGATCCCGAGGAGTATCTCACTTGGGAATTGAAGGTTGACAAAATATTCCGTATGCATCACTATACGGATGAGAGAAAGATACAGTTGGCATCACTTGAGTTTGAAGGTTATGCTTTGGATTGGTGGGAACAAGTCATTACTCAAAGAGCTGAGAATGGAGAAAACCCTGTTGCAACATGGCAAGAGATGAAGCGGGAAATGAGAGCCTGTTTTGTTCCTCGTCATTACAAGCGTGATCTATTTTGATAAATTGCAGAATATGAAGTAGGGAGCACATTCTGTGGAGGAGTACTACAAGGAGATGGAGCTAACCATGATTCGAGCCAAGGTTCAAGAACAAGAAGAGCAAACCATGGCACGCTTCCTCTCAGGTTTGAACCATCAAGTCAAAAGAATTGTCAATTTTCAGCCTTATAACAATCTTTATGAGTTAGTGCATCAAGCTACAAAGGCAGAACGACAGTTGCAAGAGGATGCTAAGTTTGCAAGATCAATGTCCTTTGCTGCCCCTACACCGTCCAGCGGAGGAAGATATGGTTCCAAATCACAAATAAGCCAAAGAACAGCTCCAAGTGGTGGTACAAACTTTCGCCCATCATCTAGCAAGAAGGAAGAAGCCACTCCAAGTGCAAAGAAGCCATCAAATCCAGCAGCTAGTGGTTCTTCTTCTGTGGATTCTACAGCGAAGAGTAACGACATACAATGCTTCAAGTGCCTTGGTCGTGGTCATATGCAAAAAGATTGCCCAAATAACAAGGCGATGTTGATATTAGAGAATGGAGAATATGATTCTGCAAGTGAAGAAGAGAATGATCACCATGCTGATTTGGGGACATATGATGATGCACATGAGGAGGAGCAAGACATAGAGTATTGTGATCCCGGTGTTGGTCCTATACTTGTGTGTGCGCCGACAGTGTTGAGTGAGTTCAAGTTAGTAAAGATGGCAAATTTTGCAAGGTAATCATTGATGGTAGGAGTTGTCATAATTTGGCTAGCAAGGAACTTTGCAATAAACTTGGGTTGAAGTACAAGAAACACCCACATCCATATCAGATCCAGTGGTTGCATGAGAAAGGCTCGTTGAATGTGGGATATACCGTGGATGTTGAATTTGAAATTGGCACCTATCGTGATACGGTGAAGTGTGATGTGGTGCCTATGGATGTATGTCACTTGCTATTAGGCAGGCCATGGCAATATGATCGTGCTATGCTTCATGACGGAATAACTAATCAATATAAGTTTTGGTGGAACAACAAACAAGTGGTGTCATGACTGTTGACTCCTTCACAAATTGTAAATGATAATGTACAAAAATTGAAGTGCAAGTTGAGAGTGAGAAAGGGAGAGAACAAAGAGTGTGATTCCACAAAAAGTGAGTGAGAGCCACAAACCACACCCGAGAGGTAAAAGCAAGAGTGAGGAGAGAAAACTTAGTCATGATAGCCACCAAATCTTATCTAAGAGAGATGAAAGATGATCCGCTTTGATGCACCTTGTATTGCTGTACAAGGATGCATTGCTTTCTACTAATGATTTAACATCTCTTCCTAGTCTGTTTCTCAAGTTTTGCGTGCTTTTGACGACGTGTTTCGGAGGAGGTGCCCGCTGGTCTACCACCTATTCGAGGTATTGAGCATCAAATTGACTTAGTCCCGGAGCCCTCTTCCCAACCGGCCGCATCGCACAAATCCGGAAGAAACAAAGGAGATTCAGCGCCAAGTGCAAGCACTTTTGGACAAAGGGTACGTCGCGAGAGTCTTAGTCCTTGTGCCGCACTGTTATTCTTGTTCCTAAGAAAGATGGTACTTGGAGAATGTGCATAGATCGTAGAGCTATTAACAACATAACTGTTCGCTATCGTCATCCTATTCCTAGGTTAGATGATATGTTTGATGAGTTAAGTGGTTCTAGTATCTTTTCTAAGATTGACTTGCGAAGTGGCTACCATCAAATAAGAATGAAACATGGTGATGAATGGAAAACTGCTTTTAAAACAAAATTTGGCTTGTATGAATGGTTAGTGATGCCTTTTGGATTGTCCAATGCTCCTTTTACATTCATGCACTTAATGAACCACGTTTTGAGACACTTTATTGGAAAATTTGTGGTAGTTTACTTTGATGATATTATGATATATAGCCGATGTTTGGATGATCATGTTGAACACATCAAACAAGTGCTAGAAGTGCTTAGGAAAGAATGCTTGTATGCTAATCTTGAGAAGTGTACTTTTTGCACTAGTAAGGTTGTGTTTCTAGGCTATGTTGTTTCAGCTCATGGCATTGAAGTGGATGAATTTAAAATTGAAGCTATTAGAAATTGGCCAATTACTGTGAATGTTAGTCAAATTCGTAGCTTCCATGGGCTTGCTAGTTTCTATCGGTGATTTGTGAAAGATTTTAGCACCATTGCTGCCCCATTAAATGAATTAACTAAAAAAGGAGTGATTTTTGAGTGGGGAGAAAAACAAGACAAAGCTTTTGCTGAATTGAAGAAATGTTTGACTGAAGCACCATTGCTTGCTTTACCTGATTTCACAAAAACTTTTGAGATTGAATGTGATGCTAGTAGAATAGGTATTGGTGGTGTTTT
This sequence comes from Dendrocalamus sinicus, assembly GCA_036346575.1. NCBI lineage: Eukaryota > Viridiplantae > Streptophyta > Magnoliopsida > Poales > Poaceae > Dendrocalamus > Dendrocalamus sinicus. Next base: position 11,855,976 of record CM070669.1, on the reverse strand, counting down.
GATGTAAGAAAGAAAACCTGTTGCATATTTCAGTGAGAAACTTCATGGTGCGCAATTGAATTATCCTGTTTATGATAAAGAACTATATGCTCTTGTGCGTGTGTTGGAAACATGGCAACATTATCTTTGGCCTAAGGAATTCATAATACATTCTGATCATGAATCTTTGAAATACTTAAAGGGCCAAGCAAAATTGAATCGTAGACATGCTAATTGGGTTGAATTCATTGCGAATAAGAAAGGCAAAGAGAATGTGGTAGCTGATGCATTGTCTAGAAAACATGTGCTTTTAACTCAGTTGGAGGTAAAGGTACCAGGGTTGGAAAGTTTGAAAGATTTATATGCTTCCGATCATGAATTTGCAGCACCATATTCTAATTGCAAAGATGGGAAAGGGTGGGATAAGTTTCACATTCATGATGGTTTTCTCTTTCGCATGAATAAGCTATGTGTTCCGGATTCCTCTGTGCGTTTGTTATTGTTGCAGGAATTTCATGCAGGAGGATTGATGGGGCATTTTGGGAGGGAGAAGACTTACATGATGTTGGCTGATCACTTGTATTGGCCAAAGATGAGGCGAGACGTCGAGAGGTTTGTTCAAAGATACATCACATGCCATAAGGCGAAGTCAAAACTCAATCCACATGGTTTGTATACTCCACTTCCTATTCCTAGTGCTCCTTGGGAAGATATTAGCATGGATTTTGTGTTAGGACTGCCTAGGACCAAGAGGGGGAGGGATTCAGTCTTTGTTGTTGTGGATCGGTTCTCTAAAATGGCACATTTTATTCCCTGTCATAAGAGCGACGATGCCTCGCATGTAGCTGACTTGTTTTTCAGGGAGATTGTGAGATTGCATGGAATGCCAAGAACCATTGTTTCAGATTGCGACGTCAAGTTCATGAGCTACTTTTGGAAGACTTGTGGTCAAAGCTTGGGACAAAGTTGTTGTTTTTAACGACTTGTCACCCACAAACAGATGGGCAAACGGAGGTGGTGAACCGCACACTTTCAACGCTGTTACATACCATGATAAAGAAGAACTTGAAAGAGTGGGAAGATTGTCTACCACATGTGGAGTTTGCATATAACAGAGCGGTACATTCTACAACTCAATTGAATCCATTCGAGGTGGTGTACGGATTCAAACCAATTACGCCTCTCGATTTACTTCTACTTCCACTACAAGAACGTGCAAATATGGAGGCTTCTAAACGTGCTAATTTTGTGAAAAAGCTCATGCCACAACTAAAGAGGTAATTGAAAATAAGGTACGTGCTTATGCTTCCAAAGCTAACAAATCTAGAAAGAATATGCTTTTTGAACCAGGTGATTTAGTGTAGGTACACCTTCGCAAAGATCGCTTTCCGCAGAAGCGTAGATCCAAATTGATGCCCCGTGGTGATGGACCTTTTAAAGTTCTTGCCAAGATCAATGACAATGCATACAAAATTGAGCTTCCCGGTGATGACTATGGGGTAAGTTCTACATTTAATGTTGCTGATTTATCACCCTTCTTTGGACAAGATTGTACAGAGTCGAGGTCGACTCCTTTTCAAGATGGGGAGGATGATGAGGGCATCGATAGTAATGCCAAAGCTAGTAATGGGACTTCAATAACAGGACCAATAACAAGAGCACGAGCCAAGAAACTACAATCTCAGGTGAACCTGCTCCTTAATGAATATGTCATTAATTTTAATGAGAATTTTATACTACCTAAAAACAATATTTTACTTGTGCTCAGGTTTGAAGAGTCAGCGATGGATGGAGATAATAGTGCCACGCATGAACAGTACGCGCTACAGTATCCAGCCCATGAACAGTTCCACGCTATGATGCGGGCCGTGAACAGATTACTACGCTACAATACTGGGCGTGAATGCACCGCGCTAAGACACAGCCCATGAACAGTACCTCGCTACAGTAGCTTGCGCGTGAATAGTACCGCATGGCAAATTTAGTGTTGTATAGCCTTAGGCTGAGACTATATATTGAGGGGTAGACCCCCATTGTAAAAGGGAACCACTTTTGATAATAGATTATACTCTTGTTCTTTCTGTTGGCCGAACCAACTTGAGGGAATTGGGAGTTCGTTGAAATCAAGATCGTTCAACCTTTCCGCTGGGAATTGGGAGCGCGATAGAACTTCATCGGTGGTCGTGAAGTTCAACACGTGTGATTGGGCGAATTATAGAGTGCTAACTCTTGCATTGGCAACAGGAGATCACTACGGTTCGTCGACTCATCATGAGTATCCAGATCCTACGTCGAGAAGATCGGGCGACCCCGTATCAGGTCCAAGTGCTCTAAACTGAAGGGCAAGGAGTAGAAGGACGTCTGGAGGCGTCTTCAAACTCGCAACATGAAGGCCAAGAAGTCTAACTATCATAAGTTAACCAATCGAGTACTTGCCACTCTTGAGAACATCAATTTGAGCGATGTGGACTCAGAGGCGGAGGATGACGAGGATGACTCCCATTGCAAGAAGAAGGTCCAGGACTCACTGACATGTGCTCCATGGTCAAGGATAGTCTAATTGAGGTGTGGTCCTATGGAACCAGAACAGGAGAGAATTGCTGATACGTGGTAAGTTAGTGGTGCACCTACACGTGGCAACTATAGGGATTGCTTGCAAGGAAAGATGGTGACTGGGTTAAGAAAGAGTATTTTGGTAAGTTCACCAAAATACTGAAAACTATCTTGAATCAAAACCATGACACTTGAACATCTCTTGGGAGAGCGGTTTAGGTCAAGGAGAAGCTGAGAAGATCAAGTTGGATTAAGGCTAAGGACTTAGTGGATTCGGGTTTATACGCTTTAAGAACGTGCATAAGTGTAGTGTGTGAGTTAAAACCCATGTGTGTGGGTTATCGGATTTTTTTTTCTATATGCGCTAAGTGGATAGTATCTACTAAGGGTTAGATAGGGCTAGCAAGCCTATCTATTTAATGGGTTGGAATGGAGATTTATAGTTATCCATCCAACCATCCCCTCTTGAGAGTAAGTGTTCATGTGTTAGGGTTAGTGTTTGAGAGAAGTTGAGTATTGTGGTGTGATCTCTTTTTCTCCTGGTGGAGTGGTTGTAAAATCTTCACTCTCAAGTAGCAATATATCAATTATTATTCATCTCCAAGATTCTCTCTCGTGTTGATTGATTGCTCTTTACTTGGTTGGTTTTTCCTCATCCCTTCTCACCTCTTGATCTTTCTATGCCAAGGACATATAAGAGATAGAGATAACCTCTGAAAATCAATCTCCATCCATCTAGATACTTTGATGGCAAGTTTATGAAGAAACCCGGTTTTGTTTGATTTTGGCCTCTCCGAGTGATTTCGTGTTCCAAGAGTTTTTGGCTCGATTTGTTTGGTATTCTTACTTTTTGGGATATGTGGAAATAGATCTAGACCCATCTTGGCCATCTTGTATCCATGAGTAAGTCATATTCATTATTTTCGTATTTTGCTCGGTTTTAGTGCAATCTTGTTCAATTTGAAAAAGTTCTGAACTTTGACTTAGATTTTTGTGATCCATGAATGGAATAGATTCCTGAGATCTTAAGCAAGCTGTGTACAAAGTTTCATAGCAAATGGTCTTGTAATTTAGGAGTTACACCAAAATAGAGTCTCGTTAGGCTATTCTGGAGCAGCTTGGCGGTTGAACCGCACCCACTGGTTAGACCGTCCCAGTGCCAGTAGTATGATCGCTAGCAGTGAGTAGGTTCAGCCTCCCGGGTTTGGTGTTTTTCAAAATTTGATTTGTTGAGCTACTTGTTTTGGCCTTTTGGCTAAGGAATCTATTCTCTGTAACTCTGTAGTTATTTGATAATATGATCAATAATACTTGGGAAAATTTTTGGATGGCACTATTCATCCCCACTATTGCCATTTGGTCCTACAACAAATAATGTTGTGAGCAAGAGTGGACACATCATAATTGAAACTTGGGACCACACACCCAAGAACATTCAGGACCCCATGCTTAAGAATGTTCATAACTATCCGTCTAAGAGCATCATTAAACTTGCAAATGGAACTTCACTGAGGAAACATACGCTCTCACAAAAACATTCTAAAATTCATCATCAGTTTAATTTTGAGAGCTTTGTTGACTAAGTCCCATTTAGCAAGCTAGTTTACTAAGATAATATTATGGTGAGTAGGGGTGATATTCTAGATAATTATCACTGGATGTGGTACAAAAGTGGTACTCCCATTCCCGATGCATGACGCCCTCAATGGTCACATAAAACAATAACAAAACAAGCGTGAGTCCATAACTCTACAAGTACATAGTAACATAGTAAATATTAACATACACATACACATGATACCATCTTAGACCATATTTCATTTCCCGATTATTATCCATTAAATCTTTCATATTCATTAACGCTTCATTTTGCATTAATTTTTCATTATTATTAATAAATGCAAATGCAAATGCACATGCACATCTCTACTCTTTTCTTTAGCTTATATTGGTATAGCTGAGTAGACGTCCATCGATGTACCACCCTCTCATTCTCTCCATCTCGTAGAGGTACCTACTGAAGTAGTCTTTCATATCCACCGAAATGGGCCCCTTTCATACCATGAATTTGCGGTTAATGTAATATATGAGTTTCATCATTATTTACCGTTCCTCATCTTCATCACTTGACCACCATCATCATACATTCATCATCATGAATTCATCACAAGTAAACATAGTAGAAATGTAAATATTTCATAGGGCATGTTCTTTTAGGCCGTACGCTTAGTAGTCTAATAAATAGTGATTGCTGAAAGAAGCACATATTGAAAAGCCAAAAAGAATGGGTCGATCATATTATTATCATTGTTTTGTGTTTAAAATAACACGTGGGTTCTAGCATGCGGTAATCAATTAATCCTAAATTAAACCGACGTCCACCGTTCGCTGTTGTTTTGTACTATATGTTTGATTGTATGTCTGGGGTCTAATCTTATGGATATGGCCGGCAAAATAATGAAAGTTTGGTTGAATCAACGTATGAGTTACGTGAAGAAAGCTCCTTAATTCTCCCTCGCAAAAAAAGCTCCTCTCCCTCTGGTCATCAAGTGCAGTGGGGTCTAATCTTACGGATATGGACACGTCGAAGCATCGGATGTTACTGCAATAAACCGTTGTTACCAACGTGGTGCTATAGCACATAAGCATTTTATTTTTGCCAACTAGAACTACAAAAATTGGGCCGAAGTGTTATATCGCTACAAAAATTTGAATGTGTGCCCACCACTAAAACGAGCCGGTTTTTGGGCAAACGAGGGGGCAAGAAATTAATTCAGTAGCCAGATGAGAAAGTTTATCCTGTCCCGGGACACTCACGTTCAGAATATTCACTTTCTGTTGTAGTTGTTGTAAGATTGAGGACGTGTCGCTGACAAACAATCACCTACGAACTAGGGGTGTCTCGTATGTACAATTTGCAACTCACCTTTTCCTTTTATATAGTGGTAGGAGGGTGCATTTTCTTGCAAGAGAACTGTGGACTAATGTAATGTACTAGTACTCTGAATTTAGGTAAGTGTTCATGAACCATAATATTACAACACTCTCCCTTAGAAACTTAACCAACACTATGCTCATGCTTTGCTTAAAACTCCTAGAAACCTAGTAGGAAAAATGGTAAGAAGAAAAGAGTACATCCTCATGTTCTTGCTACTGCACATGCTGCCTCTTAAAAACATTTGATTGATAAAATCCATTAGGATAAAACCCAATTAAGAGAGAAAAGAGAATAACATTAATCCTTACGGATGTGATTGTGACATTTACAACCTCATTGTTATGATCCCTAAGATCATAATGATCAATTGGTATATCTTTCAATAAAAACTTTACAATGTTAAGTGACTAAGTTGCTTCCCTGAAAACAGGATCTATAGGGTACAAAGTCCGAACCTTTCATACCTCACTTGTGCTAAGACTTAAAAGTCTAGAGCATGAGAGTCCACATTAGTTGTTCACTCCCCCTAAAGATGACAACCATTGATGTCTTTTCTAATTCTATTTCCATGTAGCTATCCTTTTGAATAGATGTAGGCATGGCCTTGTGAACATATATACACAAATTTCTTCCTACCAATTTACAACTCATTGTCCTTAATAGAATCGTGAATGTGCAGAATTTATGAGCGATATTCTTTTTCACATTTACCTTTCACATAACGATTTCTTGATCTTGTGCAATACAAGTATTCATTATACACCTAGAGGACTATGGAGGAAATAGTTAGAGTACCTCATCGTTGCTGGATGCTCTATTCACTATATTTAATTAATTTAATGTTGCTAGAGCTATTATGTAGCGGAACATTATCTCATTCCTCACGGGAGAAAAATCAAGTCACTTTTCATTACTTTCAAACCACCACTTTACAACACATTTTGATGACCCATCATATTCCATGATCCGTGAGACATGATCTATAAATCATAAGTATCCCTATAATGATATAAGATTAAGGATAAGTTATAATAACGTCAAAATATGAATAGAGAGTTCGACGAATAAGTCACATACTTGCCAATCAATATTAACGATATTTCATTAAAGGCACAAAAGAACATATTATTCAAAAATTCATAAACATAAAAAATAATACAATTATCTCTATGGTTGCTTCTAGAGAATATCACTAACATAATGATACTATTCGAGCAATTAGTTTGTAAAATAAGAGCGCGTGTGCGCATGTCCTTTCCAGTCTTTCCATTGAAAATAAAAAAGTAATAGGGCATTTCTCCAGCCGTATTATGCCGACTAGCGGTAGGCCCAACCTGATTGCTGCGGTGGTGGTGGAGTCACAGCCATGGCGTTGGTGGAGTGGTGGGTCATGGTGGCGGAGGAACCAGGTGGGCCGAGGCGGAGCATGGCCAGGTGTGGCGTAGGCTGAGCACATGACGATGGTGGTGGATAACATTGGAGACGACAGATAACAGTAGATAACGGGAATCGGCCATTGTGATGGACTGCAAACGATAGAACGAGGAGGTCATCGTGCTGCTCTTTGTGAAGCATAACGCGAGGGTGGTTATCGCAAACATGGGTTGATGCTGCTAGGGAGGTGTTTTTCACGTCGCTGGCACCGCAAGTCTATTGTTTGCACGTCGAGATGGTGGAGCAGGTGTAGCGCGCGTGTGGTGGTGGAGCCCACTGCTGTTTATTTCACTTGTGTATTTTATACTCTCTTTCGCATGCCTTTTCCTATCTTATGCATCACTAGTGCAAAGTACCATGCTACTAATCGTACATATCCGAGATATACACATACAAAAGTTGTGTGTTGCATGAAAACATGACTTTTTAGCTAGATGCTTGGTTTTGGCTGGGTGGGTAAAAACCGAAAATTGCGGTTTATTCGGTGTATGGTATTCGATGCGGTTTATATTTTCATGCTATTCGGTGTATAGTGCGGTTCTCATTTAATTTGTAGGTATTTGTAGTAAACAAAGGCTATTATTATTTTCTCTTATGTGAATTTGTAGTAAACAAAGGCTATTCTCATTTAATTTTGTAGGTATTTTTTAACATCTCAAAAGGAAGAATATTAGTAGCTTTTAGAGATACCATTCACTCAAAAATAAATCCGGTATGATAACACTAGTCTAAAGAATGTTATTATATGTTAAAGCGTTATGCATATTTCGGTTAACCGAAAAACTGAATTAACCAAACCAAAATAATTCGGTTAATTAGGTTCGGTTTTCTATTTTAGTTTTTTAAAAATTAAAATATTTTTTTACTGAACAAACCGAATACGCACCCTTAGGTTTGGTTTTGGTAACACTAAAATTTTGGAAAAAGGCTATTTGGAGGCACCAACCAAATACCCCTTAATCACTACAAGTAATTTTTGTCTATAACATCTGTACAAGTGATTTTACCACGTAATCCAATGGTGCGGCCTCTGCTGCATTATGCTGAAACTATCTAAAATTTTACTTTTCCAACCAAACTTATATTACAAATGTAATTCACTATTGGACAAAGATCGGATTACCCAACATGTTTTTATTGTTAGCTCATGCATGTCTTGAGGCAAGTGCATATGCATATAGGGTAAATCGTAAGCCATCCTATGATAGTACTGCAGTCTTTTTCACTCATGTAATGGTTATTTTTTAAGGATGTTAGAATGACATGTATATTTGAAAACGCACAAAGTACCGTTATCGTCATACTTAGGGTTGGCAATGGTGACCCGATCCCCGACGGTGAATTCACCTATTAGGGGATGGGTCTGGCGGATTTTATTCCCCGCGGGGATTTTCGTGGGCAAAATACTGTCCCCGTCCGGGATGGCGGGGCCGGGGCCGGGGAAGTGATCCCTGTCCCCGTTAACCGTCGGGGATCACTGACATGTGGGGTCCTCTACACTTCATATAAAAGTCAGCCAAAAAACCCTACCCCGCCGCCCCCAGTCCCTCTCCCCCAAGTGCGCTAACACTCCTGCGCTTGCGCCCGACTACCCCTACCCCGCGCCCCCGCCGCCGCCCCACCGCGCCGCCCCCGCCGCCCCGCGCGCCTCGCCTCCACCCGCGCCCCCCGCGCCGCTCCCCGCCGCGCCTCCACCGCCGCCTCCCCGCCGCCTCTTCCCTTCCCCGCGCCTCCGCCTCCCCGCGCCCACGCGCGCCGGCTCCGCGCGCCGCGCCCCGCCGCCCTCTCTCCCCTTCCCCTTCCCCTTCCTCGGCAGTTCGGCCCTTCCCACCGGTTCCTCTTTCCACCGAGGCGACGCCAACTTGGATTTGAGACCGACAACGCCCTCCTCCACATATCTGAGACCGGCGACGCCCTCCTCCACAGATCAATTTCTTCATCCAGTTGTGGCATCTCAATCTTTTATTTCAATGTTGTTTGCAGCAAATTGCAACTAACATTTGATTCCTGACTGACATTGGATGTGTCTTTTTTGTTTAACATTGATGAAGCCTATGATGATTTATGGTACGCAACTTGGTTTGTCCAAAAACCCATTCTAATTGATGGCTGCAGTATTGCTGTGATATGCAAAGTGTCATGAGTTAAGTGTTGGCAGTGGCCACATTTGTTAAGTGTTCCTTATTTCACATCTCTCTGTTACTTGGTGGCGGGAATTTCGCCTGTCGGCCCCGAAGCCCGTCGGGAACGGGACGGCCCAACAGCTAAGCCCGGGCCGGGTTCGAGGAATTTTAATTTCGCGGGGATCGGGGACGGGGATTGGGTCCCATCGGGGATGAGCCCCGTTGCCAACCCTAGTCATACTAGACCGTGGCGAGAGCGATATAGTTTTGGCTTAGTATATATCATCTCATGGGATATGCGTATTTTCCCCAACATGTGCACTGCTCAAAACATGACATGTAATGTCAGTCACTAATCTGTTTACTCAAAAAAAATACATCAAAACTTTTTTAAAAAACAGGCTTGCTACTCTCCCGGATAGGTAAAAACACCAATGGCTAACTTTAGACAATGGCCGTTTGTCAAAAAAAAAAAAAGGAACCCAGAAAAATCTTCATCGCTCAAAGTATCACCAAACTCCAAAATCATTTCCTGTTTTTATTTCGAGAGAGAAATAGAATTCCTTTCCCCTTTTTCTTTTTGCCGTGCGAGAAAGAACCGAACGAACACCCATGTCGGCGTCGTCGTCCTCCCAGCCGGACCACCACCCTGCGGGCCCCACCTGCCAGCCTAAGGACTCCAAGCACAGGCGGCACCACCAACATCGCCACCTCAAGGTCCAGGTCCCCGCCGTCGCCACCACCGGCTGCTTCGCCGGCTGCTTCCGCCCTCCCCACGCCCGCCTCCGCCGCCAACGCCCACGCGGACAGGCCCGCGTCGCCCTCGCTAATCCGGTCGCCGTCGGCGTGGATCCGCGCGAGGGGCACAGCTTCAGGTCGACGCGGCACACGCGCCGCCGGTCGGGGACTTCCAGTACGACGCCCGCAGCTACGCGCGCAACTTCGACGAGGTAGGCGAGGGCGACGGCGAGGAGGAGGCCGGGCTCGCCGCCGGCGACGCGCTCAAGTACCGGTGCTTCTCGTCAAGGCTCCCCGCCTCGCCGCCGGCACCTTCACCGTCGGGCCCGTGCGCCGGCGGCAATGGCAGCAAAGGCAAAGAGCCGGCGCGCGAAACAGGGCGTGACTTGGAATGATACGATCGATCAAATCCTTCTCTTTTCTGTTCGGTTCTTGGCTTTTGCAAGAAATGGGAGTTTCCCTCATTTCATATGTTGTTGTGATCTTTCTGTTCTTTGATCCGTCGAAAGGGGCGCCCCTTTTTTTTTGATGTTCTTCTTGTGAAAATGGATAGCTCGTATGCTTCTGTGTTTGATTGAATGTTTTGTGAAATGTAATGGAGAGAAATGATGATCTTTGTGGTCTAGATGATCAAGGGTCTAATTTAATTTGCAGGCCACCACACAGCTACTCAGAAATTTGCTTTAGAAGGTTCATGCAGCAATTTATTTGTGATTAAGATTGTTATTTTCGTCTCTCTTTTCCTGCAAATTAATTGCCTAGGAAAAAGTTGATGTACCGCATTTTCGATAGTATTTTTTTTTGCAAAGTGTATCTACAGAAACACTGAACAACTCGAGTTAAAGTTAGATTTAGCACTGTTGTGCACCCTATTTACAAAAATAGTAGTATGCGCATGGTATTTCTAAAAATAGCATTTTTGCTGTCCAGTGGGTGGGCGGCAGCGCCGGTGAGGTGACACGTGTAACGGCCGCCGGTGGCAAGCACCTGCCGCCCCCTCACGAGACGGTAGGCAGCCTGCCGTCTGGTGAGGGGTGGCAGGTAATTAAGCTGGGTAATTAGCCGGCTTAATTATCTACCCTAATTTTTGTGTTTAGTATTTATTTGAATTTTTAAATATATTCAATAAGCTCAAAAAATTATGAAAATTTATGTACAGTCTCCTGACACAAAGTACCTTGCAGTATAATTTTTGGGTAATTTTATCCATTGCGAATGTTGCTAAAAAATTCATACAATTTCGATATTTCGATACAGACGAGCTCCAAAAATTATGAAATTTATGTGAAGCCTCTTAACACAGTCATAGTTATTGTGTACTTTTTTAGGAATGTTATGTGGTCCAAATTTACCATGTTTATTTAGGTTAACTTAATCATAAATTTAACGATCCTCACACATCCTTTGAAGTGGCATGAGTCGGTCATTCGTGCTATATTTTATTTCCTGTTATCTGGTTTGCACAATTGTCACTCTCTGTGTATGTGCCCCCCTCACGCGCTCTCTCGTTCGCCTAATGTTATTATGTCCGTGTCAAGGGGTGGGAAAAAACTCGTTAGTGGGGCTCGTTGGCTCGGTTCAAAATTGCTTCAATTATACTTGTTAATTGGTTAAACATTAAAATGAGTTGATTTCAAATGAATTTGAATTTTGCTCTAGCTCGGCTCGGCTCGTTAGCTCGTTTCTAAAAATACTTTTAAATTATACATAAAATGATATTAAATCAAATTATGTCAATTTTAGGAAAAACTTGATAAGACGAGAAGTTGGCTCGATATCCACCCCTATCCGTGTCGTCTCCCCTCGCCCGCTCCCTCGTTTGCACATTTGTCAGTGTTACGATATCATCCCCCTCACCTGAAGCACTGCTTGTGATAATGGATCCTCAATGTATGGGGTGAGCGCGCCGGGTTGACCTTTCGCTCGGTCTTAAGTATGAACTCGCAGTTCATCGTTGCTCATCTCAGTTGCTCATCGCAGAAGGTCATTGTCAGGGTGGTCGCTCAAAATTGGGAGTGCGTAGCTCATTACTTTGAGAAGGCAGAGTGTAGCTCAAAATTGGCATTGCTGATTTCATCTCCGGAAAGACATGTAATTTTTAATCGTATGCTTTCGATGTTATTCCCATTATCCTAGTCAATTAGTGTTATTTAGTTAGCCATGATTAATGTAGTTTGTATTACAAAGTAAGTAGATCGTAGTAATTTAGACATAGTTTGTATTATTTTGTGTATGTACGGTACCCAAAATTTGTTATTGAATGAAAATATGTAATTAAGTAGTCGTAATTACTGTAGTGGAAATTAGTTAGGGGTAAGTAATGAGTTAGTGCTAAGGACGATGGTAATGAATGACTCGTCATTTTTTCGGATGAGTAATCAAATTATCGGTAAGTAATGAAGTATTCATATGTAGTTACACGCATGCATGTAACTACTGACTTGTAGTATGTTCTATCATTATCAATCTTCGCACTAATATTTCGTCTGTGCCATTTGTTGCAAGGTACTCTCAAAATTAATAGTGCGTAGCTAATTATTTGGAGAAGACAGTGCATAAGTCATTAAGGACGCAACAGTGTTGATTACTTCTCCCGAAAGACGGGTAATTTTTTTGTAGCATGCTTTGGACGTTATTCCCGTACTCATAGTCATAATTACTGTTATTTAGTTAGTCATAATCAATATAGTTTGTATTATAAAGTAAGTTTTACTGTCATTATTAATCTTCGCACTAATTTTGGTCTGTCCTATGTATTGGTAGGTATGGCTTTACCGGAGCTTCTGGAATACTCGTACGATGAGAAACACCGTTGCTGCTCATGGATGATGGGTGACGCGGCTGGCCTTTCACCGCTCAAGCTGCACGGGGGAGGGGGTATCCATGGGCCCTGGATAAGCGCTACGTCCCAACCCTGCAGGCCATGGGCCTGTTACCTTTTGCGAGGCTGGTCTCCATCAGGCACGAATTCACCATCAATGGCAGCTGCTCGCGGTACTGGTGGACAAGTGGAGGCCCGAGACGCATACATTCCACTTTCGTTGGGATGAGATGATGATCACTCTGAAGGATGTTGTGTTCTTAACCGGTCTCCCTCTCCGGGGTGACACACTTGTTCTAGCCCCTGCACCAGCCGACTAGAAGGAGAGGCTGGCGGACCGATTCGACCGGCCTATCTCGGAGGGTGCACATTGCGTCCCTCGCACTTGGCTGGACAATTTCAACGTGTGCCCGTAGGATGCACCGCTAGAGGTCTTCAGGACGCACCTCATCGTGTTCCTTATCCAGCTCTTTGGTTAGAGCATATTTCCAACCACACACGGCGATATCTGCAACGCTGAGTTCATCGGCCTCATCGAGTCTTTGGTGGACGCAGCATTTGGGGCGATGCCTTGGTACAGCTGGGGATCAGTGGTTTTGTGCACCACATATCGGGGGTTATGTGACGCTTGCTAGTGCGCCACTACTGGTATCCCCAATCTGGCTATTTGCTACATGCTCCTGCAGCTATGGAGCTGGGAGTACTTCCCTATCGGGCGTCCAACCATTGTGATGTTAGACGGGCCCACTATGGGCATCCGGTGGACTGCTGCCTATCTGAGGTGGGCGAAGGGCAAACTGTCCAGGTGCTACTTGCTGTGGCACAACGAGTTCGAGTCATTGCACGACAGCGACACCATATGGGATCCATGGACGGCTGATTTTGTGCATCGTGTATCGCTGTACGGGTTGTCCTTGCATTGCCTAGAGGACACGGAGCTATGGGCAATGACACAACATCTGGTGCTCTTATACATGGTGGAGGTTTACGCGCCACAGCGCGTGATGCGATAGTTCGATTTGCACTAGACCGTGCGCTCTCTGGACGGCAGTTTCCTACCATAAGCCGTACACTGGTGAGTCAAACTCCATCTGAGTACTGTGTACACTTTGTATGTCTTGCTATATAACGTCGATGATTCTAGAAATGCAGGAAATCAAGGGCTGGTCAACATGGTACGGACTAGCAGCTAATGCAACAGTAGTGGACAACAGCATGGACGGACAGGGTGCACCTCGATGTCATCATGGAGAAGTGTCCGTACAATGTCGAGACGTACGACGAGTACCTGGAGTGGTACGTACCCTGGTTGGACAAAAAATCTTTGAGTTGTGCTGGTCAAGAGATTCTGCTAAAATCTGTGGCTCAGGCGGTTCCAACATACCCAATGAGTTGTTGCTAAATCCCAGCTAGTGGCGAATCTACCGTGGGTGTTTATGGGTGCTCGAGCACCCCCTCCTCCCACTGTGGTTGAAGAAGACCCGGTCGGCCCAGAGGGTGAAGAACCGGACGTGGGAGGTTAGAGGATGAAGATCCGGACTGCCGGAGGCTGGCGGTTGAAGCATGAGGCGGTAGCACTGAGGCCCAGTCGGTGTCTTAAAGCCTAGCGCCCTAGCCAGCCCAAATTAGTGGCAAATACTAGCCCAAAACCACAAGACAGCAGAACAGTTGATTAGGTCACGAGGAAGATGAACAAGCACAACACAATGCGACACGTCGACACTGAACAGTAGATAAGGTCACAGTCTCACGTCTCACGGCGACGGCATCACGAGTCGCGGAGTCAGTAGCCCACAGCCCCGCGTGGGGGAGAGGGAGCTGGGAAGGGGGAGGCGGTCGCCGGTTGGTGACTCGACGCGGAGCCGCGGAGGGGGAGGCCGGGGGCGGTTGGCGGCCTGACACGGAGGTTGGCTTGACGCGGAGGGCAGAGGCACGGAGCGAAGGGGCCAAGGGGGAGACGGTCAGCCACTCGGTGGCGGCTGGGCGCTAGCGTGGCTGCGCGGGCGAGGTTGAGCGGCATAGCGGGGCTAGCGAGGCCGAGCAGGAGTGGCGGAGCGGTGGTCGATGGACGAGGCGACAAGTGACGACGACGATGAGATGACCCGGCTATTCCCCATTCACTGTTTGCCAAATGAAGTGGTGAGTGGTGACTGGTAAGCTCATGAGTCATTAGCTATGTGCTGTGACCTGTGAGGCATTGAGGTGTGACCGCGTGAGCACTAAGCAAGTGAGCAGGTCTGCAGCTGTAGGTGAGGGCGTGAGGCACTGAGCCCATCGTCTGCCCGAGTGCGTAATGCCTGACTACCCGTGATTCCATGAGGCGTGTCGGCGTGAGTGCGTGACCGCATGTGGGCACTGTCACATTGAGTAAGTGAGTAACGAGTTATTATTCAACTGATGTAAATTATTGTTTAATCTATACTCAACAGTAGCCATTATGCATTAGCCGATTAGCTAATTTGTTTAATTAGTTGTTGACTGCTTGTTGTTTAATTATTCTTAGATTTACAAAAATGGAGAAGCGAACTTTGCACAAATATTTCTCAAATAATGCAACTAGCAGTAACACTCCAACCATACAAAGCAGAACTAAAGCAAAAAAGGTTTGTCATGAATTTAATTCAGATGATATTATTGGTGATCTAGCATGTCGCAAACCAATTGAAGATTATCCTAATGAGATTAGAGATCAAGTTAGGAGAGCATATCTGTTGTAGGGTCCAACTCAACCAATTGGTCATGTTTTCCAAAGAAAATGCAAGGTTCAATTTCAAGATCCTTTCAAAAATCATGGTATAATAAGTTCGACTGGTTATAATATAGTGTGGAAAAGGATGCCGCCTTTTGTTTCTATTGCTTTCTTTTTAAGAAGCTGTCACACCCCACTTATTTTGGGAGGGATGTCTTCACAAAAATTGGGTATGTGAATTGGAGAAGTGCTATGGAATCTTTCAATCAACATGTTGGTGGACCTACTAGTGTCCACAACACTGCAAAGTTAGATTGTGAAGATTTCAGAATCAAAGAGCAAGTGTAGATCATAAATTAAATACTTATAGCAAGGAATCCGAAATTGCATACAAGATTTGTTTGACTGCTTCTTTAGGTTGTGCAAGATATCTCATTCAGCAAGGTGAAGCTTTTCGTGGGTACAACGAATCATCTACTTCCATGAACAAGGGCATTTTTTGAGAGTTTGTGGATTGGTACATTGATAAAAAGGCTGATGTGAAGGAGGCTTTTGAATTTGAGGGTGGTGGCAATTGTTTGATGCTTTGTCCGGATATACAGAAGGAACTCGTGAAATGCTGTGCATAGGAGGTCATATAGGTGATTAAGGATGAGATTGGAGATAGGAACTTCGTAGTGCTTATTGATGAGTCTCGTGATTCATAACTAAAGGAGCTGATGTCTGTGATTGTGAGGTTAGTTGTATATATAATGTTTTTTAGTCATATCATTTATGATTTGTGCATTGTGGTTTTGTTTTAACATTGTAAAATTCATACTATGTAGGTTTGTAAATAAAGAAGGGAAGATCATGGGAAGTTTTATTGGTATTGAGCATGTCACTTTGTGTATATCTGTTGCATTGAAGGAAGCTTTGGTTCGTGTGCTTGCTAAGGTTGATCTACCTATTTCTAGGCTATGCGGACAGGGTTATGGTGAAGCTTCAAATATGAGAGGGGAATTTAATGGCTTGCAGAGAGTAATACGAGATGAGAATCCGTATGCTTTCTATGTCCATTGTTTCGCCCACCAATTGCAATTAGTGGTTGTCACTATCGTATGTTGTAGTGGTGCTATTGCTGATTTCTTCAACTATGTTCTCTTGATAATGACCACTATGAGTGCATCTTGCAAAAGAAAGGATGCTTTGATGGAAAAGCATCAGGAAATCTTATTGGAGAAATTGGAGAATGGTGTGCTCTCAACAGCAATAGGCTTGAATCAGGCAACTAGCCTATCTAGACCTGGAGATACTAGATGGGGCTCACATCTTAAAACATTACTTCATATATACCAAATGTGGGAATCAGTGCTTGTGATGTTAGAGATGCCATGTAAAGATGCAGCATATCCTTCAGGTCATGGTGGAGCAACAGGTTTGATACAAAAGATGGAGAGTTTTGAATTTGCGTTCATAATGCATTTCTTGATAGACTTGTTAAGCATTACACATGAGTTTTCACTTTCTTTGCGAAGAAGGGATCAAGATATTATTGAAGCTATTGGTTTGATTGTGGATGTGAAAACGTGCATGCAAGACATAAGGGACAATGGGTGGGAGCCATTGTTCAATACAGTTGAGAGACCATGTGGAGGCGACCCCGTGTGTGTGATGAGTAATTGACGCATGTTCTAAAAAATTTGAGTTTGGTTTGTGTGGTTCGTGCCATGTCGTTGCGTGGTGCAGTCAGTTTCGGTCGGACCTGGTCAAACCTGGTCGAACGTGCTTAAGGTGGTTATTCTTTTGATTCGACAGGTTTGGGCTTTTTTGTGCTTAATACTCTCTCTAATGCAATTGTGTGATTACGTTATCTCGAACGATGCTATGTGATTTGTTTCTTGTCTGTGATGGCTGCAGGACGTTGAGGCTAAGTCATGGCGAGGCACGGGATGACCGGACTAGGCACAGGTGGTGCCAAGGTCAAAGTGGTTGGGATGTGCCGAAGACGGCGTGGACTCGAGGTGGTTGCGAGGCTTGGACGGCAAGGAATGAGGAAGCTTCCCGGAAAATGCAGGAGGGGCATTTCGGTAAAAGTGCAAAACTGCATGAGGAAGCAGATTTGGTTTTTGGTTTAGCGGGTAAAGCGAGTGAGAAACCCGTTAAGCAAAGGCTATAAATAGGAGATGTGTCTCCTGGTGAATGCATGTCTTTGAGAGGTTGTTGTAGCTTTGGGGGAGTTTGTTTTGCTTTGTGCTTTATTTGTTGAGAAGTGGGTGAGCAGAGCAGAGAGGGTTGTTGCCCATGTCTCCTGCGTAAGAGTGTTGAGGAAAGGAGGATGTAGTAGCATATCTTCTCAACCGCGTATGGGGTTATCTTAAGTGTGTGTTCTTGGTGTAAGAAATGGCTGTGAACAATCCTTTGTAAGCATTCTTGTCTCAGTATCAATATCATTGTGAGAGACTTTGTGCTTTGAGTTGTTCTTCTGTGATTTGTTTCGGTTTAGTTCTTCATTTTTGCAGCTCTCTGTTCTTCTCGTTTTATCTCGTTTCTCAGTTGTTTCATTGACTAGTTCCTATTCTTGTGTGGCTCTGAATGGGAATTAGCCTCAAGACCGTTTGGTCAATCTATTCCTAAGAGCAAGAGGTTGGATCAAAGAGTTCATTCCTTTTCAAATCATGCGCTATATTTTCCTCTATTCTTGTGTACTTCTAGGGTTTACTATGCGGGGAGGCAGAGGAATCAGGCTCTCTTGATTTCCTGAATGAAAAGGTGATTTTGCTTTTTGTGTTTGTTGAGAGATGATTCTCTGTTGTGATTGAGAAGCCTCATGCTCAAAGGATTCATGAAGTTCAAAGAATTTGGATTTTGCTCCTCTTGCAGTTCTCTTTTCGACAAAAATTCATTTCTTTGTTTCATTTGATTTTTGTCTAAATCTCCTTGTTTCTGAGGACAATCTGCTGTTTGAGTTGTAAGTCTAAATCTTTTGGGCAGAGGAGAGCTGCAAGTTTACATTGATTTCGAGCCTTCTTCAGTACTTCCGTGCAAACAGCCTTTAGTTCATTTTTCGGTTGTCTAGCTGTTCTCTTTTCTTCTTTTGCTTTTCGGCTTGGCCTTGCTTTCCTTGTTTTTCAGTTGAGCTGCAACTTGCCTATATTCTCTTCTTTCTGAGGGTACTTCACTGTTTAGGTGGAAGTCACGGTCGTTTGATCTGGAAAGAGAAGTATTCGTTTTGTCCTTTTTCTTTTTCAGTGCCCCCTGCAGTAATCACTATTATCACCTGTTTTCAGTCAGTGCCCTGCTGCAGGCTGCTGTCCCTAAACCGACTCATTGCTTGCATGTCTTTTTGTCTTTTGGTTTTGCTGTCCCTAATCTTCTCTCAATTAGTACCTTTGTTGTGGTGCAGTTTTGGGATTTCAGACAGGCAACTCTAGTTTGTTTCAGCCAAGTGTGCATCCAGTTTGTATTTGCTGTTTGGGTTAGTGTTCTGGTTACTTAATCTGAAAAAGAGTAGCAATTGTTAATCTTTTCATCTGGCTTCTGTTCCATTTGGTTTTTATTGTGCCGATTTTTTTTAGTCTTAGCGCCTGCTGCCTTTTCGGCTAATATGCTTTGTGCTCAAAGTTCAGCAGCTTCTTTTTCTGTGTTTCTTTGTACTTTCTTCTTTTTATTGCTTCTCTGGATTGCTGCTAACCAAGACAGATTCAGTGTATTTTGATCTGTGTTCGATTCCTTCTCAGTTCTTTGCATTTCAGTCGCCGTTTTAGTTTGTCCTATTTCGGTTTGACCTCTCCCTGTTCTGTTTTCGGTTGGGTTCAGTTTCCTACATTTCATTCACTTCTCCAGTCTGGTTTCAATACTTTGCCGATTGCTTCTGTCCAAGTTTTTGATCTTTTTTCTCGGATGGAAATTGTGCTCTTTTGTCTCAAATAGATTGCACTTCCAGTTTTCTTAATTTCTAAAGAGGACTTCTGTCTTAATTATCTGATCTCTGTTTTGTGTTCTTTGCTGCGATTTCCAGTGAGCTTGCATTTACTTACTTCATAGCTCCTGTAGCTATCGGAGAAGATTGTGTGCGAATACTCAGGGGGCGATTTTAGATTGCACCATTCACCCCCCCCCCCCCTCTGTTGCCGTTTCCGATTCTACAACAGTAAAACGCTTTTGTGAGTCAAATGAGATTGATGTGCCAGGTATGGATGATTACATCAGAGTAAAGGGTAAATCTGCACGTCGGAAGTATAAAGTTACTCTCATTCACTATTATTGGATTGATATTTTCAATGTTGCTCTTGATGCCATTATGGCAGAGATGGATCATCGTTTCAATGAGGTTTCTTCAGTGTTATTGGTATGCATGTCTTGTGTTGATCCAAGCAACTCCTCTAAGTTTGATGTGCAAAAGCTAATTCGCCTTGCTGAGATTTATACAGCAGATTTCATTATAGCTGATTGTTTGTTGTTAAGAAATCAACTTCAAACATTCATTCTCAATGCTAGAAGAAGTGTTGAATTTCATGAATGACGTGATCTTGCAAAGGTTGCTCAAAAGATGGTTGAAACCAAAAAAAATATATAACTTTTCCATTGGTGTATCACCTTATCGAGCTCACATTGATACTTACAGTGGCAATAGAATCAGTTGAAAGAATTTTTTCAGCAATGAAGATTATTAAAACAGATTTGCGATTCATTGGCTGAAATGGCAACATCTAACAAGATCAAAGTTTGCGGGGCGAATGGGCTTTCATGATGTTAAGCTTTTTAATGAAGCGATGTTGGGGAAGCAAGGATGGAGACTCATCACGAGATCCGACTCTTTGTGCAGCCAGGTAATTAAAGGAAAATATTATCCTGAAGGAGAGTTCTTGACAGCAACAAGGAAGACGAGGTCTTCTAGTACTTGGAAAGCGCTGCTATATGGGAGGGAGGCTCTCCAGAATGGCTTGGTTAGAAGAATTGTGGATGGTGAATCAACTGATGTGTGGAATGACAATTGGATTACACCCACTTCTTCAATGAAACCTGTGGGAAGGCTCATGGAAACACCAATCTCAAGAGTGAATGAACTGCTAAATCCAATTAGTCGGGAATGGAATGAGCCGTTGATTCGGTCTACATTTTTTAAACCGGATGCTTATGCTGTTCTCCAGATTAAAGTAAGCAATTCCATGCACGAATATGTGTTAGCCTAGCCTATGAAAGGAATGGCATCTATTCTGTCAAATAAAACATACAAAATGCTGAAAGAGGAGAAGATTGCAAAGGAGATGGAGGAAACGTTTGCAGGTGAAGGTTCAGTGGGTCTGGAACACCATTGGTGGAAACATTTGTGGAAGCTGAAAGTGCACCAAAAAGTTCGAATTTTTTGGTGGAGGGTCATTCGAAATTTTCTTCCGACAAGAGCAGAATTACATAGGCGGCATATTGAGCAGCTCGCTGCATGCCCAACTTGTGGAGCATGTGAGATCACAGAATGCACTTTTGCTAATTTTGAAGGACCATATGAGAAGATGTAAAATAATGTTGTGATGAACCATTATAAGTTTCGTAGAATGATTTAATGTTTTTGCAAAGATTATATTTGATTTGGATTGATTTCTGAAAGTTCCAGAAAAATCGATAGTACCGTAGTTGTGAATGCAGTAGTAGCGTAGAGCGGTAGTACCGTAAGGCGGTAGTTCCAAATTTGTGGCGGTACGTTTTTTTCCAGAAAGGTCCAGTATAAGTTTGCAATGTGCAGAAATACCGTTTGAGAAGCGGTAGTACCGCAATCTGATGAGTCTTGGTTTGGTAAATGCAGTACAACCGATCTTCCCAGAAAAACAGGGCTTTGGGGAACTGAGTCATGGATCGAGTTGGGATGACCTGGGTCATTGGATTAAGATTGCATGATGCATGTCTTGGCTAATGTAGGTCGTTGGAAAGAATTTGTGTCTGGAAATGATTTCTTTGTCTTTAGATATGCATAATTGTTTGGAGTCAACTATGGCCAACGACAATAATCAGAGTTAGGCTCATGGAGGAGTTGTGGCCCAAAACAATCGACGATGCCGGGTGAGACGGTGAGTTCAAGCATGGCACGTGAAAGGCGTGAAATGTAGAAGGCGAGTTCGAACGGCAGGATGACGCTATGTAGCTTGCACGGGCCAAGTAAGCCATGGTTCGGTGGAACCAGGATGGAGAGACTTAGCGACTTATAGCAAGCTAGTGGTGCACCTATAGGTGGTAAGTATGGCAATTGTTTGCAGTGATTGGTGATGACCAAGTTAAGGAAGGGTATTTTGGTAGTTTGACCAAAACACCGAAAACTATCTTTGATCAAAACCGCGGCGCATGGGCGATACGTTAGAGAGTGGTTTAGGTCAAGGTGGAGTTAGTTTGATCAAGGCAGATCAAGTTTAAGGATTTAGCGGATGCATACTTATGTGTTTTGAAAAGCGTGCATAAGTGAAATTGTGCGAGTAAAACCTGTGTGTGTAGGGTTAACGGGTTTTTTCTATTATAATAGTGAATCGTATCCACTAAGATGATTAGGTGTTTGGTTGTCTACCTATAAAAGGGGTTGGAATAGAGACATGTGAGTTAACCATCCAACACATCTCTTGTGCTCTCTTCTCTAGATTTAGGATTAGGGTTTGAGAGTGAGTACCTTATGTGCTATTTGTCCTCCAAGGTGCAGTAGCTATAAAACCTATCTTCTCAAGTAAGCAATACATCAATCATTATGCAACTCTTGAATATCTTTTATTTTTTATTGACGTGCTTGAGTTTTGGTTAGTTTTGATATCTCTTTTTTCCTTCTTATGATCTTGCTATGCCATGGATATATAAGAGATAGAGATAATTCTTGGGAATACATCTTCAACCATGTAGGCACTTTGATAGCAAGATTTACGAGTAAACCCGGCTTTTGCTTGACTTTGGCCTCTTTGGTTCATCTCTTGATCCAAGAGTTTTTGACTTGGTTTCTCTTGTGATCTAATTTGCTATGACATGTAGAAATACAACTAGACCCTTCTTGGTCACCATTATCCTAAGAGCAAGTTGTATTCATTGATTTTGATTTTGACATGTTTCGGTAGACCTTTCCTTCAAATTGATAAAGGTCTCAACTTTAGCCATGATTTTCATAATTGTTTGTTGGAATAGGTTCTTGAGAACCTAGAGAAGCTCTTTGCAAAATTTTATGTTATTTGGATCTACGAATCAAAAGTTCCATCAATTTTAGTTTTTAAACTTAGGCTGATTTCACTATTCGTCGAAAAAAGGAAGTACCGTAGTTATAACAAAAGTATTTTGATTTTTAAAAGTACCGTAGTTATAACAAAGGTATTTCTGATTTTCTTGATTTTTCTCAAAATTTTAGATGTTTATTTTGTTTGTTTGGTGTTAGTTTCTCATTTTATTTTTTATAGCTTTGTAACTATTGGGGTGAAGGAGTGTTGAATACTTGGGAGAAAATTAGAAAGCATTGTTCACCCCTCTTTATTGTCATATTCGGTCTTCCAAATTTATTTTGGAAAGAAATTAAGAATATCACAGGGAAGAGATTGCCACGCCTTCATCCTGACACTTGGGCTAAGGACCTAATCGTTGGTGACTTATGCTCAATGGAAGATACTGCTCTTTTATCTGTGGAGCATGGTCACTGTGGACGGCTCGGAACAACCGAAACCATGGAATGACCTCGTGGAATCATAGAGCAGCGGCAAGGTTTGTTTCAGACCTGGTTTTTCAACTAATCAGTTTGTCGGCTGACCAACCTATGGCGGAATATTAAGTGGAAAGAGCCTAACAAGGTTTGTCGAAGTTAATAAAGATGGTGCTTTCATAGTCGACCAAAAGAATGGTGGAACAGGCGTGGTAATTAGAGGCCCAAATGGTGAGTTCATTGCAGCGGAATCAACATGGTACTCAAATATGCAGGATGCTCTAATGACTAAAGCCTTATCTGTCCAAGATGGGCAAGACTAGCAGCATCCATTGGATGTAGGAGAGTGGTCCTAGAGCTGGATAACAAGACATTGGTACGATGGTTCAACTCTAACGAATGTGAAGAGTCAGCTGTAGCTGGTGTTTGGCATGATATGCAAGAGCTTACAAAATGTTTCGAATCTTTTACAATTTCTTTTGTCGGTCGCGAGGCTAATAACGCCGCACATGTTTGTGCTAGATATGCTAAGGAAAATTGTTGTTTGTTTGTACTTGGGTGAGGAGCACGCCGGACTTCCTTGTGGCCGCACTCATTGATGACTTTATTACTTTTGTTGAGTAACAAAGCTATTATGTATTTACTTGAGAAGGTAAGTTTTATAGCCATTATATTTTAGAGGACAGAAGACACACAAAAACACTCAACTCTCAAACCCTAACTCTAAATATAAGAGTACAAGAGAGATGGATAGGATAGATTGCATAAGTATTCATCTCAATTCCTTTATATAGGCGAGCTAACCAGCCACACCTAGCCCTTAGTGGATATTATCCACTTAACACAATGAAAAAACTCGAAAACCCCACATACACGGGTTTTACTCACACATGTTTACTTATACGCGCTTTTCAAAGTACATAAGTCTGAATCCGCTAAGTCCTTAACTTTGATCCGTCTTGATCAAACCAGCTTCTCCTTGATCTAAACTGCTCTCTAAGCACCACTCATGTGCCGCAGTTTTGATCTAAGGCAGATTCCGGTATTTTGGCCAAACTACCAAAATAACCTTTCTTAACCAGGTCATCTTCTTCCAATGCAAGCAATCGTCATGCTTACCATGTTTAGGTTCACCATTGGCTTGCCAAGCGTCAACAAGTCTCTCGCGCTCCGGTTCCACGGCACCACGTCTCACTTTGATCGACCAAGCCACATGGTGTAAATCTGCCGTTTGAACTCGCCTTCAACATTTTTCGTCTTTCTTATGCCATACTTGAGCTCACCATCCCACTCGACAACCTTGATCATTCAAGACCTCGGCTCCTCTGTGAGCGTAGTCCCGATCCTCACCATTGACCATGTGACTTCAAGTGACCCTACACATTCAAAGACCAAGAAATCATTTTCAGGTACATGTTCTTTACAACCTAACCCACGTTAGGCAAAACATGCATCATACAACCTTAATGTAATGACTTAGGTCACTCTAACTCCATGCACGACTCAATTTCCCAAAATCTATTTTTCTGCAAAATACGGTAGTACCGCTCCCTATATGTCGGTATACCGCACCGCAGTACTACAGCTCCCCAAGCTGGTACTATCGCACCTTGCATTCTCTAAATGGGCCTCTGTAGAAAAAATGTACCACCATATAATCAGTGCGAAATCATTTAGCTTTGGCTAGGTTTTGGCCATTCTGTCAAACTGGCTTTTCAATGTCTATGTCAACTTTACGGAGGCCAAAAAGATGTGGGATGAGCTGAATGAAAAATATTCAGAAGGGGATAATGGGAATGAGTATGTCATTACTGCTAATTACTTGAGCTACAAAATGGTAGAGGAACGGTCGGTAATAGAGCAACTTCATGAGCTACAGCACCATATACGTGATTTAAGTTAGTACGATTATCTCCTACCAAAGAGTTTTCAAGTAAATATCATATTGGCCAAGTTACTGCCTTCATGATGAGACTTTATGATTGCTCGTAGACACATTAAGGAGCATGCCAGGGCCAGCAGTGATGAGAAGTCCCATGTCCAAGCCCACCATATGGAAGTCAAGAACTTTAAGAACAATGGGAAGAAAGTCAAGAATCATCCCTAGAACAAACCTAAGACCCAGCCATTGAAGAAGAAGAAGGTGAGCTTTACCTATTACGTGTACGGCAAGGAAGGCCATACGGCCAGCAAGTGTCATGACCGTAAAGGCAAGGGACTATCTGTAGATCAGCACAAGAGTACGGTAGAAGCCAATGTGACTATAGCCAGTCCCATCTCAGATAGGTACGTACCTTAGGCCTTTATGGCTAATTCATCAATTGATTGGTGGATTGATACAGGTGCAACTAGACATATCTGTGCTGATTGTTCATATTTATCTTCATTTTAGGGTGACACCGGTGGCTCTATCCTAGTAGGCAACAACGCTGCTACTACAGTATATGGGATTGGCAAGGTCTTCTTGAAGCCCACTTCTTGCAAGAAACTCATCCTTGGAGACATACTGTATGTACCTGCAATGTCCCATAATCTGATTAGTGGGTCCATGCTTTGTTGGCAAGGAATAAAGCTTATTTTTGAGTCTAATAAGGTCATGTTGACCAAATTTAGTACTTTTGTAGAAAAACTATGAAAGTGGAGATATGTTCCACTTATCCATTCTTAATTTCAATAATCCAAATATTTTTAATGTTATTCATTGCGAAAAGTTCATGATATTTGGCACTCGTTTATGTCGTGTTAATTTTAAAGCCATAGAGCGGTTAAGCAAAATGAGTTTAATTCTAAGTTATAAGTATGAGAAGGGCTTAAAGTGTGAAGTGTGTATGCAAGTGAAGCAGTCTTGAAAACCTTTCCATAGTGTTGAGAGACGAGGCACTTCTCCACTTGAGTTAATCCATTATGATCTTCGTGAGATGAATGACATTTTGACTAAGAGATAATATATTCTATACTATTAGGGAGTTGTCGATTCGACAAACTACCATCAGCGAAGGGCTTAACTATTGTATGCCACTTGGTTCAACTGAAATTCTATTATATGCCATTGCCATCGATAGGGTATGTTTGCCCAGAAAATGACAATTTTGCCTCGTTCAAATCTATCCCTATTATAAAAATTAAATATAGGGAACATTGGCTAAGCCAAAAATACTAAAATTTTTTTGGTAGATCATTGGGGCTGTGTATAACTCAAATATAAAATTTCATGAACTAAATCTTCCATTTGTTCTATTTTTGAAATTCAAAACAAAATCAACCTATTTGAGCTATTTTTAAAACTGGGACAAATTCACTATATCAAAATGGAAAATAAAATTTTTCAAGAGCTATGTGACATCTTAAGAGCATGTGAGAAGGTTTCTAGAATTTGTAGATCTCATGTAGTCTCTGTTTGTAAATAGTAACCTTTATTAGCATTTAAATTAAAAATCTAAAAATTTTCTTTGAATAGTGCCTTGAAATTTTTTTTATCTCACTGACATATTGATAACACCCCTGTGAAGTTTCATAATTTTTGGAAGATGTTTGCTATTTTAAATAAATGGGATCTTCGGTCTTTTGGAGGGGCATTTTTGTCTTTTTACAGAAGATAACGGTCAACCCTAATGGTGAACTAACGGCAGTGGCATATAGTGGAACTAATCTCAAGGTCAGTGGCATACAGTAGTTAGACCTTTCGCTGATGGCAGTTTGTCAAACCGACCACTCACCAGTGCATAGAATCTATTCCCTCTTTAACTAAAGGTGGCAAGCGTGACTTATTTACTCTTATTGATGATGCGACTAAGTGCTGTAATATTTACTTAAGTTGAAAGATGAAGCACTAGATCATTTTAAATTTTACAAGGTTGAGGTGGAAAATCAATTAGAAAAGAAAACCAAACGGTTGAGATCGAACTGAGGAGGTGAATATATTTCTAAGGAATTCTTCCAATTCTGTAAAGAAAGTGGAATAATTCATGAAGTTACTCCACCGTATTCTCTCCAATCAAATGGAGTAGCCCAACGTAAGATCTGGACTCTTTGTGTCTTGGTGAATGTCATGTTACAAAGTTCAAGTATGTCGGACTCATAGCGGGTTGAGGCAATTCCCACAGCTAATTATATTCTGAATAGGGTGTCTCTCCATAATAGTGAAGAAACACCTTATGAAGGATGGAAGAGGAGAAAACCGAATACATCATTTCTTCGTACTTGGGGTTGTCTTGCAAAAGTGCATGTGCCTTTACCGACGAAAAGGAAACTTGGTCCCAAGACTGTTGATTGTGTCTTTCTAGGATATGCCCATCATAGCACAGTATACATATTTCTAGTAGTCAAATTCAAGGTTAGCGATACAGCTAATAATGTATTTATGGAATCTTGTGATGTGACTTTCTTTCAGAATGTGTTTCCTATGAGAGCAAATGGAGTCATTTTTCCTAATGGTTCTTATGAACACTCTATTTTTCCTAGTATGGATGACACAACTCCTGAATTGAAGTTGACGAGGAGTAAGAGACAAAGGACTGAGAAGTCTTTGGGCGATGACTTTATCACCTATCTTGTAAATGATGAACCACATACCCTTTCAGAGGCATACACATCCCCAAATGCGGAGTATTGGTAGGATGCAGTCTATGGCGAGATGGATTCCATCATTGCTAATAAAACTAGGATATTACTAATCTTCCAAATGGATATAAACCAGTGGGCTACAAATGGATCTTCAATAGAGAAGCAAAGGCCTGATGGTACTATTGAAAAGTAGAAGACTTGCTAGTGGCTAAGGGTTTTACACAAAAGGAGGGTGAAGACTATTTTGACACATACTCGTCTGTAGCTCAATTACCCACAATTCGAGTGATTTTAGCACTAGTTGTTGCATGTAAACTCCAAGTACGTTAAATGGATGTTAAAACCATTTTCCTAAATGGAAGTTGAATGAGGAGATTTACATGCAATAGCCTGATAGTTTTGTGTCTAAAGGGTAAGAGAGGAAAGTATGCCGCTTGGTTAAATCCCTGTACGGTCTAAAACAAGCTCACAAGCAATGGCTTGAAAAATATGATAATACATTGGCTTCAATCAGCTTTTGTGTTAACAAAGCCGATAAGTGCATATATTATCAATTTAATGGGAGTGAATGTGTCATCCTCTATCTTTACAAAGATGACATACTATTGTTCAGGACTAACATGGATGTAATCAATAAAACCAAGTCATTTCTCTTTCAGAACTTTGATATGAAAGATCGTGGTAAGCTGATGTTATTCTAAACATCAAGCTGTTAAAGGCTGAGAATGGGATTACCTTAATACAATCTCATTATGTGGATACGATCCTGAACTGTTTTAGATTCATGGATGCTAAGCCTATAGCCACACTCTATGATCCAAATGCTAAGCTACATAAAAACACTGGACATGAAAAAGACCAACTTAAATACTCTCAAATAATTGGGTCCTTGATGTATTTAACTAGTGCAATGAGGTCTAGCATCTCATATACTTTAAGTAGATTGAGCCGATACACGACCAATCCAGGAGACAATAATTGGATAGCACTAGAAATGGTACTAAGGTATCTAAAAGGAACTAAGAATTTGGGGGATACATTATACTAGCCATCTGGCAGTCTTAGAAGGATTCGATGATATAAAGGCTATAAGTGGTATTCACTCTAGCAGGTGGGGCTGTTGTGTGGAAGTCTTCTAAATAGACTATCCTTATACAGTCTACCATGAAGGCTGAGCTAGTAGCACTTGACTCAGCAGTAGTAGAGGCGAAATAGCTCAAAGAGTTTCTTTCTGACCTACCAATATTGGAAAAGCCAATACTAGCTGTCTTAACATACTACAATAACCAAACCATTTTGATTAAGGTTAAAAGTAGGAAAGACAATATGAAGTCCTCAAAACACATTAAGAGGTGACTTAATTCAATTCGTTAAGCCAGAGAGACTGGTGTAATCACTATGGAATATATCCAGTCTGAAAGGAATTTAGCAGATCCATTCACTAAAGGAATGGCGCACAAGGCCATTCTGACAGCATCAAAGGGAATGGGGGCTCATACCCATTTGATGGTCTTGAATGGTGGTAACCTACCCTAGAAGAGCGGAGATCCCGTGAACTAGGATCTAGGAAAACAAATTGTAAAAGATTGAGAGTACACCTTAATTAGAATCTCTTGAGCTTGCAGTACTCTAAACTGTATGGCAGGTTGAGCAATAGCTCTTAATGAATTCGATGCCTTATATGGCAACAAGCACTGCCCTACGGTGTTCCTTGGAGAATTCACCTAAGTGAGTATGGTCATGTGGTCACAATCAAAAGAATGTAAGGGTATGCTTTTTTGAATACTCATAAAAAGATATGGGAACATGACCATAATGTTCCAACTCGAGAGTTGCGGTTCAGCTGCCCTGTACAAAATGTAGCATAAGTAAAATCTCTCACACCAAGACACTAGATCAAGACGTACGCATCCCTCCGTTGTCTGTGCAGAGTCATAGCTTTTGCTGCTAGGCATTGGGTTCAAACCTACAAGGTACCCTTGTTGAATAACTGTATATAAAACTAAGCTACTTCAACCCTATTTGATATGTCACAAATTGAGGTAAATTTGGTGGGGATTGTAGGACAATTTGGGAATTTCCCTCAATTCAAGGATAAAACAAAAAGGAAAAATAAAACCAAAGTGGGGCCCATTTGTAAGAGAGATGAAAAGGAAAGATAAGGCTGTCTGCACCAAACACCCGTGAGAATGGGATCTGAATTGATTCCCTCCTCTTCATGCAATGGACTCGGTCTGGCGTTGTGGCGACGTCGCCTCCTTCTCCTCTGATCTCTGATCTCCCCTTTGTCTTTAAAAGTGAATCCATGTGAGAGGACATACCCAGATATGAGAGCAAGTGTAGTGATTTCTATGATCCCCTGTGCGGTTTGCTTTGGCAAACTCACTGGGTCTCGGTAATTTCATGCCGGTGAGGCTCTACTGGTTCTTTAAGGTATGGTCGACCTTGTTGGTTTCTAAAGTGGTTGTTTTAAGGTATGGTCGACCTTGTTGGTTTCTAAAGTGGTCGTTCTGCTGTAATCAACTCGCCATGGCTGGTCAGCCATGATCGATCTGCCATGGTCAACTTGCAGTAGTTGACCTACCATGGTCGAGTTGCTTCATCCGATTGGAGATTGTGTTGGCTTTGTGTGGCAACACTAGCATCTCGGCTTCATGATTTGGTGAGTACTGATTTGTAAAGTTGGGCATTGTATCTCCATTAACCTCTCTGATGATTTCCGAGCATACGTCATTTATTGGTTTTCTAGGACAACGTCTCTATGATGTGCCTTGCTCTAATGGCCAGCTTGGTGGCTTAGAGTGCCATCGCAATAGTGAGTATACTTGGTGCTTTTTGATTTCAATCTTTCTTAAAGTATGTCGTGCTAGTGATATGTGTGTGTGTGTGTGTGTTTGTTTGTTTGTTCATATCTAAATTGCTAATATCACTAGTGCTGGGGAACTTTTTGCATGATTTCTGTGGGCTGTGAGATTGTTCTGTGAAGAAAATTGGTCAAAGTGATATCAGTGTGACAATTTGTGGCTATAAGATAGACTGTGAACTACTCTGTTGTCTGTCCGAGTTGATTATTTACCTTCTCATATTGTTAATGCTTCTCTGTTAGAGCAATTTGCTTATGAATTAGCAATACTAGTTCTGCTAGTATTTACTTCAATTAATCGCAAACTGCTATTAGCATTTGGTAAGTAATTTTAGAGCTCACAGTCTGTCATTATCTCTTGGAAATTGTCACACCTTATTGTGATTAAGGCTTGACTATTAGTGGCGAGGAGGCCGCGCACACTACGCATGCAGGCCAACATCAGAGAGTAAAATCTAAACACAAATCTGTGCATTATGCAAGGTTTTGAGGCTCACATGATTACCCTGTTAATGTTTTCCTTTGTTCATATGACTGGAGCAAGACTTCAATGTTCAGATACCTTCTGTTGTTCCTCTTGTTATATAGAAATAACTGGAATATTACTTCATTGCTCATACTTAAATCTAGAATAAAACTAAAACTATTGCTGAAATTGCTTAATTTCCAACACTGTAGAGATTATTTTGAGGCGTTTCATAACCACATACCAAATTTTATCTTGTAAAGACATTTTTACATGATCTCTAATTCATCTAAAATTTTTTTTGTATAAAGAAATTTTTTAGATTCTTTGAACTATCTAGAGGCATTTTAATTATTATTTTGTTGGATGCCAGATAGTCACAAATTCACTTCAAGGTATATCTACTTGCTTGTTAGTGGAGCCATTTCTTGGAAAAGTGCTACGCAATCATGATATGAATGGAATCATCCGGAGAAGAGAGTATGTTTTTCTACTCATTTGTGGATACCAACCATTAGTTTTACCCGTTCAAGACCCCGTGTTCCCTATGTAGTGTTTTTTTTTGTCCGAACTCCAAATTGGACAACTCATATATGTGTTTCAATCTTCTCGATGAGATCATCATCTTGATAACATCCAAAATGAGATTAGAAGATGTTTTGATTATTAAAATTAAATAGAAAGGATCTTCGAAACTTGTTGATTACATTTTCAGAGCAGACTTCTCCTTACGAGTGAATTTGGCATAAAGAATTACCTCTGCAAAACACTGGTGGTTATATCTTGTAGGAATTCTATGATTCAGTTCAATTGAATCCTTAGATTCATACTAGGACCATGATGATTTAGTTTCAAGTCAAACAAAAGGCAAGGATTCACAAAAAATAAGAATCGCTTGATGATCACTTATTGAAAGGATGTAATGACTCGACAAAATCGGGAGAAAAAAAAAGTAGTTTTGTTATTCAAAGGGTGTAATGACTCGACAAAATCGAGAGAGAAAAAGTAGTTTTGTTATAAAAAAGGAAGGAATAAATTATTTATTTTAGAAATACTTTAATTTTTTTAGTCCGACTGCGAGGTCTGAACAGCGAGTATGTCAAAGACATCCAAAATTTGGTGAACTATTCCGCCACCCACAAAATCGGCCAGGGTTTGGCATAATTTATATTGTGGAATTGTTGTGATATTATGTTATACAGATACTTACGTAAACTCAAAGTCCTATAAGGATTACTAGTCCCTTTACTTAGATGAAAGAAAAGCACCTCTCCTACAACTATATAAAAGGTGAAGGGGCTACAAATTATATACGCATACATCGCCTAGGGGCAAGAGCAATAAAGTTGAGAGGCTATAGTGATTATATCTTTTGTCTACTTCTACTTTTGAGTGTGCTTGATCATTAGTAACGTGATCAATACTTCAATACGTTATCAGCATAATTTGCTCACGCGTACGCCACCTGGTACGTTTTCGCTAATTGATCAAGTTCAAATTAGTAGATTAGATTTGTTTAGTTTTTCCTCCAAATCTCTAGATTAGATTTGTTTAGTTTTTCCTCCCAATCTCTCCCCTCCCGTGAGCCTGTTTTCTAGCCTTGCCTCACTCACGTATTCGTCCGCCCACCCTAGCCGCATTCCTCTCACCGACCACGTTGTCCGTACCATCGGAGCCGCCAATGGCATTACTGAGATCGTGTCCATCCACGCCTTCGGTGTCATTCGCACTATTCCGATCAGCCATGTCGCCCATGCCATCCACATTGCCCTACCATAGCCATCGACCCGCATCGACGGTGCAGCCTAGAGTCCATCGCCTGGGAGCTTGGCATTGCCGCTGCCTCTGAGGACCTCGATTCTTCTGCACTAACCGCATCACCAGCAAGGTCTGCCATCCGAGCTTGCATCCTCCATGATGTTCGCCTCATAAGGACCGCCGACCACCCTGCGCCATGTGTGCCACAGTGATTGGCCACCCTAGATCGAGTCCACACCAATCGTGTCGCCCTGGATCTCCTCGACTGAGCCCACACCTTCGACGCCACCTTGGCCATCGCCGGCCACACCGCCATTCACACCACACAACCACACTGCAGGTAGGGCCTCTATCGATCCCATCATTCATGTCAAGTCACCATGCACCGCAGACGGGGCTTGCAACCCTACCCGCCATTCACGCCATGCCACCATGCGCCACAAATGGGGCCTCGGTCTACCCACCATTCACACCACCCCACCGCACGCCATAGACCGGGGACCTCAGCCTCGCTGTCGTTCAGGATGTGCCACCACGCGCCACACATTAGGCCTTGACCGCCCTCATTGTTCATGTTGTGCCACTACGCCACCCTAGATGGGAGGTGCAGGCCTCACAGTGCCACTTTATCGCCGCACCGCCTCAGCCTGCCACGCCATGCTCCAGTCGCCGTCATCGCCACCGCATCGCCTGGACTGCCACATCCACTCCTGCCGCCCTCGACGCCCCTCTGGTTTGGGCGGAACCCTAGAGGTGCCCAACTTAATTGGCCCTATGTGGGCCTAGGGATCCACATAGGCTGGATCTAGCCCAAACTGCCTGATAACAGCTCATAGGGGTTGTTAGGTCAGCCAATGAAAAATTTATAGAAAAGCTATCAGGGTTTTGTGAAATTACAGAGGAGTCCTCAGTTTATTAAAATTAGGTTCTTGGAACCAAAAAATTACATATTGGACCTTAGGTTTTATAGATTTTCATTCCAGGGGTATCCACATATGGAAATCTTGCAAATTAAACCCTAGGAAAGTTCTAGTTTTATTAATTAGTCTTTTATGACTTTATTTATTTACCAAAAAGTGTTTTATATTATAGAAATTGACTACAAAATTAAATGAAATCACTGGGAACTTGTGGACTCATATTTATTGTCAAGTAAATTATTTATATGATGTACTCGCATGTTTTGATTCATGTGGCTTATTTGTGAGCCAACTTATTATTGCTTTACATGATGTAGGCAACATGCTCGAGAGACAGTTCTGTGTGATGTTTAGCGATGCAAGGAGTTACTTAACCTAGGCAGAAAATGTTGTAGACTATTTGGAATACACACAATATTTGAGATGCCATCGAAATAGGTAGGAGTCATAATAATGCTACAAAGGACTAGTCTAGAAGTTTATCTATGAAAGAGTAGATTATTCCCTCCAAGACTAGTTTGCATGTGAAAAAGATCCCAAAGGGATATGGGAAGTTCTATGGAATTGTTTTGGTAAGCCATCAACTACAAGATCACGTGCTCCATGGGTCCCCTTTTCTAAAGTTCCCAATAAAGGAAGAGATCCCAATAAAAGAAAAAAGCAGAGATGATAGCAAGAAAGAAGGCAACCAAAGGAAGCTAAAAATCTAAGAGTTGAGGAAGGGAAAGTCAGATAAAGATACGTTATGAGCTAGGTGTGACTGTCATGGGCACTCTGCAAATACATGCAGTGTAGCCAAGCACCTAGTAGATGCATATCAAAAGGTCAAAATGAAAGCCAACATTCTTGATGAGATTTCAGGAAGTGACTCATGCCATGGTGTGGCATCAATAGATTTGTCAAAAGAGATGGAAGACCTTGAGTGTGCCATCATGGGTCCTCAATAGTAGACATATCAAACCTTAGCATTGAGGATTTCCCCATCAAAAAAGGACTTGTGTCATTTCCAAATGATGAAGATCTCAATTGAAGATCGTTTCTCTTAGAGAGTCAATTCATATAAATTTTAGGATGGTGTTAAAAATATAAAACACCAAGTTTTGCCTAAAAATCAACTATGTTAGGAACTAAATGTAACTTTCGTTCAAAAGGAGTCTTAATTAAGCATTTCTAGCTTGTGTGCATGATTTATTTTGTATTTGCTTTATGCAATGTTTTATTCATGCAAATTATATTTCCTGCTTATAGAGTACAATCAATGGAGAGGGAGCAAGAAATCTGTTTTGTTGACAGTTATACCACAAACACTATTTTAGAGATAGAGAGTACTTCCAGACTTTGAGCAAGAAAACTGGCAATGTCATAAAGACAGTTGGGAACTATGGTAATATTGTTGGATCTGGAAGGGCTACGGTTGTGTTACGATGGGAACCTGAATAATCATCGAGGATGTATTATTGTTCCTAGAATCAACGTGAAATATCCTATGTTTCAAGGATATCTGCTATAATGGTTTTCACTTGGAAACAGAGGACAAGAATGGTTCTGAGTACCTTCTCCTCACTAAGAGAGTAGGATATCAAAAAGAAACTTTAGAGAAGCTCCCTAGTTTTTCATCATGATTGTACTACACGTTTATTAAACGTAATTTATTATTGCGATGAACACACTCATAAAGGATTCAGACTTGTTCAAAATGTGGCATGAACATCTGGGGTATCCTAAAGAAAATATGATACGCAGGATCATGAAGATATTTGACATCCTTAAAACACACCAGTTTGTGTGTGTGCCCTGTGCTTAAGGCAAATTAATAACGAGACCCTCATCATAAACTTAAGGATGAACTACATGATTTCCTACAGAAGATTTAGGAGGACATTGTGGACCAATTGAGCCCATGGCATGGCCTTTCAGGTACTTTATGGTACTAATAGATACATCCAAGCGGTGGACGCATGTGTGCCTACTATCCACTAGAAATCGCATCTTTGCCAAATTGATTTTGCAGATTATTGTACTAAGAGCCAAATTTCCAGATCAAAGGATCCAATCTATACATATTGATAATGCTAGAGAGTTTACCTGCAAAGTATATAATGATTATTTTATGGCCTTCGACATAACAGTGGAATACTATATCCTGCATGCTTGTACACATAATGGACTTATAGAATATTTTACCAAGAGGATCAAATTGATTGTTCGACCTCTACTAATGAGGAGCAATCTCCTAGCTAGGTGTTGGGGACATGTTGTATTATGCGGGATTTGAATCTCTATCTATAATCAAATATCTAGAGCCCATGACGGGGGATTTTTTGAAAGCAAGATATATTGATTGTGTATTTAATGAAGAACTATTTATAGTATTAGGGGAGGAAAGGACCCTAATTTGGAATGCTAGAAACTATCATGGAATGATAGTACTATTCATAATGTGGATCCACACACTAAAGAATCTGAACAAGAGGTTTAAAGGATAATTGATTTGCAAATTCTTGCAAATAAGCTGCCAGAATTACTCACAGATCACAAAGGAGTACTGAAGTCTCACGTACCAATGGTGAATGTGCCTATTAAAGTTGAACAACCCTGGGCTTTGGGTTCCACTCATGAATCCCCTCCCTTGCACAAGAGAGAGACACCTCCAAGTTCAAAAGATTTCAAACCGTAGAGACGTCCACAGAAGAGACGTATAGAATAGGGCGAGACACTATGTAAATCGAATACAAATGAAGAATGTCCAATGATGGGCATTGCACCTCACCAGAGAGCTCGGGTGGGGGCACCCCATGTTGAAGCACAGGGGGGATGCCTAGTATAGGGGAGAGCGTACCCGCTGATAATAGGACAACGGAACACTTAGAATCTACTACATTGGGAAACCATGGAGGGTTGATTGATTTGAATAAAATGCCCATCAAATTGGATAAATAATTCACCAGAAATTACATGGAGACAGGAGAAATATAGTTGACACAAGTATGTGCTAATAGCAGCTGCTTTGCTTCTGAATTTGCTTTCCATATTGAGAATTCAGATATGGAACTAAAGACTATTGCTAAGTGCAAAGAATAAATGGAAAGGGTGTAACAGAAGTGGAACTAAACTTGCTAAGTAAGAGGAAATTCTTTGGAGTTGTGGTCAAGACACCTCAAGGCGTCATTCCTGTTGGACACAAATAGGTGTTCATAAGAATGCGGAATGAACACAATGAAGTGGTGAGACACAAAGCGAAATTATTAGCACAAAGATTTACGTAGAGACTTGGCATCGATTGTGATGAAACATATTCTCATGCAATGGATAGCATTACATTCCATTATTTGATAACAATGGTAATAGGCATGAATTTAAGTATGAAACTCATGGATGCTGTGACTGCATACTTATATGGGTCACTTGATTTTGAAATCTTTATGAACATTCTAGAGGAACTGAAGGTCCCACGTATGAGCATGGATGATAATTACAACATGTATAGTGCAAAATTGTAAACATCACTATACAGCTTGAAACGGGTGGTATGTTGTGCACCGACCAAGCAAATTCCTTGTGCTAAAGGAGTAAGTAAATAATGAAGTATGCCCTTGTGTGTTCATCAATAAATCCACTCATGGATTTTTGTATCATATTGATATATATTGATGAATTGAATATCATCAAACTATGGATGACATATTGAAGCAAGCTCCTACTAAAAGATAGAATTCAAGATGAAAGATTTAGAAAAAACCAAATAGTTTCTCGGCTTGCAGATTGAACATCTACTTGGTGACATATTGTTGCACCAAATCACCTACACCAAGAAAGTATTACAGAGATTTTATCTTGATAAATCTTATCCACTTGGTACTCCAATGATTATTAGATCGCTTGGAGTGGAGAAAGATCTATATGGCCTAAGAGTGAGAATGAAGATGTACTAGGGCTAGAGATTTCGTACTTAAGTGCGATTGGAGCACTTTTATATCTTGCAAATTTTACCAGGCCTTACATTGCATTTGCAGTGAGTTATTTGGTAAGATATAGTTCCCAGCTTACAAAGGGGCATTGGAATAGGATTAAAGGCATTCTCAGGTACCTATAGGATACTAGTGATCATGGACTCTTTTATCCCAAGGTTCAAGATACAAAATCATTGGATACTCAGACACTGTCTATCTTTCAGATCTCCATAATGCCAAGTCACAAACTAGATATGTCTTTGTAAGCAAAAATCTAGCTATCTCCGGGAACTCTGTTAAGTAGATGATAATTGTTATATCAACTAATCATTTGGAGATAATAGCACTATATGAGGATACCCATGAGTGTATATGGCTTAAAAAATTGATACATCATATCCGAGAGTAATGTAGTGTAGAGGTGAGTAAAAAGCTTCCACAGTCCTCTATGAGGATAATGCTGCTTGCATTGCATAGATGAAGAACAGTTATGTGAAGATTCCAATGACAAAGCATATACTCCCAAAGTATTTCAATTCCTATGAGCAGTAGGAGAACAGGAATGTAGAAATACAAAAAAAAAATTCAAACTAGTGAAAATCTTGTGGATCTATTCACTAAAGTATTGCCAGCTTTAACCTTTACGAAGCATATTCATAGCATTGGCATGAGAAGGCTCAAAGAGTTGATGTCTTCAAGGGGAGATTAATCTTCATACATATGTTCATATTTCAAAATGGTGTGTTGCACTCTTTTCCTTTAATTAAGTTTTGTTCAAATGGGTCATTTCCGTTAATTAAGTTTTGTTCAAATGGGTTTTCTTAATTAAGGTTTTTCATAAGGCAACACGTGCAATGGCAAGAACGTAAGCTATGTACTCTTTTCTCCTAATCGATTTTTCCCACTAGGTTTTTCAGGAGGATTTTTTAACGAGGAATGAACATGACGTTGGTCAAGTGTCCAAGGGAGAGTGTTGTGATATTATGGTATGTTGATACTTAAACGCAGAGTCCTGTAAGACTACTAGTCCTCTTAATTGAGATGCAAGAAAGACGCCCCTCCTACCCTATATAAAGGTGTGGAGGGGCTGCATATTGTACATGCATATATTTTTTTTTGTCTATTTCTACTTTTGTGTGTGCTTCATCATCGGTAATGCGACCAATATTTCAACAGGAATGTCAATTCTGAGGGCAAGATAATTTTTGGCAATAATTTAGTTTGTGGACAAATTGCATTGGTAATCAAATTTAAATAGATATGTTCAAGTCCTAGGCTGGGCTAGGCCTAGAAAAGTCTGGCCTTCAACTAGTAGGCCGAAGCCTGGCCTGGCTCGACATAGGCCATATAAAAAATATTATTAAATTCTTTTTAGGAACAAAGTATTATTGTTTAATTCATTTTTGGTATAAATATTAATATTTATTATTTTATTGTTGTCATTTGTCCTTTTTAGGCTTTGGGTCGGGCCTATGGGATGAAATTATATGCCCATGCCGACCTAAGCCCAAAAAATCTGGCCGGGCTCAGGCCAGGCCATCGGGCTTGGCCACCCCCTGAACAGGTCTAGACTCTTAAGTGCAAACGTGGGATTTGTGTGGGCAGATCGGCGGGGGATCATAGATCCGTGCATAAATTTAATGTGTACCAATTTTACCTAAACAAATATTATTCCCTCTGTTATTTTTCTTTATAATTTTGACTTCTCACCACTTCCAAGACGTGATATTAATCATTACTTTTTACAAGTTGACATTAATATATAATCCCTTCGTTTTTTAAGTGATATGTGTGACATTTCACAGTCTCTGATATGTGATTTTGACTATTACTTTTTATAAATTTATCTTATTATATACTAATAAAATTATAATATTATAAAAATATTTTAACGACAAATATAATGTTATAGTTTTCATGTAGCCAATCTAGATAGTTTAAAAAATATTAGTGAAAAGTTTGACGATATGGATTCTAGATGGTAAAAAAAGAACGGAAGGGTATAATATTATGAGAGCATTTTTAACAACAAATCTAGTAATATGGTTTTTATACAGCCACTCTGTATAGTTCGAAAGCTAATGATGGTCAAACATTACAAAGTTTGACAGCACGCAGAGTACTAAACACTAAAAATATTCTTATTAAAGAGGGTATGTGAGAAAATGCTACAAATATACCTCAAAATTGGTGAATAGAATGTACTTAGCAACAAAACTACACTGCTAGCATGAAATGTATTTAGAAACATAGGGAGTAACAAACCATATTTACATACCAATATAATTGATTGGGCAATGCAGTTTGATTTCAAGGAGAACGAACTGTGAGAAGCTTGGTACCGCCCAAAAAAATTTCCTAGCCTTGCTTTTGAGGGCCAAATCGTGTCGCGCGAAAAAATTGTGATACGAACGATGGCACGAAGCCAACCCTTCTGAATTCGCCGACCTCTTCTCGCCGCCCCCTTCCTCCCACCTCCCCCGAACTCCTCGAATTTTTTCTATTTTAGCCCTTTTTTGAAAATTTTTCACATTTAGACCCCTGATAGTTTTAATTCCGTTTTTGGACCCAGGGGGTCGGAGCCGTGACCCACGGCACCGAGGTAACACGTCTCGGCGCCGTGGTCCATGGCTCCGAGGTCCGAGGCCCGCGCCAGCGTTGCGGCCTGCGTGGCGCCGACGTGGCAGAAGCTCGGCGCCGTATCTCATGGCTCCGAGCTCGGCGCCGTATCTCATGGCTCCGAGGTCGGAGCCGTGGATCGTGGCGCCGAGCTCTGGCCCTTTTACCCCTCTGTCCGAGCTCTAGTGCTGGCGCTGCTGTTCACGCGCTCGTCCAGTTCGAATCCCGCAAACCCAAGCCTCGTCGCCACCGCCTCGTCGCCTCCGGCCTCCGCCTCGTCCGCCGCCCTCGGCCTTGTTCGCGGACCACCGCCTCGTCGCCTTCGCCTCGTCCGCCGCCTCATCGCCTCCGTCCTCCGCCTCGTCCGCCGCCCTCCGGCTCGTCCGCCGACCGCCGCCTCATCCTCGCTGCGCAGCCTCCGGCGGCCGGCCCTCCATGAGCTCTCCCCCGGCGCGCCTCCTCGTCCTCGACCTCGCCACCTCGGCGGTTCCCGCGCGCGCGCTCGTCCCTCTGCTGCTTGGCCTCCGGCGGCCGGCCCTCCGCGAGCTCTCCCCCGACGCGCCACCTCGGCCAGTTCCCCGCGCGGCGCGCCTCGTCCTCTGCTAATCGCTTGGCCTCCGGCGGCCGGTCCTCCGCGAGCTCTCCCCCGACGCGCCTCCTCGTCCTCCAACCTCGCCACCTCGGCCATCTCCCCGCGCGGCGCGGCCGCGCCTCATCTTCCTCCTGTCCAGACTCCAGTCTCCCCCGAACTCGAGGTTAGCCTTTTTCAGTGCTAGTGAAATAAACCAGCAACCGCTCTACTCGGGAAGCGCTAGTGAAAAGAATGGTGTTGGAATTTGGATGATCACAATGTAATCTTTGTTCATTGTTATATTTTGAAGTACAATATGGAGAAAACCTTGTATGAAATTATTGTCGCCTTGCATTACTTACTCTGTAGCCATATTGAACAATAAACATGTTGGGCTGTCAAATCTGTCAAGTAGTGGCTGATTATAAATTAGTTGTTGAAATGGATTATAAAGCTGTAGATGCTCATATGCATTTGCAAAACTATAGGATCATAGCAATATTTAGTGCCGGCGTGTGTTTGGCAAATGGAGGCAGTACTAGTACAGTAGGTTCCAACTTCCCAGGAACAAGAAAGCTCGACATGCAGTTGGCTTTCATGAAATTAAGTGTGATAGATTGCAAGCTATAATTGGTTTGGCTTGTTTAAGGACAAGCAATAGTAGTACTAATGATAATGAACCACTGAGTATGTATTTACAATAATGCCTCCACCAATAATGCCTCCATCAATCAGTTTCATTGAAAGATATTCATATGCTTTGAAGATATTCATATGCTGATGCTTGTTATGAGCTCATACTTATTGATTGTATGCAGGAGGGAAGGAATTACTGTGTGACGATACTTTCTTGGATTGCCCGCTTTGTCCACTACCATCGTTGGACAGGTAATATTGACTATGCAATTAAGTTAGTTAACTAGCATCAATTATACTGTAGTAGTTAGTTAATTTAGGTACTTAGGTAGTAAGCCAGTATCCAATTTCGCTTAAAGGTATTAAGTTTGGTTTTGTGTATGAACTAGATGGACAACCTAGTCACCCTATATCATGGAGCCAGTGTGACAAGTGATGATTATGGAAATGTTCGATTTGTTGAAATGCAAAGGGTGCCTCTGATATTCAGTGATCGGCCGTCGTTTAGTGAGTTGGTTGCTAGGAGTGCGGGAGGAGCTACATTGTCATGGAAGCGAGGAGAGCATCACGGTTGAGGGTTACTTCACTTGGCTCGAAGACACAATTCTCAGGCGGTTGATCTTAATTGGTTGTGAGGATGAGTGGGACAAATATGTCAAATTGGTTATGTGGAATGAGTTAAAATGTTTGGACCTTGTTGTGCGGACACTTCTGATAGCCATTTCCTGTGACGCAGACAACGCGTTGGTTCCTTTGG
The DNA here is from genome assembly GCA_036346575.1 of Dendrocalamus sinicus. NCBI lineage: Eukaryota > Viridiplantae > Streptophyta > Magnoliopsida > Poales > Poaceae > Dendrocalamus > Dendrocalamus sinicus. The sequence continues at coordinate 11,813,965 of CM070669.1, read as the reverse complement.
TGTTTGCTTTGGTTGAGAGGGAGAACAAAGACAGCTGGGGATGGTTCTTGCGGCTCGTTCGGAGGCACGTGGTCGGCCCTGGTAGGGAGGTGGGTGTCATATCTGATAGACACCAGGGCATACTTGCTGCCGTACAAGAGCAGATACCGGGGTATGCACCTTTGCACCACCGTTGGTGCACTCGGCATCTTGCCGAGAATCTACTCCGTAAGGATGGTACAAGGATAACTTTCCTCTGTTCGAGGAGGTCGCTCGAATGCTTGAGGTCAAGTTCTTCCAGGAGAAGTTGGAGCAGCTTAATACTGCAACAAACGCAGAAGGTGGATAGTGGTTGACGGGATTGATGAGAGATGTCGACAAATGGACAAGGGCTCATGACGACGGTGGCTGGAGGTACAAGTTTCAGACAAGCAACATGGCGAATCCTTCAATAGTTTGCTTAGGGGTATCGTGGTATGCCGTCAATGCTATCGTATCCTTCACCTTTTACAAGCTTGTTGCTGGTTCAACGAAAGACACGCACATGCAATGGCGCTCTGAGTAAACAAGTGAGATGGGCGCCAAAACCAAGCGCCACCTTGAAAAGGCAAAGGCTAGGCTGAGGCACATGAGGTACATTGTTTTGACAGCGCCACGGGCACTTACGAGGTTGTAGAAAGGGTGGTACAACGACCGATGGAGAGCTCCGCCGACGAGGAGGCATAAGGTTGTCCTTATTGCTTTCTCATGCACATGTGGTAAACCGAGGCGATACCACTTTCCGTGTTCTCATTATGTGGCAGCGGCAAGGCATCGCAACTTTGACTACGAGCAAGATACCTCGGAAGTTCGGTGTTGACAACCTTGTGCTTACGTGGTCTCCCGTTTGAGCCTTACGGGATGAGGAGAGTGGCCACCATACAGGGCCCAAATACATTGTGGATCGGGTGGCCGTTGGAACAAGCGTGGAACCGGGAAGAGGACGAGACACAAGATGGTTATGGATCAGCTTCGGGAAGAGCGAGGTGAGGAGAGCAACCCCTTTCTTCGACCCGAGCGAGAACCAATGTAGCAGATGTGGTAGACTTGGCCACAATTCACGCACATGCCATTGGCCACTTAGTCAAAGCGAGTGCTTGTTGTTCGTTATTTTCATAGTTCGTCTAGTTGTTTTTCCATATGCAATTGGCTATGTTTCTTGTTTAATTTCTTATTCTTTCCATATTTTATGCATGTTCAATATTTTGTTTACTTGTATGTTGGGTGACAAATTCAATTTTTGTAGGATGGCGCAATTCCACTGCTAGACCCACACTACGAGGAGAGGCATCGAGGGCGGCTCACCGCCGAGGAGGGTCTGCCTTCATCACTTCCTGTGTAATTTCAGTTTATGTTGATGCATTAACTAAAAAAATTGGTGTACTCTATACAGGAGCTGCCCATCCTTCGTCCTCGAACCCATGACGGGTTCGAGGACATGCGGTACAACGAGAGGTACACTCCCTTCTGGAGAGGGCTGGCCTGACGCCATCTCTTACGGAGTTCGCCGTGGGTTGCCCACCTTCAACCCCGGCCATCAACACCTTGATTGTGGTATTCTCTAAACCATTGCTCCACTTGCATGTTCATTGTTGGTTGGCTATGTGCACCTCAAATTCTCGACATGTAGTCCTCTTTTTGTATCATGTAGGTGGAGGCGGAGACTCACAGCTTCCACCTCCCTTTCGGTGAGATGACTATTACGCTCCGGGACACTCGAAGATACTTGGTGTCGCCATTCCACGGCCGTCCGGTGATCGGACCGTGCGTGCTGCAGAGTTGGAGCCCAGTAGAGGCCTTCCTCGGGACGAGCTTCTGCCGAGGCGATCCATCGCACTTCGGAATTCGATCACATGGCTCGGCAGATTTCGCAGAGTGTCCCGCACTGCGCGACGGCGAGCGATTGCCTACTACTGCGGTAGGGGTGGATATCGAGCCAACTCGTCGTCTAATCGAGCTTTTGCTAAAATTGACATAGTTTTATTTAATATCATTTTACATGTAATTGCGGGCATGGATCGCACTTGTTTGGCTGCGTTCTCTTCCCGACGGCACGGGGACAGCGCGTCGTGGATGTACATCCACCGCCTCACCGGATCGGGACACGGCGGGGCGATGCAGCTGGGCTTCGGCGTGTTGGCGTTCCTTTACGCCACCTCTGCGAGGCGTGTCGTCGGAGTTTGCGAACTTCGGCGGTGAGGTGGTTGCCTCTACCTCCTCCGGTGTGGATGTGGTGTCGTCTACCAGTTGGTCATCCCACAGTTTCGCCTCCTCGTCCGTGGTTCGCAGAGGTTCCTCCTCGTCGACGTCCGACACTTGCATATCTTTGGGACCAGGTCTCAGTGCCCTACGCCCGGACGAAGAGGGCCTACCTAGAGTACACGAACGAGCTAGATGCGCTCACGGCCTCCAGTGTAAGTTAATTCCATTTGGTATCGTGATTTTCATTTGTTAGTATATGACCTTTAACATTAAATTGTTTCAATGCAGAGTTAAGTGGGAGCCGTCGCGCGAGCGGGAGGTGGAGGCCATTCATTCAGCGCCAGCATGCAGCATAGACGAGGCCCTCTACAGGAAGAGGTGCCCTCTTATCTGTTTCTATGCTGTTGAGTATCACCTGCCACATAGAGTTGCACGCCAGTTTGGTATGAGGCGTTTGTGGCGATGGCGCTTGATTCTCCACGTCTGTGGCCTTACACAAGTAAGTGGCATGCAATTTCAATTCTACCCTTGGATTCCAATTGCACAGAGCTTTTTCTATTTTTAACGTTTGGTTTACGTGACATGCAGATTTGATCGTCAGCGGCGTAAGAAGGTCACAGACTTGGCGGCACCACCACGTGTGCGTTGAGGAGTGGGGACACTTTCGGGACCACGTGGGCGACAACGGCGAGCCGCACTGACGCGAGAACTTCCGGCGGTACCAAGTGTGGTACCAGCGTGCGATGCGGTCCAAGCTTAAGGGCCAATGGACTCAGGATGACTACGCCGACATTGCGTCCTCGGGCGACGAAGACACATTGTACGACCAGTCGACTCGCCTTGGGACGCAGGTGGAGACGGCACCAGTCCTGGACCGTGTGGTAATGTTCAATCTCATTGCTTATTTTCCAATAGATATAAATATCACTACATATAGCAAATTATCCATTCTTTTGCTTGTTTGCAGGGCAACACCCTGAAGCAGTCCGTACAGGACATAGAGCATTTCTCCGGGGCGATCGGGCGCGGGACGCTTACCTTCCTAGAGGTAAGCTTCGACAAAGCCACTTACAAAATTAGTACGTAGTATCTTCGTATCTTGTTGGTTAACAAAATGTTGGATGACGAGGCTGGCGGTCGGCTCGTCGTCGCGGCTAGTCGTTGTGGTTGCGGCACCGGCGTGGGAGGGACGTGAGGCGTGCCTCACGACACGACTTGCGACCCGACGCGCGGGTCTTACACGGCCTGAGTTCATCCCCACGAGCGACACTTTCACGGCGAGGGGGTGAGGGCGGCGGCGAGGTGGAGCGGCGGACTTACGATGAGATAGGCCCTTCTCGGCTCGTAGGCGCTCCCGAGACTCGGCCTTCACGGCTGTACCACGCAGACGCGCCGCGAGCCTAGCCATTACACTCCGTGCACCGACGCCCTTGGTAAGGGTAAGGGTAAGGCTAGGAGGCGATGATATTTATGTGTAGGCTTGTGGGTCGTGTTGTAATGAGCTACTTGTTTGTATATATGTGTATATGTTATATTCATGTGATATTTGTGTACGAATCCGTAGTCTGTACTTTGTTGTTCTATAATTCCTGCAATGAATTTATGTTTACTGCAAACGACTGCAAATGATACGAACCTGAATTTTTTTTCTTGAAGCAAAGTACATCAACCAAACTACATCAACCAAACTACGAACGAGATCCAAAAGAGTACATAAAACATTACCAACGAAACAACACGAAACAACACATAAAAGTCACAACACGAAACAACACATAGATTGCACGTACATAAAATATAGCAAGTACTACAACCATCAACACAGCAACGACGGTAAACACGGAGGGTACCAAAAAATGACAACACAACCAAGTACTACAGCCATCAACACACCAATGAACACAACAACTAAAACACAACACAACCATACACCTTCTTACCTACATGCCAAACAAGCCTCGTGGCACCCACATGGAGAAATGCTGAGGGGGTCGCCTCGGACGTGGTTGTCTGTCGTGGTAGTGGCATGCACATATGCAGCTCGGGTTCGCGCAGCAACATGTGGGATCATAAGAGCTTCCTATATTCACGACCTCCTCGTTGCCCCTCGCGTTGCATCTGTCTCGCGGAGGTCGTTGTTCTCCTCGGTGAGACTCTCCATTCGGTACTCCAAGTCCCATATTCGAGCCCATAATGTATCCACATAACGATCAACATACCGTTCGTGAGGAGGGTCGATCCGATGGGAGAAGTCGCATTTGGCCATCTGCACAAAAATGACGGTAAACTTCGAGGGTCCATAAGCAATAAAAATGTAACATTACTAATTTGTACCGGGCGTGAGCATCGGAAGAAACGTCGCTGCCATCGTTCGGGAATCCAAGATCTGGACGACCGCGTACTCATTGTATCCGCATTTTCGGCCACGGTGGTTGAGCACGCCGGCTTGGTATCAATCGATCTGCGGACCGAACATATCCTCGTTTCTAAGGGAATGTCGTCCTTCGGTGACCCAAATCCCATCGGCCTCGACTTGGACATGGTATGTTTCACCACGAAAGAGAGTGTACTACTTTGTTCGATTCACAATGTCATGGGACCCCAACCACGCTACTTATAGCAAAGCGGGGCAGCTTAATGCGTGACCACCAAAAAGAGGCTTTTGCTCGGGGACATGACAACACGCCCTGACTTTGCTCGGTACATGACACAAGAGGTCGCTTTTGCTCGGTGAGATGACAAAAGAGGGCAGCTTTGCTCGATGACATGAGAAAGCGGGCAGCATATGCCGACTTTGCTTGTTGATGTGAGTAGGCCTTTGCTTTGTACACATATAGGGCGCGAGGTCTTTAGCCTTTACAGGAGTAGGCCTGTAGGCTGTACACATATAGGGCGTAGGTCTTTAGCCTTCTAGGCTTTGAATGGTCCAATATCTGAAAAGGCTACGAACTATGAATTTATTACGAGACTATAGTCTCTGAAAAGCCTACATAGGGCCATTTATTGCTACACCTGGAATCCGGAAAGCGAAAAGATCCTCTCCATGGACTATGCCCACTGCACCAGATAACCTGCCTACATAACGGCCTCCCTCCTATGTCTTCCATACCACATCTCCTCCTCAAGGCATCACAATACTACTACACAACAATGTCTTCCTGGAGGTCCGACCCATTTGGAGTGCCGGAGTGGCATGGCGCCGAAGTGCCATTGCGGCTTTATGGCGATGTTGGGAGTGCGGATCGATCGAGTACAACGAGCCAAATCGGCCGTAGGTTCTTCAAATGTCCCGACACGGATGGCGACCGTGGTGCGACCACAACTAAATCATTTGTTCTCGTTATCTTTTTCAACTTGATCGATGACATCTACCACGCCACACATAGGCTTGCGAGTTCATCGAATGGGTGGATCGGGTGTCGCCGGTATGGCGGATAACCGAGGCGGTGGAGGTGGAAAACAAAGCACAATACTTTGTCAAGATGACTCGAGCTCGCGAGGTGGAACGACAGATGCGGCTTGAGCAAGAGCGCCACGTGAGGGTGGACCAAATCCGTCTGAAGGGCAAGGAGGATGAGCTGCAAAGGAGGCGGGAGCAGTTAAGTCTGCGTGAAGCTGCCATCAAGCATCAGGAGGAGGAGCTTCAAGCTCGGGAGGCAGCTCTCAAGACCAAGAGTGACAGGAAGAAGGATGCAGCGGAGTCATCTTCAGGGCGTGACAAAAAGGGGAAACAACCACGCTACACCCAGTAGACAAAATGTAATAGACCCAGCAAGTTATTTTCCCTAAGGCATGCATGTTAGGACTAGTGGTGGAATTCGAACATTAGAAGTACTGAGTTGCACACATGCCACATGCTGCCATGTCAAAATATCACTAACCTTGAAATATCACTTACCACTATATGCATCGATATTTCTACGCTCAATCCTTCGGCAAAAAATTTAGCATAATTTGGTTTGCATGTCCAACTTGCAATGAACATAAACTTTTATTACGACTTCATCAGATTCGTTCCCATATTACAACTATAAAATTACCAAACCTTGCAAAAACCACGGAATTGCAAACCCTTAAAACATACCAAACCTTAAAGTCACTTACCATTTTATATATCGACCGTTCTACGCACAATCGTTCCTAAAAAAATTACCATATTTTTTTATGCATCTACAATGAGCCAATCAACATAAACTTGTTTTACAATTTTATCAGATTGTTTTGTAATTCACAACTACAAAATTAACAAAACTTATAATCATTACAGTTCTTGCACTCATTCCCACGTGTTCAATATCACTTTCGTTCATTTCGTCTAATTGTTCATATCACATTTGTGCTCAAAAAAATTTTCATTAAATTGTACTCCACATCAAAATTTTATGTTTCAAAAACCATTACCAACGTACCATAATATTTTTAAAAAATCTACAACAAATTTCCTACATGTATCATCTGCAACATAACGAATTTTTAAAACATATGTCGTATTTTTTTCTCTATAAATAAGTAAATATATTACATAATATTACTAAAATTAAATAAATATATTACATAATATTACTATAATTAAATAATCAAAATAAAAAATACAACTAGTAATTCTTTTTGCGACAGCGTAAAGCCTGATCGGTGCAAACCCTAGACGCCGAGTGTCTCCGGGCGTGGCAGAGGCTCGGCGCCACGTGGCAGGCAGCTCGGCGCCACGACCCACGGCTTCGAGGTCGGCGCCACGACTCACGGCTCGAGGTCGGCGCCACGACCCACGGCTCGAGCTCGGAGCCACGATCTGGCGCCGAGATCTTGCCACGTCGGCGCCACGCGAGCCACCCGGTGAGTGGGCTGCGACCTCGGAGCCATGGACCACGCGCCGAGGCGTGTTACCTCGGCGCCGTGGTCACGGCTCCGACCCCCTGGGTCCAAAAACGGAATTAAAACTACCAGGGGTCTAATGTGAGTATTTTTCAAAAAAGGGCTAAAATAGAAACAATTCGGCCGAACTCCTCCCCCTCACCAGCATCTCCGATCGAACTCCTTTGCTCTCTCCACCGGTCTATCCCTTAAAACGAGCAGCTCTTTTGCAGATTCAATCATGCCAGGACTGCTTCACTTTTCCTCTCAAAAATTGCTGCTCGGATATTGCAACGATTGGCCGGATCTGACAGCTATCGCAAGGCCGTTACTCCATTCGTTCTCCTTTTTCATGTCTGCAAAGATTACTTGTCTTTTCTTCTTGTTTTCTTGTGGAATTCTTTTTTGCCATCGCTCCATTTTCTTGTTACATATATACTTTATTTTCAAGGCCATCGCTCCATCTTCTTGATTAATGTCTTTCCTGCTTTATGATGCTTCCTTTCTTGATTATTTTGTGAATTACCAGTCTAGATTTTCTGAACGTCGATTAGTACTGATGTTAAGGGCAAAAGCGTAAGTTGCTAGGATAACACACAATTAGCTAGACTTTCTTGCCCTCAGAAGTTAGTTTGGCTCGATTTAGAAAAATTTTCGGACCCCTTCGAGAAAACCGAATTTTGAAAATTTCAGTGTTTTGAGCAAATTTTGGTTGAAATATTCAAAAGAACAAATTGAATTTAAGAAATTTAAATATATTCGAAAACTACCACCTTACCGACATCACAGATGCCTTTTTTGCCGGCGTTGCCTCCCCTCTGCTCTTGCCAGTGCTGCCTCCCCCTCCCTTGTTGGAGCTTCCCCTCCTCCTTTGCTTGCACCTCTTCCTCCTTCCTTACCGGCGCTGATGTGGCTAAAGGCATGTTCTTTTTTGCTGCGGCTTATGGCTTTTGACTGAAATTTTTGAATTTTGGCTGTTTACGGTATAGATTACGGAGAGATCGATACTCACTTGCGATTTTGGCTGGTACAGATGTTGGGCTTTTAACGTGTACTACGTTTAACTTGTAGACCCCGTCTTGAGAACATACTCCGTTTAAAAGTTAGCAACTCTAGCAGCTGCGAAAAGCCGGCCGGCTTGTTGCCTGCCGAACAGGCCCTAAGAGTATAAATGCTACATTGATTTGTGCTTCATCCATGCAATCTGAAGTTACAAGGCTTAGTAGTGCTGAATTGCGCAAGGAGAAAAAAGCAATCAGTTATGGGAGAGAGAAGAATATCCTAATTCATGCGGATGCTTATGTGATTCCTCCTTTGCGCAATGCAAATAAGACAACAATGCATGGAATTAGAGGTATGGATGGAGAAGAAAGAAAGCTCGTTTGGCTAAAGAGGAAGACACAAGATCAATCAAGTTCTCGTGATTGCAGTTCTGTTCACAATATTCATGAAGTTTTCAAAGCTAATTCTGAGATTTTTTTTAATACACACAAAACACATATTTGGAAAGCTAACGAAGTCTACCTTCCAATAAATCAAACGACGCTTGATTTGGAGCTTCCTACACAAAGTTATTACAACTTCATTGGATACTGCATGAGCTGTCCGGAGGGACATGCGAGACCTGCCAAACATAAAGAGTCCGAGTCTTGCAATGCAAGTAAAGGTAAAATCCGACCACACCATGGCTTTCCAATGGTTGAGAAGGATTTCTTTTCAGGTTTTAAATGGAATTGGAAGCCCCTTGAATAAGAAAAGAAAACATATAAATATTTGAATTCAGTTAGGGTTAGACTGGAAGTCCAACACTAAAACGCTCATAATTTTCACAAACAGAGTCCGATTTGGGTATTCTTGGACTCGTTGGAAAGCCAATTTGAAGCCCCATACAATAAATAAGGTGCCAGCCACGGAATCCTCATGGTCACGTCGCAAATTGAGAGAGAATCTAGTGGTAGTAGTTTAGGTATTTTCTTTTTAGTTCGTATTGGAGTTTGTTTCGGCCTTAGGCCAGGTTGTGTGTGAGTTTTAGTCAAGGCCGTGCATTGTGCACCAATATAAGGCCAGGGCCTTAGCCTCATTGTAACTTAGGCTATGATATGATAAGTTTTTATACTTGTGAAATAAAGGAGAAAATCACCATGATGGTTGTTGGCGGCCAGACTGCGTGATTGCAAGGTTTTCTTGTTTGGAGTTTGTTGAGTTGGTGCAAAGCAATAATAGGAGATTTTTGAGATTGCCTATCGAATCTATAAGGTTTGTCTTTTCTAATTCGTGTCTTCTTGCTGAATTCACGGTCTGGAGAGTTTGGTAAATTGCTTCGAGTGTACGCCTTGCATACTAGTGCAAATTGTCATTATCAAGATTGTTGGCTACGTCATACAAGGAAAAGACTCTATCCACAAGAACCAAAGGGGAAGGAACCTCGCTGGACGTACCGGGAAAGATTGGGCCATTCCTACGCATCAACTAATCCTTAGTTGGTCCGTATCATCGTGATATCAGAGCATGGTTGATCGCGGTACGTGCTTGTGTTTCTTGCTGATTTTAGGATGTCGGGAGCGAGTAGAAGAGGTTTGAGCGGCTATCACAGCGATGAATTGGGTGAGACACTCGGTGATGATTTACCACCCGTTGTATGGACTCGAGTTTACCACCCGGGCACATCAAACACCAGGAGGACGTCATGCATGTTGATTTCGACCAAAGCATCAATGGCATGCATACAAGAATCACTAAGGTGCAAGATACATTGAACGCTCGCCTCACGGAGGGCTTCAACAATCTGGAGGTGACACTCCGCCGCTTGGAGGGATGACTAACGCCGCTGGGAGGGGCTGGCGCGCAGCACCAGTACCCAACTTTGTGCGACGTGCGCCGTCACATGACAAGGCACGCTACTACGAAGATGATGAGGACTTGTCCGATGGCCGTGGAGGCTATCCATGACCACCACGGTGTGATTTTTTTGATCGCCGGGCTGCTGCACATGGACGACACCGTGGAGGAGGTGTGAACGTGAGGATGACGGTATTGGTTGCATCAACATAACCATACCGGAGTTCAAGGGCAGAGCTGATGCGGAGGCTTATTTGGAGTGGGAGATGCGTGTAAATCAGATTTTTGACAACCACAACTACTCCAAAGAAAAGAAGATTTGTGTTGCTTCGATTGAGTTCATCGAATACGCTATTATTTGGTGGGATCAATTGAACCATATAGGTGAACGTCCGCACACTTGGGAGGCAATGAAGCGAGTCATGAGGGACGGTTTTGTACCAGCATACTACACACGCACGCTGCATACAAAGCTACGATGGTTGAATCAAGACTCCAAGTCTGTAGATGAATTCTATCAGGAGATGCAAGTGCTCATGATCCGTACCAGAGTTCGTGAGTCCGAGGAGGCTACTATGACAAGATTTTTTAAGGGCTAAATGACGATGTACGGAATCGTGTTGATTTGATGCAATACAACACCGTACAAGAACTACTTCACCAAGCAGAGCGTGCTGAACAATGGGTAAAAGACAACTATCCGAAGGTTGCCCGAACTCATACATCAACATGGAGACACCCAATCAGCAAGAGGGTGAAGGAGGCATAAGTTCTAAGCCAGTTACATCCACTAAATCAGTTGGAACTCCGTTTAAAGAAGCATCAAAGGTGACAAATTCAGCGAGCAAGGTGTAGGATCGGAAGTGGCAACAGAGGGAGGGTGAATGGTGCCTCTTAAAGAAATGCCCCCAAAATATTCACAAAGATCTCATCTCTCCGATAGCTATAAAAGCTATGAAGAATGTGATTCAAGCTCTCTAGAGATCGCAAATAGATTGACTAAAGAGGAGAAACAATCTCGCCCAAAAAGCTATTAAGCAAGATGGTTCATGATCACTGGAGATAAAAATCAGTTTATTTTGCCAAAACCAAAAAGAGCACAAAAACAAGAACACACTGCAGACACAGAAGTACCAAAGAGAAAGCAGATGCAGCAGTTAACAGATAAGAGAGAACTTGAAACAAAATAATCACAGACAAAAATAACTCGGTTGAACAGCACTTGACCTAAAAAGAAATCAGCAGGAGAGGGATTAAGTGCTGTTGGTACTGAAAACTGACAGTGCTACATTGAACTCAACCAAAAGTGAGAGGGATTCAGAGAATAGAGATGACTACAGGCATTCAACAACTCAACACCGAAAAACTCTGAAAATAGTAGGCTGCAAAATTTTTGGCCGCATTAATTGAGGTGGTTCGGCTGCAGCCCAAAAGGTGAGTACATGCTGCCGAGAAATGAGTTGAATAAGCTAGACTGCATTGGCCGAAAATAAAAAAGGACAGTAATTACTGCTGGACAGGGAGCATCCGAATTGATGTATCCTCTTCATTATGACTGAAAACAGCACAGCAAAAAAAGATGCAAGGAATACATCTTTTGGCCGCAAGGATTACATCTTCTTGGGACAGCTTTTGGCCGCAAGGAATACACATTGCAGGCTGGAAACAAACAGCCGAAGACAAGGACTGTTAGCAGCCGAAAACTGAAGAAGGAAATTCAGATCGAAAAAGGAGACAACAGCAGAGAAGCAGCAAACACTGACTGAAAAGGGGTAAACAGAGGGTACTGCATACTGCCGAAATCAATGAAATACTCGGATTCTTGCTGTTGTTCTCTTGACAAAAGAGTGAGGCTACAAGTCAAATAGCAAGAGGACCTCAAAGGGAAAGGAAATTGTAGACATAAAGCAAAGAATCTTGATGTGAGCTGAAATCTGAAAAAAGAGTAGAGAGGAGGCTAATTTTCAGATTTCTCATGAGTCTTTCATCTTTTGCTCATGAAATTTTGCAATACACTTAGCAATGATCTCAAGACTTGAATACCCAAATCTCATGCCACCTTATGAAGGGAAATCACAAGAATCACACATGCTCTGACATGAAACCCTAGAAAATCAAAAACAGAGGAAATGCAACCCAAGCTAAGCTTTGATTTCTACAAGGATTTTGATACTCTAGCATCTTGTGAATTTAAGCATTCCTAGTATCCATCCTCTAGTCAAGGAGAATCTAGAATCCACAACTCCTCTGCCATTAAGAACCAAGAATTCCAAAAATCTGAGAGCAAGACAGAGAAACTCGAAGACCGAAACCAAACACTCAAAAGAGAAAAGAATCAGCTAGAGCAGTTCAACCACACTCCATTTCATAAATTGAATAGGAGAGATGAATGATTACAAATGGATTACAACATTCTCACTACATGCTTGGAAATTCTCAAGCAAGAGCTCATAGAGCACAAACTCACTTACGTCACTTGAGCTCTCTACTGGAATGAATGAGCTTCCTCCAGCTGCACCCTTTGCTAAATAGAAGGTTCTCACCTCCTCAATTAGCAAATCAAGAAGTGTCATACCTCTCCCACTCCATGCCTCTCATCAACATGGGGAAAGGGTCAAAGTCAACACACTTTTGGAGGGAAAACCAGCCTCCAAACCATTGCTTGAGTCAAATCTCCAATTTTCCCCTCAAGCGCCTTCCCGGAAGCTTCCCGCGTCTGGTACCTTGACCGTCTGGACCTCGACTCCTCCCTGAGTCTAGCCCCGATCCACTCGCCGCTGCCCGTCGTGTCCACCCGACACCGACTGAGACCTCCGACTCCACCTGAGTCTAGTCCTGGTATGTTCCGTCGCGCACGACCGCAACCGACATCCAACCGCTTTGGACCTCCAACTCCTCCCTGAGCCTAGTCCCGGTTCTCTCGTCGTCGCCCGTCGTGTCCGTCACCGGTAGCTGTAACTCCGGTTCCTCATCTCCCGACTCGCAACCACCTCACCAGCCTCGATCATCTTCGGCATCACCGACCGTTTGGACCTCAACACCTCCTGTGCCTAGTCTGGTCCTCCTCGCCTCACTATGACCTAGCTCCGAAGTCCTGCAGTCACACAGACAAGCAAACCGTCACATAGCACCGCACGAAACAGCATAATCAATCATTAGCACAAGTAAAGGTACACAACCCTAGAATACCCGAAACAAACTCAAACTCTCTGACACAACCATCAATTACTCATTACAAACATGGAGATACCTCCACATGGTCTCTCACAAGGAGGCATCCAATCTGATTCAAGTATCTTCTCCACCGTTAGAACAAGTCAAATTGAGTGTTTCAAGTGTAAAGGCAGGGGTCACATGATGAAGGATTGCCCAAATGTAAGGAAGGTGTTACTCACACATGAGGGATATGTCACGGAGGGCGAAAGCGAGGAATCTGAACATGACGATGAGAAATTCAGTGATTCTCTACGAAAAGTTGTGTATTGTGATACTGAGATTGGTCCAACTTTGATGACTCATAAGGTGGATGGTGATAATAAGCTGATTGTTGAGATGATTTTGGTCATCCAAAACTCCCCCTGAGTTCATGCCTAGTGCAATGGCAAGCAGTCTCATGAGAAAGAATTGGTGAGATCAGTTTTTTTCGCACATAAAGAGATCTTTTTCTTTTTAAACAGTTGTACTAACTCATGTTTTATCAAGAAACTAGTATAGCTCAATCTAAAGCTCAATAGAGATTCAAAGTTTCACTTAGCCTATTTGACATGACATGAATCATAAGAGGATAACTAAAGACAGACTAGTCTCAAGAGCTAACATGACATGTCTTAATTCAAGTTGTGCAATTTTAATGAACTTATCAATGGCAAAGGCTTGATGACACATATAAAGACATGATAAATCTAGCAATTAAACACAGATCATGGCTGGTTTCCCTCCATTTCTAGTTGCTTTGACTTTTTACCTCATATGTGTGTGTGAGGTTTGAGTGGGTGTTGTATGACTCTTCTTGAATTTCTCCTTTGGGTGTGAGACTTGTTAAAAAGGAGAGGATGAGAAGAGGGCAGTAAGCATTCAGTTTAGAGCAGCTCATTCACGTGGAGAGAGTAAGGACAGTGAGTGAGTCTGTGTGTATGTGATATGGCTTGAGTTCCAATGAGTGGATCTTCAAGCATGTAGTGCGATTTCCTTTGTATCAATCGCGTATGGGGACTTCTATGTAATCCTTGTTCTACTAGAAATGAATCCATTGAAGATTTTTATCTTGCTTGGCTTTCTATGTTGGTTTTCAGTCTCAGCTGCTTCTCTGTTCATTTTCTTCCTTTTGATGATTGAGTTGATTCTTTGAGCAAGGAGTAGCAAAATGGATTGCTCTGTGATGGGATGATATTTCTAGACCATTTGGTCAGATAAATTCCCTAGAGCCAAATGGAAGAACCAAAGATTCTCTTTTTGCTCATTCCTTTGTTAACTCCTTAGCTAGGGTTTCATGACAGGGGAGGTTGGATTCTTGTGATTCCCTTTAGGGAGATGGCTTGAGATTCTTGTTTGTAAGTCCTGAGGTCCTTACTAATCTGTTTGCAAAAGATCATAAGCAAAGGACGGATGAATCGTGAGAAATATGAAAATTGGACTATCCCTCATTTCATTTTTCAGATTTTGCTCAAATCTTGATTCCATGCCTTTTTGGTGAATTCCTTTGAGCCCTGGTGTCTCCCTACTATTTAGAACAACCTCTTGCCCTTCTGAGCCAAAAGGAACAGCAGCATTATGCAAATTTTCTTGAAATTGGCAAAAATCTGAAATTCAGTTTTTGTGTCGAACTGCGCAGCTGTCTGGACAGAGGAGCCGGTCAGACCGGTTCTCTACCGGCGGTCTGACTGGCCTCTTGTCACCGGTCTGACCGGCCTATGGTGACCGGTCTGACCAGCCCACAAGAGGCGGTCTGACCGGCCTGTGCGGTCTGACCACCCGATGCATTGCGGTCAGACCACCCCTCGCTGATTCAGTCTGGATTGTTCTTTCCCTCATTTCTTTTATATGCTTCGCCTTCTTCTTCTGTTTGTTTGTGGTTCCAGAAAGCAGGATTTCTTTTCATAGTTTTTTATAACTATTGGAAAGAAACCTGTTGTGGATACTTTTGCGGGGCGATTTTAAAAGGCACCATTCATCCCCACTCTGTTGCCATTTTCGATCCTTCAATTGGTATCAGAGCCGGTTAGTTCTTCTTAATAGATCTTTAACCGGTCTGTAAGCTATGGCGACGGATAAGTATTCCACCAAGCCCCCGATCTTTGATGAGATCGACTATTCCTTTTGGAAGAGTCGGATGGAGACCTACATTCAGGCCCAGGGCTATGCGATTTGGCGCAAGGTCAAAGTTCGCTTTGTTGTTCCTGTCAATGAGAACATCAATGCCGGAAACATGGCTGATGTTAAGGCGAATGCTAAGGCAAGGAACATTATTATCCAAGGTTTGAGCCGAAATGAATTTGATCGCATTTCTCATCTTTCGTCGGCCTTCGACATTTAGGAGACCCTCGATGCTTACCATGAAGGCACCACCCAAATTAAGACGGTTCGACAGGACCAATTCAAGCTAGATTATAACAAGTTTGAAATGCTCGCTGGAGAGTCCTTGGATGAATGTTTTGTGAGATTCCACAAGATCTTGAGCAACCTCCAAGCGGTCGGTCTCACATACCTCGACTCGGATAACGCTCGTCAGATGCTTGCGGCTTTGGACTTACGTGTATGGGAGATGAAGGTGACCACTATCAAGGACACCACGAACCTCTCGACTTTGACTCTTGATGCGTTGTACTCACGCCTCAAGACTCATGAGATTGACATTGTCTCTCGTAAGTCAAAGTCACAATCGATGGCGTTGGTCACTGATCCCAATTCGACTTCTGAGTTTCCCTCCGATAGTGTTTCTGGTTTTTCTCTTGCTGTTGTTTGTGAGATGAGTGATGACCTACTAGAACACTTACAGAAAACCAGCTAGCCCTCTTAGCCAGAAAATTTTTCCATACTTACAAGAGGGTTAGGGAGAGAAAGAGAGGAGGAGGTCGAGTGATTTGCTTTGAGTGTGGTGGCCCCAACCACATTCGAGCAAACTGCCCCAAGCTGGAGGGCAAGAACGACTTCGGCGGTTCGAGGAAAAACGTCTACACCGACAAAAACCGCAACAAGAAGCCGCCAAGCAAAAACAATAAGTTCCGCAACTTTGGCAAAGCCAAGAAGCTCTTCCATCGCGTTCTCACCGCCTTCGACGACCTCGACCTCAGCGAGGTGGAGGGGTGGAGCGACGACGGTGGGAAGGACGAGCAAGACATCAAGGGTGGCGACGACTTCTCCGGCATGTGATTCATGGCCCTTGAGGGCGAAGTGAGCGACAGCGAGCTGTACTCCGACTCCGACGAGGTATACCCCTCATACGAGCGGTATGGAAATTTCTAAAACAGGCCGAAATTTTATATTGAATTAGGCTTTTTTCAGGTGATTGAGAAAACTGAATTACACCGAAATTTAGCAAATTCAGTCCAAAAATATTTTCCCTTGTTTGGCTGGCGTCAAAACCAAATAATTAGTCCGTAAAACTTGCCATAAAAAAATAGAACAACCAAATGTCAAGACATAGCAAGGATAGCATTGCCGAAATGGGCTAGTTTGCCTAGCTGAGCTATAGCTCGCATTAGCTAAACAACCAAACTTACTGTAAACATCTTACAACAGGACAGCAAAACCACTCAGACCAAAAAGCAATCATTACTCAAAAGGCAGGAACAGAGGACCCCTTATTGCTGCAACAGCGGCACTGCCGTGAAACACGTTGGCTAAACCACGAACACGCAGGAGCCAAGGTGCAGGATATGGTTAATCTTAGGCCGTGTAGACGCCGATTGAGTCGAGACTTTCCCCAGAACGCCCAAAGAAGCCCACGACTCTGCTGTTGCTCGGCACGGGAGCGCTGAAAGGATCGCCCGTCGCACGCCCGAAAGGCCCGTACGTTCTGAAGTTGGTGACAAGCTTAAGCGACGTTATAACCTGGTGGTTTTCGTGGAACCCCATTGTTCCCGATACCTCCTTCACAAACTCCGACGGGGCAAGCTGGATCTGCGAGCACGCAGGGCAAAACAAAAGGAAAAGAAAACATTGTCAGGCTATCTATGTACATGCTCATACGCAGGACATCAACAAGTCTCTTTTTTTTTCTGGGCAATTATCCGAGCAACACCCGAAAAAAGCAGAGGAACCCAGAAAACAAAAGAATATGAAATCTCACTTACGGTATCTTGGCCGCCGCCGCCGCCGCCGCCGCCCCAGGGACCCGCGGTACGTCTCTGACCAGCCCGGTCGATGTAAGAAAACGCAAGCGAATCGATGACCCAGCCGCTGCGAATCGTCACGCTCTCCAGACGCTGGGGTGTCTCCGTGATGTCACAAGACGTACCTCCAGTTCCACCCCATGGCCCAACCTTTGTGGGATGGCTCTGCGTGGAAGTAATGGAGAGCAACACTTTTATTTGTCGTGCAATCAGATATAATCTCCATTATGTCTAGTAAGAAAATTTCATGATAGATAGGATAATACGAAGGAGCACCAGAGCTAAAATAATATGCATATGCATGTGTGCGCATGAATAGTACGAGTGTGTTATATGTTAAGTGTGTACGTCCGATTGGAATATAGGCCATGTTTTTTAATAGCTTCTAAAAACGGTTTTTGATTTTTACTACAGTGTCTAATTTTACGGAGTATTTTTCTCAAGATGAGATCTACAATATAGTACACATTAAAAGCCTAATATCTATATCAATCAAAATCATAAGTGAGTATCTCTCCATAATCTGTATAATAAACAGCTAAAACTTAAAAATTACAACCAAAAGTAATAGCCATATCAAAAGATCCATAAACTGGCTATAACACTGTGCGCTTACTTACATTGTACATTGGAGATTGGTACGGTCCCCATGGCTGTGGCCCCTGGTACGGACCCATCGTCTGTGACCGTTTCAGCACGGGGCAGAATCCGTGGATACTAAACTCTATGATATTACCATCACTTCTCCTTTCGTGCAACCTTTTGTAGATGACACCCTGTGCCATAGCAAACTGTCCAGTCCCGCCGACAATTGCCCACTCACCTTCTTCAACAGATAATCCCATTACCTGAAGCGTAGACCCCCTAAACCTGCGTAACGGGCACATAAGCACCACACATCGCAATCAATCTAATATTGTTACTGTTGCAAATAATATGTAGAAAAATAAATATTAGACACATGATTTTTTACATGAACAATTCTTATGAATAAAATCATACACACACCAAAGCAAATCACTACAGTGAGAAGATATTTATAATAGAGCTTTTGTCCTTTCTATAGACTACTACGATACATATATAGGACTAGATAAACGAGTCTCGTACGAAGAGAAAACCGAATCATAATCGATTGCTATAATTTGACATCACGTCTAATAAAGTATACATATGGTCCTAGCATCTATTATGTTGTATCTGATATGAGACGACAAAATATCCTACACAGACACATCACGATTCAGATTAACTTTAGAAAATCAGACTCTTCCCCTCTCTTCTGGCCACGTGCTGCAATCCGTGTGGGAGCGCTCTATGCGACCAATCTAGTGCCCTGGTCACTGCAATCTAACTAGGCCCTGTTCTTTTCAGCTTCTAAAAGCTGCTTTTCGGCTTTTTTACAGTAACTAACTTTTAATCAGAATATTTTTTCAAGATAAGGTCTACTAGTTAATTGTAGTACATACTTTACTAACTTTATTTATATCAGCAAAAACTACACGTGATTTTCTGTTACTCTATAATCTCTCATATAAACAGTCTAAAAGCCACAAGCCGCAGCCAAAAACTAGAAACCGCAGCAAAAAAGAATAGCCCTTTACTTTGCAAACAAAATTACGAACTAAGCCGTGCAAGCTTTTGCGTGTTCAAAAGAAAAAAAATATGTAAAAGTAAGCAAAAGTGGCCGGCTCAAATTAACTAGAGCAACAACGCGTACCAAGGTAACCAACGTACCTTTCGACCTCGAACAAGACGGTGAAGGAGTTGTGCCAGTCGCCGGCGTGGATCAGTGGATGCGCAGGCCCAGCGCGCGGGCGACGACGTTGGCGTAGGGGCCGAGCCCGTCGTATATCGCCCAGTTGTTCACGGTGGTCGTGCCCAGCCCGGTGCCGGCGTTCGGGTTGAATATGATCGGCTGGGTCGTCGGGCTTGGCCCATGGAAGGTATGGTGCAGGTACAGGTTGCGGAAGTTGAGCTCGTAGCTCTCCGCGAGTGGAGCGCATGGAGTGAGCTGGAGGTTACTGCCTGGATAGGCCATGCGTGACTGCGGATTTGCGGGAGAGAAGCCAACGCAAACAACACCTGAACCTTTTGTTTTCCTTTGTGTTGGTGTGCCTGCTGATCTTTCAGAAACGGGTGCTGCAGATGGGAGGGTACTTTATAAGACGCCAGGGCATGTGTGGAAGAAGTGGAACTTGGTACTGGAACGCGTGCGTATGTGTCACAACTGTGGCCACGTCCTCCACTTATCGTTCCTACTTTGAGCAGCATTAATTGATGATGGCACCACCCCTGGCAGCAGATGCATATGCGTGAGAAACATGGTTGATAGGAGCATGCACGACAGTGAGAGAATACGAATTTAGTTCAACAAAAACGAGACTTCTGCCTCTAATATCGGGATGAAGCCATGAAGGATGGACCTTCTGTCGGCTATGCCACAGGATCACAGCAACACAATGGACAGGAACGAACTCAGCAATTTTGTCGAACTGAGTACAGTTCATCCGACAAACTTCCGCACGCGCCGAGTACTTCAAACAGAGAACAACGAGACAATTTTTGGTGGTGCAAATCACACTCCACTTTTTCTGGTTTTACTCCCTTATATAAGAATTACACAAGCTATACTTTTACTCTTACATGGAATCAAAATCAGAAACGGAAAACTAAAACGAAACTAAAACGAAAAACAGAACTTGTTTCCCGGTCGGACCGGCCCCTATGTTGCAGTCAGACCGCAGCTCCTTCAGCGGTTAGACCAGCAAACCAGTTTAATTCAAACATTCACCTCCCTAAACTGATT
The DNA here is from genome assembly GCA_036346575.1 of Dendrocalamus sinicus. NCBI lineage: Eukaryota > Viridiplantae > Streptophyta > Magnoliopsida > Poales > Poaceae > Dendrocalamus > Dendrocalamus sinicus. The sequence continues at coordinate 11,793,916 of CM070669.1, read as the reverse complement.
TGTCTTCTTCTTTCTGCACAACCTGCATCCCAATCTCCTTTGTCATCTCGAGAAACTTGAGCCTGCTCAACGGCTTGGTTAGGATATCCGCGAGCTGATTGCTTGTGTTGATATACTTGACACCAATCTTCCCTTCATCAACACATTCCCGAATATAATGAAATTGGGTATCAATGTGCTTGCTTCTGTCGTGATACACCGGATTTTTGCTCAAAGCAATTGTGGACTTGTTATCGATGTTGAGCTCCACCTTCAATGGATCCCTACTCAACAAATCTCCGAGGAGTTATCCCAACCACACTCCTTGACATGCCGCCGTCGCAGCTGCTATGTATTCAGCTTCACACGAAGACAATGCCACCACCATCTGTTTTTGAGAAAACTAGCTAATCAAACTTGAGCCTAGGAAGAACGCCACTCCCGTTGTGCTCTTGCGATCATCTATGTCTCCCGCCATATCGCTATCGCTGAAACCAACCAAGCGAACTTCTTCATCATTCTTTCTTGCTTCATAATAGCAACCCAAGTTGAGAGTTCCTTTGACATATCTCAAAATATGATTCACTGCACTCACTCATATGTTCAGTTGTAGGCGATTCCATGAATCGACTCACCATACCAACTGAAAATGCTATGTCGGATCTTGTGTTGGTCAAATACCTCAAACTCCCCACTATGCTTCTATACATAGTTTTGTCCACTGGTGGTGCTATACTTTTCTTGCTCAATTTGAGTCTTGCCTCCATTGCTACTTGAGTTGGATTGCAATCTTCCATGCCACAACTTTGAAGCACCTTCCTTGCATATGCTTCTTGACAAAGTGTGATCTTTCCTTACTTTTGACGAACTTCAATACCAAGATAGTAACTCAAGTGACCCAAATCACTCATCTTGAAGGCTTCATGCATTTGTTTCTTGAAGTCTCTTATTTCAGCCTCACTACTTCCCGTAATGACCAAATCATCCACATAAACCCCAACTAACCGCAAATCTCCATCTTTCTTTCTTTTGTATACACCATGCTTCAAAGGACTTCTCTCAAAACCGAAATTCACTAGGGTTTTGCCCAATTTTGAATTCCATGCTCTCGGTGCTTGCTTTAGGCCATACAAAGCTTTATGCAATCTCAAAACTTTGTGCTCCTTGCCTTTCTCAACAAATCCAGGTGGTTGGCTTACATAAACTTCCTCCTCCAAGTATCCGTTTAAGAAGGCCGACTTCACATTCATATGATAAAGTCGCCATCCTTCTTGAGCTGCTAATGCGATGAGTAACCTCACCGTCTCCATCCTTGCAACCGGTGCGAATACCTCTTCAAAATCAACTCCTTGTCGCTGCACTAACCTTTTGCAACTAGGCAAGCTTTATGTTTGACCACATTACCTTGCGAGTCTTTATTCACTTTGAAGACCCACTTGAGGCCAATTGCTTGATGGTTTGCCGGAAGATCTACAAGACTCCATGTCTTATTGTCTTGTGAATCCGACTCTCTTCTATTTCTGCTTCCTGAAAATTTCTTGGCTCTTCGACACTTAGGAAGCATATCCCTGAGTATTCAATTTTCATGGGCTCCGTCACTTCATACAACTCCTGTAGAGTCCACATCCGAACTGGAGTCCTCCCAGAGGAACCCGAACTGCTCTCATACTGTGAATCCTCCTCGGATGCGGCCTGTACTGAAGATCCTCTGCTTCGAGCTTCTGAAGGCGGTCTGACCGGTGTAGTATTACCAGTCTGACCGGTGGAGGGCGGTCTGATCGGTGAAAAAATCCCGATCCGGCCGGTGGGACGATCGATCGGTGCAAGCAAGCGGTCGGATCGCCGAGTGGGCGGTTCGGCCACGAGGCAACGTCGGTCGACCGCGATCCTTCCAATTCTTCTGTGATCGCCGTCGAGTCCTGATCAAACGAGACGTGAAATACTTCGCTGGTGGCGACTCCTGTCATCTGTTCTTTAAAATCCCAGTCCCAGACTCGATCTTCTTCGAATATAACATCTCTTGTGATGCATACTCTCCCCGTGGATGGATCAAACATCCGGTAGGCTTTTGAGCCAGCGGCATATCCAATGAACACCATCTTTGAGCTTCGGTCAGCTAGTTTGCTTTGGTAACCTCCTGTTTCTTCACGTGAGAGACACAACCGAACATTCGCAAGTGGTGGATTGCTGGCTTCCGATTGTAACAAGCTTCGTACGGAGTTCTTCCCACCACGCTCTTCGTCGACGATCAGTTTAGAATGTATACCGCTGCAGTCACGGCTTCTCCCCAAAATCTCCCGGGCATACTCATACTTTTTAGCATACTCTGTGCCATCGTCACCACGATTTGATTCCTTCACTCCACAATACCATTTTGTTGAGGAGAATAGGGTGCTGTCAAGAACATTCTAATGCCTTGCTCTTCGCAAAAGAGATTGAATTGATCCGAGTTGAATTCACCTCCCCGATCGGTGCGAAGAGCCTTCAGCTTCTTGTCAACTTCATTTTCAACCGCAAGCTTGAACTTTTTGAACACTGTCAATGCCTCGTCTTTGGTTTTCAGCAGGGCGATCCACATGAACCTACTGTAATCATCAAGAATTAGGAGGAAGAACTGATTTCCAGCTGGTGTTGGAGGTGTAATTGGTCCACAAATGTCGCTATGCACTAGTTCCATCACTTGGGCAGTCCTAAAATTTGAAGGTTGTGGAAACGGAGTCCGTTTTTGCTTCCCAAAAAGACAACCGTCACAAACCTGCTCAACATGGTTCACAAGTGGTAGTCCTTCAACCATTCTTCCTCGGGCTAGTTGCTGCAACGCTTGGAAATTCAGATGTCCAAAGCGAGCATGCCACCTCCAGTCGTCATCGCCAAGACGAGCCAAAAGACATACCGGTTGAGTATGGTCTAGATTGAGTGCATACAACCTATTTCTTGCACTCTTGACGTGGATCAATAGCTGGTTTTGTCGATCGAAGAGCTCCAAATGTCCTTCTTCAATGACTACTTTGCAACCTCGCTCTTCCAGCTACCCCAAGCTGATTACATTGCTAGTCAGTGCGGGGATGTAATAGGCATCCGTGAGAATCCGATGTTCTCCGATCCGCCCTTTGATTAGAATGGAACCTCGACCTTCAATCCTGAAGGCCGATCCATTGCCAAACCTCACGAAGCCTCGAACTGAAGTGTCCATTTCTGAAAATGGACTTCTACTACCACTCATGTGATTGCTAGCCCCTGAATCCAGGTACCAGATGCCTGCAACATCTTCCTCGTTCACTCTGAGTTGGAGTTGCATCTCGTCTTTAACTAGTGTCACTTCTTCGGTGGAGCTTTCTTCCTTCTCTTCCATCAGTTCACAAGCTTCAAGCATCAACAGGACTGGCGAATCATCATTCTTTTCGGTTGCATTTGCTCTTCCCTTCTTGGGCTTCTTGCACTCGGATGCGAAGTGCCCAAATTCCGAGCAAGTGTACCATTTGATCTTCGTCTTGTCGAACTTCCGGTATGGCTTCTTTTCTTTTGTTGCCAATGCCTCCCACTAGGCTCGGGATAGCAGCAGCTGCTCCCCTTCTTCCTTGCCTTGTGTCGCCAATGCCTCCCACTGGGCTCGAGATAGCAGCAGCTGCTCCCCTTCTTCCTTGCCTTGTCATCGCCCCTTCTGACTTTCTTCGAAGACTCGTAGACGGCCAATTGCCTCGGTCAGCGTTATCTTCGACATGTCTCCGAATTGCTCAATCGTACTTATGATATGGAGAAACTTGTCGGGGACAGCGCTGAACAACCTTTCGATGATCATTGAATCCGGCAATTCAACACCCAAAGCCCGAATTTCTCTAGCCAGGCTCATAAGCTTTTGAGAGAACTCACCAACACCTTCGGTTTCTCCCATGATCAACCGATCAAATTGCCTCTTTAGCGCCTGAGCTCTTGCTTTCTTGACACGATCCTCACCAATGCGCATCTCCTTTATTGCTTCCCATGCCTCCTTTGCAGTCTCTTTTTCTGCAATGGTCATCAAGACCTCGTCGGGGACAGCCTGAGATATGGTGGCCAGAGCGCCCTGATCTTTCTCCTCTTCGACTGGTGCATCTCCTTCAATTGCCACCCATACTCCAAGAGAGCGCATGACGATCTTCATCTTCACAGCCCACAGGCCGTAGTTCGTGTCGGTCAGCATGGGGAATTGGATCAGTACCAATCCCCCTCTCGTCGGTGCTCGCGGCTGCGCCGGCGGTTTCTTTTCGCCGGAGCCTTCTCCTCCTGCTGCTTGCTTCTCTGCTGCCTTGACCTCCATTACCGCCTTGCTCTGATACCAAATGTCAGCTATGCCACAGGATCACAGCAACACAATGGACATGAACGAACTCAGCAATTTTGTCGAACTGAGTACAGTTCGTCCAACAAACTTCTACACGCGCCGAGTACTTCAAATAGAGAACAACGAGACAATTTTTGGTGGTGCAAATCACACTCCACCTTTTCTGATTTTACTCTCTTATATAAGAATTACACAAGCCATACTTTTACTCTTACATGGAATCAAAATTAGAAACGGAAAACAAAAACGAAACTGAAACGAAAAACAGAACTTGTTTCCCGGTCGGACCGGCCCCTGTGTTGCGGTCAGACCGCAGCTCCTTCAGCGGTTAGACCGGCAAACTAGTTTAATTCAAACACCTTCTGCGTTTCATGCTCCCAGAACGATGGAGCATCTTTCTTAACGTATTGCTCTTATACGTTTGTATCGTCTCTGTTAGGGCTGCTCATACCGTTTTGGACGGGTTGAAAAAACCGGAAGTAAACAGGGACCACCTCACCGTGACCACTCCTGTCCTTCGCCGGCCACATCGACGGGTTGGCGGGTTGCAAGAACCGGTAACGAACAGCCCTAGTCTCTGTGTTACCTGGCATTGCTTGCTTCCGGTCGTCGTCTGGCTCTTTCGGTCTTCCTCCTTGCGATCCGTTCGAATCCAGATCTGGCTCCACCGATTTCGAGTTGGCGGCACGTTTTTGCTCAGGATAGGCGGTTGCTTCCTCTGCCTTCCTGCTGTCGAAGTGGCCATGGCGCCGTCCGCCATCCCTACGGCGTTGGTCCTGTACATTACGGGCGTCCACTGCCTCGGTGAGTTCCTTCTATATACTTATTTTTACCAAAGATCAATAGGGCTCGCAGCTCCATGCAAGTCTTGTACTACTTCCTCAGTTCTTTTTTACTTAACTTTCTAGAATTTGTATCATCAAACCTTCTAAAACTTAACCATCAATGGATTTAAAACTATCTAGATTAGCTATACAAAAATTATATCATTAGATTTATCGTTAAAATGCTTTCATAATATTATAATTTTATTTGTATATCAATGACTCAACACTCTAAGATAGCAACTAAACTCAACACGTAGTATGATAAGGAGGAAGAGACAACCACCATAACCTACTTCATAGAATTTGACACACTGGAGTGTGTTATTTACTTCATATCCTTTGAAGCCCAATTATGTAGTGTTTTAGAGGCTGTTTTGTTGCCTGCATGTGCTCATGCGTTTGCATGGCGTGCCAGCCGAGAGAGAGAAGCTCCTCACCACGTTTCTCTCACTGCTCCAGTTGATTTTTGCATCCACTGCGTGTGCTCTCTCCTCCATGCAGGCAACCAAACACCATCTCCCTGCATGCGCTGGTGCGAGCCACCCCCATGCAGGCAACCAAACAGTCCCTTAATGTTCCTCTTGTACCTGTTGAGAAATACCAACATGAGCAACCTGACTACTTTTCAGAAGAATTTGTAGACAATTGGTTCTCCTTTTCTCATCTTAGCATATAATGTTGCTATAAGATCTCATTGAAAGGGTGTTTTAAAACAACTACCACTAAGACTGATATAGTTTTAACGGTCAAGTGTGATATGAGATTTGACTTTGTCTCTAGCTCATTTCAATTGTGGGGGTGTGCAAGATTATGTTAGTGTTACAATGAAATATGTGGACATCATTTATCTAAATTAAGAACAAGTAAGTTATGAGTTGTGACTTTATGTTGTGTAGTTATTACCTTAGTATCAAAAGAGAAGTCGTTCTCCGATCTCAAAGGACCTCCATGATGGTCATTTGGCTCCCAAGCATTTTCGATATGCCTCAGCCCTCTCTTAGTTGCTCATTTGTGGTGGTCATAAGGCCCATTTGGTAAAGACTGTGTGGACACCATCTTAGGTGTCGGTTGCAAAAATGTGTTTTTTGCATGGCGTCCTAGAAGAGGAAGTTTTCATGCGTCAATCTCCTGGCTACACGGACTCTCAGCAACCACATCTTGTGTGCAAGCTCCATAAAGCTCTGTATGGTTTGAAATAGGCGTCGAGGGCTTGGTGTGCTTGACTGAGCTCCAAGTTGCAAGAACTTAGTTTCACGGCGTCCCAGGCGGACACCTCTCTATTCATCTACATTCATGATGAGACTGTGATTTATGTTCTCATCTATGTTGATGATATTATTGTCACTGGCTCCTCTTTACTAGCAGTTTAGTCTCTTTTGCGGAATATGCAAATTGAGTTTGCCTTAAAGGATCTTGGTAATTTACATTTTTCCCTTAGGATTAAGGTCAAGCAGCTAGATGTTGGCATTGCACTCTCACAACTCAAGTATGTGACAAATCTTCTTCGTCGAGTTGGTATGACAACGTGCAAAGGTACAACTACTCCTATATCCAATACCGACAAGCTATCTGTCACTGTTGGGGATACGTTAGGACCAGATGAGGCGACCAAATACAGAAGCACCATTGGAGCTCTTCAGTATCTCGTTCCCACATGACTTGACATTGCTTATTTTGTCAACAAGGTATGCCATTTTTTCTGCATTCTCCTACCAGTGTGCACTGGACGGTGGTAAAAAGGATACTACAATACCTTAAACACACTTCATCAACTGGCATGGTGATTCGCCGATCTGCCTCCACCTTGGTGAGTGCCCTTTCAAACGCTGATTGGGCAGGATGTCCGGATGACCAGAAGTCTACAGGTGGATTTGTTGTTTTCTTTGGATCTAACTTGATCTCATGGAGTGCGCGTAAGCAAGCAACAGTTTCTCGGTCTAGCATTGAAGCAAAATATAAAGCTCTTGCTAATGCTATGGTAGAGACTATTTGGTTATAATCACTATAGGGTGAACTTGGAGTTTTCAGTCTCGGGCTACGTGCTTATAGTGTGACAATCTGGTGCCACGTACTTGTCAGCAAACGCAGTTTTTCATGCAAGGACCAAGCACATTGAAGTGGATTTTTATTTTGTTCATGAACGGTGCTGTACGCAAAGTCCTTGAAATTTGATTCATCCCTTCACAAGATCAAGTTGTAGATGGTATTACGAAGCCACTGCCGGTACAGTAGTGGGAAGAATTTAAGCACAATTTCAATCTTCGTCAGTTGTGATTGAGGGGGGCTAGTAAGATAATATCCTGTAAACCATATATAATAGGATCTATGTATATTTGGTAACTACCACCGTATCACCTAATCATAGGGATCGGTATCAGCATCTATTGTATTCTATTTGTTACCTTGAATATACATATGAGGTGGGGTGCAACCGAAGTAGGTGCACAAGCCACAAACTCAATAGCCATTACTTGCTATTCTTTGATATGGTGGTACATGCTTGTGCGCGGTCCAATCATATAGCAACATAACTCAGATTGTTGAATTCACATTTGGCCGATTTTCTCTCATGTGGAACTTAATTATTAATTTGAAGTTCAGTTTTAAAAGTCTGAACCATACTCTGATTCCTCTAGTTAGTCCGTCATTTTAAATGATGATGGGTGCCTAGGGGCGGAGCCACCGAGTGGACTTCGTTAGACTTTAGCCCACCCTTGGCTCGCCCGAACCCTCCATAGATGAGCTAGCCTATCATCGAGGCAGGTCTATGCGCGATGCTGCTACAGGCGGAGAAGCTGCAAGGGGCTGGAGGCAGAGGATGCCACGGGAGGGGGGGGGAGGAGGAGTACGGTGCAGTGGCCAGGGCCTCCGTCAGATCTGACGCCAACTCTGATGCGTGCAGTGAGCATTTTCCTTTTCTCTTGCATATCCATCAGATTGGGAATTCGCTGAGTGTGCTGCTAATCGTTCTACCATAAAATAGTTAGTTGAAGGGATCCCTTGATGTTTAGATATTAATTGCATCACACACTGGAGTATGTCTTGGTGTTGACAAATGTTTTCTGATTAAATCACAGATGCTACTTGAACCCCTTGATCGGTTGAAGAAAGTAGATGCCCAGAACAATTTTGTTGAAGGAGTCCTTGAGGGGGTAGGCGATTAACTTTGCTATAATATGGGAGATGGGGATAAAGCAGTCATTTGGGTTGCTAGTTTTTATACGATAGATTGTAGGAGAGGAGCTTGGAGTTTTACCTGGAATGAATTCGATCTATTCAGTATTGGCTCTTCAGAAGCTGCTTAACTACTTTTCAGTTGGAAGGAATAGTTACAATGGGAATTTGATGTGGTAGTGCATGGTTGTTGTCGCCTAGGTGGCACCAAGTCATCCTAGTAGTTGGAGGGGCTGAGGAGCTAGGTAGCCACCTCCGGCTGCCTTTGGCTCTCCTCGCGCAGATATGCCCATCGTCAGCTCATATATGGAGCCGGCCGCCTCTTTCCGCGTTGTTGCTACCTCATCCGGCGCTCTTCTCAAGCCGCACCACACCGGCCCCGTGCTGGTCTCCATCTTCACCGCCATCGAGCCTTGCCACCACCGGATCTAGGCTACACTGCCCGGATTCGGCTGAGGAGGAGGCAGGTGGCGTTGGCAGGGAGGAAGAAGCGGTGGGTAGGTGGAGGAGGCGGCGAAGAGGAGGGAGGAGGCGAGGTGGCGAGGGGAGACGGTGGAGATGAGGAGGCAGCGATGGCAAAAGGAGGGCGGAGGCGAGACGCAGGAGTGGAGGCAGTGGAGAGGAGGGCGGAGGTGAGGCCGCGAGAGGGGAGGCGGCGGAGAGGGGAGGAGGAGGCGGCGGCGGATGGGAGGAGGAGGCGAGGCCGCGAAGAGGAGGGCAGAGGCGAGGCAGCAGGAAGGGAGGTGGTGTAAACAGGTTTGGGGGAGAGATGTCTGGCTTGGGCTAGAAATGGCCGACGACAGGGTTAAATGAATCGAGATTTTTTGGTTTTTTGTGATTTAGTTCTTGCAGTTCCTAAAAATTATGAATAGACCCCTCCCTCAATGGATTTCTTCTGAGTTAGACCTCGTAAGACATGGTTATTTAGATAATTTATGTTATTATATCGTCTAATTACTATCGTCTAACTGTCACCATAATGAACACCTAGTCGACTAAGCATCTAGACGCCCTAGTCTCGCCATGACTTGCGGGAGCGCCATGACAACCTTGTGGTAGTGTATGACCGCAACAATACAGAGGAAATTGTACGGCTGATAGGTGCTACTAAGAGAGCAAGGTATAGACTCTCCTTGGCCTTAAGGGCAAGTACAATAGAAGAGGTGGCTGCCACCTCTAGGACTAGCCACATAAGCAAAAAGATTACATGTGGCTCATGTGGAGGTAGCTAATACAATGAGTAGAGTAGAGGTTACCTCTACTAAAGCACTCAAACATTTAATACTTACATAAATATATCAGGGGTCACCTCTTGCATGAGGGGTAGTTTATCTCTCTCTCCTCGTATAATGTGCTAGAGGTCACCTCTTACATGAGGGGCAGCTTGCTTCTCTCTCTTCTTTTCTCTCTCTTCCACTTAGGATTGTGCTGATGTGGATTTCACTAGAGGCAACCTAGTCAGCACCATTGTACTTGCTCTAATGTTACATTCACTCAGGACTCTAAATTTAATGTTGGTGCTATACACAAGACAGATCTTACTTGAGGTATGTGAGGGACCTAGCAGACAAGATTGACATAGGAAGACTTGCTTCTCCGTCATTACTGAAGCTAATTTGTGATGCTGCAAGGCCAAATGGTAGAATCAGTGAAGGAAGACTGAGTAGAGAGATATGGAATGAAATCGAACAACTTGTTGAGGTAAATCATCCCAATATAAAATTATTTTATGTTGCCTAGTGCATACATATTCTACTATTAGCTAAAGAAAAGGTCAATCTGCTAAATTTTTGTAGAGAATCTCACTTTGGTTTGCCGATCCGTCAAAACTTGCATGCTTCATCACCATTCAAGCGGGCACACAAATATATGGAGTGTTTGGTTATACTGAAGACCCTTCTGAAATGCATCAAGAAGTTGCTGAGAAGTTTTTGCCATTGTCTCTCATTTCTGCCATTTCTACCAATTGATTCTACTGCAGATTGGGACAGAGCACTAAATTCATTGAGCCAAAATACAAAGGAGCTATTGAGGAACACAAGCAATCAGGTGTATCCTTCAGTCAGTTTTGATTCTGTGTAGAAATCGGTAACCCTTTTCATGCCAGGCTTTGATAAGTCCGAAATCAAACTATACCAAGTCTGAAGATTGTTTTTTAAGAGATCGTGCAGTCTTGATACAAACTTACATGGTTTTCGGAATCTTTTGTAACCACAAGGTAGAACCCCCAAAACAATGACAAAAAGGCTGACCCAAATTCTTTGGTGCTCAATACTCCAAGTGAAGAACGGATCTTTTCATGCTTAAATTAGTGGCATGAGGATCTGGTTAAGGTGTCTAGATCATTTGACCGGTTGATTGGTCTGTAGATAGGGGCTAAATAAATATTTGGATATCTGGCCTTGTCATGCTGAACTATGGCTGGTGAATTGTGACTGGTCATTTTAGTCGTTGAGATGTTTCTTCCGTTGTCATCATGGGGGCTTTGAAGGCCACAAAAGTCCAATCTCCTTTTTATGTGTATTCGCCTATATCTCTGGATTTCAGATAGAAATGTGATGGTCATATGCTTATAGTGGGTACTTGTTGAATTGAAAGTGAGAGACAATGATTGCTTGAACCTTTGCTTGGTTTTAGAGTGAAACTATGGCTGTGTTTTGATGTAGGAGTGGGGACTCTACCATATGCTTGCCAATGGACAATAACTGCCATGTTTATATTGAATATTCATAATTATTGATAATTAGTTATCGTATCAGTAATTTTGCTATTTTTAATATGCAGATGACTGATCTCTACTTACTGAAAGCATATTTATATATTTTTGGGATGCATTCGCTATTACTGGGTGCTTTCATTGTATTTCTTTTTTTGCTTTGTTTATCTTCTATTTATGAATGAATTTAAATTGCACAATAATAAATTACTATGTTTGTGACAATCGAGCTTAGCTCACACTCAATTTTATTCTGACTTTACAATGGTGCCCAGCCCATGCATTTTGTGTCTAACCTCGGTGTGTCCTCCGTCGTGCTCCTGCATTTCAAAATACATTGTTTTTAAATGTTGTTTGCAATCATAGAACTTCATTAATTCACATGGTGAATCGAATAGGCCTTTAGCAACCACATGAATACGTGATGCACATGGAGGCATGCGTAATTCACATGGTGAATCGAATAGGCCTTTAGCAACCACATGAATACATGATGCACATGGAGGCAGCGGTGACGCATGTTGGGCCAATTAATGGTGAGTGCTGCTTGGAGCTTGTGGCGAATACATGGACCTGTAGGTCTGTGTGGATGACGAAGGAGGATATTTTTTTTGGATGGACAATTTTTTTTCTTTTGGCGCACGCATGTTGACAATAAGAATGCATGTAATCTAGCTAGCTGGCTCTTTATTCGTAGATTTCTTAGGTATTTTTTTTAAAATAACTGGGAATAATTAGCATGACGGTTATTAATACAAACCATCTATGATAATGACAGATATCACCGATAGTTTATATGAATAACCGTCTGTGATAGTTCACAGACGGTTATTAATACAAACCGTTAGACGGTTATTAATACAAATTCATATCACAGACGATTTGTGGTTATAACTGCCTGGAATACGCCGTGTTATTAAATAGCCAGCGTGGTCTCGACAAATCTGCCTTCATTGCGCTGCATTAAAAGAGGCGGCCGGCTTTGGGGAGTTTGGTGTAGATCTAGCTTGTAGATCGTTTTGTTCTTGGTGATTAGAGGTTAGTATTTGCTGCTGATAACTTATATGTCTTGTAATAGAGAGAGAGATGATAGACAGGCTTTTAGATTTAGTTAGATTTAGAGAGAGATGGTAGTTTGCTCAATTTAAGAATGGGTTAGTACTCCTAATTTACTTCAATATATTCTTTCTTATATATATATATATATATATATATATATATATATATATATATATATATATGTGTGTGTGTGTGTGTGTGTGTGTGTATTGCTTCATGAATATGTAGCTAGCTACTTAATTTAGATATAGACAATTTATTATTAGGTAAATGACAATTATGTATGTAAGTACCTAGATTGGTATACCTAGGCTGGTTAGCTGTAGTAGTATTAATAATCCAATTTGACACTAATTTGTTATATGTATAGTATAGATGGATCAAAGCTGGATGTATGTTAAGAATCATGTGAGCGAAGAGTACATTAATGGTGTGCCTGCTTTTAAAAGAGTGCTAAGCAGGATATGTTAAAGAATGAGATGAAATATATGTACCGTCCATGCATTAATTGTGATAAATCTGAAGATATTTACCGACTCAATGCAGAACGAAGCTCACTTAATTCGAAGGGGTTTTAAAAAGGGGTCTACATGTTGGACCAGTCATGGTGAAGAGAAGATTATATAGGAAGGTAGTTATAACATCATCAAGGGAGACAATGATATTGCAGTTGTGGACTGTGCTTTCAATGAGGATAGGTCATGTAATATCCCAAAAATTTGAATTTGGAAGTGTGTAGCCCTTGAATTATTTTGAAATATATTTTCTCGATATTTGGATTTTAGTGGTGTTCCTTGAATTCTTGGTTGAGGTTCCAACAAATGAAGAAAATCATGAAAAATGCAACAAATGGATAAGCATACACATGTGGATATATATATATATATAAACAAATAAATAAAATGAAAAATGATAATCAGCCTGTCTGAGCTGGCCCAACCTTTCTCCCCCCCCCCCATAGTTTGCTTCGTCGAGGCCGAAGCTTCGCCTCGCCTCGCCTGCTCCATCGCCGTCTCATTGCCGTGCCTCACAAGCTCTGCCGGTCGTTGCCTGAGGGCTGCCACAATACCGTTGTTGCGTCACGCACAGTGTTGCCATTGCGTCGCCCCGACCGTCGCGCCGATCACACCGCCCTCGTCACCCACAGTTTTTCTGCCCTGTCGTATCCACCTTGGCCAGAGCGTCACCAACTGCACTATCGTGGACACTGTGCAATCACGCCCATATTGGCCGCAGTCGCACCGCCAACACTGTAACCGCATCGCCGCCATGCCGTGGACTCAACCAGCCAACTACCCTCTGTTGCCGCTGCCTTTTTTGCGGCTATAAAGCCCAGCCCACACTCCCGTTCGCTTCGCTGCACTTCACTCTGTCTCCCACCCGAAGCAATTAGCCTCCCGTGCCCATAGTTTGCCGGCAGCCCCTTCTTCCCATCCCCAACCGATGAGGGATCCGCCATTCGGAGCTACGCCAAGTCAATTCCATTGAGCTGGAGCCTCCTTGGAGCGACGCAAAGCCATCCCCATCCTCTGCCAGACCTCCCGTCGCCTGCATTTTGCCCGCACTGTGCTCCTCCTTTGCCTGTCGCCGTCGCACGCGCCAGCTCGCCACCGCCGTTCCTCGAGCCGTGCCGACCCTCGAGGTAGACTCCCAAGCTCACCTAGATGCTTTCCTCCCATTTAATTGAACTCTAGTGCCGTGCGCTGCCGTATCCACCATTCCCCTGTTCGCCACCGCCCACGGTCGTCGCCGTCCAACGCCCGGTTGAATTGGCCGGTGAGACTCCGTCTGCGGTAGGCGCGGGCGTGAGCAACCCATTTTGGACATGCTCAGCTCCGGCCGCCGTCTCCTCCACCAGCGGCGAGCTCGACGAGCGTTGGCCAGAGGAAGACGATGCAACTTGTTGAAGCCCAGTCCCATGACTACGAGTACCTGGTACTCGTTACGACCACGCAGAACAACTTACGACCACGTAGTCGGGCTTACGACTGTGAAGTCATTTACGACCGTGCAGTCGGACTTACGACTGTGAAGTCATTTACGACCGCGTAGTCGAGCTTATGACTGTGAAGTTGTTTATGACCACACAGTTAGGCTTACGACTATGTAATCGTTTACTACCACTCGGAGTTACGACCACGTTGTCGTCAGTAGCCGCGGGATTAAAACCAGTTAAGATAGAGTTAATGCTAATGATGGGTAATTAATACTGATGATGAGTAGTTAATAACAAATGGCTCACTGACATGTGGGCCATGCCCCTTTAATTAAAATAGTAACCGGACCCACCTGTCAGATTTTAATTATTTTTTGGATTTATTTAGACTGAGAACTTCAAATGGGCATAACTTATTCATTTTAACTCCAAATTAAGTGAAATAAAATTTTAAAGTCATCTAAATTTAATATCTATTCAATGGAACCAAAACCATAATTTTTAAGCCCATTTTTAATTTTTGTGAGAATTTGTTTGGTTTACTAATTTTTATCCAAATTTTTGCGCAACGTAAAAATAGCGTACGAGGCTCAAGAGGAAGAGGCTGAGGCAGAAGCAAATTTCGATGATCAAGACCAAGCCAACTGTGACCAAGGCGACTCAGTAATTGATCATATTGAACCTACATTTTTTGCAAATTAATTATGTTTTAAATTAGCAAATTGCATGCTGTTATTTTATATGCAAATTTGTGTTGAATTTCAGATTCTAGTTATATGCCTGTTGTGGGGGTGGCCCAACCCCCCGTGACTGGGCCGTGCAACTAGTCCAACATGCAATAGGCCCAATAGTGTAGAGGAATATACTAGTGTAAATATACCAATGTACCCTCATCCCTTGTAAGTACAAAGGGGTAGAATGGGGATTTCCCATTCTACCCCACTCATATATATAACCCCCCAGGAGGGGCAAAGGGGGGAGATCCTCTCATTCTTACCAACTCTCCCACAGATCTGACTCTCCTCTTCCTCTTCTACTAGTCTCCTTCTCTACTGTTTGGCCTGTAGCCATGACAGATTGCGCCGTCCGTGGGGACTGGGCAAGAAGTCGCGCAAAGGTAAGCCTCTGTGCGGATCCGATAGTTCCATCGATTCTGCATGCAAGCCACCATGCAGATACCATGCAGATCTGATAGATCAGTGAGTGTTGCTCAAAAACCATGTTGCATGATAACTGTGAGTCTACGCATAGCCGATGCATTTTTCTTCAAAGTTGATTTTCGCTAGTATTGTTGAGCACTGCCTGGGTAGCAAAGTGTAGCGTCAGGGTACACTTCGCCAGGCACGCACCTCGCCAAGCACGCCTTCGTGCCGCACCGGCTCGCCTCCGCACAACCGCGGACTTCGCATCGTCGAAGTCCGCCTATACGGAGTATTGGCTGGCATTGGAGTCCGGAACGTTGACGCTACAAAGGTAAGACAAGGTGAGAAAAACCCAGATTAATCGTGTGGAATGGCATTTCTTGTATACATGCTGCAGCCTACAGGCTTATTCATGTATGCATGCGTATCCATCCATTCGCGAGGGCATGCACGTATGCATGCATATCCATCCGTCCGCGCGTGGCTCCGCATCCGTCTCCGCACGCCGTCGCCTGGTACTCCGCTCGGCCTCCGCGCCTCAGGACCTCTCCTCCGTATGCTCGTCGTCCACGCCAGGTCTCGCGGCCTCCGACCTGGTGGCTCCGATTTCCACGCTGCAAACATCAGGTGAAAGAATGTCAAGCTTCGCGTGTGTGTGCATTACTTGATGCCTCAATAGCTTAAAGGTATGTGCATGCATTCATTCGCGTAGCAAATACGGGTTTCATGTATCCATGTATCCAAGTATCCATCCGTGAGCCTTATTCATGAATGCATAAGCCCCTACGTGCATGCATGGAATATAAATCCATGCATGCATGGAATATAAATCCATGCATGCATGAATGGCTTCTACGTCCACTACTGCTTGTCCTTGTACAGGAAATAGCAAGTATAGGTGAGGCTTCTATCTCCACATGCTGCATGGTCTTTGCGTCGCGAGTCTTGGCGCTCCATCTCCGAAGTTTCCACTGCGCCGGACCTCCGCGCCGAGCCTCTGCGTGACATCGAGTCTCCGCATAATATCGAGCCTCCGCGAGACTCCGTCAAGCGCACCTCGGCGCCGAGACTCCGCGCCACATATACCAACTACACGCAGGCAGCCATGAAGTATCCAGGCAAGTATTTACTCATGCATGCATACATCAAATATCAACTTGCGCATGAGTGCATGAAATAATCCGTCCATGTACACGTGAAATCCATCCATGCATGAACCTATATCTATTCATACATTCACACCCATCCATGCATGCACAAGCCTCCGCATTGCAGTTTCCGCGCAGGGGATGTCCATGCATGCACTCCTAGCCACTTATCCGGGGGAAGGGAGCGCCGCGTCGCGGTGTATTGGCGGCGCCGCTCCTAGCTCACAGCCTGGTGATGACGGTGACACCATGCTTGTGGCCGCATGAGGAGGGGCGAAGTGCCTTCACGCTACCGCCATTGTCGCCCAGTTCTCCGGCGCACGCGTTCGCTTCATGTGCACCACGGGGGGTCCTCGGCAGCCTCACCGTGGCACGCTGAACTCCGTGAGGGCTCCGCCACGGCGCCTCCGCTTGGCTGTGCTGCTGGGACCCGTCTCCACATCTCCGTCACCAGACGTCGCGCGTGTAGCACCCTTCAGCGTCTGCGCCCCCTGCCCGCCCACCAAGCTGGCGGCGGAGTCCACGCTCCGAAACTTTGCGGTGAGGGAGGAGGCGGAAGCAATGATGCAGCAGCCGTGACATGCCGCGGTGAGACTTCGACCAGCCTTCGCGCCGCACCAATGAAACCCTCGCCACTGCCTTCACCAGGATGGGCTCCACGCTCGCCGACCTTCGCTCGGCCCCGTGATGTCGACCTTCGCCACTGGCTTCACATGGCGGGCTCCGTGATGCGGGACTTCACTCCGGGCTCCGCAGCGTTGACCTTCGACTCCGCATCGACATCCTCGACTTGGCTGCCGGAGACCAGCTCCGGCCTCCGCTCGCCTCTGCGTTGTCGAAGGGGCTGCGACGGTTTTGCCGGCCTCCGCCTGGTGAGGCCTCAGCGAGGTCTCCAGAGCAATCCGCAAAGCGGGTGTGCCTTGGTGAGCGAGATCCTTTCGGCCGGGGCGTGGCCTCGCCCCACCAACAATGTCGTCCGCGGCTTAAGGCGCCTGCTAGTCTCGAAGTTTGCAAAGCCGGTGAGCTCGTCCAGGAGCCGGAACACTACCGTGCCGTCATCAACACGGAGGATCATGAAGGCCTAGGCCCGAAGGGACTCGAGCACGCCTGGGTACATGTAAGGAGTGACCGTGGGCGGGCGTCGCGGAGTGATACCAGCGCGTCGAGGGAGTCTTCGGCACATCGGGGTCACCCGGCCCACTGCTCGACTAGTACGAGGACCGGAGCGGAAGATGGGGACGAGGTCGATAGAGTCATCGAGGCGACGGAGCCGGCGGCCTTCGCACTGTTTCGAGCCTCTGCTCCGCAGCCTCCGCACCGAGCCGGCATCAAGTCTCCGCTTCGCAGACTCCGTGGGACTTCGAGCGGGTGACTCCGAGCGTGCGACTTCAAGCCTCCGACGTTGAGCACCAGTCTCCGCATTGTCGTCTCTGCGCCGAGCTGCCCCTGCCCTCACCGCGCAGCAGCCTCCACGCGGGAGAGGTCGCCTCCACACCAAGGCCCCACTGCGAGCTCCGCTCCGTCGAAGACCTCGACTTGGACCCCGTGCAGACGAAGCCTTGGAGGACTTGGTGACGTAACCCTGGCAGCTTGTCGCTGTGCTTCTCCACAAGAAGGTGCCCTCATCAGCCTTGTCGTGCACGCATGCATGGATACAATGTGCGACGGTGACATGCATGCATGCCAATGTCCGTCGCAGTTGCTCCGTTCTAGCCGTGTCGACTCAGCCTCGGCTCTGGAGAGCCCTCCCGGACCTTCGCTCAACTCTGCGACGAGTTCGCTGGCCCGCCAGCGTCACTCCGCCCCAGCTCAGGCGCATGCATGAGGACACGCAGGATGCAAGCAAACTCATACTGCATTGCGGGCATGATCAATCGCTGCGAGCTCTATGTAGTCAGGGCCTCCGTACATACGGAACCTACTCTGCGTCGCCACCGCCCTGCCCGGTACGCACTGCACGTGATTACATGTGAAGCTTTAATAGTAGCCCCTGTATTTTTTGTGTGCACGGCTGTAAAGAAATGGTTTCTTGTCATATCATTTATTGCGGCTGCAGTTCCATTCTAAGAGCATTTGATTTGGCTGTGTTTGCTTCTCCGGTTGTGACCTGTTCTGGGCAATCGTAGTACCAAATGCTTTCTTGGTACTGCACTCTGCAGCATCCTGTTGTTGCAAGTCTTCGGCCATTTCTTTTATGCCTCTGTTTTTCTCCTCTTTTTAATTTAAATTGCACGATGGCCTTGCGCCTCGGCGTACTCCACGGAGTATAAACAAAGACACGCGTTTGCGCGCGCACTCTCGTGAAAAACACGGGCATGAGTATAAACAAAGACGCGTGGGGGGACGCCTCCGTGCGCACTCTACGGAGTATAAATAAGATGTAGCGCGAGGTCCGCCTCCGCACGCACTCTACGCAGTATAAATAAGATGTAGCACGAGGTCCGCCTCCGCACACACCTTCACCGCCCGCAACGCGCGAAGGCTTGCCTCCGCGCGCAGTCTACGGACTCTAAATAAGACGTAGCGCGAGCTCCGTCTCCGCACGCACTCTACGGAGTATAAATAAGATGTAGCGCGAGGTCCGCCTCAGACGCACCTTCACCGCCGCAGCGCGGAGGCTTGCTCTCCGCGCGATCTGAACTCTAAATAAGGCGTGGCGAGGTCCGCCTCCTCACGCACCTTCACGCTCGCAACGCGCGGAGGCTTGCCTCGCGCGCGATCGGACTCTAAATAAGGCGTGAGCGTGAGGTCCGCCTCCGCACGCACTCTACAGAGTATAAATAAGACGTAACGCGAGGTCTGCCTCCGCACGCACCTTCACCACCCGCAACGTGCGGAGGCTTGCCTCCGCGCGCAGTCTACGGACTCTAAATAAGACGCAGCGGGGGGATGCCCCCGCGCGCACTCTACGGAGTATAAATAAGACGCGGATGTTGTCCCTGCGCACTCTACAGAGTATAAACAAGACGCGGATCCCGCGCACGCATGGATGTTGTCCATATGTGTACTCTTCCGAGTATAAATAAGACGTGAATGTTGATCCCATGCACTCTACGGAGTATAAATAAGACGCAGATGTTATCCCTGCGTACTCTACTAAGTATAAACAAGACGCGGAACCCGCGCATGCATGGATGTTGTCCATATGCGTACTCTCCGGAGTATAAATAAGATGTGGATGACATCCCACACACTCTGCAGAGTATAAAAATTGCGACATGGCAGAGACACCAGAGAGTGCCTCGCTTTAGGCGGCACACCACTTGGATATCGCGCCCTCGCGCGCGTTGCACCAGGGAGTGCATCGCGCAGCGCGCCCTCCGCGGCAATCGCTGTTTTTGAAGGTAGGAAATGGTGGCTCCGCCTCCTCGCCTCGGCATGCGAGTGCCCTCGGCCTCGCCTGGCGCCGCTCTCCGCGGCACCGCTTTTTGAAGGTAGGGAACGGCGGTGTCGCCTCTCTGCCTCGGCGTGCGTGGTGCCCTCGGCCTACGCTGCAAGCGCCCGCTCTCTGCGGGCACTGTTTTTGAAGGCAGGGTAACGGCGGTATCGCCTCCCTGCCTCGGCTTGCTTAGTGCCCTCGGCCTACGCATGGCGCCCGCTCTCCGCGCCTTGTTTTTTGATGGTAGGGAACGGCGGTATCGCCTCCTGCCTCGGCGGCGAGTGCCCTCGGCATACACCGCAAGCGCCGATCTCCATGGTCTGTTTTTTGAAGGAAGGGGAAAGGCGGTATCGCCTCCCTGCCTCGGCGTGCCTAGTGCCCTCGGCCTACGCCGCAGACGCCCGCTCTCCGCGGGCACTCTTTTTGAAGGTAGGGGAACGGCGGCTCCGCCTCCCTACCTCGGCGTGCGTAGTGCCCTCGGCCTACGCCGCAGGGGCCCGCTCTCCGCGCGCACTGTTTTTCAAGGTAGGGGAACGGCGGTTCCGCCTCCCTACATCGGCGTGCGTAGTGCCGTCGGCCTACGCCGCAGGCGCCCGCTCTCCGCGCGCACTATTTTTGAAGGTAGAGGAACGGCGGTTCCGCCTCCCTACCTCGGCGTGCGTAGTACCCTCGGCCTACGCCGCACTTGCCCGCTCTCCGCGGGCACTATTTTTGAAGGTAGGGGAAAGGCGGTATCGCCTCCCTGCCTCGGCGTGCGTAGGGCCCTCGGCCTACGCCGCAAGCGCCCGCTCTCCGCGGGCACTGTTTTTGAAGGTAGGGAAATGGCGGTATCGCCTCCCTGCCTCGGCGTGCGTAGCGCCCTCGACCTACGCCGCAAGCATCCACCCTCCGCGGGCACTGTTTTTGAAGGTAGGGGAACGGTGGCTCCGCCTCCCTGCCTCGGCGTGCGTAGTGCCCTCCGCCTACACCGCCAGCGCCCACTCTCCACGGGCACTGTTTTTGAAAGTAGGGGAACGGCGGTTTCGCCTCCCTGCCTCAGCGTGCGTAGTGCCCTCAGCCTACGCCGCAAGCGCCCGCTCTCCGCGCACACTGTTTTTGAAGGTAGGGGAACGGCGGGATCGCCTCCCTGCCTCGGCGTGCATAGTGCCCTCGGCCAACGCCGCAAGCGCCCGCTCTCCGCGGGCACTGTTTTTTGAAGGTAGGGGAACGGCGGCATCGCCTCCCTGCCTCGGCGTGCGTAGTGCCCTCGGCCTACGCCGTAGGCGCCGCGCTCCGCGGGCTCTCTTTTTGAAGGTAGGGGAACGGCGGCCGCCTCGCCTCGGCGTGCGTGGTGCCCTCGGCCTCGCGCCGCGCGCGCCACTCTCGCGGCATTGTTTTGAAGGTAGGGAACGCGGTATCGCCTCCGCCTCGGCGTGCGTAGTGCCCTCGGCCTACGCTGCGCCCGCTCTCCGCGGGCACTGTTTTTGAAGGTAGGGGAACAGCGGGATCGCCTCCCTGCCTCGGTGTGCGTAGTGCCCTCAGCCTACGCCGCAAGCGTCCGCTCTCCGCGTGCACTGTTTTTGAAGGTAGGGGAACGGCGGCATCGCCTCCCTGCCTCGGCGTGCGTAGTGCCCTCGGCCAACGCCGCACGCGCCCACTCTCCTCGGGCACTGTTTTTGAAGGTAGGGGAACGGCGGTTCCGCCTCCCTACCTCGGTGTGCGTAGTGTCCTCGGCCTACGCCGCAAGCACCCGCTCTCCTCGGGCACTGTTTTTGAAGACAAGGGAACAGCAGCTCCGCCTCGCTACCCCCGCGCTTGCTGTTCGCCGTCCGCCTCGTAGGCATCGCCTCGGCGGGACGACACGTCGTCGGCGCTCGACTTCGCCGTCCGCCTCGTAGGCATCACCTCGGCGGGACGGCACGTCTTGGCCTTCGACCCATTTGTCGCCTCGTAGGCATTGCCTCGGTGGGCGGCACGGCTCGGCCTTCGACCGCCGTCGCCTCGTAGGCATCGCCTCGGCGGGGCGGCACATCTTCGGCCTTCGACCGCTGTCGCCTCGTAGGCATCGCCTCGGCGGGGCGGCACGGCTCGGCGAGACCGCCGTCCACCTCGTAG
The DNA here is from genome assembly GCA_036346575.1 of Dendrocalamus sinicus. Lineage (NCBI taxonomy): Eukaryota > Viridiplantae > Streptophyta > Magnoliopsida > Poales > Poaceae > Dendrocalamus > Dendrocalamus sinicus. Next base: position 11,772,141 of record CM070669.1, on the reverse strand, counting down.
GCATCGCCTCGGCGGGACGGCACGTCGTCGGCGCTCAACTTCGTCGTCCGCCTCGTAGGCATCGCCTCGGCGGGACGGCACGGCTTCAGTGCTCAACTTCACCGTCCGCCTCGTAGGCATCGCCGGCGGGGCGGCACGTCTTCAGCTCTCGACTTCGCCGTCCGCCTCGTAGGCATCGCCTCGGCGGGACGGTACGGCTCCAGCGCAGGACTTCGCCGTCCGCCTCTGTAACATCCCGAATTTTTGCTAAAAAAATAAATAAAAATTGGTTAAAATAAAATAAGTATTTTTGTGCCTAAGTTTTAAATTTGGATTTGCCCTGGATTTCTGTTTTTGTCAAAGGCTGAATTTGAAAAGTATTTTAAGAAAAACCTAAAAAAAATTTTATTAAATAAAATGATAATTTGATTTCTATAAAAATCCTATGTCAAATTAAATATTTGGAGTTATTTGGATTTTATTGGCCTTTATTTGGTTTCCTGGATTTTCTGGAGTTTGGAAATGTATTTTTGAAAATTAAAAAGTATTTAAAGTTTAAAAATTAAATACCAACATTAGTTGGAAATATTTTTATTAAGTCCAAGATGTCTCCAGAAGATTTTATGAATTTTTCTGGGATTTTTGGAGTTTATTTTGTATTTTTCTGAGCTTATTTGAATTTCCACGCAATTTCTGAAAATCTGAAATCAAAATCAAAAATAAATTCCCCTCTCCTCCCCTCCGGCCGCCACGTGGACGACCAGATGACCGCCCACCTCGCCACCCATCCGGCCATTGCCCCATCCCGCCTACCCCTCCTCCGCTTCCGCCACGTGGACGGCCCGGATCCGCCTCGCACACCGCCTTCCCCTCCCCCGCGCTCGCCACCTGGCTGGCCCGGATCCGCGCCACGCCGCCCCCTCGGCCCATCTGGCCCATCCACCCCGCGCTCCTCCCCGGCCGTCCGATCTCCCGCCCCCGCAATCCAGCCGCTCCCCTTTCCCTCTCTCCTCCTCCCTGGCCCCACCCGGTAGCCACTCCCTCCTCTCCGCCTCTCTCGCTGCCCCGCGGACCCCAGCCGATAGTGCCTCCTCTCCGCCCCTCTCGCTGCGCGTGGGCCCAGCCTGTCAGGCCGTCCTCCCTGCGCGCCCGCCCCCTTCTTCCTTGGCCGCGCCGCCACCGAGCCGCAACGGCCACTCCGCCCTACCCGGCGCCCCTTTCCCCCTTCCGCGCACGTCGCCGCCACGCGCCCACCTTCCCTGCACGACCCACGCACGTTCCCCTCTCCCCACCTCCCATCGCCCGGTCGGCCGCAACCGCCGCCACCCCCGCACCACGCCGGCGAGAAATTCCCGCCGGCCCGTTGCCCTCCGCCCCCTATAAAAGCCTCCCCCGGCCTCCCCTCACTCCGCACTATCTCCCCCGCCACTTCCTCTCCTCCCGGCCGCTCCCGCGCGCTGCGTCGTGCTCGCGCCGCCGCCGCGCCGCCAACAACGGCGATTAGCGCTGCGACGCCGCCCGCCGCGGCGTGACGCCCGACCTCCTCCGCCTCGCCGCCCGCCGCTCTCTCCCGGGCCGGCCGCACTCCGCGAGCTCCTCCGCCGTCTCCGGTCACCTCCGGTAAGGCCACGCCTACCCCGAGACCCTCTCCTCCTCTCTCGGTCCGCCCGCCGCCGGCCGTGGCGCCGAGCGCCGCCGTCGTAGCCCCGGCGCGCTCGCCGCGCCCGCCACGTCGGCACCGAGGTGAGGTGGCAGCCACATGGCGCCACGCCCGGCCACCTCGGCCTGCGCCTGCCCCGTCGGCGCCACGCATGCGGCCGTGCCACCTCGGCTCCCGGTTGGCCCGTGGACGATCGTGGACCAAGGGCCTTGTCGCCACCGGCCACCCTTGTCGACGCAATGTCTTGGCGCATTAAATCAGATTTTCCTTTAGGGAAATAATTCCAATAATCCCTGCTGACGTCATAAATCCAATTTCCTTTAGAAAAATAATTCCCGAAAATCCCTTTTTCCATTTTCTCTGAATTTAATTTTCCCGGAGCCCGTTCTCCTTCGTTCTAGCTCCGATTTGGCCCATTCAAATTTCTAAATTCATCAAAAATTCCCCTCTATCCATTTCTAGCCTCAATTCAAATATTTGAAGTCAATTTGAATTTATTTTGAATTTATTTTGAATTTATTTGAATTTGGTGGGGTTATTTTTCACGTGTAGACTTCGATGATTCGGGAGATTTCTTCGACGAAGATTCAAACCAAGTTGAAGAGCAAGGCAAGTCACCCTCCTTGATCATGTTGATCCCAGTTTTCAAAATAAAATTATGTTGTTTTAAATTATATTGCATGCATATTTTTATCCAGCGTATTTCAATTCAGTTTTAAATATAGTTAATGCCTACTTGTTAATTCCTCCATTGTTTTTGAATCCTCAATACCTTATCACCCTAGAATCAAACTCTAGTTAATACATTAGTGTTGGCTAGAGGAATTTATATCAAATGCTTAGACTGCTTAGGTATAATATTTGTTTTGGGATATCTTTCACATAAAATGATAACCCTTTTTACATAAAATGATATGTACTCTTGACTTTGGTGAGTCAAGGAGGTTTATGAAATATTTTGAAAACAAAATATAAACCTGGTTTAGACTTAGGTATTTGGTTAGAGTGGTGGGTGCAGGCATGCCCTGTTGGTTGGAGCCGCAGTGATGGTTGATTGTCGTGCACGGGGGTATGTGGTTGGACCTAAGTCAATTAAGGACCGGTCTGTGAGCTACTGTTGCAAAGCCCTAATCGTACTACCACATGGCTGGTATGGGACAGCCCTGGCCGAATAATTTGTGAAGTCCCAACCTGAGCCGAGTTGTAGGTTGAAAGTGAGCGTGGTTGGTGCCATGTGAAGTCTCACTTGGCGGCGTGGTGAAGCCATGAGAAGTCTCGTCTAGGCTCAAGAGGGGTCCCGATGCAGGTGGATTCCTTCGGGTGAAACCTTAGAGTTGGCTCGACCAGGTTGAAGGCTTTGCATTGTAAAGGCCTTGTCACGACTCCCCACCGCACACCTAAGGAAGTGTGTAATCTAGTGGTACAACGGGATGATCGTGTCTTGTGGGTAAAGCTGTACAATCTTTGCAGAGTGTATAAACTATCCTGGATAGCCGTGCCCACGGTCATGGGCATGCTGAGTAAAAGTTTTTCATGGATTAGAGTTTGTTTTTCAAAATATTTTTGAAAACCTTGTGGATGGATGGAATCCACGAGAGATGAAAACCTTGCGGATAGATGGAATCCGTGAGAGATTGGAATCTGGTGAATGGATGGAATTCATTAGAGTTGCGCAGTGAAAGCGTGTGGATGGATGGAATCCATACATGAGCTTTTGGAAAAGATGGTCCGGGTGGGATGCCCGTGGATAGGTTAGTGTATGGTCGGAGCCTGCACTGACGGTATTACTTTCTATTACAAGTTATGCTTTTACTTACGGTATTAAATTCAGCAATTTCAATCTATCTATTGTATTTCTTAAATGCTACTTTATGCAAACTAACCCTATAAGCCTTCCATTGAAGCCTTTATCATTATGTTGCATTTTCCCGGGTGACTTGCGGAGTACAAGTTTGTACTCACGTTGCTTTTTCCACACAGAGAAGGAAGACGTCAACTATGGTGAAGATCTGGACGAATAGGCCGCGTCTTACTGTCGTTTGCTTGTGGGTAGGCTCAGTGGGCTTCTTCCGCTTCGGTTTTTCTTCTGCTGCTTATTACTTAATTTTGGCTTATGTGCCGTTGATGTAAACTTTGGCATTCATGCCCATATTCAGATTAATAAATGTCATTATGGTTGATATTTATCTTTGTTGTATTGTGTGCACTAGCTGATCTGGACTAGTGCGATTTACGAGAGGATCCGAGTCGTTGCTCGAGTTCCGACAAAGGTGGTATCAGAGCCATGACGACACTAAGACGCGACCGTAGGTAGAATAGAATGGTTTTGCTTATCTTACCTCTTAATCTTTGCTTATCCTTATCTCAATTCTTTCTCGTCTATATGTCATTTTTGAAAAAAAAAACCTATTTCTGCATCTTCCCTTGTTCCAAAACAACTATAGATGGCAACAGTTGGAATTCTTTGACTCTGTCGCCACTTCGATCTTCACCTGGAAGGGTTATGTGTCGTACCTCGAGAGCTGCGAAGGATCACGCCAAGACAACCCTTATCTCTTTAGGTTAAGTTGTTAAGCTAGAAAGTAGACGTTGTTATGAGCTGTCGAGTTTTCTCTTTTTGTTAGCAGCCATAACTATTACTTGTTGTTTGTTTAATAAAGGTTTTATTAAAGTTGAAGTTTTGGGTTGTGCAAAATATCCCCTATTCCTCCCTTTGCCTTGAGTCTCCTCTTTCCTAATCTTTGGGAGCATCAAGCTGAGCACCGACTGCCAACAACCTGCAGGCAGTGAATAGAGGACCAAAGAAGTTTTTCAAAGGAAGTCTAAATCAGATATCAGCTCAAGCCATGCAGAGTAAGATCCAAACCAAATTATTGCTAGCCAACCCGAATCTCGTGGACGAGATTCTTTTTAAGGGGGGTAGATTTGCAACATCCCGAATTTTTGCTAAAAAAAATAAATAAAAATTGGTTAAAATAAAATTTAAATTAAAATAAGTATTTTTGTGCCTAAGTTTTAAATTTGGATTTGCCCTGGATTTCTGTTTTTGTCAAAGGCTGAATTTGAAAAGTATTTTAAGAAAAACCTAAAAAAAATATTATTAAATAAAATGATATTTCGATTTCTATAAAAATCATATGTCAAATTAAATATTTGGAGTTATTTGGATTTTATTGGCCTTTATTTGGTTTCCTAGATTTTCTGGAGTTTGAAAATGTATTTTTGAAAATTAAAAAGTATTTAAAGTTTAAAAATTAAATGCCAATATTAGTTGGAAATATTTTTATTAAGTCCAAAATGTCTCCAGAAGATTTTATGAATTTTTCTGGGATTTTGGAGTTTATTTTGTATTTTTCTGAGCTTATTTGAATTTCCAGGCAATTTCTGAAAATCTGAAATCAAAATCAAAAATAAATTCCCCTCTCCTCCCCTCCGGCCGCCACGTGGACGGCCAGATGACCGCCCACCTCGCCACCCATCCGGCCGTTGCCCCCATCCCGCCTACCCCTCCTCCGCTTCCGCCACGTGGACGGCCCGGATCCGCCTCGCACACCGCCTTCCTCCCGCGCTCGCCACTGGCTGCGCCGGATCACGCGCACGCCGCCCCTCGGCCCATCGGCCCATCCACCCCGCGCTCCTCCCGGCCGTCCGATCTCCCGCCCGCAATCCAGCGCTCCCTTTCTCTCTCTCCTCCTCCTGGCCCCTTTGGCGGCCACTCCCTCTCTCCGCCCTCTCGTTGCCCGCGGACCCAGTAAGCAGTGCCTCCTCTCCGCCCCTCTCGCTGCGCGTGGGCCCACTGTCAGTTGTCCTCCCGCGCGCCGCCTCTTCTTCCTCGGCGCGCGCCACGAGCCGCAACGGCCACTCCGCCCTACCCGGTGCCCCTTTCCCCCTTCGCGCACGCGCGCCACGCGCGCCACCTTCCCGCACGACCCGCGCATGTTCCCCTCTCCCACCTCCCAGCGCCCGGTCGGCGCAACCGCCGCCACCCCCGCGCCACGCCGGTGAGAAATTCCCGCCGGCCCGTTGCCCTCCGCCCCCTATAAAAGCCTCCCCCGGCCTCCCCTCACTCCGCACTATCTCCCCCGCCACTTCCCTCTCCCTCCCCGCTTCCACCGCCGCGCGTCGTACTCATCGCCTCTCGCCGCCGCCAACAACGGCGGCGATTGCCGCCGCCGCCCGCCTCACGCCTCGCCCGCGCCGCCCCGGCCGGCGTGGCGCCGACCTCCTTCGCCCCTCGCGCGCGCAGCTCTCTCCGGGCCGGCCGCACTCCGCGAAGCTCCTCCGCCGTCTCCGGTCACCTCCGGTAAGGCCACTCCTATCTCCGTCCGCCTCGTAGGCATCGTCTCAGCGGGACAGCACGTCGTCAGTGCCCGACTTCGCCGTCCGCCTCGTAGGCATCGCCTCGGCGGGACAGCACGTCTTCAACGCTCGACTTCGCTGTCCTCCTCGTAGGCATCGCCTCGGTGGGACGGCACGGCTCCGGCACAGGATTTCGTCGTCCGCCTCGTAGGCATCGCCTCGGCGGGACGGCACGGCTCCGGCGCAGGACTTCGCCGTCTGCCTCGTAGGCATCGCCTCAGCGGGACGGCATGTCGTCGGCGCTTGACTTCACCGTCCGTCTCGTAGGCATCGCTTCGGTGGGATGGTGCGGGATTCAACATAGGAGTTCACTGATTTCTTCGTAGGTATTGCCTCTAGGGTCTGCAAGCTGCCAGTTGCATCGGCTCACTCCTCGGCATCCTCACGCTTGTTGTCGGGGAACGGGGGGCTGGGGTGGTTGATCACGTCAGCTCGCCCATCGGGACCTCAGCGCTTGCTGTCGAGGGAGTACTGTTGTGGGGGTGGCCCAACCCCCCGTGACTGGGCCGTGCAACTAGTCCAACATGCAATAGTCCCAATAGTGTAGAGGAATATACCAGTGTAAATATACCAATGTACCCTCATCCCTTGTAAGCACTAAGGGGTAGAATGGGGATTTCCCATTCTACCCCACTCATATATGTAAACCCCCAGGAGGGGCAAAGGGGGGAGATCCTCTCATTCTTACCAACTCTCCCACAGATCTGGCTCTCCTCTTCCTCTTCTACTAGTCTCCTTCTGTACTGTTTGGCCTGTAGCCACGACAATGCCCATTAATGATCTTGCTAGTGTTACACTCATTTTGGACACTTGAATATCTGAGCCTTGTCGCCCTAGTGAAATTTATAATGATACAACTTTCAAAAATAAGTCCGTAAATATACGCCACTGCGTAGTATTGCTTAGACAGTCGGGGGCACCAAAATGCCCTAAGTATTACTTTCAATCATGAGAATCTATTTTGGGAAGTTATGGTAGAAATGACTGATATATTTTGATATGACTATTTTATGCTCCCCAAAACCCCAACTTGCTTAAATATCTGGGCGGATGGTTCGAGGTCTGGTGCAGCGGTGCACGTGAGTGTGGTTAATGGTAGAACCGCCTAGATAACCCTAAGGACTGAATCTTGTCGTGACCTCTTATGTAAGACAAGTACAACAACAAGTCTGTAAATTACAACTTGGCTTAGTAGATTTACTGAACCCTGAAAGTCATCTCATCGGTGGAGGAGGTGAGGTAATGCAAGTGGCTGTTTGCGTGATGACTTGAGTGGGACACCCCTTGAGGGTCAAGTTTACTGCGGAGCGCTAGTAAGTAGTGTGTGTAGTCCAGCTACTAGCCGCATAGGGGTAGAACATCCCGCACAACTTATGGGACCCACCGCAAATGGGAGAAACCCATGTGGGTGAGCTAATGGAAGGGGCGAGGTATTTCAAAAAGTTACTATGATGGTCTACTCAACCGCATGACTAAGGAATCATGTAGGGCAATGAGCGGATTGTCTCTTGTGGGTAAAGTGTACAAACTCTGCAGAGTCAAAACTATTCGAATAGTCGTGCCTATGGTCAGGGGTGGACATTGGAACTTAATCAGATATAGTTCTATTTTAAAAATCTTTGTGGGTGGAATTGGAAAAGTGGTGGGCAGTGGAAAGCCCTGATTTGTGTTGCCCTAGGTATCGCCCCAGTGATAATGTAAGCGGTTATAATGCTGAAAGGTTAGCATATGGTGCAGAAGCCATGTAACAATAGATGGTATCGTGATCGCTATTATTAATACATTCTTTTACACATTATGTTTTAAGTCCATAATGCTGGGTCATAGGAAATTTCTAAGTAACCTATTCTAAAAAGCAATTGATGGCAAATAAAATAACTTAAGCCTTTCCTTGATAAGCCATGCATATTACTTATTACATTCTATGTATTGGCCCACGAAGCATGGTGGATTGTGCTCACCCTCGCATTACTAAAATTAGAAACTAGGATCTAAGACCACTACGCATATGAAGATACCCCTGCCGCAGATGGAGGAAACGACGATGGAAACTAGGACGGCTTCTCCGATTTCGGGTCCTAGACAAGTAGACTTAAAGGAGATTGTGTGCACATATATTAGCTAAGTCTAGATGATATATGTTGTACACATTTACCCCTCATTCGCTTGCCTGTGGATTATGGTCTTATTTCTGCTTTTGCTTCCGCTGTTATCATTGTAATGTAGATATTTGGCCTGATCGACCCTTATGTAAACTGTCACCTGACACAGTGCATTTTAAACTCTGATCTGTAATATTATGGTTTATTATGTTCATGCGATGTATGAGTTGATGCAGCAATGTACCTGTGCGCACTATCTACTGATCCAGTGAATAGTGCGGTGCATCACAGGGGATTCTGGATTGAAAAATCCGGGTCTGATAGAGCTGGTATCAGAGCATACGACTGTAGGGTAAAAGCCTTAGGATGGTTCTTGGATAGGGCCCTAGGACTACAATTTTGAAAATTTGTAAAAAGAAGTTTCTAAAAATATAGCGTATTACTTCCTTCCTTATCCTTCCTACATCTAATCTTATCCATCTTTCATTAGTATTTTTGAAAAGATACTAATACTAGTGTTTTAATTTACAGATGTCCAGAGGAGCAGCTGAGGGACAGTGGGACTACTTTGCTCACGGACTGCAGGAGGGAGAGTTTGTGAGCATTTTACGCAAACTAAGGGAGAGTTTGTGAGCATTTTACGGACCAGCCCATCTACCGAGGGCGTAAGGCCACTAAGGGAGCGAGGGAGTCATGGATTATGGAGGATTTCATCTATGCCCTAGATGAGAAGGATCCACCCCTTGTCTTCAGGACTTTGCACAGGAGGAGCACCGTGCCGACAGCTCTTCAGGATGCAGCTCGCTCAGTTACAACCCGGCTATCAACATTCACGGACCCCCACTACAGCAGTCTCCGTTCCGCTACTATCCTTCCCGCCAGGACGGGGCCAGATACAATGAGACATTCATGCCAACGGCAGAAGACAACCCGATGCTTACGCATCAGGTGCATCTCACCCGCGCCATGGGGACTACCTACACCGCCGCACTCGAGGAGATTTCTGATCGACGATAGCACCTACTCGCTAGCTACAGTCAGGAAGAGACCCTCCAGGAGAAGCTCGCCAAGTGCAAGAAGGCACTTACAGAGGCAGAGGAGGAGAGGGCTACCACTCGCCCAGCTGCAACAGGCCACGGCTACTACCATGACCCCCACTCTAGTCCCCATGGCACCTGCTATGACTTTTGCTCCACCCCAGTCGTGGACCAGTTGGCCTCGCACGAGGCTCACCGCGCGCAAGAGCGTGCGACCCCCTGGACCCCGGTCAGCCATCCGCTTAGGGAGGCCCATCGTGACCACAGCCGCTCTTGCTCATACTCGGATTCGCCAGACTTCAGTGGCAGCCGCTCCCACTCTCAGTCGCCGGACTATAGCCCCTCTTGCCCCGGAGCTAGTTTTATGGAGTAGATACGTTAGCATAGTGCTTGCGAGGTGTTGTATAATGATAGCAAGAACTAATCCCCTGTATTAGTAGGAAGCTATGTTAGTCCACTAGCACTGTAGACGTGCATGTTATGAACTTTAAGTATTATGTTGTAACTGTGAAGTTCAGCTTAGCCTGAGGGCTATATGAGCTAAGGTATGTGATCTTTTAACTATGAATGATGTGTGGCCAAGTTTAGGCCTTGTGTTGAAAAAATTGTTTAGTCGTTTATTTTATTTGATTGGTTTTTATATAACTGTTATGGGTTGATACCCCCATTTGTCTAGTACTAGTGTCTAAATTGCAAAGCTATACCTGCAGATGGCCACTCAGAGAGTCACTCGAGCCCAAGCTAGTGCAACCTCAACATTCAGGCTGAAGTGGATGCCAACCAAGAACCACAGCCTGCAGGTTGGGGTAGACGCCAAAGCTAAGGAGTTCACCTTCCACCCCCTGTCAACCCCACCATGGCACAGGTTATGGTACAACAAACACAACTTCTACAAGCTATATACGCAGGCCAGCAAGTCAACGCCAGCAACCACGGTTCCAACCTGGCTAACTTCTTAAGGACCCGACCACTCACCTTCACCTCGGCAGATGAACCTCTCAAGGCCGAAGACTGGCTTAGAGACACAGAAAGAAAGCTCCAACTAGCCAGATATGCAGAGGAAGACCGAGTAGTCTTCGCCGCTCACCAACTTCAGGGAGCCACAACAGCCTGGTGGGAAAACTATTTATCTGCTCGAGGTCACGAAGATGCCATAGCCGAAGATGACTCTGAGGAAGTAGCAGGTAGGCAAGGGACAGTCGCCAGGGGAACACAAAGGAGAAGGAGGAGTAGGTCAAACCAACCAAGCTACTCACATTCGGCATGCCAATCAGACCATATCATGGATGGAATTTAAGACAGCCTTCAAAACCAACTTCGTCCCTGCAGGGGTAATGAGGATGAAGAAAAATGAATTTCGCACCTTAAAGCAAGGGAACATGTCTATTAGCGAGTACCTCACCAAGTTCAACCAGCTCGCCCTCTATGCCCCAAAGGATGTGGCGGACGAGGAGGAAAAGATTGACAGGTTCCTTGAGGGTATGAATGAAGACCTCCGAGTATAGCTGACCGTGCAAGATTTCTCCAGCTTCCACCAACTAGTGAATAAGACATTGATCCTAGAGAATGAAAGGAAGAACTTGGAAGCTAGCCGCAAGCGCAAGCAAGTGGGCCAACGACCCCAAGGGAGATTTATCCAGAAATTCTTCAACAACCCCTCTTTCTCGAGGCCAAGTCAACCCAAGGTTCCAACCCCAGCACCCCGTCCAAGTGGCAACTCTTTCCAGACTCCACGCCCTACATGCCAGTCTACTGAGGTGAACCCTGCTGCCAATAGGAACTGCTTCGAATGTGGAAAAGGGGCACTTCATTGCCAATGCCCCTATAACAAGAACACGCTAGGGAAATTCAAAGTAGGAACCACACCCGCACGAGGTCAAGCGTCAGCGTCCAGCAAAGGGTACCAGACCTCGCAACCCAACAAGACTGCCTCAACACCTAATTGTGACCGAGTTAATCACATCACTGTTGAGGAAGCTTAGGAGGTCGCATGAGTTCTGATGGGTATGTTCTCTGTCAAGTCAATACCAGCACAAACTTTCTTTGATTCTAGGGCTTCACATTCATTTATATCCAAGGGATATGTGGATAGACTTGGGCTGCCTACTCACCCACTGAAGAAACCAGTGGTACTTAGCTCACCTGCTAGGATTATTACTGCTACTTTAGTGTGCCCTAGGGTAAAGATTACCATAGAAGAATTTGGTTTCCTAACAGATTTAATAGTGTTGGCCTCCCAGGCCCTCGATATTATACTGGGGATGGACTGACTAGCAAGGCATCAGGGAATAATAGACTATTCACTAGGAGGGTAAGGCTAACCAAGTGTCCAAGATTGATTATAGAAGTGAAGGTGGACCGACCATACCGTTGGGGTCATGTAGTGTATCATTGTGAGGACATACCTCTAGAAGGAATGTTGATAGTCCAGGATTATCCTGAGGTGTTCCCTGAAGAATTGCTGGGCATGTCGCCCAACAGGGACCTTGAGTTTGTCATCAACCTAAAGCCTAGTGCTGCCCTAGTTTCTAAGAGGCCTTATAAAATGACTGTTGATGAGTTAAAAGAGCTGAAGAAACAACTCCAGGAATTGCAGGACAAGGGATTCATCAGGCCTAGTTCCTCACCTTGAGGATCTCCGATACTATTTGTGAAGAAGAAGTATGGCACTACCCATATGTGCGTGGATTACCGGTCCTTGAATGAAGTGAGGATCAAAAATAAGTACCCCTTCCTAGAATTGATGACCTATTTGATCATCTTAGGGGAGCTACCATATTCTCCAAGATAGACTTAAGGTTGGGCTATCATCAGCTGAAGATTAGGGCCGAAGACATTCCAATGACAGCTTTTACCACATATATGGACTGTATGAATTCACGGTTATGTCTTTTGGTTTAACCAATGCCCCAGCCTATTTCATGAGTCTCATGAAAAAGGTCTTTATGGAATACCTGGACATGTTTGTGGTAGTATTTAATGACAACATTCTCATCTACTCCAAGAATGCAGAAGAGCATGCTGAGCACCTACGCCTAGTACTAGAGAAGCTAAAAGAGCATCAGCTATACACCAAATACAGCAAATGTGAATTCTGGTTAAAAGACATCAGCTTTCTAGACCATATAGTATCCGCCGGAGGAGTATCTATCGACCCAACTAAGATAGCAGCCATAGTGGAATGGGAGCAGCCCACTACTGTCATAGAAGTGCGAAGCTTTCTTGGGTTGGCAGGATACTACAGTAGGTTTATAGAAGGATTTTCTCGGATTGCCAAGCCATTGACACGATTACTTAAGAAGGAACAAAAATTTGAATGGACAAAGGCTTGTGAATAAAGTTTCCAAAAACTGAAAAAGAGACTAACCTCCACCCCGGTGCTAGTCCCGCCAGATATATGCAAGGACTTTGAGGTATATTATGACGCCTCGCATCAAGGCCTTGCATGTGTACTGATACAAGGGGGCGGAGTCATGGCATATGCGTCCAGATAGCTTCGCTCTCATGAAGCAAATTATCCCACCCATGATTTGGAGTTAGCATCGGTGGTGCACGCCCTAAAGATTTGGTGACATTATTTGATCGATAACCATTACGACATATATACCGATCATAAGAGTCTCAAGTACTTCTTCACATAGTCACCACCTCAACTTGAGGCAGAGGAGATGGTTCAAGCTGATTAAGGATTATGACCTAAGTGTTCACTATCACCCGGGCAAGGCTAATGTGATAGCTGATGCCCTAAGTCGTAAAGTCTACTGTAATAATCTCATGGTGCAAGAGCAACAGCCGAGCTTTATAAAGAGTTAATGGCACTCAATCTAGAGATAATAGAACAAGGCACCTAGGGGTGGAAACGGATCGGATACGGTCGAATAGTCTCAAATACGAATACAAATCCATATTTTTAAAACGAATACGAATACGAATTCGAATATTTTCAAATACGGATACGAATATTCTCGAATACGAATACGGATATTTTCGAATACGGATTTTCTCGGATACGAATATCGGATAAAACGGATTCCTAACGGTTTTGCCGATTTTTCATCGATTTTGACCGTTACGATTTTAAACCGCCTAAATTCAAGTTTTGAATCACAAAATTTGTACGGATTTTTCATGGGTTCTAGAAACGGATCAAATACGAATCGAATAATCTCGAATACGGATACAGATACGAATATTCTCGAATACGAATACGAATATTTTCGAATACGGATTTTGCTTACCATATTCGGATTTCTCTCGGATACGAATATCGGATAAAACGAATTATCCGTTACCGTTTTCCACCCCTAAAGGCACCATAGCAGCCATGGAGATACAACCAAGTATAGAAGAATAGATCATAGCTGCATAGAAGGAGAACTCAACTGCTCTAAGGTTAAAAAGATTAATGGAAAAAGGGAAGGCTCCTAAGATAATTGTAGATCAACAAGGTGTTCTAAGGTATGAGACACGTATCTTTGTTCCTCATAATTAAAAATGATCTTAAAGATCTAATACTCAGGGAAGCCCATAACTCTGCATATTCCCTTCACCCTTGAAATACCAAGATGTATCAGGACATGAAGCAGTGGTACTGGTGGCCACGCATGAAGAGGGACATCGCCGAACATGTTTCTGCTGTGATGTATGTCAAAAAGTGAAGGCTGAACATTAGAGGCCAGCAGGATTATTACAGCCATTGCAAATACCGCAGTGGAAGTGGAAAGAGGTAGGAATGGACTTCATCACTGGCCTACCACGAACCAAATCAAGGTATGACTCTATATGGGTTATAATAGATAGGATGACCAAAGTCGCGCACTTCATCCCTGTCAAAACCACTTACAAGGGAGACAAACTGGCAAAATTGTACATGTCCCGCATCGTGTGCTTACACGGTGTGCCAAAAAGGATAGTTTCAGATCGAGGTTTTCAGTTTACCTCACACTTCTAGGCTAGTCTTCACGAATCTCTCGGCACCCATCTGGATTTCAGTACTGCCTATCACCCGCATACAGACAGCCAAACAGAGAGGGTAAATCAAATATTAGAGGATACGCTTCAAGCCTGTGCCCTAGATTTCTCTAAGGATTGGGATAAATGCCTGCCTTATACCGAGTTTGTTTACAATAATAGTTACCAGGCCAGCCTACAGATGTCTCCGTTTGAAGCTTTATACGGAAGGAAATGTCGGACCCCTCTGCACTGGTCAGAGGTAGGAGAGGGATACATATTCGGGCCAGATATTCTAAAGCAGGCTGAAGAAAATGTTCGCCTGATTAGGGACCGATTGCAAGCAGCTCAATCAAGACAAAAGAGTTACGCGGACAAGAGGCATAAGCTGTTAAGTTTTGAGGTTGGAGATTACGTCTACCTGAAGGTGTCACCCTTGCGAGGAGTTAGAAGGTTCAAAGTTAAAGGCAAGCTCACCCCACGTTATGTCGGGCCATTCCCAATTGTGGCCAAGAAGGGAGAAGTTGCTTACCAGCTAGAGCTGCCCGCAAATCTAGCCGATGTACACAATGTCTTCCACATGTCTCAACTGAAGAAATGTCTTCGACATACACTGCACCTTTTCTTTCCAAATCAATACTTGTGATGGCTCTTTCCTTCTATGTGTTGATTTTGGTACGTTCTCTTTTCTTGTGAAACATGATCAACAATAGTATAAGTACCTAATGGAGAATTTAATTCAGAAACTTGTACTGATTTATTAAGTGCTACCAGGGACGTATCAATTTTGCAACACAATTTCAATGATAGAAACAACTTCAAATGAAAAACCCATAATTACAAAGTTGTAGCTCTCTTCTAGTCCAATTTAGAGTACTCATTGACCTAATTGGGTGTAATACCCCAAACCTTTATTAAATTTCAAATTAAAAAATAAATTTAAAATATTCTGCTTAGTTTGGAAATCCGAGGCCGTAGATCCGTATAGCTTGTTGAGCTGATTCAGTTTGTCTACCTAGTTGCGCAATTCAGAGTTCGGCTCATAGTTTTTCAGATACGTGAAGATAACATAGCTGTGATTAGTCAGAAATAAGAAAAGGAAAGGGGGAAGCCGTGACCGAGCCGGTCATGGCACATGTATGCGTGTGTGCATTTGTGTCGGGTATAGGAGGCGAGGGGAAGGAGATGTGTTGCCCTAGCCTCTACCGTGTGCCACCCTAACCCGGTTGTGTGCTGCCGCCATGCTGATGCCGCGTAGCCACTGCTGTTGCCACACAGACAGTCGTACCTGCATGCCGCCGCCGCTGTTGTGCCTTGCCGTGCCATGGCTGATGCTAGCTTTGCTGATGCATGCATGCTATCTCTCTATCGCTGCTTGTGCTGCCACTACATCCCACTATCTCTTCCCCTACGCAAGTTTTCTTGCTGCATGCTGCTGGTTGCTGCCACGTCAAGAAAAGAGAAGGAAGGCAGGAAGGAGAGGAGGGAGGTAGAAGAGGAAGACCAGGAGCAGTGCTATAGTACTGATGTGGCTCGATGCCGCTGAGTGCTGAGTGCTGCCACGATAGAAGTTTTGATCGTGCCGTTTGTGCCAACAACGATCTTCGCATTTAGGGTAATGATCCAAAACACTTTTCCCTTGCTAGTACATCGATAAGACCTAGTCCAAAGTGGAGTATAGTGTGAGTAGATGTGAATTAATTTGGTTAGAAGTCGCTGGAAACTCGGTTATTAGATTGATTTCGTGACAGTGCCTTGTAGTGCAGCTTTGTCCACTTTACATTGTTAATCTGTTATTTCGATATACTAGATTCAGTTGTGATGTCCAGTAAATCTCGGCAATTGGGCAGTGTTGCAGTAATGTATATATTAAAAATTAGTAAATGGCTGAGTTAAATTTTAGTGATAGCTCTGTAGTTTCTGGAAGTGGTATCAATTGCCACTACTACAGAAAGTCTAATACTAGACGCCAAATCACAGATGGTTTGATAAAACCGTCTGTGACCGACACTAACACAGATGGTTTTAATTTGGACACCGTCTGTATTGAAGGCGTCGGAGAAAACGAGTATCACAGACGGTTCTTAACGATGAACCGTCTGTGATATTTCAGTATCACAGACGGTTTTTATTAAAAACCATCTGTGATAATCTGGAATTACCACAGACGGTTTTTTATTAAAAACCATCTGTGATAAGCTGATTATCACAGACAGTTTGTATTAAAACCGTCTGTGATAATCTTAGAATTATCACAAACGGTTTGTAATAAAAAAAACTGTCTGTGATAATGCCCCTAGACATTTATTACTTGACCATACATGATCAGTTCCCGTCATGTGAGAAGCCAAATTTGTCAAAATTGTTGGTTATATATCTTCAGCGATTGCTGGGGAAATAGCTGTTGTGTTTATAATATGAATTAAGCTAGCAAAGCCTCAATGCATGTTGTATATATGTAGTAATAATTAATTAATTTAATTTTTAATACTAAGTTGTTATATATATACATAACGTAGGACCGAAGCTGGATGTATGCCACAAACCGTGTGAGTGAAGAGTACATTAATGGCGTGTCTGCTTTTATAAGAGTTGCCGAGGAGGATATGTTGAATAAGGGGGTGGAATATATGTACTGCCATGCATTGACTATGAGAATTTAAAGATATTTAAGAACCGAGGGTAAATTGAAGCGCACTTGATTTGGATGGGTTTCAAAAAGGATTATACGTGTTGGACTAGTCATGGCGAAGTCAACGATCATATGCCGCCGGATGACATCGCCGGTGAAGTGAATGATATGCCGCCGGATGACATCGCCGGTGAAGTGAATAACATGCCGCCGGATGATGTCGATTGTTGTTCGGATTCGGATAGGATGCATGATGACAATCTAGATCAGATACTTCCCGATGTAGAAGAAAACTATGATGAGAGAGAGTATGTTAAATTCCGAGGTTTGATGGAGGACTCAGAGAAACCTTTGTTCACGTGCTGCAGGTCAAAGTACACGAGGTTGTCGGCCGTGCTTGAACTGTTGAAATTGAAGGCAAGCAACGGTTGGTCCGACAAGAGTTTCACAACGCTGCTAGGTCTTTTAGCGGACATGCTTCCGAAGGGAAATGAGTTGCCTAAAACCACGTATAAAGTCAAGAAGGTTCTTTGTCCATTGGGAATGGAAGTAGAAAGAATACATACATGTCCGAACGACTGTATCCTCTACCGTAACGAGTATGCAAACATGCATGTATGTCCGGTGTGCAACGCATCCCGATACAAACGTAACAATCAATCAGATGACGGCGAGGGAACAGAGGTGAAGAAAAGACCTCCTGCTAAGGTGGCATGGTATTTTCCTATAATTCCCCGTTTGAAAAGATTTTTTGTAAATCCAAAGGAGGCAAAACTACTGCGTTGGCACTCGGAGGAGCGCAAGAAGGATGGAATGCTAAGACACCTTGCTGATTCCGCCTAGTGGAGAAACATTGATAGGAGTTTTACAAACTTCGGTGCAGAACTAAGGAATATAAGGTTTGGACTGAGTACAGATGGAATGAATCCTTTCAGTAGCATGAGCAGCCGACATAGCACGTGGCCCGTGACTCTCTGCATCTATAACCTTCCTCCTTGGTTGTATATGAAGCGAAAGTATATTTTGCTGTCGATACTTATCCAAGGGCCAAAGAAACCTGGGAATGATATTGATGTGTACCTAGCACTGTTGGTGGAAGATCTAAAAGTACTATGGAACGAAGGGGTACAGGTATGGGATGCATACAAACGAGAGAACTTTACTTTGCACTCCTTATTGTTCTGCACCATAAATGATTATACTGCCCTTGGTAACCTATCGGGCCAGAGTACAAAAGGTGTCAAAGCTTGTACCCACTGTTTAGATGGCACCGAGAGTATGTGGCTGAAACACTCACGCAAAACCGTCTACACGCGTCACCGCCGGTTCCTTCGGAGGGCTCACCTATACCGCAAGATGAAGAAACAATTTGACGGAGAGAAGGAAAACGGTTTAGCTCCAAGGCATTTAAGGGGAAAAGAGGTTTATAATTAGATGTTGTCCTCGGAAAGGGACGTAAATTGAGGGCTCATGAGAAGAACACTTGGAAGAAGAGATCAATATTTTGGGACTTACCTTATTGGGAGTACCTAGATATTCGACACTGCATCGATGTCATGCACGTAGAAAAGAATATATGTGGCAGCTTGATTGGTCTCTTACTCAGATGGAGACTTCCACAACAAACAATAATTTTTTATTGCTCATATGTGGCAGCTTGATTGGTCTCTTACTCAGATGGAGACTTCCACAACAAACAATAATTTTTTATTGCTCTAATCACTCCGGAATCGAGGTCTCGCAAAAGGAACAGATCCATAATCAACGAACTTGTCAGCTGCACAAGCAATACTTGGATGTCAATCATGTACCATCCAAGTATAGCTTGTGTAGCCTGACAAGTTCATTGATTATGGATCTGTTCCTTTCACGAGACCTCGATTCCGGAGTGATAAGAGCAATAAAAATGCAATGTTACCATCTAAGTGCAAATGCAATGTAGATCTTTTGTAATTGTGTATTTGTTAATGGATATTTTATTTCATTTCAATTAATTGATTTGCGAAATGGATATTTTATGTTTGTGAAATGAACTACGATGTGAATTGGATGTTTTATGTTTGTGAAATGAATTGAGATGTGAATTGGATGTTTTATGTTTGTGAAATGAATTGAGATGTGAATTGTATGTATACATGTACATGTTGATCTGCTTGTTTCAGAGGACATGGCTAGCATTTCCTGAGGCTAGCCAATAAACAGAAATAGATTTAGGGGTAGAAAAGAATATCACAGATAGTTTGTAACTAAAAACCGCCTGTGATGGCTAATAATCACAGACGGTTTGTAATTAAAAACCGTCTATGATAGATGATAATCACAGACGGTTTGTAAGTAAAAACCGTCTGTGATATATCAATAATACATACGGTTTTTAACTAAAAACCGTCTGTGATAATTGATAATCATAGACGGTTTTTAGTTAAAAACCGTCTATGATTATCATCTATCACAGATGGTTTTTAGTTACAAACTGTCTGTGATATTTACACCACAGACAGTTCGAAAACGTCTGTGATAACCTTCGATTATCACTGATCCATAAATTTAGATGGTTCAGAAAACCGTCTGTGATAACATTTCTGAACCGTCTGTAATACGGTTTTCTGTAGTAGTGTGCTGTGTTATGTACCGCAGAAAATAGTTAGGAAATTGGGAAGCTTACTATCCAGAGTTGCTGCAGAATGACCCTAGTGGTTGAAAACAAGGGTTCAGATGGTTTAATCAGGAATTTTGGTTAACTAGAGATATGTAGAAAATTTTGTGTAGATTATATATAATATATATTTTAATATGTTTGGGTTCGTAGGTTGCGAGTTATACTTTGTTTGAATGCTAGGACAACAATATCGGTAATTATATAAGGGAGAAGGGAAAGAGGTGTGTTTAAACATAGAAACATGTGATCATATTTGCATGTTATGGATGTGTATTAAGGATGGCAATATCGGTAAATTGGAGAAAAGAGAAAGAAGTGTGTTTAAGCATAGAAGCATGTGATCATTTTGCATGTTATGGATGTGTTTGAGGTGTTGAACCATAATTGTTATCAAATTCTAATGCTTCATTTAAGTGGTTGATAACTCGTCATCACATCTTTCTTCATAGTTAAGGCAAGCACATGGCAGAATCGTAGATGGTGGTTTGTCTTTTAATATTCAATGCTTATGAGATATTTAACTTCCTATTTCATTACTTGATGATTATAAAATGGTGATGATTACATCGATGTTGATGGATTATGTTAAATGATAATGGAACAATTGCATTCACATCATGTGCACACTTATGTCATGAAAAATAATGTAAGACTTACCTAGATAGGCCTTCATAGGAGTAGAGACATCCCCATACCATAGAGGGCAGGTTTCTGATAGGGTGAACATCAATGGGTATCCACTCAGCCATACTGGTATAGGCAATGTGATGTGCAATTGAGCATGTAGTATAGATTTGCATTGCACCAATTAAAGAAAAGAATGTCGATGAGATATGTGGATGATGATATATTGATGCTTATGATTAGGTTAATGTTCATTGTTGTATTATGTATTTACTGAGTTGTGGACTCACTCTTGGTTTATTGTTGTTTTTAGGTGAATGTTAATAGCGATAAGCATTGGATGGGAGTATAACATACACATCACGTGCATCACTATTGATTTAATGATTACTTCTAGCTATCTTTAGTCACTCTAGTGAATTAGATCATTTATGTGGAATTTAGTTAATGGATCAGTTATATTATAATGACAATTGTGTGGACCTTGGTTAGTCACAAGTTTTGTTGGACAAGGTTGAATTATTTGGGTTATCTTATTTTTTTTGTTAAATAATTATTGTCATCACCAAAGGTAAGAATGCTCCTTGATGCATGGTCCCAAGCATTCTTGAGCGGGGTTAAAAGCATGCTTGGGTGTGAGATTCCAAGATCATATTTGTGCAATGTTTATTTTTTTATGTTGTCATCAATTATGCTATTCTTGAATATTCTTCGTGGAGAAATAGTAAGGGAAATTATTATTGAAAGTTTTGGTAAAATGGTATTAATTCAGATAGAAAATGGTAGAAGTAACATTCCGCACTACTACAGACAGTGTTATCACAGACGGTTCGGAACCATCTGTGTTTATGTGTCAGTTATAATAGGTGGTTATCATAGACAGCTCCCACGCCATCTGTAATAACTTACAATACAGACGGTTTTTTAGAAAAACCGTCTGTGATACTTGACTATCACAGACGGTTTTTATAAAAAACCGTCTGTGATATTCGACTATCACAGATGACTTTTTATAAAAATTGTCTGTGATATTCGACTATCACGGATGGTTTTTGTTATTAACCATCTGTGATATGGTTCATATCACAGACGGTTCAGTGTTCCGAACCGTCTGTGATAGCTATTTCAACAGCAATTTTATTTGCCCTTTTTCGGCTAGCCTTAGGATATGCTAGTCATGCCCTCTGAAAACATACAAGATCACGTATATAGCACAAGACAATTATTACATAAATCACACAGATGAATGAAACAACACCAGCAGATCACATATATATAGCATGACAATCGTTACACAGATCTCACAGATGAATTAAATTGAATGAATTGTTTAATTAAGCACAATTGAGTGATTTATACAATTGAATCCAATGTTTCGACATCTAATTATCACCATTGCCGGGGTGGAACTCTCCAGTCTTGTTTATGACCTCTGCTAGCAAGAATTGGGAGAGGTTTCCATGAATTTCGACGAGTTTGTCAAGATCATATACACTTTCATCGAAGTCTACCCGCTGTCGCTAGGAGCAATGTTAAGTCATTAATTAGCATGTGTGTATATATATACATATATATAATCAGAAAATAATAATTATTGGAAGGTTGACAAACCTCTAGATCATTCATCTTATGCCTGTGATTTCCTTCATATGGCGGGCAATGTAGAATCCACATACGTTGCCCTGTAGCTGCTAGTGGCACTACAAAATATATAGAATTATATACATAGGTATTGTCAATTCTAGAGGCATTATAACAAAGTGTGATATAGGATTGTTATATTGTAGCGGGTACCGAAAATGCATCCTATGTCATAGCGTATCATTGGATTCGTTATGTCTCCCTTTTAGAGCAACATAAGCGGTAAATGACCTACGTGATTCCAAAAAAGTTAGCCTCGGCCATTGCAAACGAAGGAAAAATTACAATAGACTTATGTATGGAGGAAATAAGTTTACCTATTAATTACTTCTTGCACACGACTGAAGTCGTAGTTGCTCCTAAGAAGGGAATCAAGATATATTACCTTGCTCCACTTTGGTACAATCACAATCAAAATCTAGTGAGACCTAGTCATGTGTGTCGCCATAGTGATTAATCTTAAGTTCATGTTACATATAAAGTACAAATGAAACTTGTGTGGCTACTAGTGAAGCACTTACCCTTGGTTGAAGGGTACTATGATGTACTCCTTGTCGCTGTGAGCAATCAATCTCCTCGTTATGTAATCTTGCACGAAGGATGCATTTCTGTTGATAGATTGCTCCGAGACCAAGTGTGGGTCGAGGAAACCCACCGGTTGTCGCTGTCGCCGGACTTGTTGGATCATGTATCTATACATAAGGAAAGAGTAACGACATTTATCGGTATGATGTGAATGTAGAACTTCATTGTATAGTATACTTACAGTGTCCAACATCGTAGAAGTGAGGCGTCGAGTTCGTAGAGATTGAATAGTAAAAATAAGTCTTCAAATGTCACGATGAAGTAGCCCAAGTCGTGGAGGAAATGCACCTCCATATATCTCAAAGTGAATCCACTATGCCAATTTAGCTTCATGTTGGACATCTGCATATACCAGGTATACGATGTATTGCAAACCAGACCAAGCCAGGGTAATTGTGACTCGGGGACCAACGACCTCCTAGAATGAACTTCCATGGCTTAGGGCACACCTTAATTTTCTTCGCTTGAGTCTTAGAGCCTCGCTTATGATATGTTTTTGGCGGCGTCTGCACGGGAGCCGATGCAACAGGCTTCAGAACCAGAGCTGGAGGTGGAGCCACCAGAGCCGATGTGATAGGTCCAATGCGATGTCCCTGTTGGGCCACTAGATGTAGAGATGGTGGCACGGATGAGTCGAGGGCGTTGTCCCTCTTGGGCCACTGGATGAATGTGTGGACGACATCCCCTAATATCGTAATCTCTTCGTTTGGGGCTTCTCAAGAGGGACGGTCTTAAAAACATAATTAATCACATCCACCTGAACCTTTATGAAACCGGTCTCTACTTGTACACTATGCACCAGCATCCCTGACAGCCATGGATACGCCATCCCCTACCCAATGTCAATGGGAATAGAGCCAACAAGCCTGACTCTGTGATATCTCAATTATCACAGATGGTTCATGTTAATAACCATCTGTAAAATATCATAGACGGTTGCTACTATAAACCGTCTATGATAGTTTAAGCACAGACGGTTCCGTATGAACCGTCTATGATGTAGCCGTCTAGTATAGCCTCTTTTGTAGTAGTGTTGGGCTCTATGTTGTGTCAAGATATTACAGTTGGTATCAGAGTGGGCATTGGGTCTATGGAGAATAAGTTCACAACTTAGGTTAGTTAATTAATTAACTTATTATAGGCGAACTAGAAGATTTGAAATTTGATATAGGTTGGTTGAATTCTAAAATTTGACTTAGCTTGATTTATTACTAAAATTTTCACTTAGGTTTGTTAAATAATTTAATTTGACACACATTAGTGCAAAGTAGGTTGGATTGGGTCCATTGCATTTACACTTTTGTTGGCTTATTTTGTTATTTATAGATGTTATGAGATGTTGCCCATATTTGAATTGCATGATTGTTCAATTGAGATGGATAGCGATGGCCCCGCAATTATGTTATGCCTAAGCCATGGTTTCAAGCAATTAGAAGTAGGATTAGTGTAGTTGTAGTTTCAATGAAATTAGCATCTCTAGTTGGGATTAGGTCGTCTAATTACTGACTAGAAGGCCAACTAATTAGCCAAGGTCTGAGGAGACTTTATCTACTTCATGTAAGACATGGCCAATTTCTCTATCTAGTTGAATCTTTCTTGTTATGATTGCATCTACTTTTTTCTCAATTATTTTGCATGCAATGTTCTCATCGTCGATCTATTTATGTGATGCATTGTTTTAGCTAGTCTTTCTCTAATCATGGTGATTAGGTTAGATATTAGAATATCCTTGCATGTGAGTTTATAGTTTATACCAATTGCTAGTTAGTGTTGATTAGCTCCATGGACTTGTGACAGAGGAGAATGATGTAATATTTTGGAAAGATCCCTCTTAAGGACCTGAGCGTAAATAGAGAAGAGAGGATACGTGAAAAAGGAATGTGTGGAATTTTAGAGGGAGGATTGGTTTCTTAGAACCAATCATATGGGGAGTTAGAGTCAAAATAGGATATCATTCCAAGATAAAAGAAATGTGGAAGATACGATAATAGTACCTCAGTACAACATTACGAAAGCTTCAATGAGTCACCAACAAAAGTCCAACAAACATCCAGAAAAGATTCTGCAAAATATAGATATGTAGATTAGTTTATCATATAACATTGCAATGTATTCACATTGAAGAGGAATAGAGAATGGAAAACAACATACCACCAATGTGCTAATCCTGCCTACGAGGCAAATTCATTTTCCTAGTCTTTATGGCTTGAACACAACTTGACTTGCATTAGATAACACACTTGAAACACTTTGTCTTTGGATTTTAAAATCATCACAATGCTTGACACGTTGTGGGCACTATTACACCACCGACATGCTGAGGCAATGATTTATGCACAAGCTTCCAATCAGTAAATCATGTTTTGTTGAAGACATCATAACCAAAGTGTTCCGCTCTTCATTCTTGCTTAAAGAGAAAGCAATAGAAACAATATGCTACATATCGGGACTTGCTATATTCTATCCAATCATAATTCTTATATCATGTTTATGAAAAGCCTCTTATTTTTGCAAGGCAATTTCACATTAGGTTAGGTTGGACCCTTCAATATGTATGCCCTCCTAACTTGGTCTTGAATTTTAGGGGCATACTCATAAATTTGTTTCCTAAGACCAAGATTACTTACGATTTCATCTGGATTGAACTCCCTATTTGATTGTGGTTGTGGACCTTCACCTTGTGGTTGTGAAGCTTATGGTTGTGCTAAATTGTGCTTCCATAAGTTCCAGCATTTTCGAGGCTTTTCGTATCAACCAAAAACCTCCTTATTTATGAAAGTTGACAATTCAAAATTCACAATTTCAGTCCACAAAAATTTACCAACTCTAACCATCTAACTTAGATTTGAACTACTTGAGCCCAATTTAGAACATAACTCTAGTAGTCTAACTAACTTGTCACAATTCACAAGAGGTTCTAGTACACAAATTTACTAAAGTGCTAAGTCTGGACTGATGGAGAGATAGCACCGGGTTGGACCAAGGCACCAAGCCATGATGTACGACACCCTTGCCTGGCTTGGTTGGCCCATGTCGTGACATGCCCAAATCGTCGAGCCACCTGTGCGTTGGTATCCTCCCAACCACCGATTGCACATTGGCAATGCCCGGGAAGTTGCCGTTGTGGCTGCACCGACACCGGTTGGAAGAACCCGACTCCCCCATTGCTCACCGCGGTGAACCGCCCGGGCTCACCGGGCGGTGCCTCCGCCGCTATTTCCATGTGCCATCGCCAGCATCCAGTGCCACATGCATGCCTTCTGCCATCGCCAGCATCCATGTGCTAGCCGCTTCCAATGTTGGAGCTGAACTCATCAACTCGTTGGAGCTAAACTCAACAATTCCGATTGCTACTCTCCAGGAGAAAACACACACACACTTTTTCCCTGGAACGACACATGCACACGAGTAGGGAGGATGAATGAACTCAGGAGATATTTTTTTTGGGCAACGCACGCCTTTTCTTCCTTTTTGTTATTCGCTCATGTCTCTCAAATTGCTCTACAGATTTACATGACTTAAATAGATACAACCGGGCCGCACATGTAGGCCACTTATCCATGATCCCTACGGCTCGGTGCACACCACGCGCTACGCGTAAGACTCGCTCAACACATTTACTCAGTCATTACTCGGACTCATTTACTCAGCTGTTACTCAAACTCATTTAGTCAGCCATTATTCATAGCAATGATTTACGACCACTGAGCTCGACCATGGTGTCTTGACCTCAGCTGCTACTCGACTTACGAGTACTTCGACCACATAGGTCTTTCGAGTACTGACCGGGTATTGTAGCTCACGAGTACCAACTAGTTACTGAAGCTTTGACTATTGACCCATGACTATCAACCAGTTTACTGTAGCTACGACCGGTTCACTATACTCCGGAGTCTCCGATTGCTCTCCGACTTTGGGGTCTTCGACTACATAGTATTCGACACATGAGCACTCGACAAACGACTATATAGTACTCAACACATGAGTAATCGACACACGACTACCTAGTACTCGACACATGAGTACTCAATACATGACTATATAGTACTCAACACACGAGTAGTTACCACATGATTATATAGTACTCAACACATGAGTACTTGACACCGATCATTATCAGCAACAAGATTAGTTTCTACAATCATCCCCCTAATCTTGTTATCATTATTTTGAGTACCTTCTCACCGAACTTCAGAGCAGCGTCAATTTTTCATCCGCCATGGCGAGATGCACCTCATCCTTCATTGGCTTGTGGCACCCACTAGCAAAATGCCAACGTATGTCACAGTTAAAGCATTTCACGTTCTTCCTGTTGAACTTATGCTCACTGGTGTTGGAGTCACTATCGTCGCTACCGTCGTCATGGCCATCTCTACAACCACCACTACCTGTCATGTGACCTTTACCACGGTCACAATTCTTCTTTGCGCAACCACCTAACCCTTCTCCATTCTTCTTCTTATTGAGGGTCTCCCACTGCATGAGCATGTGCAACAGATGCTCACTCTATTTTGAATCACTGAAACTAATTTGGATGTGTTCGTCATTGGCTTTGTACAGCCCAACGAGATCTTCGACGGTGAGTGATGCGGACCAACTAAGCATTAGTTGATGTGTAGGGATGACCTGATCTTTCCCGGTACGATCAACGAGGTTCCTTCTCCTTGGATAGAGTCTTCTCCTTGTCTTGATGCAGCAAACAATATTGATAAGGGCAATTTGCACTAGTACGCAAGGCGCACACTAGAAGCAATCCGCTGAACTGCTCAAACCGTGAATTCAGCAAGAAGACACGAATTAGAAGAAATGAACCTTGTAGATTCAATGGAAAATATCAAGAATCTCCTATTCTTACTTTGCACCAACTCAGCAAACTCCAAACAAGAAAACCTTGCACACACGCAATCTGGCCGCCACCAACCATCATGCGATTTTCTCCTTTATTTCACTAGAATAAAAACTTATCATATCATAGCCTAAGTTACAATGTGGATAAGGCTCTGGCCTTATATTGGTTCACAATGCACGACCTTGACTAAAACTCACGCACAACCTGGCCTAAGGCCGAAACAAACTCCAATACGAACTAAAAAAGAAATATCTAAACTGCTACTACTTGATTCTCTCTCAATTTGCGATGTGATTATAAAGATTCCATGTCTGCCACCTTGTCCACTATATGGGGCTTCGAAATAGCTTTCCAACGAGTCCAAGAACGCCCAAATTGGACTCCGTTTGTGAAAGTTATGGCCATTTTAGTGTTGAACTTCCTGTCTAACCCGAACTGAATCCGAACTGAATTCAAATCTGTATATGTTTTCTTTTCTTGTTCAAGGGGCTTCTAAATCTGTTTGACACCTAAAAAGAAATCCTTCTCAACCTTTGGAAAACCATGGTGTGGTCGGATTTTACCCTTACTTGCATTGCAATACGCGGACTCTTTATGTTTGGCAGGTCTCGCGCGTCTCTCCGGACAACTCGTGCAGCATCCAATAAAGTTGCCATAACTTTGTATAGAAAGCTTCAATCAAGTGTCATTTGATTCGTTGGAAAGTAGACTTCATTAGCTTTCCAAATATATATTTTGTATGCATTAGAAACCTCAAAATTGGCATTGAGAACTTCATGAACATAGTGGACAGAACTCAATCACAGAAAATTGATTGATCTTGTGTCTTCCTCTTTAGCCAAACTAACTTTCTTTCTTCTCCATCCACACCTCTAATTCCATGTGTTGTTGTCTTATTTGCATTGCACAAAGGAGGAATCACATAAGCATCTGCATGAACTAAGATATTATTCTCTCTCTCATAACCGATTGCTTCTTTCTCTTTGTGCATTTTAGCACTACTAAGCCTTATAACTTCAGATTGCTTGGATGAAGCACAAATCAATGTAGCATTCACACTCTTGTTCACATCATCCCCTCCCCCTTCAAGCGAAACCGTCCTCAGTTTCGTGGTAATCTTCACAAGCTCCTTGCCCTTGATGGCAATGTTAGAAATAATCTCCTCATCTCTCTTTGGCAGTAAAGATTGAAATACACCTTTATGCATAAAAGTGAAGCGATTGGCTCTCCCTTAGTGTGTAACATTGCGATCAAATTGCCACGGACACCCCCAACATGATGTGACACATGTGCATAGTCATGACGTCACAGTCCACCTTGTCTTCATATCCATCAATTGAAAACGGCACGCGAACTTTATGAGTAACTTTCAGCTTACCAACATTGTGAAGCCATTGCATATAATATGGCTTAGGATGACGCCATTTGGTTAATGAGAGTGCATCAACCACGTCCTTGCTGATCACATTGTTGTAACTTCCACCATCGGTTATAAGCTTCCACCGTTTGCCTTTAATCATGCATTGGGTTTGAAAAACACCACGTCGCTGCCCCTTCTCAACAATCAGCTTATTGTCATCATCCACCTTATAAGTCATCAAAGTTGGACCAACCTCAGGATCACAATACACAACTTCTTGCGAAGAATCATTGAATTTTTCATTTTCATGTTCAGATTCCTCACTTTCGCCCTCTGTGGCATATCCCTCATGTGTGAGTAACACCTTCCTTACATTTGGGCAATCCCTCATCATGTGCCCCTACTCTTACATTTGAAGCACTCAATTTGACTTATTCTAGTGGTGGAGAACGTGCTAGAATCAGGTTTGATGCTTCTTTACCTCTGTTGCTTGTCTCCTTTGAAAGAGCCCCATTTGAATGGCTTGATGTCGCCACCTTGGAGTGTGAACCAACATCATCGCCTTGCTGTGATGGATGCTTCCATGGGATTGTTTGAGTGTTAGCATGTCCACCCTTGGCTTGTTTGCACTTCAATTGTTGTTCAGCACGTTCAGCTTGATGCACCAAGTCTTAGATGTTGTAGTAATGGACCATCTCCACCCTATGTTGCACATCCTCATTCAACCCATTAAAGAAACGTGCCATAGTAGCCTCATCATGCTCCTCTGTTCCTGTACGGATTATCAACATCTCCATATCTTTATAATACTCATCAACACTAGAATTACCTTTACGTAGTTGTTGTAGCCAGTTGTACAAGGTCCTAGTGTAGTGTGCTGGGACAAAACGCCGCCTTAAAATATTCTTCAATTGACCCAAGTATCCGGACGAGCTCCTATGCAACACAATTGATTCCACCAAACAAGAGCATATCCGGTGAACTCAATTGTTGCCAAATGAATCTTCTTATTCTCAGAATAGTGATGGCTGTCAAAAATTTGTTCGACACGCATCTCCCACTCCAAATACTCTTCCGGTTCAACTTTACCATTACATGATGGGATAGAAATTTTTATCTACCCAATTCTATCATCTACGGCAACATGCTGAGCAAACCCAACACCATCACGCATACCTCCACCATGGGCAGCACCTCTGCCACGCATGTCCCTACTACGGTCAGCACCACAGTAGTCCTGAGCGCGGTGCGGTTGTGGAGTAAAACCCGCTACACCATCAAAAACCTCCTCGTGTTCGTCGTCTTCGTATGGTGCACACCGTTCGGGATATTGAGGTCCCCGTTCAGCATGCTGAAATTGTGGTGGCTGGTTGCATATCACCTCCATCAAATCATCAATTCGTGCCCCCAAATCATCAACCTTGCCTTCAAGCTTCCAATGACAACTCAAGAAGTAGTCACGTGTCGCTTCAAGTCCAATTCGTACCTCGGGCAGCAAAGACGCCGCATATTGGGGCACCTCCCCAATTGGCTAGGCATGATTATGTCACGCCTCGCCATCTTCAGTCTTCATAGAACCCACCATTAAGAAAAATTCAGCAACCTCGTACCATGATCAACCACGTTCTGATACCACGATGATGCAGACCAACTAAGGATTAGTTGATGCGTAGGGATGGCCCGATCTTTCCTGGTATGATCAACGACGTTCCTTCTCCTTGGATAGTCTTCTCCTTATCTTGAAGCAGCAAACAATATTAATAAAGGGCAATTTACACTAGTATGCAATGCGCACACTAGAAGCAATCCGCCGAACTGCCCAAACCCTGAATTCAGCAAGAAGACACAAATTAGAAGAGATGAACCTTGTTGATTCAATGGGCAATCTCAAGAATCTCCTATTCTTACTTTGCACCAACTCAGCAAACTCCAAACAAGAAAACCTTGCAATCACGCAATCTGGCCGCCGCCAACCATCATGGCGATTTTCTCCTTTATTTCATTGGTATAGAAACTTATCATATCATAGCCTAAGTTACAATAGAGCTAAGGCCCTGGCCTTATATTAGTGCACAATGCACGGCCTTGACTAAAACTCACGCACAACCTGGCCTAAGGCCGAAACAAACTCCAATACGAACTAAAAAGGAAATATCTAAACTGCTACCACTTGATTCTCTCTCAATTTATGATGTGATTATAAGGATTCCATAGCTGGAACCTTGTCCATTATATGGGGTTTCGAAATAGCTTTCCAACGAGTCCAAGAACGTCCAAATCGGACTTCGTTTGTGAAAGTTATGGGCGTTTTAGTGTTGAACTTCCTGTCTGACCCGAACTGAATTCAAATCTGTATGTGTTTTCTTTTCTTATTCAAGAGGCTTCCAAATCCATTTGGAACCTAAAAAGGAATCCTTCTCAACCTCAGCAAACCATGGTGTGGTCGGATTTTACCCTTACTTGCATTGCAATACTCGGACTCTTTACGTTTGGCAGGTCTCGCGTGTCTCTCCAGACAGCTCGTGCAGCATCCAAAGAAGGTGCCATAACTTTCTGTAGTAAGCTCCAAATCAAGCGCCGTTTGATTCGTTGGAAAGTAGACTTCATTAGCTTTCC
Source organism: Dendrocalamus sinicus (assembly GCA_036346575.1). Lineage (NCBI taxonomy): Eukaryota > Viridiplantae > Streptophyta > Magnoliopsida > Poales > Poaceae > Dendrocalamus > Dendrocalamus sinicus. Next base: position 11,741,088 of record CM070669.1, on the reverse strand, counting down.
AAATATATATTTTTGTGCATTAGAAATCTCAGAATTGGCGTTGAGAACTTCATGAACATTGTGGACAGAACTGCAATCATGAGAACTTGATTGATCTTGTGTCTTCCTCTTTAGCCAAACTAACTTTCTTTCTTCTCCATCCACACCTCTAATTCCATACATTGTTGTCTTGTTTGCATTGCACAAAGGAGGAATCACATAAGCATCCGCACGAATTAGGATATTCTTCTCTCTCCCACAATCGATTACTTCTTTCTCCTTGTGCAATTCAGCACTACTAAGCCTTATAACTTCAGATGCATAGATGAAGCATAAATCAATGTAGCATTCATACTCTTGTCCACATCAGTGAGAGTCCTCAACCACCCACTGCTCGATGGAAGTGACAAGCTGCATGTAGCGCATCGAGGCAGCATGAAAAACCTGCGAACAACGGCAATTTCATCCACCGTGGTGTCGCCCAACGCACGGATGCCGGTGATAATAGACGTCACCCAATCGGCAAAGTCTTCAACGATTTCCCCTTCCTCCATCTTCAACCCCTCGAGTCTCTCTTGAGGGTCTACAGCTTGGCTTCGCGCACGCGCTCGTACCCCATGTGCATTGTCTTGATTGCCTCTCATGCTGATTTGGTCGTATCCTTCTTGACAAGGGAAGACATGACTTCCTCTATGAGAGACCATGTGGAGGTATCCCCATGTTTGTGATGAGTAATTGATGGTTGGTTTAGTGAGTTCGAGTTTGTTTTGGGTATTCTAGGGTTGAGTACCTTTTGCTTACGCTATTGTTGATATGTTGTTTCGTGCGGTGCTATGTGATGGTTTGCTTATCTGTGTGACTGCAGGACTTCGGAGCTAAGTCATGGTGAGGCGAGGAGGACCAGGACTAGGCACAGGAGGTGTTGAGGTCTAGACGGCCGGTGATGCCGAAGACGATCGAGGTTGGTGAGGTGGTTGCGAGTCGGGAGACGAGGAACCGAGCTGGAGCTACCGGTGGAGGACACGACGGGCGACGACGAGCAGACCGGGACTAGGCTTAGGGAGGAGTCGAAGGTCCAGACGGTTGGAGATCGGTTGCGGTCGTGTGTGACGGAACAGACCAAGACTAGACTCAGGTGGAGTCGGAGGTCTCGGTCGGTGTCGGGTGGACGCAACGGGCAGCGGCAAGTAGACCGGGACTAGGCTTAGGGAGGAGTCGGAGGTCCAGACGGTCAGGATGCCGGGTGCGGTCGTGTACAGCGGAGCGGACCAAGACTAGACTCAGGGAGGAGTCGAGGTCCAGACGGTCAAGGTACCGGATGCGGAATTTGGTAAATTGACTCAAGCAAATGTGTGGAGTGAGTGGATTTCCCTCCAAAATCTGGTTGTTGACTTATTTGCCTCATATAGTGTGTGAGGTGGAGTGGATGTTGTATGACATTTCTTGTTTTGCTTCTTTTGGTTGAGCTTCCACTACATAGAGGATGTGAGGGGAGGCAGCCATAAGCCAGTAGAGAGAGCATCCTGAGAGAGAGCTCAAGGGAGTGTATGCATTTCCAGTGGGAGTGTGCGTGTGTTCTGTAGGAACCATGTAGTGAGGAGATTGTAACTCTTGTGTAATCATTCCTCTTATGTAAACATTCATGTCTCCTATTCATTATGAAATGGATTGAGCTTGAGCAATCATGATTTTCTTGCATTTCCTTCTGTTTTTGTGTTTGCTCTGTCAGTAGTTCAAGTTTCTGTTCTTCACTGCATTTATGAGGTTTGAGATGAATCCTTGAGAAAGTAGTCCTTGATTTTTTGCTCTGTGATGGGAATAAGTCTAAAGATCATTTGGTCAGTTAACTCCCAAAGAGCAAAGTGGTAGAATCAAAGGATCTTTTATTTTCCTCTCATGCGTAGGATTTCCTCTGTTTGGATTATTCTAGGGTTTGTAGTCAGAGGATTTCGAAATGTTAATTTCTCTCCAAGAAATGGCTTGAGACTTGTGTCTTCTAGTCCTAAGATCATGTCATGCTGAAATGCAAGGCTTCATGAGCAAAGAATTAGTGAGCGGCAAGTAATTTGGAAATCTGTCCCTCTTCAATGTCATTTTCAGATCTTTGCTCAAAATTTGATTCCTTGGACTTTTTGGTTGCATTCCCTGGTTCCCTAGCCCCTCTTGGCTATTTAGGTTGTTGTCTTGCTGTTTTGGGCTGAAAAGATCAGAAGGAAACTCTCAATTTCTCAGTTTACTGAAGTTTGGCAAAAATCAGCTCTGTTCCCAGCCCAAGAACCTGAAACTAGGGTTTGACCGGTCTGACCGGTCTATGCATGGTGGTCAGACCGGCCAGACAACACCGGTCAGACAGTATTGCAATTTATACATCTTATGGTTGTCGTTATATTAACTGGTTTATATGGAACAACGAGAATGACACAATAATTGATTCATACATATACCATGCATATGTGTTTTTCTTTTTATCTACTACGCCTTCAGATGTTCTTGATATGCTAAGCAAAAGAAGTGTTGATGACAAATATATATACCATGCATATACGTTGTATTCTTTGCTTAGTACAATTTTAGGCTACCAAAACCCGAGGACGGCTTTTCTTGAAGAAGGGGAGGATGATGCGGATATGCACATGATTAATTTGAATATTATGATGAGTCTGGGGCCAAAGCAATGGAGAAGCACAAGGAGGTTAATCATATTTGCTCTACCAAGAACAAAAAGCTCAAAGCCCATGGAAATGGAAAGAAAAAAGCCAAGCAACTCATGCAGCTGATCAAGGAGGAAAGAAGCCCATGCAGTGGGAGAGCAAAAGGGGAGAAGGCCAAGGACTTAAAACTACAAGTTTTGGATAAGATCTTCAAGCCAAATTCGGACTTCCTACATGCTCAACCCAATTCAAACTCGGATTCAACTCAAAATTCAATTCGGATTCGGTTCGGGACAGCCTGACAGGCAGTTACTAAAAAAGTCATAACTTTCACAAACGGAGTCTGATTCAGGTGTTCTTATACTTGTTGGAAAGATAATTTCAAGGGCTACGCAATGGATCTGGTCCCACCTTCACATTCATCACGGATAAAAAGTTATGACTAAAACAAGATGATAGGTGAAAAATATAGTTTTCTTTTTGTGAGAGTTCGTATCCAAAACCATATAGGGTTGAGTTGTAATTGGTTTGGGGACCATATGGATGTCCCAAGGGGCTATATAAGACTTGTATTGACAGCCTTTAGAGGGAGACCAACTTTATGCATATGATTGAAATATAGCTATTGCTTGTTCTTTCAACACCAGAGTTCATGCGAGGACTTTGAGAGAGAACTAGGTGATCCATTGTTCGTTCTGCAATTCAAGGTCAAGCCGTTGTTCCATTGGGAATTGGGGACTTGGCGTTCGTCGTTTGTGGTCTCGCGACGAACAATTATCCGGTGTGTTTTGGGCGTATTCCAAAGAGTTGAGGGTTCGTGCATTGGCGCGAGTGTTCAACTAACGACATCATCTACTTCGCATCAACTATCCACGGTTCCTCACTGAGAAGATCGGGACCCCTCCCCGTATCATGCATCTTCATCACCCAAATTGTGTAATTCGTGCGGGTGAGTTGCGGGTACGACAACATCATCACGCTCTCCATCTTCACCACCTGCGAGTCGAACAGACCAGCTCGTAGCAGGCCTCGCACAATGGACAGAGACATACTCCTTCCTTCCCTTGGCATCTTCTCAGACTTGCAGAAATCACCAAGCTCTAATACCAATTGTTAGCCCAACCCAAGGAAGAAACGCACACGAGTGGAGAATGAGTAAACACAAGAGATACTTCCAACGAGTACAAGAACGTCGAAAACAGACACCATATGTAAAAGTTATGCCCGCTTTATTAAAGGTGTCTCAGAACGGAATCCTACTTGGACTCATGTAGGAGATTATGAAATTTTAGGGGACTGTGTGGTGGGAAACATATCACAGATGATAACTTCATTATCATAGACGGTTTATAATAAAAACTGTCTGTGAGGTATCATAGACGATTTAAATAAAAAACTGACTGTGATATTTGGTAATATCACAAAACCGTCTGTGAAGTATCACAGACGGTTCTTACTAAGAACCGTTTGTGATATTATTTCTTCACAGATGGTTTTTAGCGCTGGCAACAACACGATGGTCTCTAAACCTAAACCGTCTGTGATTGCATTCAACACTGATGGTTTTGGTCAACCGTCTGTGATAAGGTATCTAATATAATCTTTTTGTATCAGTGATAGAAAATGGAATTCATGACATGACATATGCATTACAAGCTAGGGCGGTGAGAAAATCAATAGCTATTAGTAAAGTTATTTGACTATTCTAGTGTGCTCTTGAGAAAGATCTACTTGGTAGGCACCTCCACGGGGAAATACCTACTTTGATAGGCACCTTCATGGGATAGAGGTAGAGGACGATATCGACAGGTGTGCCCTCTGCTATACCAATATGAGCTACAGAGGAGACATGTGCATTGTATTGCATTAAGAGAAATTGAGATGCGATATTAAGATATGTGGTTGAGAATTGATGAGAATGAGATGTGAAAAATTGAGTTAATGGTAAATAGTTGATAATTGTTCAAATGATGTGAATTTATTTATTATTCTGCTTTATACTTGCTGAGCCTTAGACTCACGCTTACTTATTTGTTATTTTTAGGTGAACATTGAAGATGACATGCATAGGTGGATGCAGAAAATGGATTATTTTACACTTGTAGCTCTTCACTCCACCTAGCAACTTATCATTTATGGACATGAAAGTTCACTTTATGGTTTGTTCTTGAAACCTAGTTGTTAATAATGCTTGATTATTAGTTAAAATTAGTAGTGATAGTAGTTGTTGATGATATTTTGGGTTTTTATTAAGATGGGGTACTACAAAGAGTGAAAGGGCCAGCTAGTAGATGATCTAGATCGTAACTGATTTTAGGGTTTTAGATTGATTTATAGTCCAGTGTTGATTGTTATTCCTATGGCATCTGATGATACTTGTGTCTAGACGTAAGTCGATTGCTACATGTTGATGGTATCACATGGACCGGCTTGAAAGGGCTAGATCCGATTAGTTTATCCTTTAGATCAGCATTTGAGAAGTTTTGATTAGTTAAATTTATTTGCATCATACCTTGATTTCAACTTTGACTAAGGACCATAGAACGTGGCTATCTTTTGTTGGGATTTTATGCGAACTTGTTGATAGGATCGTTACTTCATGCAACCGTATCATTTCTTGGTGGGTAGTTAGATATGTTTCCAGTAGATTCGATAAACCTGAAATACTGTAGGCGAAAAGCTACAATTGAGACATGCGTAGTTAAATTTGCTTGCACGTAGTTTGCGTCAACAGCAGTGGTGACGCAAGTACACTGCGGCCAATAAGGAGGAAGTACTCCATGCCATGGCCGAAGTACAGGTGGCGGTGGAATACTCGAGCCAGTGGCATTCAAATCTGGAGGATTACACGCCGTTGTCGTAGAAAAAGGATGCAATGGTGGCTAAGGACGTGGTCAGCACAGTCCCAAAAGGCCAAATCTGACGACAGTGTGATTGGGGACCACTGGATCTGGCGTCAGTTTGGTCGAAGACAACGAGTTGAGGCGGCACCGTTACTGGGGAAGAAGCACCTAGGGTGGTCGGGATGGTGGTAATGTGGGCTTAAAAACCAGATTCAGCGACGTCGTGGCCGAGGACCACTGGATCTAGCACTAGCGTAACTACAGAAGGGTGACATGCAGCGATGTCAGCCTCAGGGAATGTAGGGCGGTTATCAACAACGTCGGCATAGTGTGGGAATGTCGGACCCAGTGGAGGTATGACCAGGGACTGCCAGATCTGACGCCATCGATGCACTTAAGGTCCATGGTCACTACATCCACGCTTCCGGTCATTGCGCCACCATTCTCCGTTGGTGGCCACATCACAAGTAGCCACGCCACCACCCTCTAGTGGTTGCTACTCCGCCGATTGTGTTGGCTCCATTTGGTGGAGAGGAGAGAGAGGGGAGAGGGAGAGATGACAGTGAGGGAGGAAAGAGAGAACAGGGCTTTTTTGTGGGCGAGGGACGTAGGCCCGCACATGTCATGTATACGTATATTTTGCATTTGTGTTTCCTCTCGCACGAATCTTGATATGCGCGTGGACAGCAGGGATTAGGGGTGTAGGTGCAACGGGTTGTATATGATCCATTTTCTCCTCTTCCCCGCTAGTCAGATCAACTGTGTTGTTCTATCAAAAAAAAAAAGATCAACTGTGTTGTTCGTGTGATTTTGGTCCTGTCACACTGGCGGAGGGCCCTGAATGTCCAGTGGCTCCACAAATCGGCAGTCAACTCTGCCCTCCATTTTCCCAGAATCATCTGAGCTGAGCTTCCTCAACAAAATGCACCCAAAGGCCCCACTCCTCCTCCTCGTCCACCTCGCCGCCACCCTCGCCGTCGGCGAGCCAACCACCACCACCATCCTGACCGCCACCCCGGCGACTCTGACCAAATCCAAACGCTCGATCACGATTCAGTGGTCGAACCTCCCTTCCCCGAGCCCGCTGGACTACGTGGCCGTGTACTCCCCGCCGTCCTCTGGCGACCTCGACTACCTCGGCTTCCTCTTCCTCAACGGCTCCGCCTCCTGGCGCACCGGCGCTGGTAGCCTCACCCTCCCGCGCCTCCCCGACCTGCGAGCCCCCTACCAGTTCCGCCTCTTCCGCTGGCCGCCCGGCGAGCGATCCAAGAACCTGCGCCTTGACCAGGATGGCGACCCTCTCCCGGACGCGAGCCACCGCGTTGCGGTCTCCGGTGAGGTCGCCTTCGAGGGAGCCGCCGGCGCGCGGCCGCAGCAGTTGCACCTGGCGTTCTCCGACGTGGTAGACGAGATGTGGGTGGTGTTCGTGTGCGGCGACGGCGGGAGGAGGATGGTAAGGTACGGGCTCGCCGGCCGGCGTGAGGAGCAGTGGGAGGAGGCGACAGCGGATGCGAGGACGTACGAGCGGCGGCAGATGTGCGACTACCCGGCGAACGACAGCGTCGGGTGGCGGCATCCCGGGTTCGTGTTCGACGGCGTGATGAAGGGGCTGCAGCCTGGGAGAAGGTACTTCTACAAGGTAGTTTTTGTCTTGTGATGGTCTGATTAATTGGGAGGTTTGATTGGCAATGCCAATTTTGTGTGCACATTGTGATTTGCTAGTTCGATTAGTGAAGAAGAGACCTCAATGTGCTACCTGGCACTGGCAATTGTTCAGATAATGTGAATCTTGGTGAGGAAATTTGTATTGGATGGTCCAACTAAAGATCAAATTTTAGTTAGGGATGTATATGAAATTTCTAGGGAAAATTTTTATTTTTGGAACTTTAGCTTCAATTTGATATTCTAGTTAATAATACTTATTTCCAGTGTTCTCGGGAAAAAAAACTTATTTCCAGTTTTCTGCGCTTTGATTACGAATGCCCAATATTGTCCCGCGAAATTGCTCACTACTTGTATTAACATTGGATCAGATTAGGAGAGGACCTTCATGTCGTAAAAAAATCTACGGGTTGTCCAACATTGGATTAGGATTCAGACAATCTTTCTAGTATGGATCGAGTGGTTCCCTAGCTAGGACAACATGTGAAATAGTTAATTGAATGTACCAATGACACTACTTGTTCAATGCATATTGTTCTTTCGTTACATGCTCACAAGGTTGACACAAATGAAATGCCAGCTCTCCTTGAAGTTAGAACTAGATCCAGGTCTTGTTGCCGAGTGATCAGCTTCGACTTCAACCTTGCCCTTACATGGGCATAAGATTGACACCAAAGCATAAAACTAACATTAGTACATTATATGGGCCCAACGACTTGGCTTTTCTCCTAAGTCTTTAGTTTGAAGCATATGCCCATTTTTTTTATATCAGGTTTAAGTCAATAATCAAGAGATGACGACTTCTAAAGAAGTAGCTTCTAGCCCAATAGTTGGTTTGTGTGACAAGCTAAGCTAGGGCAAATATACTATTCAGATTTCATAGTTTCAAGATTCAACCATAAGGAGAACCCATCACAGGCATATTGTTTAAATATTCTATTTTATGCTTTCGCTTAATCATGTTATGTCTGAACTGTTATTGATAGGTTGGCAGTGACTCTGGAGGATGGAGTGAGGCATACAGCTTCATCTCACGCAACATTGAGGCCAATGAGACCATTGCATTCCTCTTTGGTGACTTGGGTACTTACGTTCCTTACAACACCTACTTCCGGACACCACAAGAGAGTTTGTCGACCATGAAATGGATCCTCCGTGATCTTGAAGCCCTTGGGGATAAGCCTGCATTCATTTCACATATTGGGGATATCAGCTATGCAAAAGGTTATTCTTGGTTATGGGACCATTTCTTCGAACAGATCGAGCCTATTGCATCAAATACTCCGTACCATGTCTGCATTGGAAATCATGAGTACGATTGGCCTTCACAACCTTGGAAACCATCTTGGGCTGCTAAAATCTATAACGGGAAAGACGGTGGAGGTGAATGCGGGGTACCGTACAGCATCAAATTCAGAATGCCTGGCAATTCTTCTTTTCCTACTGGCACTGGAGCTCCTGATACCCAGAATCTCTATTACTCCTTTGATGCAGGTGTTGTGCATTTCATCTACATGTCTACTGAGACTGATTTCACTCAGGGTAGTGACCAATACAACTTCATAAAGGCTGATCTTGAGCACGTCAACCGGAGTCGAACACCTTTCATCGTGTTCCAGGGCCACCGGCCAATGTACACCTCGAGCAATGAGGTCAGGGACACTGCTCACCGGGAGCAGATGATTCAGCATCTGGAGCCACTCTTTCTGAAGCATAATGTGACACTTGCTCTATGGGGGCATATCCACAGGTATGAGAGATTCTGCCCCATGAAGAATTACCAATGTCTTAACAAATCCTCAAGCTTCATGTACCCCGGTGCTCCGACACATGTTGTGATAGGGATGGCTGGTCAGGACTACCAGCCAAGCTGGGAACCAAGGCATGACCACCCAGATGTGCCAATCTTCCCGCAGCCAGAGAGGTCCATGTACCGCGGAGGTGAGTTTGGGTACATGAAGCTCGTGGCCACAAGGGAGAAGCTGAGCCTGATGTATATTGGGAACCATGATGGGCAAGTCCATGACATGGTTGAGATATTCTCTGGGCAAGTCTACAATAATAATAGAATTGTTAAGCTGGTCAGTACACAGACAAAAATTACTTGGTTGTACATGGAAATTGTCGGCTGCGTGATGTTTGCACTGGTACTGGGTTTTGTGGCCGGTTTTGTTATTAGAAGGAAGTGGGACTCTGCACAGTGGATTCCTGTCAAGAATGAGGAATCCTAGTTACTAAGAGAACTTCATTGGCCGATGCATCGATGGAAATTATTATCCTTTTTTTTTGGCACATCAACATATTTAGGGGGCTCTGCGATGCTCTTGTATCATAGTATTACAACTGTGTGAGGTGCTGCCCCTTTTACGTCAGTGGGGAGCAACGTAATGTTTATTCTACATGCATGTCTATGTAATTTTGTGATGTATGAACATTTGGAAGACCAAATATTTACACTGAAGCTGTTTTCCTAATTGTTCGATCAATGAACACCAAAATGTGACTGCTGCTCCTTTATTCTGCTGATTCTGAACAGTGAACAATCTATGCAATGTAAGTACCAGTTGTTTCTCTTTGCTTATTTCAGATAACACGCCGAGTTATTGCTAAGCTGTTCTTGCAGACAAGAGGATGCCGTATGATGACCAATGATGGCACAGAAGCATTGCGATGGGAGCTCAAGGAAGGCGTGGAACATCCTCTTCACTGCAGATTACTTGCCACAGGTTCACATCTGCTGTGATGTTCCACCTCCACACTCGACCGGAACAAGAATGGGTCATCCATTCGTACCCCACTAGTTGCCAGCCTTACGCATTTACCAGCAGCTTTAGCACTACCAAAAGCCACTTCTCATTTATAATAGCTAGGAAATGCTTTACATCCCCACTTCTCTTTGAGCTTATTCCGGTCAGTTTTACGAAGGTTCATATCTCACCTGAGAAGTTTGAATTACTGGCTGTATTATTAACTATGGAAGATACATACAGAGAAAAATGTTGCAAATGTAAAACGGAATTGTGGAATGACTTTTTTTTTTTACAAAATAAACAATGCTAGCATAACAATCCCAGGGAATCTATCCCTTGGAACTTTATTTCTTTTCAGATAATGATACATGACAACGAAAGCATCCACGGTAAGAGGATTGCAATGCAAGTAGTACAAGAGGTCATCTGGACCTCCGTCCATTTTATTGTTGCAACACTGGAAAGCAGAACACGCCTGCTAAAAGTAAAGATGCGTTCATGAGCAACACTTGATTAATTTGGGACTTAGACATGCACGTAAACGCCAAGTGCATCAAGAAATTCCCCAGTTCGCCCGAAGAAGCCCACAATGCTGCTACTCCCGTGCATAGGGACGCTGAAAGGAGTTCCCTGTGCTTCTCCAAATGGTCCTTACGTTTGGAGATTGGTGACAAACTTAATCGACGTTATAACCGTGCATCCTGCATAGCTACCAAATTTTCCGGATACTGAATTGAAGGGGCAACTTGGATCTGCACGACAAAAGAAAAGAAGATCGCCAGGTTACCTACATGTAGAGATACAACCAACCATCATATTTCTCCAACAAGTCTCTATGCATCAATGCATGCCAAGCCAACAAAATTTGACCACATATGCGTGAGAGAGAAGTCCTAAAGTGGGTAATTCTCAAGGTTCAAATTCTGGCCATCATCCAAACAACACGATGTTTATTACTTTTTTTTAGAACAAGACGATGTCTAATTAGGGATGTAACAAGCTATGGATAAAGAGTGGAAAGAAGGAGAAAAGAGAAGAAAATAGTGTTGAAGTATTGGTCGCGTTGCCGACGATCAAGCACACACAAAAGTAGAAGTAGATAAAAAATATAGTCCCGACAGTCTCTCAACTTTATTACTCTTGCCATAAGCGAAGTATGTATGTACAATATGCAACCCCCTCCCCCCACACCACCCCTTTATATAGTGGTAGGAGGGGAACCTTTATTGCATCTCAAGTAAATGGACTATTAATCTATCAAAACTCTAAGTTTAGACAAGTGTTCACATACCATAATATTGCAGCACCCTCCTTGGATACTTGACCAATGTCATACTCATGCCTTGTTAAAAACTAAACTACACCTGAAAAACCCAGAGGGTAAAAATCGGTTAGGAGAAAAGAGTGCATAGCTCACATTCTTGCCATTGCACGTGCTACTTCATTAAAAATCTTCAATTAAGAAAACCTAGTGGGACAAAACTTAATTAAGAGAGAAAGAGTGCAACACTCCATCTTGAAAGAGGAACATATGTATAAACATTAATCTCCCCTTGAAAGCATCAACTCTTTAAACCTTCTCATGCCAATGCTATGAACATCCTTCACAAAGATAGAATTTGGCAATGTTTTAGTAAATAAATCCGCAGATTTTCACTAATTTGGATTTTTTGTATTTGTACATTCCCGTTCTCCTACTACTCATAGGAATAGAAATACTTTGAGAGTATATACTTTGTCATTGGAGTCTAGACATAGCTGTTCTTCATCTATGCAATGCAAGCAGTATTATCCTCATAGAGGACTATGGGAACTTTATCCATCTCTACATCGCATGACTCTCGGATGTGATGTTTCAATCTTCTAGGCCGTATGCACTCACGAGTAGCTTCATATAGTGCTATTACCTCCAAATGATTAGTTGACAAAGCAACTATCATTTGCTTAATAGACTTCAAGGAGATGGCTATATTTCCGCTTAAAAAGACATATACAGTATGTGACTTGGCATTATAGGGATCAGAAAGATAGCCAATGTCTGAGTATCCAATAATTTTTGTATCTTGACCCTTGGGATAAAAAAAGTCCAAGATCACTAGTACCCTGTAGGTGCTTGAGAATGTTGAAAATAATCTTGTTTAGAAGTCGTGAACAAAGTTTTCTCATGGTCGGATACGAGTTTGACTGAAGTCACTAAACAAGATTAGGGAGAGAATGTTGGAAATAATCTTGTTTAGAAGTTATATTCAAGGTTTGGTCATGGTCAAAATCAAGTAGTCAAACTCGTGTTGAAGTCATAGTCGAAGTCGGGTTGTAGTCGAAGTCAGAATCGAGTTGTAATCGTAATCGTAACCTGAGTAGAAGTCGTAGATCTGGGTATAAAAAGGGGTGGAGTCATGTAACCAGAGGTGCACCGAATAGGCGAGAAAAAGTGTGAGAAAAGAGGAGGAAAAGAAATAAAGAGAAGAGGAGGACGTTGGTCGGAAGGTGCTTCGACCATATTGTAACAAGGTGAACGTGGTCAGAAGGTGCTTCGATCACGTTGAACGTGGTCAGAAGGGGCTTCGACCATGTTGTGAAACATTGAACGTGGTTAGAAGGTATTACGACCACATTGTGAAGGAGTGAACGTGGTCGAAAGGGTGTTTCGACCACTGTGAACAGTGATCGGTAGAATCACTATGTGATCGTAGGGAGCTATGACTACGGTGATTTGAGCGTGGTTGAAGGATGGTGAGCACAGCGACGGTGAATAGTGATCGGTAGAATCACTGCGTGGTCGTAGGGTGCTACGACTACGGTGAACGTGGTCGAAATTTCAGCAGAAGTTTACGACTACGAAGTCGGAGCGATCGAGGAGCGATTGGAGGGGCTACAACGTGGTCGAAAGGACTATCTGTGTGGTCATAAAACCAACAGAGTGGTCGTAACGTAGCGGGAGGTGGTCGTAGCATCTAGTAAGTGGTCGTACGACTATAGGAGGTGGTCGTAGCGGTCGTAAAGTCCTGAGAGCAGTCGTAAAGATTGCAATAGAGAATGCCCTTAATTCACATTCCAATGCCTCTTAGTAGGCTAGAAACTATATCTTGCCAAACAAATCACTACAAATGCAAATATCAGTCTTGGTAAAGTTTGCACGATACAAAAGTGATGCAATTGCACTTAAGTACAGGATCTCTGACCCCAATACTTCTTCATTCTCATGCTTAGGTATATATGGATCTTTCTCCACTTCAAGTGACCTAATGATTATTGGAGTACCAAGTAGATGAGATTTATCATAATAAAATCTCTCCAGCACTTTCTTGGTGCAGGTGATCTGGTGCAACAATATGCCACCAGGCAGATGTTCAATCTGCAAGCTGAAACAATATTTGGTCACACCAAAATCTTTCATCAAAAATTCCACTTTCAAGCATGAACTCATTTCAAGCATGTCAACCATGGTTCCGATGATGTTCAAATCATCATCACCGTAGGTTCCTTCGGAGGGCTTACCCATACTGCAGGATAAAAAAGCAATTTGATGGAAAGAATGAGGATAATTTAGCTCCAAGGCATTTAAGTGAAAAAGGTCTATGATATAATTAATGATTTAGGTATTATGCTCGAAAAGGATGTAAATCGAGGACCCATGAGAAGAACATCTAGAAGAAGAAATTAATATTTTGGGATCTCCCTTATTAGGATCACCTAGAAGTTCGCCACTACATCGACGTCATGCACGTAGAGAAGAATGTATGTGACAACTTGATTGGTTCACTGAACATTCGTAACAAAACAAATGATAGTATCAATGCATGGTTTGACTTGGTTGATATAAACATCAAACCTAAGTTAGCACCGATAGGTGTGCCTCGATCTCACTATGAGGGGAGGCTCGAGGATATCGAGACCATCAAAAGGAAAGCAATCACTCTAGATATAAATGTGTATGCTCAAGCCCATTTCATAGTCTTGCAACACATGACTAAAGTATCCCCGTATATCGACCAGCACAAGGATGTGCTTTGGCAACAAAATCCAGAGTGGCTAGATGTTTGGATCATGAGACAGCACAACAGTCTGGTCAACAAATGGTTGAAGGAGCAACTCGCTAGGAGCTCATAGATACATTCAGTACTGATGGGTTGAGGAGATTTTACTATAGGTTCATAGAGGAGATTGGGAGTTCAACTACTTGCATTCAATATCCCCCTATTTCGATGTTGTTGAGTCCATCTTGCACAGATGAAGGTCGATAAGTACGGCATCACTACCATGAACGTCGAACATGTTAGATACAAAGATAAACCATTTGTACTCACTAACCAAATTGTTCAAGTCTAACTGACCAGGCAAATAAGAAGTGCCACATAGTTCTTCATGGAAAAAAGGAGGATTGTCGAAGTTCAGAAACAACAAAAGGATGAATGCCTGGGCTTAAGTTTCGATTATACCCTTTTGATGTCAATATCCTGAAGATAAATTGCTAATGCTTTTAAACATCAATTCCCTAAATAAAAGATAAGTCACATTTCAGTTCTCTTTGGTCCAAACAGAAATAAAAGCAATTAAATAATAATCGTTGAATCTGATAGTACTCATATTCACACCAACAATATATATTTCATTTATTATATACTTCATAGAAAGCTATTAGTTATATATAGATCTCAAGTACTTGTGAAGCCCACTATGGTTTTATTAAATCTCACATTTTGTTAACAAGAAAATGGATCAGATAATTCACACATAGAGGTGTTTAGGTTGAAAAATGGGTACACTAAGTCCTTCCTCATTAACAGTGCTTATAGGGAAAATGAGGAATGTAGTAAAAATAAGTTATGCCATCACGTTATGATGAGTGCACCTATGATTGATCCATGACACTATTACCAAATATGCCCATATGTATGAAATGGTTAAAGTGTGTACCATTCATTTTCAGTTATATTCTGCAGCCTAAAACATGCTTTGTGAGTATCTCGATTTATTCAGTACCAGAATCTCTTTGGTTTATTCAGTTTGCTAGAATGTGACAACACATACTTTGTGAGTATCTCGGCTTTTAGTTTTGCATTACTGATAGTGTGTGATGTACTAGTAAATTTCCTTCTGTTAATTACTCTAGTACTAGGAGACATTGCTTGTAATGCTTGTAGGCTCGGCTTTACTACTCGATGAGGATAATTGCCATATTATGAAATTAAAATGATAACCTTGTCAAGCTTGAGCTATTCGAATTGATTCTTATTGTCATGTGTTACTGGTAGCGAATTCACTAGTACTCTTTGTTTCGGTTGATCTTGAACAGTGTTAGTGTTATAAAATTCCTAGAGATTCATTGTTAGCTGATTATGTCTACTAGAATTGTTGATACTCATAGACACTTCTATTATTTGTTTTTAATAGACTATTCTATTCAAACAGTGAATTCTTGCACTATTAATTTCTTGATTTTCTATCAAAAGAATGTATTAGATTATTGTTGGTAGTATTGTTTTTGACTAGATGTAGAGAATCTTCATGAAAGCCTAAAGTTTGATTCATAATTATCATGTTTAATTAGTTAAGAATATTGACAAGTATTGAGAAGGCCAAGATTTTATCTTGTGCAACTATGTGAGAGCGAAACAACACACTTTAAATCTGAGCTCCATGCACCATTCATTTTTAGTTATATTCTACAACTTAAGAATATTGACCATTCATTTTCAATTATATTCTATTTCTTATGAAGATGTCGTCCACTCATTCTTCATCGTTGTCACCTCATGCGTCTGATGCACCGCCCTTTGGAAATTCTAAGCACTGTGGAAGAGGATTATCAAAAAGGCCCGAGGGTCGATTGACCATCATGGATGTCGATGCGTCTAAGACCCTCTCAATCCTTGCTGAGTAGTATCCACATTCTGTAGAACAGTCAAAATAGTTGCACGGGAACGACTCAACTTCACCTACGATTTATGGAAGGACATGACCAAAGATGAGAAAGATACGTTGCTGATGAAAATTTTCCAATAGTTAGAGATGCCGGAAGAACACTAGACCTCCGTGTGACTACACACGTTGCTAGCAGCATGCAAAGCATGGAAGAACTTCAAGAACATGCTTATCAAGCAATACGTGGAGAATGATCTGATGCCCTTCTAGAAGTATCTGTTCCTAGAACCCTATTGGCAAGAATTAGTGGTGAAGAAGATGATAGATGATTTTAGGAGTGAAAATGCGACGCACAGGGCCCTCCAGGCAAAAAAACATGCACCCCTACTGGGCCAACAAGACGGATAGATGATGATGTTGGGTGTCAACGTCAAGCTCAGGCCACATCATCTTCACCACGAGGTTCAAGACTGTCTTCATGTTGACCTTTGAGGACTTGTTCTTTCTCTTCAACCTTGATGCCCTCGATGTCTCACTCATTCGATACTGGACACTGTAAGCATATACAGTCATGGTCTACATTTGTGTAATACTGATAAATGTCATATATAACTCCTTGCTTTTGTGTGTATATATATACATGGTTTCTGATGCCAGATCAAGAAAATCACCAGTAGGATTCCTCGACCCATACCTCATCTCCATGAGAACAATGTAGGAGGATGCATCCTTCATCGATGGTTACATGACGACGTCATTGCTGGCTCACCACAACAAGTAATTCATACTTTTGCCCTACAACCAAGGGTAAGTGCTACACTAATGGCTATATTTATTGATTTGTACTTTATAAGCAATACGAACTTAGGTTTAATGACTATGGCGACATACATGTGTAGGTTCCACTAGATTGTAATTATAATTATGCAAAATAGAATGGGATAATATACCTTAATTCCCTAAAGAGAGCCAACTAAGACTTCCCAGTTGTCCAATAATTAATTGACAGGTAAACATATTTTCTCCATAGATAACTCTATTATAGTCTTTCATTCCTCTTTCGTTCCTTTGCAATGGCTAAGGTTAACATTTGGAATCACATAGATTGTTCGCCACGTACATTGATACTGGAGGGAGATCCAAGGGAGGGAAAAGCGCCCTGTGGCACGATCTAAATTTCTCACTATTTGCTAGTACACATTAATCCTATATATAAACACTTCTTAGTGATGCCCCTCGAACTAACCAATTCTACTTTTACAGTCCCTCCAGCAGCTGCTAGGCAACACCTATGGATACTGTGTTTACTACAACATGAAACTACTTCTCGGTTCTACGGTGACCAATGATCCACAGATTTGTCAATCTTGCAATAATTATTTCATACTTATCAATTATATGTATGCACGACTTTGATCTTCTTAGCGACAAGTTGCGACCATCACTACAACTGTGTTGGAAAAGGCCAAACATCAAAAAATATGAGGACACTTTGCATACTTCTTGTTGTCTCGAGTCATAAACTAAGATGGGGAGTTCCGCAATATAGATTGAATTTAATTGGGATAACATTAAACTTAACGGTACATGTGTAACAGCCCAGGTTTTTATAAAAAAATAATAATAGTAAAAGTAATTTAAAATAAAAATAAGTGTTTTGGTTGCCTAAATTTTATTTTTGGTTTGCCCTGATTTTTTTTTTGCTTTTAAAAATGTTGGATTCGAAAAGTAATTTAGGTAAAAACATAAAAATATTATTAAATAGAATGATGTTTTGATTTTCTATAAAATCCTATTTTAAATTAATTATTTGGAAGCATTTGGTGTTTATCTGGATTTTAAAAATCAATTTCCAAGCTAAAAAGTATTTTTGTAAAAATTAAAAGACCAATTTTAAGTTGGAAATATTTTTCCTAAGTTTAAATCATCTCCAGGAATTTCTATGAATTTTTCCGGAATTTTTAGACTTCCTTTTCTAAGTGTTTTTGAAATCCCTCTCTCTTCTCGAGCTGACAATTGTCACGCCTACATCCAATCTTCCGCACCCGATTAAATATCGGCCCTCCATCTTCACTTAACCCACTCCATCTTCATTCGATGGCCTGGATTCAATCTACGACGTTAGATTTGATCCCACGTCATAATCTTTCTTTTCCAGTACAAAAATAATTCAGAAAATCTCTTTTTCCTTTTTCTTTAGTTTCAAACTTTCAGAAGCTCGTTCTCCTTCATCCTAACTCTGACTGAGCTCGTTCAAATTTCTAAATTTTTAAAAACTTCCAATCTATCTAACTATATTCTCTTTTCCAAAATTTAGAGTTTGTTTTAAAATTTATTTTGATTAAATTAAAGCTTAGAATATAAAAATATTTTAAATGGTTAAAAGATGCTTCAAATAAATCCAAAATTATTTTATTTAATCTTTTCAGATTCCAAGGATGTTTGTGGAATTGTTCTGATTTTTTTCAAATTTATTTTTTTGAAAAAGTTATTTTCTTTTTTTATTTTTCTCTCTCCTCCCCTATTCATCTTCCAAATGAATCGCTCCAGAGAGCACGCACGCGCAGCGCCATGGACGGGATTTTGAAGCTTCTAGAACTCGAGATTTTCTCAACCATTTCTTGCGCAACAAAATGCATTTGAATCCTCTCATCAAGAGCTTTCCATTCCCGGCCTTAGCCCCCAATTCATGCGCCCATTTCGTGGAATATGCCATGCCACCGAAAGACATTCGCTCGCAGATCTCCTCATCCGGTCCACCTCTGCGCCTATAAAAGGGAGCACCGGGTGCCCCTCCTCATCCTCATTCATCATCGAAAATCTCAAAGCCTCTCTCACTTTCTCCTCGCCGCAATCGGCATTTTGCTCTCGCCAACCAAACGGCGTTCTTCGGCCATTTGCGCCGCCTACTATGGAGTTCCGCCATATTTGGCCACACCATTGGCTTCACGTTTGCGCGTTCTACATGGTGCTCCCCTCGCCTTCGCCAGAGCTTCGCGAGCACCGTGGCCAAACCGTGCCTTCGTGCGTACACCACTTTTTCGGTGAGCGCTTTGATTTTTTGTCCGCGTCATATTGTGTCCTAATCTCTAAGAAATTTATCTACCATTTTTATTTAATTTTTCGCAGAGCCAATTGTCAGAAATTGAACTTTCCGTGGAAATGTCCGTGTTGACTTCCCGACGTCGATTCGTCGCCTCCGGTAAGATTTAGCCCATGCCGTAATTTTTTTAGACTTGCCTTGCCGTGTTCTACGTCGTGCTCACTTCCTTTTCCCCAAAAAGCCTCGACAAATTTTCGCCTCCGACACCTCGCCATGGCCGCCAATGACATCTTGTGTCCCCATCTATCCGGTGATGTTTTTCCCAATCTGTTCGCATCATATCGTGCCAAACCTCCCTGGTAGCTACCCTTCAAATGGTTTTAGATTCGCTCCACCGAGCACCAAAATATTAAATTTTTCCTTTTTCTCTAACGTCGTCGTTCAAACGTCGATTGTATTGTCTCTAATGAATTTTCAGCTTAGCCAATAAATTTTTCTAGCTTCACCATACCGTGTTCTACTCCATGCTCACCTTACAACTCCATGTTCCATACCCGGTACTATATCTCTCCACCCTGCCGCTGTCGCTACCACGCCGTCACTGCCGTTTTTCCCTCACCGCCGGTGATTGCCGCCGTTCCTCGCTGCCATACCTGTGTCACCACCTTCGCCTCATTCCCAGCATTCCATTTTGCCTATTCGGTAGCCACCTCGTAGCCAACCGGCACCGTACTATTCAAAAGATAATTCTCAGATTTGGTTATCATTTCATGTGATATCCAAAACTTCTAGATATTCGTTCTCTCTCATACGAACTCCGAATCCATTGATCCTTTCTCCTAAATTCATCTAAAATCATTATCTATCCGTCAATATATATTTTATAATTTTTGGATTTATTTGGATTTTATTTGAATTTGGTGGGTTATTTTCACGTGTAGACTGCGACGATTCGAGAGAATTCTTTGACGAAGCACACCCACTTGAGGAGCAAGGCAAGTCACACTCCTTAATTATGTTGATCCCAGGTTTCAAAATAAAATTATGTTGTTTTAAATTATATTGCATGCATATTTTTATTCAACGTATTTCAATTCAGTTTTGAATTTAGTTAACACCTGATTGTTACTCCCTCCCTTGATATTGCAAATCCTTATACATTGTAACCCTAGGTTAAATGCTTAGCTCTGCTTAGACATAATTATGGGTTGGGATACCTTTTTACATAAAATGATGAGCAAACAAAATATGGTTTAGACTTAGGCAATTGGTTAGATTGGTGGGTGCAGGCATGATCGTGCAAAATAGCGCACCCGTAAGTGCACGGGTTGCCACTGAAATAGCGGCGAGTGTCGTGTTCTCCACAGGGACTAGACTAAGACTACCGGTGCTCAACTAAAGCTAGGTCAATCAAAACGGGGGATAAAACTAAACTAACGAACGAACTCTAACTCGCACAGACGAAACGATGAACGAACTAAATAAACGAAAGATGACGGAACAACCGACCGTACGAATGGACATCGTACGACCGAACGAACTACTTGCCGACTGACTACACAAACGACACACGAACGACACGACTACCGTCCGACGACCTAACTAACTACCGACCGCGAGACAGAAAGGGGGAAGTCGAGAAGCACTTGGGGAGTATAGAAGCAAGGAGGGAGTCGAGAGAGAAAGAGGTAGAAAACAGTCGACAGCTAACTAGACGACGACGGCACACAACAAACACATGACTACGACAAACGAACGCACGACTTAACTATCGAACGACCGCTGAAAGAAGCAAAGAGGAAGGTCGAGAAGCACAAGGGAGGATCTAGAAGCACTAGGAAGGTCGAGACAGCACGAGGGGAGAAAATGGTCGCCGGCTAGCTAAATCGTGCACACAAATATCACGGAAACTAATACCCGCACAAGCACAAGACACGAACACTAAACTAAACACGGACAAAGACACTAACCACTTACACTAGAACAATTGACAAACTAACACCTAATCACAAATAACATCTCAGTGAGCACAAGCATTCATCACAGTGCATAATTCACAATAACATAACAGGGCCCAATATCATGCATACATCACAGATCACAAGCACAGTGCATAGACCAACAAAGAAGAAAATAGATGAACAGTAATTGAGAATTAGAAGAAAATCAAGAGGAACTGGAATGGACCGTTTGAAGAACATGAAGCAGAGGGAGCAGTTGGGTCGGTGAAGATGAGGAGCAGCAAAGGAGCGCTCCGTGAAGTGGAAGCAGCGGTCGGCGATGAGGAAGAAGAAGTCGCTGACGGTTGGTGGAGACGCCGGTGGTGAAGAGGAAGAGGTCGGGGTCGCGGTCGAGCAGGGTAGAGAAGGCAACGGGGCGGCGCCGTGCAGATGGAGAAGCAGCCGAGAAGGGAGGCGCGGTGGAGTAGGATCACGGAGAAGGGGAGCGGCCAGAGGCGCGCTGATGAGCTGCGGGACGAGGTGGATTTGGTGGAGGAGAAGAAGAGGACGCCGGCGCCGAGATGGATCTGGAGCTGGCGACGGAGGGATGAAGGAGATGGTGAGAAGGCGGCGCTGGTGAGGAGAGGAAGCGGTGGAAGGTGAGCAAAGGGGCGCACGGGTGAAGAGGAGAGCCGGGAAGAGTAGGGTGGCACGGTGAAGGGAGGCGCGCCGGTGGAGAAGGGGGAGCGGCGGAGGCGTACCGGCGAGCTGCGGCCCGGCGGTCGCCGGCGGCCGGACGTGGAGGAGAAGGGAGGGGGAGCAAAGGGAGGCCAAGGGCAGGAAGAAACCGGGCTCAAGGGGTTTTGTGGCGGCCGCTAGGGTTCTGTGGGCCGGTGGGATTTGGCAATTTTGCGATTTGGCCCTCAAAGATTTCTAGGGTTTGCAAAAAGGTCCTTCCTTCTTATGATTTCTTCTGCAATAGACCTCCGGAGCTCCGTTTTCAGTCCGATTTGATCCTACGCGTTTGTGTCGATGCGTACATCTGTATGGAGCAGTTCAGATTTGTCGTTTATGCGCCTAGATCGCGCGCGGCCTGCGAAAAAGTACAAAAAATGTAAAATGGTCCATTTTGGGCAATTAAATATAGAAAAACGTGTAAATGATGATAAATGATCTCGAAATGCGAAAAATAATGGTGTAAAATGACAGTAAACATATATAAAAATGACGCATGTCAAGGCATGTCCTGTTGGTCAGAGCCGCAGTGGTTGACTGTCGTGCACAGGGGTATGTGGTTGAGCCTAAGTCAAATTAAGGACCGGTCTATGAGCTACTGTTGGAAAGCCTTATCGTACTACCACAAGGCTGGTATGGGACAGCTCTGGCTGAATAATTTACGGGTCCCAACCTGAGCCATTTCGTAGGTTGAAAGTGAGCGTGGCGTAGGCCATGAGAAGTCTCACTCGGCTCAAGAGGGGGTCCCGGTCTGATGAATTGCTTACTGGGGTGAAACCTTAGAGTTGGCTTGGCCAGGTTGAAGGCTTTGTATTGTAAAGGCCTTGTCAGACTCCTCGCCGCACACCTAAGGAAGTGTGTAATCACGTGCAATATGGGATTATCGTGTCTTGTGGGTAAAGTTGTACAACCTCTGCAGAGTGTATAATCTATCCTGGATAGCCGTGCCCACGGTTATGGGCATGCTGAGTAAAGTTTTTCATGGATTAGACTTTGTTTTTCAAAAATATTTTCGAAAACCTTGTGGATGGATGGAATCCACGAGAGATGAAAACCTTGCGGATGGATGGAATCCGTGAGAGATTGAAACCTGGTGGATGGATGGAATCCATCAGAGTTGCGCAGTGGAAGCGTGTGGATGGATGAATCCATACGTGAACTTTTGGAAAAGATGGTCCGGGTGGGATGCCTGTGGATAGGTTGGTGTTTGGTCGGAGCCTGCACTAATGGTATTATTTTTAAATACAAGTACTGTTTTACTTACTGTATTAAATTCAGCAATTTCAATCTATTTACTGTATTTCATTAAATGATGTTTTATGCAAACTAACCCTATAAGCCTTCCATTGAAGTCTTTATCATTATGATGCATTTTCTCCATGCGACTTGCGGAGTACAAGTTTGTACTCACCTTGCTATCTTCACACAGAGGAAGACGACTTCAACTACGATGAAGACCTGGACGAGTAGGCCGCGTCTTACTGTCGTTTGCCTGTGGCAGGCTCAATGGGCTTCTTCCGCTTCGGTGTTTTTCTTCCGCTGCTTGTTATTTAAAATTTGGCTTATGTGCCGTTGATGTAAATTTTGGCAAACATGTCCATATTAAGTTAAATAAAGTTTGTCATTATGCTTGATATTTATCTTTGTTGTTCACTGTGTGCACTAGCTGATCCTGGACTAGTACGATTTGCATAGAGGATCTAGGAGTTGTTGCTCCGGGTTCCGACAACATGTGTGTATTTGTTCATGAATGATTAATTTATTTCATTTGAGTTAATTGACTTATGAAATAAATGTTTTTGTTTCTGAAATGAATATGAATTGAATGTATACATATACTTGTTGTGTTTTTGCTTGTTTCAGAGGGCATGACTAGCATTTCTTGAGGCTAGCCAACAAACAGAAATTGATTTAGCAATACAAAAGAATATCATAGACAGTTTCATCTACAAACTGTCTATGATACATTAGCTATCACAAACGGTTTCAACTACAAACTGTATGTGATAGTCAACTATTACAGACGGTTCTGAGTGAATAATTGTTTGTGATATATCAGCAATAACAGATGGTTTCAACCACAAACCATTTGTGATAGTCAACTATCATAGACAGTTCTGAGTTAATAACCATTTGTGATAGTCTACAACATAGACGGTTTGAAAACCGTCAGTAATGAGTTTATGTCATTGCTAATCCATAAACTCAAATGGCTCATGAAACCGTCTATGATGATGTTTTTGAACTGTCTGTAATAACCTTTTCTACAGTGATGTAAACTTCATATAGTCGAATGTTCGACCACTCATGGTATACTCATGCACTTTCTTTATCTGACCACATCGAGGGGCCAAAAGATATCTCTCCTATTATGTAGGAGAAGTAAATCCTATATCCGACCAGTTACATTCCTACGTATATTTTGTAGTATGTCCAAAAGCTACCTTTATAACTACTCAGTTACATAGTAATGTTTGGCAACTCATTAGTGCACTATTATACATATAGTAAACTATGTTGATTTCATATATAAGGATTATACATCATCATTGCTTGAAACCAACTGATGACGCATAAAAATATAACAATCTCAACAGTGTCTTAAGGTGGGTCAATCCAACACTATGTTCTCTCACATGTGTCTACATTATTGATTTGATATCCATATATCTATGATGGGTGAAATGTGATCATTAATCAATAGATGTGATGGTCTATAAGTCACTAGTGTCTCGACCAGTGACATCCTACCAGAGATTTTTTAGAATAACATCATAAAACATACTTATCAACCTTTGTAAATATAATAACATACTTATCAACCTTTGTAAATGATAATTCATTCAAGAGATATAATAACATTTATTTAAAAATTATAAATATAGAAATAATATAAACATCTCTATAATAGATGTGCTAATCTATAAGTCACCAATGTCCCAACCAATAACATCGTACCAAGGATCTTTTACTATGATATCATAAAACAAATACAGGGCTTCATCAATAAATCACATACTTACCAACCTTTATAAATGATAATTCATTAATGAAATATAATAATATTTATTTAAAAAATTATAAATATAGAAATAATATAAACATCTTTATAATTATCTCTATGACATATTAATAACAAATGATCGTTGGCGACCTTACTTGTAACGGCATGATCGATCATCAAAGTCTCTCGTACATAGGCGATCAGCAACTAATCTCAGAATTACAGAGGCAACGACGAAACACATGGGCCCTATCCAGAGTAGGTCTTCTAATGGCTATGCAGGCCGTATCTGAATGCCAACAGCTGTGGATACAAGAAGTTCTGAACTACGGTACGGATAGCCGGGCGCAGCGACTTCTCGCACAGTTGGCGATGACAACGCCGGATGAACATGGCTATGAGCAGAGTAATGGGCTGATCCGGTACAAAGGGAAAATTTGGATCGGTGCCAACGCAGCACTTCAGACCAAGATTACGAATGCTCTTCATGCTAGTGCAGTTGGATGTCACTCGGGTATCCTAGCAACTTATCAACGACACAAGAAATTGCCGTCGGGCGAACTCTGGCGGCGAAGCACAATCGCCCCCGTTTCCCTAACCCTAACTTGAAATCTGAAATTAGCGAGTGTGTCTTTTGCAAATGTACGTGTTATAGCTACTGATCAAACAGTAAATTAAAGGAGTAGTGTAATAGTTGTGATGATGAACAATGACTGCTGACTGCTCCTTCTCCATGTTCGGGGTGCGCGCGCACACACACATATATAATTACAATATTACTATTATAGTTGTGTATCTCCTAGAATAATATACATATCATTGTACATATTATATTAGAACTTACAATCTTCTAAACAGACGAATGAACTCAGGTGAGAGCCACCCCTACTACAGTACTTAAGGGGAAAGGCTAATATGCCATCTGTGCATCCGTTGCGATTGGTCGCCCACCATAACACGGGAGCGTGGGAACACCCAGTACGGCGAAGCATTATTCTCCGCCTAGTAAAAAAGGGGAGTAGTAAAGTAAAAATAAAATTGGCTTTTATGACACCGTAAATGATAGAATTAATTTTGGATTTTTAGGTTCTGTTTTTATGGAGAGTTATGTTTTCTATTAGAAAGTACTCGTGAATACTAGAGATTTTATAATCTCTTCCGTGAGAAGCAATAAAGAAAAAAAAGAGAAAGGGCTTGCTCCCGGAAAAACCAATGTTTTCTCGGCTATCGTTTCTCTCCAGCACCATTGCGTGGACAGAGGCGCTGCCGACGCGTTCTCTCCAGCAGGAAGGCGTGCACACGCGAAGGTCAATAGAGAGCGTGGTGTCACGTCCAACATGCACATACCCGAGGCCTTGGTGCTGTTGATCACCACGTGGAGGCAAGGCCAGCGGGTCACGTCGATCACGTCGTGGCCAAGGCGGCGACAGAACAAAAGATAAAAAAATGAGTGTGTATAGTTATCACCTGGATATTTTCTTTCTAACTATCATCTAGTTTTGAGATCGTTGGATTAGAGATTCAACGGCCCCTTTTTCTTGGAGGGGGTGATTATTTTTTGAGGAGGGAGAGATTTTTTTGGAGGGGGTGGGGGAGAATTTATGGCCGTTGGATCACTAGTCTAATGGTCACAAATCTGGATGATAGTTAGGAAGAAAACATCCGGATGATGTTTATCAATACCCTAAAAAAATTCCAACAGTGAAAAGTACTACGTTTATTGGAAATTTGGTTAAAAATAGATCTGTAGCACGTAAATACCAAATCTAACCTCGGAACACCGTAATTCCGTTTCTAAGCCCTCCCGACCGCATGTTTAATTTGGCGAGGACATGTGGCAGTCATGCGGTCGCCGACCGCACAACTGCACCGTTCATGTGAGTCGTGTGGTCGGCGACCGCACGACTCAACTGGCATGCGGTCTGTCTGTAGTTCACTCAGTTTCAGAGTCGTGCGGTTGCAAATGCAAAAACAGAGGATACAATGCCCATCGGACTGACTCAGTAAGAGACATGTTTTGCTTTTGCCCATGAAGGACAAGTCAATTGAAGCATTGACTAGTTGAGACTCGTGAATGCCCATCGGACTGACTCAATAAGAGACAGGTTTTGCTTTTGCCCATGAAGGACTAGTCAATTGAAGCATTGACTAGTTGAGACTCGTGAATCCCCATCGGACTGACTCAGGAAGAGACAGGTTTTGCTTTTGGCCTTCACGAGTCTCGGCGAAAGCACTAGTCAATTGAAGCATTGGACTAACTCATTTTCAACAGCAAAAGCACGCCACCTCGCATGAACAGTGCAGTAGTACGGTTGACGATCGCACGAATGCTACATATCGTCGTTAAATTAAACGTGCGGTCGAAAGGGAGTAAGAAACAAAATTACGGTGTTCCAAAGGCTAGATTTAGTATTTAAGTGCTAAGAGATCTATTTTTGACCAAAGTTCACGTTTGTTGAAGGACATCGGCCCAAAGTTCACGTTTGTTGAAGGACATCGGCCGAAAATCGATAGTTCATCGGTGGACACTAAAATTATGTTAATTATATCTAGAACACATCGCACCCTCCTCCAGAAAACTCCACACTTCGACGGTCTCCTTCAGTGATAGTCGATAGATGTGTAGGAATTATTAACGGGAAACATCATGCTTTACACAACGTCGATCCTCTTGCTTTAGTTTTTCATTACAGCAGAAATCCACGACAAGCAGCTAGCACGATCGCAATATTCATCATACAGACTTCAGGAACATTTACAAGATGAAATATCAGCAATTGACAAACAGCGCAGCCACAACAACCAGACAGAGAAAGCAGTGCAAACAACTTAGCGCGAAATACATGCTGCTAGGACTAGGAGAACCCTACTTCATGAACCCCTGCGCCATCTTAAACAGCCCACCGGCGCCGCCGCCGCTCTCCTCCCCGCCGCCCTGCTTCTCCATAATCGACTCGGCCCCCTTCATGACGTCGCCGAGACCGAACCCTTCAGACGACTTCCCTTCCTCCGCGGCAGGCCCGGGCTCCTTGGGCGCCTCCTCAGCTGCCGGCTTCGGCGCGTCGCCGGCGGGGGCGTCGGCCTTCTCCTTCTCGGAGGCCTGTCCGCCGGAGCTGAACTCCTTCAGATACACCTCGGCCTTCTCCATGTACTGCCCGACCGGCTTGTCCTCGAGCTTGCCGTACGTGGACGCGGAGTGGAGGATCTCCGCGGCGGCGCCGGCGACCTCCTCCTTGTCGACGTTCTCCACGCTCTTCTGTTGGAACGCCGACATGGCGGCCTCCGCCACCACCTTGCCGCTGGACATGAAGTCCCCGGACGGCTTGTTGTCCTCGGCCATTGGAGCCTAGCGCTTCTTTCCAAGATCTTTTTAGGTTCAGACTTCAGAGTTGAAGTGAGCAGTTGCACAGAGGAGTGAAGAGGATATATAGACCATCTTTATAGCAGGAGGGAAAGCAACTTGTGTGGATGGATTTGGAAGTGGAGAAAGAAAATATCTACACTTAAAACCTTGTAATATCAGCACTAACGAAAAGGAGGGCATTTTATGTGGTTCTTGTTTGGTCCAAATTTCATCGTTAGAGATTTAATCAGTTCTTTTCCTTGAAATAAAGGGCACGCGGCAGATATGAGAACCAGTTAAAGATTTGTCGGCCATAACTGCAAATGGACAACAAGCATGTGGCCAATAGGATGGAGATACTTGTCCTCTGGGGTAAGCCAGTGATGGTTACCTCGTGAGCAGGGAAGATGGGATGTCGGCAGAGACTAATGGTCCAAATGAGGGACAAGTACACGATATACCAGTACACCTCTTTCACGATTAATTTACTATTTTTTGAGTTTCATTGTACCACACGTTTTTGTGCAGTGGTGCGCTTTACATGTGGCTCGTGTCTGAGACATGCTCCATTGTCGGCAAAAGCAGAGAGAATACAAATGTAACTTCTGTATCTATAAAATACAAATGTAACTCCCGTGAGCCAAAACCACTTTTAACACTGTTTAAAATCGTATTTGTAAAAATAGTAGTCTATTGGATGTATTCATAAAAATATCATTTCTACTGTTGGGGGCCAGACGACAGCACCGGGAGGTAACACGCGACGCTGCTGCCGGTGGCAGGCTTGTCCAGCCATGGGCGGTAAGTAATTAGGCCGGCTAATTAGCCGACCTAATTACTTGCCTAATTTTTTTGTTTATTATTTGTTTCAATTTTTAAATATACCAAATGAGTTCAAAAAATAACAAAAATTTACGTACAGCCTCCCGACACAACGTACCTCGTAGTGTAATTTTTGGGTAATTTTATCTATTGCAAATGTCATTCAAAAATTCATACATTTCGATAATTTTATGAGTTTTTACATATAGCAAATGAGCTCCAAAAATCACGAAATTTTATATGAAGCCTCCCAATATAGTAATAGTTATTTTATAATTTTTTTGAAAATTTTATGTAGTCTGAATTTACCACATTTATTCGGGTTAACTTAATCATAAATTTAACGATCGTCACGCATGTTTTGAAGCGCCATGTGTCAGGCCATCATTGTACATATTATTTGCTGCTGTCCGATTCACACAATTGTCACTCTCTCTGTATGTGCCCCTCTCGTGCGCTCTCTCGTTTGCACTAATGTTATTATTTGAGTGTCGTCTCCCCTCGCCTGCTCCCTCGTTTGCACATTTGTCATCATTACGATGTCGTCCCCTCTCACTTGAAGCGCTGCTCGTGATAATGGATTCTTTCGCTCGGGTATAAATATGCACATCTGGTCAGTGCGTAGCTCATTACTTCAAGAAGGCATTGTCCAGTCGCTCATCGCAAAAGGTCATTGTCGCGATCGTTGCTGAAAATTGGTAGTGCGTAGCTCATTAGTTCGAGAAGCCAATGCGTAGCTCAAAATTGGCAGCGCTGATTTTTTCTCTATAAAGACAAGTAATTTTTGATCATATACTTTCGACGTTATTCCCGTAATCGTAGTCAATTAGTGTTATTTAGTTAGTCGTGATTAATGTAGTTTATATTACAAATTAAGTATGTCGAAGTAATTTAGACATACTTTGTACTATTTTGTGTACATACAGTATCCATAATTTGTTAGTTCGGGGTAAGTAATGAATTAGTGCTAAGAACGACGGTAATGAATAGCTCATCATTTTTTCGGATGAGTAATCAAATTATCGGTAAGTAGAGTATGTTGCTGTCATTGTGAATATTCGCACTAATATTCCGTCTATCCCATTACTTGTAAGGTACTCTCAAAAGTAATAATGCGTCGCTAATTATTTGGAGAAGGCAGTGCATAAATCATTGATGACACGGCATTGCTGATTAGTTCTCCCGACACACAGGTAATTTTTTATAGCATGCTTTTGACGTTATTCCCATAGTCATAACTACTGTTATTTAGTTAGTCATAATTAATGTAAATTGTATTATAAAGTAATTATTAATGTTCGCACTAATATTTCGTCTGTCTTATGTACTAGTAGGTATGGCTCTATCGGAGCTTCTGGAACACTCGTACTTTTTCTTTGCCCTCTGGATAACCATGGCAACTCATACTTGAACTTATTTTTGTAATTTACCAAAGAAGGGTCTATTGACAAAAATTTTGTTGCTTCTTGTGTTCCAAATACTCCAGGCAGTCAAAATGATGATTTCCATGAAGAAAGTTAGTTATCACTGTCATTGAGATTTTCATGTAATGAAGAATGTGAGGCCCTGAATTACATTCCTGATGAAGGATTTGCGATTCGAATCTTCAAAATTCCAGATGCATCCCAAGCCTATAACTTTCTAGAAAAGAAAATTGGACTTTAAGGGTCTATGGTGACAAAATCAAGACAAATGCTTTCTTACATGCTTCACAAATCTTTGAATAGTAAAGCAAGAACTGATGACCAATTTGTATGAAAGCCTATAGCTCTATTGTTCTCTCATATAAGCACTGCTTGGTTGCTCTACCAATAGAAGTTGGTGGTCATGTAAATAGTGGACCACCCAAACCACTATGCCAACTCCAATGTGTGATGTAGAGATTAAGGGTCCGTTCATACTGGATTTAGCTGATAGCTTTTAGTTTTAGCTTGTAAATAGTAACAGCTTATAGATAGTTGTACGGAAAAAGAAAAACTCCCATGTAATTTTGGTCAATATAAATAAAGTCACTATAGTGTGTATTACAATCGATTAGTAGATTTCAGCTTGAAAAGTGTAGGACCGAACAGGCAACAGAGGGGGGTGAAACAAAACCAAATTGCAAAAGTTTGAAATTGAGTTGAATTTTCATTTTTGATTTGCTCTCTTGCTTCCCAGCCCTAAACTACACTAATCTCAATGCAAAACCGCCCCTAATCCTTATCACCACAAGCCTGAATGGAGGAGGATTTGGCAGCACTATTCATGTTTGAAAAATCAGCCGCTGCCCGATATTTTTGCCGCCGCCTGCTGATTTCTTTGCCGTCAAGTCACTCGGCCTCTCTCGCGCCTTCTCACGTTTCCCCCCGCTGCCACGCCTCTGCACCGCGGTCAGACGCCGTCCACCCAGCCCTATCCTTCCCCTGCTGCAAACTGGCACCGCCGGCCAAAAGATTGGCCGCCACCGCCTTGGATGTTCAGTTGTCGCCCCTGTATTGCCTCTCGACCGACCAGCCGCCCTGACACCTTTTGTGACCGCCGCAATTTCGAACTTAAGACACTCCCGTGCACCCCTTGCCGACCCTCCTCGAATCCCCTCGACCCCAGTTGGACACAGCCGCCGCCCTAGTCCCCTCTCAGCGCCAAACCGCCTTCGGGTGCTTATAAAAGCCAGGGACCATCCCGATCTCCCCACGCACCCCTGTGAAGCTCTCCGCTCAACGAATTGCCCTCCCATCTTCTCCATTGCTAGTAATAGCAAGAATCCCCAATTTCAAGCCCTAATCCAATGTCTATTCCCCGACCACTCATTCTTCAATTGCCTTCGCCTATAGCATCCCTTAGCTCCCCAAAACCTCCCCGACCCGCCGCCTTAATCTCCCGACCACCCCCCTTCCCCGGCACCGTGAGCCACTTCACCACCGAAGCCCCTCCCCGTGGCCAGCCTAACTCCCTCTTCCCCAGCTCAAACCGATTCTCCCGCCAGCTTACCCAAGCCCCAAGCATGCCCTAACACTGGCCCAATTGCCCTAAGAAGCTTTCCTTCACCCTCAAAGCTCAAAACAGCCGCAAAAAGGAAATGCTCGCCGCCTCCGCCGGGCCTCCCACCACCCAAAATGGAACCCTCTTAGCCTCCTGAACCCGTCCGTGCCCTCAAACGCCGTCGCAAACTTTCCTGGCCCCGCCGCTAGCCGCCGCAATCCTCCACTGTTCTCTGCGCGTGCGAGCTGAGCAAGGAAGAAGAACAGTGCCGCGCACACTATTCATCCGACCGAGCCAGTGATGCGATTGAGCCGAATCAATTCGCCCGCATTGGATGCGTCCGACCGTACCCGACCGAAGCGGCTGAGCCGAACCCACTCACCCGAGCCCAAGGAACAGTAAAGAGCCCGATGAACAGTAACCGACCCGAACCCAAAAATGCATGTTTATACTCCCTAGAACCGTTTTGAGCCCGCCAACCCATTTCTCAGGCCCATTTACCCATTTGGCCCTCCTATAAACCCAAAACCCCTTTTAATTGAGTTTTTCGGATTTTCTTTCTTCTTTTATTTTCTTTATTCCTAGCTCAATCCTTCGAGCATGGAATTAATTTTTTTAAATTGTTCTTGCGTTAGCTCCTGACGCCAAAGTTTCTCAGGAGCCGGAAGGAGAAGCTCAAGTTCAGGCCCAGTCCACCGAAGAATTCGAGCTAATCAAAATCGTAAATCTGCAAGGCAAGTCACACATATTTTTGAACATGTTGATCCTACATTCCCTAAGTTATTTATTTACTTGTATTTTCATTATGCTATTTACGCACTATTATTTTATGTGTAATAAATGCTTAGAATGACATGATACTAGTTATGTCCTACCACCTGAAAATGCCCAGTCTAATTTGATGTCCATATTCACCTTGACGAGACATAGTAACATTAAAAATAGTATAATAATATGTAATCATGGTAGTTTAGGGAATCAACAACATCTACTGTTACTAAAAGATTTGGTATTTATTTGGAAAGTGGTTCTAGGGTAAGCGAGGATCGCTGGATCCCGTGACCTTAACCTAGGGTGAAGGCAAAAGTTACAAATCGATGACAGTGTTGTGGCACTGGACATGGATTTGTGGGAGGAAATTGCCACCGGTGAAAATACAAGGATTAGACTCTTATGCTGAGTGAAGAACATAGTGATCGCCCAACCACAAGCATTGATACGTCAAACCTGGTCTAGTAGCTGCTCAAATTTGATTGAACCTCTACACAAGCGAGGAGGAGGCAAAGTGTGAGTCCATACGGAAGGGGGTTAAGAAGGCCGTATGGAAGTTGGCACCATTATTATTCTTACTATTGATTTGATTATCAGATGTCCACACAATAGTAGGCTGAGATAAGTCAGGTTGTGGCCTAAGCTTGTTGAAGAAAACTACTAGGTAAAGGCTATATAAAGAATTGAGCAGCGAACAATCTTGTTTTCTTAACTCTTTAGCGGGAGTTAAGGAATCTTGTGGGTAAAGTAGGGCAGCTTTGCAAAGTCATGACCAATTGTATTCGAATACGCCGTGCTTCCGGTAAATGAAGCTGTGTTTAATGGGTGAATGCGATAATGAGGCATAAGTAGATTTGGAAATGATTTGATAACGTTGGTGATCTGGTAATCGAACTTTGAACCCCCCCCAATATTTATAGAAGACTATGATTTTATGTTTAAAACCTGTTTATAACTAAAACTGCATCCACATAAAATAATAAACTTTTCCCCATCGCTTGATGTACCCTGCATATAGTTAATAGTAATCTCCGTGTGACTTGTTGAGTGCGGTAGTTGTACTCATACTTGCTAAAAACATTAATAGAAATAGCATGCAATGAGGAGGCAGACGAAGGTGAAAAGGTGGAGTTCTACAAGATCGAGGATACGTAGAATTAAGGTCGTCTTTCGCTCAGGCGTGCCTCTGGTGTTCTTTTGTTTGTATTGTATCTAAGGGCCGTTTTCCTACTGTAGAGCTTGGCTTTAATGCCCTTATATTGTAATAATGTTGGCTTTTATCTTAAACATGTGTTGGCGATGTTGTACACTCGATTGATGTAGCTCACAGCTGAACAGTCCTGAGCAGTTGCGAGGGTTTCATAATACTCCCAGAAACGGGGGTGTTACAGGGGGTGAATGGTGCCTTCAAACCTCCCCAAGTATTTACACAATCCTTCTTCTCCAAAAGCTATAGAGCTATGAAGTTAGGGATTGAATGCTCACTGGAAACCGAGAAAGCAAATCGAAATAGACGCTGGCCGAGAAAGTCCAGAGCGGTCGAAGCCTCTTTGTCGTGGTCGAAAAGAAGGGTGTGGTCGTAAATGAAACAGAGGAAGAAGGAAGGCACACGACCGCAAGATCCGATTTCCGAATAACTTTTGATTCACGTATCAATTGGTCATGAGACTTCAAACACAGCAAGACCACGTCCTCAAAAGACTTCTTTGATCTTTAATTGAAAACTTATCAAGTCTACAGAGATCTTTCAGGAGAATCACGAAGACTGCTCAAAACCACGACTTCGAAAGAAGGAAGATAATAAGATCATGCAAATGGAATTAAATGAGCCAAGAAGGCTTCAAGTATGTTCTTCCATCACCAAGCAAGTTGAATCATCCAAAGAACAACCGAGAGCAAAGACTTAAGTCAAGAAGCAAAGGAGCAAAGAGAAGAGCAGAGAAGAAATAACTAAAGCAACAGAAATCAAAACATCCCAACATCAATCAAACAAAAGAACTCAAATAGAAGCACATAGATGAATGATTGCATTCATGGAGGTTTCTACAGCCACTCCATCCAGGAGGACCAGGAGCACAGGCGCTCCGATCACACAACAACTCACACAAGAACAGGAACTAGAACACCAGAGTGTCTCGCCCAAAAGCCTCAACGAGTACTGGTGCTCTACCCTCCTATTTATAGCTTTCACTAGCGGGGGGTAACCCGTTAACCCCAACTAACACCGAGTTTTTCATGCAGACACACCCGCGACAACCCGCTTACACAGTCAAGTCACAGTGCTTTAACAGAAACCGCTTCCTTTTGCAGGTCTGAGTCAATTCACCAAATTGCCCCTCGGGCACCTTCCCAGAAGCGTCCCGTTTTCTTGCCGACCACGCTTGCAACCACTTGGCAACCCTCGGTCATCTTCGACTTCTCCGACCGTTCTGGACCTCAACACTTCCCTGTGTCTTGTCCCGATCCTTCACGCCTCACCATGACTTAAGTCCAAGGTCCTGCAAACGCCATAGACAAGCAAAACATCACATAGCACCGCACAAAACACTGTGATCATACATCTGCATTAGAAGAATGTACTCAGAAATCACCCCAGCTGGTCGTAAACCACTTACGACCAGTTGAATGCACAAAACATGAAAAGCTCATAGCCTACGACCGCAATACAAGTTGATACAACCACCCAGAAGTCGGTACGACCGCTTACAAGAGGCTACGGCCGCCTCCTGCTGCGTTACGATCACTCAGACAGTCATTTCGACCACGTTATAGCTCCTCCGATCGCTTCAACTTCGTGGTCATAAATCATCTGTTGAAGTTTTGACCACGTACTCTTCTTCACAACATGGTCGAAACCCCTTCCGACCACGTTCAATGATTCACAACGTGGTCAAAGCCCCTTTTGACCAAGTTCATTGTGGTCGACGCACCTTCCGACCACGTTCACCGTGGTCGAAGCACCTTCCGACCACGTTCAATGCTTTACAGCGTGGTCGAACCACCTTCCGACCACGTTCAGTGTATCACAACGTGGTCGAATCAACCACATTCAACGTGGTTGAAACGCCTTCCGACCACGTTCAACATGGTCGAAACGCCTTCCGAACGTGGTCATAAATCCGTCTGCCGACTTCCGAACGTGGTCGTAAACCCGTCTGTCGACTTCCAACCACAGACAACGTGGTCATAAACCCGTCTACCAACTTCCGACCACGGACAACGTGGTCGAAAATCTTCCAACCAACCACGACTACGCACAACGAGGTTGTAAACGGTCTGCCGACCACTCGCTAGGGCTTACAACTTTGTAGTAACAGCACAATCTTTAAAAACCAAACTCAATCTTTCTAAAATAAGATTCAATTATTTATCACAAATATGATATCACCTCCACATGATCTCTCAAAAATACTTCATTTAAAAGATAGATACTATAAAAAAGCTAGAGTCAGAAACTAATATAAATAGGAACCAATATTAGTGCCCACTCACTTGTGAATTTAGTGTTGATTGCCTCGATATTAGTACATGTCGAGAGGGAGGTGAGGGAGGACGGCCAGTATTTCTGCGCTGTGGCCGACGGCGCATAAAAAGATTAACCAAGATGGCCTTTGTGGGGGCCAGGAAAGATGCTGGTGCTTTAGTGCATGGAACGGCTGGGCGACACCTGCTCTGCGTGAAGCATGCACATGTGCGTGGGTCATGGATTAGAGGACATATAAAATGAGTGCCGACAATATGATAACAATAAATGGACTTCACGTTGACAGTCCAACATGTGGTTCTGATTCTTGACTGAATGGTACCAACGTACTGCAAGAGCAAAGAAATACATATTGCTGATAGAAAAATCAAAACCACATGCACTATCCTCACTATTCAAATGATCGGTCGGGGCCTGGACCCTGGAGTTAACTTGCCGGATCCCCTCTGTATACAAAGTTATGCCACAGATCGATGAATCATTGTTCCGTGGGCGCCAGGTGGATCAGCTACCATGGCCACCGTGGTGGAAGGTTGTGGTCGAAGTCACACCATGGTCGAAGGTTGTGGTTGAAGCCACACCGCGGTCGAAGACTGTGGTCGGAGGCTATGGTCGAAGACCACAACGTGGTCGAGAGTCAAGCTGTAGTTGAAGCAGCTGCATGGTCGTAACGACCGCATGGTCGTAACGACCATCAAGTAGCGGAAGCGTGGTGGGAATGCATTACGATCATGGCAAATCGCAGGCAAAGGTGATCGAACGTGGTCAAGAGGTGACATGACATCGGCAGAGGTGATCGAACGTGGTTCGGAAGCACTACGACCACAGCAAAGCAGTTGAACGTGGCTAGAAGGCTTCGACCACGTTGAAGAGCTGAACGTGGTCGATAAAGGCTACGACCACGTTGTGAAGGCTACAACCACGGCGTGAGTGGTCGGAAGAGGCTGCGAGTGCACCGTGAGGATCTGAACGTGGTCGGAAGGGACTTCGATCACAGTATAAAGAAGCAAACATAGTCGAAAGGGTGTTTTGACCACAGTGAACATTGATCGACAGTATCATTACATGATCGAAGAGAGCTGTGATCACGGTAACTCAAGCGCGGTCGAAGGACGAGCAGCGCAGCAGCAGGAATGGCCCTCTGAGCGGTCAAACGGCAGAAGGACGCGGTCGAAAGCGGTGGTCCAAAGCGTCAACGTGGTCGGAGGCCATGGTCGAGAGTCAAGCCGTGGTCGATGGTCATAACGACCATCAAGTAGTGGAAGCCGACGGAGATCGGATGGAGTTCGAGTGGCTCAGAGAGATCAGACGGCGTCCAAGCGGCTTGGGGAGATCAGTAGCGAAAGCCGACGGAGATCGGACGGCGTCCGAGTGGCTCGGGGAGAACGGACGGCGACCGAGCGCGTTCGACCACACAACGTGTTCGAAGCTTCGTTCGACCACACAATGTGGTTGAAGCTTCCAAGCAGTGGTCGGAGCGGAAACAGGGGAGCGGCCGGAGGTGTTAAAGCAGTTGGGGTTAGCAAGTTTTGCGACGTCTTCTGGGGTTATGATCGGGTTGCTGGTAATGTGGGGAGTCTGTTTCTGGAGTCGGCAAGGACAGAGGAGGCGCCATTCGCCGGAGGCGAGCTCTTCTTCTCTACGGCCGGTTTGAGCCTAGTGGTTGATAGGGGTTTCTTTGGGTGATTGGGCCGATGTTTGGACATCAGTGGGGATAGGGGAGTCTCATGGAAGCGGTGCTTTTGGCTGAGGAGATCGGGGCTGGACTCGCACAGCGAGGTGGCTCGGTCGTGCGGTGGGTTTCGACGCCGGAGAAGAGGGGAGCTCAGGGAGCTAAATTGGAGGTTCAGGGTTGTTTTGGGGAGTAAGAGTAAGCTACTGATGAAGTTAATTAGAAAGAATTAGACGAGAGAAGCCGCCGTTCACTTGCGGCGAGCTCTCCTCCTCTACGGCCGGTTTGAGCCTAGTGGTTGAATAGGGGCTTCTTTGGGTGATTGGGCCGATGTTTGGGCATCAGTGGAAATAGGGGAATCTCATGGAAGCGGCGGT
Organism: Dendrocalamus sinicus; assembly: GCA_036346575.1. NCBI lineage: Eukaryota > Viridiplantae > Streptophyta > Magnoliopsida > Poales > Poaceae > Dendrocalamus > Dendrocalamus sinicus. The sequence goes on along the minus strand of CM070669.1, from coordinate 11,703,183 downwards.
TTGAGCTGAGCAGACCGGGGCTAGACTCGCCATGGCGAGGTGGCTCGACCATGCAATGGGCTTCGACGCCGGAGAAGAGGGGAGCTCAGGGAGCTAAATTGGCGGATCAGAGTTGTTTTGGGGAGCAAGAGGAAGCTACTGGCGAAGTTAATTGGAAAGCTTTGTACCAAAGAGGCGACATTGAGTTGAGGCTTGCCTATGGGGCTTTGGCGATTAACGGCGATGGGGAAGACGGTCAGGAGGCGCGGTCCGGCTGGCAAGGTAGGTCATCATGGCTACCTCAGGCGTCCCAGAGCCGTGGTCGAAGGTCGTGGCTGAAGCCACTCGCGGTCGAAGGTCGTGGTCGAAGCAATCGCGAGAAGAAATAGAGGATGGGCCTGGGACACAGGAATGGAAGGACGGAAGCGATGCGAAGGCAGCTGCGGTGTGCCACCAAGAAAGCGACACGCCACGAGGAAAGCCACACGAACATTCGGGAGAACACACACGCGTGAGCCGACGAAGCGCGAGGCCACGCCATCGAAACCGCGTGTCACCATCTGCTCAGCAAGAGCGCCCCCGCGTACGCACGCGTCAAGCGAAGAGAAAGCGAGCGCACATACACGCGGCAAGTAGAGCGAAAGTGAGAATGTGCGCACTCGTCGGCCGCAGAGAAAGCAAGGCCGACGTGGACACGCTCAGCGGCCGGAGAGTCCCCGGGTTTAATATATGGATGATTTTGTCAAATTTATTTGGATTAATTAGTAATACTTTTTTATTAACAATCCGCATTCAGCGATAAATGTTAGTGTTGGCAGGAAAAGGTTGCTTTTATGGAAACCAAACCAATGAGTATTTGAACCGGAAACCACTTGCTAGAAAGGCATCAATTTTGAGCTCGGGTAGTCGGGTGGGAACAACCGCTTGTCGTTGCGTTAATAATTGAAGTTAGCTTTCTCTGCACATACGCGAGTCGATTGCTATTTAGGACCATATAACCTGCAGAAAGGTTTAGAGTATACAATACGGCCTCGGCTTACAAAGCATAATTTCTGGAAGCAGTAAAACTACTATGAACCCTCTCATCTAAAAAACTTAAGCACCCCAGAAATACAAAATTTTTATTTGGCTGGCCATTCAAAATAGACTATGGAGGGCTAATCATTTGGACATGCGTGGGTAGTCGAACCAATTCACTTGTCCCTTGTGTACACAGATGCCAAAGTCCGTCATCTACCTTTTGACTGAGTGCCGCCACACAAAGACAATCTGGAGATCCGTTGTGTGCGGTGGACTGCTTGCGATTCCATTAATCCAATTACTTGGCGTACCTTTTCTTCGGTTCATGACTAGTGGGAATCAGTTATATTCACACCTGGAGCATCACAAAAAGCAATGGTAACACTAGTAATTCTTGTTACTTGGCAAATATGGAAAGAGTGGAACACCTAAATTTTCCGATCCACAGTGACTCCACTAGGCTACTTGATCACTACCATTAAGGAGGAGCTTGGGTCCTATTAGGGGCCAATAGGCTAGCGGAGCTGTCAATCGTCCTATAACATCTTAAATGAACATCTTGTTTTGGTCTTTCCACAGCCTCCCCCCTCGCCTTCCCCTTTCCCCTTGTCTCTCGCCAAACTAACTTTTGTTTTTCCTTCTCTAATTGAATTAATATATAATTGCCCTTCTACCCGGGTTCAAAAAATTAATAATTAAAGTTATCATGTTCTGCTATCCCTATATGCACACCAAACAATTAAGGCCCATTCATTCCAACTTTGACTTCTAGCTTAAAGACGGAATGAATGTGTTGACTTTTTAATTTTGACTTTTTGGATTTTTTTTGTTTTTCTATTTTTTTCTTTGCATTGCCCGTAGAGATATAACAATTTTTCCTTATTTTTTATTATTCTTTAATTAAATGATTCGGAAAAGTCTAACAGCTGCTAAAAAAGCCCGATTGAATGAGGCCTAGCATATATGTAATAGTTTGTACCGGTTGCAGCATAATACTGAGTCATATTTTTTAGAGTACAACATGACGCACACACAACATCACACACACCATGCGGGTGGGTCCAATTTCGCACAAGACTACAAAATGGAGACCTAAGATCTCATGGAGTGCAAGCACACGCTTTAGCCACTAAGCACACCCACGTATACATGTACTCCAAGACTGTACTGTTTACTAAACAGTCCCCAAACGAGACTGAGCTGGGTTTGATGCCACGCGGATGGCCTGCTCAACAGCAGCGCTCACAATCCGAGCAACTGCTCGGTTCTCCAATGCTGAGTCATAGTTATGTCTTACCCTTGTCAAATCATATTCTTGCCTACTGTCTGAATATTTATAAACTGCCGATTGCTTGTAGTTTGTTCGTCTCTGTGTTGCAAAAAGAAATAGCAACTTGAAACAGGCAAGAGTTGGTTGTCATTTGTTTCGTAGTTATCGGGTATTTGGACTGTTGTCGTAATTTAATTAAAAGAAAGCATATCATAATTTAATTAACTCTGAGGACAAAGAATGGTGTGGAAGCTACTCGACATTGGTCCATGCACGTTATGGCTTCAATGGATAATTAGATATGACTTGAACGTGTTCAATGGCAGAAAGGATGGGCATTCTAGCTCATCACCGGATACCCCTGTATGAATAGAGAGAATTTGATTCATATATATGAGTCAGTCCAGCCATATGCATGTCAGTCCAGCCACCTTCATCCCATCGTGCCGTGCGTGCTGGCCGCCTCGTCTTGGCCAGGCCCAAGCGGCCCAAAACCCACCGTGCCGGCGTTAGTGCCGTGCACCAAGCCCACCCAAAGTAACTATACGACAAAGCGATGCGACAATGGTAGCGGTGGCGCTATCTTCCTTTTTCTTGTATCGCTTATTAAAAACCTACTTAAAATTCAATTTTATTGTCTCATGCCATTCCACCTTCGAACTTGGTCATCTAGTCCAATGGAATGCATATCTTGGTGCAAATTAGACTATGTCGATGCGTGGACATTGCGACAATCTAGCATAGGCCTACCCAACTAGTCAAATAGAAAAGTTCAAGGAGAGTCATGAGTACGTCTTACTATAGTTGAAATCAATTTTAAATGCATGTCTAGTCAAAGAGAAAGAAACTTTCAACAAGAAAGAATGATCAAAAAGGTTGCATGTCAGTCGGTTCAACAAGAAAGAATGATCTGGTTGGCATCGGTTTAGTTCTTGTGACAAATAGATCGATGGGTCATTGTTCTTTGTGTGACGATTAGTATGCTACAGTCCGTTACAAATAATATTAAAGACGACACATTGGCAACTTATTGACAGTCATGGCCACTGGTTATATGAAAAAATCATTTCATCATAAATATATCCTCCACTTTAAGACGCAAATACAATATTTCATATAGTATTTGTCATTATAGAATATATTTGTTGTAGCTGGACAGATACTTCTTGGGTGCCGGAACTCGGAAGCAGGTTTCCAAAAACCAGTGAAACCGGCCAGGTCCGATTTTTGGATCATGGTTTCGGTTCATCTGGTTCAAACGTATACTAAAAAGGCTCGTAATTGTATCTAGTTTATATCTAAACTTTAAATATGCAAAAGCAAAATTATTAAACTTTGAAAATTCAAAAGAAAAGAAAAACGTGCCGGTTTTTTATTGGATATCGCCGAGAAACCGAACTAGTCCGTCCAATTTTGGGTACGGTTCCGGCTTCCAAAACGTTGGCCAAAAGGGTATGTGGCCAAAATGTTTGAAAAGTTTTTTTTAAAAAAAAAGAGTCAACTTAGCAAATCTGCATCATTTCTGATTTCGCACGGAGTGACAACTACTAGAATCCATGTCAAGAATCGAATATGCAAATCAGTACCATCTCATATATACTACACTAGTCTAGAATCACATTAGTGCTCACAGTGTCAACATCGATGCAATATCATTTATACACATCGAAACAAGAATAAACATATTAAATTTGATAAACAAATAACTGCTGGGACCTTAAGATTGAGTTTACCTTTATTCAACCTCGTAGGAATCAACCTTTAGGTGGTGATCAATTCGGCTTAACCTTTTAGCTTCCGGCTTATTTTTTCACTATTCATAAATTTCATCTTTTTCTGAATTTTTGGCTTTTTGTTGAGCATTTTTTTCCGGTTCTTTTTTCCCATATTTGTTTGTATTATACGTAATGGATATTTTTAAAAATTTTAAATTTAATTATGCTAAATAAGCCTCTGTCAACTACAGTGTTTTTTCAGCCAGCTACAGTGCTTTTTAGCCATAAGCCACTCAAAATAAGCCAAAATGATCACATGGGTGATCGGTTGGGCTTCAGCTTTTAGCTTCCGGCTTATTTTTCACTATTCATAAATTTCGTCTTTTTCTGAACTTTTGGCTTTTTGTTGAGCTTTTTTGCCGGTTCTTTTTTTCCCGTATTTGTTTGTATTATATGTAATGGGCTAACATATTTTTTAATTTATTTAAATTTAATTATGCTAAATAAGTCTCTGTCAGCTACAGTGTTTTTTCATGCAGCTACAGTGCTTTTCAACCATAAGCCACCAAAAATAAGCCCAAATGATCACCAACAAAATGAAAAGCACTCCAATGGAACCCATCAACTTGCCACTGGCAAAAAAGGAACAAGATCTATGGATCGACCTCCTTGTAAATCTCCTCCTCCAAAGTATGTGTAGACTCCTTCACTTGTCAACTGAATGATAATTGTTGTAAGGTAAGTACATAGAGTACTCTACAAAGGATATGGCTTCAAGGTTTATTTAGCTTAAAGCATCATTTATAAGAATAGGATAAGTAGATTGAAAGCATAATTTCAAACAATAACGGAAGTAATAAGTAAACATGTTTCACAAAATTTCACTAAGCCTCACATAGCGAAAATCAATTCTCACAACCAACCTTTCTAGTTTTACTTTATTAAAATCTACCCTTGTGTGAAATCTCCGAGCATGTTCACAACCGCGGACACGGCTATTCGAATAAATTTGTTAACACTCTACAGAGATTATGCAACTTTTCCCACAAGAGATAATCAACGACATGGTCTTAGCCCGTTTCCTTGGATGTGCAACCCGGACGATCATAACAAGGCATTTCAGAGACTCCACCCTAACTATTGGCCCTCCAGGTAACTTACCTACACCCTTATTCCAAACACAGTGAATATCCATACACAACGAGTGGGTGTAGAGACACACCATTGGATTTATAACGGGAACTGTCCATGATGTGGTCTAAACAAAGTGACACACCTTCCACCCTACACACAATCTAGCTTACAACCTAAAGAAGCCAACATTGAAACTGAGTAATTAGTATGCCAGACTCTTCTCATGAGAGCATGTAGTTGTACAATTGGAACTCAGTTCAATGCACACATGATGAAGTCCTTAAAATTGTCCAGGCGAGACCACATTCAACTTGTCATTAAGTTCCACCACTCACCCCAGTCTAAATCGTTAACCACCCATGTTGATTGTCACCTAGCACCCAGTTGATCATATAGTTATTCCATAGTCATTAGTCAAGTGTAATATTGTCATTCAAAATGATACTAATAACTCTTTATGGCTAAGCATGATACAACACTAACCAATTCACATTAGTGCTATGGTAATTACCAACTAATAATTAACCATCCTACGATGAAAAGTGATCATGGCAAACCATCAACGAGGTGATATGATAACAATTGGGATGCATAACTACTCCTAGAAATAATAAAACATTTGATAATTAAAGCAACATCCAATAATTCAAAGATAAAGTAATTTTGTAAATTAGGTGCAATATGGTCATAGCACACAACTTGCCTTGGAATCGCTCCTAGTCCTATCGCTGAATAAGCTCTTTCTCAAGGCAACCACATCTACGCAAAACAAGGGACGGAAAGCAAAAATAAATACTAACAAAGGCAAAATAAAACTCCAAAAAATTAAATAAATATACTAGAAGGTAGGGTTTGATTTTACAAGAATTTAGAGACTTAACAAAATCATTTCGAGCCTGTAAGAGGGAGAACGGGCTCTTGGAAGTGGCTCGGGTGAATTAATTCAAGAATAACAAGGGAGAGAGAAAATAGAAGCTGACAAGTGGGACTAAGAGAGCATTTGAGGAATCTTTATTATTAGGGATTTTTATAAAATGGCTGAGGGCTGACGGTGGCACCACAGTCATGGACCGGGACTACAGACAAGGGTTCGGGACTACGGTGGACTGGGTTCACATAATAGTAAGCTAACATGTGGGACCCATGTGTCATAGGTTAGGTTCACGATGGACATGTCTATATGGTTTGGATCTAGCGTTAGGGTACTGATGGCGCTGACTAGGTGGCGGCTAGTGGGTGGCGCTCGTGTGGTGCACAAATGGTGGCCACGGCAATATGGAGGCGGGCGACGCACGGGGACCGAGGGTCAATAGCGAGGACACTCCAACGGACGATGATAGGTCTTAGCATAGCTTGGGGGCCTTACAAAGAAGGCGATGAGGCGAACTCGGTGATGTGGATGTCGAGACCGATGGTGACCTTCAGTGAGCGGCAGCGACGAGCTCCACAGTGGCAACGACGTTGGGCGACGCTTTGGCAACAGGAAGGGGAGCACTAGATAGAACTCGTGACATAAAACTCGATGGTGAGGTTGGAGGTGGCGGAGAATCGAACAACAAAGGGACAGCTGCAGAAAAGATTGATTTGCTTCAATATGCGTGCACAGTGGATGAAAATCAAATAAAATTGAGGGTGAGTAGATCGGCGCCTAGAACACGAGTTGACACAATTGTATTTGCTAAATACTCACCAGGGTAGCAAGGAATGGGCAAGCAAGCAGCAGGCGCGGTGCTCCTAGTCATCGGACATGGAAAAGACGGTGGTGGCTACTCTCTCTCTCTCTCTCTCTCTGGTGGAAACGGCAACCACGGGTGTGAAAATGAGAGGCAACACATGCAGATGCTCTAGCTTTAATAGGGGCATGTAGGGTTGATGGTGTGTGGCACAAACACAAATGAAATGGGGACGACGACGGATTCCAAGTCGGGTCCAGCTTTGGAGATGATGCATCGTCCTGGTCGGGCCCATCCGTCAGTGATGGGGGAGGGGGATGCACATCACACAAGCACGCGGCTAGGCTGGCTTAGCGCGCAGGACAGAGAGGAGGCAGGGTAGCTAGGCCAGATGGGCCACGCGGGCGCCAGCAGGTCGGGGTGGGAGAAAGAGGAAGTGGTCTGAATTCGGCCCATTTGGCCTTCCAGGTTTTTAATTAGATTTCCCATTTTTAGAAAATACCAAAAAAAGGAAAAGAGCACAAATAAAATAGTAAATGTATTAAAAAATTCTTAGAAAAATCTGGAAAATAATTTCAAGCACAAAGGACCCAAATGAAATAGTTTTGGAAACAATTGAAGTTGGGTTTAGTCATATGAAATTATTTTAAATTTAGGAAAGTTCCAGTTAAGCTTTATTAAGCGAATAAAATTAGTGAAATTTTAGGGAACCTATGCTACATAAAGGAATTTTGAATGGGCAAAAATTGGGATGTTACAGTCCACATATGTGACATTGGAGGAGATGCTATGAGCTCTAGTATATCTTAGCAGTTCCTTCCCAATGAATCCCATCAACATAATACAGCATCAACAGGAGGGCATATTAAATGCATCCTAATTTTTGGTTCACCCCGTGCATCCTCTACGAAACACGATGCAAATGATTATAACGATTTTTTTTAAAAAAAAATGGGTTAGATAAGTCATGAAGCAATCAAGCATCTTGCCAAAACTCAGCTATAAATGTGACATATATTAGAAGAAGCAAAAAAGACAAATTTGAGTGAACGGTAGCTTCACCTTTTCTTTTTTGTTTACTCTCTCTATTTTCCTTTTCAGCAGAATTTGTCCTTTTTTTCTCCGTGTGTAGATCGAATTTAGATTTGAATTTGTCTTCTCCATCTAATTTCATTAGCTAACAAATTACCTATCTACCCTTCCACCAATTCTGTAAGTTAATACCTAGCTCACAACTTAAGTACCTTTCAAAGATACCTTTAGTTTTGGCGCTGAAACACCAGCTGATATGGCTCCACGTTGCTTCACATTGCAAGTGGTGGCTGAGGTGGCACTATGCTCAGCGCCAGCTCATGTTAACCCTCACCGCCGTTCATACTGGCGCTGTAAAAAGGGCTATTTTTACAATTAATTTTCAGAGAGGCTATTTAGAAATAGAATAAAAGGGCCAAATAAGAAAAAAAACACCCGACTTGCTATGGTAAATAGAGTTGCTGCCTCCAATTTGTAAAGCCCAGTTGACATGACATATAGGGCTTGTTCTTTTCGGCTGTGGCTTATGGCTTTTGGTTGAAATTTTTGAATTTTGGCTGTTTACGGTACAGATTACGGAGATACAGATACTCACTTGCGATTTTGGCTGGTACAGATGTCGAGCTTTTAACGTGTATATCGTTTAACTTGTGGACCCTGTCTTGAGAAAATACTTCGTTTGAAAGTTAGGTACTGTAGCAGAAGCCAAAAGCCGCTTTCAAAAGTCCAAAAGAATAGGCCTATAGTCGATGACTAGAATAGTCTCTTGCCCACAAGAGACCACAATGCCGTCCAAAATGCCCGTCCAACCAAATCAATTGACACGTGATCATCATAAGGATGGTTACATGATTCCAGTTTCTTGCTTTCTTAGGGGAAAAAATCTTAAGCCTTTTGGAACACATATGTGAAGTTCTCCACAAAATTTCTATAAAAATCCTGCATTCCAAACTATTTCCATCACATCACAAACACAGATACTCTCTAGAAGTTCATAATCTCATTGAAGCTTGCAGCCTCCCCACGCATACTGTTGTGGATGCAGTTACTAATTTTCAAGGGCAGAATGTAGAAAAAAAATGGTGTCCACATTCTCCGTGTCCACATAAAGGGGTCAAACAAAAGTGTTGCCAAGATGTCAACACTATGACATTTCAAGGTCCCAAAAGATGACACGTAATGCTCCTCCCAAAACCGTGCTTGTCCTCTTTAAAACCTCATCAGATCTGATTCCATGTGTCCCTCATCATCTCCCGTGTTTGCGAGTGCATGGATATTCTTCAGTATCTAAGCACATATGTCTGTGTGTGTACATCTCATGTGTCGTGTGTGATAGCAATGAAGAGTAGCTGAACCCAGAGGAGTGGCACTGAGAACACAGATGCAAATGCAGATGTATGGCAAGCTACTGCAAAGTGGATCGTAGTTGTGTTCTCAGGTCACCCCTTTGGTTTGCTTCTCTTGGCTCTACGGCCAATTTGGGATCGCATCTGACTCATCCATTTTGGTGTATCTTAAGCCTGGATTCCCCTGGTCAGACGTATCCGCTGTTGTTCTTACCATGCTCTTCACAGTTCAGTGTTGTTTTTCTTTTTGTTTTTTTAGATGAGTAGCCAGTGTCTGGACCAATGTTCTTTCAATACTTGATTTTTTTTTCTCTGAGTTCTCAGTAGCATGCCATCAGCAGGTCTTTTCTTATGCTGAGGCTGCAGAGCGATTCATAATCGGAATTGGAAACCCGGATAGACTGTTTGCCGTGGCCAGGAAATTCTACCAGATAGCACCACAATAACTCTCTGAGTTTTGACACAGATGCGCATCATAGGACATTCGGACGAGTTAAGATTAGTTGAGGAACTGCGAACGAGATGGCATGGATGACATCTTCAACAGCAGACTGCTCGGACTACTGCAGGCTCAACTTATCAGAAACTAGCCACATCGCAAGGCTAGTCTCTAAAAACACCCAGACGTAGAGTTGCTGGTGAATCTTTTTACCAGCAAACCACAGGTAGAACTGTCAAGAATCGACGGTATCGACCTGACTCGAAGGCAAAGGCTCCGACAGCGTCAGCTTGAAACAGCCGGACATAAACACAACTCAGACAAACATGGTACAAGAATTTTAGACCGCCCGAGCTTTGACATCCCTTGCCTAGATCATGGTTCATGCTACAACAAATATTTTACAAAAGGCAAGTTGTAAAATGGGGTAATGGCAATCGAGTGTTCTACTAATTTGACAAGATGCAGCTGTTGTTTCTTTTGAGCCAGAGGGCAAACTACCAACCATGCGCAGTTCTCAAATTGCTGTAAAACATGATATGTGCTTTTCATTTCTTCCTCATTTACATCTACAGAAAGGTTATCCTGGACTCGTATGCAAGCATGGAACAATCAAGTACCCAAATATTATGAACAGCATACACGCAAAACAATCAAACATGTAGTTAGTAGTACTCACCATAATTACCATTCGGTATTATATGTATTCAACAGTTGGATGCAAGACTGGAGCAAAAAAAAAGGCCACACTTCATACTTTCAAGGTCATGAACGAACACCAGACTTGTGCCTATCATGCAAAAGACAAAAGCAAGGTTGATAGATAATACCATCAAATTTTATTCAACAACGTATTTGTTTCAACATCTATTAACAGATGGCTACTTTCCATATTTGAATTCCGTACCAGTATTCATTTTTTATATCTGGGTCTGGCCAAGATATCAAATTCTAGTTCTGCATCAAAATCCACCAAAATAATAGTTTCTGAAACTTGCCTAGATCCAGCCAGAACTGAAGTTCACAAACAAAATATAAAAACTAACAATACCAAAACTTCAATTTCAGCTTTAAAACACATTGATATTCATAACTGATTACGTTTATATAACCCCGTATTGCTTTGAATGCATGATAATGGATCTAAATATGTCCACACAAGCACTGCGGACGAATTGAAAATACTGCTGTAATTTAGAATCCAAGTTCACCTCTTGTTCTGGGTTTCTCGAGCAGACACAGGTGAAAAGTTTGGAGAGATGTTACATCTCAACTAGCCTAACCAGGTGAGTTCAATCACACAGATCATCAAAGAATCCATAAGCTTGAGAGAGAGAGAGAGAGCGAGAGCGAGACTGTTCTGCCATAATGGAAGAGAGCGAGCGGTCTGAAGACTGTTCTTTCATTATGGAACAGAACGGTACATGGGATGCGAAGACAATCTTGGAGGAACATAAGACCAAGTCATTGATGATTGATCACCTTCACTCATCTGGGCCAAGTGGACATAGTATTCTAGAAAAGTTCTACCCCTTACTGTCAAAGATTTGCCATCAAGGGTGCTCCTATCATATCTAGAGTAACACCTCTTTTGTATATAAAGTAGTGATTACATGATTCTTTTGCTACCTATCGACAAGAATCCATAATTAGCTCAGTTTACACCAACGCAGTATTGGCTGGGGTAAAACCCAATGATCTCCCAGACATTTTTTCATATTTTGTTGGAATAGCCCCCACATGTAGCCTAACATCTTCATTTTTATGCCGACATATGGATTGTATTACCAACATACCTCCATTGATCCATGCTCCCAACCTTCAGATCTTGACGAAGGTGATACTCTTAGTGCTAGCTCGGCTGCAGGAAGCACATGGAAATGGTGGCTAGTGAAACAGCTTTGTTTTGAGTATTCGGACAATGGAAACAATGGTGATGCATCTTAAGCATCCAAAGATCAGTTGCCTGACCAGCTTAGGGCACATGTACATCCGCATTTCTGTAACACAATCGCCATCATTGGAGCTCAATGTAGTTCAACAATGCCGTGCCAGTATCTGGTATAGGAGCCAGTCCATAATATTATGGGGCATCAACTCCTGCAACCAGCAAAGCAGTCGAGCAAGGTAAAAAACTAATGCAGAACACTGACAAAGGCAAAAACATGAATGCATTACAGACAACTAGGAAGAATAACTGGGTGAAATCCAAATTAATCTCAGGACAAAGCTACGACCAGAGTTCAAAAACCGGAACCAATTGGTTTCGGCATTTTCTGTGGCAAAATGACTCAGCTGGAACTGGCCTGAATATTTTGCAACCAATCAGAATTGGACATAATTAGAATAACTTGGACTAATTCGGCAATAACTCTGTTAAAATCGTCTGATATTTAATATTCTCAGGCCAGTTTGACCAGATACCTGCTGGAATGGTTCATTTTCTGAAACCCTGGTTGCTATCTTGAAGAACAGCAGAACTAAACAACGTCACGGCTCACAAAGCAGAGAAACAACATGTGTAAATGGTATTCCAGCATTACTAAAAGAGCAAGCATGTGCCACAGAGAGTATCTATGAATCACTAATCTTTCACAAAACTGCCATACCGGTAGGCGATCGTCTCCAATATGGCGATCCTTCGCAATATGGGATCGATTAATTTTAGCTTTTAAAATGAATAAAAATAATCACCGGTACTTCTCGATATTCCACCAATCCTTCAGGCCCAAAACCCCCTCCTTTTGAAGCCCAACAGAAGCCAAGCCCATTTATCTTCTCACATGTATTACTACTACTCTCAACCCTAATCCCCTGCCTCTCTCATCAACAAACACAAGCCACCGCCTCTCCCATCTCCACTCCCATTGCCATCGCCACCTGGATGTCAAATCCGCCACCGCCCAGCAGGGTTCAAAATCCCGGCGGTTACCAGCCGGTAACCGCCGGTTACCATTTTTTACTGGTGGAGACCAGTAACCGAAAAAACCGGATGGTATCAATTTTTGATTTTCAAATTTTGGCCGGTTTTTCCGGTTACCGGTTTCAAAATATCTCAAAATTTAAATTTTGATTTTCAAATTGTGACCGGTTTTTCCGGTAACCGGCCAGGATTTCTTCCGGTTCCGGTTTTTGGAACCTTGCCGCCCAGTGCTCCTTTCCTCCCGTTATCCCTTCCTCCCATGAGGCAAGGAATCTTATGAATGTATAGATTTCAATTTTTCATCAAGGTAATTTCACTGTCTCAATCTATTATGGCCTCTTTACATTTTTCTGATTTTTAAATACATATATACTCACCGTATCCTTGTTTTCAGGAAATGCCGTATCACCATACCAGTATTCCGTATCGGTGATGCATATGAGTATATAGGAAATGAAATTATTCTCCATCTGTACCGATTTCAGTTCTGCCTTAAAATGATTCGTTCACTTAAGTATAGCCAATATAGAGTGTTGATTTACAAAATATATCAAAAGAACATGACATCAGACTCAAGCAGAGAAGTTAGTTAAATGTTAGTTTCTACATAAGATTGATCTATATTAGATAAATCCAATTATCATTTTTCTAAGAATTTGCCAAATAGGATGCTTACATCCTCAATTCCTCATTGGAATTGGACACCTGTGTCTTACGAATGTGTTACGAATGTTAATTCACAGAAGGATAACTACCATGCAAAAGAGGGTCAGACGGCATGTGGCTTGAAAGGCATTGGGTTGTTGGAAAGGGGAGAGAGACTTTAGACTGGGATGAGAAAACTTTGGTGAGAAAAGGCTTAATTCATGCTTGTTTGATTAAACAAAAGATAATGATATCCCTTTTATAGAGATGACTCTATGACACCTAAAAATAATTCTAAACTCAAGGAAACTTATCTCTTAACACATGGAATATTTCTAGAAGGAAACAAACCTAACTAGGAAACTAATTATTTTTGTATCTAATTTCCAAGTAATACTGCATCAACAGGTCCCACATGAGAGCAGTACACAGGCAATACAGTACTCGCTGCTATAGTGCCATGAGCAAACAGTGTAACGCTTCTACAGCATAACCAAAGGGTCAAACTATGCATTGTACAGCACAACAAATGTTAGCATTTTCTAACAAATAAATAAAAAAGAAACTGTCCACTAATAAAATGAAGAATTTCTGACGCACCAGGTGCAAGGAAAATTACACTCAACAAAAATATCAATGAAAGCTGAAAATTGGTAACTAGATGGAGTACAACTTCAGTTTTGTCAGTATGCACCCAGCTTTCCAGTTTAGCATTTTTAGTTCACATTTGCCAATTGACTTCTCCTGTTGACAACAACAATTCCTATATTAATAATTCGTTTCAAAGTTTTCTTAGTTACGGTAAAAGATATAGCTGGAATGAGTGTTCAACCTGTTAGGAATCCAGCGGTCATTCACATTCTATCTACATTAAGCAGCAAGTTATCAAATAGCAATTGCCTCAGTGTACTACCGCGAGTATTTATGAAGTAACAATCAATTTTAGATGTATGTTTGGAATTGAAATAAATGGCCAAATACCAATTGCTGCAATGTAATACCCTTAGTGTTTACAAAGTAGCCACCACAGGTTACATTGAAAAAAGGGGTAGATAACACCCCTTGTACTTTTTCGCAACCAAAATAATGATTTAACGGCTGGCACTTTAAGAATGTTGAAAATGGAAAATACGATGAACAAAGATAGCATAAAAAATAACCTTCGTAAGTGTGGTGACGATGGTTGATCTGGGGATGAACAAGAGGAACCACCTCTGTATGGGGCATGCCTCTGCTCATAAAATCCATTCGCTTCTACTTCATGTGTCGGTCGTTGTATGTCACTACCATCCATAGGGATAGCCCCAAGTGAACCAAATTCGATCATCTCACCAGAAACACCATAGTTTACACCTTGACCTTGATCATACGAGCACATCATAACTGGTTGCATTGGAGATCCAGATAAAGCACTGGCTCCATTGGAAGCAGCAGATGGTTGTGGATAAACTCCGTATGTCATGTTTCCTGGATTGCGTGTAGGGTTTGTAGATCCAAATGAATGGCTATGTGCAAGAGATGGACCACCTGCTTCACGCCTGTAAGAATCATTTCTGTAGGATTGCGACTGCCTATCATTTTTACTTTTATCAGATGTCTGTCTGTCGAGCCTTGTGCCAGATTTCTCAGATGGGCTACGCCCATAGCTACGGACCACATTTCTTTGTTTTGAGTTTACCCAGCTTCCCTCCTTATCACTGTGACAAAATCTGTCACTGTTATAACTGCCTCTGTGGTTTCTTGAACTTGACTGCCGATCTCTGAATGGAACCTTCTGAAAGAATAAAGAACAGAATAACACATTTGTCAACAGTTTTGACTGTCAAATTCCTAAAACACCTCTTAATGAATTAGTATGATTTATCATAGAAAACAAAGAATTTAATGTTGCAGTTTAGGCATTAAGTAGCAAAGCAACCATGGATGAGAACTGCATGACAGCTGCAAATTTGATTTATCTAGCCCATTCAAAGTCCATTAATATTCCAGGTAGGGGCTTTCATAATATGCTGAGGAATGCGCACCAGCATTTTACCTCAAGTTACACTCCCTAAAGGACTATGTCTTCTCCAGTTTAACATTCAAGAGACATTAAGTGATTAGCTTCAGTTTACTTTCCATAGTTAACAGTAAGTCAGTGATCACCACTACTTAAAGAAGGTTGAGCCAAAGAATTTTCTACTCTCACATTTAAATAGAAGGAACTTTTAATCCTACCACATTATTCAAGGCCAAGGGTGTGTTAATGCCCCAATCCACACCTAACCAAATTTTATTCATGAGCCATGACCAAATGTAGGGTGTGGCAAAAACAAATTTGGTTATGAAACAGACAGCAGCCAAAATTTCGCAAGCCAATATTTGACCAGCATGTCAAAGAGATAAGAATTTCGCAAGTAAATGTTGATCATCATTTTTGCCACCAAGTTGCCCAAAAACTTTATAAGAATGTGGCAAAATCTTGCTAAACTACTTGGGCACGCCAAATTTAGGTAATCATCCAAACATATGCCAAAGTAGCAGTGCATGACGACAAAATTGATACGGCAAGCTGGGGCTCTAATACAAACAAACCCTAGCAGACCTACTCTTCAGCATGATAGTCTTTGCCACGACATATCAAATAACATATTAGCCAAGAAAAAATAATGCCAATCTCACAAGCTGGAAAGAATGTCACGGCTTAATATGCACACATTGTTAAATCTATTGACATAAAGTAGTCAGTCATCTACATGCGGTGGTACTTTGCTATGAAATAAATTTAAAACACTGGTACTTTAAACTTGTAGTATATAATCTTAATGAATGAAGCTGTTCTTGTTATCATAAAAAAAATTAACAGTAGTGCCCTCATATGCTGCTACACAGAAGAATACAATATTAAAACTACTTTTCAGGCTCTTACAGGACTTGGCAAGTAGGTCCCTGTGCCACCACGATATCTTGGTGCATCCTCTCCATAGCGCTGGAAAACACCAGAAGCCCTTTCAGAAGCAGGTTGTAGATCCATCACAGGAACTACCCGTTGACCAGGGCCCATTAGTTGTGCCCAATTAAGATTAGGTGCAGGTGGTCTTCCAGGGCCATCCACTGGAAAGTGGCCCTGCAAGTTCATAGAGGCAGGGGGGCGTGCGTTTTGGCATAATCTCCCATACTGTAAATTTTGCCGATGGCTGGTAATATCACTGCTCAAAATGTCAGACTTGCCATCATGATCAGCTATAACACTGCTTGATGCAGTTGAAGTGATATTTACATCAAGCTCATCAGCATCATCATGTGAACCAAAATTTACGAATGACATATTGACAGGAAACTGATCCATTCCTTCTTTTCTCTCAAATTGGGGAACAGAACCATCAGTATTCCCAGGAATAAATGGGTACACAACATAAGGAACTAGTGGACCTGTTGGAACAAATGTCAACCCAGAATTATCATCTTGTCCCTGCTGAGGGGAACCAATTAAAATGGGAGCAAACACAGGGTTGTGCCTGCTGACTTGTAATGGATCATGATCATCTGCTACTTGACTATTTCTTGATTGTGCTGAAGGGATAGGCCCTGCTATTCCATCAGAAAAGTCACTATTGACAATTGGCATTAAATTGCTGTTCCTAGTGCCATCAAGTTCAGATGGGATGCACTCACTGGTCTTAGTATTGCTGCATGAAGAAGAGGAAGGTGCCACATCGGCAAGTCTTTTACCCCATTTATCCCTTGATGATGTTAGGAACTTTCCAGTTGATTCATGAGAGGAGTTATCTGGAAGAGTCTTGCGTCTAGAGCTAGCTTGTGAAGAAACAGATCCCATGCATCCACTTAGACTGCTGGGACTTGTGCTGACCCCTCCACTTGATTGATTATGAAACATGTCAGCATAATTTTCTCTTAATGCACCACTATCCTCAATACCAGATTTCAGCTGCCATTGCAAAGGGGCACCAGGAACATCATGAAGAGAAGGGGAATGTTCCTTCCCATCAAAATTAAGCATTTGAGGATCTATTCTCTCCTGATTAAAGTTTCCAGACAATCCAGCACCATTCTCATGCCAACTACTTCCATCATCACAGTTCATATCTGTTGTAACAGACCTCTCACTCTCATTGCCATCTTCTGAGTTTGGTGCAAAAGCAGGACTGGCAGCATAATGAGTCATTGGTGGTGGAACAAATCCATGAACGAACTGCATGTTGGGTAACCATGGAGCTCTGATAAAAGGAAAATTTGGTGGAAAAATTCCTGCCAAATTTCCCTGAGAATTACCTGCCAAGGCCATCATAGGGGAAGGGGCTACAGAATGACGAGATGGCATTTGCACTGGCAAAGGAACCTGTCCGTTGAAGCTATGCAACTTCGTTGATGCCATTAGATCTGCCAAATCATGTTCCTCCTGACTTCTCTTGTGCAACATATCTGATGCTTCTGTGACAGAAGCAAGCTCTTCATTCGTTGCAAAACAAATATCTTCGTAATGACTGCCCGAAACACTACTCAGATCTGATACTGACACACTGGGATTAGGTGAAGCATTAACGGAAGACACTTGCTCATCCTGAGAAGACTTTTTGATGTTGTTGCCATCCACCCCTAGAATCAAGTTGCTTCTTCTACTATAATCAACCTTCGAAGATTTTTCTACTTCAACTACTCTAGTGCGTCTGCCACGAGGAAAACCTTCAACTGAAGAGTCTGTCAATTCAGGACTGGAATTTGTTCTTGCAAATTGAAGCCTGCTTTGCCCATTTCTGTTATCCATACTGAACTGAGTCTTTGGTATATTTTGATCTCTTTCACCTTGTAAAGATCCACCAGGAATGCTGTTTGTCTCCAGCTGTACAGAGACCTTGGTATTCGATCGCATCCCATAGATTTTCTGGCTCTGAGTAGGATAAACAGCAGAATGAACTGTTCTTGGTGAATTCCAAGGCTGTAAACTGGCTTTGTTTAGGAGTTGAGTGGTAGGATCATGATAGTCTTGACCACCTCCAGTGAGATTATCATGACCAATGCATGATGTAGGCTTTTCCACCTTTTTCCCGTGTATTGTTGTACTTCTGTGACTGTTTGGCACTTCAACAGGCACAACCTTCATAGGTTGATGAATCAAACTCTGGGCAGATGCATCAGGACGATTGCCACTGCCATGTCTTCTCCATGTATTTGTGAAGAATTGTTCCACTTCAACGGCCAAATCATCTTTTGGACATTCAAATAACCTTGCCAATCTTTTCGCCCCAAATGCAAAGGCGCTGCGTATTCTAAAGAAGTTTCCTAAGAATAACAAAAGGCAGTTCATTTAACTTGAAAAACCCTTGTATGGTGTTCTTCACAGAAAAGAATTTTTTCTGGTTAACATCACGAAAATGAGGATATATGTCAACTTTCAAGAGGTTGGATCTATCAGCAGCCTTGAAGCAGGGATACTCAATTTAACTTTCTAGGGTTTACTTAAGCTTACTCATAACTCATAACAACTTGGGATTTTATGCATTTTATATTTTCCAAATCAACCATAATCTAGCAAAGCAATCATACACAATCTTCAGCATCCTGCCATCCTTAGATACAAATTTGAGTTGGATAATGTCATGACATGATCAGACTAACAAGTATACTTGTTAATCTCATGAGTTGGATTTAATATCCACAGGCCAGCAAATTTTCTTGCAAATGTTTGGAGTTAGATATACCACTAGTTTTAGCTGCTTATACCAGAAATGGATTTGTAAATTTTTACCAGGATAGAAGATATAACATGTTGGTATGATATGAAATAGATAATGGTTAACCAAAGAATTGCTGTATTACAAAGTAATAGTTATAACAGTTAGAAAACAATACAACTAAGAGGGTGATGGACCACAACACATCAAAATGAATATACCAATCAATTCAACACAACCAGGGAATGATAGCAAAGACAAATATATTTTCTTATGCTCCATGGGATCTTTAAGTAGGCTTGTAACACCATTGGAACAGATTTGGAAAATAACACACCTTTACTGACACTTCTTCCAAGGTTATTGTTTGTCCGTAAAGGGTCAACTACATTGAAGTGCTTTGAAACAAACAGCTGAACATGGTTCTCTTGGGCAATAGGCGGCGTAACTGCATATTTTGTACTACAAGTATCAAGGAAGGATCTGCTGAGCAACAGTGCACCATCATCGTCTCGTGGAGGTTCTGCTGCAAGACATACCATGAATAATGAAAAGACCTGCATCCATGTGATTTTTTCATATGGCAATGTGACTACGAGAAATATTAAATTACCAGCCATGTCTGGAAGAGAACTTATAGGAACTGGGCCCCTCAAGCTTACACAAAATTTCTCCCAATCAAAGTTGCTAAAGAACTCCAAGAATCGATACAACACCTAGCAATGAAAAAAAGAAAAGGAAAAATCAAGTTATGCACTGCGTTGCAAAAAATGATAGCTGAAAGGAAGAGTAAATGGCGTTCGAGAAAAAAAAAGGAAGAGTAAATGTACCTCAAGTGGTCCAGCAAAAGAATTGTTGAACACATGAAAAATGTAAAGAACTAGGGTCTCTAGGGCATAAGTAGATATAAGACCATGATGAGCTCCAAGAATACGACTTTCGTAGTAACACCAAGCCTTTATAAGTACGATACTTCGCTTGAACAGATTGTTTTGATTGATCAAGTTGTCCATCTAGTAAGCAGAATATCATCAGGGAGTACGTATAAGCAGAAAAAAATACACATGAGCTTTGATCCTAAGGCGTAAGCAATAAGTATAAACATGAAGTAATTAAAGTATGATAACATGAAGTGATTAAAGTATGAAGTTTTCAGCAGGTAGTATTGCTTGCCTAGATATGCTTGGCTAGATATAATTAAGAGGATATACCTCTTCAAGGAAAAAAAGTGTACACAAGCCACCAACTTGATTAAATGAGATGTCAACAACAATGTTTTCCACAAGACACTTGATAATCTTGACCTGCACATAATTGAAAAAAGATAACAAATATGCACATGGATGGAAAACACATGCTATAGCCCCCACAAACACAAACAAAAGGAATGGTATGTGTACCAAACCATAGATCATGAATCATGATTAATTAGAAACAAAGTTGAGTGCATTTTTGCGGTACCAAAAGAACACTTTTAAGTATTTGACATTAACTACCCTTCAAAGTTTTTGCATAAATAGGCATGTTGCCAATAGGTCAAGCGGTCAACAGATCTCAGGAGTCATAACTTTCCACAATATATCTTGCAAGGGATGCCAGAAAGATAGATTATAAACAGAAAATCCACAACATTGTAGGCACATTTGGTTAGCTAGATGAGGGCCACCAGGTTTTGCTGACATTTCATAATTCAGAAAATGGGATGAATGGATATATGCAGCGGCCTATCACAGGGGCTTGGGCCAGGCTCATTACAAATGCAAACTTCTTCATTATGAGCAAACCCAAATCAACACAATACATGAGGAAAGCTGGTTCACCTCACCACCTCCAACTAACTGTTTTTGACTCCTGCAATAGGACGATGATAGTATTGCATCATATTAGGTGGCAACAACAAAGAACATTTGTCTTTCCTAAGGGATACAACAATGAATACCATTCTTGCCAACAGTGGTTCCGCCTCATGACTTCATATTACCATTATAATAAAGGAGATTCAAAGAATACCAATTGGCTTACTATATACCGGACCTCAAATACCACCCTATGAGTCATGTTATTAAGTCATCGACTAGCCAGCGACTAATCCACGATTAGTCGTCAAGTCGGTACACAGTGGACGACTTGGAAGGGCGACTCGACTGGAGCGACTAGTCGTGCAGCTAGATGACTAATCCACGACCAGACACGATTAGTCACCAATGTCAAGCCAGCTGACTAGGTGGCCCAATGTCAGCCTGACTCAACCAGACAGCTAGTAAGCTCATATGTGTGTAACTGCACATTACGCTGGAGTGGACTAGAAGTTTGTAGTGAACCCTAGATCAAGCCGTAGCAGCCAGTTGCCGCCGCCTCTCCTCCCATGCGAGGCGACACCCGCAAGGTCGGCCATAGCAGCCGCCGGCTGTAGCCTCCGCCGCCAGTTGCTGCCGCCGCCAGTGGCCTCCGCCTCCCGCCCTCCGGCCATCATTACCATCCTCTCCTCCCGTGCAAGGCAACAGTGACACCCGTGAGCGATGCCGTAGCAGCCAACGGCCACCTCCTGACCACCTCCGCCTCCAACCCTCTGGTGACCTTCACCTCCAGTCCAACCCTCTGGTTGCCTCCGCCGCCGCATCCTTCTCCAGTGGCCGCCACATCCTTCTCTAATGGTGAGTCCAATCCAGTACAGCCTCCCCCCTCCTCTCTCTCCTTCCTCCCTACCCTACGCCACCTCTTCTCTCCTTCCTCCCTCTTCTCTCCTCTGCTGATCTACTAGTTTTGCTCTGCTCTGCCGATTGTAGTTAGTACTTAGCACTAGTAGTAGTAGAGTAGTAATGCTGTGATGTTGTGCACCATGCAGACTTATTGCTACTTGCTAGCTAAGCTAATTGACTTACTATCCAGACTCCAGAGTAAACTAGGAATGTTGTTGCTGTCCAGAGTCCAGACTCCAGAGCAGTAGTAAGCAGTAACACCTATATATACATCTCAGGTCTCTTGGTTAAATAACTCATTCCTTCATTAGTACAACAAGTCAACAACTAGCAAGCAGTAGATTGACAATTGTAGACCTGAATCTGGGGACTAGTCGAGACTAGTCGACTAGTCGCTCAAGTCGCCCTCTTGGCGACTCGACTTTACGACTTAATAACATTGCCTATGAGAATACATGGGGCAGTGCAAGAAATTTGCTAATTACGGATATGACCAAAAAAAGAAACCGTGCACAGCTAACAAAGTTAACAGAACACACAAAAAATTTCAAGAGCCGCAATGATACAATTAACTCAGCAGATATTGTTGACATTCAGAAATATATAAGGTGTTTAGTTTGCAGAATGGGTTGGTCTAGGATCATCCAAACCTAGCCTTCTTGTTTGTTCTGAGGAATGGAATGAGTTAGTCCATCACTGTGCCATTCCTTATAAACTACAATGCCAATAGAAAATGAGGAATAGGCTCAAGCCACAGCCACAAATATCATAAGATGACTCCATGATGGACTAACCCATCCTAGGATGAGGACATTCCTCAAAACCAAACAAGCTCTATCTGAAAACTTGCTCTAGGAAGAAAACAAAGCAACAGCATTAGAGAGCACTAGAGTAATAATATAAAAAAATGCATAACATTAGGGTGAAAAGAAAAGAATAGCAAGTTAGAAACCAGACATCAAATACAGCAAAATAAAACATAAATAATAGATAAATATTCATCACTAGATCCAGTATACACCACAGTCAATGAAGGAGCAATCTTACAAGGAAAACATTAAGATCACTGTAAAAGAATGAAAGAATGACAATTTGCAAGAGCAGAGACACCCAAAAACAAAAAATCAACAATTTGCAAGAGCAGAGACACCTAAAAACAAAAAATCAAGCATACCTCTGCCTGAATATACTGTACTTCTCGGACACGAAATTCAGCATTCTCACTCTTCTCCTCATGTTCCAATGCATCCCTAACTGTAATAGCCCAAGTATCCTTTAATTCTCCACTGTTACTAAGAGCGGTGACATCAATATCACCATCAGGTAAGTAAGTCTTGAGTGGGACTGAACCAAAAATAGAAACCTGGAAAGAGATAGCATAATTATATAATAAAAATATAAATCTACTATCAAATTATTTTGGACACAGAAGAGCAGAACAAATATAGCTATCATAAAAGAAACTAAACAAATATTGCCATTTGAGTGTTTGACACTAGTAGCTCCCAAATGCACAAGGTTCAAATGTTCATTCAATGGGGGTGTATTAGGGCAGCCATAGCTATTGAGCTGTCAAGTAAGAATTGCTCATATGTGTCTGCTACGCATGCCAGTTGTATATATTGTCTTTTGGTTAAAGCAACTCCAAAGAATCATCCAACCATCACAAATTTTTGCTTGGTAGTCTGCTTCCCTTTGTGTTAGAAATAACTGAGCATTATAGAGAAAAGACCAGATGATGCAGGTTTCGGATGCTTTCTCATACATTAAATTGCTCCCATGGTTCGTTCATACTAATCTTTTCCAAATATTTAGTATGGTTTTTGGGAAGCTGTTCATTATGGACATAATCTCATGGCTTTTACACAGGCTATTAATATGAAATATCAATCATATATAAGTTTGATCATGATTAATTAGCTATAGTAGAGTTCTTTGCCCACCTGAACATTAAAAATGTATTGATACTATAACATACATATATACATATATATATATATATATATATATATATATATATATATATATACATATATATAGTATAAATAACAGGGGCACCTAGGTGTCTGGACACCTAGTCTCCCTACCTTTGGATTGCTTTTAGATGCGTGCTAGTGTGATTGAGACTTTCCATCCATGATTAAGACTTTCCTTCCATGATTGATTTAGCATGCCTAATATATTACATACCATTGCTCTAGCACGTATCTAAAAGCAATCTAACGGCAGGGAGCCTAGGTGTCTGGGCACCTAGGTGTCCCATTTCAGCGTCCTATATATATATATATATATATATATATATATATATATATATATATATATATATATATATATGCACCTGATGACTGCTTATTTAAACTATGCGCCTTATAACTGGAGCAGCATATCAAAGGCTTCTAGTCTACAACCAATGTGAACAAAGATTTCAGAGAAAAAAAACAATGTGAAGGAAAACATGTTATCTTCAGTTCTGCACTACAGTCATTCGAACTATAAACATCTTAGTTCTACAAAAACAAAGGAACACCTCCGCAATGGCTCGATTTTTAACTATTCACACTCACGACCACATCCAGGTATCATTATGAGCATATTACTGATAGTTCAGAAAGTTTTTTCATATAGCTGGAGTGTTGTTTGTGCAACTAAATAACTATCTTTTCACAGAAGACAACATATTTTTTTCATGCAAATTCTAAGAAGTGATTTGTAAATTTCCAACTGCAGGAAGCATCAGATTGAGACAACAGGATAAGATTGAACAAAAGGTTGGCTACATGGAACAAAAAAGTTGGCAGTACTAAGGATCTAATCCTACGAAATATTTTTAACATAACCATTTATTATCTCTCGCTATCAAGAACTAACGATATATCCACAGGTAACATAAGTACATGCTAAATAGGAAGCAGCAAAACCACATAAAAAAACAGAAGTTGAACCTACTGTTATTTAATCATACGTTTCACTAAAAAGCTCCCTGGTTATAATCACAAGAATCACAAAGTGGTAATCTACAATTTCCCTTTTCCTGTTCACTCCAAAGCAAACCTCGCCTTCATGAACAGAAACAGAGAACTCCCGGCCCACTTTTCTACTCCAAAATCATTTTCTCCAATTCTATTAAAGTCCCCATGCTTCAACGACCTATATAATGTGGCATGAAACCGATCCACACCCCCAAAAAAATCCCCTTCGTTCTTACATATGCACACAAGAAGCATTGCAATACATACAACTCGGTACTACTGCGGCACTGCCTCTACCGTGTAAAACACCGCCACGCTCACTTTCCCCTTCCCCTGACTGGCGCTACCTCCGTAGTAGCTACTGAAATGGCTCCACGGGCCGCGACTGCGCTTATACCTGACATGAGAGGCACCCCATGATGAGCCGCTGCACGTAGTCGGCGACGGCCCTGCGGCGCGCCTCGGACGCCGGGGTGGGCTGGATGCGCGCGATCAGCTCGGCCGTGCGCTCCTCCGCGACGGCCCACCGCTCGGCGTCCAGCCGCCGCGTCACCCCCGCCGCCACATTGGGCAGCAGCCCATTCGGCACCATCCCTCCGCCGGCCAAAAACCTAGCCCCCGAATCCAAACCAGCCAGCGACCCAAAACCCTAGCGGGGGAAGGGAATCGAAAACCCTAGGCGGCGGCGGCGGGGGCGAGGGAGGAGACCAGGAGGGTTGACCGCGGAGGCCGATAGGGGTAGGGGTAGTCGGCGGCAATCGCCGGAGGAGGAGGAGGGAGGCGGCGGCGAGGGTATCGAGGAGGAAGTGTTGGGGAGAATGCAGCGGAGAGTGGCTTGTGAGGGATGTGGGGAAGACAAGCGAGGGAGGGGACTGGGGAGTAACCGAGTAACGTCTCGATGTGGCGTGTGGTGTTTGGTGCGCAGGTCGCCATCTCCTGGCCACCCTTGAATTCTTTTCCATTTTTCCCCCTGCTTTTCAACAGTTTCTTCCTCGCCTTTCCTTTTCCGTGATAACTCGTGGTTTAGTTTTTTGGCCGTAATATTTTAGGTTATGGCTCATAGTTTTAGTTGTAACTAATAGTTTTTATTTTACCTATGGTCAATAATTTTTATTTATATTTTTAAAATGGTGGTAAATAACAGAGACGTTGATGCTGACAACATACACAGTTTTAGACTTATGAAGTTGTTTAGATAATAGACTTTGAAAAGTCGTCTTGTTTGTTTTAGTTTCAAGAGAAGCTAAACCAAAAGCCAAAAACCAAAAAAAATAAACCCTTTGTCTACTTTAGCTTTTTTATTATATTTCTAAAAATAGTCCTACGGGAAACTAATTGCATAAATAATTTCTTTTCTCAACGCCAAACAGCACCAGACCTTGTGTCACGGATATATCGTGCCATGTAAGCAATAGGTCTTAGAGCTTGTATAATAGTTTGCCTTTTAGTATTATTTCTAAGACTTTTGCCTAACCTAAAGATAGTACTATAGATAATCTCTTCAATAGTAACTTATTTTTCTAACTATTTTATACTACTTTCACCATAACTTTCTGTCTCACATCATCTCACTATTTGTATTGGTTTATAGGCTCAAATTATCTCTTGCATAAAAGACAGTATATTTTCTCTCCTCACTTTCTCTTCTCTATGTAGAATTTTATTTATTTAATATAATTAAAAGCCAGCTGGTATGGTATTATTGGAGTTGTCTTTACCTTGCAACTAATTCTTAAAAGACAGGCATTTTTATCTTGCAACTAGTCCATATAAGACAGGCTAGCAACCAATTAAATAATGACATGCAGTTTGCTCTAGCTTATTCGCTTTACAATGAGCTCAGACAAACTACCGGCTAGAGCGAGTGTGTGATGATAAACGAGATGCGGTCAACGCCAAAGAAAGCGGTGTTTGGTGTATGTCAACGCCATGTTTGGCGCGGGCCTATTGCTGACTTCGACTCTGCACTACATTATCCACGCCATCCACGCCATGAGATCTGGTGTTAAACCTCATTCAAATTGGCGCCGAGAAAAAAAAAGGTTAATTTTACGATTAGTTTTCAAGGGAGAGCATTTTTGAAAATAGAATAAAAAAGAGCCAAAATAGGGGGAAATACTATTGTTTATGCGAGGCTTTTGGTTCTTTTCCTCCGTTGGTATTTATACCATCTTGCACGAGGATTAACGGCGGAACAACAATTTTTGACACAGAATCAAAATAGGGGAGAAAGATAAAAAGAAAACAGTAGTATTTACGAGCATTTTGTGTTAACCAATGATATTTCCTCATTTTAAATTTCCTATCATTTTTTGACATTTTAGGTCTTGGCGCACATATATCTAATCGCCTAAGCGCGAAAGAAGGGTTGAAGTTTTCATATCCCTTGTTTATAAGGAATTGTTGTGAGTTTTCGTGGTTTGTATAGAATCTAGGCACGTACAACATATTTCAAAATGATGGTTAGGAGTAATTATTTTGTGTTTGTCAATGCATGCTAAGCAATACTAGTTTGAATGCTTATTTTCTTTTCTTTTAAATTAGTAATTCAAATCGTTTCCCCTTTTCTCCCAGTTGAAGTGAAGGCCTTATCCCTTACACACTAGTTTGAATACTTATTTTCTTTTCTTTTAAATTAGTACTTCAAATCATGTCCCCTTTTCTCCCCCGTTGAAGTGAAGCAGGCTTTATTCCTTACACTGTTGCCGATCTATCAGTGCTCTAACCTATGGAAAGGTTGGCTTTCTTGCTGGAGGCTAGCCGCTAGCCCATCCAAATAGATCTAAATAGAGGGTCCGTTTATATTGGTTTTTGGTTTAGTTTATAAATAGTAATAGCTTATAGAAAGAAATACTCGTGTACAATTTTGGCCGATATAAATGAAGGCACTACAGTGTGTACTACAATCGACTAGTTAATTCTATCTTAAAAAACACCTTATTTGAAAGATAGATAATGTAGAAAAGTTATTTACTATAGAAAAATTGTTTTTAGAAGCCAATACAAATAGAGCCTGACTTCCTAAGCATTAGAGGGCTAAATATACACTTGGGAATGATGATGGGGACGTTCTCCGACTCCTGGTACCCGTTCCCCATGGGGACCCGATATTATATATATAACAAGTAGGCCCTCAAACATATATTGTTGATACACCGTCTCATAAACCTTATACATTAGCATTATACGATGGTATTATATCTTTACTTGGATTTTTTTTTGGTAAATTCATGCTTCTTTTACTAATGTAATCACTGAAGTATTGTTGATTATGATTAGTTGTGAAATCGGCGTGGTTACTCGTTACTGGGGACAGGGACCCCCCATTGGATCCCCTTCCCCATTGGGGTTAAGGATGGGAGAAAGTTCTCCCGCGCATGCAATCGGGGTGGGAATGGGGGATCTGGGAATAAACGAGGCTGGCCATTCTAGGTGTTCCTGGCGGAGAATGACTTGTTGCCATCCTTACATAGATTGTCGAGTGCATTGGAGCTCCATCACAATTGTCTTTTAAGTGCAAGGTAGCTTACCAGCGGATCACTAGATATGTTTTTACTTTCTTTTTTATTCCATTTATTCATTTTAAAACGTATACTAGATGCGCATGTACTTCTTCGTAGATAGTGATGGATGTCTTTATTTCCTCTACACATCAATCCCAAGTCTACTTGTTCAATGAAATGCTCAGAGACTCGGAGCAATATCTATAGTAATAAGAAAGAGTTTGAATTTGTGCAATAAATTTACAAAGTTGATTCGGAACATTGTAGCCATCAATCAAGGTAGATCCAATGGCTAAAATATAATGTTGTTCCCCACCCTAAAATACCATCCCATTAACATGACAATTAACTTAGGCCCCTTAATTCTCTTTCCTGCATATGTCTCTCATCACCCTAAACTCTGAAGCTCACTCTTGAAACTCTAGATACATCTCACAGCCACACCATCACTTTGCTCCCCTAATCGCCTTATCCTTCGATCTCATCTCCCTCTCCTTGCCCTCACACACCATCATCTCACAAAGGGGATTTCTATAAGAGAGAGTTTGCCACAGCGTGAGTCATCGGAAGGGGATTTCAATGGTACTGGCGGTAGTGTTGTCAATGGTGAGGTCCGCTGCTGAAGTTGATGAGCAGAGTGCGATGATAAGGGGGCTCATCTTGCCTGCAACACAGTGTCCTGACGTGGTGTGGCTCCACTAGAGCCATGTCTCAACATTGGCCAAGAGTGGTAGAGACTCACCGGGTGTCACCTTCAAGGTTCAGATGACAAATTTGCTGATTCTGTTACGTGTTTCTCAAAAAGATTGGAAAATATTACGTAATTGTTCTGTGAACTTTTTATTTCTCCGTGCTTTAGTTGTAGGTTCAATTCTTTCAGTATGATTCTTTCCTCATCACTGATTACTTTGATATGCTCCAAAGTTACATATTTCTGTTTACCTTCTGTGGTGCACAATCTCTCCCTGTTGAAAAAATCAGAAACACTATTATATTTCCTTTGGAAGATCTGGCCAGTTTGTATGTGTACAAATAGATATGAGCTAATTCAATAGACCGAGTAAGATTACAATGGCAACGGAGGGGGTGAATGGTGTTTTGAAATTTTCTTTTAAGTATTCCCAAATTCTTCACTCAGAGCTATGAAGATCAAAATTGAAAGTCTAAAACAAAGCAGCAACTTTAGAAGCCAAAGAGACTATCTTTCACCTAAGCGGTCTGACCGGTGGCGCCCTTACAGTTTGACCAGTGGCAAGCTGGCGGTCTGATCGGTCCAAGGAGTGGTCTAACCGCTCCCTACTACTAGAACAGAGGTCAGCCTAAATTCAAATTATTTTTAGTGCAACTCCCAAAAGCCATAGCAAAATGAGATAAAACTTTAT
Organism: Dendrocalamus sinicus; assembly: GCA_036346575.1. Taxonomy (NCBI): domain Eukaryota; kingdom Viridiplantae; phylum Streptophyta; class Magnoliopsida; order Poales; family Poaceae; genus Dendrocalamus; species Dendrocalamus sinicus. The sequence continues at coordinate 11,673,782 of CM070669.1, read as the reverse complement.
ATGAATTTTGCTTATGGTCTCAGGAATCTATTCCACTCAATGATCGCATGAATCTTTATCAAAGTTCCTGTGTTTTCTAAAGATAAGTAAGGTTACACCAAAACCAGATAAAAACCAAAAAATAGAGATATGACTTGCACGTGAGTAGAGGATGACCAAGGTGCTTCCTGTGGAAGCTTGTGTATCGAATTGATGAAAACACGTGGTACTCTATTTTTCAATGGTTGTAGATGGAGTTCTAGATGACCACGTTACAATATCAAGAATGGAAATGCTTGAACTTTTAATATGCCAGATCTTGCCAGAATTGAGGGAATAGAAAGAGTTCCAAGACCAAATATAAGGAATTCAGAGAATCACTTTGTTAGCTTCGCTATGCAGATTCAAATTTGTCTCCATTTTTGCTACAACTTATAATGATTTCCTTGCTACTGATGAATCAAAAGGCAGATGCTGTTGGGGTAACTGAAGTCGACCTCTGCTGGTGTTAATGTGGAGGTGAAGACCAAGATAGGGTAATCGAAACACTGGTTACAAGCTGAAAAGTGTTTATGTCATTTAGCATACACAGGTTGAGCTACTCCCACCATGTTGGTTAAACTGAATGTAGGTAAATGCAATCGATTTATTCTATGAGACCAGATCAATTACCCTTTGATTAATAATTCGTGCCTAGTGTTTCAGTTGTTAATTAGGCTGAACTTGAGGAGCACCACAGAAGATTCTGTAGCATCAACAAATTAAGTGATGAGCGGACTAGTACCATTTACACGCTCTTGTAATATACACACACATTTATGCTAAACTCTATGCAAATTTCTTATTCCTAATTGTATTGCTACATGATGTCCCCCCATAAATGTTGTGCCAATTTTTACGTGACAATATTTAAGCCCATGAAAAGGATCTCTGGCTCTAGGAAGCAAGGCAAGATTTGATTGGAAGCCCTTGTGCTTACTCGAATTCTAATGGTTCATGCCGACCTGTAGATGAGAAATATAAGGGAGCTTGAGGAGCCAAGCAGGAGAGTCAGTGTTCCATTGGTAACGTGTCTGTAAATTACCTGTTTGCATGATTGATATGTGGCCTTTTTAATGCAAAATTTGATTGACATCTTGGTAGCATTGCCCCTTGTTTTATTTAATTGAGAACTTAGTTTTTTGCTTTTTTTTTTGAGACAAGTCGATGAGCATGCGTTTGAATGTTATCATACAACCTTTGCATCTTCTCATGCTTGCAGAGTTGAGCCATGATCATCTAATGGATTTATTTAGAGGTGTGAAAATAAGGAACATGTGGCACTTGATCCATTGACTTCTCAGCATCGCAATCTGCATGGTAGGCATTGATAACTTCCCAGAGGACCACGAAGAGAGCACAATCATGTTGTCATGCTAGCCCATCGTAGGGCTACGGCATGCCGCTGCCATGCACGACCATTGATATATGTTTCAAGAAGCTTGCGAATTGTGAGTCTATGTGGCCATTTGTACAGAACACATGCTCTTATTTAATTGTTTCTTAATTCTGACACCCTACCTCTTTCTCTTCTTGGAGAGCAAGGAGCATCATAGAGTCACTGCAATTGGAGCAGAGAGTGGATGATGTTGGTGCTCGGCTCACCCGAGGAGAGGCGATGGGGACGCTTGTGCCTTCGTCATTTTGGTATAATGCCCACCTATTCGTCCTACAACATTGGTCGATGACAATGGTGCACAATTTATTGTAACTGCTCACAATTTAAATTATCTTGTTTCTGGAGATGACCTAAGTGGTTATCCCAACTTGCTATCGCCGGTGATATGCAGGCCTTGTGTCCATTGCTGATACTGTATTCGATTACTTTGATGTAGAGAAGGAGCATGCACACTTTTTGTTATTGCCTTTGTTATTTTGGGCATAGATTTTCAAATTCCCTGCAATGGCTAGAGAATTCGACATATTCTATTGTTACTTTTGGTTGGAGTTAATTTATTTCAAAAGATTTGATTTGGCTAGATTAAGTTATGAGAAATCCCAGTTCCTTCAATTTTTGCTCCCAATGATTTAGATTGTATTTGCTATGGTTCTTTATGCTTTACAAAAAAGTGGATCCTAACAGCTCAAGGAAAATCCTTTTTTTCTTGCCTTTAGGGCATAGTGTGTTCACTAAAGTAGATTGGATTGTATACGTTGCAAAATTGAAAAATCAGAATGGAAATTTGGGATATCTATTGGAAGATTGGATTGCATTGGAACTTGGCCCGTTAGTTGTTCATTAGGAAAATGGAACAATTTTGCGCAAACCAATACCTTATATATGGATTCAACAAAAAAAATAAAAAATATGTAACATTTTGTGGATTTCAAGATGAGGCATTCTCAACTAAGATGTTTGTGAAATCAGTTCTATGTAATATAGATGGATGTAATGCATTTGTATTGATTAGCCATGTACATATTTGTATTTATCTTTGTCCAAACATTATCCTTTTTGGAGAACATATGTTTTGAGCTTTTGATTTTGAGTTACTATTATGATAGTTTCCTCTTGGGAAAAACCTATTATATATCATGTATTAGAAATATTACTATTGAATATCATTGTCATTTTTGTTTTGCCGTAACGTGGGTTCCATGTACAATACTTTCACACTTATTTGCTACTTTGCATTTTTATAGAAAGTATCCAAGAGGGATTAAATTAGGGTCAGATTCATAATCCTTTTATGGATTTTTCCAACCATTCCTTTCGGTGACCTCAGTAGTAGTGAGGGAGAGAGGGATCCACCCTTGGATTTTTTCCTATTTGCTTTAGCATTTTTTATATTTCCGCTCTTCCTGATTAGCTGTTATCACACTATTGCTATGCTCCAATTGTATTTCTATATACTTTGGATAAAATAAAACATTTATCTCCTTTAGATTGTCATCACATCTAAGCAAGTCTCCTCCCCATTCCAATGTTGTCATGGCCAGATGGATCAAATTCCTTAAAAAAATCCTTAATACCAATAGTTCCATTGCCATTGAGAGGCGAACCGCCATGTGGATTGTCACGGACTAGAAACCAGACATGAATATTTGTGGGGCCCTCTAGGAAAAGTAATTCCAAAGTGGCTAAGGTTTTATGGGCCTTTGGTGGCACTTTGGCCCATTAGGCTCATTTGTTGTTTTTTAGGGGTAAGGGGAATTAATAGAAGAAAATACTTGTCCATGGAGGAAAATAATTTTGTGCCCATGAAGGAGAAATACTTTGACAGAAAATCGTGATACCATGCGTGCATATGATGGACGAATGGCACACACAACTGTGGAAGCCATCCGATCAAAACAATAGCGCGACTCCCTTCAGCAATAAAATTTCTCTCTCTTATTAATACTCTATTTGTTTTGATCGGAAGCAAATATTGATGGCCGGTGCTTTCCTTCAATTAAATGTGATAATGAGTTTATCTGCCCTGAATGAGACAATACGGGACCCACTGGCAATTTTGTTTGTTGCTTAGCTCGATTTTTGTGTGACTTTCCTTGTGTAAAAACTCTCTCACCTATTAATACTCCCTCTCTAATCATCATAGTGGCATAGTGAGTTTGTAAGGGAGGATACGCATTTTGGTTGTGCAATCCAACAGTAGTGGATTTTGCTGTGGATAAGTATCATGACTTACTTTTGAATTTATATTGATTTTTCTTTTGAATTTATCATGATTTGCTTTCAAAGTTTGATAATTTATTTTTAAATTTATCATAATTTGCTGCACATATACACAAATCTAGTTTGATTTTGTATGAAATTGCTTTCAAGTTATCCTCGGGTTGCTTACTAATTTATCTTACTTGCAAATTATACTTATTTTGCTTTAATATTTATCTCAACTTGCTTTTGAATTTATGCCGAGTTGTTTCATCCCTATACTAAATTTATATTATTTTGATTTTATTTTGTTGATGCCTAAGGAGAAATTTTGATTTTTTGGGGCGCCGTGAGTTAGACATAAAATAAATAGTAAGACTTACAACATATTTTTTGTTGTCTAACTATAAATAGGTATGTGCACACAGACACGACAGAGACGCATGGTCGGATTGTAGCTGCATCCATAATTTTATGTATTCAATCAATATAAGATGGAGGCCCTCTTTGTATGAACATAACATTTTGAGCTCTCTTAGACGGCGGTTTCCTCACCCCACTAGCGGGTATAGGGATGAGTTTTGATATGGTGGGTACTTGTCTTGAGTGGTTGGTGACCTATGTTACCACATGAATCATCAGCACCGCTTACCTAGGCTAGTGCTGATTAGGCCAAACTTAGAGCTGTCAATATTTATTTTCAAGCTAGGTTCTTAAGAGCAGTTTGTTTCACCTTGTTCTTTTCGGCTTCTACCTTATGGTTTATGCTACAGTAACCAGCTTTCAAATGAAGTATCTTTTCAAGGTGAATCTATTAGTCTATTGTAGTAGATCCTATACTGACTTCGGCTATACCAGCCAAAATCATATGTTACTGTCTCTCTTCGTACTCTCTCATGAATAACTATAATTCAAAAGTTATAAGCCACAACAAAAAAAAGAACGCACCCTACACCTCAATCTATCGCCAGTGACCTTCGCTGTGTTGTTGCAAAATCTCGGCGAATTCACCAATTGGCTTGTGTTGTAGTTGATTTCTTCATTGATATGTGTGTACTTCCAACTGTTAGAACTTATGTGCGAATTTGTGTGTTCCTTGAGTCCTATATGTAGATATTGGGAAACATGTATTTCACTTTTGAACGCAATGTAGATGTTTTGGCCCACTGGGGCCCTAACCCCTCTAAAAGAAGAGATTATTCTACGTAGAAGTAGGATTGTGCCCCCACGTTGTTTATTTATTTTGATACATGACAGTAGAGGAGGCCCCTAGTGGTGTCTGCATGTTGTTGCAGTGATCCTATTCTCCATTTGCAATGTTGGGGGGATTTGTATTATCGAGTTCTATTGTTCCATAGAATATGTAGATGGTTTTAGATATACGATTTATAGTGTGTCATTTAGTAGCTTCTATATGTAAGCTCCATTGAGTGCCATGTTTTGTCCATGTATGCTCGCTGGATTGGAATAGGACGACAACGGGCGAATGTGACGGTGTGGCAATATCTTGTGCTCTACAATGGATTCGGCTTGAATTGCCATCGCCGCTCGCCCCGCATCGAGGGACAAAGCTGGGAGCAAGGCTATGGAGAAATGGAACACAGGACGCACTACCTGCAAACCTGGGTACACAGAGGCTCAAGACCAAGCACAGTAGTTGGGTCGTGTGGGAAGAGGAGCGCTCACCTTTTTATTTTTTGAAGGTGAAGATGGAGTCCAGTTAGAGGTTGGATTTGCTTCAGTTAAAAGAAAGAGAACAAAGAGGACGGACACCCTACTCATGCCACAGCGCACACGCTGAAATTTTGTAGAGGTTTTTAGGTCTCACGGGCATATACATTCCCAGTGAACACATAACTATGTGTACTTCGAATAAATAAAGCACACCACACTGATCTTAGAGATCGAACTCTAGGCCCAATGGCCTGGCTATTTGGGCCGGCCGTAACCTGGCCGAGCAAACGCTGGACGAGAGCAGATTACGTGAAGATTCCCTGAAGAGACAGAGTAGTGTAGTGTGTTGTATTCGTGTATTTCTCCAGTCTTACCATACGTTATTATCTGCCAGTAAATGAGTAGGTTGACGTATAACTATCCGACTTGTATACTCCTTTTTTAGACCACATGTATTTATGTTCTATTCATCCGATCTCTCGTCTCTGAACTCAGAACAACCAATGCATGTCTACAACAACTTCAGAAGATAGTAAATCTGAATTCTTACCGGGCTGAATGAATCGCTGTGAAAGTTCTATTACCTGCATGCTGAATAATTCTTTTCATATGTTTCGACTGAGCAGTGCGTGTTGAACTGAATACTCGTGTTGGGACTTGGGACAGAATAGGTTACTCAAATTGCAATCTTGGTGTGTGACAACTCTGGCAAAATTTAGAAAACTTATACCTGCAAATAACTAAATTTCTATCTTAGAAAAGTACAAAAAAATGAATCTGCCAGCACAGATATTTTAGTTCCATACCCTTCTGCTCCTCCAGTTGTAAGCAGCTTCCAGGATCTTCATCCCGGGTGCCATGGCATCTTCATCAGGGAACACATATTCGAGGTACTCCTCACATCCTACAATGGCGTCGCCGTCGGCACCAAGAGGCCTCTTCCTCTTGACCCTCCTCGGTGCCTTCTTCAGAACCAATTCCACATTCCCAAGGCCGCCAAAGTTGAGCTCCCTGGTGAGCCATTCTTGGAGAAGCATTGCTCTTTGCTCCTTCAGTTGAGGAGCACAGTTCCTGAAGTGCTCGTCCCCCCTTTCGAAGACGGCGAGGCACCTCCGGACCCGCTCCGCCTTCTCCTCCTCGCTCTCGACGCGCTCACTGCAGAAGCAGGTCGTGGCCTCGAACTCCGCGTAGCTAACCCACATGTTCAGGTGCTGCGTCCTACCAAGAAGCCTCTCGTAGAGCTGCCTCGCTTTATCGAATTCACCTTCGTGGATTTCAAAAAGTATATAGTCCTTCCACAGCACCTCCGGCGTGTCGAGAGCCAGCTGGGCGACGGCGAGGTCATATATGGAACGGGCACGGTCGGTCTCGCCGAGTTTCTTCTCCAACTCCGCGTAGCTCCTCCATGCATGACAGTTTGCCGGCGTGGACTCGATGAACTTCTCGGATAGAAGCCTGCACCGGCCGACGTTGCCTAGCTGCAGCTCGATCTCAATGTACCTCCTGAACAGCTTGCCCTTCGGCGCCACCCCGATCGCGTTGCCGAGGAGTCGCCGCGCCGCCGAGAGATTCCTCTGCCTGATCTCAAGCTCGGCAGCAATGATCCATATCTTGGCGAAGGTGAACTTCTTGTGTGGGATTGTCCTGAGGCACTCCCGGTACACGTCCTGGGCGCGCTGCACCTCCTGCGCCTTGAGCTCCTCGAACAACCCGTAGTTGATCCAGAGGTAGATGTACCGATGCCAGTGCCGCTTCTCCGGTGCCGGCGGCACATTGGCGACGGCACGTTTGTAGAGCTCCCTTACCCTATCGTTGTTGCCGGCGCCGGCGCTCTCCTCCAGCCTGATGTAGTCGAACCACGAGTCGTAGCTGAGCGGGTTGGTGGCCACGTCGTGCTCGTACTCAGACCTCCGTTTCGTAACAATGGTGTCCTCGATGTCATGGCGGTCCCCGAACAGCTTCTCGAGCGCGAGCAGCTTCCCTGGCGCGCCCGACCTCGCCGTGCTCTTTAAATTACATTTAGAAGAATCAACGAAAATTCTCATAGAAACGCATAACATGTATTTCTTTTAGACTGAGTATAACCAATCGTACTCAACAAGTTACATGAGAAAATACTATATAACTATTTCAAGATATAGAAATATAGTGATTTTGTCAAGGTATTAATTTGTGGATGCAACTTTATTTGTAAATATTTTTAAACATAAAAAACAAATAAGAACTCCTTAAGAGATTGTGGTTTCAACAACTTGATTACCACATTACAACATTACCAAATCTACTTATGATTTGCTATTGGAATCATCATTAAACATAACTTTATTTATCGAAAGCATGACGTATTCGAATAACATTTATAATTTTGACTTTGCAGGATTGGCTAGAGGAGATGGAATGATCAAGAAAGGGGAGCATAAATTGGTGGGAAGGGTGTTAATTTGGATCAAGGCTCAGGTCCAAACCAAATTCACAGAAATTCAATTGTTTTCAAGACTTTGAAAATTCCGGTTTGTTTCATTCTCCGACGATCAACAGCAACTCAGGTGACTCTCTAGGATGTTTAGTTGTCTTGTTCTCTGTTCACTTCCGCTGTGAGTTCTGCAGCGACTTCTCTAACGTTTGTCTTTGTGGATTTTAAATTTGGACGGGTAAAGGTAAGGGTGTTACTCTTTGGGGATATGGTTGATGGGTTTTATCTGTGTTTTTCGAAACGATAGCAGATAGTAAAGATACAATACAGATGGTGCACACGATTTTAATTTCGAGAAGTCGTTTGGAGTATCCGCTTTAAAAAACTACCCCTTTTAATTCAACTTTTGAAGAAACTAAAAACCAAAATTAAAGTCCGAAAGAATCGGACTAAGAGTTTTTTTTTTCAATTTCTCCGGCTTGTGTTGGGGTTGTCTTATCATCAAGTGCCTTTCTCCGATGAGACAGCGTGCGTTTTCCCTCAAGGTTTGTTTGGAAGCATTCATTTCTTCCCTGTTAGGGTTTTGTGTACAGTTAAAATGTGGTGATTCAGGTGCACATCTGTGGTGGTTTTAGTGCAGTTGGGGTTTGATTTGTTTCAGTTGTAACCGAGATAAACGAAATCAGTTTATCATTGCTAAGTGGTGATAATTTAGCCTTCAGTTAGCCGATAATTTAGTCTTCAGTTGGCGTATATTCTAAGATTGTTCACTGATAAGTGCTGGTTTGAATTGAATCCTTTTTTAATTTCTTTTTTGGAGTAGGCTTTTTTTAGATGTTGAAGTAGGCTTTTAAGGGTGTTATATATGCTATTTATGATTGAAATATAGTTAATGTCAGATAGGTATCCTTGAGCAGGTTCTGACATTTGATGATTATGTTTCTGTTGTACAGTTGCACTGCTTGCCTCCCATTGTAGTACTCATAACATACCTTTTTTTGGTTTCTCTGATCTTTTGATGTGGTCGTCATTGTCTTCTCTGTCATTAACTTTTTCATGTATTCTATCACACTACAAGAGGAATCTAGTAACATTGTACTGTGGGCCAACATTATATATCATCCCCTATTACTCCCCGCGGAATGCTCGCGCAGAGAGAGCTCCCACGTCGCCCCTGCGCGTGCTCCGGCCGGCGCGTGGCGGCCGAATTCCCGTACGGTCGGGTGCCATTTTTTGTGAAAAAGCCCCTGTGTTTTCCTGAAATTACATAAAGGTCCTCTGTTATCGCAAAAAGGTCCCTGGATTTTTCAAAAAAGATCCTGCGCATATTTATTTTTCGTTGATAATGATCCGCAGTTTCCGAAATTACGTACAGGCCCTCGGTTCTTTCAAAACAACCCCTGATTTTTACGAAAAAAACCCCTCTGGTCTCCTTTTATTGCGAAAAGCCCCTCGCTTTTTTTTTTGAAAAAACCCTACGCTTTCCTTTAGCTACGAATTTTCGCCTCTTTTACTTCGGTACACACGGTGACTGGCGCGGCGTGCCGCCGCGCCTATGAGGCTAGTTTTTTAGAACACGCAAAGATTGTGTGTCTTTGCATTAAGAAGGAAAAATCAGAAATAGTAGTTAACAATACAGATCACCCACACCAGCAGCACGTGCGGAAATTAGAGAAAGGAAAAGGAAAACAACAGTGAACTAAAGGGTACTATCTCGCGGCGCCAGGCAGTCTAAGCAGCACTATAGGTTGGTATATAGTGTAGAAAAGGACGCCACTTTTCATTTCTATTGTTTTCTCTTCAAGAAACTAGCACAACCGAACATATTTAGGAGTGATGTTTTTATAAAAGTTGGGTTCTCTCATTTGAAGACAACTATAGATGCTTTTACTAAATATGTTGAATGTACAAATAGCATCCACAACATTGCAAGGGGTGAGTATGATGATTTCAAGAATCAACGGTCAAGTGTGTTTAGTAAGATGAGTAATTACTATAAGGGGGCCAAAATTGTATACAAAATTCATTTGACTACTGACAAGGATTAAATAATTCATTAAATATAGCTTTAATAAAGGTCACAAAACCCATGAGGTCGTAAGCCTCCAAAGTCATCTTCCCGAGTACTCCTAGTTGGAAGCCCACTGTATATTTTACCCAACCAGCAACCAATCATAGATCTCGTGAACTAGTATAAGAGCTTGCCTCCTGGCAATTCTCTCCCGTGCAATAGATAAAACACATGCTTTATCCCTTTCCCAAACCACACGATGATTCAGCCTTACATCTCTGACAATAACTGTCCTGCAGTTGTCTCCATGATTCAATCCCATTGACAATAACTGAAGATCAGTTATTACATGATCTTTCTCTGTCAACAACTGCCTGCCCAATTAGATAGGACGATTCAACAAGGCATCTACTCGTTGGGATAACTGATACCCCTTTGATGCTATTTGAAAAATTGACGAGAGAAGACACAAACAACATAGAAGAGTAAACAAGACAATCCAGAGAGCAACACTAGAGACCAATGGGAAGATTATAGAGACTAAGGCTAGTTACATCTTTTCATAATCTCTTTGTGAGAGTATCTTGTAACTAGTTCATAGTAATAAAGATCGTTCCCATTCTCCTCCTAAATCCTTCTAACAGGCCTAGCCTTTTCCTCACAATTTGTAAGATCGACAACTTGATCATCGACAGCTGGTGCTGTCCGTGGGGAAGAAGGTGTTGAGTCCTTAAAGGTTCTCATCCGCAACATCATTTTACCAAGCTTCTATCAACATTGCCATGTGATCATGGTAGAAACTTGGGATAAGGAGAATTAGTTTGATATGGCAAACTACGCCAATCTCGACATGGACGCATGCATTTGCACCATGGAACATAATGCATCCTCGTCATCATCCTCCATCCCAGGCTCGCTAGTCTTTCAGACTAGCGAAATCAACCGAATGAAAGAAGACACGCTGCCCTAGTCATCAATGCTACCCAGGGAATTAGGTGTTCCAGCCTTGTTGGAATGCCCAGGCAGCAAGCCCAACACTTTCAACCGGCAAACATGGCAGGAAGAGAATGATGCCATGATCCGAGAGTCAGAGTACTCTCAATACAGTCATGGATGACTGCTATTTTCCAACAATTCCTACATATAGTGGGAGCCGATCGACACCTAGCCATGGTGTCGTTGAATTAGCCCCGACAGAAAGCTGGGCGAAGACAATAACACTCACCATCCGATTAGGAATTCATCAAATTAGGTTGAGTCCACCACACAGTCCCCCACAAACAGTTGTCTCCAATTGTTCTCCGTTGTGGAAGCTCCTTGCTGAAGTGATGGAAGGCTCTCCCTTAGTTTTGATGGGAGTTCATCGGGAGATTCGTACTAGAAGCATGAAGTTAACGCAATTGGTAATACCGCTATAGATGCTATGCAAGGTTCTCCATGATAGATCCTTGCATGATCTGCCGGTTAGGATGGTATGAACACTTCTACATCACCCAGAGGAGTAAGAAATAATGGAACTAGTAGACATTGACTGTCTAATTTGCCTATTTCTAGTCCTCCATGCTTGCTAAGTCACGTGGAGCGAGCAAGGAACTTAAGGAGAAACTCAAGCCATCATACCCTTTATGCCGATAAGAACACTCGACCTTCGGTAACTGTTCAAAATCTGTAACATGTGCATGATATTCTTAATAACTCAGACTCTGCTCTAGCAAAACCCCCAGGATATGTTCAAGTTGTAGGTCAAGTATTAGAGGCCCTCCAGCAAACCGTGTGGCACATAGAGATGTATCGGGAGCAAAGGCAATCTTAGAGCCAAACATTGTCTTCATCTGTGCATTCCTCGCAAGGCAAAAGCTAACGTGGTTGAGCTAACAATAATTTGTCAGTAGGCACAATACTCGCTCAAAGGTTTTGATAAGGAAGTTAGAGGGAAGAATGCTCTTTGATAACGAAGCAACTCCTCCTCCTCGTCATGAAAGACAAAATCAGCGATATGGTTTAGATGATCTACGTCATCATCTGAACCAAGTGTTTGGTCAGAGGCACCATTTGAGTGTCCATGACCAGATAGGGGCACTGGTCCCCCACTACGACTATCGAAGGAATAAGTCTCCGATAGATTATAATCTGACCCCTTTGCAGAGAATGCACCATGACCTAATCACAAGTTGTCTGGCTTTCTCTGTAGGCCACCATGGATGGGGTGGTTTGATTGCTATGACTGGTCTAACCACAGTGACAAAGACAGTCTGATCACATGGTGCGGTCTAACAGTAGGTCCAAGGTATATTATATTTGCACTAGTTCATAGTTAATTTTGTATAGATAATTGCTTAATTATACCTACTTCTTGGCTTTGGACATAAATTTTTATCGTTCTAGGATTAATGGTAAACATACTAGTTATTAGTTTGTATCTAAGCGCCATACTTAGGCTTACTTAGATAAATAGCGCATTAATTTTTCATGACCTCATTTCAAACATGAAAACTTAGTTTGGGCAGTCACTAGGGGAAGTGACTGGTATGTTAAACTTAAATGTATTACACTCCCAAAAACCCTAAAACAACTTTATATCTGGGCGGATGGTAAGAGATGTTGGTACGAATATAGCACGAAAATATGTGGTTTATGGTAGAACCACCTAGATAACCCCAATGACATAATCTTGTAAGCCCTTTCTAATGTAAAAAAGTGCAACTATAAGTCTATAATGGATATGACCTGGCTAAATAATTTGCATCGACTTAGCTCAATTGAGCTAAAAGGGTTAAACACAGGTTGTGTTGTTGGATGTAAGCCACTGTGCGACATAAGAGGGGGTCTCTGAAGCGGGTGGACATAACCTCACTACAGTGGAAACCTTAACGGGTATGACCTTGTTGAGGAAATGCATTGTAAAGGTCTTGTAGTGATCTTCTTGATTTACATGTCTAAAGAAATATATAAAATATAACTAGTTAATTATTTCTTATGGGTAAAGTGTGCTGCCTCTGAGTGAAAATTATTCGAACAGTTGTGTCCACAGTCATCTACAGGAATGAGAACTTACTCGTGTTAGTGTTTATTTCTAAAACTTTATCGGTGGGATGAAAAAAGACAGGTGGACGTAATTTTGAATTGAATTGCCCTGGGTGGATGTAACTCAGTGATAATAATGAGTGGACGTAACCCTAATAACAAAATTAGCATATGGTAAAGGTAACCATGTGCTGTAATAGGTGGATGTAACCTGCACTACTATTATTATTGCATACTCTTGCATTCTTTAAAAATATGGTTTAGTTAAAGATAGTAGGTCATGAGAATTTTCTATATCTGTATATCAATATGGTAGCATCTTAGCAAATAAAATAACCTCAAGCCTCCCTTTGATAGTCTTGTATTTAGTACTATTACATTGTGTGGTGGCTTACTGGGTACCTTCGTACTCACTATTGCTCAATTACTATTATTTAATAAGTAAGAAGGAGAAAGACAAGCCTTGAGGTCATCCAAGGGCATTAACAAGATTGGAAGATGATGAGTCCAAAAACTAGGTCGCGAACCCCAATTAGTTACCTGTGGGCATATCTTGAGAGTTCTACTTGTGTGAAGTTTTTGTTTCTGTTACTACTTTTTAATGGTTCGGGCTGATCGACCTATGTGTAGGTCAGTTACTGTATTATATGAATTTGATGTTCAGTAATGTTTCTGTGAGCACTATCTATTGATCCAGAGAATAGTATGATGGAATCATAGAGAATTTTGGATTAATAAAACCCAAGTCCAACGGTCACCAACATGAAAAAGTAAAAGGCCATTTGGAAGGCCAAGAGGAACTAGCAGAAGAACGGCCAGATGATTGTGGGCTTCTTTGGCCATTTTGATGATGATCTAATTTCTCCTGCATGGTCCATGATGTTTCAGGTACCACGTGTTCCTCTGTGAAAAACTAAATTACACTTTGCACCACATAACTTGTCACTTATTTCGCTTTGCACCAAGGTTAACCCATACTTCCACTTTGTAGGTAGGTGGACCAAATAAAATTTTACTTTGCACTAGCCCAACCTTATTTGGCTTAAACTGGCTCTACTAATGGCAAGTCGGTATACACATTTTTTATTGCTATGTTCCTTCAATTTGAAGGCCTTATTTAGGACTAGAATTGATTGACTAGTGGAAAGTGAAATTTTATTTGGTCTCTCCTATTGTAAAGTGAAAGTATCGGTTAACTCTAGTGCAAAGTAAAACAAATGATAAGTTCTTTGGTGCAAAGTACAATTTACTAAAAAAACACTTCTTCCAAATTTTCCTGCATAAGATGGGGATCCTCTGTGTACTGACGATCTTGGTGGTGCTTTGTTTTTGCCATTGGTGGTACTCCTGTGAAAAATAGAGTTCCCAGTGATGACTGTTTTTCTGGGAATCGACAAGTTTGTATTGTTCAATAGTACATTTCATAGCTTCCATGGTTGTTCTGTTAACATTGTGAATTAGCACAACAAGGGGGTAATCATCCGTCGGAGGGAGGTTGAACGACAACAACTTGAGGTAGAACGACGCTAGGTGAAGGAGGGCACCGATTGGGGAGAAATAGATCTAGAATAGCCGGTCAAGCGAACAACCACAACTGGACTTTTGGGATGAGGGACTTATTTATTCATCTTTGCTTTATTAAAGAAGATACAATAACATCTCTTTTATAGGTATAACTTGACTTGACCCCTAAGAAATAATCTCAAACTTAAAGCAGCAAACTAACCGAAAATAAGCTTTCAAACTAACTAAATCAATCTAACCCCTAAGAAAGAAAACTAATCATAGGTAAATAGTACATGCATGCTACAGTACCTACGTGCTACAATACCACGGTGGCCAGTACACTCATGCTACAATAATTGTGCACGTAAATTACACCCCTCCCAGTGAAACAGCTCGTCCTTGAGCTATAACATAGGGTGACAAATTTCTCTGATGGTGGTGGGTGAATCTATTGGTGTCTGATCTTCATCTGCTCTATTAGGTTCTCTAGTAGGAATAACTTCCTCACAGATGATAGCTTGCTCGATGCAACATACTGTTGCTTTTCTACAATAATTAGCTTTTCTATAGCAACTAGCTTTTAAACGTAGTATCTTTTCATGACGAGGTCTATATGTTGATTGTAGTAGACACTACAGTGACTTTATTTATAATGGCCAAAATCACACACGAATCTCTCTTTCAGTATTCTCTCTTGTGAATAGCCAATAGCCAAAAGCTGCAGCCTTTGAGCCATGCTCATTTGGGTTTTTTGTGGCTTATGGATTAATTTTCACCATAGCTAGCTTATTTTGCACTGTAGCTACTTGTGACTTTTTAGCATAATTAAATTTAAAAAAAATTTAAAAATAAAAAATAAGTTAGCCCATCACAGACAATGCAAGGGAATACAATAGAAAAAAAGAAAAGGCAAAAAGCCCCCCCTCTAAAAAGCTGAAAATCCAGAAAAGATGAAATTAAGAAATTAAAAGCTAGAAGTCAAAAGTCCAATGGAGAAGCCGAAATGAGTAGGGCCAGCCAAAGTAAAAAAGAACAGCCAATATGTATCATAGGAAAACTGCCTCGCCTCTGTGTGCTGCTAAGTGTCTCCGGTACAGAAAATTGGCACACTTCCATGCACAACTTTGTATCCTTGCTATATAGAAAATGTAGAAGGGCATACAAACTAGAATATTTTTGCACATATGGTATTATTTGAACTCGTATTTACAAAAATATCAGTATGCACATGGTATTAGCAAAAATGACCTTTTTGCCACCTGGTCACCGGGTAGCAAAACCGTGGAGCTGACACATGTGACCTGGAGCCCATATGTATCATGGCCGTGCAGTAGGCAACCTGCTGCCTGGCCACCATCTAGCCAAGGCCTGCCACCAGGTTCCAGGTGGCCTGCCGCCCAACCACCGGGCTCTAGATGATTTGCACCAGCAATTAATTAGTTTAATTGTGTGATTTAATACGCACCACTCATAGAATTTTTTAGATATAGTAAATGAGCACAAAAACTTTCAAATTTTTTTGTGGAGCTTCCTGACGTAGTGTAGTTGTTTGTGTAATTTGCTCACAATTTTTTCCAGTATGAATTTGACTCAAAATTCATTTACATAAACTATTATAGCAGTGGACATAATGGTGCAAATTTTTATTCAATTACGCAAGGAGTACATATAATAGTACAAAAAAATGAATCGCACAGGATGCGATATGGCTCACTCATCTGAACCACTCTATCTCCTCATCGTGTTTGCCTCTGCGTGCGTGGCCTTGTCTTCCATTGACCATGTCGCGTGGGGTACATCAGCCGGTCTGGAGCTTGTGTGTCGGTTTGGAGGAGGTATGGAGACTATTCTATTTGTTGCGTGGTCTGCAGATCGGCCGTAGCTCAGGTTGTCCATTAGTTTTTTGGACTGCGATAGGATGTACTTGAAAATTTTCTACAGGGCTGATGGTGTATTTGGACTGCTCATGGCAGTTTTTGATGTGCATGCGATGCGCTGCGCCTGCTCCAATTGAAGTGACACTTGGCAAAACTAGTCAATGATAATAAAAGAATAATTCTAGACAACGACAACATTACGATTCATGGAAATGGTCGAAATGTAGTAGAGCCATTCTAGCTGGTAAAAAGACGAGCAAGTCATGCATTGCAAAATGGTGAGAACTGTGTTGTAATTTACAACAAAAAAGACTCTGAAGCTAAAAAAATAGGGGCAATAGCAGCTGCAGAATAAACATCAACTCATTTGAACATGCAAGAAGCAACCAGAATTCGGAGCATGTGCAGTCTTTTCATGCTACGATGATTACTCTGAATTTGAGTAGGGCATCACATTTGAGCTATGAATGGGACTTCCAATCCGATCAAAGGAAAAATCCAAGTCTCATTAGGAGATAACACTTAGGCATCTAAAATATGTTCTTGTAATGAATTTATTCAAGTGTGCAAGATAAGAGGCATAGAAAGAAGTTTAAATAAAAATATTGTTGACCATGACAATTTTACCCGATTCATCTTCTGTGCCTTTCTTGTGCTTCGACTTCAAGTTCATGTCCTTCGCTATCATAGTGTTGTTGTGCTTGTAAAGCCGTGTAACATCCCTAACTTTACCTTTCTCATAGCCTGCAATGATTTTACTGTATCACCAACCTTAACATGCATCTTGTGCAGCACAGGAAGGCTGTTTGGTTTACACTTCTTCCGTTCCCATCGCTTAAGCTGCAATGGAAAAGGAAAATTTCAGACATTTCACAGTAGATAACAAGGTGTGAGACATGTTAAATCCAGAGAGTCGTACTCACCCTCATTTCAATTGGGCATGTCTTGACCATAAGTTTAATCTGCACACCAAATTCACATACAGCTTGTCAGATTTTCATATGAAATAAACATAACGGTTCCTTTCAAAGAAGAGAGAAAAGGACATAATAATTATCAGCTACTAAGATACGTCACTAACCTTACATAGTGATCATAATGGTCCAATTAAGAAACTGTAGGATCATGGGTTATCTTTTAGTACAAGTTACCTTTTCTTTTGGGAGCAATATTTTAGTACGAGTTATCACTTCATTCGCAGTGATTATCTAGACTCACTACTTTCTTTTCACTTTTTGGGGTAACTATACTCAGTATTGTTTATCCCCTCCTTTTCTTATTTGTTAGGAATTAGTTGCGAGCAAATTTCTCTAAGGAAGAGGGGTACAATATGCTATGTAGAAGAGGTAAGAGTTAAGACACATCGGAGAGGATATAGAAAGGATGACATGTGTTCGGTATAATCAGTGCTACGCTATACTATTGAGTCTGCCGATCATTTGTTATAGGCTATCGCTTTAGTGAATTGAGCTACCTATTAATTTCCCCATCAACATCTTTTCTTAATAATTTCCACCATTTATGATTGATAGCTTTGAAGACAAAACTATTTCTAGGTCGTATGTGATATGTGCCAACAGGTTAGAACAATAATCAGTACATGTCTCATTAGTTGTCACAAGAGAATATAATCGCAGAAGTAAACATGAAATGATATTCTTGGTTTAATCTAAAAGACTAATCTTGTCCTTATAAGCCTGTACATTGGAGATTTATCTTCATCATTTATACTTCCCTCAACATATTTCATTTTGGTACAAAAAAATAGATATAAACTGAAACTTAATCCGGTCCATAGGAGACAGCACAATTTCCTTAGTGGACATACATACTCAATCTGTGGAGTTCAAACATTCTTTACTTCTATCCAATCCATCCTTGCAATGCCACTATTGGCAGAAAATTGCTATAATGGGACTCCAAACAATGTGTTTCGCTATAATAGGACTTCTAACGTTGACATCGCTAAAATGACACCCGAAACATTGGCTTCTTGTAATACATGACATTTAGCTAATGTTTCGAAATACCCGAACATTGGAATTAAAAGAGCCAAATGTCATGTATTACGAGAAGCCAATGTTTCGGGTGTCATTTTAGCGATGTCAACGTTAGAAGTCCCATTATAGCGAAACACGTTGTTTGGAGTCCCATTATAGCAATTTTCTCCACTATTGGTGATCTCTAAAATTCTAAATCCCAAGGCAAGGTAGCGTCTCCAGCGAGTCAACAGAGTAGAGCAATAGGAAGAAACAAAGAAAGGAAAGGCAGAGATTGAGTAAGGAGGCACAAACCCTAATGTGCGCGGTGGAGAAGGTGGCGAGCGGGTGGCCCTAGAAGCTACTGGTGCTCGCTGTGCCAGGAGAGGAGATGGAGAGTGCCACCATGGAGCCCTAGATGCCGCCATGCCAGCCATCTTCTTCCTCCTCTCTCCCACTCACCCGCCCAAATCACAAACTGCACATTGCTGTAAGCTAGTGCATACGGGGAGTGCGAACGACAGAGGAGGTGTCATGGTACGCAGCGCTGCGTCAACGAGCGAGGCAATGGGGGAGACAAGGGAGGATAGAGGGAATGCCAGAGGGTGCAGTGATAGTGGCTAGGTGGGGAAGGAGCGACACGATGGATTAGAGTGGATCTGGAGGGCAGTTGCTTTCTTTGATCATGGGAGAAGTGGAGGTGAGACGAGAAACGGGAAGACTATCGTGAGAGAGGAGGGGAGGGATGAGATGGATGGTTCGGATTCTATCTCGAGATCAGATCAAACATCTATAGAAATGGGAGGGAGAATGCATCGACGACCACTAACTCGAATTTTTAACGAGTAGAGATATTACATATATGTATGTACGTACATATGTATATATTGTTGTAAAATATGCGGTATAAGTATAATTCTTAATTTAATTCCAGCAATAATAACAAGTATACAAGCATGACAAACATGGCATAGAAATGAATTAACCAACATATTAACATATGAATCATGTAAGTCATTCCAAAAGAAACATATGCTCAACATAAATGTCATATAAGAGTTCAAGACTAGCATGGCCTCAAGTATACTAGTGTATTTAAATGCTAATCTCAATAAAACCTTAACAAATATGACCAGATTCAGCATATGTTCAACAAGTTGAGTTTTCTTAAGTGCTCCCAGAAGGCTAGTTGCACAAGATTTAATCTTGGCCATCTCTGCCATGACAAAATCTAATCTTGATTTTATATGATAGTTATATATTAGATCCTGATCTCAAATTAAACCTTTCTATTTAACAAACACTACAATATTATGAAAATAACTTTCTGGACAGAGCCGAAAAACCCCTTTGAAATCAACCTTTCATTCAATCACAGAGACTGCTATTGAATGAATAGGATAACAGGGTTCGGCAAAGGTTAGAAGAGACCAAAATATCCACTGAACAGATCTAGCAAAGGGATCAGTAAGAACAGAACAACATTTGCAATGATCAGTGAAAGTAAAACAGATTTAACTGATGGCTCAAGACTAATCTACCATCACATTCATATATAATCTTAGTATAGTGTCACTTCATCACAGAGCAAGCAGTTCATAGACAGGTCTTTGCAATTTTCAAGCCAGTGAAGAAGATATCAAAAATGCAAAGAACCAGTAGCTAATTTACTCACAACAGTGGTGATACTCGAAATCACTGTGAAGAAACCGAATAAGGCAAGGCGCACACGCAATGCTGTCTCAGAAAACCTAGCACCCCTCTGTGTTGCCGTAGAAGAAGGGCATGGCGACGGAGATACAATGCCCACTCCAACCTCGGGTAGCCAATGCCGGAGTCGAAGGTTAGGGTTGATGCCGCACAAGACAAACGGGAGCTCCGGCCGAGAACGCTCGTTAACACCAAGAACATGTCACAAATCTCCCACAAAAACAGCACAAATCCGAGCCAAATCAACCTTTAGAGGTCAACCCAAACCTTTTCTATCAGACAAATCGAAGAAGAGGCTCAAGGAAACTGTACGGAAAAACCCTAGAACGGCGATTTGTGCTCCTCAGCCGACGGCGACTGGAGAAAACCCGGCAGGCGGCTTTCAAGACTCGGGATTGAAGAACCACGGAGAGAGTTTTGAGATCGGAGAGGGGAGGACTCACTTCTGCTTACCACCAAATCAGAGAAGAGAGGCGCCATTTAAAGGGGAGCGGGGCGGAGGCTGGCGGGCTGCAGCCACGGCTGGCGTCGAAGCGCCGGCGCCGGCGACGCCTCCTACGCCGCCGCTAGACTCGGTCGCCCGAGCGACACGGATGCCGCTGCTCCACCCGCACGTGAAGAGCCAGGCCGACGCGAACACGCACGCGCACGGGAATGGGAGGAGACACTGTCTCCTCCCATTATCTCCTCAATGACCCACCGATAGGTGGGCCCCACCTCTTTTTCTTTTCTTTCTTTTTTTCAATTGGGAAATTACGAAATGCTCTCGTAGAAGCCAACATATTTATATATATATATATATATATATATATATATATATATATATATATATATATATATATAGGACGAGTGTTTCATGCACCATGGTGCCTAGGCACCAATATCAATACCCGTTGATTTGCTTGAGATTCATAACGTTTGATGTGGGTATCTTCATATACCCATAAAAAGTATATTTGAGATATCAAACTCGAAAAATTTAAATTCAACTTCAGTTTAATTAGTTTGAACTATTTTTATGGTATATACTCACTTGTAGTTGCATTGAACTCAAAAGTAGTTCAAACTAGTTTGAACTGAGTTCAAAACTAACTTACCATAAATATATCAAGGGTATAAAACATTTTCATACCCAAACTCAAAAAAATTATCAATCATACACGTGTATCGGATGTTGGTGCCTAGGCACCATGGTGCATTACGTAATTTTCCTATATATATATATATATATATATATATATATGTGTGTGTGTGTGTGTGTGTGTGTGTGTGTGTGTGTGTGTGTGTGTGTGTGTGTGTGTGTGTGTGTGTATGTATATATATGTGTGTATATATGTGTGTGTAATGGCAGCACATATAAATTCACACACATGCATATGTGATGTTTGATATTCTTATATGTGTAATTCATTAGGAGTAATAGAATTAACTTTGGTAACAGATGTTATGTTTTGTCCATAATTAAGGCTGATGTATATGCTCTGCCACGTCATCTAATATAGCTGATGAAGTAGTGCTTGGCATTTGATATCCTACTGTAAAAGTTATCTTGGATGACTTGTGTATCAACGCAATTGTACGGTCGTAGTGGGAAATGATGCCAGTATGACCAAGCACAACAGTGGTAACCTTTTTCCCTGACATAAATACATAATCTATTTCTATATGTCATTTATTTATTTTCCTGCACCGTATTGTCTATGTCTCATCCTTTCAAAGTCGTAGCTACTAGTTGGTGTGGGTGTCAAGTACCATGGGGTAGTCATTTGAGTGTTTATATGTAGGATCAATAAAGATTCAGCATGGATGAAGTATGAGAGCATA
Source organism: Dendrocalamus sinicus (assembly GCA_036346575.1). NCBI lineage: Eukaryota > Viridiplantae > Streptophyta > Magnoliopsida > Poales > Poaceae > Dendrocalamus > Dendrocalamus sinicus. The sequence continues at coordinate 11,652,148 of CM070669.1, read as the reverse complement.
TTTAACACAAATGTGGTGAGCTCAACGAAACAGAGCTTGGCTTGAAATGCAGTTGTAAAAGGTTTAGTGTTTGTTCAACTAGCGTGGTAATTTCAAGTCTTATTTTATGGATTTTCACGTTAACATAAATGTTTGGCGTATTATACAAGCTTTTCCCACACAGGGCGTTGAAAGATAAAATACATGATATACTAGGTTAAAATCACAACACTAGGTTATAAAATCACAACACGTGCAGAAATTTACTCTGATAAGAAGTTTAAACTTAAACTGAGGTTTTTTTGTGTGTCTTTTTGAAGCAGATTTTTAAACGGCTTCTCGAACCTAAAACCATATGCTCTATCTGTATTGATATCTCTGCTATCCACTGCTGTCTTAAAAAATATAGATAAACTTTGGTGGTGATCGGTTCGGCTGAAAAGCTCATGGCTTATGGCTGAAAACACTGTAGCTAGCTGAAAAAAGCACTGTAGCTGACAGAGGCTTATTTAGCATAATTAAATTTAAAAAAATTTAAAAATATAAAAAATATGTTAGCCCATTACGTATAATACAAACAAATACGGGAAAAAACAACCAACAAAAAACTCAACAAAAAGCCAAAAGTTCAGAAAAAGACGAAACTTATGAATAGTGAAAAATAAGCCAGAAGCCGAAGCCGAGTTGATTAGAATATAAAAACTAGGTCATAGATATACAGTGTGGATACGAGAAGGAAATGACGTGCTGCGCGCCCATCTAGATCATCCACAATGGGTCAGTTCTCGGGCTTCTATTATAGTGTTCCCTCAATGATGAGAGAACCAGACTAGCTAGGGATGTTATGCCCACGGAGTATGCTTGCGCCAAGCACCTGCAGTCAGAACAAGACAAGAGCACACAAGGACTGTTCAGTCAGTAACCTTCATCAATGAGTAAAATTTTTGCTTTTTAGTCCAAAATTTAAAAGTTTTTTTTTACATATGGACCTCTGGAGAAAAGATTTACAAAAATAGACCCCTAGCACGGCGCCAACTCACATGGCGCCCAGGGTACACGACACGGCGCCATATTCTTTGGCGCCGTTAATGGACACGTAGGATCCACGGTGGCACAACACGGCGCCAACGAACATGGCGCCGTGACATTCATGAACGGCGCTAACGTCCGTGGCGCCGTTTACTGGGACTTAACACCGAGTGCAGCCCCCGGCCCCCTCACTCCACTCCTCTGTTTGAACAGACCGAGCAAGCAGAGAGCAGCCTCCGCCTCCGCCCCTCTCTCCCCCCTCAAAATCCACCCCAATCCATCGGTTTTCTTCGCGATTTTGCTTCCAAACCGAGCAAGCAAGGTGAGCTCCCTCTCCTCCTTTGATTTATTGCAGTAGATATGGATTATTTGAGGTACTCGTAGGGCAAAAGTTGAAACCCTAGATGAAATTAGTTGGATTTGGCTCGGTTTTATGTTCGATTCGCGATAGATTTGCGTAATGTATTAGCAATAATGTGTATAGATCCGTTTCTAGGGTTTGATTATTGTACGTAATGACTGAGATATGTTTGTTTGTTGTGCTATAGATGGATAAGGTTGTGACTTTGCACCATGGTGGTCTTGTGAAGAGAAATGACAATGGGGTGTTGATTTGGAGGGCATGGAAGAGACCACATTGCTATTTACTTCACGTCCGTCGTATGGTGAGGTCATTTATCGCTTGAAAGAGAGGTTGGGATGGACAGATGAGCATGGTGATGTCGTTATGCAAGGATTGATTGATGTTGGGTCGTCAAAGGGCGCGTATAAAGAGATTGGTTTCGATTGGCAGCGACGGTGAATGGGATAACTATGTGGCCATTGTTTTGGACTCGGAGGTCGAGCACGACTTGTTTGTGCGAGAGGGTGGTGAGAGATCAATCGCCTCCTAGGGCTGCATTGGATCCCAATGACTCACCGTTGGTTGGGTCACGAGATCATGAAGAGGTCGAGGTGCAAGTTGTATCCTCGGCTCAAGTATGTGAGTTCCATTGACTCGGTAGAAGCGACTATGAGGATGTCGATGACCGCTTTGTTGGTGGATTCGACGAGGAGACAGTGTTTGAGAACCCATGGTTTGTGTAGCATCTAACAGGTGGATGTACAGCTTGCGGGAGACGAGGTGATTATGAGGATGCGAGGGTGTGGACTCGGATGATGACAGACGATCCACGAGTTTGGCGTCTAGCGAAATTGAGATGTTGAGAAGAATGTTTCTGGCCGTGACCCACTAGTGTCCGATTATAATGACACGAGCAACGCACATAGGGTCATCGCGGATGGAGGGCAAATGTAGAGGGCGTACCTAGGCACAGGGCTAGTATCATAATTCGAAGGGTCATGTCTTTGAGGATATGTCGGCATTGAAGATGTGGTTGAAAGAGTACTCGATCGTGCACAACCGTCCATACCGGGTTAAGAACTCATCGCCAAACGTCGGTACACCATCAAATGTGAGAGCACGGGGTGTGCATGGAAATTGTGCCGGGAAGGTGAAGGGTGCGGAGAGGTTTAAGATCACAAGCGTTGATGGACCGCACGGTGTGGGTCTTCCGAGCCCGACCGAAACATCGTCGATTGACTTCTCGGTTCATTGCAACCGCTTTGTACCCCATGATAAAGCACATGCCGGCGATGCGCGTGGCGGCGATGATAGAGGCCGTTAAACTAAAGTGGCACTACACAATCAAGTATGGGAAAGCATGGAGGCGCAACAACGTGCTTTGAAGTTGATTTATGGTGATTGGGAGGAGGCGTATGGCGTTTGCGGCCATGTTGAACGCAATGAAAGCGGCCAATGCAGAATGCGGTATGAGTGCGTGCCTAAGCTCGATGTATGGGTTAATGGAAGACAGATTTTTTGAGCATTACGGTGCTTTGGTCGGTGTGTCGAGGCTTTCAAACATTGTAGGCCTGTTACATCAATTGATGGGGCGTTCTGTTGGGCAAGTATGAGGAGCGTTGTTGATTTCTATTGGTGTGATGCGGACAACTCGCTTGTGCCGTTGGCTTTTGCTTTGGTGGAGAAGGAGGACAAATCTAGCTGGGCTTGGTTTCTACGGCTTATGCGGATCCATGTGGTTGGCCGGGAGGAGGTATGTGTGTTGTCCGACAGCACGCTGGGATCTTGAGCGCCGTTAAGGAAGTGATACGGGACATTTACATGTACATCATCGTTGGTGCACAAGGCACCTTGCAGAGAACTTGTTCAAAAAAGATGGGGTGAAGGCCAACTTTGCACTTTTCGAGGAGGTATGTCGCCAGAGGGAGGTAAAGCTGTTTGATGAGAAGTTAGAGGAGTTGAAAACGAAAACTAATGCTGAGGGTCGTGATTGGATAAGGGGTTTAATGAGGGATGTGCACAAATGGTCAAGGGCTCATGACCCATTGGGAAGGAGGTATGGGTTCATGACTAGCAACATGGCAGAATGCTTCAACGGGCTACTTAAGGGGGCACGTGGATTGCCAGTTACCGCAATTGCGGTGTTCACTTTCTACAAGTGTGTTGCATGGTTTGTCAACCGGCACCGGGAAGCCTCAGACATGTTAAAGGCACATGCACGTTGGCCACCTCGTCCTCACGGCTTCATTACAAAGCGAATATGCAAGCCAATGAGCAGAGTACCATTGTTTTGACCATGTGGCGACACGTATGAGGTTGTTGAGGTGGAGAGACAACCGAGAATGGAGAGCTCCAAGAGGCCCGAAAGCATAAGGTCGTGATTACATCCTTCACATGCACATGCGGTGTTCCTGACAAGTTCCATTTTCCATGCTCCCACATGGTGACCGCATGTAGGGCCCGGAATGTCGATGTTGAGACCAAAATCCCGAGACTATTCAGCGTGGATGCGTTGGTGAGGACATGGGCCCCACGGTTCGAGCCATATCGTGATGAAATTAAAGCGAGTGGCCACTTTACTCGGGTCCCAGGTACATAGCAGACGCGGGGTTACGTTGGCACAAGAGGGGCAGCAGGAAGCGGTCAAGGTACAAAATGGACATGGATCGGATACCTGGTCGCACCAAGAGGGGTAGGGCAAATCCCGCCGTTGAGGACCCACGGAGACACACTGCGGTATGTGTGGTCTATTGGGTCACAATTCACGGACGTGTCAACGTCGTTCCACTCAGGTTAGCATCGTTAGGTCTAGAGAGCATAATTTTTAGATATTTTGTTATTTTTATCACTAACGTAATTTTGAATGCACAGGATGGCGAGGTACCGGCTGGTGGACGACAGAGAGCACCGCGGCAAGCTCACGATGATTCACATACTGCGTCCTCCAACCCATGATGATGAGAGTTGTGTGTATGTGTATGTGTATTTTATATGTGTGCATGATGATGTATGTGTGCATATATGTATGTGTATGTGTATTTTATATGTGTATGTGTGCATATATGTATGTATGTATGATTTGAGATATATATATATATGTAAAATGTATGCATCTAGACTTTATTCAGTTATGCGTATGTGTTTTATATGTGAATGTATGTACTTTGTATATGTGCATGTGTGCATGTGTTTTGTATATGCGAAATAGACTGACTCTTTCTTTGTTTTTTCATGAGGTTTTAAGTAGCACGGCGCCAAACACTCTGGCGCCAAGTTATTGAAAACGGCGCGATAACTTTGGCGCCGGGATGTGGCGCCAAAGTTTTGCGCGCCGTATTTCAATACCTCGGCGCGAGTTTTTGGCGCGTGCTATTATCTGGCGCCGGTGTTTGGCGCCGTGATGACCGCACTTGCATTAAAGCGCAAGCTCGGCCTAGTTGTTTCGTTCTATCCTCATCCGCACAAATAATACTAATTGACATTCACCAAATGAATAAGCACACCCAAAATAACATACGAGTGCATACGTCCACATACATACATAGTCCACATACATAGTTTATAAATTTTCAGAAAATATATCGTCGCATACATCAAACTCATGAGTGCATTGAGGCCACTTCCCTTTCTCGAGCATCAGTCTTGCTCAAGGGCTGCCTTGGCACGCCGCGCTCTCTAGCTTCTTACGCCTTTCTCCCTTGCGCTTTGCGCGGCCCTCCTACGCTCCTCCTCACGGTGTTCCCTCGCGGCCTCCTCTGTTTCTTCTCCTTTCCCACCTCTCCTTTCGTTCTTCATCCCACTTCTTATTGGCGTCAAGATATTTTTGTCATCCTCGCGATCGCGATGTCGATCCACCGCTCAAAATCACAAAGCGGTGGAGGCTCACGCAAATGTACGCATTCATTAAACCAACGAATTAATACCAATTCGATGAATCGACAATACAACATACCATCTTGCCGAGGACAACGGCGCACGTGGCGGATCGAACGCCGGTTGGCGCACATCGGTACCTCTGCCTATATGTATCCGGATCATCCGACCTTTCCACTTTGCAAGGATCGCGCAATAACACATCGGCAGGAACACCGGATGGAGGTGGCAAGCGAGTGAAGCCCATGACAACCTAAAATGTGAAATGAATAAGATTTATAATTTTTCTCGTTTCTAACCCTAAGTTAGCTAGTTACCCAAATCAAACCCTAATCCAACTAATTTCAACCCTAGAAATGGATCTATGCACATTATTTCTAATACATTACGCAAATCTATTGCGAATCGAACCTAAAACCAAGCCAAATCCAACTAATTTCATCTAGGGTTTCAACTTTTGCCCTACGAAATGTATCTTAAATAATCCATATCTACTGCAACAAATCAAAGGAGGAGAGGGAGCTCACCTTGCTTGCTCGGTTTGGAAGCAAAATCGCGAAGAAAATCGATGGATTGGGGTGGATTTTGAGGGGAGAGAGGCGGCGGCGGAGGCGCTCTCGCTTGCTCGGTCTGTTCAAGCAGAGGAGTGGAGTGAGGGGGGGGGTGCGCTCGGTGTTAAGTCCCGATGCGGCGCCACGAACGTTAGCGCCGTTCATGAATGTCACGGCGCCATGTTCGTTGGCGCCGTGTTGTGCCACCATGGATCCTACGTGTCCATTAACAGCGCCAAAGAATATGGCGCCGTGTCGTGTACCCTGAGCGCCATGTGAGTTGGCGCCGTGCTAGGGGTCCATTTTTGCAAATCTTTTCTCTAGGGGTCCATATGTAAAAAACTTTTAAATTTTGGACTAAAAAGCAAAAATTTTTCCATCCCTGAGGTCGGTGTGGCTGCCAGGTGCGCAGTCCGTCTGCCTCGGTCCAAGCCTAGGTTGTTCGTACTGTTGATATGAACCGTGCTCTCCGGTACTCCTTCCGTATAAAGTTTATAGGCGTATTCTTTTAATAATATTATCTATAAGTATAAAGTGTATTTTATGTTTCAATATAAAATTAATGTGATGTTTTTTATATCCATAATAAATATATAGCTTTATTTATCATTCTCTATATACATATATTGAATATAGTATTTAAAGATAATAATCAGATGTAATATAGCTATTTTTATTATTTCTTTGATTTATGTGTTAAGAGAAAATATATTTTATAAATTTGAATGAAGAGAGTACTGTTTATAAGGACATTTATCGTCTGTGTGTGCATGGAACGTTGGGTGTGCGGGCACGTGCATCAGTCCGTTTTTACTCTACTCATAGATAAAAAATATAGTTGCTGTACTTATGCATAAAAAAAGGTAACCTCCATCGCTGACGGAACAACAGCGCTTGGTTAAAAACTTCCGAATCTCGAAAACCTAAGCTCCCATCTCCTTTTGGTTGGCACGTTTTGTTCCACACGATCCAGTGGACTTTGCCCCATCCTTTGCAGCACACCAAGAGTTTGATGTAACTGAGATGAGCTTCTTACACAGCATCTTGATCAACTGAAAACGACTCATGTTGTACGCCGGCATAGCTGGGAGCATAGACGTGTTCGAAGCCTCGTGCCGCCGTGTGCGGAACAAACTCATCCAGTTATCTCTACTACTTATAGAAAGAAATTGACGATATTTGTAGTTTATCTATCTCTCTCAACTCTCCTTTATACCTTTCTAAAAATCTCTAACAAAATTAAAAAATCTACCAAAAACAAATTCCACCTCTTATAAATTCTCTAACAAAAAACAGAGTTCTATCAAGTGCGCAGCAGAACCGAGAGCCCATAAGCACGATGTGACCGAGCGTGAAGTCAGAGCCGATAGCGTGAGCCGGGCAAACCAATCCCGATATTGTTGAATCGACGTGTTGGAAGCTGTGATTTTTTTATCCGTAGCAAAACACAGGTATTCAGCTAGACATGTATCAAACTGCGGTCGAACGGAAATACACTAAACATGCCACGTAGGATTGCTCACGACTGAATTGCACATATTGTCAAAAAAAATCATGTCATCATTTATTCTAGCTGAAAAGTTGGAAGGCAGCCAGCTCACTGTTGTGCCTAGCCGGCCAGCGGACAGCCGGTGGAGCAATTTGTTGTGCCTAGTTTCTTCTTTTTCCCCCGCTCATTGACGAGATTGTAATTTGTTGGGACTCTTCTTGTAAATGAAAGCTCTTGGCTTCCTCATGGCAAAAGAAAAAAAAAATTAACTAGTTCTCGTGGTCTAGGCAAAGTAACAAGCTCCCGTGGTCTATGCGGTGAGTTGTGTACTATGCGGAAGCGGAGTTATCACAGTTTTTTTCTTCGTGGGCGCGTGCCGACTTCTCAGGAGTCAAATTCAGTTGAATACCAATTTGGATCTCCGTTGACAACGCTTATGGATATGACACCAACTAGTTGAATTTCGATTAGATATGAATTGCACGAGTTCTATGTGGGCATTGATTGGACTACCCAGGCATGATCTGGATTTCTACAATTTACAGTGCCGATGCCCGGTTACCAACCTGCATAGAACGGTTCCCAGCGGGAGACCGTCCGATTACAAGCTTCGGATTTTGTATTCAAATTTTCAAGCATCTGAATCGTCCGGGATTCCACCAGATACCAGCCGAAATCTGTTATCTGTTAACCATCAGAAAACCGGTCCAGCAACGATAGTTGGAACCCGAGATTCAACCGGCACCAGTAAGCTGCCGAAATCTGTTACCACCCAAATAAGAGGAAACCAGTCCGGTAAAATAATTTGTAATGCTGGGTAATACACAACACACGGCACACCATCTCATTTGGTAAACTCAGGCCTATCCTATTCTGGTCAGAGAAGTGCTGGCAAAAAACACATTCCCTTCCAAACAAGAGGTGCACCGCACAAGAAGAGGCCAAAACGCAACGGATTTATCTGAGGTACACCAAAAGAAATATTAAATTTTAACAATATATATGCGCAACTTGGGGGCTTAACACAAATCTTCCTGAGTCTTAAGCTGCTGAACAAAGCAAATGCAAACGGCGCAACGACAAATACCACAAATACTAGTGGCAATCCAACATGAACAATACAACAAAATTAAGAAAATACTTAGGACATCTCCCTGAATCTTGCAATGGCCTTTTTCTGGATGATGGTTTTATAACTATCCCCAGCTTGGGCCTCCAGCGATGGATCAGCTTGCCGCTGCTGACTTCCAAGTCCAGCTCTCACATCGACAGATTTAGCCTGGACCGGCTCCTTGATGCCACTACCATCCTTTCCCAGACCCTGGATATTTGCAAAGTAGTTGCAACGAAAAAAGATACCAATATATACTCACGTCAGAAGGAATGTACAAGTTACGCAGCTTCCATTCTGTAGGAAATGTCGGCAAACCGATCCATCTGCAGTCATACTAACTTCTTGTGCCTAACTATTTAAACTCACTAGAAACTTCTTCAAGTTAAAAAAATCAGTATTCTAATTCTTCACAGTAATGTTAGCCTTTTGCAATTAGGGCTTAAAGATGCAAAGGAATGTACAAGACAAACTCAAGAGCGGACACTCAATACTAACAGCCCACACAAACTCCAAACTAACAACAGCTACAGGAGAAGACCATTCATGAGTTGCATGAAAAATTGAAAATAAATTCAACATATCAACAGAAACGGTCCTACGCAATTGGTTTCAAATAAATGCAACAAAATGGTTCTAAAAAACATTGCAACTGCGAAAGCAAAAAAACAGTTAATGGCATGCTAATAGGAGAACAAAGCAAAGCCATCAAAGAGGAAAAACCTGAGAAATATGTTTTAGTGGAACATACCAGTCCTTCTTGCCAACCCATGTTGCGCAAGATGCGATTGCCCACATTGCTTTCATCTATTGCTCTGTCAGCAGTAATCACCTCATAATTTTCAGTATTGCCAATTTCACCACTAGAACGTTCACCCACCCCTGGAGGAAATGGCATTGATCCCATCTCACTTGAACCCTTTCGAGATGGGTAGCCACCAGCTTAACAAGGAATTTCCAGAAAATTAATACAAATCTTGAACAAGAAAAATGGAAAATATCCGTCCTATAATGTATAATTGTGTGGGATCAAGAAATGCAAAAATCCAAATAAGATTAGTATGGGCAATCAAAATTGCCATTCACACCAAGTTGAGCATATACAGTCAGCAAAACTCCAGCCAAATGAGAATCACAAAATCTTGATAGAGAACTATGTTGTCGGATGGGTAGTAACATCTTGTGCTCAAGAAATGAGGCTAGAAAAATAATTGGAGTGATTGTACATGGTGATAACTAACAAGTCAAGAAAGTGTGCTCTTACTTGAATCCAGTCCAACATCATCATTCCCAAGCGATGAAGATGACCCATATAGACTTCGTCTTTCTGCAGCCCGATCTCTGTACTGGGACTGTCCTGGTGCCTCAGAAAACCGACGCTTAGCACTCCCAGAAACTCCAGATGAAACATATGATCCTAGGGCGGATAAATCTGTTTTGAAGGGTGCAGAAGCACTAGGTCTCTCAGTCTCAGCATTTGTCGTCAACCCACTTGTGCTTGCACTTATAGTGGAGGAAGAATCACTGCTAACAATATCAGATGATGCATGAAATGTGGTATCCGACTTGAATACTCCTCTTCCAGAACCTCTTATGACACCCATAATAGTAGTTCCTAAACTGTTACTGACAGGTCTAGGCTTTATGTCAGAATCCAGCATTTGAGTGCTTGTACTTCCTCGGCCAAGAGAATTATAGCTAGCAGCCAAGTTCATATCCTTAGCATTTCCAAAATCAGACTTAGGCTTGCCTTTCAATGAGAATCCAATCCCACTGGGTGAATTGTTAAATTTATCATCGACAGAGCTGGAAGGTTCTTTGTCATCAAGGCCAATACGTGCAGTCTGGCCTTCTTGATTCCTTTGCTTCCACATTGCTAGGACATTGTTCATCTTCTTCTTATTGGCTAAAAGACTAGTTTTTGAGGCCAGCTTAATCTCTTTTGCCTTCTCCTTTTCTTTCTTTTCAGCAGCAAGCGCTGCATTGGCAGCAGCTCGAACAGCCTCGGGCAAAGAGGTTTTCTCACTTTGTTTAATTGTGGCTGCAGGTGCAGAAATCACTACCTTTTTACCACTATTACTTTCTGAGGTCTTCATACTTTCATTGGCCATGTCCTCAGTTGCCTTACTGTTGTTTTGGTCATTACAAGGGACATACTGTTGACTTTCTTGATCATACGAATACCAAAGTCCATTATTACCGTCATAGTAAAGGCCTGAAACAAACACAAGGTTTTATAAATTTAGCCATAAATGAAACACATGCCCAAACGTAAAGGATTTGTAACGTAACTCTTTCAGCTGCATAGCATTTTACTGTCTAAGAAAACTAGCCACAGTAGACTTACCAGTGTTTCCATCATAATAGAATCCAGAGGCAGAATCATAGTAATAACCAGATTTTTCATCCCAAACAAATCCTGAATGTGGAGCAGAAGCATCTTTCTGAGATTCTGAATTGCTATTCAGTTTGTCCTCAGGATTGTACTCTTTTGGGGCCCAACCTACAGCATCATACTGGTCCAAAGGCAAAGGGAGTAAAATAATGAGTCCAAGTCTACAAACTGCCTAAATTATATGCTACAAAAAAATTCCTCTCTTCCAAACTATGTCATTTTAGAATGCGCGCAGTAACTTTTAACGCTTTGACCACTAATATACACAAGTATTTAGATTGATCACATGGAAACAATGTTAGTAGATTTACCCTAAAAGATACTTCTATATCCTTAATTTTTTTACTACTTCTGTTCCTCAATAGATGTCATTCTAGCATTTTACACTACAACCAAAACATGTACATAAAAGATCAATGTACCCTCTATTAGCTCACTTATTGCTCTTGGATGGTGAGTTATACTTAGTCCATAGTAGTAAATGACCTTGGGAATAATGAATAGGAAGGGCATACAAAGGAAAGAATGGTCAAAGGTTACCTCAAAATTTGTAGAATGACATGTATTTAGGAACACAATTTGGAAGATAGAATGACATGTATTTGTGAACAGCAGGAGTAATTTTTATTAACATATCAGAAAGTAATGACTCAAATGTTTGTAACTTTATATCACTAGCGTAGTTGTTATGAACCGGGTTAAACACCACCAAGGAGATGGCCGGATGGCGTCGGCGTAGAACGAGAGGAAGAGAGACTAGAGATTTAGACGGGGAAGACTATGATAATTCTCTGATTGATTACAATAGCATACGGTAGCCCTCTTATATAGACGTCTCCCCCTAACAGATGGAATCTAATCCCAATTATATCTCTAACTCATATCATATCTCTAATTATATCTCTAACAATGGAAACTAATCTCTAACTCAAATAGAAACCAATCTCTAATTTCTAATAATAACCCGACTGGGCCTTGGGCCTAAGGCCCACACCCTTGACAGTAGTGCTCGTGCATTGAGACGGATCTCAAATAAATATAGCATAAGTTCAAACTTAAAAATGCAAAAATAACTAAAATCTAAAAAATTGCAGACATAATTCACATCAGATCAGCTGCCACATGCATATACACATGTGCAGACAATGCAATCCTTTACAAAAGGTCCTACAAATAACAGACATCTACGTAGATGCATCCACAACAGATCTTTTGAAATGAGAGGAAAGAGAGGGGAGGGTGTTGAGTATAATCCTTGTGTGCAAGGTTAGTTATTTTGCTGTGTTTGGATAGTTGCTATTTTAGGCGCATGATCTCTGATGATTGTGCATGTATCGGTCTGATTGGAGGCCATGATTTCTTTCCTTGTTTTTGTCTATTTAAACAAAGCAATAGAGTCTGAAAAGCTGCCAAGTTTGACAGCACCAAAACCAGATTGTTTCCTCTGTGTTTACGTTTGTACATTGGCCGTGGGCTTGCCGGCGACGTGATCCGCGTCGTTCTTCAGGCAAGTTCCTAACAAGTGGTATCAGAGCCATTTTCGAGCCAAAGCTCGATGGGTGACGAGAGGGAGCCCGCCGGCAACACTTCCAGGGATGGCGTCGCGATCCAGAGGGTGGTTCGTGAGGTGGGCGGCGGGAGTAGCTACCCCGTCCTCACTAAGACAAATTACTCCGATTGGGCACTCCTAATGAAGGTAAAGTTGAAGGCGCGGGCGCTCTGGAAGGTCATCGAGGCCGGCGGCACCGATCAGCAAGAAGAGATGATGGCGCTCGAGGGCCGAGGGACGGTCGCGTTCGTGTGCAAGACCGGTGAGAGTCGATCGTTCTCCGGGGTCTACTTTATTCCCCGGTTGACGACGAACATCATGAGCATCGGGTAGCTCGACGAGGTCGGGTACAAGATCGACATCGACACCGGGATCATGCGCATCCGGGAGCCGAGTGGCCGTCTGCTGGCGAAGGTGAGGCGTGCGGCGAACCGATTGTATGTGCTCAATATCAAGATGGCTTCCCCGGTGTGCTTGGCGACGCGCGACAACACGGAGGCCTAACGATGGCACGCGCGCTTTGGTCATGTGAACATGGCGGCGCTGCGGAAGCTGGCTCGGGAGGAGCTGGTTCGGGGGTTGCCGGAAATCGGCCATGTGGAATGGGTGTGCGAGGCATGTCAAGCCGGGAAGCAGAGACGCACCTCGTTCCCGGCACAAGGAGAGTACCGCGCGCGGGAGCTCCTGGATCTGGTGCATGGCGACCTATGCGGTCCCATCACGCCGGCGACTCCGAGGGGCAACAAGTACTTCTTCTTCTGCGGTGGGCGACCTCGGCGAGATACATGTGGGTAGCGCGATTCCTTCTAAGGATCGTGCGGCGGCGCCATCAAGGAGATTCAAGCACGGCGAAGGCGAGTGCAGGCGCAAGGCGAGGGCATTCCGCACCGATCGAGGTGGGGAATTCACTTCCACTGAGTTTGCTGAGTACTGTGCGATGGAAGGAGTTCATCGCCAACACACCGCGCCCTATAGTCCGCAACAGAACGGCGTGGTCGAACGCCGGAATGGCACGGTGGTGGCAGCGGCAAGAAGCATGCTCAAGGCGAAAGGGCTGCCTGGATGGTTTTGGGGCGAGGCGGTGAGTACTGCGGTGTATGTGCTGAACAGATGCCCGACGAAGAGCGTGGACGGGATGACTCCGTTCGAGGCTTGGCACGGGAAGAAGCCAGCCGTACACCACCTCAAGACATTCGGCTGCATCGTCTACGTCCGGAACACAACGCCTCACCTCAAGAAGCTGGAAGACAGAGGCCGCAAGATGATTTTCATCGGCTATGAACGCGGAACTAAAGCGTATCGCGCCTACGACCCCGTCGCGAAGAGCGTCCATATCACGCGGGACGTGGTATTCGACGAACAAGCCCAGTGGGACTGGAGCACGGGCGGCGACAGCGGCGCATCTGGCGGGAACGACGACGTCTTCACGGTGGAGTACTCCATTGTGAATCAGGCATCTCCGGTGGCCGAGGACGCCGTCGAGACACCTGGAGCTGCGGCGCCAGGAGAGCTAACACCACCACCATCGCCACAGGCTGCTGGAGGTGCGACGCCGGGAGGATCAGGGGAGACACAGGCAGTGGAGTTCGCCTCTCCGCCAAGCGAGAATAGCGACAATTTGGATGCCGACTACGACGAGGAAGTCCCACCGATTCCGCAAGATCGACAACATCATCGGTAGACATCGCGCCAGGTTCGCACCACAGATGCGGTTGCGGAGCGCATGCGATAGCTCGGCGAACCGGTCATTTGTTGAAGCGAACATAGCGGTGGAGGAAGGCAATGGTGGAAGAGATGGAGTCCATTGAAGACAACAAGACCTGGTCTCTGGCCGACCTCCCACCCGGCCGCCGGGCAATCGGGTTGAAGTGGGTATTCAAAGTCAAGAGGGATGAGCACGGGGCAGTGGTCAAGCACAAAGCGTGCCTCGTGGTGAAGGGATACGCACAGCGGCATGGCATCGACTACGATGAAGTGTTCGCGCCGGTGGCGCGACTGGACTCGGTGCGCCTGCTCATTGCCCTTGCGGCGCACGACGAGTGGGAGGTGCACCACATGGGCGTCAAATCGGCGTTCCTAAGCGGCGACCTACAAGAGGAGGTATACGTGGAGCAGGCGGCGGGATTCGTCATCGGCGGGAAGGAGCACAAGGTGCTTAAGCTGCCAGAAGGCGCTGTACGGACTACACCAAGCACCACGAGCACAGAACGCAAAGGCGGGCGACACGGCGGTGTCGCTCGGTTTCAAGAGAGTCCATCGGAGCATGCCATTTATGTCGAGCGGACCGGTGATGCACGGCTAGTAGTCGGGGTGTACGTCGATGATTTGGTGATCACCGCGCTAGCCGTGACGACATCGGTACATTCAAGAAGGAGATGGCGCGCATTCAAAATGAGTGACCTCGGCCTGCTTCACTACTACCTCGGCATTGAAGTGAAGCAGAGCGCGAGAGGAATTTCGCTCAGCCAGGGAGCCTACGCCGTTAAGCTCCTGGAGAGAAGTGGTATGACTAGGTGTAATCCCAGTCAAGTGCCCATGGAGACGCGGCTGAAGCTGAGCAAGCAAAGCACTGAGCCGCTGGTGGATGCCACTGCCTACAGGAGCATCGTCGGGAGTCTAAGGTACCTTGTTAACACCCACCCTGATGTTGCATTCGCTGTTGGGTATGTGAGCCGTTTCTTGGAGGAGCCACGGGAGAACGTTCTAAGCAGCAGTAAAGCGAATTCTTCGCTATGTGGCGGGAACCAGAAATTGGGGACTTTGGTTTGGAAGAAAGGAGGAGGATCAGGCACAGCTGACAGGGTTCAGTGATGCTGATTTCGCTGGTGACGTTGATGCTAGGAAAAGCACAACTGGGGTGATTTTCTTCTTAGTCGTGACCCAATTACGGCAATCCATGAAGCAAAGGTTGTGGCTCGATCCGGTGTGAGGCAGAGTATATAGCAGCTGCAAATGCTGCTTGTCAAGCATTGTGGCTCGCTCGAGTGCTAACTGAAGTGCAGGGGGCTACACCGAGCGTACCAATGCTGAAGGTGGATAACAAGTCCGCCATTGCTTTGATCAAAAATCCGGTACTCCACGGACAGAGCAAGCACATTGAAGTGAAGTATCACTTAGTCCGGGAGTCCGCAGACAATGGCCTGATTGATGTGGATTTCATCAGGAGTGAAGAGCAACTTGGTGACATTCTGACGAAGCCTCTTGGCAGGGACAGATTTCACAAGCTTCGCGCCAAGATCGGCATGTTTGATGTAAATAGCGAGCACAACAAGGCTTGGGAGGAGATTGTTGAGTATAATCCTTGTGTGCAAGGTTAGTTATTTTGCTGTGTTTGGATAGTTGCTATTTTAGGCGCATGATCTCTGATGATTGTGCATGTATCGGTCTGATTGGAGGCCATGATTTCTTTCCTTGTTTTTGTCTATTTAAACAAAGCAATAGAGTCTGAAAAGCTGCCAAGTTTGACAGCACCAAAACCAGATTGTTTCCTCTGTGTTTACGTTTGTACATTGGCCGTGGGCTTGCCGGCGACGTGATCCGCGTCGTTCTTCAGGCAAGTTCCTAACAGAGGGATGGTAGAACCTACCATCACAACCACCAACTCCTTTCTATATGAGTAAAAAAGATGTTGATGTCTGATTAGACACCTATTGTGGAATGGAGGTAGTAACATGAGAATGTGGCAAAACTATCACTGATTAACTACAAAAGCAAAAGGCCACCTAGTCAGAAGAGGGAATATGGCTTATCAATTGTCATCAGAGCTGTAACAGACCTGCTGGGCAAATGATGCAGCCTCAATGGCAGCTGCAGCAAGGCTGTTTGACTGTGAAGCCCCTGACACAGGGCCATGTGTACTTTTAGCATAGGCTACACGTAGAACCTGACCATTTTTCTCAAGTGCAATCCCATTTGTAGCTTCAAGAGCTTTTGTAGCATCTTCCACCTATCACAATTGAATGTAGAAAATGTCAAGAACTGACATAAGAGAAAACCTTAACTTAGTTATCCACCACACCAGTACTTACCGAATGAAAATGGACAAAAGCAAATCCTCTGGACACATGAGTAAACTTATCCCGAACAAGCCGGATATCCTGCAGAGAATTGACAAGTCATTCACTCAACAGAAAGGAAATAATTCTAATTGCAGGAGTTATTTAGCTTGTTGCCCACCTTTATTGGTGCATGCTTAGCGAATTCATATCGAAGCATTTCCTCATCCGCATTTTCATCCAGACCACGAACAACTAAAACATGGGTTGGACCTGCAAATGGCAGTATCTAATAAGGCAACATGCTGCATTTTTCGCATAATTCCACAATAAAAGCACAAAACTTGCCTAGGTCAGATCCCCGTTTTCCAAAGAGTGGAGTGGAAGATGTTGCATCAGCTGGTGGAGCATCCTCAGTACGTGGCTCATTGCACTATGAGAAAACAGTAAACATGCAATTAGCAAGAAAAATTCAGGAGCACAACAAAGATACAAGTAGTTATCCCAGAACTGCTATTTGTTAGCCCTCTAGCCCTTTAGTATGTATTAAGGTAGCATGAGACAGGAGTTATTTTTGAAAAGTTACTCAAGTTGGTTGTAATTTTGGCTTTATCCCATTGGTGCCATAGCCAGGGTGGGTTTCAGAAACCGGAATCCCAGTTTCACCCAGCTGGGGTATTCTGAAGAAGTGTTTTGTCAAGATTTAAAGTTTGAAACATATCCTAGAGGCGGCCATGCCTATGGCTGGGCAGTAGATCCGTAGGGGAAGGGGGGCCTCCCTTGTGACCTAAGGTTCTGGGACTCTTAGACATTTTTAGTCTTCAGTGTTGGTTTCTGCGACCCCACAAGCAATTGCAAATTCATAGGTTAAGTTGTATAACTACTGTTTACATTTGGACAACTGGATGATCCAATTAAAGTTACCTTTTACAATAATTTCAGTTGAATTGGACTGGAAATCATATAGCATTTTTGTTTGAAAACTTGGAGATCATATAGCATTTGGACATACTGGATTGAATAGTTAGATACTTCCCCAATCGGGACCTGGGCATGAACTGAACTGGTCTAATATCTAGTCCAGTCCAGCCCAATCCATTCCTACATCTGTCAGTGATACAATTAATAATTTGATCAAGGACAACATATATTACGAAGTCAAAACATACGTAGATTCTTAACTGACTCATAAGAAACGATTGGAGTACTGTGAACACAACAAAACAGGACTCTGACGTAGGTTCAGACTGTCCAAATTGATCTGTTTTAAACTCAGTTTTGCAACTTGTTAACAAGAGATATGTTGCATTTAAAGGGGAAAAGGTGTGTACACAACCACTATTTACTGAGGAACAAATGAAGCAAACTAGATTGGAAGTGTTCAAATTAGTTTCTTAAATATGAAAAATATATTTCAAATTTCTTAGGTATGTTATGTAAAGCATAATGGATCTTCTGATAAAAACTGTCCTACAACAGTAACTTGCATTATATAACAATAAATATACCTGAAAACAGGAGGTTCTACGGGCAAAGTTCATACATCCACATATAGTACATATCCAATCACATGGTGCAGCAACAGTCCTGTGCCCATAGGTAGACCTTGTAAAATGTTCTTGTCCAAGAGAATGCCCACTAATCCCACTAGTTGGCTTACTACTGCAGCAAAGACAGTTGCCAGAAATAGTTACAGTGCATATAGTATGAGTAGACTATATGAATGCAAAAGGTTTTATTTCATGCAAAAGAAGGAATACAGTATACGACTGCAAAATCTTTGCATGAGAGACTACAACCACTCAAAAAGGACATGTTCAAGCACAGGTAAGTTAAAGTTATTGTTTTCTTCAATTTCCTCAATATATCCCTAATGTGTGAAACATAATTTAAAGAAAGAAAAGATAACACAAGAGTAGCATTCAAAAAAGATGACCAAGTAACGAACAAATTCTACTTTCTCAACACTACAACCACTCAAAAAGGACATGTTCAAGCACAGGTAAGTTAAAGTTATTGTTTTATTCATCAATTTCCTCAATATATCCCTAATGTGTGAAACATGATTTAAAGAAAAAAGATAACACAAGAGTAGCATTCAAAAAAGATGACCAAGTAACGAACAAATTCTACTTTCTCAACATCTAGCATACTAATAGTAGATTGACTATTTTACAACACAGGCTTGTTCGCCTACCAAAACCATCCTCACACTCCTTTACAAACACTCTCACCTTATAGCTACTTTCTATCAAGTTATCATACAACTTCTGCTTTCAAGTTCATTATTGATTGAACTCTATTTTAAATTTGCTTCAATCAAATCCCTTTGTCATAATATGCTATCAAATAAACTAGATATATTATTGTCTCTTGTTTCATTTGGTCTGTGTCATATGCAATGTGGATCAGTAGATGAAATAGAGCAATTAGCTTGGATTGCTAATGAACAGATGGAGTTTGTTCGAAACCTGCAACAGATTAAGTAGAAGAGGGAGTCCACTTATAAAATTGAAAAAAGGCTGAGCCATCTGATAGTTTGATATATCAAGGACTTGCTCAAGCAAAAATTACATACAGATGTTTGCAAGACAAAAGAAGACCAGTGGATCGACAAGCATAAATTTTGAGGGGACCAATGCAGTAACCAACATGCTGTATATACTAATTGATTGTACCAGTGCACAAGCAGACTATACTTACACTTGTAGCAGCAATTGTATTAAAAACCATAGAAAGCTTATTAGTCTAATAGGATAATTCTGATATTACAGACTCAACAATGTCATGTAGGATGGACAGTTTGCAGTATTTTTTTTTTAAAAAAAAGCACACATACCTGTATTCAAAAAATACCTTCCTCCCGTCAATTAAAAGTCCATTGTCTCCAGTACCTTCCATCATTCTGCGTGCAGCTTCCTGTGGAACACACACATCTTTTTGAGCATAACACATGACAGTCTGAATTGTAATGTCAGACTCAGAACACTTCTATGATTATACCACAGTAGGGAAATCGATAAAAGCAAATCCCTTAGACATGCCAGAGGTTCGTTCCTTGATCACACGCACACTACGAAGAGGGCCCCACTCAGCCTAAAAGAAATCAGACCAAAAATGATTAAAATGGATGAGAAAATAAACTTTCAACCAGTTCAATAGTTTATGATGAGAAATACGTACAAGAATCCGATATAGGTCGTCTTCATTGGTCTTCTGGGATAGACCCCTAACAACAACAGTGGCGGATGGGGCCTGCAAGCATGAATGCAAATGTCATTGGCTTTACATGTTCAAAAAGCAAAATAAAATGCATGCACGTATTTACAAATATATGTATGTCTGTACCACTAAATCACCATGCCTTCTTTCATCCCAGTCGTGTTCTCGTCTTCTGTCAAAGCGAATATCATCATAAAAGCCATCTCTTTGGCTCCGACTACGGCCTTTGCCACGTGGAGACTTTGATCTTGACCGAGATCTTGATTGGTCATCACGCCCACGTGACCGAGAACGGCTATGACGCATATATGGACTTTCATCTCTTTCACGGCTTAACCCTTTCCTATCATGTTCATGCTCAAATGAATCACGCCTTCTCCAACTACTATCCCTCCTGCCCCTCTCATAGTCCGAATCATAACTGGAACGCCCGTATTCATGATCTCTCTCATAGCTGTCCTCTCTGCTTTGATGAGAGCTGCGGTAGCGGTCTTCAAACTCAGCACTGAATTCCCCACGGTCTCTACTTCCAATCCTTTTGTTCCTATCAACACCAAAATCACGGTAACTACCAGATTCACAGTAGGAATCAAACACATGATGCTTTCCATCATTGTGATAATTGGTGTCATGCCTTCTGTAATCTTTGGCAGCTGCATATTCCTCATCATAATTTCTTCGAGGCTGAGACCACATGGTGCCAACAGAGGGTTGTGGTGGATACATATTTCTATCATGTACGTCCTGACAGAATGCACCCCTTCCATATGAATCTCTAGGGAAGCCTTCATCCACAAATCTCCTACCACTGTAGGATCCACCAGACCTGCAAATTGAGTTAGTAGTGGATAATATGGTAATATGACAAAGCACTTTAAAGTGAAAATGCATGTGAAAAATAAATGGACAAATATTACAATTACCCCAAAAATAGAAGATAGCTACCTTCAGTATAGAAATGATGTAAACAGCATGAACATTTAACAGGAAATAATGGATATTAATACCACAGCTAACATGATACCAGAATAGCTTATTGACTTACCTAAAATCTGGCTCATTGATGGCACCATACCCATCCGGTGCCTGTAGATTGAACAGAATAAGTTGAGTTAGCAACAAGTCTACAGAACAGGCAGGTCAATCCATTCCATTTAAGCAATTGCCACTTCTTGAATTTCTTTACAACATAACGCTGGTTACACAGAGGTCAACCACGTGACCAATAACTCTGCTATCTTCAGCAACCTTGGTAGTTAATAAAGGAAAAGGCTGCAATTACACTGTTGTTCTCCCATCCATGCTGTGGAGCATAACGCCTATGCTCCATTTCCAGAATTCAGCACTAGTGTTATCCTGCAGGTTCTTGGTGATCTTTCAAAATTTCAGGCGCAGATGCTTTTTTTAGCGTATCCTGTAAGAGAAGCATGACATCATACAGTTAAGTGTGAACAAGAAAACCACCGTATGGCCATCTCATTACTTAACCTTTGAATGATACAGAAATCCTACAAGCATCTCATGTTCAAGCTGTTTAACCAATCCAACAAGCATTGATTGCTGCTGCATATACCCATTTCTCAACTTACTCTTTGGGGCACTAAATTTTGTAATAATTTTACCACATTGAGGTCTGTTTGGAACACAAGAATTTTGCAGGAAACAGAACAGTTTGTCCTGAACTGCCATGGAATTCCTACATTCCAAATGTGGCCAAAGCATATGACATAATGTCTAAGGGGGAAACAGATTGCATCCCGCGACTCCAGAGCATGAATTCAGCAGTATGACTACAATAACGACAAGCTCAACTGTAATGGTATTTATCAGACAGGGTATTAATTTATAAGAATAATTCTACACATGAATATTTTAAGCAAAATATGTGTGCAAGCTTATGGTTGGGTCCTATCAGCATCCGTGTGCATAACAAATACAGGATCTGCTCCTGCACCATTGCTATGAGAAAAAAAATAGAGCATAAAGACACCTGTCGATTTAGAAACACTTTTGGCAAAAACGAATAGCAGAGATTACACCAGTTACCCTTGTTTTGATCTAATAATTACAATAAATCCCTTTAAAACATGCATTAGGTGAAAAAGCCTAATGCCTAGCCTTAGACGATACGATCCATCATATCACTAATGTTTCTTTTCATGTGGTTTCCTGCCAAGCAAGGGGTCGAACACTACAAGATCCATCAGCAAACAACCCTCCTGCTGCTAGAATTGTTCCTTTACACTAACAAAGCAAGAAGGCTAGGCCAATGACTCAGTAGTAACCGTAAGTATGTGTTGGGAAACTTTGATCGGTCAAAGAGAAGAAAAATATAGAGCATCGGACTATTTGCTTTAGGGTATCGGATGTAGCTTGATGGTGGACATAGATGGGGAAGGAGGCCGAGTAGTTGCGCTCAGCTCAATTATGTTTTAAAAAGTTACTTCAGTTTTAATTAAGGGATGAGTGAATAGTACACAATAATGTGAACTGACTGCTATAGTACACAGCTTGCATCAAACATAACAAACTTTGAGCAATCAAAAGCTCTAAATTGTGATCCATCCAAATTAACATATAAGCAAGCAGCACATGTCAAATCATAGCACACCACATAGCAATTAGATAGTCCAATCTAGCCCGCGGAAAGGGCACGACGTATGATAATTGAAGCGTTGGAACAATACTATCCAAATTTCAAAGCAACATAACAGCAGCATGAAAGATGGAACCCAACATGAAGCACGCAGCAAACTCGTCCTACTTCGGTGGGTCCCGGAAGAACTAACAGCCCCGCAAATCGAAGTGCGAGCGACAAATCCAGTCCCTAGTACCCAAGTTACCTCTTGATCCCGGCGCAGCAGATGCGCAAGACACCAGCCTAGAGGAAAACCGCGCCGAGGCGAAACCCTAGGGCGTGCAAGCTGCGATCCGCGAGAGGGCAGAGGAAAAGGGGAGGGAATCGAGAGGAATCTCTTTGATGGAGTGTAGGAGGCGGCGGCTGTTAGGGTTTGGATGGGGATTTGGGGATTCGAGCTTGGGAATTGGGCCGGACGAGGGGGACGGGAGGGAGGCCGGGGAAAGAGACGAAAGCAGAGCGTGTGCGGTGCGGCGGGGTTTGCTCGTGTTGTTGCGTCCTTCCACGGCTTCACCTGCCCCCTTTCCTTTTATTACGGGGTACTTATTTTGTGGCAATGACAGGTGGGGTCGGGCTAAGGGTTAGAGTACCGGGCCCATGTCCTCCTGGATGGCTGGAACAATTTATTTTTTAAAAAGAGAGAGAAAAGTAGACCTTCAACCTGTTATAAATCTGAGCCTGGGCCAGCAGTCATGGTCCATAGTGGGTACCTCACCGAAGACTATAAATAGGGAGCTATACCGTCATAATTTGTACACATGCAATCAAAAATTAATAAAGAAAGACCAGAAATTCTCTCTACTTCTCTGTGTGATTTCAATCGATTATTTTGTCTTCTGTGATTGATTCGTTTCGTTCTAAGCAGAGGAATCGATCAGACTGGTCGCTAGTGACGATTCTTCAACACATTATCAACATGACTTTGCTCCGGTGAATCAAAGGTAATCATCGAAGCTCTAATAGATTGAATTATCTAGATCGTTGTAAATTTGCAGTTTTCGTGTTCTAGATTGATTTTCTACGGTGCAAATCCGCCATAATCTATCGCGAGCAGACCTGCAGTCGCCAACACAATGTCGATTGGTAGATTGCATCACAGAGTAGATGTTGATTGCACTGTAGATTAGAAAAGGAAAAGGAAAAAATGAAAATTTTTGCACACACTGGATCTGCACGGCCACTACGCGAGAGAAAAAAACGGGAGCCGGTTGCCGGCCTGCCACCGGCCCACCGTCTCCTGTATGAGGCGTCCCTGCCCGACGCGCCGCTCGGCATCGGCCGGTGCTCGCCCCCGCATGGGCCTCCACCCGTTTTTGGTTAACTGTAATTGTTTAAATTGCTTTTAATCACTGAAATTAGCAGTAAAATTATAGAAAATGATAGAAAATTCTGAAACATTATGAGAACCTTTTGTACCATTTATTTATCCGTAATAAATTATTCCATGCATGTTTACTAGCGGTAAACTTATTTATTCTGTTCATATACATGTAGATGATTGGCATCACGAACCAGGAGTTCGAGGAGCTGGCCCAGCATGGCCAAAACTATCTGACGTGGGCATCTGATATCGAGATAGTGCTTGGAGTTAAGAAACTCCTCGCGGCTATTGGGATTGGCGGACCGCATGACAGCCTACCCACGCCTGAGGAGAATAATCAGGCACTTCATTTTCTCAGGCACCACCTTTGCCTCACTCTCAAGAATGAGTACGTGGCAGAGAAAAGCGCGCTAGCACTCTGGACCGCACTCAAGAAGCGGTTTGAGAGGATAAAGTACACCATTCTTCCTCAAACAGAGCAAGAGTGGATCAGACTGAGGTTTGTCAACTTTAAAACGGTCGAGGAGTACAATTCTGTCTTGCACAATCCGCCTGCAACTATCGTCAAGACGGCTACAAGGAGTACGCCGAATTGATTGATATGATGCAGGTTACGGAGGCTCAGGACGAACTTCTCTGCAAGAATTACGTCACTCAGCCACCTGGGAGCTCCGCTGACCGCGAGGCTAACGCTGGGAGCTACAAGATGTGAAAGCCCTTGATGAAAAGTAGGGGGAAGAAGGGCAAGGCCATTGTCCAAAAAGGCAAGTCAGATGCTCCAGGTGACAAAAAGGCTAAAAAGAGTGGCAAGACCTATGCCCAGCAGAACCAAGGTTGATACAAGTGTGGCAAGTGGGGGCATTGATCGCGGATCTGCAAAGAACGTAGCATGTCATTGATACCCACCAATCCCAAAAGAAGAAGGATGGCAAAGGGCAGCCTGAAGTCCACTTTGCAGTGGTTGAGGGGGAGCATCCTGAGCAGCTGCCTGAGTTGATGGAGGTTGAGACCATTCCGGCAGCAGGACCCCCTTATGACCTAGAGGCAGCTACCACCAAGATTTCTCTCGAAGAGAAGATCACTCCTAAGAAGATAGCCGAAGAAGTCTATGATTTTCTAGTTGATTCAGTCTGACGCATAGAGTGTATTAGACTTTAATTGTCATTTATTTTGTGTTAAAAGGACAAGTTATAACTTGCATGGATGGTACTTTAACATTTGTTTTCTCATGATGGTTGGATGATTTTAAAATAATTCATTCATTTATTCAGTTTATGATGGCATGATATGTTCTGATATTGGAGTATTTTATTTATGTGTTGAATGCCTTCTAATACATGTTAATAAAATACCTTATATTAGAACGCGTGTGACGCCCTATAGAGAAAGTGTGCTTAGCCGACAGCGGCACAACGAATACCATCTTAAGAGAGACTAAGTATTTTTAGTCGATTCGTAAGAATGCTGGCAGCCTTACGACAATCGCCGAAAGCGATGCATATATAATTGGTTCCAGAAGAGCCACAATTATACTTCCAATGGACACAACTTTGGTCATTGAAGAAGTCTTATTGTACCCAGAATCGACTAGAACTCTTCTAAGCTTTAAAGATATTCGCGCCAATGGTTTCCACGTTGAGACTGAAGAAGAATACGGTAAAGAATACCTGCTCATTACGAAGCGCGAAGAGAATGGAAAAAGGGTATTAGAAAAACTTGCTTCACTAGAAACTGGGCTATATTATACCAACATCAAGGCACCTGCAGTCTACACTGTCCTGAAGACAGTATTTAGAAGCTCTGAACTATTCTGTCTCTAGCATGACAGATTAGACCACCTAGGTCTTAGGATGATGAGAAATATAATCAACAATTCCCAAGGGTATAATATTAATGTAAAGAATTTCTCGAATCACGAAGATTTTGTGTGCCCTGCATATGCTACCGGGAAATTAATTACTAGACCCTCCACTCTGAAAGTGAAGGATGAAGTCCCTACATTCCTAGAACGCATTCATGGAAACATTTGCGGTCCCATTCAGCCTATTTTAGGGCCATTTAAGTATTTCATGGTGCTCATTGATGCTTCCTCGAAGTGGTCATATGTGGGTTTATTATCCACAAAAACCATGCTTTTCGCAAAGTTGATCTCGCAGATCATTCGCATCAGAAATGTGTTCCCTGATCATCACATCAAGTCCATCAGAATGGACAACGCCGGAGAATTTACTTCAAAGGCATTTGATGATTATTACATGGCGATGGAGATTGCAGTTGAGCATTCGGTACCGCATGTCCATACCCAGAATGGTTTGGCAGAGGCTTTAATCAAGAAAATTAAATTTATTGCCTGACCCCTTTTGCAGAATTGTAATTTGCCAGCTACATGTTGGGGACACGTAGTCCTACATGCAGCGAATCTCATCAACTTTAGACCATTGGCCTACAACATCCATTCACCTATGTAACTAGTGCAAGGGTCACCACTGAAAATTTATCATCTCAGGAGGTTTGGATGCAAGGTTTATGTACCTATACCCCCTCTGTAGCATACCACAATGGGCCCCCTCTGTAAGACTGGGATATACGTTGGTTATGAGACTGCATCCATAATCAGGTATTTGGAACCCATGTTAGGAGATTTGCATACCGCCCGCTTCGCTAATTGCATTTTTGATGAGAATAATTTCCCAACATTAGGGGGGAGGAAATCAACCCTTGATGAAAAATATTGGGAAATTACGTGGGAAGCCACGGGAATTCATGCACATGACCCGTGCACTAGTGAAACAAAGAAAGAGGTCCAGGTGATCATTGACTTACAAGCATTAGCAAACCAGCTGCCTGATCACTTTAGTGATTTGAAGAGCGTGACTAAGTCGCATGTGCCTGCATGCAATGCACCGGAGATGGTTGAAATACCAAAGAAAACAGAAGGTATCCCTAATCTCGTCCAGAGGCCTCAGAATAAAAGGACGAGAATTCCGGCTCCTCGAATCCCAAGTAACCAGGGACGCCCGACGAAAAAGGAAGGGCTTATCACAGCCGATTACTAAAGTCCCCCAGAACGAGAAGGAGAGCCAGTTGAGACCTGCAATTATAACGTTGAAATGAAAGAAGCAAGCTCCTACTTGGAGTCAGAATTTGAAATGAAAGATTGGACAAGACCAAATTTTGCTTAGGCCAGCAGCTTGAGCATGTCTCTGAAGGAATATTAGTGCATCAGTCGGCCTACACCCAGAAGGTGTTAGAAAGGTTTGGCTTTGAGAAGGCATATCCATCGAAAGTACTAATGATCGGGAGGTCTTTACAGCAAGAAAAAGATCCTTTCCGACCTAGGGAAGAGGGGGAGGAAGTCTTGGGATTGGAATTCCCATACTTGAGTGCAGTGGGAGCACTCATGTATTTAGCAAACTGCACTAGATCGGACATTGCATTTACCGTGAATCTATTAGCAAGGTATAGTGCAGAACCTAACAAAAGGTATTGGCAGGCAATAAAGGACATATTCCGATACCTCCAAGGAAGCAAGGACCTTGGAATATTCTACAGAAAGAATCAAGATCTGAACTTGATTGGCTATGCAGATGCCGGGTATCTGTCTGACCCGCATACCACAAGGTCACAAACAGACTATGTATTCCTGTGTGGTGGAACTGCAATTTCCTGAAAATCGTCCAAGCAAAGTCTCGTAACGACTTCGACGAACCACTCAGAAATTATAGCGTTGTATGAAGCCGCACGAGTGTGCGCTTGGCTCCGCCGAATGGTTCACCACATCCAGCAGTCATGTGGAATGAATATTGTGCAAACCCCCATAATTATCTATGAAGATAATGCAGCTTGTGTTGCACAAGTGCAGACGGGCTATGTGAAGAGTCATCTCACAAAGCACATCAACCCCAAGTTCTTCTATGCTCATGAATTGGAAAAGATGGACGAGATTAAAGTACTGCATACTAAGTCATGTGAAAATCTGGCAGATTTATTCACTAAATCACTCCCTGCATCTAGCTTTGAAAGGTACATGCGAGGAATTGGAATGATGAGACTTAGAGAAGTGCAGAATTCAGGGGGAGAATTCTCTCAAGCCCATTAGTAAATCTTGATTATGAAGATCAGGTACCCAAAGGAATAAGTCCTGAAGACTGAATGAAATTGGGTGAATTGTACTCTTTTTCCCTTAACGAGTTTTCCTGAAGTTTCTCGACCAAAGTTTTTAATGAGGCAATTCGTGCATCGCAGCATAACGTGTATCATGTACTCTTTCTCCAAAATTTTCCCACTAGGTTTTATGGAGTTTTAACGAAGCATGAACGTGTCGGATAAGTGCCCAAGGGGGAGTGTTAGGAAACCTGGGCCTGGGCCAGCAGTCCTGGCCCATGGTGGGCACCTCACCGAAGACTATAAATAGGGAGCTGTACCAGCATATTTTGTACACATGTAATCAGAAATTAATAAAGAAAGACCAGGAGTTCTCTCTACCTCTCTGTGTGATTTCAATCTATTATTCTATCTTTTGTGATTGATTCGTTTCGTTCTAAGCAGAGGAATCGATCGGACTGGTCGCCAGCGACGGTTCCTCAACACAACCCTCGGCGATAGCCAAGTTCATTTTTAACCTCCTTAACAATAAAACCGTTTAGAATAGTCTTTGAACTATTAAAGCCAGATCATAACCCCTCTTAACCAAAATGAGGGTGGTTGTGTTTGATGTGTCATCAACGTGTCAGTTGTTTTGACACATAAGCATATAACAATGAGTTGGTAAATTAAAAAAAATAAAGGGCCCAACACACATATCTTCTTCCTCTCTCCCTTCCCATCATCTTCTTCATCCCTCTTCTCTTATGCCGCCAACCATAGCCCATCTCCAAGCCGCTGTTGCTACCAGTCCCCTCTCCTACTCTTTCCTCTTTCTTCTTCATATCTCTTCTTCCATTGCCACATCTCACCTACCGTCACCACACCTCACTACAGCAATGAGGGTTCTCGAGTGTTCCAAGGCATGAGGCAATGAGGTGGTGCAGTTTGGAGTGGCACGAGAAGGTGGAGAAGATGAACAGGGTGCATGACGACGATGAGGATATGTGGTAGATCAATAGAGATGAGGTGAGCACGAGATGGTTCCGAGAACTAGGATCCCGTTTTAGGGTTGACGGTGGCGAAGGTGGATTGGAGAAGGCCAACGACGGCAATGTCCATGGTGGGTTGGTGGAGAACGACAACGACGCATTGAGGAGGGAGAGGAGAGGAAGGGAGGCTAGGGATAAATTCACTAAAGGGATGTGCACCTCGTGATGTGGGTGGTTCGGTGATAATATGATGGCAGCGACGATTCATCGAAGATGGCCACAATAATCTCGTTGTCGCCCTTTTCAGTTACTGTCACTGATCTCCAAAATCTGAGCCCTTGCTGCCTCTTTGCCCAAATCATGGTTTCATATACCTTACCTATGTCCTAATCCTCTTATAACCCTTCTTCCTCAGCCTCTTCCACGCCCGTAGCTCACCAATGCCATCACCACAACACCTTTCCCTATTTCTGCCGCTGGTGGCCTCAATACATGTAGCGTCACCTTAGCCTGTAGTGGCCACATTTGAAGCCCTCGCTTTCGCCTTCGTTTTCGTCTCAGCTCGCACTGGTAGTACCGGAAGCCCTCGCCAAGAAGATGCCAGCGGGAGAGAGGTGGAGGAGAGACCATGTGGCAACCGGACTTGGAGTCAGTAGGGCACAATACTAACTAGGATTAAGATGCCAGTGGTGATGCCATGTCACATGAAAACCACCCTGGTTTCTGTCGAGAGGGTTGTGTGATCCAATTTTGGGAGTTGAGGGTCCCGTTTTAGACGGTTTCATAATTGAGGTTGAAAATTGACCTAGGCCATAGTTGAGGGTTGAAATGTGGGCTTTTTCCAAAAAAAAATGTCCTCCTGGAACCACAAGCAAAAACTATGCTAGTAAATAAGACTTGAGAAGAACTTCTGTTAGGATTGCGTCTCTCGCTATTAACATTTGAAGTTTTTCATCTCAAAACAATATTTGCAGTTTTCAAGATCGAGTACTACTATGCTTTTGTTATTAGTGTAGCCTACAATGTGTGACTTTTCTTCATTTTAGGTGTTGCTCCAACATGCTTTTGGCTAAAATTGTATCGTAGCAGCTATTAGCAAGAAATTGTGAAAAAAATATAAAAACACCGTTATATTTTTATGAATAATACAAATGAATAAGGGGAAAAAGAAAAAGCAAAAAACCAAAATTAAAAAACCAACGCATTTTAGAAGCTAGAAGTAAAAGCCATTTGGAGCAGAGTTTTGGTACGAATGCTACTTGAATTCCTTAGACAAAATATACTCATGTGGTAAAAACATGCCAAGCTATCTACGTAGCTCGACACCACAAGTTAATTGCTAAGGGTCATTTTGAAACATATATATTTCATAGGAAAAGAGTTTAGTCATGGGAATATGGGAAAATCTCACCTAAATATGAGAAATATTTATGTGTTCTGAACAGGACATAAGTTTCACTGTAAGATGACGCCTACTAATAACTAATAGTAGTTACTCGTGCAATACTAGAGTAATGAATAGTTACTAAACTCACTCCTGTGTGTTGCAACACACACGCCAACGTAGGCCCACCCACCTTATCCCTTTGCAACTTCGTGTGACCTCTAGATCGACCATGAAACTCTCTCCCCTTCTCTCAACCTCTAGATCGGGTGCCCTCCCATTTCATTTTTTTTCTCGTCGCTCTCTCTCTATCTCTCTCTTCCTTCTCCTGACCTCCAGATCGGGCATGTTGGCATGTGGCCATGCGAGGCGGTGTGAGTGCTTTTAGTGAGCTGCCATGAGGCCAGGGGCCGTGTGCGGCGGTTTGTGAGGTTGTGTATGGGGCCTCTGCTTGAAAGGTGAACGCCTAACTTGGGCCGTGTGCGGCGGTTTGTGAGGTTGTGTATGGGGCCTCTGCTTGAAAGGTGAACGCCTAACTTGAAAGTTGAATTTGGATTGGAAGTCCTCGATTGAATGCTTTTGGATCTCATCTTTTTAATAGTTTTTTGTTCGAAAGTTGGATCCCAAATGAAAAGTTTGAATTTCCAATGAAAAATATTCGTTTACCGAATGAAAATATTTAAATCTCACACTTGAAAGTCTCGATTATGAAAGTGTTGAATCCAAACCAAAAGTTTGACTCTCGATTGAATGCCCTACAATTGAAAGTTTCCAATCTAGATTGAAAAGCTCTCGAGTTTTTTTGAAGGTGTATTAAATGTTTAGTTGAAAACGAAAGTTTTTGGGTAGTTTTTTTTTAATTGAAAAGGGGTTTTTAGTTGAAAGGGGAGAGGAAGGTGGAAGGGAGGGGAGGATGGAGGGGGAGGGGGAGGGAAAGATTCTGACCGCCATTGTTAGAGCGTGCGTCGCACGTTGCTCATGCTTAAAATAGCAGCCCAACTTGCTAAATATGTATGTGTGAATGAGAATCCAAATTGCAATTTTCGATCACCCATTCTTTTTCTCAAGAAATCATAACCTATTTCTAACATCTAGGCAAACCATTCTCCTCTATTGTCTTCTTCCTCCTCCTCAAATACCAAATATTTGTTCTCCTTGTCTCCTCCCCTTAAAATGCTTAACTAGGCTCTTCTTGAAGGTCTATCACTGGCCCCTCTCCCTGCCTTGCTCTCCGATGGCTCACTAGCACTGAGTGGGTGGGGGACTCACTCCTCATGGGATGATGGGAGAGTATTACTTAGAAAGTAGTTATTTCTTACTTGAAATAGCCTCCTACTCCTTTTGCCTTCCTTTGTCCTCTCTAGTGTCCTCATAGTCATCAAAGTTGCTACTGACAGGAACTTTCCTAGCATATCCCCTTCCTCTTTAGTTTAAATCTACTCCCTTTGTGGCTATGGTGTGGTTTTTACTAGCCTTGTAGTCCAGGTCCTTGTCGCCATTTTTCCTAATTTCCTAGCAAGCTGTTTCACTCATTGATTTGATCTGATGTCTCTCTCCGATCTACCTCCACAAGCTTCCACTAAACCTTAGGATCTAGGGATAATCCCCAAACTTAAAGCACTATTGGAATTTTTTAGTGTATCTGGAGAGGAAATGACTGGATTGCCTCTTGTTGTCACCTTATGGCCCATGTTGTCCTCTCCTGACCCTGGCGACATTGAAGGTGACATTGTAGGCGACGCGGCGGCCCATCGTCACTGGCAGCGAAATTAACATGCCATTTTCCAACCAGTTTCTCTTCTTCTTTGCAGCTTCGTCCTGTAGCTTGCCTTGGTTTATTGGTAACTCCCCTCTCATATGTGTTTTATTGGTTTATTTTGTGTTCAATGCGAGTAGAAATAAATGGAGTAGCATGCCCCTAACTCAATTTTCTTTTTGCATTTTGATTGGAGTTGATCTGGAGAGGGCGTTTATAATAGCTATTAGAGTTTCGCCGTGCATTGCATGGTGTGATGATCGAAGGCAATATGTAGTTGATCGTCAAGATCTGGAATGGGTCATCAATGGTGGCTGCACATTGGATATGCTACAGACACAGTTGTGGTAGAGGACAACTTGGGACCATGTTAAGAAGCCCATTTCTTCTACAATGATAGGAGCACTGGTTCAATAGAAAGGGTCCACCACTCCTTTAAGCTATTGCAGGCATTCAATGACTGATGGTAGGTCAAATGGATTTGTTTTTTTTGTTGAAATTATGGGTACTCATGGTAACCAATTGAGCTAGCACAGTGCCAACAACTGCAATAGCTGGACCCTCTATTCCACCTACAACACCAGTAATCCAAGAAGCTGTGAGTAGAGATAGTGTGTGGTCCTTAGAAGGTTTGGTGGATTGGCCAACCTTTTAGGCTGCTCAAGCCTATGATCAGGAGGAGAGGGATGTTCCTATGAGCGAGAAGAAAATGTATGTTCTTCTAGGGTTGAGGGATGAGGATGCAATAACTACTGATGATGTTAGTGCTGCTACTGATGATGATGCTCAAAATGATGACACTGATGGTGCAGCTATCCCAGTGGATGATGGCATACCCGAGGAGATGCACATTATGTATGACAAGGATAATCCTAGGATTGAGCTTGGTGACACTTTGTCATTAATGGATGCCTACAGAATGGCCATTAGGCAGTATGCCATAAATGAGTTTTATATGGCCACAAAGAAATCGACCCAATCAGGTTGTGGGCTCCTGTAGAGATGAAGAATGCCCTTGAAAGATTGTAGCTCACAGGTTGCTAGGTAATAGAACTATCAGGGTACTAGTACTTTTGCATGCAATAATTTTAGTAGTACCAGTCCTTGCTCTTATACTGAACTCTTTATTTATTTTCTACAGGTAAACAAGCTAGTTGGTCCTCACACATATGTGTCAAGCAGCAAGATCAAAAGTTATATGGCATCTCAGGCTTGGGTGGCAAAAATAGGGCTATAAATATCCTGAGGAGAACTCCTGCCATGGGAGTAAAGGAGCTGCAGGATTAGTATAATGTTATAATTGGATATGAAATGGTTTGGAAGGGGAGACAGAGCAGTTGATGAAATTCATGGCAAGTAAGAAGAAAGCTTTCAGCTGTTGTACAACTTCAAGCTGAGATCGTGCTGACAAGTGTTGTAGAGAGAAACAAAAAAGAGTGAAATGTAATGTGTACTTTCATAGTTTCTTTACTGCATTTTGGCCCTGCATTGAGGGTTTGTGAATGGTTGCATATCATATCTTAATATAGATTTAACTGCCCTAAATGGCAAGTGGAATGGGCATTTAGCTACAATGACAGCTCTAGAGGGCATAACTAGATGTTTCCAGTAACTTTTGGTTTCATTGATGTTGAAACTGAGGATAATTGGATATGGTTCATGACACAACTGAAAAAGGCAATAATTGATCCTCCTATGTTGGCAGTGTGCATAGATGCTTGCAAGGGACTAGAAAATGTAGTGAAGGAGGTGTTCCCACAAGCTGAGCAGAGGGAGTATTTCAGACATCTCATGCTTAATTTTGCGAAGAAATTCCATCCAATAGAGGAATCCAGACTCCACCTAGGTTAGGGCCTGCTAAGAAGATGTCTCCTAGGAGGAGGAAGACCTAATGTTGGGAAATTGGCAAGGGCAAGTGCATCTTTTGTGCTTTTTCAAAGACAGTTTCCAAAAGTATGTTACTTTGTAATGGGTTTGTGTGAGATATAAACTCACTTGGTTGCTTTCTATACTA
The DNA here is from genome assembly GCA_036346575.1 of Dendrocalamus sinicus. Lineage (NCBI taxonomy): Eukaryota > Viridiplantae > Streptophyta > Magnoliopsida > Poales > Poaceae > Dendrocalamus > Dendrocalamus sinicus. The sequence goes on along the minus strand of CM070669.1, from coordinate 11,618,424 downwards.
CCTGATAGTGTCCTTACTACATGTCTGTGAGAACCTATTTGGAACACTGCAATTTGCGCCGGGGGGGGTGGGGGTAACATTGTAGGATCAGAAATGGCAACAGAGGGGGGGTGAATGGTGCCAGAAGGTCTATGTGCAGACCTAAAGCTGTTGTTGGGCTTGACTTCTACAGAGGAGCGAGTTAAAGCACCAGCAACATGCTGATCTCGCTATAGGTAGCTATCTCAACGGGGGGAAACGAGATCTACCCTTAGGACGGCGAATATCACGACTAGAGGCAAATCGAGGACGATGAAGGACCGAAATGGGTTGCTCTATGATGGGAGGATGCCTCAAGATCATTTGATTGATTTCCCCTAGAGCAAACTTCAATTAATTCCATAATTTGGTTTTTGAGCTCTCTCTGTTCGTGAGTTGCATTTTCTAGGGTTTTGGTGAAAACGAGATTTTCTTGTTGAGATGGCTTGAGATTTGGCTTGAGGAGTCCAGAGGCTATCTAATAGCTATCCTCAAAATTTCATAGCCAAAGGACCAACGGTTTAGGAGTAATTTGGATTTTTGAGTTTTCTCTGAAGTTTTCCCTGAATTGCTAGGGTTTTGATTTAAATCTTGATTCCCTTCTTGGCTTGAGCTGAAATTTGATCTGGGCTATCCCTTGACTATTGCTATCTTACTTGCAAAATTTCATAGTCAATGGATCATGGATTCAATGGGAATTATGAGTTTTAGTGCTGCTCACTGATATTTTCAGGTTTTGCCCCATATTCTGAAGTTCTTGTGGTCTTGTGTGTTGCCCTTGTTTTTTGAAGTCTCTAGGTTATTTGGTACAAGGTCTTAGCCTTGTGGTAAGAAAAGATTGGAGGAATTTCATCTCTCATTTTCAATTTGTGGGTGATCTGAAATTTTATTGCTGCAGATTTCAGGCAAAAAACTGCTGCTGTTTACTGCTGTTTTCAGCACTACTTTGCTGCAGTTTTCAGCCACAAGTTGCTGCAGATTTCAGACAAAAACTGCTGCTATTTACTGCTGTTTTCAGCACTACTTTGCTGCAGTTTTCAGCCACAAGTTGCTGCTGATTTCAGCCAAAAACTGCTGCTGTTTACTACTGTTTTCAGCACTACTTTGCTGCAGTTTTCAGCCCCTTCCAGCTGCAGTTTTTAGCTGAAATTGCTGCTGTTTCCATCATCTATTTGCTGCTGTTTTCAGCAGTCAAAATCAGCAATTTGAGGTGCAGTTTTCAGTCCATTTGTGGTGCTGTTTTCAGCCAATTGAAGTGCAGTTTTCAGTCCATTTGAGGTGCTGATTTCAGCCAATTGAGGTGCACTTTTCAGTCCAAGTCCATTCTATTTTTTTTGCCTTCAATTTTCAGCAGAAATCAGTCCTGTTAGGGCAGCATTAGTTTCTCTTGTTGTATGCCCTGTTTGGAGCTTGTCTTCCAGTGATATGTCTCCTTTTTGAGCAAAGTTTGGTTGTATGGTAACAAGACCTTTCAGTGAGCGTGTTTCAACTGTTTCATAGCTTTTGTAGCTATTGGAAGAGTAGAGTTCTTGTGAATACTTTGAGGGGAATTCTGAAGAGGTCGACATTCACCCCCCCCTCTGTCGCCATTTCGGTCCTTCAATTGGTATTAGAGCCGGTTAGCTCTTTTCAATAGATCTTAACCGGTCTCAAGAGCCATGGCGACGGACAAGTACTCGACCAAGCCGCCCGTGTTCGATGGCATCGATTACCCCTTCTGGAAGAGCCGAATCGAAACATACATCCAGGCTCAGGGGTATGCCATCTGGCGCAAGGTCAAGGTCCAGTTTGTTGTTCCTGCCGATGAGAACATCAATGCCGGGAACATGGCTGATGTTGAGGCAAATGCAAAGGTAAGGAACATCATCATCCAGGGTTTGAGTCATAGCGAGTTTGACCGCATATCTCACCTGTCGTCCGCCTACGACATCCGGGTGACCCTCGGCGCATACCATGAGGGCACCACCCGGATCAAGACGATTCGGCAGACCGGTTCAAGCGTGAATACAACAAATTCGAGATGCTTCTTGGTGAGTCCACGACGAGTGCTTTTCGCGATTTCACAAAATCTTGAGCAACCTCCGGCGGTCGGTCTCACATACCCCGACTCGGACAACGCCGTCGGATGCTCGCGGCACTCGATCTGCGTGTTTGGGAGATGAAAGTGACCACCATCAAAGACACGACAGACCTCTCGACCACGACTCTTGACGCGCTGTACTCGCGCCTCAAGACTCACGAGATTGACGTTGTCTCGTCGGTCGAAGTCACGGTCGATGGCTTTGGTCACCAATCCAGTTTCTTCTTCCGGGCTTTCTTCTGATTCTTCTTGCGGTTTCTCCCTCGCTGCTCTCTGTGACATAACTGATGATCAGTTAGAGCAGTTTGCGGATGATCAGCTGGCCCTCCTAGCCCGAAGGTTTTCCCATGCCTACAAGGGTAGGAGAGACAGAAAGAGGGGAGGACCCGTGATTTACTTCGAGTGTGGTGGCCCCAACCACATCCGAGCAAACTGCCCCAAGCTGGAGAGGGGCAAGAACGACTACGGCGGTTCGGGCAAGAACAACTACACCGACAAGAATCGCAATAAGAAGCCTCTAGCTCAGACGCCGGGAAAGAAGAAGTTCCGCAACTTTGGCTAAGCCAAGAAGCTCTTCCACCGCGTCCTCACCGCATTCGACGACCTCGACCTCAGCGAGGTGGAGGGATGGAGCGACGACGATGAGGCGGGTGACCAAGTGCCCAAGGATGGCGGCGACGACTTCTCCGGCATGTGCTTCATGGCCCTTGAGGGCGAGATCAGCGACAGCGAGCTGTACTCCGACTCGGATGAGGTACTCCCTTCTTATGACCAGCTAAATGATGCTTTTCTTAAGCTAGGTGGATTTCATGCTAGAGCTAGGTCTAGGTGTACCGAGTTAGAGAAGGAAGTAGATAGACTGTCACGGGAGATTACTTCACTTAGATCTGCTCCCTCCCGTGACTATTGTGATACATGCCCTGCTTTGCTTGGAGACATGGAGAAACTAAGGACCTCTCATGATAGTTTGTCTTCTGAGCTTGATGTGCTTAAGGTGGAGAATGTTAGTCTGCTTGCTGAGTTAGAGTTGAGTAGGATGGTCATTACCCTACTTACTACCGATGAGACTACTTCTCCCACCTCATGTGAAAATAAGGACATTCTTTGCTAGAGGATCTTATTCCATGCTCCGGATCTGCCCGAGCCTTGTGAAAATTGTAATAATTTAAAGATGAACCTAAAGCAGGCGAGATCACAAAATCTCGAGTTATATGCTTGGTTGTGTGAGCCAACTACCTCTTGCTCAAACTGTCCCAAACTTATGCTGAACTTGAATCTGTCTCCAGCGGTTTCAAGAATTAGTTGATGACAACAATAGATTGGCTCAAAGCGCTTCTAAGGACCTGTTAGCTCACGTTGCATGAATCAGTAACAAACTAAAACTTGACATGATTGCCTTGGAGGAAAAATATGTGAAGCTAACTAAGGACCAACTAGAGAAGCCACCAACTTTCTTTGTGATGTGATTGTTGAGGAGGGGGAGAAGCCCCAGGGTAAGGATGAGATGCTTAGCGACGTGAACCAACCTGCTAGCAGTAGGACTGTCCATTCTGAGTCGGCTGTGTGTGCACAAGCCATTCGTTCCTCTGCTATTGGTTCTTCATCTGCTTCCTTACCTCCTGCTGTTCCCTCTTCCCCCTGCTCTTCTTGCACCTCTCTCTTTCGGGAGTGTCAGTACCTTATGAACACTCTCGAGAGATTTGTAGGCGGCAAAAAGAAGCTTAATCTTATTCTAGAGCAATCCAAGATTTGCAAGTTCAATCAAGGTCTAGGATATAATTTCTATGAGGATATGAGGAAGCATCCACCTGCTATTCTCCGACCCATCGTAGGAGGTGTGATCGAGGTTGAGCCCAGATCAGATGAGGTTAAATTTAAATCAGCGGGCTTTGTCCAAGGTATCTCGGCAAGAAGGTGATTCCACCTGTTGCCGGCCTCTCGGAAGCGAAGCCTCTTCGTGCTACTTCCACTTCTCAGAAGGTGAAGTACCACTGCACCTTCTGTCAGAAGGATGGGCACTCGATTGAGAGATGCTTCAGGCGCGCCAAGATTACGCGAAGAGACCATGCAGAGGCACTTAGGCGTATTCAGGGTCAGCCCCAGATCCTGAGTGCACCTAAGACTAGCACGAGGTCCGTGTTTGCTTCGACGGGTTTGGGCGCATCGAGGACTTGGTTTTTTCGAGTCTTCGGTTTTCGTCCTCATGCTGCTCCGGTCATGACTTCCGCCGTCCCGAGGGTAGATCTCGTTTCATCCATCGAGATAGCTACCGCGGCGTGATCGACATGTTGCGGTGTTCGACTCGCTCTCCGTAGCGATTGGACCCGCAGCGGCTTTCAGTGCGCGCCACGCACCTTTTGCTTTGTGGAGTGACAGAGAGCGTAGGGTACATAGAGGTCAGTCGTGCTTGACTACTTCATCTGCTCGACGTGTTGTTCAGTATTGGGTGCCAAAATCTCTCTTGATTTACCCTAGTACTGAGACTTTACTCTCTACTTGACTCAAGTTCGCCGGGCAGGGAAGGGAAAAGTTTGGCTTGTAGACTCCGGATGTTCACGACACATGACCGGAGACTCCTGTTGGTTTTCTTCCCTTGCCCGTGCTCCAGGTGATGAGACGATCACCTTCGGAGATGCTTCATCTGGGCGCGTCATCGCCATAGGTACAGTGCGCATTAATGATTCTTTCATTTTAAAAGATGTAGCCTTGGTTAGTAAGCTGCAGTATAATTTGCTGTCAGTTTCTCAGCTTACCGATGACGGTTTCGAGGTGAGCTTTAAGAAAAACAATTGCAAAATTCTTGATTCTTCGGGGAGTCTGGTTTGCGGGATTTCTCGTTTTGGGAGGATCTTTCGTGCTGATTTTTCTGAGTCTTCTGGCGATCCTCTCAGGTGTTTAGTTGCTTCTAAGTCCCGCGATCTCTTTTTCTGGCATAGGAGAATTGGTCATATAGGCTTTGACCATTTGACTCGAGTTAGCGGTCACGATCTCATTCGTGGTCTGCCGAAACTCAAGATGGTCAAAGATCTTGTTTGCACTCCATGCCGACACGGCAAGATGGTTGCCACTTCTCATCCTCCGGTCACAGTTACTATGACCGATGCACCGGGACAGCTGCTCCATATGGACACGCAGTTGGACCGGCTCGAGTCTTGATCAGCGGGAGGAAGTGGTATGTTCTTGTTGTGGTCGATGACTTCTCGAGGTATTCTTGGGTGTTTTTCTTAGCCTCGAAGGATGAGACATTTTCACATTTCCGAGGTCTTTTCAGTAGGCTTTCCGTTGAGCTCCAAGGTGCCTTACGAGCGATCCGTAGTGACAATGGCACGGAGTTCAAGAATTCCTACTTTGAGAGTTTCTGTGGTGAGACAGTTGTAGAGCACCAGTTCTCTTCTCCATACGTCCCTCAGCAGAATGGCGTTGTGGAGAGGAAGAACCGTACCTTGGTCGAGATGGCCAGGACAATGCTTGATGAGTACTCTACACCGCGGAAGTTTTGGGCTGAGGCTATAGCCACCTCGTGCCATGTCTCAAATCGAGTTTTTCTGAGGGCACACTTGCATCGCACTTCTTATGAGCTGAGATATGGGCGAAAACCTAGCGTCTCTCATTTTCGTGTGTTTGGTTGCAAGTGCTTTGTTTTGAAGTCCGGGAACCTAGATAAGTTCGAGTCACGTTCTTGTGACGGGATCTTTCTAGGCTACTCGACTTCTTCGCGGGCTTATAGGGTGCGGAGGCTGCGAGTCTAGCAAAATGGTAGAGACTCGTGAGGTGACCTTTGATGAGGCGGTCCGGGACTAGGCACGATATCTCGAGTTCTTTAGAGCATCCGAGACCATCTTCGTGAATGATGAGGACGATGGAGACGACGGTTGTCTACCGATCTCGCCCTCATCCACCCCTTGAGGTGCCGTCTTCCACCGCACCTCAAGGCGATCAACCCATGTCTTCTGCTTCTTCTGGAGCTAGTGGCTCTGTTCCTACCTCGTCAGCTCACGAGGTAGAGGCCGCTTCTTCATCTCATCCGGAACCTCCTAGACATATCCGTAAAGCTCATCCTTTGAGCGGATCATTGGAGACCTTTTCAAGCGTGTTACCCGCTCAAAATCGGCTTATCTCAATTCTGTCTCCATTCTCGCTTTCATTGCCTCCTTTGAGCCCAAAGATGTTTCTCATGCTTTATCCGATGAGTCTTGGGTCGATGCCATGCATGAGGAGCTAGAAAACTTCGAGAGGAACAAGGTGCAGTCGCTTGTCGAGCCCCGCGAGGTCACAATATTATTGGGACTAAGTGGGTGTTCAAGAACAAGCAGAGCGAGGATGGAGTGGTTATTCAAACAAGGCTAGACCGGTAGCTCAAGGGTTCTCCCAGTTGAGGGTCTAGATTTGAGGAGACCTTTGCCCTGTAGCTAGACTTGAAGCCATTAGAATCCGCTTGCCTTTGCAGCTTCTAAAGGTTTCAAGTTTTACAGATGGACGTCAAGAGTGCCTTTCTCAATGGCTTTATTGAGGAAGAGGTCTACGTCCAAACGACCTCGTGGTTTGAAAACCCCAAATACCCAAACCATGTCTTCAAGCTTTCCAAAGCTTTGTATGGACTTAAGCAAGCCCCTAGAGCTTGGTATGAGAGGCTTAAGTCCTACTTGTTAAGTCACTGTTTTGAGATGGGTAAAGTTGACAAGACCTTGTTCATTTGCAGGCATGGCATCGACTTTTCTGCTCGTCCAAATCTATGTCGATGACATTATCTTTGGCGGCTCTTCCCATACTGTTTCACGGTTCTCGGATGTCATGAGCACCGAGTTTGAGATGAGTATGATGGGGGAGTTGACCTTCTTTCTTGGCTTCCAAATCAAGCAGTCTCGGGAGGGTACATTTCTTCATCAAGGAAAGTACACTCGTGACCTCTGAGACGCCGACATGAGCGATGGTAAGCTTGTGTCGACTCCCATGGCTTCTACTGACCTATCTTGACCTGAATGAGGATGGCGAGCGATTGATCGAAAGAGTTGAAGTATGATCGGCTCCCTTCTTTACCTCATCGCCTCGAGACCGGACATACACTTCTCCGTGTGTGCGTGTGCTCGTTCGAGTTTCTCCTCGCGTATCTCACCGCCAAAGCGTGAAGCGCATCTTCGGTACCTTCGAGCTACTATTGACTATGGTATACGGTACTCTTCCTCATCTGTCTTTCCTTGAGAGCCTTTTCGGATGCGCACTTTCTTGGTCAGAGGATAGATAGGAAGAGCACTTCCGGCACCTGCCAGTTCATTGACACTTCTCTCGTTTCCTGGTCTTCGAGGAAGCAGTCCGATGTTGCACAGTCCACTGCAGAGGCCGAGTACGTTGCTGCAGCCAGGTACTTTGGATGGTTTCGACTCTGCGGGACTTTGGGTTAGCCTTAGACAGTGTTCCACTCTTTTGTGATAACACGTCTGCTATCAACATTGCTAAGAACCCAACGCAGCACTCTCGGACCAAGCATATTGATATTCGCTTCCACTTCCTTAGAGACCATGTAGAGAAGGGTGACGTAGTGCTCCAGTTTGTGGAGAGTGACCACCAGTTGGCTGACATCTTCACCAAGCCTTTGGATAGTTCGAGGTTTTCAGCTCTGCGGGGAGAGCTTGGGGTGGTTTGTCCTTATGGACTATAGTGAGGGGGAGCTTTGTGCTTTACTGCTTTACTAATTTGATTATGCTTCTGTCTCATTTCTGTTGCATTGCATTTGCGGGTGCTTTGGGGTTAGTCCGTCTAGCATAGGTTAGAGCGGTCTTCTCCTCTAGCTGTTTAGACTCCTTGCTCTTATCTTATGACCTAGGATTCTGCTCTATTAGCCGCTTTTCTTCTCTCACTAGGTTGAGCCCACTCACTGCTTTCAGGTTCTAGCAAGGGTCGGGCCACCCTTGGGTAGACAGGGTACGTGTTTCTCCCTAGTGAGGTAGATTACCGGACTAATAGTCCTAGTGTCATATGGGGTAGATGAGAGTCAGTCTGAGCCATAGTATCCTCTATATCTTATCTATGCTTTAAGGACTATCTGTTTGCTGTTTTCTTTCTCAGCTTCTCGTTTTTATTGCTTTGGTTCAGGGGGAGTTCATTTGGGAGCTTCTGAAGCTTAATATTGACTTAACTCAACTTGAACTAAAAGTTGCATCTAATGTTGAGGGGGAGCTGGACTTTCTTGCATTTTCAGCATTCTAGCATTATAATCAATCTGCATTGAGCCTTGATTATTATCCTGTTATGACATGCTTCAATGCTTTACACCTTGCCATGACTTGTGCTTAGCTTGCTAGATTTATCATGACTTCATATGTGTAGACTATCTTTCTGCCATGATAAGTTAATTAAAATTGCTCAACTTAAATTAAAACTTGTCATGTTAGCACTCGAGATTAGTCTTGCTTGAGCTATCCCTTTATGATTCATGCCATGTCAAATAGGCTGAGTTGAGTCTTGAATATAGGTTGAATCTTAGATTGAGCTATTTTAGCATCTTGATACATCATGAGTTAGCACAATCTGTTAAAAAGCAAAAGGATCTCTTTTATGTGCGAAAAACCGATTTCACCAATTCTTTCTCATGAGACGGCTTGCCATTGCACTAGGCATGAACTCGGGGAGTTTTGGATGACTGGACTATCTTCTTAAGCTTCTCGCTTGGAGTAGTCGCATAAGGCTTGAGATCTAGCACATGATAAAATTTTTGGTTGGAAATAGCTATAAGCTTTAAAAGAAAATATATCAAATGTGCAAGATTTGCTTAATCACCTAAAGATGAAAAGTGCTTAACCGAATGATAAACTCTTGAGCTTGTAGCACTCTAATTGACTCAACACTAGCTTCTTGTTTCCGCTAGCTTCTCGACATGGCTCGAGTCATCCTTAGATATCTCTAGTTAGACTTTGCTCATTGATGACTTGACTTGCTCACTAAATGCATTACATTTCAGATTGTCATCTTTGTGCTCTAGCTGGTTTATATATATGTTGTCATGATCTAGATAGCGTTTTTTTAGTTATGGCTTGGTGTATTACATTATGGTCAATATGGATAACTCTCATGGCTCTAAATGCTTAAATAAACAAACTTCAGCCATATTCATCCATTGACATATCATATTCTCTCTATTGTATCTTGATGTGTTTATTGCCAAAAGGGGGAGAATAGAGAAGAAAAAGTCTGTTGGGAATAATTTGCAGCTTTGGAGATCAATTTGCTCTTTCAGTTGTTGCTCTAGTGTTCCTTCTGTCGACATGGCCATTAGCTTCATTCTCTTCTTTGGACCATGTTGGATTCTTCAAAATCAAACTCAACTTCATGTTTTTTCTGAGTTTGTCAATATACTCATCAAGGGGAAGATTGAGAGACCAGGTGGTCGTGACTCCATGTGGATGATGAGTAATTGACAAAGGTTTAGGATAGTCGAGTTTGGTTTGAGTGGTTCGGAGTCGAGCCATTGCGTGGCGCAATCGGGCTCGGTCGGACTTTGGTCAAACTTGGTCATTTGGGCTTAGGATGTATATTCTAATGTTTGACGAGTTTGGACTTCGCGTGGTAAGTGTGATGGTATTTACGCTTTCATGTGTCGAGTGGTGCTATTTGACGTGTTTTCTTGTGCGTGTGACCGCGGGACGTCGAGTTGGAGTCGTGGCGAGACACGGTGGACGGACTAGGCGCAGTTGCGCCGAGGTCGAACGGTCGGGATGTGTCGAAGACGATGTGGACTCGAGGTGGTTGCGCGGCGCACGAGGCAAGGAGCGCGAAGCTTCGGAAGGTGCGGGAGAGGCGATCGGAAATTCGCAAGGTCGCACGAGCGGGAGCGGGCTCCGTTGGACGTAGCGGGCGTAACGGGGCGGAGACCCGTTAGCCAAGTACTATAAAAGGAGAGGAGGGGCTGCATGCCCACTTGAGCACTTGTGAGAGAATTAGGGTTTTAGAGTCAAAAGAGGCTTTGATGGCTTGCTTTGGCTTTAGGCTTTAGTTGGTGAGAATTGTGGCAGTGGCAGAGTAGTGCTCCCTCTGTCCTCTACGATGGTTTCAATGTGAGACTCCTCTCTTTGTGTGTTCTTCCTCCCAAGAAGTGGTGAGATTCTTGGTGTTCTTGAGGATTGAGAGGGAGGTAAGAGAGTGAGAGACTTGTAATCACACCTTGTCCTAATGTCCATGCGTATCGAGACTCATCTGTACTCCTTTTGATTCAATGAATGAAAATCTGGAGTTTGGATTTCTCTGTTCGTAGCCTCTGTTCTTCGTTTCCCTCTTTGCAAGATTTCTTGATTTTCGTTGTTTTGAGTTCTTACTTGCTGGGAAGGCCCAAAATGGGTTGCTCTATGATGGGAGGATGCCTCAAGATCATTTGATTGATTTCCCCTAGAGCAAACTTCAATTAATTCCATAATTTGGTTTTTGAGCTCTCTCTGTTCGTGAGTTGCATTTTCTAGGGTTTTGGTGAAAACGAGATTTTCTTGTTGAGATGGCTTGAGGAGTCCAGAGGCTATCTAATAGATATCCTCAAGATTTCATAGCCAAAGGACCAACGGTTTAGGAGTAATTTGGATTTTTGAGTTTTCTCTGAAGTTTTCCCTGAATTGCTAGAGTTTTGATTTAAATCTTGATTCCCTTCTTGGCTTGAGCTGAAATTTGATCTGGGCTATCCCTTGACTATTGCTATCTTACTTGCAAAATTTCATAGTCAATGGATCATGGATTCAATGGGAATTATGAGTTTTAGTGCTGCTCACTGATATTTTCAGGTTTTGCCCCATATTCTGAATTTCTTGTGGTCTTGTGTGTTGCCCTTGTTTTTTGAGTCTCTAGGTTATTTGGTACAAGGTCTTAGCCTTGTGGTAAGAAAAGATTGGAGGAATTTCATCTCTCATTTTCAGTTTGTGGGTGATCTGAAATTTTATTGCTGCAGATTTCAGGCAAAAAACTGCTGCTGTTTACTGCTGTTTTCAGCACTACTTTGCTGCAGTTTTCAGCCACAAGTTGCTGCAGATTTCAGCCAAAAACTGCTGCTGTTTACTGCTGTTTTCAGCACTACTTTGCTGCAGTTTTCAGCCACAAGTTGTTGCAGATTTCAGCCAAAAACTGCTGCTGTTTACTGCTGTTTTCAGCACTACTTTGCTGCAGTTTTCAGCCACAAGTTGCTGCAGATTTCAGCCAAAAACTGCTGCTGTTTACTGCTGTTTTCAGCACTAATTTGCTGCAGTTTTCAGCCCCTTCCAGCTGCAGTCCTCCTGACTTTGAGGGGAATTCTGAAGAGGTCGACATTCACCCCCCCCTCTGTCGCCATTTCGGTCCTTCAATTGAAATTAGAAAACTAGAAAAGCCAAGTCCTCAATGCTGCACAAACACATCAAGTTGATCAACTCTAGACCTCGTGCTTGTCTTAGGTGCACTCAAGGTCTGGGGCTGACCCTGAATACGCCTAAGAGCCTGAACACGGTCTCTCCGCGCGATTTTGGCGCGCCTGAAGCATCTCTCGATCATGTGTACATCCTTCTGACAGAAGGTACAATGATAATTCATCTTCTGAGAGGTAGAAATAGCATGATGGGGCTTCGCCTTCTGAGAGGTCGAAGCAACAGGTGTTACCACCTTACTGTCAGAGATCCGTTCGACAAAGCCCGCAGATTTGAACTCAACTTTTTTGCTTCTGGGCTTAACCTCGATCACACCTGCTACTATGGGTCTGAGAATAGCAGGTGGATGCTTCTTAACATCCTCAAGAAAATCATATCCCAGACTTTGATTGAATTTGCAAATCTTTGACTGGTCTAGAATAAGATTCAGCTTCTTCTTGCCTCCAACAAATCTCTCAAGAGTGTTCATAAGATACTGACACTCCTAAAAGAGAGAGGTGCAAGAAGAGCAGGGGGAAGAGGAGATAGCAGAAGGTAAGGGAGAAGAACCAACAGCAGAAGAAGGAATGGCATGTGCACGCACAGCCACCTCAACATTGAGGTCTTCGCAAGGAATATGAGGGACAGTCCTACTTCTAGCAGTTTGGTCCTCGTGCCTAAGCGTCTCTACCACTTCCTTGGGCTTCTCCCCCACACCAGCACACACAGCACAAGCAGATTGTGGCTTCACTAGAAGATCCTTAGTTAGCTTCACACATTTTTCATCTAATGTATTCAAGTCAGATTTTAGTTTTTCACAGTTATTGCATGGTGAGCTAACAGGGTCCTTAGAAGCATATTGAGCTAATTTGTTACTGTGATCAATCATCTCTTGAAACTGTTTTGAGATAGACTCAAGCTTAGCAATCAACTTGGGACAGTTCATACATGAATCAATGGGTTCTAGCAGAAAAGCTTGTAACTCAGCAATTTTATGATCTACCTTCTTTAGGTTCATTTTTCAAATTATTGCAGCTTTCACAAGTTTTAGGCAGATCGAGAAGCATAGTATAAAGACCTCTAAAAGCATTGTCCTTATCCTCACATGAGGTGCATGAAGTAGTCTCAATAATAGTAGATGAAAGAACAACAGTCCTAGTCATCTCTAATTCAGCTAACAGACTAACATTCTTCACCTTAAGCAAATCTAGCTCAGAAGTCACACTATCATGAGAGGTCCTTAGCTTCTCCATATCACCAACAAAGAGGAACATACATCACATTCGTCACGGGAGGGAGCAGATATAAGTGAAGTAAGCTCCCGTGATAATCTCTCTACTTCCTTCTCCAACTCACTACACCTAACTCTAGATCTAGGATAAAATTTTTCTAGCTTAAGAAAAGCATCATTGAGCTGGTTATAGGAAGGATATACCTCATCAGAGTCAAAGTAGAGCTCGCTGTTGCTGATGTCACCCTCAAGGGCTATGAAGCACATGCCGATGAAGTCGTCGCCGTCCTTGGGATCTTGATTATCCTTCCCATCGTCGTCACTCCACCCCTCCACCTCGCTGAGATCGATGTCGTCGAAGGCGGTGAGGAGCGATGGAAGAGCTTCTTGGCTTTGCCAAGGTCGCGGAACTTCTTCTTTTTGCCTGGGGGCTTCTTGTTACGGTTCTTGTTGATGTAGTCGTTCTTGCTCGAACCGCCGTAGTTGTTCTTGCCCTTCTCCAGCTTGGGGCAGTTTGCCCGAATGTGGCTGGGGCCACCACACTTAAAGCAAATTACGGGCCCTCCTCTCTTTCTGTCCCTCACCCTCTTGTGTGCATGTGAAAATTTTCTGGCTAAGATGGCTAGTTGGTTCTTTGGGAGCTGCTCTAGATGATCATAATCAATTTCACACAGAACAACAAGAGAGAAACCAGAAACAATGTCAGAAGAAGATCCAGAGGCAGGACTGGGATCGGTGACCAATGTCATCGACTAAGACTTCGACTTGCGAGAGACAATGTCAATCTCGTGAGTCTTGAGGCATGAATACAACACATCAAGAGTCAAAGTTGAAAGATCTGTCGTGTCCTTGAGGTGGTCACTTTCATCTCCCAAACACGCAAATCCAAAGCCGAAAGCATTTGACGAGCGTTGTCCGGGTCGGGGTATGTGAGACCAACCGCTCGGAGGTTGCTCAAGATCTTGTGAAATCTCACAAAGCACTCATCAAGGGACTCTCCAGCGAGCATTTCAAACTTGTTGTAATATCGCTTGTACTGGTCCTGTCGTACCGTCTTGATTTGAGTGGTGCCCTCATGGTAAGCATTGAGGGTCACCCAAATGTCGTAGGCTGACGTAAGATGAGAAATGTGATCGAACTCACTTCGGCTCAAACCTTGGATTATGATGTTCCTTGCCTTCGCATTCGCCCCAATATCAGGCATGTTCGCCACATTGATGTTCTCATCGGCAGGAACAACATATCGCGTTCTGACCTTCCTCCAGATAGCATAGCCCTGAGCCTGAATGTTGGTCTCCATCCGACTCTTCCAAAAGGGATAGTCGATCCCATCGAAGATCGGGGGCTTGGTGAAATACTTGTCCGTTGCCATGGCTCACAGACTGGTTAAGATCTCCGAGAAGAGCTAACTAGCTCTGATACCAATTGTAGGATCGGAAATAGCAACGGAGGGGGGTGAATGGTGCCATAAAAAATCGCCCCAAAGTATTCACATATTTCTTCTCCGATAGCTATAGAAGCTATGAAGCAAGAACTAAATGCTTACTGGCACACGGAGAAAAGATTCGCTCACTAGAAATCAAAATCAATTTGGATGATTGATGAAGATACTCACAGGAGAGGCTAGACAAGACAAACATTAACTCCTGTGAAGAGCAAACTGAAAAAGGATTTCAATGACAAAGCAAGAAGATAAGCGCTCTCTAAAATAGGTAGCACTGAAATTTCTGCGAAGAAGAAGTGAAAACAGAGAATAAACGCAAGACCACCGAGACAAAAACTGAGAATCAGTTATTCAGTTGACTTAGTTCAAAACAGCCGTCGAAAATAGACTGTAGATGACACTGAAAACAGCGGCTAAAAGACTTTAAAAGAGCACAAACTGTAGACCTGAAATCAGACTTTAAAAGAGCACAAAATTGCAGACCTGAAATCAGACTAACCGTGACCACCTTTGCTGCCGAAAATTGAAAGCAAATGATTGAAAAGAAGCATTTGTCGAAAACCAAAGGAGCACAGTAATTACTGCTGATTGCTGACTGCCCCCAACTGAAAACTGAACACAAACTGCAGATCAAATCAGCAGGCAACAAAAATTGAAAACAGGAGCAAGTCGAGAAACTCTGCTGAACTGAGGACTGCAAGCACTAAAAAGGAACTGAAAATAGATGCAGTAGCAACCTAAAAACAGAATTGAAGATTTAGAACTGAAATCTGCAGCCCCGAAAAAAGTAGACACGGTAATTACTATGTTGCTGAACCGAACAACAGAGAAAGGACTAAAGATTGCAGCTCTTTTCAGGCCAACGTAAGCTGAGATTTGAACCAACTAGCTGACTCAAACTTCAGGAAGAGATCAAGAGCAGTTCAGCAGAGAAAGGTCATTTAGCTGCATGGACTGAAAATCAAACCGAAAAGGAGACCAAGGTCCAAAAGGGCTTGTGATTCTCCAATCTTTTGGCCAGGAGACTTTGAAATACAACATGAAATGATCTCACAACAGGGAAACACAATTCTTCAACAAACATTCCACTGAGAAAATCAAAGAACCAAATGTCCCCTGCCTCTAAACTCTAGCTTTTGCAAAACAGAGGAAATTCTAGCGCAGAGCAGAAAAATGAAATAATTGATTGATTCATCCTTTTGCTCTTGGAAATAGAGTGCCCAAATGGTCTTGAGGATTTCCCAGCTTAGAGCAAGAAGGATTCAGCTACCTAAGCCTAAAGATTCAGCTCACACTCATTTCCAACAGAGAAGAACAAAGAGCTACCAAAAGGAAGAACTGAAGAGAGAGCAAAGCAGGATACAGAGAAATGCAAGTGAACCATAATAGCTCAAGCTCAGAACTTCTAAAATAGATGCAAAGAGATGGGCAATTGCATTAACTGAGAGTTTTACAACCATCTCACTACATGATTCCCAACTGAGAGCTCACACACGCAGGACATGAAAACGCACCACACACCCTGAACTTTTGCACACCTAATACACACTGGAACTCAAGAACTCTCACTGCTTACTTGACTCACATACTGCATACTCAGCACTGCCATCTCCCACTCTCTATATAGAGAAGAGGAGCTCACACACTCAAATAACAAATCAAGAAATGTCAGCCCAACCACCAGGCTCACACCCACAAATGGGAAATCAAGAATTGCAGACCAAACCTCACTTCCTTGCTCCACATACAAATGAAGCAAAAGTCAACTCTCATCAGGAAAGTGGAGGGAAAACCAACACTCCACTCCAAACCCTCCTCTATTTAGCTTCCACAATCGGGTCTCCAACCCGTTATCTTCAATCAAATTCGCTTCCATTTCGCAGCCTTGCGTATTTTACCGAAATGCCCCTGCTACACCTTCCCGGAAGCTTCCTGTCCTCGCACGACCGCACCCGGCATCCTGACCGTCTGGACCTCAGCTCCTCCTTGAGCCTAGTCCCGGTCCACCTCGCCGTTGCCCGTCGTGTCCACCTCCGGCAGCTCCAGCTCCGATTCCTCGTCTCCCGGCTTGCGACCACCTCAACAGCCTCGATTATCTTTGGCGTCTCCGACTGTCTGGACCTCAACACCTCCTGTGCCTAGTCCCGGTCCTCCCACACCTCACCTTGACCTAGCTCCGAAGTCCTGCAGTCACACAGACAAGCAAACTGTCACAGAGCACCGCTCGAAACAGCATAACCAACATTAGTATCAATGAAATATACTCAAACAAAAAATAGCCCAAACGACCGATTGAGAAAAAGAACAAACGTGCTAAACACGTTCGACCAGGTCCAACTGAACCAAACTGCGCCATGCACCGACTTGGTGCAAACCAACCAAACTAAAGTCAAACTTTCAGAACACGAGTCAATTACTCATCACAAACATGGGGACACCTCCACATGGTCTCTCAAACATGATGCTATGTTAGTGCAAATCTCACATTGTTGTGTTCACATCATATCTCATATCAGCTTTTGTTCTATGCAACACTCACATTGTTCTGAAATATAGTACAAAGAACAATCACAATTTGCTCAACACCAAGTCAGCATTGCCCATTTAGAGTTCTGAACATGGAGTATAAAACAGGTCATAATCCAAAGCACTGCATTCACTAAACCAACATCCATTATAGGTTATTTTCGCATGCAGGCAACTACTTAACTAACATCACCATCACAATTAGGGCAACAAGAAGAACAACCACCACATTGCCAGCCATATGAAAGTATCCTAATATGACGAGCTTGTTCAGCTTGGCGGCCAACTCTGGCACTTCAGCTTGGACCTTGCTCATCTTCGAATCCATCTCCACATTAGATCGACTTCAACACAACCATTCCAGTTTTCAGCCCTTCCAACTCACCTTTTATGGTCTCAAATTCTTCCTTCAGCTCCAAGGTCTCTTCGATGAGGTCAGGAATAACATCTTCAGGGCAAGAGTTTTCGACATGAAGGACCCCAATGTCGGTGAGGTAACCTTGGTACTTATCCAGCCACATGAAAAAACTGCATCCATTCAACCCATACACAGCCCCACAAAGTTCCAAATGAAAGAGAACCACACCAAAATCTCCCAAATTCCAGCACATGCGCAAAAACACTTAAACCTACTCAAACCCTAATGAACATGATATTAAGCGACAATAACATAGACCCGAATACGTAGAGCTCACAAAGTATTACAAGACTTATGTTCACCTGATTCCTAGGGTGCTTCATGAAGATCTTGCTTGGGTTGTTTGTCGTCTCCAAGGTGAGCTCCACCAGCTTCTCCACACTGCACCATAGGCATACCAATAGGGGCAACTTGTTCTTGCCATGGCCTGGCAAGGCAATTGTATCACCACAACCCCACGTGAAAGAGTTGCTGTTCAACATGGCCACTGCGTCGCGTTGCCTACTCGATCGCTGGAAAGGACAGAGGAAAGGAGAGGGGGATACCAAGGGGACTAATTTGGTTAGGTTTGGCGTCGGGGCTGAATACACCCACGCCATCGGTAAGAAGCTAGACATCTTGTAGTGCAGCAGCTAGGAGTGAGTCCTCTTAGCTTCCCACCAGCTGTACTGACCTACTTCTGAGTGGTGGAATACCTTCACTGCCTCTCACTCCAATGCTTAGGCTATTTCTTGGGTGGAGTTCATGCAGCACTTCCGCAAAGCCCACATTCTAGCTGGCATCATCACCTTGAAGGAGTTCCAAGCCTTGTGCTAGGGAGGACGCACTATGAGCGAGTACCTTCAAAAGTTTAATCAGCTAGCATGCTACGCATCAGAGGATGTTGCCATAGATGAGGCAAAGCAAAAGAGCTTCTTGGAGGGCCTCAATGATTATATTGGTGCAGCTCCTCTCCAATGACTACGCAGACTTCCACCAATTGGTCAGTAAGACTATCCGTCGGGAAGGCAAGCACGTGGAGATGGAAAACTGCAAGAGAAGGATGGCCACCTAGAAGGTCAATCCAAGAGGTTTTCCTAAACCTCGTAGCACTCCACCACCATCCAACAGCTCCAGGCCAGCTTTCCATTGCCTGTCTTTCTAGGCCAATCGCCTAGCTCCTCAGGTGGTTCGTGCATTTCCTTCAGTGGGCCAGCTCAAAAGAACCCGGCCTCGTTCGACACAGCGACAAAAACTTCTATTGCAAGGAGACATGGCACTTTGCCAAGTCCTACCCTAAAAAGCTACAAGCCGTCGCCAATACGGGCACCTCGGGAGGACAAAGTTCTGGGCAAGCCTTCAAGAAGCCCTAGAATTTTGTCAAGGGACATTTGAACCACGTCACAGCAGAGGAAGCTCAAGCTGCACCAGACATCATACTGGGTAAGTTCCTAGTAAACTCCGTACCAGCATCAGTTTTGTTTGATTATGGAGTTTTCTATTCATTCATTTCCAAAGCTTTTGTAGATCAAAACAGGTTGGGTTCAATTCCTCTTAGCATCCCCATGTTAGTCTAATCCCCTAGAAGCCTAAATGAGAGCCAATACCCTTTGTCCAAAAGTGGAGTTACTCATAAAGGAGTACCTTTTCTAGCCAAGTTTATCATCCTAGACTCTCAAGGGTTAGATGTCATGCTTGGCATGAATTGGTTGTCCAATAATATAGGTCAAATAGACTGTACCACCCGATCCACCCTCACTAATGGTCAGGGAGTGGAAGTGACCTTTGCACCCAAGATTTCTAAAATGGAAGAGTGTGTCCTTAATCACTTTCAAGTCCTAGAAGAAGTATCAGTCATGCAAGAATACCCGGATGTATTTCCAGAAGACTTATCTGGAATGCCACCAGATAGGGACATCGAGTTCATGATTGATTTAGGCCCTGGTATAACTCCCATTTTCAAGAGGCCATACCAAAGCCTGCTAATGAGTTAGCCAAGCTGAAGAAGCAAATCTAAGAGCTGGAGCATAAAGGCTATTTCTAATCAAGCTCATCACCTTGGTGTGCACCAGTTCTCTTTGTCAAGAAGAAAGATGGCAGAATGGGAATGTGTATCGATTATGGAGCACTTAATGATGTCACCATTAAGAACAAATATCTGTTGCCTAGGATTAATGATCTTTTTGATCAGCTGAAAGGAGCAATGTCTTCTATAAAATAGATCTGAGATCTAGGTATCATCAACTGAAGATCAAGGAAGAGGTCATTACGGCCAGTATGAGTTCATTGTCATGTCTTTCAGACTGACAAATGCACTGTCATACATTATGAATATGATGAACAAGGTGTTCATGGAGTATCTGGATAAGTTCATGGTGATCTTCATTGATGATATTCTCATTTATTCGAAGAATGCGAAAGAGCATGAAGACCATCTCAAGATAATCCTAGAGAGACTTAGAGAGTACCATCTCTATGCCAAATTTAGCAAGTGTGAGATTTGGCTGAAAGAGATAGCTTTTCTTGGTTACATTGTGATGGTTGAAAGAATTACAGTAGATCCCTCCAAGGTTGAGGCAGCAATGGACTGGAAGCAACCAACGTCAGTGACTGATGTCAGGAGTATCATTGGACATGCTGGTTATTATTGGCGCTTCATAGCGAGATTCTTCGAGATAGCCAAGCCCATGACTCAACTCTTGAAGAAGAAAAAGAAGTTTGAATGGATGAAGTCTTGCGAGTAGAGTTTCTAAGACCCTCAAGAAGAAGCTAATGTTAGCAATAATGCTGTTCTTGCAGGATATCTGTAAGGATTTTGGGGTATTTTGTGATGCCTCCAGACAGGGACTTGGTTGTGTATTGATACAAGAAGACAAGGTGGTCGTGTATGCATCACGCCAGCTAAGGCCTCATGAGTGCAATTATCCCACTTATGACTTGGAGTTAGCTGCAGTGGTTCATGTATTGAAAATCAGGTGACACTATCTTATTGATAACCGTTGTGAAGTTTAAATGGACCATAAGAGCTTGAAGTATATCTTTACCCAGGCAAAACTCAGCCTAAGGCAGCGAAGATGGTTAGAGCAGATCAAGGATTATAACTTTGGGATTCATTACCATTTAGGGAAGGCTAATGTTGTAGCAGATGCATTGAGCAGAATGTCACATGCGAACTGCGCTTTGGCAGAAGAGGTTCAGACACAACTTCAGGAGGGAGTTGCCCATCTTAGCCTAGAACCAGTGAGATAGAGTATCCTTTCAGCTCTGGAAATTCAGCCTATTTTGCCTAACTAGATCACAAAACCCAGAAGGTGAATGAGGATATCCAAGAAATAAAGAAGAACATGAGAAAAGGAAAAGTCACCAGTTTCAGTGAGAACGAATATAGAACTGTCTGGTTTGAGAATCATATTTGTATGCCCAATAATAAAGAGATCAAGGATATGATTTTGTGAGAAGCCCATGACACCCCTTACTCTATCCACCAAGGTCGTACCAAGATGTACCAGGACCTTAGGGAAAGGTATTGGTGGATCAGTATGAAGAGAGAAATTGTTGAGTATATTGATGCCTGTGATACTTATTAAAAGGTCAAGGTAGAACACCAGAGACCTGCCGGACTTTTGCAGCCATTGCCAATTCCCGGTGGAAGTGGGAAGAAATTAGCATGGACTTCGTTACTAGACTTCCCAGGACTCAGTCTAGTTATGACTCCATATGGGTAGTGATAGACTATTTGACCAAGGTGGCTCACTTCATACCAATCAAAACTACCTATTCTGGAGGCAAGTTAGTAGAGCTATACATGTCCAGGATTGTGTGCTTTAATGGAGTCCCTAAGAAGATCATGTCAGATTGAGGGAGCCAGTTCACCCCTCAGTTTTGGTAGAAACATCACAAAGAGTTAGGGAGTAAGCTCAACTTCAGCACTACTTACCACCCTCAAATTGATGGTCAGATCGAGTGAGTCAACCAAGTACTAGAGGACATGTTGAGAGCTTGTGCTTTGGACTTTGGAGACAATTGGGATCATGCCTTATCTTATGCCGAGTTCTCCTATAACAATAGCTATCAAGCCAATATCCAGATGGCACCCTTCGTAGCCCTTTACAGAAGAAAGTGTAGAACACCGTTGTTGTAGGACAGACCAGAAGAATCTCAAGACCATAGACCCGATCTACTCCAATACGCCGAAGAGAAGGTTTGGAACATCAAGGACAGGCTGAAGATAGCCCAGTCCTGACAGAAGAGCTATGCTGATAATTGCTATCGAGACCTTCCTGTTCGAAGTGGGTGAATATATTTACATTAGGGTATCCCCACTTAGAGGAGTCAAGAGGTTCCAAACCAAGGGAAAGCTTGCACTAAGGTTCATGGGACCATTCAAGATCTTGAGTCACAGAGGTGAAGTTGCATACTAGTTGGAGTTGCTGCCAACCATGACCGGAGTACACGGCGTCTTTCATGTGTCCCAGTTGAAGAAATGCCTTTGAGTACCTATAGAGCAGGTAGCACTTGAGACTCTCGATCTTCTAGAGGACCTTACCTACAGAGAGTAGCCAATCAATATTCTTAAGACAACAAAACATCAGACCAAAAGGAAGACCATCCATTTTTGT
Organism: Dendrocalamus sinicus; assembly: GCA_036346575.1. NCBI lineage: Eukaryota > Viridiplantae > Streptophyta > Magnoliopsida > Poales > Poaceae > Dendrocalamus > Dendrocalamus sinicus. The sequence continues at coordinate 11,596,759 of CM070669.1, read as the reverse complement.
AGAGTCCAATGGAGCAACCATATAGAGAATGGAGCCACCTAGGAAAGAGAGGACGATGTGAAAGCCAACCACCCTCACCTCTTTTGCTAACCGTTCAAATCCCAAGGTCAAAATTTTCTTAAGGGGGCAGGTTTATGACATCCTAAAAATTTCTTTTAATTTATTTGGAATTTATTGGATTTTCTGGAATTTAAATTCCCTCTTTTTAATTTGGCCTAGAGTAAGGTTTAATAAAATTTATGTGTAATTGTTTTTAAAACAAGTTTATTTTTATTTTAATTGAGTTCCTTGCATTTTGTAGAATTTTTAGGAATTTTCTAGTATTTATTTGGATTTTTCGCTATTTTCTAGGCTTTATTTCTTTTTCTTAGGTTTTTTGAAAATCAAAAATCAAAAATTAAAAAAATTAAAACCTTCCCGCCTCACTCCTGGGCCGATGCATGGATGGCCTGGATTGTCGCCTGTGCATGTCAGCCCATCTCTGCCGCTTACCCCTCTCCTTATCTTTTTCTCTCTTCCCGGGCCTGCGTGTCAGCCTCAACTCGCATCAAGATTCAAGTTTCAAATTACTAGTTTGTTGTTATTCCCTTCGTACCTACCCGAAGGGCCCATAGACCAAATCGCCGCTAATCCAACTCAATGGATGGAAGCAAGACAACTACCATAGGCAGAAGTAAGAGAGGAAGACTAATAGTTGATGCTCGCCACAACCCTCACCATACATACAAGCTATCCCATAACCTCACTCTGCAAGGAATGTTAAAGAGAGGCCATCACCATGAAAATAACAGTAGCATTATGTAGGGACCCCAGATATTACAATCTGGATTCCTCTGTGATTCCACCGCACTATTCCCTGGATCAGTAGATAGTGCTCACAGATTACAGTTCTGAATATCAAAATACATATCATGTGGAAGCGTAATTAAAATAATAGACTTACTCACGGGCCGGATAGGCCAAAATCATAAAATTGCAGAAGCGGAAGAACGAAGCACACAGGTGGGACCTTCAGGACATGCCCACAGGCAGCCAACTGGAGGTGCGCGACCTAGCCCTTGACATCTTCATCTTCTCTGCCAGCTTGTCCAATCTTGTTGCTGAGGCGAGGTGATTTGATTCCTGATTCTGTATTTTGTCGCAAAAGCGAGCGTGAGCACTCCGACCCCGTGCTCCGCGAACCAATACACAGAATGCAAATAAATAGTATGCATGGCTAAACAAAGGAGAGGCTCGGGTTATTTTATTATGCCATAAAACGCGTTTAGTAGCATTTCTATCATTATATCATATTGTTATTTTTATGACCTAAAGACTCCTCACCGCAAATGACATCATTGACTTAATCCACCAAAGACTCACGCTCTTTATTAACTGCTGTCTAAGACTCACAACAGCGATTGCCATAATTGACTTAATCCACCGAAATTACCTTCCTTTATTGAGTGCTCTCTAAACTCCAAACAACATGTGTCATCCTCTATTCAATCCACCGATCATATTCTTTCTGTATTGGTTGTTGTCTAAAACTCCAAACAGCGAATATCATCATTTATATAATCCACCAATCATGCCCTCATTGTTGCCTAAGACTCCAAGCAGTGAGAGTCATCCTTTATTTAGATCCACCAATATATTTTGTATTCTAAAATCTAATCTTGTGGTTGCTAATCATCAACTCTTCATTTCTAAATTCTAATGACTATCCAACATAATTGCTTTTAAATCCACCGAAATCCTTCGTATCGGGACTTCCTAATAATTCAATCCTTTTGCTATTGATCCAAAACCATAATTTGTTCTCCCAATAATTAATCTTATTTTCTACTATCTATTTCTAACTAACTCACTAGTATACATCCACCAAGAATATCATCGATCAAGATTATAATCCAATAATTGTTATCATTCCTCCAATATTCCTAGAAATTTAATTCATCCATCTAGTATTTGATCCAATCCTGTTAATCCCATTACTGCCATCATCTTCCAAGAATTTATATTAGTTATCAGTGTTGTAATCCCGCAATTACCTTTGCATCCCTAATACTCCAAAAATCATTTAAATCATCTATCTAACCTATATACTCATTTAGACTCCACCAAATTACTTTTCCCAGATCCCACACTATCATTTCCTTTTTATAATCGCCCTGAGTCCACCAATATCTTTATGTTTTTACCATAAACTTCCATCTCCTTTACTCAGGACCATGTTTATTCCACCCACATTTTATTTTGTAAGAATAGAAATGCCACTATTTGAAATACAATACATAAAATTTCCTGAGACCTAGCAGCTTTGGCACAAAACATAATGTTCAAGGAATATTAACATGATTTTCCATACATATGGCGTCACGCCAAGTGCCTAATAACACCATAATTTTGTCATACATATGGCATCACACCGTATAACATCTTTCAGCGTTATAGCCGCTTAACTTACCACTGGGACGACACCCAGGACAACTCAAATCAGGGCTTTCCGCCGCCCTCCACTTTTCTATTCCCATTTTCCAAATATTTTTAAATAGAACTATATCTAGTTAAGTTCCCATGTCCGCCCTTGACCGTGGGCACGGCTATTCGAATAGTTTTAACTCTGCAGAGTTTGCACACTTTACCCACAAGAGACGGTTTACTCGTTGCCCCACACGATTCCTTAGCCATGCGGTTGAGCAAACCATCACAGTAACCGTTCAAAGTACCTCGCCCCTTCCATCATCTCACCCCTATGAGCTTGGCCCGCTTGCGGCAGGTCTCATAAGTTGTGCGGGATGTTCTCCTTCTGAACGCCTAGCAGCTGGCTACCCACACTGCTAGCACGCCACAGCAGAACTTCACCCTCCGCGGATGCCCCATTCAGGCCGTCACACTGACTGCCACTTGCACTACCTCACCTCCTCCACCTATGAAGATGACTTTCGGGGTCCGGTAAATCTAGTAGGCCAAGTTGTACTTTACAGACTTGTGGTTGTACTTGTTTTACACGGGAGGTCATGACAAGATTCAGTCCTTAGGGTATCTGGGCGGTTCTACCACAAACCACACTCTCGTGCACACCTGCACCATACCCCCGAACCATCCGCCCAGATAAGTAAGCAATTCGAGGTTTTTGGGAATATAAAATAGCCATATCCAACATACACCAGTCATTACCACCATGACTGCCCAACCAATTTTTCTCAGGATTAAAAGTGATGCTTGGGCGCTCTCGCGCCCATGAGTATCTAAACAATACTAAGCATGGCATATATTTAGAGACTTATTTTTGAAAGGTTACTATTATAATTTTGCTAGGGCGACAAGGTTCACACATTCTAATATTTCAAAGGAGGTGTAATATTATTCAAGGTAAACAATAGGCATGTAACTAGAATATTAAATTAACATGTATTTGCATATAAAATACAGCATGCAATTTGATAATCTAAACAAAAGTAATTTGCAGAAATTGTAGGTTCAACATGATCAAAGTATTGACTCGCCTGGCGCGGTTTACCGCGGTCTTGAGCTCACGCAACGCTTTATCTTGGGCATCTGATCTCTATCTTCGCTTCGAGCTTAGTCTCGCTGGATCCACTGAATCTTCACGACTCCCAATTTCTAATTATGCGACAAACGACTGAATCCAAATGAAAACAAACAACTCAAAAGATCCAAATAAATCCGAATAAACCCAATTTAGTTTTATTATGAGTTAACAGGTGATTTGAGTGATTTGAGGTAGGGTCTACGGTAGAATACGATGACTTGGTCTTTTTATTGACAATCTCGTTTATTATTTTTGTATTTATCAAGGAAGTTCTATGAGTCGGGTTAGACCTAGGTTTCAGTGTACAAGATTTAATTAATAGTACTATTATTATCTTGCTTATTATTTAGCTACTATTAGGCTTAGCTTTATTTCTAATTCTAGTTTAAATTTGTTTATCTCTCAAGGCTTGTCATACAGGTTCATATATTAGTATAGCTACTTAATTAAATCTACCAATCAGGTTTGTTTAATGATGGTATGTTAAATGTTAGTGCATATATTACAATTAAGGGTAATCTTTTTGAATATTTAACCAAAAGCCATATTTATTTATTATTGCTTTGAATTAACGATTAGCCTTTTAGATGATTGCTCAAACCATATTAATTATGCATATATGAACTAGTCCAAATATTAGTGGCTTAATATCAAAATCATCTAATAGTCAAAAAGGGTTCTCCTAATTGCTTGGGGGCATAGAGATGATGGTTACGTTTTAAACCATGCTATAGTTAATCCTACAACATTTACTAGGTTGCCACGGTTTAGGATTTATTTCTTTAGACCACCTTCACCTGCTAAGTCATCATTCCATGGGGGCACATCCTAACAATATTCTTTCTACACCCTTAGTTAACAATTATGAGTTAAAATAAATAGTCAAAGCATATATTATGGTTATTGTTACTATTTTTCTTGAGCATGTGATAATTAACTTATGATTATAATATTTAGAAAGCTCATTTTATATCCTAACTAATTTTTGTACCTTGTATATATCCATTTCACATCTTTATTTAATATAGACATTTATTCAAGCTACTCCTCCTTATTGATGCCTTTAATAAATAATTAGATTTAAAATTAAATAGTAAAGGCGCACTAATTATTTATCACGATAACTATCTCAATTTAAATCATACATAAGCTCTCTAAAATCTTAACTAGATTTTATTAGTTTTCATGAACAATTTCTGATTTCCTCAAATTTTGTTTGGTTAATCTCCTAATTGACATGCATTAAAATGAAGATAGCACAAAAAGAGTGAGAGATGGGGGAGGATGGGAATCGAACCCACAATCTGTGGACTAACACACGGCTCAGTTTACCACTGGGCTATTGCCCATTTGCTGGTTTAACGAAGGGAAGCGGTTACTAAGTGTAGTCCGCGGTTGGGGCAAACAGAGCAAATTGGCGCCGGCCTAGGGCTGTCTTGCCGCCGGCGAGGGGCGGCCGGGGAAGTGCCGGTGACCATCAAAACGGGTTTACTTGTGAGCGGGGAAGCTTGTGGCGGTGTCGGCACGGGCTACGGTGGCGTTAGGAGCGGCCAGCGCTGGCGTGAGCGGCCGGCAGCGGGGACGGGTCGGGGCACCGACGCTGTGGGGGAAGGGGGTGGAGTTGGGGAGGACCGCGAGTGTGAGGGTGACACGAGGAAGCTTACCGTGGACCCTACCGAGCCGAAGAGGGCCCGTGGCGGACCGGCGACGTGGGATGGGGTCCGGCGACGGTGGCGTGCGGTGCCGGCGTACTGGGATGGAGGAGACCCGTGGCCGGCGCTTAGGGAAGCCTCCAGGCACCGAGAGGAGACTCCTCGAGCAGGGAATCGAGATGAGATCGCCGGAGGGGGAGTGGGTGGCGTTAGGAGCGGCCAGCGCTGGCGTGAGCGGCCGGCGACGGGGACGGGTCGGGGCACCGGCGCTGTGGGGGAAGGGGGTAGAGTTGGGGAGGACCGCGAGTGTGAGGGCGACACGAGGAAGCTTACCGTGGACCCTACCGAGCCGAAGAGGGCCCGTGGCGGACCGGCGACGTGGGATGGGGTCCGGCGATGGTGGCGCGCGGTGCCGACGTACTGGGATGGAGGAGACCCACGGCCGGCGCTTAGGGAAGCCTCCAGGCACCGAGAGGAGACTCCTCGAGCGGGGAATCGAGACGGGATCGCCGGAGGGGGAGTGGGTGGCGGGATTGGCGGCGACGACATTCATGGGTGGAGGAGGAGAAGAGGTGGGGGAGGAAAAGAGATGGCACGAGAAGCAATGGGGGACGACGAGGCTCTTATAGCCGAGCGCGCGCGAGGGAGGGATGTTACACATTACACCAAGTAAATCTCAAAAGAATGCCACTTATTTCTATTGTAAGAATACTGGACACCTCTCTAGAAAGTGCCCTCCAGAAGGAGCAACACAAATGTTTAAATTGCGACAACCCAGGACATTATGCAAAGAATTGTCCTCTTCAAAAGCTAGAAAAACAAGGAAATGGTGCTGTCACTACTGTCTTCAACTTCAATGGAGAAAACTCTAACAGCTCCAAAGAAGAACAGGCTGCACCTACCACAGTTCTATTACTAGACCAGGAAGCTTCGCTAAGTGCTACATATCTTGAGTGTGGTAAAACAGGACACATCGTACAACTGTGCCCTCCATTGCGACAAGTTGAGCGAGGAGCATGCTTCACATATGGGCAAACCGATCATTACTGCTACAATTGCCCAGTTTCCTACTGTTCATACTGCAAGAAACATCATTACCTAGATGATTGCCTCACGAACCTAATAGCTTGTAGGCGTTGTGGAGAAAAAGGACATGAGGAAAGTCAATGTTCCACAAACTGCCCCAACTGTGAAGAAGACCACCCATCAGGAGAGTGTCCCACGAGCAAGACCACATGTTTTCTCCGCGAAGAACAAGACCACTACCCCAAGGATTGCTCCCTGAACTTGTTGCTGTCCAAGGCAGCTAAAGTACAACAGATGAGTCTTCAGATCGTTATAAGACTCGTCATGCCTAGAGCTAGAAAAGATAACTAATGTCAGTTGCCATTTATTTAGGGGGGTAGCAGGAATAAACAGAAATGTTGGAGAACTGCTATAATTTGTATTAGGGCTAACCAAGACTAGTACAAGAAGATTCGCAAGGCCAGAAATTCTATGGTGCTAAGGACTACAAGCCACACCTATAGTTAAATCATCGTGTTTGACAAAACTAAAGAGTAAAAATAGGAGTTCCATTAAGGACAAAAGACCACCATATAGATATGCCCATCCTCATATCTGCATCCCTAAGGCCGTGTACTCCCTAGGACATAGGCAATTACTATCCAGCCATCAATATGGATTCCACAACTATCACATGTCCAATAGACGAAGCGACTATTCTATTCTACGAAGGCGTGAAGACAAAAATGTCAAAGAGTAAGCATTTGGAAGCCTACGACCTGTCCGAAAGAGCAAGTCTCTCTTTTCCCCTTTCAGCTTCTTCAAGTATTAACCCTTCTCATGCGGAATTGCTTCCTACCTTTGCGAGCTAAAGGACGTCACGACAAGCAAAACTCTGGAACCTATTGCTAGCCAGATTAACCCCCTTACTTTTTTCTACCGGAATCTCAGGGTCGAGATTCATTTATGGGGGTAGGTTTGTAACATCCCAAAATTCAGATGTTAAAAAATATGGAGTTTTAAAACTTTTCTTGCATTTCGTTGGCATTTAGATTTTTTGGAGTATTTTAATTGAAATCTTTTTGAGTTTTATGGCGTGCAAATTAATAATCAAGAATAATTCCAAGTGCAAATAATGACCATATAAGTAAAAAGAATGGAAAATGACATTACAGATCATGATCTCAAAAATCTTGAAATTCAAATTCAAGTCAATAAAATAAAACCAAAAGAATATTAGACTCTATCTCTAAATGATTAAACCAAAAATTCCTTCTTTTAGATTCAACTAGCAAACAAAACCCAAGGTCAAATATTCAAAATTTATATACAATTCAGAACAAAGTAAAAAATAGAGGAAAATTAGCTTTTCTATCTAGATATTTGAACCAAGACTTGAATTGAAAATCCAAAAATTGAATACAAAACTTAAATGAAAATTCAAAATTTGAAATGTCATGCAGAACTCCAAAAATCAGTGAATCCCAATGCAAATTAAAATTTAAATTAAAATCCAAATTTTAAAATAATGCCTAAACCTTTCTCTTTTTCCTCTCTCCTTCCTCCTGTTTTCTCTCCCTGCACGCGGCCCCCCTTTTTCTTCTCTTCTCTCTCTCTCTCTCCCTCCTTTCTCCCCTCTCTGCTGCTGGGTCCGTGCCCCACCTCCCTTCCTTCTTCTCCTCCTCATTGCTCTCTTCTCGTGGCTATGCTCATGCCGCATCGCTCCCGACCATTCTCTGCCTCGCTCTCATCAGCCGGCCCCGCTCCTTCCTATTCGCCTATCACCCCCACGTCACCGCGCCTACTCCTGTCAACCTCACGTTTGTGCCCATGCCTTGCGCGCGTATCGCCTTGCACCTCCATCACGTCGCCCCTTCTTGCATCACCCCATCGCTTTGCTTTGCTGCCCTGACCAGTCTCGCCGGCCGCCTTGACCAGTCTCGCCGCCCCGTCTCGTTGCTGTCCTCCCCGATGTGCGCCTGCTCCCGTCACACTCCCAATTGTTTCGGCGTCATCGCACGTCCGCACCTGCGCCCAGCTCCGCCTTGTCCTATCGCGAAGTCCTGTGGCCAGCTGAGCTGACGTCACCCGCATGGCCGTCGTAATGAGCCCGCACGATGCCAACCCTCCCGGCTGGCTATAAAGCCCTACCTGAGCTTCCAACAGCGCCGCACTACCCCACTCATTCTCCCACTTCAACGAATCTGTTTCCCACGCCTCACAGCTCGCCGGTGAACCCCTTCTTCCCCAACACCGGCCGGTGGGCAATTCGCTGGTTGGAACCACGTCGGGCCGATTCCATCGAGCCGGAGCCTCTTTGGAGCAACTCGCCGTCGCACGCCGCCAGTTTGCCACCACCGTTCCTGAGCCGCGCCGACCCCCGAGGTAGACAAGCTTGGAAGTCCCTCCTATTTAATTGAACTCGGTGCCATGCGCCACTGTAGCCACCATTCCCTTGTTCTGCCGCTGCCCACGGTCGTCGCCAGCCAACGCCTGGTCGAATTGACCGGCGAGACTCTGTCTTCAGGTAGGCACGAGCGTGAGCAACCCATTTAGGGGGTGCTCAGCTCCAGCTGCCGTCTCCTCTGCCGGTGGCGAGCTCGCTGATGTTGCAATCTTTATGACTGCTCCAGGACCTTTATGACCACGTTCACTCTTCACTACCGTGGTTGTAACACCCTATGACCACGTTCACTTCTTCACTACCGTGGTCGTAAAACCCTACGACTACGTTCACTTCCTTACGGTCATGGTCGCAGAACTTTACGACCAAGCCTTCCTGTTGAGTAGCCATGATCATAATGCTTTACGATCACGTGTGAGATCCTTCACTTGCCGTGGTCGTAAGTCGTTTATGACTACGTTATCGGGCTTTCGACTATGTAGACATTTACGACCACGTTGTCAGGCTTTCGACTATGTAGTCATTTACGACCACGTTGTCGAGCTTTCGACATTCAGTCGAACTTAAGACTATGTAGTCGTTTACAACCACACAATCGGACTTACAACTATGTAGTCTTTTACGACCACTCATAGTCATTTATGACCATCCACAGTCGTTTACGACCACTCAAAGTCGTTTATGAACACACATAGTCATTTACGACCACCCATAGTTGTTTACGACCACTGCGTAGTCGTTTACGACCACGTTGAGTTTTACAACCACTCAGCACCCTCCGAGTTTGACTACTCTGCGCTTGGAAGTCTTTGACCACTCCACGCCGTCTAAGCCACTTTCGACCACTCAGTAGACCTCGCCATTCCCAACCACTCACTTCTGCTCCCGACTTTGACCGCCCTCTCCGTCCTCACCTTCAACCATGTATAGAATTCCAACCATGTTCATCCACCCGATCATGGCTGTTCAAGTACCGACCATGATGTTTGACCACCGACCATGTTGTAATCTTGACCCCTCTAACCACACACAAATTACGGTATTTTTTGACCATGTTCAAATTATTGTAGCTTTTGACTGCCACCATAGCTTTTTGACTACACTATAGAGCTTCTGACCGCTCTTGCCTCTGACCACCCTTGCCTTCCGACTACTCAAGGGTATCCGACTGCTACGGATCTTCCGATTGTGCATAGCTTTCGACCAGGGTGAAAATTTCTGATTTATTGTTCCCTTAGATTCAAACTTTTAGAAACCCATCCTTCTTCATTCTAACTTTGATTGAGCCCATTCAAATTCCTAAATTCATTAAAAATTCCAATCTATCCATTTTCTACTGTTTTATATATATTGGAGTTTATTTGCATTTATTTGAATTCAGTTGTTTAGCACGTAATTAGAATTGGAGTCCTGAAGCATCAATGGATGAAATAAGACCAAGATCCAGGTGAAGATGATGACCAGAAGCTCAGGACCCTCAAATGAAAAAGCTTTGAGTGAACTCAAGACTGCAGTAAACCGCGCAAGGCGAGTTAATACTTTGATCATGTTGAACCTACAATTTCTACAAATTTAGTTTTGTTTAAATTATCAAATTGCATACTATTATTTCATATGCAAATATATATTGTTGTAAGATTCTAGTTATATGCCCATTACTTGGCTTAGTAATATTACACCTCTTTTGGAATGGTTGAACATTTGAGCCTTGTCACCCTAGGAAAATCATAATAGTAACCTTTCAAAAATAAGTCTATAATTAGTCACCGTGCTTAGTACTACTTAGATACTCGAGGACGCCAAAATGCTCCAAGCATCACTTTTAATCAAGAGAAACTGATTTAGGAAGTCATGGTGGAAATGACTGGATTATTTTGGTATGATTATTTTATGCTCCTAAAAACCTCAAATTGTTATCTATTTGGGCAGATGGTTCGGGGGTATGGTGCAGCGGTGCATAAGAGTATGGTTAGTGGTAGCACGGTCCATATAGCCCTAAGGACTGCATCTTATCATGACCTCCTATATAAGACAAGTACAACCACAAGTATGTAAATTACAATTTGGCTTAGTAGATTTGTTGAACCCTGGAAGTCATCTCATCGGTGGAGGAGGTGAGGTAGTGCGAGTGCCTGTCTGTGTGACGACTTGAATGGGACACTCACTGATGGTGAAGTTTTCCGTGGCAAGCTAGTCATGTGGGTAGTCCAGCTGCTAGTCGCATAGGGGAAGAACATCCCGCACAACTTATGGGACCTGCCACAAGCAGGAGAAGCCCATATGAGTGAGTTCATGGAAGGGACGAGGTATTTTGAAAAGCTATTGTGATGATCTACTCAACCACATGACTACGGAATCGTGTAGGGCAACAAGCAGATTGTCTTTTGTGGGTAAAGTGTACAAACTCTGCAGAGTCAAAACTATTCGAATAGCCATGCCTACGGTCAAAGGAGAACATGGGAACTTAACCAAATATAGTTCTATTTCAAAAATCTTTGTGGGTGGAATTGGAAAAGTGGTGGGCAGTGGAAAACCCTGATTGTGTTGCCCTAGGTGTCTCCCCAGTGATAATATAAGTGGTTAAAACGCTGAAAGGTTAGCATATGGTGCAGAAGCCGTGTAACGGTGGATGGAATCTGGATCGCTATTATTATTTCATTCTTTCACACATTATGTTTTAAGTCCAAAACTGCTAGGTCATAGGAAATTTCTAAGTAACCTATTCTAAAAAGCAATTTATAACAAATAAAATAACCCGAGCTTTTCCTTGATAAGCCATGCATATTATCTAATTGTATCTTGTGTGTTGACTTGCGGAGCACGATGGTTAGTGCTCATCCTCACTCACTCAATTAATCCAGAATCGGGAGTCAGATCATTACGCCTCAGCATTACACATGGACATGATGGTAAAGAAGATGAAGGTGTCAAGAACTAAGCCGCGTCCCACAGTTGGCTGCCTGTGGGCACGTCTTGAGGGTCCCACCTGTGTGTTTCATTTCCGCTGCTGTATTTTATTGATTTTGGCCTGATCGGCCCATGAGTAAGTCTACTATTATATTTATACTTCTACATGATATGTATTTTGATGTTCAATACTGTATCTGTGAGCACTATCTGCTGATCCAGGGTATAGTACAGTGGAATCACAGAGGATTCCGGGTTAAAAAAATCTGAGTCCGACAGTCACCACCGCCACCATTTTTGCGTGGGCGGTTAGCGCTGTGCGCCCCCTCCATCCCTATAAACACCTAAGCTCCCCTCACCTAACTCACCTCATCCCTATCCCCAATTCCTGCTCCCACCCACTCGAGCTCGCCAGCACTGCCTCCCCCCTCTCTACACCGGCGAACATGTCCGACAAAGAATCCCCAATGTGCTGGTGCAGCTCAATCCCCGCCGACCTCACTTCCGGCATCGCTAAGTCCTTACCAACCTCCCCTCACCCTCGGCCATGCCCCAGCCTGGCCAGAGCTACCCTGCTGTCGAAGCCGTGTGCCACCGCCACCTTCTCCTCACCGTCGACCACCCTCCGTCATCTCTGACCACCGCAACTAGGTGAGAAAGACTCCCTCACTCTCCTCTTCCTTTTGCACATCTTAGCACTCACCGTCGTGCCCCCAAATGCTCGTCGCCGGCGCCACCACATGTATATATGTATCCATAAGACACGTATGATGCGCAAGTCATACAATATTTGTTGCATGTTTTAGGGTGATCATTTGGGCTTTTTTGGTGGCTTATGGCTGAAAAGCACTGTAGCTGGCTGAAAAAAGCACTGTAGCTGACAGAGACTTATTTAGCATAATTAAATTTAAAAAAAATTAAAAAAATATAAAAAATATGTTAGCCCATTACGTATAATACAAACAAATACGGGAAAAAAAGAACAGGCAAAACGCTCAACAAAAAACCAAAAGTTCAAAAAAAAGACAAAATTTATGAATAGTGAAAAATAAGCCGGAAGCTAAAAGCTGAAGCCAAAACGATCACCACCATATATATGATTCCCAAGAGAAGAAAATATACAAAAACTCGTACATTACTTCCTGCTCTTCGAGGAAATGGCACATTTAGCCCCCGTTTGACTCCTTTTGGTAAAAGTGGCCCCTCGATGCTAAAAATGCCGAATTAGCCCAATAGGAGTCCTTGAAGACGTTCACAAAGGAAAAAAAAGAAGCTTCTCCTCCTTGCCATATAAAATTGTTGGTGCCTGGAGCACATTATCAATCTCAATAACGGAGAAGCCACAAGCACCGCGAGGCCGCACTCTCGGCCAGAAGCCTGCTGCCACCGTAGCCCCGCTTAGCAGCGGATGGCAGCCCCTACGGAGCAAGCGCCTGAAGAGGACACCGCGCGCGGCCCTGGCGACGATGGCTTGCACTTTGCCGTCAAGATCCTCCTCTTCATCTTCGCAGTTTTCTTGAGCACGGCCAACCACGTCCACTGCGCTGGTCTGTGACACCACCTCGTGTTCAGCGAGGCAGAGTACATATGCCGCTCCACGCCACGCTCAGACCACCTCGTACGATGGAGAAATCATTTATATCAAGTATGGAAAACATTGACATAAACATCTTCTATAGTAAGTGAGGCACTCATGACTGAGAAAACTGTCCTCCATGCGAATGATCGCAAATTGCATATTCGTTATGTTTACCGCACAAATTTCCTAAAGTGGACAAATCACTTTATACGACAGGGCAATCAGCCATAACAGTTGTGGTTGTGGCAAACATTGACACAAATGTTCTTATATATAGCAAGCGAGGCTAAGGTGTGTGAGATTGGAAATGTACCTCCATGGCTCCATGCTTACAATCACGAATGAAATATTGGTAATTGGAAATCAATTTTTCTAATTTAAGTGCAACAAATTATAAATCAACTTGTCTAGTAGGGCAATTAAGCAAATTGCACCTTAAGTCACCATTTATTTATATACATATACATACACATGTATGATGTGCAAGTCATGCGATTGTTACATTATTTGGGGTATATAATTCCCAAGAGGAAATATGCAAAAAAAAAAACTTGTACGTTGCTTCCTGCTCTTCGAGGAAATGGCACATTTAGCACAGTTTGACTCATTTTGGCAAAAGTGGCCCCCTTGATTCTAGAAAATACCGAATAAGCCCTCCAACACCATGGAAAGCTAGACAGTGACACGTTTAAATTTTCAAATTATGTTAATCTTACACTCGCAAGTTTTATATTGTAATAAATCCCCTCTTCAAGGCTAGTTGCCCAGCACTAGCGTGGCAATCAACATGGACTGGTGTAGTGGGCTATGTCCTAGAAAGCCATCACAGTGTAAAAATCCCCCAAATTGTCACAAACTCAAGCGCATGATATCTCAAAATTCAACGCTACATAGGGCCTGTTTGGGAGAGCTCCACCAGCTCCAGATCCACCTAGATCCACCAGATTCACCTAGATCCACCGTGGAGCAGCTCCATCGCGGATCTGAGATTCGTCAAAGTGTTTGGTACAGCTCTACCTCCCTCTCTATCTCACTTCCACCTGGGCCCCACGCGTCAGGGGGCAAAATGAAAAAAAGGCTTCCTTCTTGTGTAATCAGTGGCATGGTGGGTAATTTTCCCCAACTCCATCAAACTTGAGTTTGGTGGAGCACCCCTTGAGGTGCTCCATGGATTTGGTGGATTTGGAGCCAGATCCATGGTTTTGGTGGAGCAGATCCACGGTGGAGCTGCTAGAGCTAGAACTGTTTGGCTAGCAAAATTGAATCCGGATTTGTTTTTCGTAAATCTGAAGTTGGTGGAGCTCTCCCAAACAAGCCCATAGTTGGAGCCTTGTCGAATCCCAAAAGAAAGCCCAATAGAAGCCCTGGAAGACGCTCACAAAAGGAAAAACTCTTCTCCTCCTTGCCCTATAAAATTGTTGGTAGAGATGCAAATAGGCCGGTCCGAGTTGCCCCTGTACTTGGTCCATGGTGCCCATGAGAAAGAATGAGGGTCATAGATTGACCCGACCCTCATTGCTTCCTTGGCCGTGCGACCCCATGGGTCGTGAGGGTTGACCCGATTGTGTTGCAACGATATGGCCTACGAGAGTTCATGGGTCGGCCTGATCATGTTGCAACGATATGGCGTGCGAGCAGTTCAATTTCACAATGCATGCCATATTGCGTACTATGCGACTACTATTTCTTAGTGGTATCGATTTCACATCACAATTGGAACGAATTATCGATTTTTCCCTAGGGAGCAAGCGCTTGAAGCGGACGCCGCGCGCCGACGTCGGCGACGATGACGATGGCTTGCTCTTCACCGTGGAGATCCTTCTCTTCGTCTTCACATTTTTCTTGAGTACGGCCGACCTCGTCCGCTGCGCTGCAACCTGTAGGCTGTGGCACCGCCTTGTGTCCTGCGAGGCAGATTACATCTTCCACTCCATGCCATGCTCAGACCACTTGTTATGATGGAGAAATGAATAGTAACAAGTATGGGAAAACATTAGTAAGTGAGACACTCATGAATGAGAAAGTGTCCGCCACGTTTATGATCCACGAAGTAAATATCGGTTGTGTTTACTGCACACGTTTTCTAAAGTGGACAAGCCAATTTATACGTACGATGGCGAAGCCAATTTATACGTACGATGGCGAAATCAACCATAATAAGTGTGGCAAATATCCGTACAAACATTCTTCTACGGAAGGCAAGGCTAAGTTCTGAGTTCGGAAGTACGTACCTCCACGCTTACGATCTCGAATGAAATATTGTTCACAGCAAATAAACTTGTCTAATTTAAGTGCAACAAAATACATTAGAATCATATGTTCACGAAAGAAACATTGGTCGCATAAAATAGACTTGTCTAATTTAAATGCAACAAAACACATAAGAATCATGTGTGCAATTAAGCAAATTGCACCTTAAGTATGCACCATGCAAGTATGTACGTATACATACACATGTACAATGTGCAAGTCAAACAATTGTTACATGATTTGGGGTATATGATTCCCAAGAGGAGCAAATATACAAAATTTCGTATATTACATCCTGTTCTTCAAGGAAATGACACATTTAGCCCCGTTTGACTCATTTTCGTAAAAGTAGCCTCCTGATGCTAGAAAATGACGAATTAGTCCCTTCCACCAGTTAGTCATCATCTTCTACCTTATGCCTGCGCCATGATTCCCAGGCCCGGCCCTGAGGGGGGGCGAGCGGGGCGGCCGCCCCGGGCCCCCAAAATCCAGGGGCCCCCCAATCCCCATATACATATAACATATACTATGTATTATACAGTATACTATCCCTACCTCCCTGGGCCGACTTCTCGTCTTCTGTTCTCATTCTCTGAATCTGAAGTCTGATCGTCTTACGTCTAGGGCCGGCGTCATCACCGCATCACGCCGCGCCGAGCCGCCGAGGGTGGTCATCTCTCCGCCGCCGCGCCGCGCTACGTCCCCCCGCCGGACGTCGGTAAGCGACCAAGCCGAGCGGCCGAGCTGACACGCGCCGCTCAGAGTCTCTCAGAGTCTCAGTCTCTCATGTGTTTGATGTTTCCGGCAATCCGGCTTTCCGCTTTGCATGCATGCAGTGCAGGCGCGTACGGGCACGGCCTACCGACGGCCTAAGATCGCCAGATCGGCGCATGCAGGAATCAGGATTGCAGTTGCAGGCGCGCCGCGCGTGCCTAAGATCGGCGTGTGGGACAACTAGAGTTGGAGTCCGCACTTGAGTTCTTCGGGAAGCTGGGGAGGGAGACTGGGGTCAAGGAATTCAATGCGATGATTAGGGTTTATTTGGACAAGGCGAGGGCTTGCAGGGATATTGACTCAGCGGTGGAACATATTTATAGGTCATATCGCCTCTTTGAGATGATGAGAGGTAGGGGGCTTCCGATCGAGGAAGATACTTATGGCCGTTCCTCTTGTATCCGTGGATGTGGGGATGTTGGGGAATTTGAGATGTTCAATACATTCTTTAAGGATGCGAATCCACATCCTCTGATTAGCTTATTATGAGATGTTGCTTTGGATTTCATCAGCTTGTTAGAATTACTTGATCTAACAAAAGCTTCAGGCTCAATGTACATATCTAGTATATTCAAATCTTTGGGTAGGTTAGAACTCGCAGACTACGCTGAGAAACTTCTTCGGGAGATGAGGTCAAAAGGTAATGAGCTGTATGACAATAAGATGGACACATATGTAATATTATATGAAAATCTTTGCATTGTTTTTATGACAATTGGAGAATACAGTGCCATTTCTTATTCCTTTTCCCCTTTCAGGTCTCCCAGTGCGTTCTTCCCTTACCTGCTAATGTTATTTGTTTTCTGTTTCAGAATCTGCTGATGGAAATATTTCATCCTTAATTTTGGAGTATACTGCAAATATACCAAACATAGCGGTGAGGAATCTCTTATGATGACTACTGGTAATACTCATAGCTTAATATAAAATGAATGTTATGTGTAGTGTTCTTCAATCCTGTACAAAATGATCTTGTTACAATGTGTTCTAAATAAAAGATACAAAATCCGTAATTATTTACATAACAAATTATGCAATTCATGGCCTTGTCATATGGTATGGTGTTACCTTTCTTATTATATTCAAAAGGAGAATGCTGTATTTTCATAATGCACATCACATGCTTGGAAAATGCAGCACATTTATATTTAGATATTTATACTAGGGCCCCTATTTTTAGTTTCGCCCCGGGCCTCTAAAATCTCAGGACCGGCCCTGATGATTCCTACCTACAAGCTCTGTGCCGTGCCTAAGCCAAAGCCACGATGCCTACTAACACCTCAAACGCCCTTCCCCATATGTTCTCTACTGCCCTCCTACCATTACTGTAGCACCCTAAATACAACCTAGGTGGAATACTACTATGTAACGTCATCGCCAAGAATAAAGGTAATAATAAAAGACAATAATAGAATTCATACACCAATTAAAACCTTTAAAGTACTTTATTAAATAATCAACGGAATTTAAATAGTGTTTGAAATATGGGACCGGTCCACTTCTAATCAAATGACATATAAAGTAAATGGCAAAAGTTGTGGTAAGCCACAGTGCTGAAATTCGAGTGCTCCCACCTATGCATGCTGGTATCAATCCATTGGTCTTTTACCTGAGAAGGGAAAGAGCAAGCGTGAGATTTAGAAATCTCAGCAAGTACCCAACAACGGTCGCAACGCAAGAGTAAAGACAGGTAATGCAACCATGCGAAATAAAGGACAAGCATTACAAGTAAACAACGGATACAGGATAAAAACAATGAACAACTGATATCAGAAATACTGTCATAAATGGGAGACGGATAACATAGAGACTGTGTATTAAGGATAGTTGTTATGTGACAAGTTATAGCAAGAGTGCCGGCGACCTCATCCCACATACCCGATTATACGAGAATAGCCAGGCACAACCTTGTCCTCGACTGTATAACCGCAGACGGGATATAATATCCTGTGTAACGAGAATGTACGGCCCCCCGTACGCTACCAGGTTGGGTGAAAATCTCCCCTATATGTGGGTAGTCTTGGCGTGATAACCCTTAGTTCGTTATTTAACGAATTATCCATGATATAATTAGAGAGTTGTGATTGAATTAAGGTAAAGTTATGAGAGTAACGATTTAATCCAATGAGACCGAAGAGACAGGATTGGTGATACTAGGTGATGAGAACAAGATCTATCGATGGAGAGGACACTAACCAGAGTCACACACCAGGGTTGTCAATCATACAATTTTATTAGGTGATAAGTGATTATTAGGCAGGTTAATGTACATCAACTAAATCAACTACATCTCGCAGTTAATAATCAATAGGTAGGATTCACAAAAGCAAGACATAACCATAACCGTTCAGTGTTAAAGATTACTAGTGATTAACCTTAAATTGGAGCATGCTTATTCGCAACTCTAATTGGGGTAAAGTGTGTCACCTCTACAGAGTATAAAACTATTCGAATAATCATGTCCACAGTCATGGACGACTTCGTGAATCCTCCACCTTAGTATTTTTGTGTTTGATAAAATGGATTCAGGGAATATCTGAATGAGATATCCATCCATAACTTGGTTCAACGAGTTATGCCGTTGTTTCAAAATTCAGGGGCAGAAAATCTCTTGCTCTAAATTATGCTATTATCAATTTACCATCATTTACCTATCAAATTTAAGTGCTCTTACAACTTTCGTTAGTAATCTATTACTCGTTATTTCAATTGAAAGTATGTTTCATAAATTAAACTAGACTATACAATTATCCTTGACTTAATCTGCATACTATATAACTTTGCTTAAAAGTCTTGTTGAGTATGAATTTTGTACTCACCATTACTTGTTGAATATATTCAGAGGATGTAGAAGAAGATTTATCTTGCAGTTACTATTACGCAGTAGGTTTTGGCGATAAAGACATCGATTTCTAGGGTTCTGCCCCAATCAGTTGCCAGTGGTTGGGATGAGGCATACTTGTTGGATTTTAGTGCCTCTTTTATCTTTCGCTTCCACTGAACTCTTTTATTGTATGTTTTATTTCCCTTATCGGTCCTAGTGTTATAAACTTCGTCGTATAAGCTTATGTCCGATCGCTACTTAAATATACTATCTTGTTTTAAATTTATCGTGTATAGATGTGATATGAATGTTGTTAAATGTGTGTACTAGCCACTGATTATGGGACTACTACAGTAAACACGTAGAGTCCAGAATGCAAATTTTGGGTCTTGACATGAACCATTGTGACCTATATGGCGAGCTTAACAAAACAAGATTCATATTGAATATATTTTGTAGACACTGATAAAATTGCTTCTCAGCTAGCACCTTTAGGTGTCCGTTAGTAGCAACTGTAAGCAGAGCTCTTTTCATGGTCCTATATTAGTTGCTAGCAAATCTAGATAATAGCTCTAGGATTTGTTACTAGCAAGTAATATGTAGAGTTAGAAACTAATGTAGTAAATAACATTTAGCACTATCAAATAATGTAAAACTGGTAGTAATTAATGTAGAGTCACTCCTAGTAGTTCATTGCATAAAATCATTGCTAAATATCATCAACTAATAGAGATATGACTAGCGAATGACATCTAGATGTGCTAACAACTAATGTAGCAATTAACCTATATAGTTGCTAGTAATTAATGTAGCAATAAACATATATAAAAAGCTTGTAGCTAATGTAGCAATTAGTATGTGGATCTAGCAACTAATATAGCAAGAAACATATGAAGCTATCAACTAATGTAATAAGTAATATGTGGAGTTTGATAGTTAACAACATCTAGAGTTGCCAGTTGCCGACACCTATAAAGTGAAATCTATAATTACTAGTAGTGGAAATTTAATAGTTAGCAACATCTTAGAGCTGCTAGATACCGATACCTAAAATTTGCTAGTTATCATCATTTAGGTAATGAAATCTATAATTACTACGAGCGGAGAATTGTAAGCTGCTAGCAACTAGAGTTGTTAGCAATAGACATCAAGTGTTGCTAGCCAAGAAATATGGGATTAAGGTCTCCAAAAACATATTCAATATATGTCTTCTTTTGTTAAGCTCATCATATAAATCACAACGGTTCAGACGGAACGTGAATCAAATACTCATTTTAAGATATATGATCATTCAAAGAAAAAGATGAAATATGTGGAGTCCTCTCGGATCCTATGTGTTTACTGTTGATACGGCATCAAGTACCACTACCGTTACATCCTTGGTGACAAACGAGGAAAATACTAATTGTGTACGTGGACAATTTCATAGCGTTGGCCGCGTGAGTGCAGATGCTTGTGGCTAGGGCGGCGCGTGGCACTGCGTGAACCAGCATAAGGGGCGAGCGTGTGCGTAGGCGCGGTTGACTCGGCGAGTGCATGGTGGCCTGGCCGTGCATGCGTATGAGCAGAAGATGGGGCGTGGGCTGCATGGACGCCAGGAACCGCAGCGAACCCAGGGGTTTTTGCTGTGCAAGAATGAGGCAGCACAAAGCCGGAAAGAAGAAATAGAGCCAGAATCTGTGCGTGCAAGCCAAAGGTTTTTCTGGGTGGAGAAAGTCCGAATAAGCTATTAAAATGGAGTCCAGTCTGAGTTCTTAATCTATTTCCTTCTCTAAGTTAGTTTCCTTTAATCAGAGTTCTATACTTATTTTATTCGGAAGTTTCTTTAGGGTTTAAGAAATACTTAGTGATTACTAAGTTATGTACTGTTTCTTGTTGAGTCGGTTAAGGTTGGCACACGTGTGTGCATTGTGCTGGGATGAGCCAGACTTAGGGGTGGGCACTTTTTATCGAAACCGAAAAACCGAACCAAACCGAATAAACCGAATATTTCGTTCTACTCGGTTTCCGGTATGCAGTTTCATTTTTATTTTGTAGCAATTTAGTTTTCAGTATACAGTACAGTTTCAGACTTTAGAAAACCAAACAAACCGCATACCGCTCCTCAAAAGACCACCGCGCTCCTCCCATCCACTCATCTCCACATTTCTTCCCCTCTTCGTCACCCTCTTCCTCCTGCTGCCGCCTCCCCCTCTTCCACCATCGCGACGACAGCCGTCTCCCCCTCTTCCTCCCACCGCCTCCTCCCCCTCTTCCTCCGCCGCGGCGGCAGCTGCCTCCCCCTTCCTCCCACTGCCTCCTCCCCCTCTTCCTCTGCCACGGCGATAGCTGCCTTCCCCTCTTGCTCCCGCCACCTCCTCCCCCTCTTCCTCCCGTTGCCACCTCCCCCTCTTCCTCCGCTGCAACGGCAACCGCCTCCCTGCCTCCCTTCCCCCACCCGCACCCTCTCCAGCTCTATGGCTAGGAGTCTGATGCTGCTGTCGAGGAGGCCCGCGAGCTCATGGGTGTGGACCCGCATGAGATCTTCTTCACCTCGGTGCCACCGAGTGCAACAACATCATCGTCGACTTGTGTAGGTACCTCCAGCAGGAGGTGTTCGGCGTCACCTACCTCCCCATCCGCCCCCAATGGGTGATGGCCTCATCGACATCGCATAGCTTGCCAATGCCATCTGGCCTGACACAGTGACACCATGCTCATCTCCGTCGTGGCTGACAACAACGAGATCGGCGTCATCCAGCTGCTCGAGGAGATTGGCCGCATTTGCCATGAGAAGGGGATTAGGATGTCAACGGGATGGGGATTAGGTATTTGGTCAGTTTAAACAATAGCTAACCCACTCAGGTCCACATGTCAGCGGGTGCTTAGCCTTAACCAAGTCATTAATGTTAATCTGATCTCACCTTGTGGGTCCCACTGGTCAGACAAAGAAGCTGGGTTGCTTGATGCGACAATGGCTGAGCTCGTTGTCGAGCTCACTGGCGGCGAGAGAGTGGCGGAGGGGCATGAACTACCTTGGGGATGGGAAGACAAGACGAAGAAGGTTCTTTTTGTGGTGGTGTCGGAGCTTAGAGCTCACCAGAGTTAGGTCAGCGATAGAGTAAAGCAGCAGGGTGAGGTAGAGCCATGACGACGATGACAATGCCAATTCTTCAAGCCAAAATGAGTAGCGCCATAGAACCACTAGCTCACTAGGAGGGCAATGGCATGGATGGAAATGCTGGAGGTGGTCTGAGGCGACCAGAGAGCGATGAGCAATGGCGGTGGGGGCAATGGGGTGCATGGTGGCAGTGATCTCGACTAGAAGGAAGGCTACACATATAGACACATTAGCTTTCTTGAGTGTAGAAGATGGTGTGAAAGAGGGGAATTGGGCTAAGGCTCACCAGCTAGATTGAATCAACAGAGATGATGATAGCAATTGGAGTTGAAGAAGATAGCGAGGATCCAATGAGGTGCTACAGGAGAGGCAAAATTGAGTAAGGGAATTCTGAATTGGGGAGGAATGGCATGAGGTGATGCAGACAGGAGGTAAAAAGCTCACCGAGAAGGCTCAGGCCGTAGTGGAGCACGACGATGGTGTGTGCACTAGAGCGAACACCGATTACACATTCTAGGCAAACCAGAGAATGAAAGGCTTGACTGAAGGGAGAAATGGAGAGGGAATGCTTTGGGGAAGATATTGGCGCACTCGGGCAGACTTAAGAAGGGTTGAAGGCACGGCTTGGCTTGGAGATGCTTCCTGGGTCATGACAGGAAAACGATGCTCATGGTTATTCCGGTGATGGGACAGCTCAGGAGAGGCAAAGAGGAGGCAAAGGAGTGCAGGGGTAAGGGTGCTCAAGCCAGTCAGTGAGCATCGCGACCTTTGCAGTGTGGCACAGAGCTTCGCAGGAGTCAGCCATGGCATGGGTGCCAACTAGGGGAAGGCATGCGGGTTGGGCCGAGCCAAAGCAGTAATGGGCTGGCTAAAGGGAGAGAAAGCAGCCCACAGATGGAATTAGATTTTGAATTCCTTTTCTAATTGTTTAAATTGCAGAAAATGAAGTTGAATTTTTAAAATTAGCAAACTAACTCTGAAAATTATGAAAATGTTTGGAGAGGTACGTCTAAATATTTGAAACCTAATTAAATTATTTTTGGACTGTACTTAATTTTTAATTAATTTTATAAATTCATTTCCAGCTGCTAAAAATCTGAAAAGCTTTTCAGTAAATGTTCAAAATTTTTTAAAATTCACCAAAATGCACAAAAAGATGAGTTGAACATAATTTAATTAGTAATTAGAATTTTAGGATGCTATTGAATAGTATAACTCTAGTGATACTTATCTCTATCCAACTATTTGAAAAGGGACTGCATGCAATAGTCGTACTCCACACATATTCTTGATCAAAAAGGAAAGGGAGGAAGGGAGACATGAGAGCAAAGCCGAAAGGAAGGGAAGGTGTTCGCGTTCTCGCATTGCATGATGTGATTAGCATTTAATTAGATGATAGGTTACGAATGTGTTGGTCATCATTGGTTAGTTAAATATGGTAGCTAATGTAGGTGCCATTTTTGTATATGTATGAGTCATCAATTTAAGTCATTAGTGATTAATTAGTTAATTAGTCAAGCATTTTTTTGAAAATTTGTAAGGCAAAATTTGATGAGAGCTCACACAATGGCTACCATAGGATACCAAGCTTACTAGTATCCGTAATATAGCAAAATGCATTACATCTTCTATATAAATTCTCTACTACTTAAAAATACAAGTTGGTGACGGTCCATTCTCCCTTTCCCTCATCACAGCTGTCCTATCTGGACATGAGATAGGATCTAGACTATCCATCTCACGCCCTTCCCTTCCTCTCTCTCTCTCTCACAATTGAACCGCCCCTTAGCCAGATGATCATCCTTTCCACACGCGGAGGGCTCCTCCCCATGACTCCCTCTCCTCCCCAACTGCCTCTGCCCCTAGTCCTCCTCTCCCCTCTCTTGCCACCTTCCTGTTTCCTCCCCGTCACTCCTCTTCAAACCCTAGACACTGCCACCTCTGTCCTCCTCCTCTTTCACCCCTCCGATGGAACCACCTATGCCATAAGTGCTCCCCCATTTTCTGTCCTTCCCTACCCTCCCCATCCTTGGTGCGCTCCCTTGCACCCACCGTTGTTCCGCACAGGAAGCGACCAGGGGGAGCTCACTAATGGTAGCCTCAGAAGGCATGGAGGGCTGATGGTGGCCCCGAATTGGTGGTGAGTTGAGTCTGGGGGAGTTTACCTTTGTGCACGATGGTTGGTTCCAGGGCAAACAATGATGTTCCCATTTCTCGGTCTCATCCCCCCACTTATCCCATGATCAATGAAATAAAGCAATTTCCTCCTGATCCATTTTGTACTAGATCCACCCAGCCACTCCTCCTGATCCAGTCTCTATTGAATCCACCTAGCCACTCCTTCCCCACCTTGCTGTTGTTGTCGCATCCCTCATGCATTCCCTTCATTTGCATTATCTTGTCTCCCTCTGGCACTCCCTTCTCTACCTTTATCCATGTCATGCAGGCCATTGTTGGGTTGCGTGCTCACCACAGCTTCCTTCTCCCTCATTGTTGGAACTAATCCTGCGGAATTTGTTTTTGAGTATGTATCGAGTTGAGTCCAAGACAATTTAGAAACATAATTTTAGGTTTCAAAGTTGGTTTATATATCTGAGTCATGTTCGGATACATAGAAGTATTGTCCATGTTTAATATGTAATCTTGCATAAAAATAGAGGAGAAAACCAAGGAAAATGTGCGGCAATTTGAGCACCACCAAAAGATTTCATTTGTTCTACCTGTGGCAATTTGAGCACCACCAAAAGATTTCATTTGTTCTACCTCTCGGTTGTCTTTCGTGTTGTCATCGCCGTACTTGAAAATTAGAGTACCAGAGGAGCCTCGAGTACTTGAAAGTTTATGAGTACTATAGAACACGAAGTTACTGTAGCACTTGTGGCTACTGTAGCGCTCATGTCCACTATAGCACTGAAGCCTCACGAGTGCTATGGAGCAATCAAAGTTTCGAGTACGTGCTGTGAGGTCGGAGTCTACGAGTGCCAAGTGGTTGAAGTTGTCCATGAGCAAGTGGACGAAGTTGATGACCCTAGAGGAGGTGTGGTCGTAGTTGAGACATGGTTGTAATCCAACATCCGGTATCAGAGCGTGGTACTGATCGATTCATAGAAGGAGTAGCACATGGCAGGGAGCGGATCTTTGTTGATAATGAAGGAAGGGCCAAATTCCCTTCCATATCCAGTTCTCAATTCAGGGAAGTACCCGGCATGGTCTATAAAGATACGAGTGAATATGCATGCCCAGGGGGTCTAGGATGCTGTAGCTGATCTGGTCGACGCTAATGGAAGGTCGATCCAAAAGGAATGGCTAAGGAAGTCGATGTGAAGACCAATCAAACTTCTTTCGCACTCATCTATGCTGCCATACCTGACTTGATGCTCAATCAACTTGTCGAAAAAGATACAGCACAAAAAGCTTGGATTGCTATTCGGACTACGCACAAAGGAGTGAATCAAGTGAAGAAGGTTCGACTACAAACTCTTCGAGGAGAATATGAGGCACTGTATATGGGTGAAACTCAGTCAGTAGATGAGTTTGCAAGTAAATTAACTGTTGTGGTCAATGAGATTCGATCTCTTGTTGGTACATTGGAGGAAACTATGGTGGTCAAGAAGTACCTACGTGTCCTACCCAAGAGGTTCGTGCCGGTGGTCACAAGTCTTCTATATTCAAGTGATCTTTAGAATATGAAAATAGAAGAAGTAATAGCATCTCTCAAAGCTCATGAGGGATTGCTTAAAGGGTGTAGGCCAGGACTAATTAAGCATTGCTAGTCAAAGGTGAAGCAAAGTTTGAAAATAAAACTTGGTGGAAATCAAATCCAAGTCAAGGAGGTGGCCGATGATCAGGCAATTGGCGTGGACGTGGTCCAGGTGACCACGGTTTTGGTCGAGGAGGCCATGGTTTTACTGCTGGCGGTGGGGAGAATGCATTGCGAGGTGAATTGTCGTACAATCAAGACAAGTCAAAAATTAAGTGCTTTACTTATGGCAAAGAAGGCCACTATGTTACAGAGTGCAGAAGTCATATTAAGTGTTTTGAGTGCCAAAAGTTTGGACACTACTCTGCTGACTGCTGATATAAGAAGAAGAAGGAGGACGAAAATTTGATTCAAGCTAAACAAGAGTAGGAGCCACCACTTCTGCTGTCCATCTGTGAAAAAAAGAGCACACAACTTATGATGTTAAATGAAGAGCATGTTCATCCACAGCTACTAAAAGTTGGAGAAGAGGTGGTGGAGTCCAATCTTTGGTATATCAACAATGGTGCCTCTAATCACATGACTGGACAAAGGGAAAAATTCAGTGAATTGAATGAAGGTTTTTAAGGCAAGGTAAAATTTGGAGACGGGTCAGTTGTTCATGTAGAAAGAAAGGGCACTATTTTATTGCAAAGCAAGAATAGAGAGCAAAGAGCATTGACTGATGTCTATTATATACCACGATTGTACAATAACATCATTAGTTTGGGTCAGCTGACTGAGGAAGGATGCGATGTGTCACTAAAAGGATCACACTTATTACTACATGATCATCGGAAGAAAATCATTGGAAGACTTTAATAGAAAATCATTGGAAGACTGATATGCAGACAGAACTTGACTCTATAGAAAAGAACAGAACATGGATCTTAATAGATTTACCTCACAATCAGAAAGCAATAGGACTAAAGTGAATATTCAAGGTGAAAAGAGACATAGATAGAAACATTGTTCGTCACAAGGCAAGACTTGTGGCAAAAGGCTATATTCAAAAGAAAGGCATATACTATGAAGAGGTGTTTGCACGGATTACAAGATTAGAAATAGTTGGATTGATATTTTCTCTTGCAGCTAAATTTGGATGTGAAGTACACCATATGGACATCAAATCTGCATTTCTAAATGGTGATCTTACCGAGGAAGTATATGTATCACAACCGGAGCCTAGAGCCTTGTATGGTTTGAAACATGCCCTTAGAGCCTGGAACAAGAAATTGGACAGTTCTTTGATTAACCTTGGTTTTGAAAGATGCAAGCAAGATCCAGCCTTATATACAAGAAAGACAGAATAAGACATGCTGATACTCAACGTGTTTGTTGATGATCTTATTATCACAGAAACATGTGATCGAAATATTGAAGAGTTTAAGGAGGTGATGAAGCAGTTTGAGATGAGCGATCTCGGACTTTTGACTTACTACCTCAGTTTGGAGGTGAAACAAAGTAAGTATAATATTTCAATCAAGCAGTCAACCAACGCAAAGAAAATTCTTGAGAAGGCATGCACGACGGGTTGCAATCCTTGTTTATACCCCATGGAGTCAAAGCTGAAACTTGACAAAGATGATATAGGAGAGCTAGACGATACTACTGAATTTTGAAGTATAATGGGTTGTCTACGATATTTGATACATGCACGACCAGACCTTGCATACTCAGTTGGAGTTCTTAGCAAATTTATGGAAAGACCAACAGTACAACACAAGCACGCATTAAAACATGTGATGAGGTATCTAGTAGGAACTGTTGATTATGGACTGGTATAAGTCAGGCATTACAAAACACCAATACTTGAAGGGTTTTGTAATAGTAATCTGACCTATGATCCAGTTGACCGTAGACGCATGACTGGTATGATGCTCTATCTACATGGAAATGTGATTACATGGTGCTCACAGAAGTAAAGAAGTGTAGCCTTGTCATCATGCGAAGGGGAGTTTATGGTAGCAACTTTAGCCACATGCCAATGTATTTGATTGATGAATTGCTTCATGAATTGACTAAATAGACATCAAGCCGTTCACATTATTTGTGCACAATAAGTTAGCAATAGCGCTTATGAAAAATCAAGTGTTTCATGGAAGAAACGAACACATTGATACACGGTATCATTTTTTTCGAGAATGCATTAAAGGACAAATGGTTGTTTCGCATATTTCAACAAAAGAATAGAAGGCTGATGCGCTCACAAAGGTGTTAGGTCAAGTCATTTTTGGTCAGATGATTAATCTACTCAATATCAAAGAAGTTGGTTAAGTCGACAAGGATTAGGGGAGTGTTTGTTGGAACTAATTCTGCACTCATCACGCTGGCCTCCTTCCAATGCTCTCTAGCATGCGGTTTGCCTCGATGCTATCCCCCTCTTCCAAATCTAGCACTTCCTCTCTCAGATCTAGCTTTTAGGGAGTGTCATTGTTGTCCCAGTGATTGAGCCAGTGCCTTGAGCTTCATGCGCAATGTTCGATCCGCCATGCCGTCATAACCTCTGGTGGCACCTGCCTCGGTGGTGGTGCCACCACCTTGACACAGTAGTAGCAGTAGTAGCCGTCAGCTGCCTTGAACTGTGGCCATGAGGAGGCAGCAGTGAGAGGTCGGGCATGGTGGGCATAGCTATTCCTAACGAGGAGACAGATGTGGAGAAAGAGGAGGTGGAGTGTAGGTAGGGCAACAGGGTGCTACAGATGCTATGAGTGTAGTAGTGGTGGGTGGAGGAGGTGGACACAGCGTCCATCAACACCGTCAGTGGGGATGATAGGTGTGCTTTATGCAGTGGCAGAGGTGAGGCCAAGGAGGAAGGTTGTGCTATCGGGAAGGATGAGGGTGGCGAGGAGAGTGATGGCATGGTGTTCAACCGCACATCCTTCTCGAGGCTCTTGAGGAAGGTGTTGCTTGGGGAGGCCAAGGAGTACTCCAAGATGTCCTACCTCTGTAACATCGCCTACATGATCCCTAGGATTCAAGTATGTTCATCATAGCAATACTAGTTTCTACCATTCTTCCATGCCTTATTCACAGTTATCCACTGCCATCCCGGCCTAGCCTCCCTACTCTTTTGTCTTGCTACATAATCTGTTGCAGTTTGCAAGGAGTTGTTTGTTACTGTATCACATTAAGCAATTCATTGTATATGTGTTCAATGTCGTATGTTTATTTGGATTCATTGACAGAAAGCACTAGATGTATGAAAAATTGGAAGTCTTTTGTGCTCTAATAATTTCTATGGTCATTCATATCTTTTGTGCTCTAATTATTTTCATGGCCATTGGACTTATTCTAGCTTTGTTCTTTTGTCTATTGCTCAGTTGTCCCAGCAAGCAGCGGGTAGTAATCTATTGGCATCTTGATTTGTGCTCACCTTGCATCATGAGGCATCAGTATGATGATCTAACTAATTCCAACTTTATTTTGTTGTTCCCCTTTTCTTGACATAGGAACAAGCTAGGCTTACAAATTATTTGCTCTTTGAAATATAATGTTGTCCTCAAGATCAACGAAGATTCCAATTTCTTAAGGTTAGTGTTGCAAATGCATCCAAGTTTCTCCAAACAAAACCCTTGCTCTATTTCCACTTTATCAATCTATAGGTGGAATTTTTTACTAGTTAGCTATATTGGAGCTGTTAACAGATATTAATTGATGCATGGCATTGCCTCCTCCACAGGTGCCGATCCCCACCATGGCATTGCCAACGGCCAGCACCTCACCCTTAGAGGTGTCCAACCAAGTGTTCTCCGATGATGACAACTCCAATCACAGTAGCGAAGGTCGAACATCCCAAAATTTGCTATCTTTAAAATTTAATTCCAAATTAATTATATAAATTTTTTGTGATTTTATTTGGATTATTTGTGTAGTACTAGAAGGAAATATCAAAATTCCAATTCCCCGTTCAAATTCCAAAATTCAAATATCAAAAATACAAAATCATTTTTTGTGGCCCTTTTTTGTGGCCCTTTTTTTCCATTCCCTTTTTCTGCTCCTTCATTTCCTTTCCTTCTTCTCTTCTTCACTGGCTGTTCCTTGGCCGACACTGTTTAAACTGCTTGTCTCTCTCCTATTTCTTCAACTAGAAAGCACAACTCCCTCTCTGTTCTTCAACTAGAGTCACCAAAAGCCATGGCCATGCATACAAAAATCATTTCCAACCGACTAAAGAAATTAAAGGCAGCAAGAACATCCTCATCCACTGCTAGGAATCAACTCCTTTTCAGTTTCTTGGCCATTTGTTCGTCAGTTTTTAGTTTCTAAGCTTTCAAGTCTTGAAAACTGACATTGAATCAATGCAACAAAATTAAACTCGTTTCTCCTGATCTTGACCTATAAATAGGAGCCTCATCTCATGTTCTATCCCAGTGCAAGTCCTTAGCCAACCCCTCTCACTACACAAGCACCAGTGAAGCCTAAAAACCAAGCCGTGCACTGGCCTCCTCCCTCCACCACGCCATCTTTTGCTCTGGTGAACTTTTTCAAGTTTTGCTCACATCATATCGTGTTTCAGCATCCAATAACTCCACCAATTTAAATTGATTTTCATGCAGTCAATTGATGGGATTCAAGTTTTTCCTGAAACCAGCCATTTCGACTTCCGCTATCAATTTGTCGTCTCCGGTGAGCTGTTCTTCAATTCCTTACTTATACACCATCACCAATAGCTCCTCTACCTATCCCAAGTCTCACTTTGACCAATGATTTGTCATAGAAGGTCGCCACCATCATCTCCACTACGTTGGCCGACATCACCGTTGCTCTGCTTCTCCAGCCATCCATTGGCCAAGCTGAGCTCACAAACACGTTCCATGGGCTGAGGCCGCTCCCATGCTCCCGCTATTTCTCCACATTCTCCACCGAAACACCATCGCCCACGTGAGCCCACCCATGATCGCGCCCTAAGCGCTGCCCCGGCCACTACTTCCTATGTGATCCTTGGGTCACTAGCAACCCATTTTGCCCATCCCCCATGCCTCTCACCCTTTCCCTTGCCGGTAAGCACCATGGACAGAGCCGCTGCCCTTGTGCTATGCGTGCTTTCTATTGTTCTTCAATGGAAAACCTTTTTGTCAAATATTTGTTCTGGTGGCAATGCATGTTGGTTCGAAATATGACGTTGGGAGTTCAAGCCTCTGGGAACGCATGCACTGTGATGATTTCCAAATTTTTCTTTGAGACAATGATTATGTGGGACCCAATCATCATACTCTCAAATATCCCCAAAATTCCAGGAAAAAAGATTCTAGGGAATATTTCCCCCTTTTGCATTTTCTAGAATTTCTATTCCATTTGATCTTCCAAAAGCCCATTCTTCGTTGTCTAAACTCTGAATCATATTATTCAAAATTTTAAATTTATCTAAAATTATAGCTTTCCTTCCAGTATATATTTTATATTTTTGTAATTTTATTTGTATTTGTTTGTTTATTTGAGTTTCTTATTTTGCGCATAGAACTCGACATCGCCAAAAACATTTCCAACCAGCTGCAAGATTTCCCTGCTAACATCCAAGAAGGTAAGTCTCCTTCGATTAGTTTGTGCCTATGTTTACCAAAATAATTTTAATTTCAAATTTAATTGCATTGCTACTTTACATAAATTGTTAATTTCCATCTTAAGGTTATTAGTTAATCTGATAATTGTTATGCCCTCATTTGACGTTGACAACCATGTACCTTTATCGCCCTAGGCTTCCCTTCTCTCAGTATTAAGATTATAATACCATGTATCCATCAGCGGTAAAACCTCATCAGGTGGCGTCTAGCTAAATTGGAGTGAGGTAAAGGCTCTGTGATAAATTATCTGGGTCTCATACCTTGGTAAGTATGTTGGCTATTAAGATGACTTATCTCTTGTGGGTAAAACAATACAATCTCTACAAAGTGTAAAACAATTCGAATAGCCGTACCCACGGTCAAGGCAGGCAAGGTGCGCTTTCACATGTTAGATCTTTGGTTTTGGTTTCAAGATTAAAATATTTTGGGAACTTGGGAGTAGATAGAACTCTCAGGTGTGTGTCCTGGCAGATAGAGCCAGTGTGGATGAATAGAACCTATATTCTTGAACCTTGGTGGATAGAGACTTAATACTAGTATTGGTGGCTACAACCTTTAGTAGAAAATTATGATAGTTTCAATTATTGCAATTATTTTGTTAAATTAATGCTTTGTAAAATATATAATGGTGATTAAAATAAAATGCTGCTTTGTGCAAAAGAACCATATTATTCTTCTTTTGTTAAGCCCTACATATACTGCATTTTCCCCAGACTGTGGAGTATTTTATGTACTCACATGCTACACTCAAAACAAATATCGAAGGATTATGAAGACCAAGAAGGAGACTGCGACTACTTTACGCATGGCTACTTTACGCATGGCTATGATGAAGGACATCTGGAGTACTAGGTTACACTTCCCCAGTTAATTATCTATGATGTATTGATGGGTCATCATTAAAGTTTTATTTTACTTCCGCTGTGTTTTATAAATTTGAGAGATATTGTAACCTCAGTTGTAATAAACTAGCCATAAGGCATGTACTCTTTATTATAGTAATAAAACGTTATTGGTTAGGTAATCATCACTACTTGACTGTGTGCACTAGCTTTGATCTGAGACTAGTGTGGTAATACATAGAAGGTTCGAATTCAGAAATCCGGTCCTGACAAAGATGGTATCAGAGCCAACATTGCTATGTTACATGAAATGTTTATTTATGTCTTAAGGTTATTAGTTAATCTAATAATTGGTATGCCCTCATTTGATGTTGACAACCATGTATCTTTGTCGCCCTAGGTTTTCCTTGTCTCAGTATTGAGATTATAATACCATGCACCCTTTAGTGATGAAACCTCAGCATGTGGTGTCTAGCTAGATTGGAGTAATGTAAATGCTCTGTGATAAATTATCTGGGTCTCATGCCTAGGTAAATATGTTGGCTATTAAGATGACTTATCTCTTGTGGGTAAAGCTGTATAAACTTTGCAAAGTATAAAATAATTCGAATAGCCATACCCACGGTCAAGGGCGGGTAAGGTGCGCTTTTACATGTTAGATCTTTGGTTTGGTTTCAAGAGTAAAATCTTTTGGGAACTCGGGAGTGGATAGAACTCTCAGGTGTGTGTCCTGGTGGATAGGGCCAGTGTGGGTGAATAGAACCTATATTCTTGAACCTTGGCAGATAGAGATTTAATACTATTGTTGGTGGCTAGAACCTTCACTAGAAAATTATGATAGTTTCAATTATTGAAATTACTTTGTTAAATTGATGATTTCAAAAATATATAATGGTGATTAAAATAAAATGCTGGTTTGGGTAAAAGAATTATATTATTCTTCCTTTGTTAAGCCCTACATATATTGCATTTTTTTCAAGCAGAGTACTTTATGTACTCACATGTTACACTCAATAAATCTTAGAAGATTATGAAGACCAAGAATGAGAATACGACTACATCATGCATGGCTACGACGAAGGACATCCGGAGTACTAGGTTGTGTTCTCCTAGTCAATTGTCTGTGGCGTATTGATGGGTCATCATCAAAGTTTTATTTTACTTCTGCTGTGTTTTGTAAGTTTGAGAGGTATTGTAACCTTAGTTGTAATAAACTAGCCATAAAGCATATACTCTTTATTATAATAATAAAAGCGTTATTTGTTACGTAATCATCACTATTTGACTATATACACTAGTTTTGATCTAGGACTAGTGCGGTAATACACAGAGGTTTTGGATTCAGAAATCCGGTCCCGAAAGAGATGGTATCAGGGCTAATTTGTCTGTAGGACATGATCTAATTAGAATGGTCAATATTAGAAAAGCATCAAAGTTTATTTTATAAAAATAAAAATTTAATAATGTGCTATCGTTATCTTTTCTTGTCTTTCTATTCTTACCCCCATCCTGGCATTCTTTCTTATATATCTGCTTATTCACTTTTTGGAACGGTAATTGTATCCATTTTCCTTTGTAATTTCTATAGATGGCTCAGTGAGAACGACCCTGAGGAGAATCCGGAGAAGCACATCATCTTGGAGGATGAGTAGTCTGTATCCAAATAAGTGTCTACATCCTTAGAACACTTATAATATTAGTTGGTGTGTTTGGTGGTCTGTACCAACCTCCATGAACTTGTAGTACAGCCATTATTAAAAATTATTTTGATTTCAAGTAAAAGCTTTTTCCAGTGGGTGTGTTTCTTTCTTCTGTAGTTGTCTTGTGAGTTTGCTTTTCCCCATGTTCCCTCGTCTTTGCTTTTCCCTCTTTACTTTTGCTAAGCCCAGCCACTTCAGATGGTGAACATAAGGAGTAGTGCCAACACCTGCAATAGTAACTGTGTCAATGCTCAGCCAGGGAATAATGCTTCAATTCCACCATGACCTCTAGCTCAAGCACTCCATAAGAACATGGAACAAATAATGGCAATGCAGCTACAACTTCTTCAAGCTCTTGCTTACAATGCACTCAATTTGCCTCAACTTGCACCAGTGCCAGCTCCAATTCTTCCATCGCAGTCCAAGCTTGGAAAATATTTGAGGACTTTGAATATATGGAATACTGCAAATCTATGGAAAGTGGTCTTGTTGGGAAAGTCATCATAATCATTGGGTGTTAAGCTAGGCAATTCAGAGAATTCTTGCTATAGTGATATAGTTTGGATTTAGAATTGACAAGGTTGGATAATATTCAGATGATTGGAAAGTAACAAAGATATATTTGCAGATACCAATTGGTTATGAATAAATGTAAATAATGTCATCCTTGTGGATTGAATAGCTCATAGAGAATGAATATAGTGTTGAACTTGGTGGGACTAATTAGATCCTAGAAAGTGTCTAAACTTGATACATTGGATTTATTATCTAGGGTTGAGAGGAGCAATTGGATTTAAACCCAGATCTTAATTTAATTAATTATTAGTGATCGTTGGAGAATTAGTATGAAGGGATTGATCTAGTAAAGGTGGAGATTAAAAGATTAAGAAGTTGGATAATTATAAACAATTCATAACATCAATTTTGGGTGATTTGGTTGAATCATGTAGAGATGGTGAACTTTGTGGAGTGAATTGAATATCAGAGTTTGGTGGATCTATTAATGTGAGTGGATACTTGTAGAATTTTGGAAGACAATACACTTTTGGGAACCTTGTTGGATTAATCTTATCATTGAAAGTGTATTTTGGTATGAAATTTGTGAATTTATCAGATCATTAATAAATAATTGGATTTTAACTTATGGGATTGGATAGATCATGTTCAAATGTTTAACTTGGTGGAATTAAATCAACTGTGAGAGATAGATGGTAAGGTGATAATTAATTGAGTTATTTGGATTCATTCAAATTTGGTGGAACCAAAATGATGAATATTAAGAAATTGATGTTGATGGATTAATGAATCGTGAATTATTACTTAGATGATCTTAAAATTGATTATTGATTATTAAAAGGTTGGATTAATTTTATATTATTTAATGGGAGTTACGAATTTGTAGGAATAGACAAGAATCACAAAGCAATTGGTGAAAATCACATATTGCAATGTTATTGGATTAATGTTAGAAAATTTTAAGGTATGCCATCAATTTGAATTAGTGGAGAGATTAAAAGTTTATGAGATTATTTGTGGAAATCGATATGAAATCAATAAGGTGCATTTGTGGTATATGATGTTGGAATCAAGCACCTTGAAAGGTTAAAAACAATTATATATCTCTTGGAAGAACACTTATGGAAGTTAAGCCCTTTTGGTCGAATTTTAAATTAATCGATATGATAAGGGCAATTGAAATAAACACAGAGCTTATAGGCAACTAAAGATGTACCATTCCAATATGTCTGTTGTCTTCCATGTATCTCAGTTAAAGGAATGCTTCAAAGTACAAAAGAAACAAGTCAGAATCAGGGAGCAAGTTGAACGTCGAACAAGAGACAAGACTATGAAGTTTTGCAAGGTACAGTGGAGCAACCATTTGGAGTCAAAAGCAACCTGGGAGCGCGACAGGGATATAAGAGCTGAGTTTCCCTCTCCTTTCTTTTTCCCAGTCCGTCTGAATCTCAGGGATAAGATTCTTTCCAAGGGGATAGGTTGTAACATACCAAAATATGCCGTCTTTAAAAATTAATTATTTAAAATTGTCATGATTTGTGTAGTACTAGAAGGAAATCTCTAAATTCCAATTCCTTTTTCAAATTCCAAAAATCCAAATTCTAAAATTCAAAATCTCAAAATTCAAAATCTCTAGAAAAATGCCAGATCTATTTTTTTTAGTCGAACTCATTTTTCGTGGCCCATTTTTCCTTTTTCTTTTTCCTCTCCTTCCTTTCCTTTCTTTCTTCTCTTCTTCGCTTGGAGGTAAGGCTTGTTGGTTGGAAACATGAGGATGGGAGTTCAAGTTTGTGGGAACGCATGCACTGTGATGATTTCCAAAAGACATGTGGGACCCACCCTCATGCTCTCAAATATTCCTAAAATTCCAGAAAAATAAGATTTCAAAGAATATTCCCCCGCATGCACTGGGATGATTTCCACAAATTTTCTTTGAGCCAATGATATGTGGGGACCCACCTGTCATAATCTCAAATATCCCCAAAATTCTAGAAAAAATAAATTTACAGGGAATATTCCTCTGTTTAATATTTTCTGGAATTTCTATTCCATTTGATCTTCCGAAAGCCCGTTCTCCATCGTCCGAACTCCGAATCCAGTTATTCAAATTTCTAAATTCATCTAAAATAATAAAATTCCTTTCAGTATATATTTTATATTTTATTTATTTTATTTATATTTATTTATTTATGTTTCATGTTTCGCACATAGAACCCAACGTCGTCGAATACATTTCCATCCTACTGCAAGATTTCCCTGCTAAAGTCCAAGAAGGCAACTCTCCTTCGATCATTTTGTACCTATGTTTACCAAAACTTATTTTGATATTTTAAATTTAATTGCATTGCTATGTTACATAATATGTTATTTTCTGTCTTAAGGTTATTAGTTAATTCGATAGTTGTTATGCCGTCATTTGACGTTGACAACCATGTACCTTTATTGCCCTAAGTTTCTCTTGTCTTAATATTGAGATTATAATATTATTTGATAATTTTAGAACGGTAGTAACTGCTTAAACAAGCTATTTGGTCACTATAACCCTATGAGTGGGAATAATGTTATCAAATCTCTAAACAATTATTTTTACCAAGTATCTGGCAATAGGTGTTGCCATAGGTTTATAAAATAAAATAAAATGGTGAAAATTAGTATCAGACTAGGCGAATGGTAAGATTTGATTGGTGCTGATTTAGTACAAGAACTTGTACTATAAAAGTACCGCCCTAGTCAATTAAGGACCAATGCTTGTGATTGTCCAAACTGAGTGCTACCATAAAACCACAAGTCTAAATGGGTATGACCTACCTGATTAACTTACAAAGGTTTAGTTAGATATCACTAGTGGTAAGTGGGTACCAGGGTTTACTGGTTTTACTCACGGTGATGTACAGGGATTTACTGTACTCATGTGATGTAAGAGGGGGCTTTTGACTATGTTGGATTTAACACTTCAATGGTGAAACCTCAGCAAGTGATGTCTAGCTAGATTGGAGTGAGGTAGAGGCTATGTGATAAATTATCTGGGTCTCATCATGTCTAAGGAAGTATGTTGGCTATTAAGATGACTTATCTCTTGTGGGGTGAAACTGTACAACCTGTACAGAGTGCAAACTATTCAAATAGCCATGCCCCTAGTCAAGGGCGGATGGTGTGCTTTCACATTGTAGATCTTGTTAGGTTAATCTTGTTGCATGTGTATATTGCATGAGTATTATGTAGTACTCATGTGTCGAGTACGTGTAGAATTTGTGAAGTTGTAGTCGGAAGTCTGAGTCAGAAGTAGTCGAAAATGGCTGTAGTCGTAAGTTACTATAGCAGTCATAGGTACTGTAGCAGTCTTAAAGTTACTGTAGCCTGAGTACCATAGCTACACCGAGTACTATAGCTGCACCGAGTACTGTAGCTCCGAGTATTGTAGCACCAAGTACCGAGTATGAAGGGCAGTCTAAGTACCGAAGGCAGTCAAAGAGTCTAAGTACAAAGGCGGCCAGTGGTCGAAATGCCATGCTCGAAGAACTCGGAGCCTAAGTGTGTGGTCATAAGCGTCTGAGTTGGTCTCACTTGAATCGAGTCTTGTGGGTAGTGTGTAGTATGTGCGAGTCATAGGGATCGTGGCTAGCAAAACCAGATCATAGGGAGTTGTGTGGCTGTAGTGGGTGAGTGGCTTGCATGTGCGGCTCGGTTGTATCTATTTAAGCTATGTAATTTGTTGAGTAAGTTGAGCCAGAGAAAAACACAAAAAAGGTGCAAGCAGTTAGCACCACAATCTTGTGCCTCAGTTTGTGTTCAGCTTGGTTGTTAGCTCTATCATCTCATTCCCAACTCTGGCAAACCAACCACCATGCTTGTGTGAGTCAGTCCACCATGAAAATGTGTGTTTTAGAGAGGTTGCACCAACATTTGATATCAGAGCTTTTGTTCATGTACACCTTAATCCATGTCACGTCCAAGCTCGCCGAGAAATGTCAGCAGCGATGAGGGCATTCTGAAAATTGGCGATGGGGCATGCAAAAGGTGTCAACACGTGAGGGCAGTATCTTCCTCCCGTATCCCATGCTAACGAGAAGCAACTACATGACTTGGGCTGTGAAGATACAGGTGTTCGTGCACACTTAGGGTGTGTGGAACGCAATCGTGGATGAGGAGGTGAACGAGAGGCAAGATCAAATGGTGCTTGCAGCAATCTTCCTCGCGGTGCTAGAAGACATGCTGCTGCTCCTAGCAGAAAAAGAGGCCGCAAAGGAGGCCTGGAACAACCTAAAGACGATGCATCTTGGTGCCGATCGCGTCAAGGAGGCACATGTACAAGTGAGTTTGAAAACTTGTGCATGAGGGACACTAAATAGATCGATGGCTTCATATATGGTTGACAATAATTGTCAGCAAGATACAAAGTCTACGTGAAAAAATGGAAGAGGCCTACATCATGTGGAAGTTTCTTCATGTCGTGCCCAAGAAATTATCTCCCGTCGTCACCACGATTGAGCAATTCGGTGGCATAAAAAATATGTCGATCGAAGAGCTAATCGGGCGCTTGAAGACATAGGAAGAGGGAGAGTGTCGCTACAGCAATGTCGACGGAGACAAAGAGCACTTGCTCCTGACGTGCACAAAGTGGGAGGCCCGGTCGTCGAAGAATGAATGTGAAGGCTCCTCAGGTGGTTCTAGTGGCGACGGTGGCCGCCGATACCGAAGAGTTGATAAGGCAAAAGTAAGGTGTTTTAATTGTAATGATTATAGATGCTTTGCTTCAGAATGCCATAAGCCCAACAAGAAGGAGAAAGCAGAGGCAGCGGAGGCGTATCTCATCGTGGCAGATACTGACGATGAACCGACGCTGATGTGAAGAAGATGCAACAAGCTTAAGGGGTGTTGTTGGGTTAATCCTATTGCATGTGTGTATTGCGTGAGTACCGTGTAGTACTCATGTGTCGAGTACGTGTAGAAGTTGTGAAGATATGGTCGGAAGTAGGAGTCAGAAGTAGTCAGAAGTGACTGTGGTTGTAAGTTACTATAGCAGTCGCAGGTACTATAGCAGTCTTACAGTTATTGTCACAGTCGTAGGTACTGTAGCAATCCTAAAGCTACTGTAGTCTTAGTACTGTAGTTGCACAGAGTACCGAGTACAAAGGGCAGTCCGAGTACAAAAGGCAGTCAAAGAGTCCTAGTACAAAGGCAGTCGGTGCTCGAAAGACCTCCGTGGTCGAAGTGCCCCGCTCGAAGGACTCAAAACTTATGTGTGTGGTTGTAAGCATCTGAGTTGGTCCCAGTTGGACCGAGTCTTGCGGGTAGTGTGCGGTGTGCACATGTCATAGAGATCATGGCTGGCAAAACCAAATCACAGGGAGTCGTGTGGCTATAGTGGGTGAGTGGCTTGCATGTGCGACCTGGTTGTATCTATTTAAGCCATGTAATTTGTTGAGTGAGTTGAGCCAGAGAATAACAGAGAAAACACAAAAAAGGTGTGAGCAGTTAGCACCACAATCTTGTACCTCAGTTTTGTGTTCATCTTGGTTATTAGATTCGTCATCTCGTTCCCAACTCCAACAAACCAACCACCATGCTTGTGTGTGTCAGTCCACTGTGAAAGCGTGTGTTTTAGAGAGGCTGGGCCAACAGATCTTTAGTTTTGGTTTCAAGATTAAAATCTTTTGGGAACTCGAGAGTGGATAGAACTCTCGGATGTGTGTCCTGGTGGATAGAGCCAGTGTGGGTGAATAGAACCTATATTCTTGAACCTTGGCAGTAGAGCCTTAATACTAGTGTTGGTGGCTAGAACCTTCACTAGAAATTTATGATAGTTTCAATTATTGCAATTACTTTGTTAAATTAATGCTTCCAAACATATATAATGGTGATTGAAATAAAATGCTGCTTGTGCAAAAGAATCATATTATCCTTCCTTTGTTAAGCCCTACATATACTGTATTTTTTCCAAGACTTATGGAGTACTTTATGTACTCACATACTACACTCAAAACAAATCTCAGAGGATTATGATGAACAAGAAGGATACTACAACTACTTCATGCATGGCTACGATGAAGGACATCCGCAGTACTAGATTGTGCTTCCCCAGTCAATTGCTTGTGGTGTATTGATGGGTCATCGTCAGAGTTTTATTTTGTTTCTGCTGTGTTTTATAAGTTTGAGAGGTATTGTAACCTTAGTTGTACTAAAGTGCCATAATGCGTGTACTCTTTATTATTGTAATAAGCGTTGTTGGTTATATAAACATCATTGTTTGACTGTGTGTACTAGTTTTGATCTGGGACTAGTGCTGTAATACACAAAGGGTTCAGATTCAGTAATCCGGACCCATTAGAAAGCCACAGCCACCAAAGCCAGAGGTTACACTAGGGGTTCCAAGCTCAG
Organism: Dendrocalamus sinicus; assembly: GCA_036346575.1. Taxonomy (NCBI): domain Eukaryota; kingdom Viridiplantae; phylum Streptophyta; class Magnoliopsida; order Poales; family Poaceae; genus Dendrocalamus; species Dendrocalamus sinicus. The sequence continues at coordinate 11,555,987 of CM070669.1, read as the reverse complement.
TATGAGCCCTTTCGCTCACCCAATGTTGTCCAAGCTAATGTGAAGCAGACCCGCACTTCATATCTTAAGAACTAGTGAATTCTGGTATGTTGCGAATCCTAGAAGAGTAGTTATCATGCTGTTACTTATCATTATTGTTATTACATTTTACATGAGTCGTTGGCAAGCGGTAGATGGTGTTATTAGGTAGTTGTGCATTTGGGATCGAATTAAGGATGGTTCTGGGCATGTGCTTAGGGGTGGTTCAAAGTAAGATGGTGGTTCTTGTGTTTGTGAGACAGAGGGTGTTTGTGATTGGATGTAGAGAGACCAATTGCCAATGTTGGAGTGTGGGGAAAAGTGTGGAAGTGTTGGATTCCAATTCCAATTGTGGTCTTATTATTCTTGTATAAATATATAGTGTCTAAAAAACTCTTTAAAACTCCAAAAATCAGGAACTCATCATTTGTGTAGCCCTCTATATATTTGAACTCATAGAAGTTACTGAGATTGAATTGTCAGATAAGTGTCATTAGTTTGCTTGTAGAAACTTCATTTGAGTTAAATATCATATATATATATATATATATATATATATATATATATATATATATATATATATATATATATATATATATATATATATATATATATATATATATATATATATATATATATATATATATATATATATATATATATATATATATATATATATACATTGGTCCCATCTTCGTACCTTGTTATTGATGTTGATATGTTTCTTGCAGCTGGGTCATTCTTGTTCTGTATGTGGCTACCTTTGCGTCAATCATATTTGAATTGCAATAAAGTGGCTGCCAAGTGTAGCTGAGTTATTTCTTCTAAATGGTGTATTTTGCTTTCTGTAGATTGTTCATTTGCTCATCGAGTAAGTATGAGCGTCACACTATATTCGATCTGTATTGTTCTATTTGCGTTCATTCCTAGAAAAACAAGAAGAAACTTCTAATGGGAAGATTCCACACATTTGTAGTAACCCATAATTTATTTTCATTTATGCCCCCCTTTGTGCTGGGTTGGCAAAATGATGATATTTGATGGGGGTTCTCATCCTGAATTTTTCTTGTTGATTAACGTATTTGTTCAAATGATCATATCTGGATTTTCATGTAAGGAGAAATAATGTTAATGAGGTCATATGGGGATTCATTCTGTCGATGTGATTGGTCAACCAATTCAATCAGGGTATGTTGGGAGGAGTTAATCTTTTTCTGTTGAGCTTCACAACCACACTGATCGCATGCACGAGCACAACGTTGCAACGCATCGCCACTTCTCGGTTCGCCCCCTATGCCATTTCTCCCACGATCTAGCAACAACTACTCCCAATATTTCCTCTCCTTTAAGTGAATACGAGAATCCTATACCACTCTCCATTCCCCTCTAATCCCTCATCCCATCCGTCCTCTCCCGATTCATCCCATTTGTGTGCACCGTGGTCGTGCTTGTCATCCTTGCTGCAGTTTGCGTGCCCGCAGTGCTTTGTCATTGCACCAATCGGGAGGGCAGCCAAAGCTGGCGTGTGGCATGGGCGGCTGCTAGAGCAATATTAGAATAGTTATTGTTAGGAAAGGATAGGAGCTTTCATTTTGTTGGCACAGCCAATAATATTGTCTACGGAGATATTCTTATATTCTAGATATCTTATGTATTTTGTTTGTATCAACTACTAAGTGTGGATAATTGTTTTCAATTCGATATCTTTGCTGGCCTGTACATATATCTTTATTGCTCCAATGTAGTTCCAAGGTCAATGAAATTAAAAGGCACCTCTGACAACAGAATCAAAAGGGATTTGATGGCTATAGACCACTCGGAGGGGTTTTCATCAAGAGATGCTTTCGTGCAATACACCTATTTTTCTATAAAAGTGAATGGCCCCGTAGTTGGCTAGTCTGATCAGTCGACAGGCTCAGCCTCTACGTCGTATTTTGATATAAAAAGAAAAGGGTTAGAGACTACGTTGATGATATCATATTTTCAGTACTCTATTGCAACGTACAGACACCTTACTAGTATATGATTAAAACATAATTAGAAGGATTGTTATGTGATGGTGACCCTATATTATTTAACCTTTGTTTGATGTGGATTGCATTTATTTGCATATTTGGGAGTTGTGGAATTTATGTTATTTGTGAGATATTATCTCATAACACTGTCCGTTGTTGATGTAACATGTCATTCATGTATGAAATATTTGGGAGTTCGGATCATGGATAGCAACTTACTAGTTATTGGCAACATAGCAAAATGCAGAACCTATAGTTATAATCAGCGAGGACACCTTGATGTATGTTAATTGCAACCGCTAGAATCTTTTAAACACTGGCCATCTTTGTGCGTAGAACATCACTCTTTAGGAGCAATCGCATCTGTATTATACGAACACATGTAGAAAATTATGGCAAGATTGTTGAGCAGTGAACGTGGCAATTATGGCTCGTAGGTTATATTGAACAGGGAATTTTGGAGACGGTGTTGTACGCGGTGGACTGCGTGGGCTAGACCTGTCAAAGTGCCCAAACAAAGTGGTGGAATTTTAGACATATCTAACACTGTTGCAAGTAAAAATTTCAAATCTGGCCCCCGGAGCAAATAAATTCCATATCTAGCTCCCTGCCCGACCACGGGATTGTGCCGTTACGACATCTGGCCGGTCGTGCGGTCCGGGACCGCACGACCACACCGTAGCTGGGTCGTGCGGTACCAGACTGCATGACTCCACTGTGCGTCGGCCTCGACCGCACGACTCCACTGTGCGTCGGCCCCGACCGCACGACTCCACTGTGCGTCGGCCCCGACCGCACGACTCCACTGTGCGTCGGCCCCGACCGCACGATTCGTTTCCCGACCGCATGACTTCGTCCCGACCGCACGTTCACACTGTAGACCGGTCAGCGCACGACAAAATTTTTTTTAGGGTTTGGTCTGTGTTTAGGGTTTGGAGTCGTAGGCCCCCGTGATTTTTGTAAGTTTTGTCAATTTTGTAGTTGTAAACTAGCAAAAAATCTGATGAAGTTGTAATAAAAGTTTATGTTCATTGTAAGTTGTAGATGCATAAAAATTTTGGTAAATTTTTTTTAGGAATGATTGACCGTAGAATGATCGATACATACAGTGGTAAGTGATATTTTGATGTTACTGATAATTCGTGTACGGTGAGAACCAGTATGTTAATATTGTTAAATGAGTTGCTATGTGAATCATTGAATGCGAAAAGACGAGATAATAAGCTTATCTGAATAGAAATAAACTTCATAATACAGTTGGGAGTGACATGCCGTGTACATTTTTATTACATGCATAACATATAGCATGATATGCGACTAACCCACCCAACTGCTCGTACGACCTACTGTGTGGACCGGGGCCACTTTCCCTTCTTTGCCCGCTCGGCATTGAACTCCTTCGCGGCCTCTTTTGCCTTAGCCGCCATTTCCCTCTTTCTCTCGTGCTCCCTCTCGCGAGCCTCCCGCTCCCTATGCGTGCACGCTTCGAGATGAGCTTGCGTCTCGCGTTGTATACGCGGGGTTTGCTCGTTCTTGCGGCGCTCCTCCTCCAGCAACTCCTTGTCCCGTGTGACATTCCACTCCTCAAAGTCGAGGGTCCATTGGTCTGCAGGGTGGATCTCAAGATATATCCATTTGCGGTAGCCACATAGGGGCTCTGGAAACTGTAAATACAGGGGAGAGATTGTTAGTGCATGTTGTGAAAGAGAAAAGGTAGGGGAAAATGGTGCATGTGGTCATTGTCGGCTGCCGATAGGTTGCGGTGTCAAGACAGTGGTTGGGGTAGTCACTAGAGTAGTTTGCGCAACCCCAGTAACACATACCTAGGCTGATGCGGTGCTTAGACTTGAAGAACTTGCACGTGTCACCGCACTAACAAAGGGAGGTGTCTCCCCATCAGGTGGGAGTTGCGGCAAATGCTCGGTGGGGACGTTCGGGATGGGGTTGTTGCTACGCGGCCGCTCATTGTGGGGAGTTGACCTCATAGCACGCTGGGCTTGTTCTACCCGGGCTGCAATAGCCCTTATTTTCTCATCGTGGGCGGCAGCTGACCGTGCTAGGTCACGGGTCTCCTCCCATTCCTTCACCATCTTGTCCTATTGCTTCTTCTGCCTTTTGTCCATCCCGGTGGGGTGAGGGAAGCGCGGTGTAGTATGAGATTTGGATGTGCAGTGTTCCCTGGGAAATGGAATGCACACCAATTTATAGAGTCTATTTTCTCTCTACTCCTACGTGTAAAGCTGGTCTGCGTGGTCGTAGCACTGAGTAAAGATGGGCATGCCACGATATCACTGAAAAAGGCTCCGTTTTATCATGTCACTGAGCAAAGCTGGCCTCTTTTGTCATGTCACTTAGCAAAGCTGCCTCGTTTTGTCATGTCACTGCGCAAAGCTAACCTCTTTTGTCATCTGATTGAGCAAAGCTACCCCGTTTTGTCATGTCCCTGTGCAAAGCTGCACTCTTTTGTCATGTCACTAGGCAAAGCTGGCCTCTTTTGTCATGTCACTGAGCACAGCTGCCCCGTTTTGTCATGTCACTACGCAAAGCTGCAGTTTTTTGTCATCTCACTAAGCAAAGTTGGCCTCTTTTGTCATGTCACTGAGCAAAGCTACCCCGTTTTGTCAGGTCACTGTGCAAAGCTGGTATCTTTTGTCATCTCACTGAACAAAGCTGCTCCATTTTCTCATGTCACTGCGCAAAGCTGGCATCTTTTGTCATCTCACTGAGCTAAGTTGACCGCTTTTGTCATGTCTCTGCACAAAGCAGCCCTCTTTTGTCTTGTCTCTGTGCAAAGCTGCCCTCTTTTGTTATGTCTCTACGCAAAGCTCTCCTCTTTTGTCACGTCATTGCGCAAAGATGCCCGCTTTTGTCATGTCTCTATGCAAAGCTGCCCTCTTTTGTCATGTCTCTGCGTAAAATTGTCCTCTTTTTTCGGTTTTGGTCACCGCAGTAAGTTATCTCATTTGATATAAATAGCACAGTTGGGGTCCCATGACATTGTAGCCAGAGAACCTTGTAATCGAACAAAGAAGTACCTTCTCTTTCGTGGTGGAACATACCATGTCGGAAGCTAAGGGGCCAGTCGGATATGGGTCACCGAAGGAAGACCTTCCCTTAGAAAGGAGGGAGATCTTAGGTCCACAGTACCGCTCGATACCAAGCCGGCGTGCTCAACCAGTGTGACCGAAATGCAGACACAATGAGGACGCGATCGTGCAGGTCCTGGAAGGCCAGTTCGATGACGGGCGCCATTTCTTTCGATGCCCATGCTCCGAGGTACAAATTACTAATAGTACATTTTTTGTTATTGCTTATGGAGCCTCCATGTTTAACGTCATTTCCCGCAGATGGCGAAATGCGACTTCTCCCGCTGGATCGACCCTCCTCATGAATGGCATATTGTCCGTTATGTGGATACATTATGGGATCGAATATTTGAGTTGGAGGACCGAATCGAGACTCTCAATGAGAAGAACAACGACCTCCGCCAATAGATGCAACGCGAGAGGGGCAACGAGGAGGTCGTGAACATAGGAAGCTCATATGATCCCACATGTTGCTGCGCGAACCCTAGTTGCATATGTGCGTGCCACTACCACGACGGCCAACCACGTCCGAGGTGGCCCCCTCAGCAATACTCCATGTGGGTGCCACGAGGCTCGTTTGGCATACAGGCAACGAGGGTTATGGTTGTGTCGTATTTTAGTTTTTGTGTTCGTTGTTGTATTGATGGTGTGGCGCTGGGACTGTTGTTTTGATTTAATTTCTTGGTTGTAGTACTTTCCATATATTTTGTAAGTGCAATGTATGTGTTGTTTCGTGTTGTCAGTGCGTGACGCCTTCTTATTCTATGGCCTCTATGAGTGAGCCCCCCACTGAGCCTATAAGAGGGAGCCATTCCTCACCTAGTCCCCTGCATTATTCTCCCTCACCTCCAGAATTAGTTGTTCCCAATCTGTGTACCTTTCTTTCGTGCTCACTCCCCCGGACGCCGATATGAGTCAGCTTAACACCTCTTCATTGGCACCCATGGTGATTTGCCCAAAATGCAACACGATTGTTAGACGTAAGACCTCACACACGGCCACAAATCCTGAGCGGCAATTCTACAAGTGCCACTTTCACTCGGTGAGTACGATTGTTTCAGGTTCGTTCAATACGTGTCGGGTATGTTTCAAAATGTTCATCTAATGAAAATGCAGGAAGCCCCTGGCGGTTGCCGATTCTGGGTGTGGGATGATGAAATGGGCACTAGGATCGACATTGTTTGGCATGAGAGAGTTGTCGTGGGGGGTAGCGACCCTGTCGAGATGTGCCATCGTTTCGATAGACTAGAGTGGAAGATTAATTTAATGTTATGTGCTATTTTTTTCTTGTGTTTATTGTTATCGTCAAGTTGTAGTGCTAAAGGTTATTCTCGTCTATGTGGGTAATGTTTCATGCTCTATTCTATGTTGTGTTTATTGTTATCGTGTGTTGTAGTGCTGGAGGGTTGATCTATGTATGTGTAAAGCAAGCTATAAATAAATAATTTGCACAACATTGCATAAATAATTGTAGGAAACCATGCGACGTTATAGAATCTGAATTACAAAAACTCATTATGAATCTCGTCATCGTCTCCTCAGACGGCGTATGTGATCCTCCGAGAAGGTGAACCGGGTAGGCGAGTGCGGTGCATCTCGAAGGTCATACTTCGAGGCCTGCGCCGAGGTGGTCCTATGTACGACTGCGTGGGGACTTGTGTTGGATGGCCGAAAATAGAGCTCAGCCATTTGGTCGACGAGGGGTCTACGGCCTGCTGAGATGGTACAGTTGAATTAGGCCATGGACAGCGATGTTAGTAATGAATAGCAATATCACAAGGCATTTACCTGGGTACTATGAAATGCGAATGACCCACTGTGAACGTCATGGCAATGTTGCTCGGTGTAAACCTGCATTTTTTTGGCAATGCGATGAGATGGCTTTGAAATAGACATGTTTAGCTTACAACGTTAGTGCATACCGGGGTATGCGGCTGTCCAAATGATGATGCCGTAGAGTACTCGCGCATGTACTCCTGCGCTGTGTATCCTTGATATGTCTGCCCAAACCACCTGTCCCAGTCTTGTAGGCTGGACTGCACGCCATGGGTGAACGCGGGCAACGCCACCTCTGGTTGCTGCGCCGAGTCAGGGTCGCTCTCTGGAGTGAGCCCCCGTCGCCTGGAGAGCACGCTCGCTCCTCCGTCGCCCTCCGTGATGATGATGGCTGTAGCAACGTGCTATCCTATCGCAAATGCTGCAAGAAGAACTTGTGGTTACACATAAATGGCAATCGAGTGGATGAACAAATAGTTGGCAATTGTCCAACCACCGGTCCGAAGCGCGTGGAGGATGAGCGAGCGTAGCTGGGTCGACTGCCGGACTATGATGGACGTGACGACGATGGCCGTGCTAATGGTGGTGCTGACGGCGGCGCGGAGGGGGTGGTGGTGCTTGACGTACTCCGTGACTGCGTCGAGCAACAACGTCATCTCGGTGGCGACCACAACTCATGGTCCGTATCGCAGCCCTACCGTCATCGTAGATGCTGTGCACCGTATTTGCCCTCCCCGGTGCAGAGCCTGAGCAGCCTCATCGTGGATACGATGCAACCGGTCGAACTGCAGTGAAACAAACAGTGAGTTAAAGCGTAATCCTGCACAAGTTAATTACATAGTAATCTCGTACCATCTCGTCGTGCCATGCCGCTCGATGACGGTATAGACCTGCCTGTATAGCAGCCTCGTGTACGACCTCAACTGGACGTTGTGGCGGCTCCCCAGTAAGCCTAATGCGGGTGCGTGGAACGTACCACTCAAGGTATGTACTATACGTCTCGAGGTTGTCCAGCCGTGTCTCCTCCACAACCATCGTGTCCGCCTGGTCACGCCACATGTCTGTCCACGACCGTTGTATGGCTCTCTAGTCTTCAGTCGCTCGCCCTCTCCTCGATTGCCTGCAAGTTAAATGAAACATTACACAATTAGTAGGGGCACAAACTAATGCATTAATTAAATTTACCATGTAATGACATACTGGTGGGTGCTGGGTGCAAGCGGGCATCCTGCCAGGGGTGGGACATGCTGGTACAGGCCGAACTGCCTCATGACTCGCTGTGGGTTGTATGGCTCGACGCAGTGCGAGAACACCAAGTGGCAGGTCATCAACCAGTACCTGTGATCCTGCCTGCACTGAGATGATAATCCGTGGGGGGCGTGTCCATAATAAACCGTGGAGTCCATGGTCACCAAACTATGTCGGCCTCGTGGAGAGTCTCGAACATGTTGTGGAACTCCGGGTACACACATCTCGGTCTCTCCTTAGCCCACCGCAACTGACCATGTGTCCAACGTGTACCCATTGTGGGCGCATCAACGGGGTCATCACCACCACCGAGGCCGTACAACTGCGGGCTGAACTCATAAGGGTGCACGGAGTCTCCAGTGGTGCTAGGGAACAAGACCAACCCAAACAGAAATAGCAGGTACGCAATGGAGTGTGTCCGCACCTCCTCCTCATGTGTGTGTCCAGGACAGGTCATGTATCGACGAAGCTGTAACATCCCAAAATTTTTTTTTGCCTTTTATTGATTTTCTGGAGTTTATTTGGATTTATCTGGATTTTATTTAAAAAATCTAAAGCAAGAAAATGTATTTAAAATATTTTATTAAAGCAAAAAAAAGAGTTTATTTTATTTTATTTTTTTTCTTTTCTTTTCTTAACCCTCCCTAAGTTTTGATTAACTCTTGAGAATTTACTTCTGGAAATTAAAAAAAAAAGAAATTTAGAAGTTTCCTTCTTCCCTTCTTCCCCAACCGGTCGGCCTCCATTAACACCCCATTCGAGCTTTAAAAGCTTCGGTTACTCCTTCCCTCGGCCGGTAACCGAAGCCATTATTGGCCCTTAAGCTCGCACGCTAGTAACCGCCCCACCTCCATCCGTTTTCTGTCGGCTTAAAGCCTCTCGCCGTTATGCGACTGTTTCTAAAGTCCTTAACTCCGGCGAGCCCAGTACCTCCGTCCCTGCCCTATAAAGCTCCTTCCCGAGCCCGTTATCCCTCCTTCGCCTTCCGTGCGCGCCACCTCTTTCCCCCTCCGCCCTGAACCGAATCGGCCCCGACCCGTGCTTCCTCGTCCGCCGCCGTGCGAGCTCCGGCGAGGAATTGGCGCCGCCCTGGTCTCTTCCGCGCCTCGCCGACAACGCCTTCATGATCCCCAAGCGCCGGCGACCACTATTCCCCTCTCCGCCGAGCGACGCCGCCACCGAGCCCGTTGTTGCCGAAGACTCGCGCGCCGCTTCTTTCGTCGACCGATCGTCTCCACTCGTAATCGAACCTCTACGACCATCCGCCGTCTCCGCCACTCTGCCGATTCCCTCCGACCACCCGCTGCCAACCGGTTTCAAGGTAACACCCTTCCGTGTGGTCGAGATCCGTAGTCGTAAGTCTTAGCCGTAGTTGTAGTCGCCGAGTAGTCGTAGCGACTATGTGGTCGTAAATGACGAGGTAGCCGTTAACTGTTTGAGTGGTCGATTCGCCTCGAAGTCGTAAGTTCTCTGTGTAGTCGAGTCGTAAGTTCTCACGTAGTCGAGTCGTGGGTTTTCGTGTAGTCGAGTCGAGGTTCTCTGTGTAGTCGAGTCGTAAGTTCTCTGTGTAGTCGAAGTCGTGAGGTTTTCGTGTAGTCAAGTCGTGGGTTTTCGTGTAGTCGAAGTCGTAAGTTCTCTGTGTAGTCGAGTCGAGGTTTTCTCTGGTAGTCGAGTCGAGGTTTTCGTGTAGTCAGTCGTGAGGTTCTCTGTGTAGTCGAGTCGTAAGTTCTCTGTGTAGTCGAGTCGAGGTTTTCCGTAGTCGAAGTCGAGGTTTTCGTGTAGTCGAAGTCGAGGTTTTCGTGTGTAGTCGAAGTCGTAAGTTCTCTGTGTAGTCGAGTCGTAAGTTCTCTCGTGAGTCGAAGTCGTGCGTTTTCGTGTAGTCGTAGTCGTAAGTTCTCACGGTAGTCGAAGTCGAGGTTCTCTCGTAGTCGAAGTCGAGGTTCTCGGTGTAGTCGTAGTCGTAGACCGTGCGTGGCCGTAGTCGTAATTTTCCTGAGTAGTCGTAAACCTTCCGTGTGGTCGTATGTCATCGCGTGGTCGTAAACCTTCCATATGGTCGTAAGTCGACTACGTGGTCGTAGCTCGCCCGATCGCATTTGCCGTGGTCGTAGCTCCACCCGATCACGTTTGCCGTGGTCGTGAGAACTTCCGAAGGCCATAACTTCTTCATTTTAACTCCGATTTAACTCGTTCAAATTTCTAAATTTTTCTAAAATCCTAAACTATCCGTTTCTGGACTCTTTTTGAATTGTTGGATTTTATTTGAATTTTTTGAATTTCTTTTGGTTCTTTGCGTATAGATTACTTACGAATCCGAGAGTATTTCTTGACGAATCGCAGCAAGACTTGAGCAAGGCAAGTTACACCTTTGACCATGTTGATCCCAGTAATTTAAATTATTTATGTTGTTTTTAAATTAATATGCATGCATACTTTTATTCAAATTAGTTCAAATGTGCTTAAAACTTTAGTTACACCCAATTCCCTTTGTATGGCCAATCTCGAATTTGAGCGAACATACCTTGTCACCATAGATGAAAGCCTAGTTGGTACATTAGTATTAACTAGAACATTTTATAAATTGCTTAGCCATGCTTAGATTAATTTAGGTGGGAAGATTGGTTTCACACGAAATGTTGGTTTATAAAATCTATTCTTGACTTTGGTGAGTCAAGAAGGTCTATAAAATTTTGATAAAATAAAATGGATAAAACCTGTTTTAGACTTAGGCATTGGTATGGTGGTGGGTGCTTGCTGGCATGCGTCGTAGTTTGTTGACTCGATGTTGTTGCCGGGCACAAGGGGTATGGGTAGGCCTAAGTCAAATTAAGGACCGGATGTGAACTACTATTACAAAGTCACACCGTACTACCACAAGTCCGGTATGGGACAGATCGGCTAAGTAATTTGTGAAGTTCCATTTTAGTTTCGCTATAGGCTGAATGTGAGCGTGGCGTAGGCCATGAGAAGTCTCACATGGCACAAGAGGGGCTCCAACATGTGGATTCATGTTGTGGTGAAACCTTAGTGGCGGCATAGCTAATTTGGTAATGGAACATTGGAACACCTTATCATGATCTCCTCCGCCGCACACCTAAGGAAGTGTGTAATCCGGTGGCAAAACAGAGAACATGTCTTGTGGGTAAAGTTGTACACCTCTGCGAGTAACAAACTATCTGGATAGCCGTGTCCACGGTCAAGGACATGCTTAGTATGGTTTTTCACGGATTAGATTTTGGTTTTAATGAAATTTGGTTTATGGAAATTTGTGAAACTTTTGGAAAGATGGTCCGGGTGGGATACCCGTGGTTAGGTTAGTGTTAGGTTGTTGCCTGCACTAACGTTATTATTTTGTTAAATCTTGTTTTTATATATTGTATCAACTTCAGCTTTTGCACTTACGTTATTGTATTTAAATCAATAATGCTGTTTATGCAAATGAACCACATTATGCCTTTCTTTGTAACCCCTTATGCATGCATCAAATCTGTTATATCTCCTAGTGTAACTTGTGGAGTACTTTATGTGCTCACCTTGCTATAAACAATGTTGCGGAGGGGCGACGATGTCAACTATGTTGAGGATCGCAGCGAATAGGCCACGTCTTACAGTCAATTCGCCTTGTGGGAAGGCGGGATGGGCTGCTCCTCTTATTACCTTCCATTGTTTATTTCATGTTTGGCCATGAAGCCACCTTATTGTAATCTTGGCCATAAGGCCCGTACTTTGCTTTATAATAAAGTTTGGTTATCATGCATGATATGTATCATCGTTCAATCTGTGTGCACTAGCTTTTCTGGGATAGTGCGAATAACACAGAGGGTTCGGAGTTGTTGCTCGGGTCCCAGCAGAGATGGTATCGAGCATGTTGACCCTAAGACGTGACAAGTAGGTAGAATAGAATGGATGACCTTAAGGATTTATTTTCAAATATATATATATATATATATATATATATATATATATATATATATATATATATATATATATATATATATATATATATATATAATAATAAGAACATTTTGAAAATCCTTCTACCTCTTACCTCCTTCATTCCTTCACTCGTCTATTCTTTAAAAAAATATGTATATATATATAAAAATAATATGCATAATTGGTGACTAACTCCTTTTCTTTTTCAAAATTGTAGATGGTGAACGTCCTACCACACCGACCATGGAATCCTATTTGGACACCTAGCCGATCGCCTTTGGGATCTCCTTCAAGAGTTGGGTGTTACGGCACGCCCGTGTACCAAGGATATTCGGGAACCTATGGAGATCAAGAACGTTGGAGAGTGGAAGTACTGATCTACGCCAACGTGGGAGATGAAGAAGCATGTCACACCTTTGATGCTCCTCTACCGGGACACCTTCTTCAACGGAATCCAAGATGCAGCTCGTGAAGCAATTCGGCGGATGAGGACATCTCGCCCAAGAGCTTCAACGCACCACATTCGATACTTCCCGGCAAGTACCCCGCCGGCTCAGCGCGTCTTCTCCCGACTGAATTTGAGAGTAATCCTCGGCTCGTTCAAGCGAGTGCGATGTACACCAAGTCCTTGGACTATGTGTACCAAAACACCTTGAAGGAGTTGAGCCTCATGGCGCAGCGACTCAGCGCAGAGAAGAAGAATTAGCTAAGTACCGCTTGGAAGATGAGGTTCTTCATTCAGGACCACCCCAAAGAAACTTAAAATCCAAACCTACTAGTAGTAGCACTGACCCATAGAAACCATAGTTTAAGTTTAAAGTTATAGAACGATACTTGTGAGTGTTATTCCTTTGTCAATGACCTCAAGGTTATATTCAATAAAATAATATGGTTGGTTGTTCCTTGAGTTTTGTTGTGTTTCTTGTTTCGTGGTGGGAATGTTACATAGACCTTCTCCTAGTTCTCTCTCTTTCTTTCCTCTAAATCTAGAAGAATCGCAGATGGTGAACACAAGGAGGAATGTCAATGACAACGCCAACAACACCGGAGCGCAAGGAAGTCGATCTGTCCCCATCCCTCCTCCTCCGCCTTGCAATTTGGACCCGTGGGCTCAAATGATGGCAAATCAAAATCGATTGATTCAGCTGTTAGCTCAAGCTATCAACAACCCCGCTCAACAAGCTCCACGACCACCAGCTCAAGCTCCTCAAAACCGGATGTCGAATTTTTGAGGATAAGGCCTCCAACCTTCTCAAGCGATGCTGAGCCAATGGATGCGATGATTGGCTCCGCGCGATAGGCAAGAAGTTAGATATTCGCAATGCACCGATCGAGAAAGGGTCTTGTTTGCTTCTCACCGACTTAATGGACCTCGCATCCGAGTGGTGGGATACCTTGGTTGCTTCTCATGCCAACCCTCGAGGCCATCGCATGGGATGAGTTTGTTCGAGTTTCCGCAAGGCTCATATTCCATCCGCACCATTACCTGAAGAAGAAGGAATTGAGCTCTGCGTCAAGGAAGCCGCACGATGAATGAGTACTGCAAAAGTTCAATCAATTGCGCGCTATGCACGAGAGGATGTGGCTACCGATGAAGCCAAGCAAGAAAGATTTCGGAGGGTCTAAATGACAATATTTCATGTCGATTGATATCAAGTGACTATGCAGACTTTCATCGGTTGGTTAGCAAAGCCATTCGCCAGAGGGCAAGTTTGTAGAGATGGAAAATCGGAAGAGAAGGATGGCCACGCAAAGGCTAACCACGAGGTTTTCCCAAGCCCCGTAGTAACCCACCTCGGGTTGGGCGGTTCAAGCGCACTCCGGCAACTTCAAGCCTCAATCAAGCGACTTCAGGGGCGGCTAACGGCCAACTTTCCAAGTCAACGCCCCAAGCATCAGGCGACCTGTTCCTCCTACCGGTGGTCAAGCTCGGAAGAGTAATACTACATCGATGGAGTGACTGTTTCTATTGCAAGGAAGCAGGCATTATGCCAAGTCTTGCCCTAAGAAGCTTCAAGTCGCAGCTAATGCAAATGCTTCGGAGGTCGAATCAAGGTCGTGATTGAAGCGAGAAAACTATGTTAAGGGACGTGTGAACCACATCACCGCCGAAGAAGCTCAGGCTGCACGGATGTCGTCTGGGTATGTTCCTTGTAAACTCGATTGCGGCTTGATTCTTTTTATTCGGAGCTTCCCATTCTTTTATTTCCTTGGATTTTGTGGTTAAGAATGGGTTGGGTATGGTTTCTCTTAGTACACCCATGATAGTTCTCTCCCCAGAGCGGAAATGAGAACAAGGACCTTGTGTCCGAGAATAGAGTTAATCATAAATGGGGTTACTGTTATTAGCGGACTTAATAGTGTTGGAATCTCGGGGATTGGATGTAATTCTTGGCATGGCTAGTTAGCCAAGAACAATGGTCGATTAATTGTGCTACCCGATCCATAACCCTCACCAATGATCAAGGAGTAGAAGTAAACTTTTCCCTGAAACCCTGCGGAAGGAGAATGTGTTCTCACTCATCTTCAAGTGCAAGAAGAAGTACGATGAGTGCGGGAATACCGGATGTATTTCCGGAGGATTTACCAGGATGCCACGGATAGGGAAGTCGAGTTTGTGATTGACCTAGTCCCGCACGCCCCGATTTCAAGAGACCGTCAGTATGCCGGCTAATGAGTTAGCCGAGTTGAAGAAATAGATTCAAGAATTGGAGGATAAAGGGTATATTCGACCAAGTTCTTCACCTTGGGGTGCACTGTTTTGTTCGTCAAGAAAAAGGATGGAAGCATGAGAATGTGTGTAGATTACAGAGCGCTTAATGAGGTTACTATTAAGAACAAGTACCGTTGCCCGGGATCGATGATCTGTTCGACCAGTGAAGAGAGCGAGTCTTCTCAAGATAGATTTGAGATCGAGGATATCACCGGTTGAAGATCCGTGCGAGAAGATATCCCTAAGACTGCATTCTCTACCCGTTATGGACATTATGAGTTCACTGTCATGTCTTTTGGACTAACAAATGCGCTGCTTACTTCATGAGCATGATGAATAGTGTATTCATGGAGTATTTAGATAAGTTTGTTGTAATCTTCATAGATGACATTCTTATCTATTCCAAGAATGAAGAAGAGCATGAGAATCATCTTGGATAATCACAGGAAAGCTTAGAGAGCATCGACTTTATGCCAAATTCGGTAAATGCGAATTTTGGCTAAAGGAGGTTGCTTTTCTTGGTCATATTGTGACAGTGAAGGAATTGCAGTGGATCCCTCTAAAGTGCAAGCCGTAATGGAATGGCACCACCCAAGACGATGAATGAAGTCGAAGTTTCCTTGGACTTCTTGGTTACTATCGCGCTTCATAGCAGGATTTTGAGTTAGCCAAACCCATGACTCACTTCGAAGAAAGAAAAGAAGTTTGAATGGACGAAAGCCTATGAGCGAGTTTCCGGACTCTCAAGAATAAGTTAGTTTCAGCCCGGTGCTTATCCTTCCGGATGTGCATAAGGATTTTGAAGTTTTCGTGACGCCTCCGTCAAGGTTTGGGATGTGTTCTTATGCAAGAAGGTAGAGTGGTAGCCTATGCATCGCGCGGCTAAGACCACATGAGTGCAATTATCCTACTCATGATTTGGAATTAGCGGCCGTAGTGCATGCTCTGAAGATCTGGCGTCATTACCTCATCGGTGTCGTTGTGAAGTATACGGATCACAAGAGTTTGAAATACATTTTCACTCAAGCGAGAACTCAACCTAAGGCAGCGCAGATGGTTAGAGTTGATCAAGGATTATAATATTGGAATTCATTATCATCGGCAAAGCAAATGTTGTGGCGAGATCGCTAAGCGAGAAGGACTTATGCAAGCAGTGTGTTGTCAAAAGAAGATCGATTCGACTTGGAAGGAATCTCCGTCTAAGTATAAAACGGTGAATCAAAGTTTTCTCTCAACTCTAGAGATTCAACCTACTTTACCGATCAAATCATGGAAGCCCAAAAGGTGGATGAAGATATTCAAGAAATCAAGAAAAATATGAGAAGAGGCAAAGCGCCGGATTGATGAAGATGAGAATGGAACCTGTTTGGTTTGAAAACCGTATTTGTGTGCCCAATAATCAAGAGATCAAGAAAACGATTTTGCAAGAAGCCCATGAAACTCCATACTCAATTCATCCAGTCGTACCAAGATGTACCAAGACCTTAGGAAAGATTTGGTGGGTCGGTATGAAAAGGGAAAGTGCGGAGTTTGTTGAAGCTTGTGATACCGCCGAGAAAGTCAAGGCGAGCATCGAAACCTGCGGGACTTTGCAACCCTTGCCAATACCAGATTGGAAGTGGGAAGAGATCGGTATGGACTTCATAACCGGACTACCTAGAACTCAATCCGGCTATGACTCAACTGGGTGGTAATTGTGATTGACCAAAGTAGCTCATTTTATACCAGATCAAGACTACTTATTCGAAGTAAGTTAGCTGAGATTTACATGGCTAGAATTGTGTGCTTGCATGGAGTTCCAAAAAGATAGTATCGGACAGAGGTAGTCAGTTCACCTCCAAGTTTTGCGAAACTTCATGAAGAGTTAGGAGTAAGCTTAATTTGAAGCGGCTTATCATCCTCGACATGGATGGCCGACGAGCGAGTAAATCAAGTGCTAGAGGATATGTTGAGAGCATGTGCTCTGGATTTTGGAAATAGTTGGGATCGCTCATTGCCCTATGCTGAGTTTTCTTACAACAATGATTATCGAGCCGATCGCAAATGGCACCTTTTGAAGAAATCTTGTATGGCAGAAGTGCAGAACACCCTTGCATTGGGAAATACCGAGAACTCCAAGATGCGGGACCAACTTTACTTCAAGATGCTGAAGATCAAGTGAGGAAGATCAAAGATAGGTTAAAGATAGCTCAATCCAGGCAGAAAAGTTATGCCGATAATCGTCGTCGAGACCTGACTTTCGAAGTTGGGGACTATGTGTATCTCAGAGTATCTCCGCTCGGAGGAGTCGAAGATTCAAGTCGGGAAAGCTTGCACCAAGATTCGTTGGGCCATTCAAGATCTCAAGCCGCAAAGGAGAAGTTGCATATCAGTTGGATTTGCCGCCAAGCATGTCAGGTGTGCACAACGTCTTCCACGTCTCTCAGTTGAAGAAATGTCTCGAGTACCGCGGATCAAGCGGACTTGAAACCCTTGATCTTCAAGAGGATCTCACCTATCAAGAGCAACCGATCAAGATTCTCGAGACAGTGAGCGCGGCACGGAAGAAAGACCATCAAATTCAGAGAGTTCAATGGAGCAATCACACGTAAGACGAAGCAACTTGGGAGCGAGAAGAAGATCGAAAGCCAACCATCCCCATCTCTTTGCTAGCTAGTTCAAATCTCGAGGCGAGATTTCTTTAAGAGGGTAGGTTTGTAACATCCCAAATTTTTGCCTTTTATTGATTTTTTCGAGTTTATTTGGATTTATCTGGATTTTATTTAAAAATCTAAAGCAAGAAAATGTATTTAAAATATTTTATTAAAGCAAAAAAGAGTTTATTTTATTTTTTTCTTTTCTTTTCTTTTCTTAACCCTCCTAAGTTTTGATTAACTCTTGAGAATTTACTGAAATTAAAAAAAGAAATTTAGAAGTTTCCTTCTTCCTTCTTCCCCAACGTGGCCTCCATTAAACCCCATCCGAGCTTTAAAAGCTTGGTTACTCCTTCCTCGTGACAGCAAAGCCATTATTGGCCCTTAAGCTCGCGCGCTAGTAACCGCCCACCTCCGTCCGTTTTACGCCGGCTTAAAGCCTCTCGCCGTTATCGATTGTTTCTAAAGTCCTTACCTCGGCGAGCCCGGTACCTCCGTCCACGCCCTATAAAGCTCCTTCCCGAGCCCGTTATCCCCTCCTTCGCCTTCCGTGCGCCGCCACCTCTTTCCCCCGCTCGAACCGATCGGCCCGACCCGTGCTTCCTCGCCCGCCGCCGTGCGAGCTCCGCGAGGAATTGGCGCCGCCTGGTCTCTTCGCGCCTCGACGCAGCGCCTTCGTGATCCCCAAGCGCGGCGACCACCATTCCCCTCTCCGCCGAGCGACGCCGCCACCGGAGCCCGTTGTTGCCGAAGACTCGGCGCCACCGCTTCTTCTCGTCGACCGACCGTCTCCACTCGTAACCGAACCTCTCGACCATCCGCCGTCTCCGCCACTCTGCTGATTCCTCCGACCACCCCGCGGCCAACCGGTTTCGAAGGTAACACCCTTCCGTGTGGTCGTAGATCCCGTAGTCGTAAGTCTTAGTTGTAGCCGTAGTTGCCGAGTAGTCGAGCGACTATGTGGTCGAAATAAACGAGGTAGCCGTTAACCGGTTTGAGTGGTCGTATTCGCCTCGAAGTCGTAAGTTTCTGTGTAGTCGAAGTCGTAAGTTCTCTCGGTAGTCGAAGTCGTGGGTTTTCGTGTAGTCGAGTCGTAGGTTCTCTGTGTAGTCGAAGTCGTAAGTTCTCTGTGTAGTCGAGTCGTGCGTTTTTGTGTAGTCAAGTCGTAGGTTTTCGTGTAGTCAAGTCGAGGTTTTCGTGTAGTCGAGTCGTAAGTTCTCTGTGTAGTCAAGTCGAGGTTTTCTCGTAGTCGAAGTCGAGGTTTTCGTGTAGTCGAAGTCGAGGTTCTCTGTGTAGTCAGTCGTAAGTTCTCTCGTGTAGTCGAGTCGAGGTTTTTCGTAGTCAAGTCGAGGTTTTCGTGTAGTCGAAGTCGAGGTTTTTCGTGTAGTCGAGTCGTAAGTTCTCGTGTAGTCGAGTCGTAAGTTCTCTCGTAGTCGAGTCGTGCGTTTTTCGTGTAGTCGTGATCGTAAGTTCTCTGGTAGTCGAAGTCGTAGGTTCTCTGGTAGTCGAAGTCGTAGGTTCTCAGTGTAGTCGTAGTCGTAGACTGGTCTGTGGCCGTAGTCGTAATTTTCCCTGAGTAGTCGTAAACCTTCCGTGTGGTCGTATGTCATTGCGTGGTCGTAAACCTTCCATATGGTCGTAAGTCGACTACGTGGTCGTAGCTCCGCCGATCGCATTTGCCGTGGTCGTAGCTCCGCCCGATCACGTTTGCCGTGGTCGTGAGAACTTCCGAAGGCCATAACTTCTTCATTTTAACTCCGATTTAACTCGTTCAAATTTCTAAATTTTTCTAAAATCCTAAACTATCCATTTCTGGACTCTTTTTGAATTGTTGGATTTTATTTGAATTTTTTTGAATTTCTTATGGTTCTTTGCGTATAGATTACTGACGAATCCGAGAGTATTTCTTGACGAATCGCAGCAAGACTTGAGCAAGGCAAGTTACACCTTTGACCATGTTGATCCCAGTAATTTAAATTATTTATGTTGTTTTTAAATTAATATGCATGCATACTTTTATTCAAATTAGTTCAAATGTGCTTAAAACTTTAGTTACACCCAATTCCCTTTGTATGGCCAATCTCGAATTTGAGCAGACATACCTTGTCACCATAGATGAAAGCCTAGTTGGTACATTAGTATTAACTAGAACATTTTATAAATTGCTTAGCCATGCTTAGATTAATTTAGGTGGGAAGATTGGTTTCACACGAAATGTTGGTTTATAAAATCTATTCTTGACTTTGGTGAGTCAAGAAGGTCTATAAAATTTTGATAAAATAAAATGGATAAAACCTGTTTTAGACTTAGGCATTGGTATGGTGGTGGGTGCTTCGGCATGCGTCGTAGTTTGTTGACTCGATGTTGTTGCCGGGCACAAGGGGTATCTTGGTAGGCCTAAGTCAAATTAAGGACCGGATTGTGAACTACTATTACAAAGTCACACCGTACTACCACAAGTCCGGTATGGGACAGATCGGCTAAGTAATTTGTGAAGTTCCATTTTAGTTTCGCTATAGGCTGAATGTGAGCGTGGCGTAGGCCATGAGAAGTCTCACATGGCACAAGAGGGGCTCCAACATGTGGATTCATGTTGTGGTGAAACCTTAGTGGCGGCGTAGCTAATTTGGTAATGGAACATTGGAACAGCCTTATCATGATCTCCCGCCGCACACCTAAGGAAGTGTGTAATCCGGTGGCAAAGCAGAGAACATGTCTTGTGGGTAAAGTTGTACACCTCTGCAGAGTAACAAACTATCTGGATAGCCGTGTCCACGGTCAAGGACATGCTTAGTATGGTTTTTCACGGATTAGATTTTGGTTTTAATGAAATTTGGTTTATGGAAATTTGTGAAACTTTTGGAAAGATGGTCGGGTGGGATACCCGTGGTTAGGTTAGTGTTAGGTTGTTGCCTGCACTAACGTTATTATTTTGTTAAATCTTGTTTTTATATATTGTATCAACTTCAGCTTTTGCACTTACGTTATTGTATTTAAATCAATAATGCTGTTTATGCAAATGAACCACATTATGCCTTTCTTTGTAACCCCTTATGCATGCATCAAATGTTATATCTCCTAGTGTAACTTGTGGAGTACTTTATGTGCTCACCTTGCTATAAACAATGTTGCGGAGGGCGGCGATGTCAACTATGTTGAGGATCGCAACGAATAGGCCACGTCTTCTGATCAATTCGCCTTGTGGGAAGGCGGGATGGGTGCTCCTCTTATTACCTTCCATTGTTTATTTCATGTTTGGCCATGAAGCCACCTTATTGTAATCTTGGCCATAAGGCCCGTATTTTTGCTTTATAATAAAGTTTGGTTATCATGCATGATATGTATCACTGTTCAATCTGTGTGCACTAGCTTTACAGGATAGTGCGAATAACACGAGGGTTCGGAGTTGTTGCTCGGGTCCCGGCAGAGATGGTATCGAGCATGTTGACCTAAGACGTGACCGTAGGTAGAATAGAATGGATGACCTTAAGGATTTATTTTCAAATATATATATATATATATATATATATATATATATATATATATATATATATATAATAATAATAATAATAATAATAATAAGAACATTTTGAAAATCCTTCTACCTCTTACCTCCTTCATTCCTTCACTCGTCTATTCTTTAAAAAAATATGTATATATATATAAAAATAATATGCATAATTGGTGACTAACTCCTTTTCTTTTTCAAAATTGTAGATGGTGAACGTCCTACCACACCCGACCATGGAATCCTAGTGGACACCTAGCCGATCGCCTTTGGGATCTCCTTCAAGAGTTGGGTGTTACGGCACGCCCAGTGTACCAAGGATATTCGGGAACCTATGGAGATCAAGAACGTTGGAGAGTGGAAGTATCGATCACGCCAACGTGGGAGATGAAGAAGCATGTCACACCTTTGATGCTCCTCTACCGGGACACCTTCTTCAACGGAATCCAAGATGCAGCTCGTGAAGCAATTCGGCGGATGAGGACATCTACGCCCAAGAGCTTCAACGCACCACATTCCGATACTTCCCGGCAAGTACCCTGCCGGCTCAGCGGCGTCTTCTCCCCGGCAATTTGAGAGTAATCCTCGGCTCGTTCAGAAAGTGCGAGACACCAAGTCCTTGGACTATGTGTACCAAAACACCTTGAAGGAGTTGAGCCTCATGGCGCAGCGACTCCGCGCAGCGAGAAGAAGAATTAGCTAAGTACCGCTTGGAAGATGAGGGTTCTTCTGTTACAGGACCACCCCCAAAGAAACTTAAAATCCAGCCTACTAGTAGTAGCACCAGCCCATAGAAACCATAGTTTAAGTTTAAAGTTATAGAACGATACTTGTGAGCTGTTATTCCTTTGTCAATGACCTCAAGGTTATATTCAATAAAATAATATGGTTGGTTGTTCCTTGAATTTTGTTGTGTTTCTTGTTTCGTGGTGGGAATGTTACATAGACCTTCTCCTAGTTCTCTCTCTTTCTTTCCTCTAAATCTAGAAGAATCTGGCAGATGGTGAACACAAGGAGGAATGTCAATGACAACGCCAACAACACCGGAGCGCAAGGAAGTCAGTCTGTCCCCATCCCTCCTCCTCCGCCAGCAGTTGGACCCGACTGGGCTCAAATGATGGCAAATCAAAATCAGTTGATTCAACTGTTAGCTCAAGCTATCAACAACCCCGCTCAAGAAGCTCCACACCACCAGCTCAAGCTCCTCAAAACCGGATGTCGAATTTTTGAGGATAAGGCCTCCAACCTTCTCAAGCGATGCGAGCCAATGGATGCGATGATTGGCTCCGCGATAGGCAAGAAGTTAGATACGCAATGCAATCGATCGAAAGGGTCTTGTTTGCTTCTCACCGACTTAATGGACTGCATCCGAGTGGTGGGATACCTTGGTTGCTTCTCATGCCAACCCTCGTGCCATCGCATGGGATGAGTTTGTTCAGAGTTTCGCAAGGCTCATATTCCATCCGCACCATTACCCCAAGAAGAAGGAATTGAGCTCTGCGTCAAGGAAGCCGCACAGTGAATGAGTACTGCAAAAGTTCAATCAATTGGCGCTATGCACGGAGGATGTGGCTACCGATGAAGCCAAGCAAGAAAGATTTACGGAGGGTCTAAATGACAATATTTCGTCGATTGATATCAAGTGACTATGCAGACTTTCATCGGTTGGTTAGCAAAGCCATTCGCCAGAGGGCAAGTTTGTAGAGATGGAAAATCGAAGAGAAGGATGGCCACGCAAAAGGCTAACCCCGGAGGTTTTCCCAAGCCCCGTAGTAACCCACCTCGGGTTGGGCGGTTCAAGCCGCACTCCGGCAACTTCAAGCCTCAATCAAGCAGCTTGAAGCGGCCTAACGGCCAACTTTCCAAGTCAACCGCCCCAAGCATCAGCGACCTGTTCCTCCTACCGGTGGTCAAGCTCGAAGAGTAATACTACATCGATGGAGTGACTGTTTCTATTGCAAGGAAGCGGGGCATTATGCCAAGTCTTGCCCTAAGAAGCTTCAAGCTGCAGCTAATGCAAATGCTTGGGAGGTCGAATCAAGGTCGCAGATTCGGGAAGCCGAAAACTATGTTAAGGGCGTGTGAACCACATCACCGCCGAAGAAGCTCGAGCTGCACCGGATGTCGATCTTGGGTATGTTCCTTGTAAACTCAGTGCGGCTTGTTCTTTTTTATTCGGAGCTTCCCATTCTTTTATTTCCTTGGATTTTGTGGTTAAGAATGGGTTGGGTATGGTTTCTCTTAGTACACCCATGATAGTTCTCTCCTGGAGCGGAAATGAGAACAAGGACCTTGTGTCCGAGAATAGAGTTAATCATAAATGGGGTTACTGTTATTAGCGGACTTAATAGTGTTGGAATCTCGGGATTGGATGTAATTCTTGGCATGAAGCTGGTTAGCCAAGAACAATGGTCGATTAATTGTGCTACCCGATCCATAACCCTCACCAATGATCAAGGGTAGAAGTAAACTTTTCCCTGAAACCCTGCGGAAGGAGAATGTGTTCTCACTCATCTTCAAGTGCAAGAAGAAGTACGATGATGCGGGAATACCCGGATGTATTTCCGGAGGATTTACCGAGGATGCCACGGATAGGGAAGTCGAGTTTGTGATTGACCTAGTCCAGCACGCCCCGATTTCAAGAGACCGCACGTATGCCGGCTAATGAGTTAGCCGAGTTGAAGAAATAGATTCAAGAATTGGAGGATAAAGGGTATATTCGACCAAGTTCTTCACCTTGGGTGCACTGTTTTGTTCGTCAAGAAAAAGGATGGAAGCATGAGAATGTGTGTAGATTACAGAGCGCTTAATGAGGTTACTATTAAGAACAAGTACCGTTGCCCGGGATCGATGATCATTCGACCAGGTGAAGAGAGCGAGTCTTCTCAAGATAGATTTGAGATCGGGATATCACGGTTGAAGATCCGTGCGAGAAGATATCCCTAAGACCGCATTCTCTACCCGTTATGGACATTATGAGTTCTTTGTCATGTCTTTTGGACTAACAAATGCGCTGCTTACTTCATGAGCATGATGAATAGTGTATTCATGGAGTATTTAGATAAGTTTGTTGTAATCTTCATAGATGACATTCTTATCTATTCCAAGAATGAAGAAGAGCATGAGAATCATCTTGGATAATCACGGGAAAGCTTAGAGAGCATCGACTTTATGCCAAATTCAATAAATGCGAATTTTGGCTAAAGGAGGTTGCTTTTCTTGGTCATATTGTGACAGTGAAGGAATTGCAGTGGATCCTCTAAAGTGCAAGCCGTAATGGAATGGCACCACCCAAGACGAGAATGAGAAGTCGAAGTTTCCTTGGACTTCTTGGTTACTATCGCGCTTCATAGCAGGATTTTCAGAGTTAGCCAAACCCATGACTCACTTCGAAGAAAGAAAAGAAGTTTGAATGGACGAAAGCCTATGAACAGAGTTTCGGACTCTCAAGAATAAGTTAGTTTCAGCCCGGTGCTTATCCTTCCGGATGTGCATAAGGATTTTGAAGTTTTACGTGACGCCTCCGTCAAGGTTTGGGATGTGTTCTTATGCAAGAAGGTAGAGTGGTAGCCTATGCATCGCGGCTAAGACCACATGAGTGCAATTATCCTACTCATGATTTGGAATTAGCACCGTAGTGCATGCTCAAGATCTGGCGTCATTACCTCATCGGTGTCGTTGTGAAGTATACACGGATCACAAGAGTTTGAAATACATTTTCACTCAAGCGAGAACTCAACCTAAGGCGTATGAGATGGTTAGAGTTGATCAAGGATTATAATATTGGAATTCATTATCATCCCGGCAAAGCAAATGTTGTGGCAGATGCGCTAAGCGAGAAGGACTTATGCAAGCAAGTGTGTTGTCAAAAGAAGATCGATTCGACTTAGGAAGGAATCTCCGTCTAAGTATAAAACCGGTGAATCAAAGTTTTCTCTCAACTCTAGAGATTCAACCTACTTTACCGATCAAATCATGGAAGCCCAAAAGGTGGATGAAGATATTCAAGAAATCAAGAAAAATATGAGAAGAGGCAAAGCGCCGAGATTGAGTGAAGATGAGAATGGAGCTGTTTGGTTTGAAAACCGTATTTGTGTGCCCAATAATCAAGAGATCAAGAAAACGATTTTGCAAGAAGCCCATGAAACTCCATACTCAATTCATCCAGTCGTACCAAGATGTACCAAGACCTTAGGAAAGATCTTGGTGGGTCGGTATGAAAAGGAAATTGCGGAGTTTGTTGAAGCTTGTGATACCGCCGAGAAAGTCAAGGCGAGCATCGAAACTGCGGGACTTTGCAACCCTTGCCAATACCAGTTGGAAGTGGGAAGAGATCGGTATGGACTTCATAACCGGACTACCTAGAACTCAATCCGGCTATGACTCAATCTGGGTGGTAATTGTGATTGACCAAAGTAGCTCATTTTATACCATCAAGACTACTTATTCGGAAGTAAGTTAGTTTGAGATTTACATGGCTAGAATTGTGTGCTTGCATGGAGTTCCAAAAAGATAGTATCGGACAGAGGTAGTCGAGTTCACCTCCAAGTTTTGTGAAACTTCATGAAGAGTTAGGAGTAAGCTTAATTTGAAGACGGCTTATCATCCTCGACATGATGGCCGACGGAGCGAGTAAATCAAGTGCTAGAGGATATGTTGAGAGCATGTGCTCTGGATTTTGGAAATAGTTGGGATCGCTCATTGCCCTATGCTGAGTTTTCTTACAACAATGATTATCGAGCCGACCGCAAATGGCACCTTTTGAAGCATTTGTATGGCAGAAGTGCGTAACACCCTTGCATTGGGAGCGATGCGGAGAACTCCAAGATGCGGGACCAACTTTACTTCAAGATGCTGAAGATCAAGTGAGGAAGATCAAAGATAGGTTAAAGATAGCTCAATCCAGGCAGAAAAGTTATGCCGATAATCGTCGTCGAGACCTGACTTTCGAAGTTGGGGACTATGTGTATCTCAGAGTATCTCCGCTCAGAGGAGTCAGAAGATTCCAAGTCAGGGGAAAGCTTGCACCAAGATTCGTTGGGCCATTCAAGATCTCAAGCCGCAAAGGAGAAGTTGCATATCAGTTGGATTTGCCGCCAAGCATGTCAGGTGTGCACAACGTCTTCCACGTCTCTCAGTTGAAGAAATGTCTCAGAGTACCCGCGGATCAAGCAGACTTGGAAACCCTTGATCTTCAAGAGGATCTCACCTATCAAGAGCAACCGATCAAGATTCTCGAGACAGCCGAGCGCCAGACCAGAAGAAAGACCATCAAATTCTGTAGAGTTCAATGGAGCAATCACACAGAAGACGAAGCAACTTGGGAGCGAGAAGAAGATCTGAAAGCCAACCATCCCCATCTCTTTGCTAGCTAGTTCAAATCTCGAGGGCGAGATTTCTTTAAGGGGGGTAGGTTTGTAACATCCCAAATTTTTTTTGCCTTTTATTGATTTTTTCGAGTTTATTTGGATTTATCTGGATTTTATTTAAAAATCTAAAGCAAGAAAATGTATTTAAAATATTTTATTAAAGCAAAAAAAAGAGTTTATTTTATTTTTTTTCTTTTTCTTTTCTTTTCTTAACCCTCCCTAAGTTTTGATTAACTCTTGAGAATTTACTTCTGGAAATTAAAAAAAAAGAAATTTAGAAGTTTCCTTCTTCCCTTCTTCCCAACCGTGGCCTCCATTAAACCCCATCCGAGCTTTAAAGCTTGGTTACTCCTTCCTCGGCCGCAACCGAAGCCATTATTGGCCCTTAAGCTCGCGCGCTAGTAACCGCCCACCTCCGTCCGTTTTCGCCGGCTTAAAGCCTCTCGCCGTTATCGATTGTTTCTAAAGTCCTTACCTCGGCGAGCCCAGTACCTCCGTCCTCGCCCTATAAAGCTCCTTCCCGAGCCGTTATCCCCTCCTTCGCCTTCCCGTGCGCGCCACCTCTTTCCCCTCCGCCTGAACCGAATCGGCCCGACCGTGCTTCCTCGTCCGCCGCCGTGCGAGCTCGGCGAGGAATTGGCGCCGCCTGGTCTCTTCCGCGCCGCCGACGCGGCGCCGTGATCCCAAGCGCGGCGACCACCATTCCCCTCGCCGCGGCGCTCGCCACGGAGCCCGTTGTTGCCGAAGACTCGGCGCCACCGCTTCTTCTCGTCGACCGACCGTCTCCACTCAGAATCGAACCTCTACGACCATCCGCCGTCTCCGCCACTGCCGATTCCCTCCGACCACCCCGCGCCAACCGGTTTCGAAGGTAACACCCTTCCGTGTGGTCGAGATCCGTGTAGTCGTAAGTCTTAGCCGTAGCCGTGCTGCTGAGTAGTCGAGCGACTATGTGGTCGTAAATGACGAGGTAGCCGTTAACTTGTTTGAGTGGTCGATTCGCCTCAAGTCGTAAGTTCTCTGTGTAGTCGAAGTCGTAAGTTCTCCGTAGTCGAAGTCGTGAGGTTTTTCGTGTAGTCAAGTCGAGGTTCTCGTGTAGTCGAAGTCGTAAGTTCTCTGTGTAGTCGAGTCGTGCGTTTCGTGTGTAGTCAAGTCGTGGGTTTTACGTGTAGTCAAGTCGAGGTTTTACGTGTAGTCGAGTCGTAAGTTCTCTGTGTAGTCGAAGTCGAGGTTTTCTCTCGTAGTCGAAGTCGTAGGTTTTCGTAGTCGAAGTCGAGGTTCTCTGTGTAGTCAGTCGTAAGTTCTCTGTGTAGTCGAGTCGAGGTTTTACGGTAGTCGAAGTCGAGGTTTTCGTGTAGTCAAGTCGTAGGTTTTCTCGTGTAGTCAAGTCGTAAGTTCTCGTGTAGTCGAGTCGTAAGTTCTCTCGGTAGTCGAAGTCGTGCGTTTTCGTGTAGTCGTGAGTCGTAAGTTCTCTCGTAGTCGAGTCGAGGTTCTCTCGTAGTCGAAGTCGAGGTTCTCGGTGTAGTCGTAGTCGTAGACTGGTCTGTGGCCGTAGTCGTAATTTTCCCTGAGTAGTCGTAAACCTTCCGTGTGGTCGTATGTCGACTGCGTGGTCGTAAACCTTCCATATGGTCGTAAGTCGACTACGTGGTCGTAGCTCCGCCCGATCGCATTTGCCGTGGTCGTAGCTCCGCCCGATCACGTTTGCCGTGGTCGTGAGAACTTCCGAAGGCCATAACTTCTTCATTTTAACTCCGATTTAACTCGTTCAAATTTCTAAATTTTTCTAAAATCCTAAACTATCCATTTCTGGACTCTTTTTGAATTGTTGGATTTTATTTGAATTTTTTTTGAATTTCTTATGGTTCTTTGCGTATAGATTACTTACGAATCCGAGAGTATTTCTTGACGAATCGCAGCAAGACTTGAGCAAGGCAAGTTACACCTTTGACCATGTTGATCCCAGTAATTTAAATTATTTATGTTGTTTTTAAATTAATATGCATGCATACTTTTATTCAAATTAGTTCAAATGTGCTTAAAACTTTAGTTACACCCAATTCCCTTTGTATGGCCAATCTCGAATTTGAACGAACATACCTTGTCACCATAGATGAAAGCCTAGTTGGTACATTAGTATTAACTAGAACATTTTATAAATTGCTTAGCCATGCTTAGATTAATTTAGGTGGGAAGATTGGTTTCACACGAAATGTTGGTTTATAAAATCTATTCTTGACTTTGGTGAGTCAAGAAGGTCTATAAAATTTTGATAAAATAAAATGGATAAAACCTGTTTTAGACTTAGGCATTGGTATGGTGGTGGGTGCTTGCGGCATGCGTCGTAGTTTGTTGACTCGATGTTGACCCGGGCACAAGGGGTATGCGGGTAGGCCTAAGTCAAATTAAGGACCGGACTGTGAACTACTATTACAAAGTCACACCGTACTACCACAAGTCTGGTATGGGACAGATCTGGCTAAGTAATTTGTGAAGTTCCATTTTAGTTTCGCTATAGGCTGAATGTGAGCGTGGCGTGAGGCCATGAGAAGTCTCACATGGCACAAGAGGGGGCTCCAACATGTGGATTCATGTTGTGGTGAAACCTTAGTGGCGGCGTAGCTAATTTGGTAATGGAACATTGGAACAGCCTTATCATGATCTCCTCCGCCGCACACCTAAGGAAGTGTGTAATCCGGTGGCAAAACAGGAGAACATGTCTTGTGGGTAAAGTTGTACACCTCTGCAGAGTAACAAACTATCCTGGATAGCCGTGTCCACGGTCAAGGACATGCTTAGTATGGTTTTTCACGGATTAGATTTTGGTTTTAATGAAATTTGGTTTATGGAAATTTGTGAAACTTTTGGAAAGATGGTCCGGGTGGGATACCCGTGGTTAGGTTAGTGTTAGGTTGTTGCCTGCACTAACGTTATTATTTTGTTAAATCTTGTTTTTATATATTGTATCAACTTCAGCTTTTGCACTTACGTTATTGTATTTAAATCAATAATCTGTTTATGCAAATGAACCACATTATGCCTTTCTTTGTAACCCCTTATGCATGCATCAAATCATTATATCTCCTAGTGTAACTTGTGGAGTACTTTATGTGCTCACCTTGCTATAAACAATGTTGCGGAGGACGGCGATGTCAACTATGTTGAGGATCGCAACGAATAGGCCACGTCTTACAGATCAATTCGCCTTGTGGGAAGGCAGGATGGGCTGCTCCTCTTATTTACCTTCCGCTGTTTATTTCATGTTTGGCCATGAAGCCACCTTATTGTAATCTTGGCCATAAGGCCCGTACTTTTGCTTTATAATAAAGTTTGGTTATCATGCATGATATGTATCACTGTTCAATCTGTGTGCACTAGCTTTTCCTGGGATAGTGCGAATAACACAGAGGGTTCTGGAGTTGTTGCTCCGGGTCCCGACAGAAGCCCTCTATGTGGCGCACCAGCTGCGTTGTTCGAGATCAGATGACCGAACCGGTGACCCAGACAGACCTTCGAATCGGCTGCCACTGGGGATGGCACTACAGCAGCACCACGGACAGGTAGACCTGTAAGCATCGTCACGTCCTGCAAAGTAACCATCATCTCGCCCCACCGGAAGTGGAAGGTGTGAGTCTCCGGCCTCCAACGATCAACAAGAGCCTACAACAATGCCGCATCAAACTGGGACACACGTTGTAGATCCAACATGCGGGCAATGGGCAGCAGCCCGGTGTCCCATAGTAGTGGGATATACCGCTGGTCGAGAGGCTAGTGCTCTCGGGGGCTCCTAAGGATGAAGCAAGGAGGCCCGTCTCCCGACGACCACGACAGGCATCGGTGCCACTCATCCCAACGGGGGTCTAGCAACTCGTACGCCATCTCCTGCCAAAGAAGGATAACAAGTTAGTCTACATTGATAATAAAAAGTGCAACAAATGACAACATAATTAACAACAAATATAACGACAGGGAAACGTACGGAATATACCAACACATACAGAAAATATGCACACGAATATGACCCACATGAAATATATGGAATGTACCAAAACATACATAAGACGCGCACGATAAAATGTTGGAAGCTAATGTGCGCGACATAGAGACATGGAACCAACAATGCAGCGTACACCTCCTCAATAATGCAGCGTACATCGCAACGCACAGAACACATGGAAGCAACAATGGGTACAAGAAAACGTTGTGGTTGCTACTACGGAGCGTTGCTTGATGTCGGCCTATTTGGGCACTGGCTGAGTGAGTGACCAATCGTCTTGCATGGCCTACACTTCGGGCGCCGAACTCGATCCCCACACTGGCTGTCATCCATGTCATTGCGGATGCGACGGCTTTGTCGTCTTCCACGACTGACAAGCTTCAGTGCATCGTCGGGCACCCACTTTACCTCCCCTGGCCATAATTCCTTGTAATGCATGTCTACCTAATAGGAATGGAACTCTGCACTCTAGGTTGCATACAAGTGCTGCATGTCATAGTACTTTGAGATGTACTGTGTCGATGCCTGCTGCTATACCGCGCAGGCCGCATACATATGGGAGCATAGCTTGTGCAGAAGCTGGGGCTTGTTACAGGTGCAAAATGCTTTATCATCAATCGTGCATACTTGCTTGCGCTCCCCTCTAATGTGACCCATGACGTATTTCTGCCTGAGGCGGACCTCGAACTTCCTCCTTAAGCCATTAATGGGCTGAGCAATGTGGGAACGACCCTTCTCCATCTTCTTGTCCATGAAGGCCTGCATTACCTCAGAGTATTGCTTGTTTTCATCCAGGTGCTTCTTCGCCATCATGGCTCTATTCACAAAGTACCCGACAGTGCGGTTTCAAGTCTCGCCCACGATTACCGTGATCGGTAGGGATCTGACGCCCTTCAAGATAGCATTGTAAACCTCAGACATGTTGGTTGTCATGATCTCATACCTTGCACCACCGGTGTTGTGTAACAAAGACCATATTTCCAAGTTAGGTGCATTGGACTAAACCCATTGTGTGAATACCCCAACTCTTGTGGAGCCTCCCTCCACGGCCCCTGCTTCTGTATGCACATGCTTGGTAGTCTCCTGATCGAGTTGCCTCCACAAGGTGTCGAACTTCCGCTTCTGGTCCTGCATACATAGCTTCTTGAACATCTTCGTTAGGTCCTTGCTACGGAATCTTCTGTGGAAGTTTGCTGCAAGATGCCTCATGCACCAACGGTTCTTAAGAACATTCCACTGGAACGGGGGCTGCGTTTCATTCTGCATCGTTCGCAACACAGACAGCAAGCCTGCATTGTGGTCGGAGATGACACACACTTCAGGGCGATCTTGCACTATGGCCTGCTTCACATTGGTAAGGAACCAAAGCCAGCTATCCGTATTCTCATTCTCCACGATTGCAAATGCCACTGGGAGTAACTGGTCATTTGCATCAGCTGCAACTTTGGTGATGATAGTACCCATGTACTTGCCGGATATGAACGTCCCATCTATGGTTAGCACTGGACGGCACCACCTGAACCCTTGTATCGCCTGATGGAAGGCCCAGAACACTCTGTCAAGAATGAAACAATTTGGGCCCTCCGTAGGATGAACCCTCTCCTGCTTGTTAATGTACGTGCCTAGGTTTGATTGTGCAATTTGCCGCAGCATTCTTGGGACCAGGTCGTACGCCTCCTCGTACGTCCCAAACATACGGTGCAGCACATTTTGTTTCGCCCGCCATACCTTCTTGTAGCTGACTTCAAAACCCACTATGTTCGCTACATCTGCCATTATAACCTTCGGGGAAATGGACACATCTGCCATGATGAGGTGGCTGACCATTTCTGCAACATACGATGATGTCATGTTGCAGTGCCTATATACTGGCCCCGCAAGCTCGCAACTGTGATCTTGCAGCACCGTTATCCGGAACTCCGTGCCAATGCCCTTGAACCGCTGTGCACACACTTTGCTAGGACAGGACTCGTCGACACACTTCACAATATACGTGTTCGGGTTTGACCTGTGCACCCGATACGTCTAGCTTATGTTGACGGCATATCTAGCAATAGCCAGCTGGACAACATTCTTATTACGGAAGCACTGCCCCAAAATGAGTGTGGCCTCGCTGAACCCCCATTCTCCCTCCTCCGCCTGTGGCAGAACTAGGGATGCCGCTGCATTGTCGTCCAGTCTGGACGACACGTACGCACCGTCGGTGGTCACAACACGACCTACCACCCCTCCAATTGCAGCTTCGCCATCCTCGTCCTCTCCAGAACTGTTTGTTTCCACATCCTCGTCCTCCTCGCTGCCCGCTTCTTCCACCTGGTCCCCAAGGTACTCATGACAGTCAATACGAGCGGCCCACCACCTCGTGTCCACATCTTCGTTGGCCTGGAAATTCTCCGCACGCCTCCTGAGGTCTTCATCACCCACTTCCTCACCCACATGTTCTCCCACAGAAGCATCTTCATGACCACCGGAGATGAACCCAGTCACTACATCTCCACCAGCAGCATCAGAACCAACCATGGCGGATGATTCTGTCCTCTCCACGAACTCAACATACACCATTGGCCTGGCATATATCGCAGCATCAGTGTTGCACACGACCTCCATGTAGTTGGCCCATGAGGCGTCATTGGTCACCTTCAGAAGTTGCCACATGCTCTCCCCTGCATCACCCACCATTGAGGCATAGACTGCCTCGATCCATAACTTCTTCCATGCGGTGTGCCGATCGAACGCCGAACGGGCACACCTCCGTAGCTCAGACAAGCTCATGGCGTTCAGACCGGGTGCCCGGATCACGGTCCGGTCACAATTTGACAGGTCCGCCCTGTACGGCCTGTCGCGTACAAAACTACTCCCATAAAACACGAACAAGTCTCGAATGTCATCCATGGCGTACCTAACATAAGTGCATAATCAACCATTTTAGTACACAACATGCAACAATCGTACCATTAAACACCCACTACCCCATTGTAACATTAACAGTGCGGTATTTCATACCTCTTCCTACCACCTACAAAATCGATTAGTATATGTTTTGTATTTGTAAATCTACAATTTATTTCTAACTATTTTACTTCCAAATTCTAACATACATCAAATTACATATTCCTATGACCTACAATATCGATTACTAATATTTTAATTTCTCAATCTATATTTTACTTTGTATTGCATGTTTTTTTCCAATTAATGTAAAAAACCAATTACTAATTTTTTCTATATTTTTTTCTAACTTTTACTTAATACATGCTTTATTTATTTGTACTATAACTTTGTATTACTGTTATTGTATTTTAATTCTAATGTACCAAATTTATTTCCAATTTATTTTTACCACCTACCGCACTGTATCCACTTCTTCCCTAAGTGTACAACTTGTATGTTTCTAATCCTGCTACTATTGTTATCACCTACAAATGCTCTAAGATAAATATGTACTTTGTCAATGTCTACACATCTGCAAGTTCATATTTTCGCACAACATAAAACTACATTACAATACGTATGTTCACAAAAAACAGAGTACAACATTACATACACTACAATACATCATGCCTAACATATGGAAGATTTGCTACAAATACATAGCGTATCAAAGATTGACATAAAATAACATTAACAAAAGATGGTTTGCTTAATTATAGACTAATGACATACATAAAATTATAGTTGCACGGGCACAAAACTTACTTCTTCTTGAAGCTCACGAGACGATCTACAACTTTTGTACTTGCCAAATCCGCTGTTCCAAATGAAAACAACTCAAATCTTCCTGCTTTCACTCCTCACTTTCCTTCACTGCCTCCCTCACTCTCGCTCGGTCTTCACTCCAAATGCAAATGAGCTTCCTGCACCATATGCATCTGTTGTTCGAGCTATTTAAATGTGCATTCATCAGTCATGCGGAGGGGCCATGCAACCGGGGTGCAGACGCGTGTGCGATCGACCGTGAAAAGAAGCCAACCCGTGATGCTTTCGGCGGAGGGATTAGACAGCAACAAGACGCGCGGTCGGAGGGGGAATCGCGCGGTCAGCAGACGAAACTCGCGGTCGGGAGCTAAGTTATGCGGTCGGGCGCGGCGCACAGTGGAGTCGTGCGGTCTGGTACCGCACGACCCAGTTATAGTGCGGTCATGCGACCGGCCAGATGTCGCGATGGTGCAGTCCCGCGGTCGGGCAGGGGGCCAAATTTGGAATTTATTTGCTCCGGGGGCCAGATTTGGAATTTTTGCGTGCAACAATGTTAGATGTGTCCAAAATTCTCGGTAGAACCAGTAAAACCAATTTTCAACTAACTATCAATACCCTGATCTAGGCCTATCTCTCTCCTCCACCCATACCACTTTGAATTTTGGACACATCTAACACTGTTGCAAGCAAAAATTCCAAATTTGGCCCCCCGGAGAAAATAAATTCCATATCTAGCCCCCTGCTGGACCGCGAGATTGCGTCGTTGGGACACCTGGCCGGTCGTGCGGTCTGGGACCACACGACCGCACTGTAGCTGGGTTGTGCGGTACCAGACCGCATGACTTCACTGTGCGTTGGCCCCGACCGCATGACCGAGCTCCCGACTGCGAGATTCGTCTGCCGACCGCGCGACCCCCCCTCCGACCGCATGTCTCGTTGCTGTCTAATCCCTCCGCCGAAAGCATCACGGGTTGGCTTCTTTTCACGGCCGATCGCACACGCGTCTGCACCCCGGTTGCATGGCCCCTCCGCATGACTGATGAATGCACATTTAAATGGCTCGAACAACAGATGCATATTGTACAGGAAGCTCATTTGCAATTGGAGTGAAGACTGAGCGAGAGCGAGGGAGACAGTGAAGGAAAGTGAGGAGTGAAAGCAAGAAGATTTGAGTTATTTTCGTTTGGAATCAGCGGATTTGGCAAGTACAAAAGTTGTAGATCGTCTTGTGAGCTTCAAGAAGAAGTAAGTTTTGTGCCCGTGCAACTATAATTTTATGTATGTCATTAGTCTATAATTAAGCAAACCATCTTTTGTTAATGTTATTTTATGTCAATCTTTGATACGCTATGTATTTGTAGCAAATCTTCCATATGTTATGCATGATGTATTGTAGTGTATGTAATGTTGTACTCTGTTTTTTGTGAACATACGTATTGTAATGTAGTTTCATGTTGTGCGAAAATATGAACTTGCAGATGTGTAGACATTGAGAAAGTACATATTTATCTTAGAGCATTTGTAGGTGATAACAATAGTAGCAGGATTAGAAACATACAATTAGTACGCTGAGGGAAGAAGTGGATACAGTGCGGTAGGTGGTAAAAATAAATTAGAAATAAATTTGGTACATTAGAATTAAAATACAACAACAGTAATACAAAGTTATAGTACAAATAAATAAAGCATGTATTAAGTAAAAGTTAGAAAAGAAATGTAGAAAAATTAGTAATTGTTTTTTTGCATTAATTGGAAAAAAACATGCAATACAAAGTAGTAGTGAAAATAAAAACTAAAATATAGATTGAGAAATTAAAATATTAGTAATCGATATTGTAGGTCATAGGAATATGTAATTTGATATATGTTAGAATTTGGAAGTAAAATGTTAGAAATAAATTGTATATTTACAAATACAAAACAACCGTACTGTTAATGTTACAATGGGGTGATGATACGATTGTTGCATGTTGTGTACTAAGATGGTTGATTATGCACTTATGTTAGGTACGCCATGACTGACATTCAAGACTTGTTCGTATTCTACGGGAGTGGTCTCGTACGCGACGGGCCGTACGGGGCAGACCTGTCTAATTGTGATCGAACCGTGATCCAGGCACCCGGTCTGAACGCCATGAGCTTGTCTGACCTACGGAGGTGTGTCCGTTCGGCATTCGATCGGTACACCACAAGGAAGAAGTTACGGATCGAGGCAGTCTAAGCCTCAATAGTGGGTGATGCAGGGGAGAGCATGTGGCAACTTCTGAAGGTGACCAATGACGCCTCGTCGGCCAACTACATGGAGGTCGTGTGCAACCCTGATGCTGCGATATATGCTAGGCCAATGGTGTATATCGTGTTCGTGGAGAGGACAGAATCATCCGTCATGGTTGGTTCTGATGCCGCTGGTGATGTAGTGCCTGGGTTCATCTCCGGCGGTCATGACGTTTCTACGGGAGAACATGTGGACGAGGAAGTGGGTGATGAAGACCTTAGGAGGCGTGCGGAGACTTTCCAGGCCAACGAAGGTATGGACGAGAGGTGGTGGGCCGCCCGTATTGACTGTCATGAGTACCTTAGGGACCAGGTGGAAGAAGTGGGCAGCGAGGAGGACGAGGATGTGGAAACAGACAGTTTTGGAGAGGACAAGGATGGCGAAGCTACAATTGGAGAGGTGGTAGGTCGTGTTGTGACCACCGACACAGGTGACGTGTCGCCCGTGATCGACGACAACGCAGCAAAGATCCCTAGTTCTCGCCACAAAGGAGGAGGGAGAATGGGGGTTCAGCGAGGCCACACTCATTTTGGGGCAGTGCTTCCGTAATAAAAGTGTTGTCGAGCAGGCTATTGCTAGATATGCTGTCAACATAAGCCAGACGTATTGGGTGCACAGGTCAAACCCGGACACGTACATTGTGAAGTGTGTCGACGGGTCCTGTCTTGGCAAAGTTCGTGCACAGCGGTTCAAGGGCGTTGGCACGGAGTTCCGGATAACGGTGATGCAAGATCACAGTTGCGAGCTTGCTGTGCCAGTACATAGGCACCGCAACATGACATCATCGTATGTTGTGGAGCTGGTCAGCCACCTCATCATGGCAGATGTGTCCATTTCCCCGAAGGTTCTAATGGCAGGTGTAGGGAACATGGTGGGCTTTGAAGTCAGCTACAAGAAGGTATGGCGGGTGAAATGAAAGGTGCTGCACCGTATGTTTGGGACGTACAAGGAGGCGTACGACCTGGTCCCAAGAATGCTGCAGCAAATTGCATAATCAAACCCAGGCACGTACATTAGCAAGCAGGAGAGGGTTCATCCTACGGAGGGCCCAAATTGTTTCATTCTTGACAGAGAGTTCTGGGCCTTCCATCAGGCGATACAAGGGTTCATGTGGTGCCATCCAGTGCTAACCATAGATGGGACGTTCATATCCGGCAAGTACAAGGGTACTATCCTCACCAAAGTTGCAGCTGATGCAAATGACCAGTTACTCCCAGTGGTATTTGCAATTGTGGAGAATGAGAATACGGATAGCTGGCTTTGGTTGCCAATGTGAAGCAGGCCATAGTGCAAGATCGCCCTGAAGTGTGTGTCATCTCCGACCGCAATGCAGGCTTGCTATCTGCGTTGCGAACGATGCAGAATGAAACGCAGCCCCCGTTCCAGTGGAATGATCTTAAGAACCGTTGGTGCATGAGGCATCTTGCAACGAACTTCCATAGAAGGTTCTGTAACAAGGACCTAATGAAGATGTTCAAGAAGCTATGTATGCAGGACCAGAATCGGAAGTTCGACACCTTGTGGAGGCAACTCGATCAGGAGACTACCAAGCATGTGCATACAGAAGCAGGGGCCGTGGAGGGAGGCTCCACAAGAGTTGGGGTATTCACACAATGGGTTCAGTCTAATGCACCTGACTTGGAAATGTGGTCTTTGTTACACGACACCGGTGGTGCAAGGTATGAGATCATGACAACCAACATGTCCGAGGATTACAATGGTGTCTTGAAGGGCGTCAGATCCCTACCGATCACAGCAATCGTGGGCGAGACTTGGAACCGTACTGTCCAGGGGAGATAAAGTGGGTGCCCAACGATGCACTGAAGCATGTCGGTCGTGGAAGACGACAAAGCTGTCGCATCCGCAATGATATGGATGAAAGCCAGCGTGGGGATCGAGTTCGGCGCCCGAAGTGTAGGCTATGCAAGACGATTGGGCACTCACTCAGCCAGTGCCCAAACAGGCCAACATCAAGCAACGCTCCGTAGTAGCAACCACAATGTTTTGTTGTACCTATTGTTGCTTCCATGTGTTATGTGCGTTGCGATGTACGCTGCATTATTGAGTAGGTGTACGCTGCATTATTAGTTCCATGTCTCTATGTCATGCACATTAGCTTGCAACATTTTATCATACGCATTTTATGTATGTTTTGGTACATTCCATATGTTTCCCTGTCGTGTGCACATTTTATGTATGTGTTGGTACATTCTGTATGTTTCCCTGTCATTACGTTTGTTGTTAATTATGTTGTGATTTGTTGCACATTTTATTATCAGTGCAGACTAACTTATTATCCTTCTTTGGCAGGAGATGGCGTACGAGTTGTTAGACCCTCGTTGGGATGAGCGGCACCGATGCCTGTCGTGGTCGTCGGGAGACGGGCCTCCTTGCTTCATCCTTAGGAGCTCCCGAGAGCACTGGCCTCTCGTCCAGCGGTACATCCCACTACTGCGGGACACCATTGCTGCCCATTGCAATTGACATTTTATAACGTCGCATGGTTTACTACAATTATTTATGCAATGTTGTGCAAATTATTTATTTACAGCTTGCTTTACACATACATAGATCAACCCTCCAGCACTAAAACACACAATAACAATAAACACAACATAGAACAGAGCATGAAACATTACCAACATAGACGAGAATAACCTCCAGCACTACAACTTGACGATAACAATAAACACAAGAAAGAAAATAGCACACAACATTAAATTAATCTTTCAACAATAAACACAAGAAAGAAAATAGCACACAACATTAAATTAATCTTCCACTCCAGTCTATCAAAACGATGGCGCATCTCGACAGGGTTGCTACCCCCACAACAACTCTCTCATGCCGAACAATGTCGGTCCTAGTGCCCATTTCACCCTCCCACACGCAGAATCGGCAACCACCGAGGGCTTCCTGCGATTTCATTAGATGAAGATTTCGAAACATATGCGACATGTATTGAACGAACCCGAAACAATCGTACTCACCGAGTGAAAGGGGCACTTGTAGTAGTGCTGCCCAGGATTCGCTGCCATGTGTGAGGTCTTTGCGCAGAGACATGACACAAGAGGGCAGCTTTGCGTAGAGACGGGACAAAAGAGGGCTGCTTTGCGCAAGGAAATGACAAAAGCGCGCAGCTTTGCGCAGTGACTTGACAAAACGGGGCCGCTTTGCTCAGTGACATGACAAAAGAGCTCAGTGTTGCCCAGAGACATGACAAAAGAGCTCAGTGTTACGCAGAGACATGACAAAAGAGGGCAGATTTGCGTAGGGAAATGACAAAAGCGAACAGCTTTACGCAGACACATGACAAAAGCGGGCAGCTTTTGCGCAGTGACGTGACAAAAGAGGCCAGCTTTGCGCAGAGACATGACAAAAGAGGGCAGCCTTGCACAGAGACATGATAAAAGAGGGATGCTTTGCGCAGAAACATGAAAAAAGCGGGCAGCTTTGCGCAGTGACGTGACAAAAGAGGCCAGTTTTGCGCAGAGACATGACAAAAGAGGGCAGCTTTGCACACAGACATGACAAAATCGGTCAGTTTTGCGCAGTGACATGACAAAAGCGGTCAGCTTTGCGCAGTGACATGACATAAGAGGCCAGCTTTGTCTACAGACATGACAAAAGTGGGCTGCTTTGCACAGTGATATTATAAAAGAGGGCAGCTTTGCGCAGTGAAATGAGAAAAGAGGACATCCTTGTGCAGAGATATGACAAAAGAGAGTACATTTGCCAGATGACATGACAAAAGAGAGTAGCTTTGCGCAGCGACCAAAAATAAATCACATGCCTACCCTTTGGCTTATAAAATGAGGTGCAATGCATCTGCAAGAGAACACTACACAATCTAACACTACATCATACCTTCCTTCTCCACGTCGAGATGGACAACAAGTAGCTAAAGGAATTCCAGAAATTCGCGGACAACATACGGGAGAAAATTACGAAGAATAGGGAGGAGGCCCGCAAGAAGGCACAATGGGAGGAGACCCGCAAGATAGCAAGAGCTGCTGCGGCTCATGAGGAATAAGCAAGGGCTGCTGCGGCCAGGGCCAAACAAGGGGAGAGTGCCACGAGGTCACAGCCACCTAACGACGCCCCCCGTAGGAGCATGTCCATACCCAACCCTCCAAATGAATATTCGCCACAACACCCCCCAAGGGGGAGACGCCGCCCCTCTGCTGGTGCAGAGACCCATGTAAATTCTTCAAGTCAAAGCAGCGCCTTAGCCTCGGCATGCGTTATTGGGGTTGCGGGAACTACTCATTTGACTATCCTGACCGCCGTTTCAACACCAACAGCTATCGGCAGCTGGTAAGAACTACTTACAATGTGTTCCCCAACAATTTCTAACTAACGGTACGTAATAACAAACTCTCTCGTCTGCCCGCAGTCCGCGGAGCCGCTATGTGGCTATCGCAAGTGGATCGACCTAGAGATCCACCCATATGATCAGTGGACTCTGGACTTTGACGAGTGGAACGACAAAAGGGCATGCGAGATCCGCGAGGAGCAGCGTCGCCAAGACGAGCAAACCGAGCGTATACGTCGGGAGACACAAGCTCATCTCAAGGCGTGCACGCGCAGGGAGCGCGAGGCTCGCGAGACGGAGCGCGAGAAAAAACGAGAACTGGCGGCCAAGGCCAAACAGGAATCTGAGCATTTCAACGCCAAGCTCGCAAGGAAGGGAAAATGGCCCCGATCTACGCAGTAGGTTGGGACATTACGCCCTACTTCCTTCAATGTCTAATTTATTTTCATGCCAAGAAGGCGCATATGTATCGTGGGACTACTCTACGTTGTTACATCGTGCATTGTTCTGTTTCGTATGCACATAACCAAATCCTGTGTGCCGTGTCATTCCCATGTTTATTATGAAGTCTATTTTAATTATCAGCATAAAATCTCCTCATCTTCTCGCATTCATTTCTCCTACGTGTTCAATATCACTTTACTTCCTTTCGTCCAATTGTTCATATCACAGTTGTGCTAAAAAAATTTCATTAAATTTCTTCCAATAAAACAACATAACATGATAGAAAAATGTTATTGCCAGTTCAACATATTTTTCACGGTCAGCAATGTACGATAATCACAAATACATCAATCATTACTTCAAAAATTTTCGTTTGTACTCTACCAAACAAAATTCTTAATTTTCATAATTGCAAAAAAATTACACAATCAGTAAACTGGACTCTACATCAAATTCATATTTTTTTCAAACACCATTTCATATTTCCAAAATTATTTCTATTCTAAATAACTTCACAATGCATAAAAATTCTTATATCTTAAATACGCAGACCAAATCCTAAACAGAGACCAAACCCTACCAAAAAATTAGTCGTGCGCTCGGGCGCCGCATGACCGGTCTACAGTGTGAACGTGCGGTCGGGGATTGGAGTCGTGCGGTCGGGACGGAGTCGTGCGGTCAGAAATTGCATCGTGCGCTCGGCCGGCCGTGCACAATGGAGTGAGTTGTGCGGTCGGGTACTGCACGACCCAGCTACAGTGCGGTCGTGCGGTCCCGGACCGCACGACCGGCCAGATGTCGTGACGGTGCAGTCCCGCGGTCGGGCAGGGGGCCAAATTTGGAATTTATTTGCTCTGGAAGCCATATTTGGAATTTTTGCGTGCAATAGTGTTAGATGTGTCCAAAATTCTTCTACCGACATCCAAACGTAAATAATGGTTACTAGTCAAATAATTTCTGCTAAATTTGAATTGAAGTCAGTATGCAACTAATTTGGGCCAATTTGAATTCAACCGATAATCATCTAATCTTTTTTTGAAATTTGAATTCTGATTTAAAATTTTTAGCCAAAATCTTCCGAAAATTTTCAGTTACCAGCAAAATCGGTTGTATGGGCCACGTTAAAAATTTAGAACCGGTAATGAAACCCTCGGTCTAGATGAGCTAACGAGGTCCATGCAAATCTTATTAGTGAGATTGCAGGAAGCTTGTCAATAACTTTAACTTGCATAGAGTTACTTAACTTGCATAGAGTTGTGAGGGTCATCGGAAAGTGTGTTGGATCTACAAGAGGTGAAGGGCAGTATCGCTGGTGACCCCCGATGGAGTGGGTAGCGGGGACTCAAGTGAGGGCGTCCAAGCCAAGCGAAGGTGGATGACATAGTTTGGTGATAGGATCATAGGAAGCAGCGGTGACCATGGTGGATCTGTGGCGAGATACGTACTAATGCTGCACAAACTATTTGATCCTTGCGCACTAACCAAGACATTGCCTGTTGCAGGATGAACAAGCAGAGGGAGCGGAGAGGAATCCGGAACTAGCACGATATATTTTGCGCGATCCTAACCTGTCCATTCATTTTCGCACACATGAAACCTAACGATAATAAATCACGCCAAATCACTCATTCCAACAGAAAGAGACGTTCTGCTTCAAGATCGCATTGCAGTGGATCAACAAAAGCATAACAGACCGATAGTTTCAGAACCAGTAAGCTACGAATTAACGGACGGACGAACACCTAACCGATCACAGACATCACCGTTGCATCATCACGATAACCGGATAGCAGCTACGATACTTGATAACTAGGATGCTTAATAATAGGATAACTGGCCGCCATGCAAGGGGGCGAGCCGGCCCAGGACATCGGTCGCCGCCGGAGCGGATCAGCGGCGGGAGCGGGAGCGGGACTGGGCCTCGTTGACGGTGACGTTGCGGCCGCCGAGGTCCTTGCCGTTCATGCCCTCGATCGCGTCGCGCATCGACTTGTCCGACTCGAAGGTCACGAAGCCGAACCCGCGGGACCTCCCCGTCTCCCGGTCGCTCACGATCTGAGAAATCAGTTAAAAAAAAAAAGCACGGATGGCGGCTTAGTACGTGGTGAGGATTCCACAAACAAGTGCAGATATATCTAAGACCAACATTGGCCAAAAGATCAAGTGATTAACAGCCAACCATCTCGCCGCTGGGATTCTTTAGAAAATTCGAGAAAATTGCTATTATAGGACGCGAAACAATGGGCTTCGCTATTATAGCACTCCAATCGTTGACTTCGCTAAAACGACCTTTGAAACATTGGCACTTTGTTATAGATGACATTTGATCTTTTTAATCTCTTTTCTCAACTAAAATACATGTATTTTACCATGAGATAACATTTTTACCCTTGTGTGTTTGAAGGGCAGATGCCGCGCGTGGGCACATACAGCAGATGCCCTGGGCAGGCAAGCTGGCTGCTGCCGCCGCCGCCGCCTGGGCAGTAAGCATTTTGTTGTTGGCCACCACCAACCTGCACGATGCATGATTCATCTTGAGTGCTCTTAAGATTCTTTAGTCCCACTCTATTCATTTTTCTCCCCTCGCAAAATGTAGCAAAAATACGCGATTGTGCCAGGAAGTAATCACACCATTAAGATTAAATGGATGCATCAATAGGCACAAGAAATTATACTACTTTTTTTTGAAAAAGAAGAAATAGCAATATGTTAGTTTAAGCAAAGTGACTCACCATTCCCCAATCTGACGAAAAAATATTGATGTGCTCAGCATGCAACTTCGGATCAGAAAAAATATACGAATCAACAAAACTATAGCTTTCTTTGGAGAATATGAAATATATATAACTAATCAACATCTGGCACCAAGAATTCTCATACCAATGATATTTTTCTTGCATCCACCAAGCCGGCCAAATAAATAAGCACTGAACTTTTTGATATAAAAAGTCAACATGTTAGGATACTCTCCATGTCATGACGAAGGGATCTTCCTCAGTTGTACTCAAAAGCCCTGAATCCAAAGATGCTTCTGTTCATCATTGTGCATAAAGTGCAGAGATATGGATGCAGTGATGCCAATCTCAGGCAAGAAAACCCAAGAGATGGCAGAGCCTCTCTCCAATGGCACTGCCACCAGTCTCAATGGAGATCTTCACTATTCCAAATGGCACTGCCACCAGTCAGTTAGACTAACACTGTCTGATCTGAAGCAAATTATATGCAATCTTTTAACAAAGGGAATCATGTCTAGTACCTGAATCGAACCAGTGACTAGTAATTCATATTACAGTAAAAATTCCCAGAAAATTAGAGTAAAATTCTGGGCGTATAACACAATATTAAGTACACATGAATTCATCTCACATCATAATATTGTTCCAAACAAGATTCAAGTCTGGGCAGGGGAGGGCGCCGTCTGGGCTTCGCCAGCCCGTGCGTCCAGGCCAGGGGAGGGCGCCATCGGGGGATGGCCGGCCGCCGTCGGGGGATCGCCGGCCGGCGACAGTGGATCGCCACCACGCGGCGCGGCCATGGCACCAGGCGGTGCGCCCAGGGCAGGGGAGGGCGCCGTCTGGGCTTCGCCGGCCCGTGCGTCCAGGCCAGGGGAGGGCGCCGTCGGGGGATGGCCGGCCGCCGTCGGGGGATCGCCGGCCGGCGACGGTGGATCGCCACCATGCGGCGCGGCCATGGCACCAGGCGGTGCGCCCAGGGCAGGGGAGGGCGCCGTCTGGGCTTC
Organism: Dendrocalamus sinicus; assembly: GCA_036346575.1. Classification (NCBI taxonomy): domain Eukaryota; kingdom Viridiplantae; phylum Streptophyta; class Magnoliopsida; order Poales; family Poaceae; genus Dendrocalamus; species Dendrocalamus sinicus. The sequence continues at coordinate 11,511,219 of CM070669.1, read as the reverse complement.
GCCGGCCCGTGCGTCCAGGCCAGGGGAGGGCGCCGTCGGGGGATGGCCGGCCGCCGTCGGGGTATCGCCGGCCGGCGACGGTGGATCGCCGGGCTGGGGCGGCGGAGACGAACAGTCGGAGTCGACGAAGGAAACGAGTCTCAAAAAACGGTCTCCACGAAACGAAGGAAACAGTCGGAGTCGTTTTCTACGTGAATGAGGCAGAAGGGCAAAAATGACATCTCATTGTAAAATATATGTATTTTAGTTGAGAAAAGAGATTAAAAAGACCAAATGTCATCTATAACAAAGTGCCAATGTTTCAAGGGTCGTTTTAGCGAAGTCGACGTTTGGAGTCCTATAATAGCGAAACCCATTATTTCGCGTCCTATAATAGCAATTTTCTCATAAAATTCGGGGTTAAACAAAAACAAGCAAAAGTACATGCAAAACCCCAATGTTAAATCAAGAGCGTCGCAGAAGCGAAGGCAAAACGAAATAAATCGGTACGACTGGCCAATATTCAATCAAGATCTACTGGCACCCACGACGACACTATTACGATCGAATCTCGTTCAATAATCAGTGTTGGGGATGAGGGACCAGAACGGAGCACGCGCTGAGAGCGACGACTCGCGGATGCAAACAAAACCTCAATCCAAAACAAGAAAACGATCGATCGACGCAGGGACACCAACAGATCTATCAATCCAAGGAAACAACGGCCTCGCGTCACAGATATGGCCCAAAACGCGCAATTGCACACGAAGACCTACAACCGGCAAGATACCAGAAAGTGATCAACTAATGCCATGGAATGGGATAGAGGAGACCCCGAACACTCGATCACTCACCTCGGCGTCGACGACCTTGCCGTAGGGGGCGAAGGCGGCCTGGAGGGAGCGCTCGTCGGTGGCCCAGGGGAGGCCGCCCACGAAGCAGCGGTGCTCCGGCGCGGCCGGGGCCTTCGAGTCCGAGTCCCACCACGGCGCTGCCATCCCTTTTGCTCGCTAAACCCTAACCGCCGCACGAACAAAGGAGGAAATGCAAGGGTTTGTTCTGCTTTCCGGACGCGAAATGGAAAGTGATGCGTGGATGAGAAGAATGGAGGAGCCGAACCGCGTACTTATAGGCGCGGTGAGGCTTAGGGCTTTCTTTGCCTAATTCTTTAATTTCGATATTTATAACGTATACAAGATTAAGATTACCGCCAAATTTTATAGAAGACAAGCCTTTCATGGAGCTGAACCTATCTACTGAATTTTTTATTTAATCTTATTTTAATAAAATCATAAAATAACCCCCCTTAACTTTATTTCTAGTCCTAACATTTTTACCACACCAAAACACGTGGTATGGCCACAACATACTGTCACATCAAGGATTACGACGTGGCGAAAGCTACCACCCTAGCCCTAACCCATCACTTATATTACGACGTGACGTGGTGAAAGCATTACTTATATTATAATAATATTATAAAATAAGTTCATGTACAATCTCTTCATAAGTAGACAAACTTGGAATAGAAGCTCCATCCAACCCCATTTGAGAATATGGACCCAGATGAAACTTCAGCAGATTTGCAGCTGACACACTTTCACAGCTTGCAGTGAAGTACTCTTATTCTTCTCCAAATCAATATCATTTGCAGGTTCCACAGGCCGAAACCCAGTGGATGGAAAGAGCTAAGGGCATACAAAATTAAAGTCGTGATGATATCCTTGTACTGCCTTTCAGGATATGAATTTCAATGTTTTAATTTCATGCCTTGCCATGTATGCTGTGTGGTGCCAAATTTTTTAATCCAGTTCACTACAACAAAATGAACATATTAAGACGTTTTGTTTAAGACGCTTTGAATCATGTCTCTCTTTTTAGATCCACAATTGAAATAGAGACGCAGTTTGAGACGCTCTAAAGGGTTGCACGCTATTAAATTCTATTAAAACGGCTGTTGAGACATTTTAGAGTACGTCTCATGTATAGAGACGAAATTTTAGATGTCTTATTTATCATTTGAGACGTCTTATCTATTATCTCCATATAAGAATATTAAAAAAAACAAAATGGTGTAAGTAACGGTATATATATAAAACATAAAAAATATCAATCTCAAAGTTCAAACTCACAACCTGAGACTTTTCTTTCGCTTTTGTCCAGTGGCTGAAAACATAAAAAAATATCAATCCCAGGGTTCGAACTCTCAACCTAAGGTTTAGAATGTTCACGCATTAACAGGGGCGGAATTGGGCCCCTGGGAAGGTGGGTGACATACGTCATTTTTACATATTTTTACTCGTCATTTTACCCCATTATTTTTCACATTTTGGGACTATTTATCATCATTTACACGCTTTTCTATAATTAATTGCTCAATTTGGATCATTTTACATTTTTTTATACTTTTCCACAGGCCGGCGCGATCAAAGCGCACAAATTTGGCATTCCGAGACTGCTCCGTATAGTTGTACGCATCAACACAAATGCGTAGGATATTTCCGCGATGAAATCGAACTTCCAGAGGGCCAGAACGGAAGAAATTAAAAGGGAGAAGGACCTATGTGTAAACCCTAGATACTATGAGGACCAAACTGTAAAATGCCAAATTCCCCAATTCATCAAACTCCTTCGGCCGCCGCCTGTGGAGGGAGGGAGCCCGGTTTTCTGCCCTTGGCCTCCCTTTGCTGCCCCCCTTCTTCTCCAGCCACGGCGCCGGCGAGGCCGGGCCATCTCGCCGGCGGCCGCCTTCCTTCTCTCCTCCACCGCCTCACTTCACCGCGTCCCGCCACCTCTCTCCGCCACCACAGCAGCGCCGCCACTCCCTCCTCTACTGCGCCTTCCTCCACTGGCCGCCCTTCCGCCGCAGCTCGCCGGTACACCTCTTGCCTTGCTCCCTCTCCGGTGCGCCATCTCTCCCCTACAGCGCCACCCTTTCCTCACCGTCTTCTGCTCCACAGCACCGCCACCCCATCTACTTCCGCCTCCTCTCGCCACCGCTTACCACCACAACCGGCCGCCGCACCCTCTTCGCCTCTACATCCTCCACCGCCGTTTATGCACCAGCCAACACCGCCTCCTCTCCTCCCTTCCCCTTCCCTCGCTTCTTCACCGCCGCAGTCCACCCTCCGAGACACCTCTCCCGCAGCGCCTCCTCTCATGCGCCGCCGCTTCTCCCCTTCTTCGTCTGGCCGCCGCTCCAGATCTTGCGCCGACCGCACCGACCTCTGCAGCGACTGTAGCACCGCCGACCTCCATCAGCGCCACCCCCCTGCTACTCCACGGCACCGCCGACCTCTCCACCGATCTCCACTAGATCTTCTTCAACCCCGGTCGGCCGCTACCGATCTCCTCCACCACAGCACCGATCTTCTACGGCCACCTCAACTTCCTCGACTTCATCAACCGACGGCGATTTCTCCCTCTGCCTCCACATCACCGACAGCTTCTTCCTCGGCTGCACCCTGCTACTCCCTTCGGTTGAATCCAGCCCACATCTCCATTTACTGTTCACTTCATTGCTCATTGTTGCCTGTTGAATTGTGATCTGTGATGGTGAATTATGCACTGTGAATGCTCGGTCAGCAAATGTTATTTGTGTTCTGTTATGTGATTTGTCATGTGTGCATGATATCAGTGGATACTCTGTTATTTTGTTCCAGATCTAGTTCTAGAATTGCTATATATTCCTGTTGCCAGTAGTTTAATTCTTCAACCAGTCCTGCATTTTGTTATCTGTGTTGATGTTAGTGATCATTGTGTTAGTAATTTGCATTAGTAATTGTCATTTATATTTAGCTGTCTGTTGTGTTATTTGTTAGATGTCAGTGTTAGTACCTGTGAATGTTTGAGTTGCGCGGATTAGCGAGTCGACGATCGCTTTCCCATCCCCTCTTGTCTTGACCCACCTAGTATTATGGTTATTATGGTTGCATGTTACTTGCAGTAGTATTGCTGATCATGTCTGCAGATGCACTTGTTTTAATTGTTTAAACTATCTAACACAGGGGCCTCAAACAAAGAGAGTACTAGAGGACAGTTCATCTAATGCAGTATGTGTTACCATTTTTTAATAATAAAACAAGTATTTTATATGTTAATGAATGACAATGCTCATTTTTTGTGAATGACAATGACATTTTTCTTAAAATGATAGGATCATAGGGTAGTGTACCTATTTTCATTGAATCCAATATACAAAGGTAAAGTTGTGGCCAAAGGAATTTAGTGAGTTCAGATAGCACACATGTGGTTGGAGGAAACATGCTTGGAGATGAATATTATGGGGTGGCTATTCATGGTGTTACAAATATTGGTGATGAGAGGCTGCCTAGACCATTTGAAAAATACATGCGGTAAAGGATGCAATTGGTTGTGTTGTTGCTTGGCCACGGTTCTACGTAAGATCAATTCTTTGAACTACAAGAATAATTTTCCTACCAGAAATATTTGTGTCTTGTTACTCATATAATATCTATTGCTTGGTAAAAAGCCTAAACGTTCTACTCGCTAGGTATGCCACTTCTAGTTTAATTAATCGAACTTGTACCGTAAGATTTTTCATGATTGCTCATATCTGATATTTTGTTGTTAATATTGCTATGTTTGCAGGATATGGAGGACTATGAAAAGAAATGCAGTGGAAGACCGATGCACAAGTTTCGATTGAAGAAATAGACACGATGATTTATTATAGCAGTTTAAAAAAGATGTGTGTCAAATTGGAGGATGTTTTACCGACATGTGTTTATCGCATATTAGATTTTTATTTAGTTGTGAACTCTGTTGATTTAAATGGATGCTATAATTATTTGTAAACCTCTCTTATGTAAACTTCTTTGGGGTTTGGAGGGTGCAATGGTGACGAATTTGTCAATTGCCAATGGTTTGCACAGGTGTGGCTTGGTTCCAGTTGTAGTTGGTTTGCTTTTCTTATAACAAGATATATCATTGTGCTACGCCCATTCCTTATATTTTATAAAAAATGTACTCAATATTATGGTGCTGCCTATAAAATTATTATATATACATGTATATATAATAAATATATGGAATACTATATTCTCATATGGATACGTATTTGTGTGTATAGAAAAAAATATATACCAATCAAAATAAAAATACATACTACATAGGACATCTTGAGACGGCACATAACGTCTCAATGCACGTGCCTATATTAATTGAGACGTGGTGCAGCCGTTTTTATAAAAGCGTCTCTAACTTTATAGGGATACAGTGCAGATGTCTCTAATGAACGTCTCAAATAATATAGGCACGCCTTAGAGAGCGTCTCTATATTTTTGAGACGGTTCATGTAGAGACATTTCTATGACGCTTTATAAAAGCGTCTCAGTTGTCTGTGGGAGACGAAACAGAACGTCTCTAACCTACAAATATGATGTCTCCCCACGGATGTTTTGTTGTAGTGGTTCTGATAATCAACAGCATCTGTCACAGACGATGGACCTAAGTGGATTGTGCAATTTACTTTCTTGGCATTCTCTGTTTGATGGGAAGAATCTTCATCAAAGCAGCTAAGGAATTTCAGCGAAAATAGTTCACACATATGATATTGTGTAGGGAAATCCACCAGAAGTACGATTGATCCAGGAATTGATGGGCCGAGAACATCACTTGGATGAACCATTTTGTCAAATTGGTCAGATTGCACGGAGTTCCCAAGTTGTAGTTCACAATACTTCGGTCCAGGCTTAAGACCAAGCGCAGCGGCTTTAGCAGGGTCAAACTTTCCCTTGATTTCTGGCAATTCACAAGAGTAGACTATAGCGGTATCACCAGGCTTCAAGTTGATATCCGTCAAGCTACTGGCTTCATTATGATACTTTGGTTTGACAACCATTGCTGATATCCGAACTACTTCATCATCAATAATAACAGTAGCATCTGTAGGTTGTTCCACACCAAAGCTATGCGTGTGAAGCATTGCTCTATTTGAGATCAGAGATCTCATCGCCCCCGCTAGAAAATGCTGTGGCCGAGACCCATCATTGAACACTTGGTGGGCGGCACCGTGGTGAGCGCGGTGTCCGCGCACATAGCAGCAGGTAATCTCCTTTGTCACAGCCCCTGCTTGAGTTTCTTCGATTCCTTAGGTGGTGTTTGGTTTAGGGGATATCCCAGGATGGGAGGGGGCCAACCCTTTTTTTGTAGTGTTTGGTTGTAGAATTTGATGGAGTGGATTGGACCCAAAAGAAAAGATTCCTCAGAAAAGTGGGTTGAAATCATCCACCGAAATCGAGCGAACGGCTGCAACCCACTTTTCTTCGCACGCCGCTCTGCCCTAATCCTCACCCCCGCCGCCCCACGCACCTTTTCCTCACCCCCGCGCAGCTTTTCCCCATCTCCCCACGGCGGCGCCACCTGCCCTTCCCGCATCTCCTGCGCGCTCGCCCTTCTCCCCCGCCGCGCCGCTCTGCCCTTCCCCATCTCCCCCCGCCGTCGGTGCTCCGGTCGCCCCGCCGTCCTCTCCACTGCCGGCCGGATCTCCGCCCCGGCGCGTCCTCCCCGCCGTCCTCCGCGCTGCCCGCCTCCTCTCCGCCCCACGTCCGCCGAGTGCTCTAGCACGTCCTCCTCTCCGCTGCCATCGGTCTCCTCTCCACTGCCAGCCGAGTGCTCCAGCGCCGGCGCGTCCTCCCCGCCGTTGGCCTCCTCTCCACTGCCGCCAGATCTGCTGTGCATTTGTCCCTAGGTATTGCTGGCCTCCTCTCCACTGCCACCAGTATTTTTGTGTGATATCACAGTTGATATATGTGTTGATAAGATAATAACATGTGGTGTTGAAAGAAGTTTAACATCTTGCTTATTGAGTTTTGAGTGCAGAAGCACAAAATAAATCTTCCAGAACAGAAAAAAGAGAAACCTGTGATGTTGAAAGAAGTTTAACCTGTGGTGTTGAAAGAAGTTTAACCTGTGTTGATTTGTTGACAGTAAAAACTTGTGATGTGTGATTTAGCATGTATTGATATATTGTGATGTGTTGATATATTGTGATGTGTTGATATATTGTTGATCTGTAGATGGAAAAGAGGACCAAGATTTTGATTTTTGCGGCCGTTGCGCAAATTTTGTTGTCAATGATGGCCATGATTATTGAGTCTAGAAAAAGAAAAGGATGTGTAAGGAGAGAAGGTATTAGTTATGGACCACTAGATGAAAGGGATAGGACAAGAATTGAGTACCTCAACAAAAAAATTTGGAAGGATGATACAACATGTATCAACATGCTTAGACTTACTAGAGCAAGTTTTTTCCGATTTTGTAACATTTTTAGGGACCGTGGATTGCTTCAAGATACCATCCATGTGTGTGTGGAACAACAAGTGGCTATGTTTCTAAATACGGTTGGACATAATCTTAGGAATAGGTTAGTTGGAACTAATTTTGATAGATCAGGAGAAACAGTGAGCCGATATTTCAATATAGTACTACGTGCTGTTGGTGAGCTACGAGATGAACTAATTAGGCGACCTTTATTGGACATCCCAACCAAAATAGCAGGGAATCATCGATGGGATCCTTACTTTAAGGTGTGAGGTTCTTCCTATTATTTTCATATTTGTTTGTATGTGACATGTATGTTGCCTAATCTGTCATCCATGTTGTTGAATATAAAATAGGATTGTATGGGTGCTATCGATGGTACACATATAAGAGCCTCCGTTCCTAAGAATATGGAGCATGCCTTTTGTGGTAGAAAGTCATATCCCACTCAAAATGTAATGGCGGCTGTAGATTTTGACCTAAGGTTTACCTATGTGTTGGCTGGTTGGGAGGGGACAGCACATGATGCTCTAGTCTTACGAGATGCATTAGAGCGTGAAAATGGCCTTCGTGTTCCACAAGGTAATAGATTAATTTAGCTATCCATTTTCTGCATGCCAATTGTTAATATGCCAAAAAGTGACATACTTGTCCTTTGTGCATCGTATGGTAGGAAAATTCTATCTAGTTGATGCTGGATATGGAGCCAAACCAGGATTTTTGCCTCCTTTTCGTGCTATCCGGTACCACTTGAACGAATGGGGAAATAATCCGGTGAAAAATGAGAAGGAGTTGTTCAACCTTAGGCACTCCTCTCTTCGTATCACAGTAGAGCGTGCATTTGGGTCACTAAAGAGGAGGTTTAAAATTCTTGTTGATGCCACTCCATTTTTTCCTTTTCGGACTCAAGTAGATATTGTTGTAGCGTGCTGCATTATTCATAATTGGGTCATACAAGATGGTATTGATGAACTAATTGTACCGGAGTCTGATTGCCCAACTCAAAACTATTCAACAACATCAAGTGGGCAAGCAACTGAGCATGCTTTTATGGTTAATTTGAGGCAAGAAATTGCTAATGCGATGTGGGCAGATCGACAAAACAACCATGTAAACTAGTATGTATTTGAGTTGTATGAACAATTATGTATTTGAGTTGTATGGGCTACTCTATGTATTGTAATGTTGCTGAAAATTTATTTGTTTGGACAAATCTATGTATTACTAGCTTGCTGAAATTTCATTTGCAAGGACAAGTTCTTCGCTGAAATGTATGTGTTAAGATTTATCTTGGCGAAATGTATTTGTATAATTTTTTTTTGCCTAGGTACACCATGGATTTGGGGAAACAAATTGAGGGACTTGGTGCAACAAGTGGGCATGCCTCATGGACATCAGCTATGTCTTCATTCATGCTATCTCACATAGCCAATTTGGTGGCTAGTGGCACTAGGACATCATCTGGATTCAAGAAGGTCCATCTTTCTGCATGTGCTAGAGCTGTGAATGAGAAGTTCAGTACTAGGCTAACTGCTGAGCAGATCAAAAATCATTCAAAAACTTGGCAAAAAAGGTATTCAAAAATACTTAGACTTAAAAGATTGAGTGCTGCTGGTTGGGATTAAGAAAATTTCATTATTACTCTTGATGCTGAACACTACAATAGCTATATTCAGGTATTCATGTCACAAGTGTTCAATTTTGATAATTGCTCTTCTATTGTGAAAATTGCATATGTTCATTTTGCCTTTACACTTGTGCACTATTGTAGGATCATAAAGTGATCTTGAGTTTTTAACAAACCCCTTGAACACTATGATGAGATGGTTACCATCTATGGAAATAGTATGGCTACCAGAAACTTTGCTAAGGACTCAAGTTCAGCTCTAGGGACAGAAGATGTTGACAATGAAACACAAGATGGCAATGAAAATAGTGCAAACAATGGTCATGATGTTGTTGGAGATGATAATGGGGCATCATCATCTGCAAGTAAGCCCAAGAAAGCTAGGACAAGTGCAAGTGATGAAGATGGGGGACTCATTGCTGCATTCACCTCTGGTTATGATAAGCTTGCCAATGCTATTGTCAAGGCCGGTGCTTCAAATAGTAATGATGTGCCAGAAGATTTTTTTGATAACTTGAATAACCTTCTTGGTTTTGAAGAGGCTCATGTTTCCTTCTACTATGCTTATTTGGTGGCTAACCCACACATTGCTAAAGCTTTCAACAAATTGCCATTCAACCATAAGATCAACTGGTTTGCAATGTTTGTTAGTGAGAAGTTTCCTGCACCATAAGCTTCAGTTGTATTAGTGGTTATGTCTTTTGCTTGTACCACATGGAACTATCAATTGTGGTCTAATTACTACTAGTTAACATGTATGGTTTGTGTAGGACTTTTATCTGTACCACATATATAAGGAATTGTGGTTTAATTATGTACGGCTGAGCATTACTTTTGTGTGTACCACTAGACAATGAATTGTGGTCTAATTATGTACGAGCTGAGCATTACTGTTGTGTGTACCACTAGACAATGAATTGTTGTCTAATTATGTATGGGTTGAAGAGTACTGTTGTGTGTACCACTAGACAATGAATTGTGGTTTAGCCATATGTAAGGTTTAATATTGCAATTACTATTGAAAATTTCAAATGAGCATATTTAAATCTGTCTTATACTTGTGCATATGAAAATTAAGTTGGTAAGGAGGTAATCCTACCAAATTCATGGGAAGGTGAGTATATACAGCTATCTCACTCCATTCCTCCATCCAAACAAGAGGTAGGATCACTAGATCCCATTCTATCCCTCCATCCAAACAAAAAACATGGATTAATCCATCCTTGCAACCAAACAAAAAGTAGGATTATCCCACATATCTGGAATGGAGCTATCCCATCCCACCAAGTCCCCAATCCAAACACCACCTTACATTGCACGGGTCGATGGGGATGCTACCGATGGTGCTGTGGCCACTGATGTGGTGACGCCAACATCAGCGGTTGGAGTAGAGGCGGGTGAAGATACAGCTCCTCCATTCATCCTCGCCACCATAGCCCGAAGCATCTCGTTGATCTCCCTCAGATCGCTCCCAAGCTCCCTGATCCACGCCGATTTCGCCGCCATCTCGTAGATCAAAGCACTGGTTTGGGGATTTTGCCTGAATTTTAAAACTCCAACCCAACCAGTCTCCCCAGATCTAAATATCTAATAGAAGCGCCCCACTCTTTGTGATTCCGATGAAAGAGCTAGATGCTCTGATACCTTTGTCAAGATCCGATAAGAAGCGATCGTCAAAACCACAGATTCAGAGGAGGAATTTTGGGGAGGAATACGCTACACTAGGTTCTAAGCTGAGTAGAGACTTTGGGTCTGTTTTTTTGCTTTTGAAATTGATTTTTGGTTTCTGTTATAGTACCTAACTTTTAAACGGATTATGGGCCTATTCTTTTTTGCTGCGGCTTATAGTTTTTGGCTGAAATTTTTGAATTTTGGCTGTTTACGGTACAGATTACGGAAAGACAGATACTCACTTACGATTTTGGCTGGTACAGATGTTGGACTTTTAACGTTTAGATCGTTTAACTTGTAGACCCCGTCTTTAGAAAATACTCCGTTTGAAAGTTCGGTACTGTAGCAAAAGCCAAAAGCCGCCGGCTTGTGAGGTAAAGAACATGCTCTATTTTCTCAAGATGTGGTTTACAAGTTAAACGATCTACACGTTAAAAGCCCAACATCTGTACCAACTAAAATCACAAGCGAGTATCTGTCTCTCTGTAATTTGTATCGTAAACGGTCAAAATTTAAAAATTTTAACTAAAAGTTATAAGCTATAGCAAAAAAGAACATGCCTGAAATGTGTTTTCTTCCTAGTTTTTTCATTCCAGATCGTGGGTTATAGAGCTCTAAACGTTCGATCATTATAAGAGTAAAAGTAAGTTTAAGTTTCTCTGGAAGTATTGGATCTCGTTTGCATGTGTGAAGAAAAAAATACTGGACGTCTTTTTAATGTCTTAAGGAGGAATCAGCCAACCGTTACTTTCGAACAATCCCGGTCTTTGATGAATCTGACAGCTTCTTCCTGGACGTGGCTTCCTTTTTCATCCGTGGGACCCACCGGTCCTCGCCTCGCCGACGTGACCGACGGGACGCCCTGCACGCGAAGGAAAACACGGCAGAGCGCTGCCCTCCGCCGTGACGCGCCCGTGGCACGCGAAGGACAGCTCAACCACCCCTAGGTGCAGGCTGAGAGCACAGGGCAGCAGTGCCACGCCTGGTTCCTGCTCTCTGTGACTCCACGTGAAGCTTCCACCTGCGCCTTGCTTTTCTCTCGACCTTCGAGCCGCTGCGGTCTCCGCCAGATGCAGGCGCGTGCGGACCGGAGCCAGCAGCGCCCAGCCCCGGAGTGGCTCCCCCCTGGAATCCGCCATGCGCGTGTGTCTGCCCGAGCTGCTGCCCGCTGCGTGTCCTGCACGCGAGTCTGCGCTAACCTGGGCATGGGGTCCGCCGCCCTGTGTGCGGCTGCTTGCGCGCCACGTGCGCCAGTGGCATGCGCTGCATGATGGCCCTGGGTCCCGCCATATTGGACTCGAGCCGCTCCCTTCAGCATTGTCTGCATGCATGCGGGGCCCGCCGCCTTGCCATCCTACGCCGGCCGCGTGCGCTCCTGCGCTATCCACATGCATGTGTGATGAAACACAAAGCTACGCCTCTCGTCTGCTCTTGATGTGATGGACACAAAGCAGCGCTCGCACCTCTCTCCTTTGGTTCCTACACGCAAAGGACAACACCCTGCTGGAGACAAACGAATAGCCGAGAGGATTGGGTTTTCCTTGCTTCTCTCTTAACTAAAACCGATTATACATCCTTCAATCTCCCTTTTTTTTTGTCATTTATGACAACCCAATTGCAAATCATAGAATTTAAATCTATTGTGAGTATATATCAACTATATAAAAGTCGCATACTCAAGGGATGAGTTTCTAAGTATAGATCCTTGATATGAGAAATAGAAACACGCATGAATATTAGTAAAATATCAAATTATAGAGTGAACTCCTCCTAAATATGTGGATATAAGAATATGCATGAAAAGCATATATACATATTCAAATTGAAACTTTTGTGGAGTTAACCCTATATTTTAGATATGAGGAATGTAATAAGTTATAAGAATATAATATTGAATGCATACTCTAAAGGTTTTTATCTTTCCATTCAAATGAGACTAAACAATATGATAGTCAACAAACATATTAGTTTTACATTTAGATTTGTTATTAATCCCTAAAACCAAATTAATGGAGCTTAAACTTACAATCTCTCTCTTGTTAGTGATTGATAAAAAATCCTTTATCAATAACCACATATGAATAATAGAAGTTAAAATGTGGATATAAATCAACACATGATGTGAATGTAAGCAAATAATCTAAATACAAGCATGTCGCTAAGCATATAAAGCACAATACGTATGAATATGATATGCTAGTGCATATGATGCATATATGAAGCCATTAGTATAAATGAGATGCTCTGCATCAAGACATGCACCAATCACCCGAATGTGAGAGTTTTATCATAGCTCACAAAAATTCTCCCTCTTTGGGCATTAATCACTGAAAATGCAAAACAAAGCTAAACCAAAATGCAGTCTTTTTAAAACAAAGAGCTTGGCAATGAACTCATCCTAATTTGGTTATAAAGAGTATGAAATAGATATATATGACCTATTTGAGAGTTTAATTCTAACAATCTTTCAATAGATGCCAAGAAATCCACAAACTCCCCTTTATGGCCTAAAAAAATAAATAACAAGGACATATTGGATAGAAACAAAAGGAAATGATAATTGTAATAAATTCAAAGTAGCTCACTCTTGAAAACTCCTTGAGATAGCTTTCTATTAGGCAAGATATTCATATTAAGGCTTTCCTAGAGCCAAAAAGCGTTTGAACAAGGAACACATCCAAAGAACTCCAAACTTCATGAAATTTTCAACATAGTTACCAATTATTCCTATAAGAATTTTTCATGAAGGTTCCATGCTCAAATTCTCAACCACTATGGAGATATGTGCATTTCAAACCATGTTGAGGTGAAAAGGCATAGCCTAAGTGGCTCTTTTATGCATTGGGAACACATATGGAAACAAGCTTTGAAAAATCTGAGATAAATAATGGAGATAGTGCTTACAATTAAACACCAATTTGTTTCATGAGGCTTAGCAAAATATCAACCATTTTGATGTTACAAAAATCACAAAGCTTCAAAAACTACACGTTTCAGGTTTCAGATTTTGACATTCCATTTGAGCTTTGAAAGATGGAGAAAAACTGAAATCTAATAAGTCTCAGAAAATTTGTAAACAAAGATCAACTATATAGGATCAAATCTAATTACTATGTATTATATAAATTATGATCCCATTAAAAGATACAAAAATCACAAATATACTCAAAATCATGTGAAATACTGAATTTTCAGCAAGCTGTTCAAAGAGAGAAAAAGTCATAACTTGTTCAAATGAAGTTGAAATGCATTGAAATTTTGTAAAAACAAACTATGGACACCTAAGAAATGTTTCCAAAAATAATTATAAAAAGAAAGTTTCCATTCAAAAATTATGCCCAAATATGCTTTGTTTGCTAGAGAGGATATTGATTTTTGGCTAAAGAGAAGAAAATTTTAAAAAAATTCCAGATCAAGTCCAATGGCTCGACATTTTCCAGAAATGAACTTTTAAATATTTATAAAGTTTCCCAAAAAGAATCTTTGAAAAAGAAATTTTCTTTCAAATTTTTTGCTCAAACCCTCAAAACGCATCTAAATAAGAATTTAGTGGATTTTTCTCACTTTCATCACTTTGGATGAGATATAAATACCATTTCAACCCAAGATGCATAAATAAATTTGGCTCAAATAGCCAACCCACTATATGCAATAATATGTAATTTTGTGTGCTTTCAAGATTTTGGGCAAATTTCAAATGGCTATAAATGGCACCTCCTGTATCTTCTCCACGCATCATCTCCATACGCATTGTTCTCTAGCCTGAACATCCCGCATGACATCCTTGACCGATAGGACCTCAGTTCCTCCCTGAACTTATTCCCGAAACCTCAGTTCCACCCGAACCTAGTTTCAGTCCCGTCATCGACCATGTTCCGCCTCAAGCAACACCTGCACATGAATAAACACGCAACCGCGTACGAGCACAAGTCTACGACTTGATTCAAGTCAATCCGCACAATACCTCACACGAGTGTATCATGCAACATTATCATATCACCATGCTATCACAAGCATATAAAGAACCAACACACCATAAGTAATACCATAACCAACGTTGTCAATTATTCATCATCTAAAATAACCTAGACCTGGCCATATTGTCTAACACAAAGGCTGGTCTTTTGGTATGGGGACCTCTAGCATCAAATACTCAAAATCACCGTATGTGTTCTGTACTAGTCATATGATTAGTGGCTAGTACATACATTCACAACATCTAGATTACATCCATACACATCGCATACAATTAATTTACAATAAAGGGGTAATATATAAAAGATGCATATTAAAGTTTACAACATATGATGATGAGGACATCCCTTCCATGGATACAACTCATCCACAGCAAGTATTGCAAGGACCACTTACTCGAGCTCATGCTCGTCAACTTAATTACCAGGTGAACTCATTCCTAGGTTCATATGTTACTGAGAATAGTCCGCTACCTAATGCAAGTGATTTAATTGTGCTTAGGAACTTGGGAGAGGATGAAGGAAAGGGACATGGAGTCATGGACATGTATGGAAGGAATAATGGAGGTCACCACGTCACTTTGGGACCAAGTCAAGCACGAATTCGAGTTGGACACGTTCTGAAATCAAATTCGGACTGCTGCGATGGTACCAAGTTCAAACAGGCATAACTTCCTCATACGGACTCCGTTTGGGACGTTCTTGTACTTCATGCAAAGCTTATGAAGTCTACTTTCCAACGGATCTAGCCTCATCATCCAATTCCATCTGAGCCGGCCATAATCATCAAAAGAGTCCACATTGGTTTCTGAGTCCGAGTCAAAAAGGGTGCTGCGCCACTACCACTTGGCCCATGGGCCTTGTAACCCTAGGGCATGCACTTGGACGCCACCCCTGGTCGTTCTCCCTATAAAGGAGCCGCCGCCTCCCTTGCTAGGAATTGGATTTCGTTGAGTTTATGTTTAGCCATTGTGCAAACTTTTGTTCTTTAGTTGTGTCGGACGACCATCTATCAAGACATCTTCGGGATCCCAACTTTGTTATTCGCAATACAATTTATGCTTCATTCATATCCACAATATCAGATTGCCTATGTCTTATTCTTGCTAGTTCTTCGATTGCTCGCAGGGATTGAACTTTGTGTTCAGGTTGATCGCGCTGCCAGCGAGATCAATAACATCTCGGAGTTGGTTCAACGATTGCTAAGGCGCAAGCGACGTTGTGCGTTTGTAGTCAGATCGCCAGGGTCATCTCCACCGAAATCGATACTTATCAATCTCACCGAAAGATCGGGCACCTCGCCTCCATCATATGGCCAACCAACCAAATAGATTTAAGTATAAAGAGTAAAGTGTAGCGTAAGATAAGTAAATAAACAAAATTAGTCACCTATGTCCCACCATAGCCCACAGGCAACTAACTAGAGTTAGGCCCTAGAAAGACCCATCGTCGAATTCCCCAGTGCCGAGGGCAAAATACGTGTCATCGTGCATGTTATCTTCCTCCTTCTCTGAACAACAAGTGCAACTGATGTGATTCTCCAGTCATTCCCTTCGAGCTTTGAGCCAGTCATTTTGAACTTTCATATGATTGGCATGGAGAAGTAATGATCGAGTTGCATGAGATGCTCAAGTCAGCAGAGGAGAGCATTAAGAAAAGTTCTAATCATGTGATGATGGTTCAGAAGACTACCAACTTCAAAAAGAAAAGTCTAAGGCTTTAAGCAAAAGAAAGGGCACGAGCAAAACTTAGTATAAGATTTTGTGTATCAAATCTAAGCTTTACAAGCTCAAGATTGGTGTTGCACCTAATACTATTTGTTGTCATTGCCAAGGAACTGGAATTGGAAGAGGAATTACAAGAAGTACTTGGTAGAACTAGAAAAGAAGGGAAGTTAGACTTCTACTTCAGGTATAAATATTACAGAAATACATTTCGCTACTTCTCTTATTGGTTCTTGCGTAGTTGATACCGGATTGGTTGTTCATATTTGCAATTTGATTTAATGGCTGATAAGGAGTAGTAGTTTAGCAAGAGGCAACTTTGACTTCGCGTGGGCAATGGAGCAAGAATTGTGGTGTTAACTGTTGGCACTTTACCATTATCTTTAACCTCAAAATTATTTTTGGAATTGAATAATTATTATTATGTTCCTACCTTAAGCAAAAACATTATTTCTACTTCATATTTGGGAGCAGAAGGTTATGAGTTCAAAATAAAGAATAATTGTTGTTCAATTTATTTGAATGATATGCTTTATGGTTATGCTCCATTGATGAATGGATTATATATTTAAATCTTGAGGATTTGCCTATCTATAACATTAATGCTAAGAGGTTTCGGCCTAACGATTTGAATCCCACTTGTACTTGGTATTGTTGTTTGGGTCACATAAATGAGAAGCGCATGGTGAAGCTCCATAAAGATGGTCTTCTAAACTCATTTGATTTGGAATCATTTGAAACATGTGAGTCTTGTTTACTTCGCAAAATGACTAAGGCACCTTCCACTAGTCTAGGTGAGAGGGCAAATTACTTGTTGGCCTTAGTACAGTTGGATCTATGTAGACCAATGAGCTCAACGGCCAGAGGTGGTTTTCAATACTTCATAACTTTCATCGATGACTTTAGTAGATATGGTTACATCTACGTAATGAGGCACAAGTCTGAATCCTTTGAAAAGTTCAAGGAATTTTAGAATGAGGTACATAATTAACTTAGAAAGACAATTAAACCCTTATGATCAGATCATGGAGGTGAATATTTAAATCATGAGTTTAGTGATCATCTAAAGCAATGTGGACTTGTTCCACAGCTAACTCCGCTAGGAATGTCTCAATGGAATGGGGTGTCTGAACAAAATTGGACCTTGTTTGACATGGTTCGATCCATGATGAGTTAATCTGATCTACCATTATCATTTTGGGGGTATGCTCTAGAAACAACTACGCTCACATTAAATAGGGTTCCATCGAAAGTTGTAGAGAAGACACCATATGAGATATGGACTAGGAAGTGTCCTGGATTATTTTTTTCAAAATATGGGGATGTGAAGTATATGTAAAATGTTTGATGTCTGACAAGCTCACACCTAAATATAATAAAATGCTTCTTCGTGGGGTATCCTAAGAAAACTAAAGGATATTACTTTTATAAAAGATATGAGAACAAAGTGTTTATTGCCCAAAATGGTGTATTTTTCGAGAAAGAGTTTCTCTCAAAAGTAGTTAGTGGGAGGACGGTGAGACTCAAAGAAATTCGAGAACCATTAGAAAATATTTCAACTCCTACTGAACCACTACAGAATGTACAAGATATTGTAGAACCTGTGGAAGAGGCATTAGCCACACTTAGGTCCGAAAGACCATATCAATTGTCGATAAGGTATCAACATGATATTTTATTGTTAGACAATGATGAGCCTAAGACTTATGAGGAAGCGATGACGGGCTCGGACTCTGAAAAATGGTTTAGAGCCATGAGATCTAATATTTAATCCATATATGATAATTAAGTTTAGAACTTGGTTGATCCACTCGATGGTGTAAAAACCATTGAGTGCAAGTAGATTTTTAAGAAAAATATAGACATGGATGAAAATGTTCATATCCATAAGGCACGATTGGTGGCGAAGGGTTTCAAAAAAAATTCAAGGTGTGGACTATGATGAAACGTTCTCACCCATTGCTATGCTTAAGTCTGTCCGAATCATTCTAGCTATTGCTGCATATTTTGATGAGATATGGTAGATGGATGTCAAAATGGCTTTCTTAAATAGAAACCTAAGTGAGGATATGTACATCACACAACTTGAGGTTTTGTCGATCCTCAAAATACTAGAAAGATATGTAAGCTTTAGAGATCTATTTATGGACTAAAGCAAGCTTCTCGGAGTTGGAACATTCACTTTGATGAAGTAGACAAAAGATTTGGCTTCATCAAGAATGAAGAAGAGCCTTATGTTCACAAAAGGCTAGTGGGAGCATACTTGTTTTTCTGGTACTATATGTGGATGACATATTATTAATTGGAAATGATATTCCTATACTTGAATATGTCAAGTTTTCATTAAGAAATAGTTTCTCTATAAAAGACTTGGGAGAGGCAGCGTATATTTTAGGCATAAAGATCTATAGAAATAGAACTAAAAGGCTAATTGGATTAAGCCAAGATACATACATTGACAAAGTATTGAAGCGGTTCAACATGCAGAATTCCAAAAAGGGTTTCTTGGCTATGTCACATGGTATTAGTCTTAGCAAGACTCAGTGTTCTTCGACACCTAATGAGTAAGACCAGAAGAGTAAGATTTCATATGCTTCTGCCATTGGGTCTGTCATGTTTGCAATGTTTTGTACACGCTCAGATGTGTCATATGCTCTAAGTGTTATGAGGAAATATCAGTCAGATCCAGGTAAAAGTCACTGGATAGCTATAAAGAACATCCTGAAATAATTGAGAAGAACTAATAATGTGTTCCTTGTTTATGCAGGTGAGGAAGAGCTAGTCATAAATAGTTACACTGATGATACCTTCTAAATTGATAAAGATGATTTTTGATTGCTGTCTAGGTTTGTGTTTTATCTTAATGGAGGAGCAGTGAGCTGAAAAAGTTCCAAGTAAGATACGGCTGCTGATCCTACAATGGAGGCTGAATATATTGTGGCTTTTGAAGCTGCAAAGGAGGCTATTTGGACAAAGAAGTTCATCTTTAAACTGGGTGTGGTATCTAGTGCTTCTAGTCCAATGGATCTATATTGTGATAATAGTGGAGCCATTGCACTAGCCAACGAGCCTAGATTGCATCAAAAATCCAAGCACGTACTTTGATGTTTTCACTTCATTCACGAGATTGTTCATAAAGGTGATGTGAAGATATGCAAAGTGCAAACGGATTTAAATATTGCTGATCTATTGATAAAGCCTCTTCTGTTGCCAAAGAATGAGGCACACATAAGAGCTGTAGCATTAGATACTGACATGATTGACTCTAGTATAAGTGGGAGATTGTTAGTGATATACCCTAGAGGCAATCATGGAGATGATTGTATCACTTCTTTGTTTATGATCTTTTGAACAATATGTTATTTTGTCCCTTGAATGAATATCTTTCATATTGATCAACAAGTATATGACTTGTTCATGGAACTCTTTATTCATGTTTTGATATTATTCTAAATTATCCCTAATCTTATATTATTATGTGGGATAATTATAATTTACATATCAGCACATGTATTGATTGATGATCATATTTCACGGATCATGAATATTGGGATATCAAATCAATAATGTGGACACATGTTAGAGAATATAGTGTTGGATTGATCTACCATGAGACACTACAAAAATTGTTGTATTCTTAAGTTTCATCAGTTGGTCTCATACATAGTGTATGTAAGATTCTTAGTCATAAGATCGTCGTGGTTTTCTATATGTATAATAGTTTACTTAGGAGTTGCCAAACCTACTCCATAACTGGGTAGTCATAAAGGTAGCTTTTGGGTTTACTATAAAACATGTGGAGGCATGTGTGCAATCAAGATGGAATTTAACCCTCTAATATAATAGGAGAGATATCTCTAGGCCCCTCGATGTGGTTCGATTAAGGAAGTGCATGGGCATGGCTATGCTAAATGTGGTTGAGGAGTTAATTACAACTGAGTAATCCACTACAGGTTTGAGTGAAGGATCGAGCTATCATAGGATGTCACACTTTTCGTCTTGAGTTCAATCTAGTATCAAGAGGCAAAGAGACCAGTACATAAGCACTATATAGGTTCATTCAATATGATCTTTATGTATATTTAGAAGTCATTATATCCTACTAAGGACTGCTACTGACTTATGGACTAGAAAGAAATTTTTGGCCTATAACCAAATATACATGAGCCTAGCCAACCACTTGGGCCTGGCCAGCTCATTAGGCCCTGCCACACCTTCCTCGCCCCTAACCCTAGACACCCCTCCCCCTTTTCTCCCCTAGCCACCACTTCCCCTTGCGCCTCCTCCTCTCCCATGCGCTACCCCTTGCTGCCCTGCTGGAAAAGAAAGGGAGAGAAGAAAGGAGGAGGAAGGGAAGGGAAGAAGAAGGGAGGAGAGGAAAGAGGAGAAGAAATCCTGTGTGGGCAACCTAGGTAAGAAATTTTCATCTTTTCCCCTCTGTTTTAAGATGATCTTGGGCTTTTGGTTCGCCATTAGAGGTGGATCATCTAGGGGAAACCGTCGATTAGCGACTAATCAGTGCTCTGTGCGTAGTTAGATTTGGCAGTGCGTCTGTTCGGGTGGTTTAGGAAGTCAAAACGTTTTTTCCCAAGGAACCCATGAACAAGAAAGTTGTAGAGGATGCAGAGATCTAGTTTCTATAAATTTTTTAGAATTTTTGGATGAGTTGTTTGGGCGCAACAGAGGATTGAAGTCTGCTGTATAGCAGAGTTGGATTAGAATCCAGTTTCTGATCATGAACAGATTCAGCGGCTCAAATGTTTTTTTTATGAATTAACTCATAATAGCGAAAGTTGTAGATAATATCTAAATCTAGCTTCTAGAAAAATTTTATAATTTTTGGAGCGGTGGGCTGTCGGTGGTGGTCTGTGGAAGTTGCTAGACAGAACTCAGAGGCAGAGTATGTCCTCTATTTTCCAATACGGATTACGCCCTTTAATCAACATAATAAAATTATGGTGTCTTCATGAAGTTTGTATCTTTTGTTCTAAAGATTTCAAATATGTTAGTTTCGTTGTTGTTTGATTAGTAGATTAAAAGATACGGAAAAGTCAAGTAGCGCTACTGCAGATAATAGAGGGTGGAAACAACTGTTTGAGAGGGAGTTGCTGGTTTTGAGTGTAGAGGCGTTTATTTCTTAGTTGTGAATGTTGTATTTTGGTTTTGTGCTGAGTGGTACCTTGTGAATAGGTGGCTTCAGTCCTAACCATGCTTGAGCCCTTCGCTCCTTCGGTAGAGGCAAATAAATGCACGGTCTTGCATCCATGGATGTGTAGACCTCAGTAGACGTGCTGTTACGACTGAGGTGCTAATCGGGATGGTCGCAAGGAGGAGACGGTTGGTCAGAGGATGACTGACTACTTCCACTGCATTGATACGCTCTTCATTGAACTGGCCACTTCAACTTTAGTTCTGCTGCACTGCGCATCTAGTGGTAATGATCTATGATCTGTTACTTGCATATTTTCCTGGTTTACACGGTAGAAAATTTTAATCTACACTTGTGTAGCCTACCTGTATCCCAATAGTAACTCGCCCACATCTAAATCTAGGTTTTTATTTTATTTTATACCAAACTAATAGGAGTTCCTCCTTTTGTCCAACATTTTGAAATTTTCCATATCCATACGTAATTTTTTTGAATGATCAAACTTAGCAAAAACTATTGCATGCCTAAGCATCTAGAGCATATACTCAATGTACTATATACCCAAAATGACATTAGCTATGTCCTAAACCATGTCCTAAAGGTTACAACAATAAGGATATCAAATTTGCAGGGAGGTTCAGTGCATGCAAGCGGATATAACTACCATTACCCATAGTATAGCAAATTTTAATGGGACATATATGCATTAATAGTATATTTCAAAAATAATATATAATAATTGAAATATTAGGATCAACAAGGTCAAAGAGAGTGCTTGCCTTGCTCTTGTTGCTCAGAGAATTGTTCGGAAGCATTATCGAAGTTGTCCAGTGCAACTGTGTCTATTCGATAAATCCAAATAAATATAAATAAGAGCCAAACAAAATTAAAGAGAGATCAAATTTAAATATTCTTGCATATTTGGATACAGAATTATGTTAGGAAAATTTAGAGATCATATGCAAAAGTTATGGCCATTTGAATTTTATTCAATCTAAAAAATACTAAGAAAATGAAAAATAGTATCATGCTCACATTTTAATTTTAATTTGTATTTTTTCCTAAGGAAAACATGAATTTATTGCATCATTAGACTAACATGTGGGGTCCATTCAGCAGAGTTTCATTAATTTCCAAATTGGTTAATGTTGTAGGGGTGGCCCCCACCTAAGCCCAGCTGGCCTGCTAAAGGGTTGTAAAGCTCAAAATGGGACATGTATAATGACATAAATACCCCTGCAAGGGGTACTAGAGTGTAAGGATATAATTATAAAATATTCCCCATGTGAATATAGTTGCGGACCACCCAAAGGGAAGCCAACCTACACATCAAGACTAAGTTGAAGCCTTCCCCAACTCTTTCTCAAGGTCATCACATCACTTTTGTCAAAGCAAGAGTTCAAGTTAGACACATTCTGGAATCCAATTTGGGCTTCGGAGATAGCATTGACTTCAAACATGAATAGAATTTGCATACGGACTCTGTTTGAGGTGTATGAGCACAACATGGAAAGCTTATCTCGTCCTCTTTCCAATGGATTTGGCCCCAATTCCAAAGTTATTCTAAGCACGCTGTAGTCAGCAAAATAAGTCATGGCCGATTTTGAATCTGAGTCAAAAGGTGCTACGCCACCTCCACTTGGGCCTATGGGCCTTGTACCTCTTAGGGTTGTGTGCCCGCCTCCCTAGCTGCCACCCCCTGTGCCTCTTTCCTTTATAAATAGCCCTAGGTACCTCTTTCTTCCTTAGATTTTGTTTAGATCAGCTTGGCCCCCTATGTGCAAACTCCACGTTGTCTCTTGTATCGATTAGACTAATAGATTCATGTTACAAAACCTCAACTATTCTTGCGTGACTTTTATGTCTAGCAATTTTTAGATTGCTCTTTACTTGAATTCTTAGTTGTTATTTGATTGCTGGCAGGAATTGATATTCGTGATCAGGTCAACTGTCATTCCTGGCGAGATTGATAATGACAAGAACGTGGTGTAGCGATTGTTGGACAGCTTGATCGTGTTTCGGTCAAATAGCCTCGTCGTTAATGTCATTCTCTACCAATCGAATTATCATCTATGGGAACATCGAGACCAATCCTACATCAGCTTCATCTCCTAAATACCAATTCCCCTCATTGTTTTATTTGTATTATTTGTTGTGGCCTGGAGGTTCTATCAGCAGCACTTAACTACAATTTTGCCATTGCTTGTTTCTAGTGCGTATGCAAGAAGCAAACTTTTTTTGTATATTATGTGTGTAGAAATTGCTTATTTCTAGTCTATTTGAGGGCAATTTTTTTTTATGTTTGGTGTTGTAGGGGTGGCCCCCACCTAAGCCCAGCCGGCCTATTAGAAGGTTGTAAAGCCCAAGATGGGACATGTATAATGACATAAATACACTTGAGAGGGATACTTGGGTGTAAGGGCATGACTGTAAAACACTCCCCATGTGAATATATATATACCATCCAGGCCATTGGGGAAAACCCAAGCATTGCTCACCTAACTCTCCACTACCATACCATTCTCTCTCTCTGTTTGGTCTGTAACCACAACAGTTGGTGCCGTCCGTGGGGAAGACAAGAGCAAGCTCCAAGATCTGAAGAAGGATGGCACCAAAGAAAGCTTCATCATCGGCGGTGGAGAAGAAGAGGAGGAGCGTGATGGAGATGCACGTCAACACCAGCGCCTCGGCATCGGCGGCTGCGGGCAAGGACGTCAACGCCGGCGCCACAGCTGCTAACATCGACGCTCATGGTGCGACGGTCGACCCCTCCGCTGGCGCGACGCACGACATCGGCAGCATCGATCGGGTTGTTGGGAGTGATGACGCCGACGCCCGCGCCACCACGACCGCCGCCCCCACGCCAGACGCGGGAATGGCAGGCGGCTCCGGCGGCAACATTGGCCTTATCACCAATCCCAGAGTTCATTGCACCGGTGCGCCGAGCAGCTCTGGAGCGCACGCCGTGGTCGCTGCCAACCCGACGGTGCAACCTACTGCGCCGACAGCAGCAACCACGGTAGCGGTGGAGAGCGCTCTACTAACGGCCATCGGCACGCTCCAACGGGAGCTGGCGTACCTCCGTGGAGCCGTTCGAGATATACAAGAGGCTCGGAGCCAGCAAGTCCCGCCGGTGGTCACGACGGAGCCCACACTAAAGCGGGCGGACGGCCATGACACCCCTACCTCGAGTCGCATCTCGCTGCGGTGCGTAGATCCGGAGTCACCCCTCTCCGCGGGCCTGCAGCAGTCGGCGTGGCCGGAGGGCTTCGAGTTCCCCAACGCCATCAAGCCGTACAAGGGTGACACGGACCCTCAGGAATTCATGCGTGTGTACGAGACTGCCATGGAAGCTACAGGTAGAGACGACATGACCAAGGCGAAGGGGCTACCCCTCGCGCTACAGGGAGTGGCGCTCTCTTGGTTTTTCACCATAGAGCCGAACTCCATCTACGCGTGGGAGCAGATCCGTGACTGCCTCTACAACAACTTCCAAGGGAACTACGTCGAGCGCGTCGATGCGGATTAGCTCTTCGTCGTCAAGCAAAAACCCTCGGAGAAACTGCAGGAGTACTTCAAGCGCTTTGCTAAGGTACGCTGCCAAGTTAAGGATATCAAGGAGACAACCATTATCAATGTAGCAATATAAGGCCTCTGCCCAGGGCCGTTGGCCAACTACAATGCGCAAGCCAATCAAGACAGTCGCGAAACTCTTCAACAAGATGGAAGAGTATGCGCGAGCGGATGTCGCAGAAAGGAGACCCGCTGGCAAGGGACGACTCCCCGAAAGGCAAGCGCAAGCAAGAGTCTTCGAGGGACGCCCCCGAGCGCAAGGATGCCAAGCACAATCAGGGCTCGTCGAGTGGCAAGCCCAAGCCTAAGCGCAACAAGCGTAGACCCCAGAAGGACCGATATGTCTTCGACATAGAGGGCGCCTCCGAGGATGCCACACCCGCCTTTCGCGGACGGGGCCGCGGAGGCTTGGGGCGGGGACATGGTGACCATTTCACGCGGACATGCACCGCAATCGCGGCACTGCGGCAAACAACCACCAGGGGTAGAGCCCTGGAAGCGATGTCCCCCATCGTGGCCCACGTGCAGCAGCCACAAGAGAGCCTCCTATGAACTCAAGCCCTAGAGGCGGCCTAGCGCCGGATCATCAATGTCATCTCCGGAGGCTCCTCGCTGGGGACCCCCTCGGCGCAAGCACCTTCGGGGGTGGCGCATTGCGAAATCACCTTCACGCCTGCCGACGCCCAGGGCGTGGAATTCCCCCACCAAGATCCCCTGGTCATCCAAGTCGCCATCGCAGGCTGCGACGTCAAGCGTGTTCTAGTCGATGGGGGCAGCTCCACGAACATTCTGTTCGCGGTGGCCCTTAACCAAATGGGGATCCCCCGGAGTCGCTTAGGTCCCTCGGGAATCCCGCTCCAAGGCTTCGGGGGTCTGCCACTAAAGGCGTTAGGCCAGGTACACCTCCATGTCTCCTTTCACCAAGGTGACAACACCAGGAGCGAAGACGTCACCTTTGACGTCGTCGATATCCTGCACCTATACAATGCCATATTGGGACGTCCAACCCTCAACTCCTTCGGGGCGGTCCCGCACCACGGCTTCTTATGTATGAAGCTCCCGGGCCCGCAAGGTGTCATCACCATCTTCGGTGACCAGGACCTCACCCGGCGTGTGGAGTCTGGTGCTAGGGGCCTGCACCGCAAGGTGCACATCCTCACCGACATGTCAAAGGTGGACACGTCGTCCGCACCGGGATGGACGCCTAAGCCCCGATTGGAGGGTGGGGTCAAGAGGGTACCTCTCCCAGTCAAAGGTCAGTTCGTGTCCATCGGCGAGGGCCTTCCCCCAGAGGTGGAGCAAGGCTTGCTCCAGGTTCTCTGAGACAAACGCATACGTCTTCGCGTGGTCCCTGGAAGACATTAAGGGCGTGGACCGCGCTCTCATCGAGCACAACCTAGCGGTCCGCCCCAACGCCAAACCGGTCAAGCAGAGGCTTCGGCATATGTCCATCGACCGGCAGCAAGCAACCAGGTGGAGGTAGCGAAGCTTCTCCAAGCCAGAGTCATCCGCGAGGTCCAACATCCGGATTGGCTTGCCAACCCGGTGCTGGTGAAAAAGGCCAGCGGCGCTTGGCGTATGTGCATCGACTTCACTGCTCTTAACAAGGCATGCTCGAAGGACGACTACCTCTTGCTGCGCATAGATCAGCTGGTGGATGCCACCGCGGGGTGCGAGCTCATGAGCTTCTTGGATGCATACTCCGGCTACCACCAGATCTACATGGCCAAGGACGACGAAGACAAGACCAACTTCATTACGCCGATTGGGACATACTGCTTCGTCAGAATGCCCTTCGGCTTGAAGAATGTGGGGGCAACATTCACCCGCCTCATCACGCTAGCGCTGGCCTCCCATCTCAGAAGGAACGTGGAGTCTTACGTCGACGATGTGGTCGTCAAAACCAGGCAGCTCGTCTCCCATGGTCAGGATCTCCAAGTGACCTTCGACAACCTCAGGAGAGCAGGCATCAAGCTCAATCCGGACAAGTGTGTCTTCGGCATGCAAGCAGGCAAGCTCCTAGGCTTCCTCGTGTTCGGACATGGCATCCAGGCGAACCCCGATAAAGTCGACGCGATCCTCGCTATGGAGCCGCCTAAGACGACAAGGGAGGTCCAGAGGCTCGCTGGTCGCATGGCCGCGCTGAGCCGCTTCCTGTCTAGGGCAGAAGAGCGGGGCCTGCCATTCTTCAAGACCCTTCGTGGCTGTGACGGGTTTCACTGGGATGACGACTGCGCGAAGGCCTTCGACGACCTCAAGAGGCACCTTTCAAGCCTACCGACCTTGGTCACCCCAACGCCAGAGGCTCCCCTCCTACTTTACCTCGCAGCTACAACAATGGCGGTTAGCGCCGTCCTTGTCCTCGAGGAGGGTGCCCTTCAGCGCCCAGTGTACTTCATCTCTGAGGCCCTCCAGGGCACCAAGACGCAGTATACGGAGCTGGAGAGGTTGGCATACGCGCTGGTGATGGCCTCGAGGAAGCTCCGACATTATTTCCTGGCCCATCCAATCATGGTGCCATCTTCATTCCCTCTGGCAGAGATGCTACATAATAAGGAGTCCACGAGGGCGCATTGGCAAGTGGGCGGCCGAGCTCGTGCCGTTCTCCTTGACATACACTTCGCGAACGGTGATTAAATTCCAAGTTCTTGCCGACTTCCTCGCGGAATGGACTCTGCCGGCGTAGCACGTCCAACAGCCAGAGGACCCGGTGTGGATGCTTAATATCGACAGAGCTTACGGTGCTTCAGGCGCTGGCGTGGGCGAAGTGGTCACTACACTGGAGGGGCACCACCTGCTGTACTCGGCGCGCCTTGGATT
This sequence comes from Dendrocalamus sinicus, assembly GCA_036346575.1. Lineage (NCBI taxonomy): Eukaryota > Viridiplantae > Streptophyta > Magnoliopsida > Poales > Poaceae > Dendrocalamus > Dendrocalamus sinicus. Next base: position 11,483,418 of record CM070669.1, on the reverse strand, counting down.
TTCGGCCACCAACAATACGGCCGAGTACGAGGCGCTGCTCTTCGGCCTCGCAAAGCTTAAAGCTCTGGGCGCGTGATAAGTCCTTATCTGCATCGACTCACGTCTGGTGGCGGGCCATGTGGACAAATCTTACCAAGCTAAGGACCCTGAACTAGCCAAGTACCTGGCAGCCATAAGAGCGAAGGAGCGACACTTCCTGGGTGTCACGGTCAAGGCCATCCCTCACGCGGATAACGAGCAAGCGGATGCCCTCGCAAAGGCCGCCAGCTAGCAGCTTCCCCTCCTTGATGGAGCATTCTACGAGGTCCTGCCCGCGGTAGCCATCGCTCAAGACAACCACGACGCGGCTCTCGTCCACCAAATCACCCAACAGGGTGACTGGTGGGAGCCCATCTACGGTTTCTTGCAAGGCATCGCGGAGCCAGACGACCCTCTAGAGCTCTGGCGCCTGCAGCATCGTGCCAGATCCTTCCAGGTGCTTGACGGTGTACTCTACAAAAAGGGAGTCTGCGCCCTACTCCTACGATGCCTCTCGCGTGAAGAAGGAAAGCAACTTCTCGCGGAGATCCATGCGGGGCTCTGCGGCTCGCACATCGCGCCTAGGTCGCTAGTCGGCAAGGCATTCAGGCATTGTTTCTACTGTCCAACCGCTGTTGCCGATGCACAAGACCTCGTGTGCCGGTGCCAAGGCTGCCAAAGGATGGGATGGGTCATCCGTAGACCCCCCACGAGCTTGCAGCCTATTCCCCTAGTATGGCTGCTAGCACTGTGGGGGCATCGACGTCGTTGGGCCACTTCCCCTGGCCCTAGGGGACCTCCGGTTCGCCATAGTCACCTTGGAGTATTTCTCCAGGCGGCCAGAGGCTGTCGCTCTGGCTAGGATAACCTTCGCGGCCATGCAGCACTTTCTTTGGCAAAACATCATATGCCGCTTCAGAATGCCTAGGGAGATCACCGTAGACAATGGTCTGCAATTAGACTCCACCCCATTCAAGGAGTTCTGCGACAGTATGGGCATCACACTCAGATTCACTTCAGTTGGGCACCCGGAGTCCAACGGAGCGATCGAGCGGGTGAATGGCGCCATCTCTGCCGGAGTGAAGAAGCATCTTGTCGGGCTACCGAAGGGCAAGTGGCTAGACGAGCTTCACAGCGTGCTCTGATCCCTCTGCACATCGGTGACGCGTCCGACAGGATTCACGCCATTCAAGCTCCTCTTCGGCGATGAGGCAATGACGCCCGAAGAAATTAAGGCTGGCTCGAGGAGGGTCCTCGTCCAGGCGCCGGCGGAGGAGCGCCAATTGTCCCTGGATCTTCTAGATGGAGATCGAGTAAGCGCCACCCAGCACGTCGCGAAGTACGCACGTCAAATGGCGCGCGCGCGACCGCACGGTATACCCACGGGAGTTCCAGCCAGGAGATCTCATCCGCAAAATGGCGCTCCATGTGGAGACTGTCGGTAAGCTGGAGTCCAAGTGGGAGGGGTCATACATCGTCACTGCAGCTTTGCAGCGGGGAGCTTACCACCTCGCCACGTTGGAAGGATACATACTTCGCCACATATGGAATGCAAACAGACTACGGCGATACTATGTCTAGGGCCGAGGGGAAGCCTGTAGCAAGGTCAGCACCCTGCCTGTTGTAAGATGCCTGCCTGCTCAAACGGGAGATTAATAAAGCCAACTGTCTGCAAAACTGTCTCATTTCGCGCAAAGACGCGCGGAGGCACTCCTCCACGCGCACTCTCCGGAGTATAAAAAAGATGCGTAGATGTCGTCCCTACACGCACTCTCCGGAGTATAAAAAAGACGCGTGGATGTCATCCCTACGCGCACTCTCTGGAGTATAAAAATGACGCGTGGATGTTGTCCCTATGCACACTCTCTGGAGTATAAAAAAGACGCGTGGAGGGACGCCTCTGTGCGTACTCTACGGAGTATAAATAAGACACGGATGTTGTCACTGCGCACTCTACGGAGTATAAATAAGACACGGATGTTGTCCCTGTGCACTCTACGGAGTATAAATAAGACGCGGATGTTGTCCCTATGCACTCTACGAAGTATAAATAAGATGCGGATGTTGTCCCTGTGCACTCTACAGAGTATAAATAAGACGTGCAGATGTTGTCCCTACATGCACTTCACGGAGTATAAATAAGACGCGTGGATGTTGTCCCTACGTGAACTCTGCAGAGTATAAATAAAGCACACGGAGGCTTGCCTCCGCGCGCGCTCCCGGGTGTCTATTTTGACTAGGCACCAGCTCTGCTGCCACCACTTGAAGGGTAGGGGACGGAGCGCTCGAGCGTCTACTTCGACTAGGCGCCAGCTCCGCTGCCACCACTTTGAAGGGTTGGGGACGGAGCGCTCAAAGCGTCTACCTAACATTTGGGCATTTGTGAAGCACCTAGTCCTACGAGTTGATCGGAGGCAGGCACGATTGTGAGAAGCGACAAGGACATGTACTTCAACCAGTCTTTGTTGCATCCGCAAGAAAGTGACCAGAGATTCGGCGGTTACATTCGCGAAGACCTAAGGTTTACAAGCGCCTTCGAGGGCCTAAGGTCGCTACTCGGCCGGCTCCACCTTAATGCGCCTTTGCGTCGAAGTATCACCCGCTGAAGTTCGGGTCGCCCAAAAGCTCCGGGCCTCTTCCGCCCATGCCCAACGCCGAAGATACCGTCGAATCATGCGGTCCGAAAGTAGTAATCGCCCCCATCAAACATCTGCCTAGAGCAAAAATAGCACACATCATCAAAACGCGTTGGGGGCAATCCCACTTTACTCATGCCAAGGGGCGGGGACCATAAAGCGTCAGTTTACAAAAACGGATACACAATAATGCACACCTACACACCAGACCCCAACATCACACCTGTGGGTCTGCACCGTGCCCAGGGACGGCAGCGCTGTCTTCATTGCGCCATGGAACCTCGTCGAGCCACTGGCCAAGTTCCCCTCCCGGTACAGCGTCCACCGCAGCGCCACCTTTGCCGCGTCCTCCCCAATGTAGCCCCAAATCCGGTCGTAGAAGGCCCGGACGGCGGGCCGGATGTCGCGAACAGCACCCGACATCACCCCAGCCCCGGCTGGCATCTCCATCTGGGGATCGGCCAGCCCATCGACGTGCTGGCACACTCGGCTACAGAGCATGGCGAGGACGACGCAAGCGCCGCGGCCGTAGTGGTCGCCAAAGGTTTTGGCGGCGCGGAGGGCAAGGCCCGAACCCTCCCCAATTCGCTGAAGCATCCGCTCCAGGTCCTCGGGACCGAACGTTAGGGCCGGCATGTCGACGCAAAGGTCCTTGAGGGCATTCTCTAGATACTCCATCACCCCCCACGCCTGCACCGAGGCGTCACCCAGAGTCCGGTTCCTCTCTCCAAGGGACGCAGTGAGCTGGGCCTTCTCCTCCTCCAGCACCGCAATCTGCTAGAATAAACCATCGTGCTCTTTCGCCGTGACACGCTGGGCCTCTGTCGCGGCATGTTGCGCCTCCGCTGCCTCGCACTGCGCCTCCACAGCGAGTGTCTGCGCATCAGAGATTGCTCTCGCGCTCTCCATCTCCAGCAGATGGATGCGCTCATCCTTGGCGGCATGAGCCTCGTCGGCAGCTCGAAGCCGGCCCTCTAGCACCCTCCGCTCGCGGATATGTGCCTCCTCTAGAGCTCGGCCGAGAGCGAGGGTATGCAAAGTGCAGCTCTTAGCGAAGTCCCGAACGGTGGCATAAGTTGTGAACCCGAGCACTTACCCTCATCTCCGAGGCCTCCAGCGCACTCGCCAGAAGCTCTGTCCCACACAACGATAACACCCGCCGATCTATGTTGGAGTCGGCGCACTCCGCGACCTCGTGGAGAACCCAAAGCATCTCTGGCCGGGGAATGAAGTCGGAGACAGCCGGCCACCGGGCCTCTGCGCCAACAACTTCGAGAGCACCAGGCGCTGACGTCATGTCTTGGGCAGGAAGACCGAAGACTTCGTGGCCATCTCCGTTGCTCGATCCTTGACTACGTCCAGGCGATCTTGTCTCGCCTGATGTTGACAACGGAATGAGCGAGCAAATCGGAAAAAGCTTCACGAAGTCGCGGGGGAAAAAAGAATTGCGCCTACCTTCGATACCCCCAGGCGATGCACCGGGGGGGTGTTAGCTCCGCCTCGGTTGGTACAATGGCACAGGAGGTGTCCGCTCTACCTCGATCTGGGCCACGGGGGCTTCATCTGTGCTGGGAGGGGCGAGTTCCCCCTCAGCCCAGTCGCCTTCCCCATTGGACTCTGAATCCCAGGCGACACCACCTGCCACCTTGAACCTCTCTTAGGGGGAGGGCGGTTGTATCCGGGGGCGCTTCGCCCTCGGAGACTTTGGCGACGTTTCCTCGACCGTGACAGCCGGCGCAGGCAATAAGCCCCTCTCAGGGGGCAGTGTGCTCCTCCTCCCCCGAGCCGCCGTGTTCAGACCCAGCGACGACCATGCCCCCAGCCTCGGCGGCAGCCACCGGAGATGCGGCCGGCGGGCTAGAGGCGGCGGCAGGAGAACGGGCCCTGTGCCGAGAGGGAGACGCCCCTACCTTGCAGTCACCATCGCGCCGACGAGTTTGGACCGGTGCCGGCGCTACGCGCTCCGGCAGGGGATGTCCAGAGCTTCGCATACTCAGTTTATCCGCCCTAGTTTCGCCAGGGTGGTCGTGACTTCGCGCAGCTCGTGCTCCTTGGCCGTGTATGGCCCAAGGGACGCAATTATCGCGCACTCCGCATCTCTAGCTGGAACCCTGCTGGCAGAGCGAGACGTCGGTCCTAAAAAGTTACATGCTGCATACATATATATGTGTGTGTGTGTGTACGCAGCCTATGGCTGAAGAACTTACGGGGAGCGGGGGGCTCCAGAAGAGAAGACACAGTCGGTTTTATGCCATCCCGCTGGGTGGAACCTCGCTTATGCTTCCACCAGCTGGAAAGCGGCGCCACTTCGTACACAGTGAACTCCTCGGCGAGGTCGCGTATGTTGAACCGGAGGGTGGTACCAACAAGCCTCCGCGCCTGCTATCCGCACCTCCCAGACATAAACAGCCAGGCGAACTATCGCATTCGGGGTCAGCTGCACCAACTCCAATCCATAAGCCTGCAGGACCTTGCCGACAAAGAGCATTGTTGGTATCTGGAGCCCAGCTTCGAAGTACGCGACAAAGACGATCGCCTCCGATTCCTCCAGATGCGGCTCCGTCTCGTTGCTGGCAGGCAGGTGAACCACAGCACGGTCCTCCAGCCTCTTCTCCCGGAGGAGACTCTGGATCGTCTCCTCCGTCACGAGACTCGGCCCTAGCACACAAGAGCATCGCCCTCCCGCCCTCTCCATGGCCTCCCACTGCTTGTCGGCCTGCGATGGATCGCGAACCGCCAGAGAGTATTCCGCCGATGGCGGCGACGAACCGCGCTGGCTGGACGAGGCGCTACCGCTGGGATGGCGAGCGGGATCTTCGCGGCAAGCCATTCTCTCCTCAAAAGTGCAAGGCAAAATGAGTAGGGGCAGAGGTAGATTGTGCCAGCAAGCGGGAAGAAAATAGAGCAAAGCAACGGCAAGTAGGCAAATGAGCAAACGCGAAGAAGGCTCGCATGCCGGTGGCAAGGCTTTATAAAGCCCCTCACCTCCCCCACGATCGGAAAGGCAACTGGCGGGAGCCCAGCGGTTCGGCTCCTCACGATCGGGAAGCGCAACCGCTGGTAGCCGGAGGCGCGTAGTCGCAGGCTGCCTGACAGCACACGACGCGCCAATAGCGTCCCACCACGTGTCCCGCCTTTCTCGGGATGGAACGCGCGACCGCGGACAGCGCACGACACGCCAGTCGCGTCCCGCCGCGTGTACCTTTCCATCAGAACGGCGCGTACGATTGCAGTTGCCCGACCCTGACACCTCATGGGTCAGCGCGATTCTCGCCGCCATTAAGACATCGACTTCGGATGGCGAGCTATCGGGCCATATGCCGACTTCGCGTCTATAGAGCGACCGCAGAAAACACCTCTGTGGCATGTTTGCTTCGGACTCGTCTCCGTGGGAAGAGCCCGCCCTCGGCTCTGGCATCGCGCACGAGAGGCAGGTCTGCCCCGCGCCTTGGCGTGTTCACAGAATGAACCCGTCTTCGCCTCAACTTCGATTTCGCGACCGAAGGACTCTGTGGTCAAGGACGGCTTCGGCAACCAGATCGTCTCTGTATCCTCGGTGTGAGGTTGGTCTGCACCGGCAAATGAGACTCCATCCAACAGTACAGTCTCTGTATCCTTGGCGCGAGTTCGGGTTGCGCCGGCAAATGAGACTCCATCCAATAGTACAGAAGGTCACAGGCCGCAGGGACAGAGGGGCCAAACGGCTCAACAACATGGCTTCAGCCCATGAAGCCCTTCACCATGAGAGGCTCCTATTGTAGGGGTGGTCCCCACCTAAGCCCAGCCGGCCTGTTAGAAGGTTGTAAAGCCCAAGATAGGACATGTATAAGAAATTTTTGTACGGATAATCTTTTTTTATTCGAAAATACAGAAATATACCCGCGGAAAAATTTATTACAAAAATAGGCTCCAGTCGCCCCCCATTGGGCGACTGGAGCTAATCGCATAACCGGACAATCGGCAATTTACATCTTTGTACTCTCAAAGCATCGCCATCGATCGCCTTCCTATTGAGCGACTTGAATGCAGTCTCCCAATGGGTGGGCGACTTGCAATGCAGTCACCCAATAGGCGGGCGACTTTACCAGTCCCCCGTGATTTTTTTAGAGTTTTGTCAATTTTGTAGTTTTAAACTGGGAAAAAAATCTGGTGTAGTTCTAATAAAATTTTATGTGCACTGTATGTTGTAGGTGCATAAAAAATTTTGGGAAATTTTTTTAAGAACGATTGACCGTACAACGATCGATACATACAGTGGTAATTGATATTTTGATGTTACTGAGAATTAGTGTACAGAGAGAACCGGTATGTCAATATTGTTAAATGACTTGCTATCTGAATCATTGAATGCGAACAGATGAGATAATAAGCTTATCCGAATAGAAATAAACTTCATAATACAGTTGGGAGTAACATGCCGCGTACATTTTTATTACATGCATAACATATAGCATGATATGCGACTAACCCACCCAACTGCTCATACGACCTACTGTGTGGACTGGGGCCACTTTCCCTTCCTTGCCGGCTCAGCGTTGAACTCCTCCGCGGCCTCTTTTGCCTTAGCTGTCATTTCCCTCTTTTTCTCGTGCTCCCTCTCGCGAGCCTCCCGCTCCCTACGCGTGCACGCTTCGAGATGAGCTTGCGTCTCGCGTTGTATACGCATGGTGTGCTTGTTCTTGCGGCGCTCCTCCTCCAGCAACTCGCCAGCCTCTTGAATAGCTTCATTAAAGATTGTTTTGGGAATTGCTTGAAAAAGTTTGCCCCTAAGTGACGACTGCACCACCAGTTCCTCATGTCCGGCCAAGAAAATGGCTGCTCGGGGTCTTCTTATAGTTTTCTTATAGCCTTTATAATACCGATATGGCGATCATGGATTAAGCACACTCTAGGATGAGTGCCTACAACTCCAACCCTGACATGTCTTAGAAACCACAGCCAGCTCTCATAATTCTCACTTTCGACAAATGCAATGGCAAGCGGCAATATTTGATTGTTACCGTCAACACCTATGGCCGTCAGAATCTGCCCCTTGTATTTGCCTATCAAGAAGGTCCCGTCAATTGAGATCACTGGTAGCATGTGCCTGAATGCTTAGATTCTAGCACCAAATGCAAAAAAATGCCCTCTACAACACTGCATATCCTGGTGGACTTATGGATGGCTTGTCATGTAGGGTGATGTACATGCCTGGGTTCCTTTCCTGCAAGACCTTAAGCATACGAGGAAGGTTGTCATATGCCGCCTCGAATGTCCCAAAATGTTTTTCCAATGCCTTTTGCTTGGCAAGCCACACCTTCGCGTAGCTAATCTTATACTTGAATTTATTCTCGATAGCTACCACAATATGTGTGGCCTCCATGTCTTTCTTCTCCACTATCTCCCCATACATCAAATTGGCTATAAATCCGGACGTCAAGTTATGATGCCTCGCCAATACAGTGTTTAGAATGCAGGAGTGCAGCTCCACCTTGGACACAATCCAGTGAGTCTCATACTTAGGTCTACGTGCGTGCACCCTCCAAGGACAACCAGCCTGCTCGCACTTCATAGTGTACTGCTCCTGGCTTGATTTGACGACGCAAAATGTCCGTTGCATTGAAAGAGCCCACGGCTTGATGGCATCTTGCAGCAATTCCTTGTCAGCAAACATCGCATGCAACCGAACCTCTGTCTCATGATACTCCCATGGTGATTCATGCTCATCATGTGCGGAAACACCCTCCGCATTAAACCCATTCCATTCCTGCGGGATAGGAACTTCATCCTCATCAGAACTGTCCTCATCATCGTCCTCTATAGCTGCCTCTTCATCCCATGCCCTCTGGTCATCAGAGTCCATCTGCTGCACGATGTACTCATTATGCTCTCCTTCATCAGCTTGCCCAGTTCCCTCTCTACGGCTTGACGGCTGTAACTCTCCTCCATGTTTCGCATCGACTTCATCACGACCAACTTCATCATCTTCACCAACATGCGGCCCGCCCAAGCTGCTAACACCTCTCAGAGCAACGGCGGACACACGAGCTTGCGCAGCTGCTTGCAGTTAGCACGGTTGCACAAGCAGGACACACTCGTATCCACGGCGCCGGCACCCTTGCACAAACCCTTCCACGAAGCAAAGCGCACCAATGTCTTCAACTCCCATCTGATGTTCGTGGGAGACCGGCTCCAAAGGCCTTGCACGACGACGCTGCACACCTCGGGGTCCAATGAAAAACATCGGGTCAACCAATGCAGCACATCTGCGATTTGAGCATTCTCGCCATCCAGAAGTACGAGAGTGACTTGCGGAAAACCGCTCAAATCCACACCATTCAGACCGTCACGAATGGTTCCAGCACCATAATACACTCTCAATGTAGTCGCTTCTGCCATTGATGATGTCGGCCTGCATATATGTTTCAATTTTGCGACATGTCAAATAACATCGCACAATACTAAACTTTCTATACTACAAATTGTGCTAAAATTTCTATACTACAAAATGTTTCCTCTGAAATGTATATACTAACATTTCCATACTAAAAATTTACTAAATTTTCTACATCACTAATTTGTTCTAAAACTAACATTTCATATAAATAATACTGCAAATACAACATAATCAAAAAATACCTGGATCCAATAGATGGAATAGCTTCCACTCCTCCTCCTAACCTGTCCTCCTCTCCCTCTCCTCTTCTCCCTCTCTTCTTCTCCCCCTCCTTTTCTTCCCCTCCTCTTCTTCCCCTTCTTTTCTTCTCCTGCTTCCTCTCCTCTTCTTTTCTCTTCTTTTCTCCTTTCTTCTCTGTGCGTAGAACAAGTGAGTGAAAAAAGCAGTGAGCGGCGGCCGAGTACGCTGTCTTAACGTTTCCCCCCTGTCGCCCTTTCGTTGGGCGACTGAATTCTGATCGCCAACCGCATAACGATCGCAATTCAATCGCTAACTTCGAGCGACAGTAATAATTCGCCCAGCCGTTACCATATTCCTTACATGTCGCTACCCGGTTCGGTGAAAAGCATCAATCGCCCCCCCATGGGGCGACTGGAGCCTATTTTTGTAAAAAAATTTCTTGCGGGTATATTTCTGTAATTTCGAATAAAAATGGATTATTCGTAAAAACAATTACATGTATAATGACATAAATATCCTTGAGAGGGATACTTAGGTGTAAGGGCATAACTGTGAATATATATATATCATCCAGGCCATTAGGGAAGGCCTAAGCATTACTCACCTAACTCTCCACTACCATACCATTCTCTCTCTGTTTGGTCTGTAACTACAACATTTGGAATTAAAAATTTAGACTCACAAATGATTGTGATCCTATGGGAGTTAGATCTACACAAATCGTGGATCATTTTGCTTTCAACGGCACCAGAATTGGAAAAGGTCAATAATTCTACCAAGGTCCATAAGCTATGTTACATTGAGCTTCATGGTGAGTGATACTCAGCCTTTGATAGTAATTGCCGAGCTATTTATGTTATATTTAAGCTTGTATAAACTTTATGTAGAACACTAACATTGTTTTGTTTCAAATGATCAAGTATATCCATATATATGTAAGAATGTCATCAGTCAATATGTTTTGATGCAATGATACTGAGTTTACCTATAGAGTCAAGTGCTAGTGGAATAATTAATGGTTTTGCTTTCAACTTTATTTCTTATCTGTTCATATGTGATGCTTCAACCAAAATTAGTTGACTAACAGAGTTATTTGTTGTGTTATCTATTTGCATGCTTAATTTTTGATCTTTTTCCTTTGAGTGTTTTACTGGACAAATTAATTTGATGATTAGTGAACATATATTTGAAGTTCATATTCATTGTGTGCTAAAATTATTGTACATTGCAAATTTGTTTTTCTGCAATGTGGATTTCACGTGCTCATAAAAGTGAGCATATCCCCCATTTTTAAATTTGAGCTATTAGCATTATGTGTATGTACATTGACATATCTTTTATGCATAAATTCATGTAATGATGGCTGCTGAAATATATATAGCAAATGTGCATTTCAGTTCTTAATACCTACTAGAGTTGGGGTGATTGATAATGACATTAGGTAGATTTCTCCCTGTCTATAGCCAAATGTAAGTGATTTCTTCCAATATGTTGTTAGTTGTGATAACTCAACTCTCTTTGGTTTAATAAAAACTTGGTGATATGTTATAAATTTGTGGTTGAGTTGATAAATGTGCCAAGATGCTAATAAGGCAATATGGTTTAACTTACATGTCATTTATTTTTTATATTCTGGTTGGTATATCTAATACATGCAGATTTTATCCCTAAGCTTACTAGAAAATAGAATAATTGAAATTTACCACATTCATTATGTGCTTATAAGCAGTCGATACTACCACTCATTGTTTGATTTAATGATTTTATGTTTGTAGTGGGATCTGGACAATTGTTAGCCTGCTATCCAAACTATAGAGAAAAAATAAAACAAAGTGCAAAAAAGGATCAAAAGAAGGATCATAAGCACAATGTTACTCTCTGGCTTATTTTAGGGATAATTGAATCCAAGAATTAGCCTAGGGGCAAATCCACCGTGGGTGCTTGTGGGTGCTCGAGCACCCCCTCCTCCCACCGTGGTTGAAGAAGACCCAACCATCCTGGTCATCCAGAGGTTGAAGAACCAAAGGTCGAAGGATGAAGAGAGCCAGAGTGAGTTGGAGTTGAAGATTGAAGGAAGTATGAGGCAATGCCCAGTCGGTGTCTTAAGGCCCAGCACCCTAGCCGGCCCAAATTAGAGCGAATCCTGGCCCAAAACCCCAACAACAACAAAACGGTAGATAAGGTCATGAGGAAGATGAACAGCACAATGCGACGCTGCAATAGTTGAACAGTAGATAAGGTCACCTAGTAACGGTCTCATGGAGAGGCCGAGCCGCCGAGTCAGAGAGAGAGTAGAGACTCACCGTCATGAGTCGCGGAGTCGGCATCCCGCGGCCTGACGCGGCAGAGGGGGAGCCGGGAAGGGGGAGGCAGTTGGCGACTCAGCGTGGAGGGGGAGGCGAGTTACTGATTTGTCCAGTTTGCGCAGTGAGCTGCTAGCTGCTGAGCTACATGAGGGCACGAGGCAAATAGCGAACTGGCCCAAAGCCCAGAGGCGACCGTGATTTGTGAATGTGAGTCAGTGAGTGAATGTGAATCCCATTTTATTATTGTTCTACTGATACAAATTATTGTTTAATGGATACTTGATAGTAGCCATTAGTCAATAGCCAATTAGCCAATTTGTTTAATCAGTTATTGACTGGTTGTTGTTTAATTATTCTTAGATTTACAAAAATGGAGAAGCGAACTTTGCACAAATATTTCTCAAACAATGAAACTAGCGGTAACCCTCCAACCATAGGAAGCAGAACTGAAGCAAAAAAAGGTTCGGTATGAATTTAATCCAGATGATATTATTGCTGATCTAGCATGTCGCAAACCAATTGGAGATTATCGTAATGAGATTAGAAATCAAGTTAGGAAAGCATATTTGTTGAAGAGTCCAACTCAACCAATTGGTCCTAATTTTTCCAAAGAAAATGCATGGTTCAATTTCAAGATCCTTTCAAGAATCATGGTATAAGAAGTTCAGCTAGCTGGAATATAGTGTGGAAAAGGATGCCACCTTTCATTTCTATTACTTTATTTTTAAGAAGGCATCACACTCCACTCACTTTGGGAAGGATGTCTTCACAAAAGTTGGATATGTGAATTGGAGAAGTGATGTGGCACCAAGTAGCACTACAACTTTGGTTAGTGCTTACAATTATGTGCACAATATTCAAGAAGCTTTGAATGCCAATTCTGAGGTCTCTAATGCACACAAAATACATATTTGGAATGCTAATGAAGTCTACTTTCCAACGAATCACACGACACTTGATTTGGAGCTTCCTACACAATGAGTCCGAGTATTGCAATGCAAGTAAGGGTAAAATCCGACCACACCATGCCTTTCTAAAGGATGAGAAGGATTCCTTTTCAGATTCCAAAAGGATTTGGAAGACCCTTGAACAAGAAAACAAAACATATAAAGATTTGAAGCCGGTTCGGACTCGGTTCGGGACAGCTGGTAAGACCGATACTAAAATACCCATAACTTTCACAAACAGAGTCCGATTTGGGTGTTCTTGGACTCATTGGAAAGCTAATTCAAAACCCCCCACACAGCAGACAAGGTGCAGCCATGGAATCCTCATGATCACGTCGCAAATGGAGAGAGAATCTTGTGGTAGCAGTTTAGAGATTTCCTTTTTAGTTCGTATTAGAGTTTGTTTCGGCCTTAGGCCAGGTTGTGTTTAAGTTTTAATCAAGGCTGTGCATTGTGCACCAATATAAGGCCAGGGCCTTAGCCTCATTATAACTTTAGCTATGAATTGAGAAATAGAAACCAAAAAATCACCATAGTTTGGTGGCCATTGTTGGCTTGTTCTTGATATTTCCATCGAGGAATTGCTCTTGGTGTGTTGAATCCAATTGTGGTGTTGGATTCTACTCGCTGAAACTTTGGTTTCTCCACCCTTTGTTCACGTGCTATGGTGTGCATGGGAGAAGGCTTATCTTGGAGGTGTATGTTGTTCTTGGGTTTGCAAGAACCATCGAACAAGAAGAGCATCCAACAAGGCGTACCGTGAAAGATCAGGGCCAAAGCAACGGGTTCAGCTAGCTTACTAGGTGGATCCGTATCATCATGGTATCAGAGCATGGTTAATCACGGTACGAGGTTGCTGAATTTTTTTAATGGCGGGTTCTATGAAGACTGAAGATGGTGAGGCGTGACATAATCATGCCGAGCCAATTAGGGAGGCGCCCCAATATGCGGTGTCTTTGCTGCCCGAGGTGCGACATGGGCTTAAAGGCAAGGTTGATGATTTGGGGGCACGAATTGATGCGTTGATAGAGGCGATACGCAACCAGCCACCATAATTTCAGCATGCTGAACGGGGACCTCAATATCCGAACGGTGTGCACCATACGAAGACGATGAACACGAGGAGGTTTTTGATGGTGCAGCGAGCTTTGCTCAACAACCGCGCTGTGCTCAGGACTACCGTGGTGCTGACCGTGATAGGGACATGCGTGGCAGAGGTGCTGCTCGTGGAGGTATACGTGATGGTGTTGAGTTTTCTCAGCGTATTGCCGTGGATGATGGAATTGGGCGGATAAAAATTTCTATCCCATCATTTAATGGTAAAGCTGAACCAGAGGAGTACTTGGAGTCGGAGATGCGTGTCGAACAAATTTTTGATAGCCATCACTATACTAAGGATAAGAAGATTCGGTTGGCGACAATTGAGTTCACCAGATATGCTCTTGTTTGGTGGAATCAATTGTGTCGTGTAGGAGCTCGTCCGGATACTTGGGTACAATTGAAGAATATTTTGAGGCGGCGTTTTGTCCCAGCACACTACATAAGGACATTGTACAACCGGCTACAACAACTACGCCATGGTAATTCTAGTGTTAATGAATATTATAAAGAGATGGAGATGTTGATAATCCGTACAGGAATAGAGGAGCATGATGAGGCTACTGTGGCACGTTTCTTTAATGGGTTGAATGAGGATGTGCAAGATAGGGTGGAGATAGTCCATTACTACAATATCCAAGACTGTGCATCAAGCCGAATGTGCTGAACAACAATTGAAGCGCAAACAAGTGAAAGGTGGAATGCCAACACTCAAACAAACCCATAGAGGCGCCCATCATAGCAAGGCGGTGATGTTGTTCACATTCCAAGGTGGCGACATCAAGCCGTTCAAATAGGGCTTTTTCAAAGGAGGCAAGCAACAGAGGTAAAGAAGCAACTAAAACTGATTCTAGTTTGCCTTCTAATGCTCGCGTTAGAGAAATTGAGTGTTTCAAGTGCAATGGAAGAGGTCATATGATGCGTGATTGTTCAAATCAACGAAGAGTGCTTCTCACTAAAGATGGCTATGCTTCAACAAGTTCTAGTAGTGATTCTGAAAGTGATCTAGAATCACTACTAGAACTTGTTGTCTATTGTGATCCAGAATTGAATGGTGTTAACTTTTGGTCCGAAAGATGCAAAGTAAAGAAATTGAAATGAAAGGACAACAGTGGAGTGTTTCCAAGCAGAGTGCAAGATCAAAGATAAAGCATGCAAGTTGATCATAGATGATGAAAGTTATACCAACGTGATTAGCGAAGATTTGGTGTACGCTTTATGGCTATCCACGTGGAGGCATCCTCAACCACATCATGTGGAGTGGCTACACAACTCTAGAAGGTTAAAGATAACTCACAAGGTGCGGGTTCCATTTGTTGTGGGTGACTATGTTGACAAGGTGGATTGCGACATAGTTCCAATGGATGCTTGTGGGTTATTGTTGGGAAGACCATGGCAATATGATCGCAATGCTACATATGAGGGGCGGTCCAACACATACACTTTTGTACATAGGGGAAAGAAGCATGTGTTGAAACAAAAATTTGAGGGTGCTATTCATATTGTTGAAGAAATTACAGCCAAGAAGAGGCAAGCTCCCAAGATTACCCCAAATCCGAGAACAGATTTGCTTCAAGGAGGGGAGGATGATGTGGCACCAAGTAGCACTACAACTTTGGTTAGTGCTTGTAGTTCTGTGCACAACGTTCAAGAAGCTTCGAATGCCAATTCTGAGGTCTCTAATGCACACAAAATACATATTTGGAAAGCTAATGAAGTCTAGTTTCCAACAAATCAAATGGCACTTGATTGGAGCTTCCTACACAATGTTATGGCAACTTCATTGGAAGTTGCATGAGCTGTTCGGAGCGACGCGCGAGACTTGCCAAACATAATGTGTCCGAGTATTGCAATGTAAGTAAGGGTAAAATCTGACCACACCATGGATTTCTAAAAGTTGAGAAGGCTTCCTTTTCAGGTTCCAAACGGATTTGGAAGCCCCTTGAACAAAAAAACAAAACATATAAAGATTTGAAGCCGGTTCGGACTCGGTTCGGGACAGCTGGCAAGACCGATACTAAAACATCCATAACTTTCACAAACAGAGTCCGATTTGGGTGTTCTTGGACTTGTTGGAAAGCTAATTCAAAACCCCACACAATAGATAAGGTGCCAGCCGTGGAATCTGTTGTAAATGTGGGAAATATTTTAATTCCAAGTTTTATTAGGAGACAAAAATAATAAACTAATGATGCAAAACTCACAACTAACAGCAAGCTACCCATCATTCTTCAGACTATACACAAGAAAAATAATATAATAACAAAGTCAAACGTGCGCACGAATGACTCACTTATTAGCCTGATGAAGAACAGGAAGCCGTGCAGGCTTGACGCAGTGCAGAACATAGATGTCGCAGTGCAGTGAGCGGTGGCGCAAATGCGTTGCCCAGAAACCTTATTGCCGCCCCGTGCAGGTATCCTCTGCAGCAATGGTTCAGAGATAGCCACTCTCCCTCCTTCCAGGTGCACGCCGGGAAGAAAGGTCGACGAGGTTCAGACGGCGAAGTACAACAGCACAAGATGACAGAAGTAAGAGATGCAGGCAGTGAGGGATTCTATCTTTTTATATACCTTGGACGTCTCCAGATATATATAGATATGCAAATTACTCTCTTGTAACTGCCCCATTGAATTGAAATAATTCACTGGTAACTGAAAACATTCCTTCAGAGCAGATGATTGGAGATCTCTTTGAGCGAGTCACACACTCAAAGTCTAGCATGTCTCACTTCTGTCTCCATTCTACTTCCGTCGCCTATTTCGAGCCTAAGGATGTTAGTCATGCTCTTTCTGACGAGTCTTGGGTCAATGTCATGCATGAGGAGTTAGAGAATTTTGAGAGAAACAAGGTCTGGTCACTTGTTAAGCCCTCTAGAGGTCATAATGTCATAGGTACCAAGTGGGTGTTCAAAAATAAATAAAGTGAGGATCGGGTAGTCATTCGAAATAAGGCCAAATTGGTAGCTCAAGGTTTCTCCCAGGTTGAGGGTCTAGATTTTGAGGAGACCTTTGCTCCTGTAGCTAGGTTAGAGGCCATTAGGATTCTGCTTGCATTTGCAGCATCTAAGGGCTTCAAGCTTTACTAGATGGATATCAAGAGTGCCTTCCTCAATGGGTTTATTGAGGAAGAGGTCTATGTTAGACAGCCTCCAGGTTTCGAGAACCCCAAATACCCAAACCATGTCTATATGCTTTCCAAAGCCTTGTATGGACTTAAGTAAGCCCCTAGAACTTGGTATGAGAGGTTTAAGTCCTATCTGTTGAGTCATGGGTTTGAGATGGGTAAGGTAGACAAGACTTTGTTCATTCGCAGGCATGGCAATGAACGTCTACTCGTCCAGATTTATGTGGATGATATCATCTTTGGCGGCTCTTCTCATGCTCTTATTTCATAGTTTTGGATGTCATGAGCACCGAGTTTGAGATGAGCATGATGGGTGAGTTGACCTTCTTCCTTGGCTTCCAGATCAAGCAAACTTGGAGAGGTACTTTCTTGCATCAGGGCAAGTACACACGAGACTTCTGAGACGCTTTGACATGAGTGATGGAAAGCCGGTGTCAACTCCGATGGCGTCATCAGCTTCACTTGACCCAGATGAGGATGGCGAGCCAGTTGATCAAAAAGAGTACAGAAGCATGATCGGCTCTCTCTTATACCTCGCTGCCTCGAGACCGGACATACACTTCTCTGTGTATTTGTGTGCTCAGTTTCAAGCTTCTCCTCGCGTATCTCACCACCAGGCGGTGAAGCGCATCCTTTGGTACCTTCAAGCTACCATTGACTATGGTATCTGATACTCTTCCTCTTCTTATCTTTCCCTCAGAGCCTTCTCGGACGCAAACTTTGCTGTCTGTAAGATAGATAGGAAGAACACTTCTGGCAGCTGCCAATTCATTGACACTTCTCTTGTTTCTTGGTCCTCTAGGAAGTAGTGCGGTGTTGCTGATCCACCGCAGAGGTCGAGTGCGTTCTTCTTTGCCGATTCTTTGCAACCAAGTGCTTTGGATGGTCTCGACCCTGCGGGACTTGGGTTAGTTATAGATAGTGTTCCACTCTTTTGTTATAACACTTCTGCTATTAACATTGCTAAGAACCCAGTGCAGCACTCTCGGACTAAGCACATTGATATCAGATATCACTTCCTTAGAGACTATGTGGAGAAGGGTGACATAGTGCTCCAGTTTGTGGAGAGTGACCACCAGTTGGCCGATATCTTTACTAAGCCTTTGGATAACTCTAGGTTTTTAGCTCTACGGGGAGAGTTTGGGGGCGGTCTGTCCGTATGGATTGTTGTTTATGCTTTATCTTGTTTTTATGCTTCTGTGTCTCTTTGTTGCATTGCATGAGGGTGCATTCGGGTTAGTTCTTCTAGAATAGATTAGAGTGGTTCTCTTGTCTAGTTGCTCAGATTTCTTCCTCTCATCTTGTGGTTCTAGGATGCTGCTTATTAGCTGTCTCTCTTCTCATTAGGTTGAGCTCACTCACTTCTTATAGGTTCTAACAAGGGTTGGGTCACCCTTGGGTAGACAGGGAACGTGTTTGCTCCTTAGTGTGTTAGAAGAGCAGCTGATAGTCCTAGTGTCATATGGGGTAGGTGAGAGTCAATCTAAGCCATAGTATCCTCTATATCTTATCTATGCTTTAAGGACTGCCTATTCTGATTTTCTTGCCAGCTTCTCGTTTTTATTGCTTTGGTTCAGGGGGGAGTTCTTTTGGGAGCTTCTAGATCTTAATATTGACATAACTCAACTTGAACTAAAAGTGCATCTCATGTTGAGGGGGAGCTGGATTTTCTTGTATTTCAGCATTTTGCATTGTAATATAACTGCATGGAGCCTTGACTATTATCCTTATATGACAGGTTTACAATGCTTTACATCTTGCCATGATCTGTGCTTACTTGCTAGACTTCTCATGACTTTATATGTGTAGTCAAGCTTTTGCCATGATAGGTTGATTAACATTGCACAACTTGAATTAAATCATGTCATGTTAGCTCTTGAGACTAGTCTGTCTTTAGTTATCCTCTTATGATTCATGCCATGTCAAATAGACTAAGTTGAGCTTTGAATCTATATTGAGCTTTAGATTGAGCTGTGTTAGTTCTCTTATGAAGCATGAGTTATTGTTCTTGAACTAAAATCAGCAAAAGCAAAAAGATCTCTTTTGTTGGAAAGAACTGATCTCACCAATTCTCTCATGAGACTGCTTGCCATTGCACTAGGCATGAACTCAGGGGGAGTTTTGGATGACCAAGATCATCTTCTTAAGCTTCTAGCTTGCACTACTAGGGATGTGAACAGTAATGACGACCCAGTGTCGTCACTGAAGATGCCATATTCGTCATAGATTATAATTTGTGACGAATTTGTGACGAAATTCATTTCGTCATGGAACGCGCGTCACATTTGTCGTACCGCGACGAAATTATATTTTTCGTCATAGAACTGCTTTTGTTCAATGACGAAAGGGTCCCAAATCATAAAACACACTCTGTTTTATGGCGATTGGTTTTGTCATGGATAGGGCTGTTTTTGTCATAAGCAGCGGCACTGCTGTAGGCGGCGTGGCGGTGGCGTTCTTGGTCCACGTGGCGGTGGCGTGGCTGGTCCACGTGGCGGATGGCGTGGCGGTGGCGTGGCTGGTCCACGTGGTAGCTAACGTGGTCGTTATCGTGGCACCGACGTGGCTGGACCACGTGGCGCAATTTTATTGGACCGCTTAGCGCGATTTGGTTCTCCCACGTGCCTCCTTTTATTGGGCCACGTGGCTTAAGTTCGTCACTTGCAAATTCGTCACAGAAAGCACTTGCAAATTCGTCACAGAAAGCACTTGCAAATTCGTCACAGAAAGCACTTGCAAATTCGTCAGAGACCCATATGGTTATTTCATCACAGACATCACAATTTTCAAATATTACGTGCAGCAATTAACAATACTCAACTCGATCATCATCACATTCCAACTAGTTCACGAAACAACTCGGTTCCGAGACCAACTCGGTTCACGAACTAATTCACAACCTGAGAATAAACTTAAGTTCTTGACCACAAAAGCTATCTTTATAACTACTCAATTATGCAACGGTAACATTCCTTGACCGGCAACCACCACGGCTCACATGCAAGGACCAGCAACCACCACCAAGAAGGACCGGCAACCACCACCAGCTCACATGCCTAAGAAGAGTTACCATTGTTCAAGGCCAAGATACGGCGAAGGAGCGCATTGTTCTCCTCCATTGCCGGTTATTTTTCTCTGTTAGCTTCTTGTACTCCTCCAACTCCTTTTGGGTCCTCGACTTTTCATCGACTTCTTCGCTTTTCTTCTTGAGGTCCTCGAGTTCTCCTTGTAGAGCAGCGAAGCTTGTTTTTCACCGCTAGTTCTTCTGGCTTCGCTTTCATTCGATGAAGATGATTTTGAGGGGCGGCCGTTTGATTCCAACATTCTTCAAGAAAGTGTTGTTGTTCTTTGTGGGAGAGCACCTTGGAGACCACCTGCAATCGTGGCGGTGTCTCACCTTCAGCAGCGAGTTACGCCCTCAAAGCTTCCATATCGGATGAAAATGTCCGGGAACAATCATTAGTTGGACGGACATGAGAAATAGCAAGCAGATGTAACAAGCGGATGAATCATGTCAAGAAGTATAGATATGAGCTTCTTGAAAGACAAGCAGATGTATGGTTTTGATTATGGTGTTTAATGATTTGGTTCAGATTATGAGCTTCTTGAAAGACAAATAGTTGGGGTTTAATGATTTGGTTCAGATTATGAGCTTCTTGAAAGATGTATAAGTCTAGATATGAGCTTCTTGAAAGACAAGCAGTTGTAACGGGTTCAGATATTTTGCTTTGGTTCAGATTCTACCTCGAATTTTCCAGTTCAAAAAGCTTAACAACCTTACAAAGATTATTCTTGGCATGCTAAACAAAATTAAATCCTAGACCAGCTCATATCTAGACTTATACATCGATTATGGTCAACCCGGTTACAACAGATGTATGGTTTTGATTATGGTGTCGGGGTTTAATGATTTGGTCGGGTTTAAAGACAAGCAGATGTTCATATGAATAACAAGCAGATGTAGAATCTGAACCCGATTACAACAACACACACACACCGTCACACACATGTGATCTGCAGAAGAAGGAAAGGTTGCATGTGTTACTATCATTGCTTGAGAGGATGCACCAAAATCGGGATTATATTTGTCATTTGAGCAGTCTTGGTATACATGAATTTCTTTTATGCCATGCCATGTTGATTGTAATATCTCTAGGATCATGAGATATTGTTTCACCTATTTTGGAGGTGCTAACTTAGGAACTTAGAGGGCCGGTGGCCAAGTGATCTTATGATGGGCGGCAATACAAAATACAAATGATATAGAATAATTTACATTTTGGTATGATCAAAGGGATTAAAAATCTGATATTCTGTTTCTCAAGGAAGCACCATCAAGTCCGTTAGTTATATAAATGCATGCTGCATTATGCATAATGGTGCCATGCACAAGTAGGTAACTTGCGTCTAGAACATACATGTGATGAGCCAATTTCGGGAGGACAAGCGTGTTTTAGCGAACTTCTTTCTTAATTTTTCCTCTTACAAATGGTGGCAATGATCCATTTTAAATTAAATCCAGTAGATTATTGCAAAACCAAGATCCCAACTATCGATGTAAACCACACACACAAAAACATAAGAGAAAATCGAGGTCGGTGATGACCTATTGGCATTATTTGGGGTGGGTCCACCGAATTGATGGCACCCATGATTTCATGTTGGAAAAAGCACAAGCATCTTAAAGGCACAAGGAAGCAGATGTAGGGACTTACAACCGCTTCTCTTGCCGATTCACTCAGACCATGTTTGGAGCTAGTATGGTAGGTCTTGAAGGCCTCCACCGCATCAAGTTCTTCAATTTGTTGTGTGCTCGGTTCGCATTGTTCCTCTTCTCCTTACATTAGGTAGGTAATCATTTACAGACAAAGTTACATCGGACAAATACAAAAGAATGTTTTGGATGAAATAAACAGGTATAGTACAAGGTAATCTTTACTTACATATGCATGTAAGTGTGCGACATAGCTGCGAGAACCCGTAGCTTGATGATACTTGACATTCTGCGATTACGCTTGTTCTTTTCACATGATTGCTACAAGAGAAGGAACTTGTTAGATAAGATCATATGTTTACAATGAGAAGAGCCTCTGCAAACTGAATATGAAAGAAGAATCCATGATAAGATACCCATACCATGTTCTTTGGATCAGACCACTTTGCAACAAGTGCCCTCCACATTCATCAGTCATACTAGCAACAGGAGAAGTAGTCCTAATCTCATTTGCGGTACACCATTGAAGTATTTACGCTTCACCGATAACGCATTTGTCGCACCCCCGACCGCAATACATCGGTGCATGCTTCCTCTGTTGGCTTGTGTTTTATGTTAATGGCCAATCGCCCCTAGTGATATGAAATTTGCATCGTTAGTGAGTCAATTCAGGTCATGTGATATCATAGTGTAGCATAGAAAGAGTCATGCACTTACAGATAGCTTTCCCACAAAGTCTTTGTAATATTGTTCCTCTTTCTTGTACTCTTTCCAATGAGTTAGGACAGGAACCTTATCTCGAATGATGACACCAGCCTCTGATGCGAACTTGGCAGCTTGAACAGGTTCTTGTGGCCTTTTTTTGCCTTCAGCAACAGCTATGGGCATTCTCCTTCCCATAGATCTTGTCATCCTTTCAGCAGATATTCCCTTGGTTGGTGGCCTAGGTCTCCTTGGGGATCATTTGTGCGGGAGCTCTGAGAATAGAATTTTTATTTAGATGGTTAAGTTTTATGCAAAACAGCAAAAGTGATGTCATATTTGAATGTCAAAGAAACTATAACTTGCCTTCAGTGGATTGGGTTTGATCCCCAGTCTGGTCTTCACCACCAGCTACATTGTCTTCACCAGCAGCTACATTGTCTTCACCACCAGGTACATTGTCTTCAGCAGCAGCTACATTGTCTTCACCACCAGGTACATTGTCTTCAACACTAGCATCATTGTCTTCAACACCAGCATCACCATCTTGAGGCAACTCTTCATCTTGCACATGTCTCTGTGAAGTTAGTTGCCTTTTGTATGCTCTTGTTGAGACCCCAGGAGTTATCTCCTCTGCTTGTTGAACTGCCCTCACTCTCTTTGGTTGCCTGACTCCTGGCGCCATGTTGGGATTTTTCTTCTTACTCTTAGTACAGAGGGTTTTCCGTCTAGTTCCTTGAGGAAACTGATAAAAAAACAACTTGTTAGTGAGCTGCATCTATAAGCAAGAGCATATATTAAAGAACAGATATGCAGGAAACAACATAAAAATGCAATGCAAATATCCTCCCTCCCCACACAAGATAGAAGAAGCACCTCGATTGCGAGGGGTTGTGGCTGCTCAAAAGATTCAGTGTCATCATCATCACTATCTCCTTGAACATCATCTTCAAGGAGATACTCCGATGAGTCAGAATATTCAGAATTTGATTTCTTGTTTGCTGATTTTTCCCCCTTCGTTCTTGCAGGTTGTGTACACGATTTATTAAAAGAGGAAGCTAGATCATTGATCCCAAGTTCTTGCAACTTCCTTAAATTCTTCAACACTTGTTTATCCCGGCTTCTTTCGTATTCAGTTTGCGGAGGTTCTTACAGGAACAGCCAAATTGTAACTATTAGAACAAATAGGGAGTGAACTAAGAGCTAAGAGCTACTACTACTTGCAAGCTAGGTAAGAGGTAAGAGCTACTACTACTTGCAAGCCAGGTATGACTACTTCCACAGATAATATTAAATGTTGCATCCGCTGCTAAGATATGTTAGAGGACTATTTCAGAGCAACAAAAAGGTACAACAGACTAATACACATGAAAATGCAACAACAGAACAGTTGCACAGACAACTACTACTTGAACAAACAACATACTACATGCACAGAGAAAATAGAGAAGAGTTTTGCTTACCTTGTGATGGCGGTTGTCCAGATCGTTTCCTACCTTGTCCCCTTGTTGCCACCATCGCGGTTGTGGCTACGCTGCGGTACTTGTCGGCGGCGGTGGTCGTAGATGTGGAAGTAGAACCGGTGGTCGTCGTCGGTGGTCGTGGAAGGGGAAGCAGGCCCGGTGCGGTGAACGACGTCGAAGGGGAACCAGATCCGTGCGACGACGGTCGGCGGTGGGGAAGTAGACTCGATGCAGCGGCAGACGTCGGCGTAGACCCGAATCCGGCGCGGCTAGGGTTTCATGGGGGCGAGAGAGAGGGGTACGGGGCGACGAGAGAGGGGGGTGGCGGCGAATGTCGTCAGCGAGGAAGCAGCTCCTGCGCCGGCGGTGGTGCCCGGCGGCGGCTAGGGTTCGGTGGGGGCGAGAGAGAGGTGGATGGGGCCAGAGAGAGAGGTGGAGGGGCGACGAGAGAGGGGTGGCGGCGAATGTCGTCAGCGAGGAAGCAGCTCCTGCGCCGGCGGTGGTGCCCCGGCGGCGGCGGCTAGGGTTCGGGGGGGGCGAGAGAGAGGTGGATGGGGCCAGAGAGAGAGGTGGAGGGGCGACGAGAGAGGGGGAGGTGGATAAATGGGTTGGAATTTTTTTTGGCGCCCGAATATAGACCGCGCTTGGGAAAATGGCGCCCCTGAAATTTTTTTAGCGCCCTTGAAATTTTTTTAGATTTTTAATTAGGGAGTTTGTACAATTGAAATCACTTTCCGGATTTTTTTTCAAAATGTCCAAATTAAATTTTATATTATATGGCCCTGCAATTTAACCCACTTTTTCAAAATATCCAAATTAAATTTTGGATTTTTTGGCCCTGCAAATTAAACCACTTTCTAAAAATCAACAATTTTAACCAGTACATGGGATTTAAACGAGCTTCTCTAAATCTGCATTTTAGAAGTGATAGTAAGATATTCAAAATTGTAGGATACTTATTTCAAATAAATGCCACTTTCGTTCTTACATGTTATAGTTGGTAATGTACTCAATCTAATTCAGTGAGTAGTAGTAGTAGTAGTAGTAGTAGTAGTAGTAGTAGTAGTAGTAGTAGTAGTAGTAGTAGTAGTAGTAAGTGTCATCTTGAACCAAGTATTAAGTAGTAGTATAGTAGTAGTACTTACTACTCGTACTACTACACCTGAACAATGTAGTAGGAGAGTTGTAAGTACACAAACTACTTATAAATTGCACCCCTGCACCATACCCTCGATCACATCCTCCCAAAGCAGTTCTTTCGGTTCAAGGCAGAGTAGTTGGAGTATCGATGATACCCCAAGCATCTAATATTTCTAAGCGAGCATATCAATAGGGACTTAATTTGTAAAGTCTTAATGTTATAGTTTCACTAGGGTGACAAGGCTCACATAACCAATGTAGGGCAAGAAGAATAGTGTATGCAGATTTATATAGCAAGGTATAACTAACATTCTGAATTTGAACATAGCATATCACGTGAAATAATAGCATGCATGTTGGTAATTTGAAAGAAAGTAATTTTGCAATACTGGGTTCAATATGATCAAAGTGTCGACTACTTTGGATCATTTGGTGTCTGGTCAAAGTTTGGACAAGAAGTTATCAAACAACACAAATCATCTCCAAAAATTCACATGAACTCAAAAATTATGGTTTCGGTCCCATTAGACAAATCTTGAATTTATATGAATTTACAAATTTGTTTCATTCAATTTGGAGCTAAAATGTAGAAGTTATGATTGGTCAAAGTTTTACTGTGCAGTGGGGCCCGGTCAGCGTCGCTCAAGTTCTTCGAGGGTGACAGTGGGGCCCACTGTCGGTAAAATAAAAAAACGTTCGACCTCGGCGCGGTGCGGAGCCGGGGCTCGAGCAGCGGCCGAGGAACGGGGAGGGAGGAGAGTTCGCGGCGATAGCCAAGTGAGTGGGAGGCTTTGCCTACCACCGTAGGGCGCTTTATTTACTTGAGGTGGCTCTGCAGCATGTCCACCGGCATTCTCTTGCATTTATTTTTCTTTTATATCCTCTCGTACTCTCGACATGTGGGTCAGTGTACTGTTCATGGGGTCCACATGTCAGTATGGGTTCGGTGGAAGAGTTCCACTGACCAGTGGGGCCCAGCGGTCAGCGTCGCCGATTATCGAGGTCGACGGTGGGGCCCACTGCCGTAGAAATAAAGAACGTTCGACCTCGCGCGATCATGGAGCCGGGGCTCGAACACGCGCGGCCGAGGGAACGGGGGAGGGAGGAGAGTTCGCGCTGATAGCCAAGTGAGTGGGGAGGCTTTGCCTACCACTATAGGGCGCTTTATTTACTTGAGGTGGCTCTGCAGCGCGGTCCACTGGCATTCTCTTGCATTTATTTTTCTTTTATATCCTGCGTACTCTGACATGTGGGTCCAGTGCTGTTCATGGGGTCCACATGTCGGTATGGGTTCGTGGAAGAGTTCCAGCGACCGGTGGGCCCAGCGGTCGTCGCGTCGCCCGTTTCGAGGCCGACGGTGGGGCCCACTGTCGTAGAAATAAAGCGTTCGACCTCGGCGCACTGCGGAGCCGGGGGCTCGAACACGCGCGGCCGAGGGAACGGGGGAGGGAGGAGAGTTCGCGCTGATAGCCAAGTGAGTGGGGAGGCTTTGCCTACCACTATAGGGCGCTTTATTTACTTGAGGTGGCTCTGCAGCGCGGTCCACTGGCATTCTCTTGCATTTATTTTTCTTTTATATCCTCTGTGCTACTGACATGTGGGTCCAGGTACTGTTCATGGGGTCCACATGTCAGTATGGGTTCGGTGGAAGAGTTCCACTGACCAGTGGGGCCCAGCGGTCAGCGTCGCTCTGTTATCGAGGCCGACGGTGGGGCCCACTGTCGTAGAAATAAAGAAATGTTCGACCTCGCGCTGCGGAGCCGGGGGCTCGAGCAGCGCGGCCGAGGAACGGGGAGGGAGGAGAGTTGCACGATAGCCAAGTGAGTGGGAGGCTTTGCCTACCACTATAGGCGCTTTATTTACTTGAGGTGGCTCTGCGGCGCAGTCCACCGGCATTCTCTTGCATTTATTTTCTTTTATATCCTCGTACTCTCGACATGTGGGTCAGTACTGTTCATGGGGTCCACATGTCAGTATGGGTTCGGTGGAAGAGTTCCACTGACCAGTGGGGCCCAGCGGTCAGCGTCGCTCTGGTTACTGAGGCTGACAGGTGGGGCCCACCTGTCAGGTAGAAATAAAAGAAACGTTCGACCTCGGCGCTGCATGAGCCGGGGGCTCGAGCAGCGCGGCCAGAGGAACGGGGAGGAGGAGAGTTCGCGCTGATAGCCAAGTGAGTGGGGAGGCTTTGCCTACCACTATAGGGCGATTTAGTCTCTTGAGGTGGCTCTACAGCACGGACCACTAACGGGGAAATTTCAACTCAATTTTGATTCATGGAGAAGTTGTTCATTGATTGGTTTACTAGGTAAATATTCACCACTTGATACCATCATCTGCTCTGCTCTGCCTCCGCTTTGTATGTGATTTGGATACATGGTTTACAACTTTACATGGTACATATTCACCTACTACTACTCCCGAATGACAAAGAACACCTTCTTAAATCTTAATCAAGTTTACCACCTAGACAGAATCCACGGACAAACCGTGTGACAAGTGTGCATCTTAAGGCTCCCTGGACAACTCCATAGACATTTGGATACTCCTCGTGAAATCTTGTCTAACACAGGACAGAATCCACGGACAACGTGCTATTCATATGATCGATTAATTCCCATGGCAAGGCTCCCCAAGAACAATCATTTCGGACCACGGGTATACTTTTAGTACTCCATGACCATAGATTGAATCGGATGAATCAAACATACTTGTCCACGAATCTCGAGTTAGATTCATAGGTAGAAGAAATACGGATTACAATCTCCAAATGGGAGAAAGAAAGGAAAGAACATAGCATATATGTCCGCTGGAGACAAGCCCATGCTAATGGAGAAATGGAAATGGAAAAGGACGTGAGCGGTGACAGTTCCTGTTCGCTCGCTTTCTTGTGTCTTGAAGAATTAGAAGCATTTCCGGTGCACAATGAACATAGCATATATTATGTAGAAGCACCTCTAGGTCCCATCAGAGACGATCTGCGGCTCCGTAGCACGCCACACACAACACCACCACAACGACATGTAAGTTTCAATAGAAATGATCAAGTGCCAAGTTCCAAAACATCCAGTTTTCAATGCAAACAACACACCACACCAATATAAATGGAGCATATGTAAGTAACATTTGGCAATAATATAAATGACAACACACAAATATTATTGGCGAAAACCAACTAAAGAGGAATAAGTATGTACCTTGCGTATCCTAGAAATCATCATCTTCATCGCCGCGTCTAGGCACATGTCATCATTGTTCTCATTGCCACCATCACTCTGAGATTGCGATGCAGTTTCATCTTCATCCTCATCCTCACTATCTTGAGAATTGTAGCTTGCTTCTTGCTTCTTATGAGGTCTACTAAATTAGCTTCAAGTATAGTGGCTTCTCCACCACGAAGATTGTGCGTAACCTCATGAACATCACCTTCTTGCACTTCATGCTCGATGATCGAACAATGATCATCCCGATGCACATCATGGTAGGTTCATCTTTTTCAGCCACATCATAAATATTCCTATGTTCAAATTTTTGCACAACTCGCCATTCTTTGCCTAAAGATGTGTCTTGCAAGTAAAATATCTTTCTCGATTGAGTTGCCAAGATGAAAGGGTCAGTCTTGTACCATAATGACTGCACATTGATGGATTTGAAATGCCCGTCATCTCGA
Organism: Dendrocalamus sinicus; assembly: GCA_036346575.1. Taxonomy (NCBI): domain Eukaryota; kingdom Viridiplantae; phylum Streptophyta; class Magnoliopsida; order Poales; family Poaceae; genus Dendrocalamus; species Dendrocalamus sinicus. The sequence continues at coordinate 11,454,985 of CM070669.1, read as the reverse complement.
ATGCCTCTTGTCTTGCCACCTTGGTTGTACCAATCGCATCGAAATAGAACCACAGCATCGACGTGCTTCAAAATTGGAGTTATATTGCAACTCAATTATCTCCTTAAGGACACCATAAAAATCAATGTTTTCCCCATCATGTGTACCTTCGGTCATTACACCACTATTTTGTGTGCAGTAGGTACTTCTCACGGTCCATAGTGCTATACCGCACTCCATTAACAATGCAAGCCGCATGTGTCTTGACTCGGAGATCTGGGCCACATGAAAGTGCATACAATCCTTCACTAACCTCTTACGGCTTCTCCGCCCATAGCTTCACAACTGGGTGCAATAAAAGTACTCAGATCACCAATTATATATGGCTCCTAAACCATTTATGGAAGTGAAAACACAAGGTCTAGTGACTTACATGTCTCCTAAACCATTTTGGAAATCCTTGTTCAAGCCTTTTATCAACATCATGTGCACCTTCTTTTAGTAGCTCTTCCCTGTAGATGCTGCAAGACAAACTTTATTCATAAGAAATAATTTGATAAATTTGTAATAAAACACACAATAATTCCAAAAAGTAAATGATACTTACTCCAAATATGGCTCAACTTCTTCACAGCTTATTTAGCACATACCAAACTAACTTGTCCATGACACCATCATCAATGTATTGTACCCTATTAGATCCAACAAGAGTAACACCATGCATAAAAACAGAGGTGTCATCAAACAATGGACCATCACCTCCACTACCATCATCCTGGTTAAATCTAGTGTCAACATCCTCCATGTACCTTGAACAAAAGTCAGCGTGTCACTTGCAACATAAGCCTCGAGAATTGATCCTTCCGCCTAGCCCATTCCTTACAAAATTCTTCAAAGTGCCTAGTCGCCTTTCTATTGGGTACATCCATCCATACTGAGCAGGACCTCTAGCGGTGCCTCATCGGGAAGATGGACAGCCAAGTGCACCATGACATCAAAGAAGGCCGGAGGAAAAATTTTCTCAAGCTTGCTTAGGATCAATGGGATTTTGCCACCGCTTCACAACATCTATCCTTAGATTTCTCTTGCACAATTCCTGAAGAACTTCCCGAGCTCTGCAATCTGCTTCATATACATCCTTGCGATAAGTCCTCTTAGGCTGCGGTATGATTCTTTGCGGGAGTATATGGCAAGAATGTGTTTTCAGCTTCCCTGCACCTTGGAAGAATCTGCACTTATGAATCTTGCTAGGTTATTGCATATCCATCAGAAACTTGATACCTTTGAGGAACTTGCAAAACTCGATTCTCTGATCCTTCTTCACGACATACCAAGCATGTGGAACAGTGACTGAGTTGCCATCCTGCTGTAAGTGCAATTCAGGTCTTATGCCCATATCATGTAAATCTAGCCTAGCATTGGTTGTGTCCTTGGTCTTGCCGTCGACATTGAGTAATGTGCCAAGAAGGTTTTCACATATGTTTTTCTCTATGTGCATCACATCAAGATTATGTGGAAGCTTCAAATATTTCCAATATGGCAATCTCCACAACCCAACTTTGCGGCTAAAAATCACTGGACCTTCGTTACGCTTCCTTTTCTTAGTTGCGGATGCTTCCCTGCCTAACATCTTTCACCTTCTCTAGCTCCTCTTAGACCTCCTCTATAGTGAACTTACAGCTCAACTTTGTTTTCGCATTTGTCAGTCAAAAGCCAAGCTTCTCCGCCAAGCATGTGTCCTTGGAAGGTATCGACGATGTCCAATGTAACATAACTTATTCCTTATTGCCCGAGACAACGGATTCTTGTCACAATGAATACATGCATAATAGCCTTTTGTTGTTCGCCCTGATAAGGTGCTCAACGCTGGATAATCATGTATACACCACAACACGGCAGCACGAAGCTTGAACTTGTTACCAGTACATGCATCATAGGTATCGACACCTGCCGCGAGATCGAGCGGTTCTTCTATTAGGGCTCAAGGAACAAATCAAAATCCTTTCACGGAGATGATGGACTGGGATGAGTAAAGACATAAAGCAGTTTCTTTGGATTCACGCATTCCCATGGTGGGAGATTTAAAGGTGTCGGGAGCACAGCCACATGCTATATTGGGTACTCATGTTGCCAAATGGATTGAATCCATCTGTAGCTAAGGCAAGCCTCAAGTTCCTCGGATCAGCTGCAAAATTTGGATACCTGCTATCAAAGTCCTTCCATGCCTCCCCATTAGCTGGATGGCTCATTACATTGTCGACTGGCGTCCTCACTTTCTTGTGCCATTGTGTTTCCTCAGATGTTCGTTTTGAAGCAAAAATCCTCTTCAACCTTGGTATAAGAGGAAAATGCCTCAAAACCTTATGTGCAACCCGCTTGCTCCCATTAACATCTTGCCATCTAGATTCCTTGCATACGGGCACACATCCACCTTGGCATAATCCTTAGAAACAACACACAATTGTTCTTGCACACATGGATGTTATCGTATCCAAGGCCCAATTCACGAAGATATTTCTTGGCATCATCATATGATCTTGAAATTCACACCGAGGGAATCTTGAGGACAACAACTTCATCATTAAGGAAAAAGCTGTATTGCTGATTCGATAACGAGACTTGATATCTGATAACCTCACGAAAAGAGAATTTTGAATGGCTAGATCCGGGCCAAGTGACCGCTTGAATCTTCAAGGACTCTTGCAAACCTTGGCTGTTCTCCATCTGCCTCTACCGCTGCGTACAAATCTCCTATCATCTCTGGTACTCTGTTATCCTCATCATAATCATCATCCGCCACATCCACATGTATCCCTTCATCATGATCAAATCCATCCACCTCCTGCTCTAAATACTCAACTACTTCATCATCTGCCGACTCTCCATGATGAATCCACCTGGTGTATGCAGCTGACATTCCATAAATGTGTATGTGGTCATCCACCTCTTGCTGAGGCCATAAAGTTTGATTAAGACATTTGCGGCACGGACAAAGTATATGGCTGTCTTCAGGGTATCTTTGACTAACAAATTGCATGAATTGTTGAACTCCAGTGATATATGCAGGTGTGAACTGTCTCCCATGAATCCAACTTCTATCCATCTGTTTGAACAAAATTCCCAAAAGGTGTTACCTGATACAATATGTGAGTCCAGTTTCCATCTCTTGGGCCAGAACAATGTCTTAGTACATTATCAACTCTCATGTAAAATAATAGGAATAAATTATTACATCAGATAGGCAATGAATCAATTCAGTTGCCATGTTTTTACTTTTATTGAAGATCCATCTGTTACATTTTAATCAAAGTTGCCAGTGGACTGAAATTAATCAGCATAAGGATCAACATATTTATTTTGACAGGCTAACAAGGGAGCATTCCTATCAGCATGCACGGATGCACCAAGTGAATTGTCTCCCATTTACCCACTTGTCCATCTTTGTAGCATAAGTATGCAAATTCAAATAAAATAGTCGAAAGTGACAAATCTAACACTAGAACAAATAATACACAGTCTGCTATAGGTAGTTGATTTCTTTTTTTGTACAGCAACCATTGATTTGCATTGAAATTTGTTAATAGGGTGTGTACAAATCTGTAGTGTATATGACCTATAAGAAGTTGTTGAGGTGTACAAACTTCTTTTCCTTCCCTCTCCCCCTGTTCCCTTGTATCTAATATGAATCCTTCAGCCTCATCTCCATATCAACATAATACACAGTCCTATAAGTGTCGGGACCCCGGATTTCCGAACCCGGACCCTCTGTGTATTACCGCACTAGTCCCAGATCAAAGCTAGTGCACACAGTTAAACAGAATGGAAAACATCACCAACAACGATTTATTACAATAATTAGAGTACTGACCAAAAGGTCTCATTATTACATTGGATGTTTCAAGACCTCGCACAATCCAAACACAGCGGAAGCAAAGAAAACTCAAAGCAGACCCATCAATATGCCACAGGCAGTTGACTGGGGAAGCGCGACCTAGTCCTCCGGGAAGAATCCGTCACAGCCACAGACGAAACAGTAGTTGTAATCACCTTCTTGAGCTTCATGATCTTCTGAGATTTATTTTAAGTGTAGCATGTGAGTACATAAAGTACTCCACAAGTCTTGGGAAAATGCATAGATGCAAGGCTTGACAAAGGAAGGCTATATGGTTCTTTTGCACAAAGCAACATTTTAAAATTCAATTACTACTAAATATTTTAGAAGGCAATATTTTAACCAAATAATTGTTCTAACAAAACTATCATTAATTCTATAGTGAAGGTTCCAACTACCAGCACTAGCTTAAACAACTTGAACAAGTTTAATACTGCGGGTTACATCCACCCTCTCTGGCTCCATCCGCCAGGATACCCTTCCGAGAGTTCCCTCCACTCTCGGAGTACAAAACTTTGATTTTAAAACCAAACCATAAATCTACCATGTGCATGCATTCCTTGCCCGCCCTTGACCGTGAGCACGGCTATTCGAATAGTTTTACACTCTGCAGAGGTTGTACAACTTTACCCACAAGAGATAAATTATCCTAAAAGTCAACACGCTTCCTTTGGCATGAGACCCGGATAAAATATCACAAAGCCTTTACCTTACTCTAATCTAGCTAGATACCACCACTGAGGTTTCACCGCAGTAGGCTAACCGCCCAACCAAGCCCCTATTGCGCCATATGAGTACTGATAAATCCTGTCCCTCACTGTGGATAACCGGTCCATCCACGGCACCCACTTTCCACTGGTGGCACCTAAACTAGACTATCATAAGTTAGTCGGCTAGGTCGTACCCATATAGACTTGTGGTTGTACGGTAGTGCTCAGTCTGGACAAACACAAGCGTCGGTCCTTAATTGACTAGGGTGGAACATACACTTAACAAGATCTCGTGCTAATCGCACCAAGCCAAATCAACCATCCACCCTAATCTAAATCAACTTTGACATTTTATTTTATTTTAAAAGATCGTGGCAACTCCAATTACCACTTCATTTATAAACACAAGGGTATTTCCATAAATCATAATTTCCCATTTTCATAATGTCAAAGGTATTTAATTAGCATGACTAAGCATTACACTACCATTCTAATATTCACAAAGATTAATATTAATCTCATTATTGAGACAAAGGAAGTTCTAGGGTGACAAAGGTACATGGCAATCAATGTCAAATGAGGGCATAACAAAGTTGGAATAACTAATTCCTAAAGATTTGAACTAGTGGTTTTATGTAAATAGCAATGCACATAATTTAAAATATTTAAAAACATTTCAAAATCATGGGTTCAAGATGATCAAAGGAGACTTGCCTTCTTGCAGGGGCTCTGGGTCTTCTTGTTGAGGAGTGGGGAGGTCTTCTTCAACGTTGGATTCTACGCACGAGGGAAAAGCAACAAAACAAATAAATTCAAATAAAAATTCAAACAAACTCAAAAATTCAAATAGAGGCCATGGTTGGATAGATCAGGATTTTAGATGAATTTAGAAATTTGAATGGCTGAATTTGGAGTTAAAATGAGAAAGTTATGCTTGTTTGAAGTTTTCAGTTTGAATAAATCCAGAAATTAAGAAATTTCGACAGGTGGGGCCCATGGGAATATTCAAATTTAATCTTTTATTTTAATTCCGAGAATCTGACAGGTGGGACCCATCGAACAGAGACCCTCTGCGGTCGCCGACATGTGGGACCCTCTGTCGCTGACCTCATCTGCTGGTCATCGGCGGTGGGACCCATGGGATCTGGACCCACTTGTCGACGACGCGCAAACGGGTGGGGCCCCGATGACGATGGCCCGCGACAGACGGCTGCCGCCGACGGGTGGGACCCACTTGTCGCGGAAAATAAACGAAAACTCAACCCAGGCGCGAGCCGAGGCTCGAGCGCGCACGGGAGTTGAGCCTTGGCTGTTAACGGGGAAGGGGAGGCTTTGCCTACCCATATGGGGTAGCAAATCCCTTTGAGGGGTACCTTGGTGGCCCGGCGGCGATGGTCTGAGGCGACGGCGCCGGCGGCGAGGGAAGGCCGGGCGTGCTCGGTGCTGCGTAGATTGTAATCTACGTGCGAAGGGGTTCGGTTGGAGTAGTTGGCGAAGTCCGGGATGAACGAGACGGCCGCGGCGCGGGAGCAGCGGAGGTAGCTCGGGTGCTCGGTGCGGCGGCGCGCTCGGCGACGGAAGAGGTGGCCGAGGTGCCAGAGATTCCGATGCTCGGAGAAGTCAGAGGTGGCGGCTACGGGCTCCGGGAGGTCCGAGGCGCGGGAGAGCTCGTCGGAGTTGGGCGGGGCTCGCGGAGAGAAGCTCGGCCGCGGGCGTCTCGTGGCTCCGGAGGAGAGATGGAGGTGCTTTGGACGGTGGTGCGGGAGAGGCGGAGGTCGAGGGGCTACTTATAGGGCTCGGGAGGGTGAGGCGCGGGAATTCCTCGCCGAAGTCGCGGCCGGGTTCGGTTTGAATTGGGGATGAGCCGCTGAGTCGACGCGAGCTCGGGTTTTAGGGGATAAGGGCGTATCTCCCGGAATTCAAATCCCTGAACGAATCAAGATTGAGGCGAGTTCGGGTAGGATTGGTCGCCGTTTTTCGGAGAGAGAGAAAGGAGGAGGAGTCCGGCGTCGCGCGAGAGCGACGGAATCGACCGGCGGGCCGCGATCGGCCGAGAGCGGGTGCGTGGTGCGGATGGCGCCACGTAACCGAAGGGAAATCGAGCGATCGAGCCGCCTAAGTGGAAAGGGACGGTGGATTGAGGCCAGCGCGGGACGCAACTCATCCGGCTGTCCACGCGCGCGCGAGGAGGAGGGAAGGCGGGCCGCCTACCGACGGGGCCCGCAAGACAGCGAGGAGAGGGGTGCGGCTGGATGGGCGGCGGCGACGTGGCGGTATTCCACCCGCCCACGTGGCGGCCGGAGGAGAGAGTTGGAATTTTTATTTTTAGAAATTGATTTAGATTTTTGAAAAGGCTAGAAAATTGTTTAGGCCTCGAAAAAATGAAAATACCTCCAAAAATTCCAGAAAAATTCACGAAGCTTCGGGACATTTTGGACTGAATAAAATTATTCCCAACTATTGTTGATATTTAATTTTCATAGTTTGAATTACCTTTTACTTTTTAAAATAGGTTTTAAATTCCAGAAAATTCAGGAAATCCAATAAAAGCCAAATAAGCTCCAATTACTTTAAAATAATTAACTTGAATTTAAATTTTCCAAAAAGCAAATTTTTGGGATGTGACAAACCTACCCCCCTTAGAAAGAATCTCGACCCCGAGATTCGGATGGCTGGGAAAAGATCGGGAACTCTTCTCTTAAATCATCTTCACGCTCCCAAGTCGCTCCGACTCGAGTGATTGCTCCATTGCACTTTACAAAATTTTATGACCTTGCTTCGGGTTCGACGCTCTGCTTCTTCCAATATCCTCACGGGATACTCTGGATAGGTTAGGTCCTCATTCACATTTACTTCTTCTAGTGACATCTGTTCCTCTGTACCGGAGACATTTCCTCAGTTGGGACACATGGAACACATCATGCACTTTGGACAATTGAGGTGGAAGTTCAAGGCGGTAGGCAACTTCTCCCTTTTGCCGTAATAGGAAGGGTCCAATGAATCTAGGGAAAGTTTTCCACTAACTCCAAAACGCCGCATACCCTTGAGAGGTGAAACTTTCAGATAAACGTGATCCCAGTACAAACTCTAATGTTCTTCGACGATTATGCATAACTCTTTTGTCCGGTTTGAGCTGTTTTTAATCATCTGGATTAGACGAACTTGTTCCTCCGCTTGCTTCAACACATCTGGTCCAAATACTTGTCCTTCTCCGTCTCCTTCCAATACAATGGGGTCCTACATTTTCGCCATACAGGCTTGAACGGAGACATTTGCAAGCTAGATTGGTAACTATTATTATAGGAGAATTCTGCATAGGGCAAACTCGATCCCAATTAGCCTTGTTTGCAGTACACAAGCCCTCAACATATCTTCCAAAATTTGATTTACTCTTTCGATCGACCATCATGTCTGGGATGATATGTTGTGCTAAAGTTTAGATTGGTGCCCAAAAGTCCATGTAACTTATGCCAAAATCTCGAGGTGAATTGAGTCCTCGATCGACACAATCTTCTTTGGAACTCCGTGCAAACACACGATTCGGACATATACAACTCAGCGAGTCTGTCTCGAGTAGGTAGTCTTTACGGAATGAAATGGGCGACTTTCAGTCAAACGATCTACAACAACCCAAATCGAATCATACCCGATCTTGTTCTTGGTAATCCTGTTATGAAGTCCATTCCAATTTCTTCCCATTTCCACTCGGGTATCTGCAAAGGTTGTAGAAGCCCAAGCAGTCTCTCGATGCTCGCTTTAATTCACTGCAAACATCACATAAAGCTACATACTCTGCAATTTCTCTCTTCATACTTGACCACCAATACCTTTCCTTGAGATCTTGGTACATCTTTGTACTCCTGTGGTGAATTGAATATCCGGACTCATGGGCTTCTTTCAGAATTAAGTCCTTTATTTCTTTCTTCTGCACGATAATTCTTTTACCAAACCAGATGATACCCTCCTCATCTTTAGTAAATCCTGGTGCCTTCCCTTTCTTCATATTTTCTTGAATCTCCTTGACATACTTATCTTCTCCTTGAGCTGCCTTGATCATCTCCTCTAGAGTTGGTTGAACCTCCAGAGTAGCCAGGAATCCTTCCTCTACTACCTCTAAGTTGAGTTGCTGAAATTCGCTTGAAGTGCGGGCATCTTGTCCTTGATCCACGACTTCTGCAGTAACTCTTTTCGCTCAATGCATCCGCTACTACGTTGGCCTTTCCGGATGGTAATGTATTCCCACATCATAATCTTTTATTAACTCAAGCCATCTCCTTTGCCTCATGTTAAGATCGGGTTGGGTAAATATATACTTCAGACTTTTGTGATCGGTATAGATTTCACAACGGTTACCAATCAAATAATGCCTCCATATTTTTAGAGCATGTACAACGGCACTAGTTCTAAATCGTGGGTTGGGTAATTTCCTTCATGGGGTCGTAGTGCTGGAAGCATATGCTACTACCTTCCTTCTTGCATCACACATCCTAGTCCTGCCTAGACGCATCACGTAAAACTTCAAGTCCCTTCTAATATCCGGAAGTGTTAACATGGCGCAGAAGTCAACCTTTTCTTTAGTTCTTGAAAACTATCCTCACACAGCTTTACTCCATTCAAACTTCTTCTCCTTCTTTAGCAACTGAGTGAGAGGTCTTGCGAGCTTGGAGAATCCTTCAATAAAGCGACGGTAGTAACCACCAAACCCAAGAAACTTCGATCTCGAATCGACTTAGGTTGTGTCCATTCGAGCACATCATTTACTTTATCGGGTCTCTCGACACTCCCGGCAGAAATCACGTGACCTAAGAAAGCCACTTTCTTCAACCAAAACTCACACTTACTAAACTTGGCATACAGCTGGTTTTCTCTGAGCTTTTCCAAAACTATCCTCAAATGTTCTGCGTGTTCTTCCTCATTCTTGGAGTATATCAGAATATCATCGATAAATACAACCACAAACTTATCCAAATATTCCATGAACACCTTTATGTCGGGACCCCGGATTTCCGAACCCGGACCCTCTGTGTATTACCGCACTAGTCCCAGATCAAAGCTAGTGCACACAGTTAAACAGAATGGAAAACATCACCAACAACGATTTATTACAATAATTAGAGTACTGACCAAAAGGTCTCATTATTACATTGGAGGTTTCAAGACCTCGCACAATCCAAACACAGCGGAAGCAAAGAAAACTCAAAACAGACCCATCAATATGCCACAGGCAGTTGACTGGGGAAGCACGACCTAGTCCTCCGGGAAGAATCCGTCATAGCCACAGACGAAACAGTAGTTGTAGTCACCTTCTTGAGCTTCGTATTCTTCTGAGATTTATTTTTGAGTGTAGCATGTGAGTACATAAAGTACTCCGCAAGTCTTGGGAAAAATGCATAGATGCAAGGCTTGACAAAGGAAGGCTATATGGTTCTTTTGCACAAAGCAACATTTTAAAATTCAATTACTACTAAATATTTTAGAAGGCAATATTTTAACCAAATAATTGTTCTAATAAAACTATCATTAATTCTATAGTGAAGGTTCCAACTACTAAAGACTAGCTTAAACAACTTGAACAAGTTTAATCTGCGGGTTACATCCACCTCTCTGCTCCATCCGCCAGATACCCTTCCGAGAGTTCCTCCACTCTCGGAGTACAAAACTTTGATTTTAAAACCAAACCATAAATCTACCATGTGCATGCATTCCTTGCCCGCCCTTGACCGTAGGCACGGCTATTCGAATAGTTTTACACTCTGCAGAGGTTGTACAACTTTACCCACAAGAGATAAATTATCCTAAAAGTCAACACGCTTCCTTTGGCATGAGACCCGGATAAAATATCACAAAGCCTTTACCTTACTCTAATCTAGCTAGATACCACCGCTGAGGTTTCACCGCAGTAGGCTAACCGCCCAACCAGAAGCCCTCTTGCGCCATATGAGTCTGACAAAAACTGTCCCTCACGTGGATAACCGGTCCATCCACGGCACCCACTTTCCACTGGTGGCACCTAAACTAGACTATCATAAGTTAGTCGGCTAGGTCGTACCCATATAGACTTGTGGTTGTACGGTTAATGCTCGATCCGGACAAACACAAGCGTCGGTCCTTAATTGACTAGGTGGAACATACACTTAACAAGATCTCGTGCGAATCGCACCAAGCCAACCAACCATCCACCTAATCTAAACCAACTTTGACATTTTATTTTATTTTAAAAGATCAGTGGCAACTCAATTACCACTACATTTATAAACACAAAGGTTTCATAAACCATAATTTCCCATTTTCAAGAATTTCCAATGTATTAGATAGCATGACTAAGCAATATACTACCAGACTACTATTTACAAGTGGTTATAATAATCTCATTAATGAGACAAAGGAAACTTCTAGGGTTACAATGGTACATGGCATTCAATCTCAAAGGAGGGTATAACAAAGTTGGATTAGCTAACACCTTAAGATTTGAACTAAGGTTTAATGTAAATAGAAATGCACATAATTTAAATTATTTAAAAACATTTCAAAATCATGGGTTCAAGATGATCAAAGGAGACTTGCCTTCTTGCGCACTGGTTGGTCCCTCTTGCTGTGGCTCGACAAACTCTTTGACGTCGGGTTCTCTGTGCAAACGACAAAACAAACAAAACAAATTCAAATAAAATTCAAATGAACTCCAAAAACTGCAAAACCAGAACCAAAAGATAGAGCTCAATTTTAGATGAATTTAGGAAGAAGAATTGGGTCGATCGGAGTTCGGACGAAGGAGAACGAGCGATCTAAAGTTTGCCGGGGCGAGAAAATGCTGGAAATTCACAGATGCTACTGTTCATCCGAGAACAGTAATTTTGGCGAGAAGGCTAGCGCTGGCGAGAGGAGGCATGGGAGGTGAATCTAACTAGCAAAATGGGTTGCTAGGGACCCAAGGCACCCATAGGAATTGACAGCACGCCAAACGGAGACCGTTGACGGCACGGGCGGCTACAACGACATGGGTAGAAGAGAGGAATAAAACCCGGGCATAGGACATGGAGAAATAGGGTGAGCACGGGCTAGAACGCGGCTTGGCGAAGGTAGGAAAATTGTCGGCTTGGCCAGAAACCCACCGGAGACGGCGCAATCGACATTTGAACGACGTCGAGAAGGAAAAAGGAAAAACTTAATATCTTGGTGCTCGGTGAACGGAATCTAAAACCACTTGGAAGGTAACTACCTGGGATGGTTTGGCACGATGTGACGCGAACGGATTGGGGAAAACACCACCGGATAGATGGGGGACACGCGATGCCATTGACGGCCATGGCGAGGTTCGGAGGCGAAAATTTGTGGAGGCTTTTTGGGGAAAAGGGAGTGAGCACGGCGTAGAACGCGGCGAGGCAAGTTTAAGAAAAAATACGACAAGGGCTAAAACTTACCGGAGATGACGAATCGACGTCGGGAAGCGCTCTTGACCTAGATTGGGGAAAACTCGATTTCGGGAGATTGGCTGCACCAAAACCAAATTAACTTGGCAAGATGGTAGATGGCACATGATGGCACAATGTGACGCGAAAGAATTACGGAAAAACTCACCGGATTGCTCGAGACGCGACGAGCAAATCCGAGACCGAAGGGCCTCGATGCCGACGGCGTCCTGACCTTTGAGGGAACTTGCCACGGCTTGGGACAAACCACCCTAAGCTCTCCCCGCAAGGCTGAAAACCTAGAGCTATCGAAGTGTAACATCCTGATTTTCAGAGCCTTTTTGAAGCTTTTAAAATAAAATTCACCATTTGGATTTTTCTGGAATTAATTAAAGCTTAACTGGAATTTTCATTAATTAAAAAGATTTAATATGATTAAATTAAATATTAATATTTGTTAAAAATATTTTATTTGTGTTCCTTGTGTCACAAGGAATTTTTGTGTATTTTCTGGGATTTTTCGAAGTTTGTTTGAGCTCAATTTGAAATTTAAAAAAAAAGATAGAGGAGAGAGAATGAACAGTACCACGCGGTACTGTTCATCTCCAACCTCCAGATCGCTCGATCATCTCACTGTACATGTTTCCTTCCGACTTTCTCTCTCTTCATAACTTCCAATCCGGATCTTATCTCAATGTTTTCCCAAAAGGAAAGTTGTGCCAAATCACGCAAGGAATCCATCCCAACTGGTCCTCTTCCGTTTCGTTCATCCGTTTGCCTTTTATCTCCAATTTTCTGAAACGGACTCAAAACCGAAATCCACGAATTGTGGTCGGTTTCTACCTCTTCCAAACCTATAAATAGGACCCCTTGGCTCCCCTAAACCCATCCCAAGCCGTGGCAAGTCCCATCAAAGGTCGACGCGCGTCGGCATCGAGGCCCTTCGGTCTCAAATTTGCTAAATCACGTCTCGAGCTATTCGGTGAGTTTTTCCGTGATCCTTTCGCGTCACATTGTGCCATCATGTGCCATCTACCTTCTTGCCAAGTTAATTTGGTTTTGGTGCAGCCAATCTCCCGAATCGAGTTTTCCCAATCTAGGTCAAGAGCGCTTCCGACGTCGATTCGTCATCTCCGTAAGCTTTAGCCCTTGTCGTAATTTTTAAACTTTCCTCGCGCGTTCTACGCCGTGCTCACCTCCGTTTCCCGAAAAGCCTCCACAAATTTTCACCTCCGAACCTCGCCATGGCGCCAATGGCATCTCGTGTCCCCATCTACCCGGTGATGTTTTCACCAATCCGTTCGCGTCACTTTGTGCCAAACCATCCCAGGTAGCTACCCTCCAAATAGTTTTAGATTTCGTTCACCGAGTATTAAGATATTAAGTTTTCCTTTTTCCTTCCCGACGTCGTTCAAAGCGTCGTTTGCGACATCTTCAGTGGGTCTTTGGCCGAGCCAACAATTTTCCTAGCCGCCAAGCCACGTTCTAGCCCGTGCTCACCCTACTTCTCCATGTTCCATGCCCGGATTTTATTCCTCTCTCCTACCCATGTCGTTGTAGCGCGCGTCCATCAACGGTCTCCGTTGGCGTGCCGTCAATTCCTATGGGTGCCTTGGGTCCCTAGCAACCCATTTTCCTAGTTAGATTCACCTCTCATGCCTCCTCTCGCCAGCGCTAGCCTTCTCGCCAAAAGTACTGTTCTCGGATGAACAGTACTATCTGTGAATTTCCAGCATTTTCTCGCCCCAGCAAACTTTAGATCGCTCGTTCTCCTTCGTCCGAACTCCGATCAACCCGATTCTTTTTCCTAAATTCATCTAAAATTGAGCTCTATCTTTTGGTTCTGGTTTTGCAGTTTTTGGAGTTTATTTGAATTTTATTTGAATTTATTTTGTTTGTTTTATCGTTTCGCGCGTAGAACCCGACGTCGCCGAAGAGTTTGTCGAACCGCAGCAAGAGGGACCAACCAGTGCACAAGAAGGCAAGTCTCCTTTGATCATCTTGAACCCATGATTTTGAAATATTTTTAAATAATTTAAATTATGTGCATTGCTATTTACATTAAACCTTAGTTCAAATTTTAAGGTGTTAGCTAATCCAACTTTGTTATACCCTCCTTTGAGATTGAATGCCATGTACCATTGTAACCCTAGAAGTTTCCTTTGTCTCATTAATGAGATTATTATAACCACTTGTGAATAATAGTCTGGTAGTATAATGCTTAGTCATGCTATCTAATACATTGGAAATTCTTGAAAATGGGAAATTATGGTTTATAGAACCCTTGTGTTTATAAACTTAGTGGTAATTGGAGTTGCCACTGATCTTTTAAAATAAAATAAAATGTGAAAGTTGGTTTAGATTAGGTGGATGGTTGGTTTGGCTTGGTGCGTTCGCACGAGATCTTGTTAAGTGTATGTTCCACCCTAGTCAAGTAAGGACCGACGCTTGTGTTTGTCCGCATCGAGCACTCACCGTACAACCACAAGTCTATATGGGTACGACCTAGGTGACTAACTTATGATAGTCTAGTTTAGGTGCCACCAGTGGAAAGTGAGTGCCGAGGATGGGTGGTTATTCACTGATGAGGGACAGGATTTCTTGTACTCATATGGCGCAAGAGGGGCTTGGTTGGGCGGTTAGCCTACTGCGGTGAAACCTCGTGGTGGTATCTAGCTAGATTAGAGTAAGGTAAAAGCTTTGTGATATTTTATCTGGGTCTCATGCCAAAGGAAGCGTGTTGACTTTTAGGATAATTTATCTCTTGTGGGTAAAGTTGTACAACCTCTGCAGAGTGTAAAACTATTCGAATAGTCGTGCCCACGGTCAAGGGCGGGCAAGGAATGCATGCACATGGTAGATTTCTGGTTTTGTTTTAAAATCAAAAGTTTTGTATTCTGAGAGTGGAGGGAACTCTCGGAAGGGGTATCCTGGCAGTTGGAGCCAGAGAGGGTGGATGTAACCCGCAATATTAAACTTGTTCAAGTTGTTTAAGCTAGTGTTGGTAGATGGAATCTTCACTATAGAATTATTGATAGTTCTGTTAAAACATTTACTTTATTAAATGGATGCCTTCGAAAATAATTAGTAGTAATTGAGATTTCAAATATTGCTTTGTGCAAAAGAACCATATAGCCTTCCTTTGTCAAGCCTTGCATCTATTGCATTTTTCCCAAGACTTGCGGAGTACTTTATGTACTCACGCGTTGCACTCAAAAATAATTCTCAGAGGAATATGAAGCTCAAGAGGGAGACTACGACTACTTCGCGTGTGGATTCGATAAAGGCTTCCGGAGTTCTAGGTCGCGCTTCCCATCAATTGCCGTGGCGTATTGATGGGTCTTCGCCGATTTATTTTCGCTTCACTGTGTTTTGTGAGTGTGTGAGGTCTTAAAACCTCGGTTGTAATAATGAGACCTTTCGGTCAATACTCTCAATTATTGTAATAATACGATCTTTGGTGATGTACTTATTTACATTTAGCGTGTGCACTATCTTTGATGCGGGACTAGTGCGGTGATACACGAGGGTCCGGTTTGGAAATCACTGCCGGGACCCGGATTTCGAACCCGACCCTCGTGTATTACCGCACTAGTCCCGCATCAAAGCTAGTGCACACAAGCTAAATGTAATGGAAATCATCACCAACAACGATTTATTACAATAATTAGAGTATTGACAAAAGGTCTCATTATTACATTGGAGGTTTCAAGACCTCGCACAATCCAAACACAATGGAAGCAAAGAAAACTCAAAGCAGACCCATCAATATGCCACGAGCGATTGATCGGGAAGCGCGACCTAGTCCTCCGGGAAGAATCCGTCCACGACCACGCATTTAAAGCGAGAGTTGTAAACACCTTATTCATCGATTCATGAAGTATGCAGTGCATTGGTTAGACCAAAAGACATCACTCAGTATACTCATACAATCCATAACGGGTAGCAAATGCTGTCTTGGTATGTCTTCCGCCTTATCTTCAATTGGTGATAGCCCGATCGAAGATCAATCTTAGAGAAGACACATGACCCTTTCAACCGATCAAGCAGATCATCTATTCGGGTAAAGGGTACTTGTTCTTAATAGTCACATCATTTAGGATCGATAATCCACACACATACGAAGACTACCGTCCTTCTTCTTTACTAACGATCTTGGTGCTCCCCGGTGACGAGCTTGGTCTTACAAAACCTTTGCTTACTAACTCCTCAATCTGTTTCTTAACCTCTGCTAAGTCATTTGCGGACATGCGATAAAGGTCTCTTGAAATTGAAATGCTCTTCAGTGCAGATTTATAACAAATTCAATCTCTCTATCCGTGGCATTCTGGCAAATCTTGAGGAATACATCAGGTATTCACATGCTATAGGCACCTTCTCCAAGGTTATTCCTTTCAAACTATTTAACTTACCCTCCTTCTCGAGAATGTGAATTTGATGAAACCTTACTTGAATCCCTTCCGTGTTGGTAAGAGTAACAAAGACGGTCAAGACAATCTATCTTTCCTTTATACTTGGCTAACCAATCCATACCAAGTATTACATCTAAACCCTTGGAGTCTATTATAATAAGATTCGCTAGGAACTTAACTCCATTAATATCCACGATTATGTTAGGGCAAACCGTGTTAGTCCTCATTTCCTTCCAGAGATTGGACTAGCATGGGATTCTGTAATCTACGCACATCCCAATTATATTTTCCCACAACATCTCTTGACACAAAAGAATGCGAAGCTCCGTAATCAAACAACGCCGATGCAGCAATCGAGTTGACAAGAAACTTACCCAAAACTACGTCGGTTGCATCCTGGGCTGCTTCCGCGGTCACATGGTTGAGATGTCCCCTGCTCATTGCCTGCGGAGTCTTTGGAGTTTGAGGAGTCCCACGGCCTTGTCCTGTGGTTGGAGCTCGTGTTGGAGTGGTCCCCAAATTGAAACGAACTGGGGTCACAGCTGAACGCTTCTGGGGGCAGTTACTGGCATAGTGCCCCATATTCTTGCAGTTGAAACACTGCACTCCTGCCGCTTGAAGTTCGGTTCTCTGTGGTTGGCCACCACCGCTCTGTCCGGGAACTTGGTTATTTGGGCGAGGTCCAGTGAATGGAGTCCGTGGCGCACTTGGTTCGGGGTTTCGTGGAACCGAGGTGGGAGGCGAAATCGAGAATCGCCGCGCTCGCCTTGTGCTTGAAACTTCCTCTTAGGCTCTCATATAGCCGACACGAGCATCTTCTTGGACAAAGGCCTTGTTCACCATTTGTTGGAAAGTTGAATAATCATTGGACACTAGCTGCACCTTGAGATTAGGGTCAAGTCCTCGCATGAACCTCCGGATCTTGGTTGCCTCGATGTGATCTCTTGAGATACATACCATGCATTGGGTGAACTTGTTCAGTACTCAAACACTAAGGTTCCTTGCTGCAGCTTGGTAGAACTCTCTTTTCTTCATATCCATGATTCCGTAGGAATATGCGCGATCGCGAAAAGCCTCAACAAACTCATTCCACGTGATAGCTTGTGCATTTCGATGAGCGGAGCGGTAATTTTCCCACCAATTAGCAAAGCGATTCCCTTGAGTTGGTGGGCAACATATAACACTTTTTCATTGTCATTGCACCGAGCTAGAACCAACTTCCTCTCCACATCCTTAATCCAATCATCCGCCTCCATGGGGTCTACGGACCCAAAGAAAAGTAGGAGGCCTTGTCCTCATAAACTCTCCCATCTTAGACCGAGGAGCTTGGTTGGATGCCCGAGGTGTTTGTTGCACTTGATTTTGAGCTAAGGCTTGAAGAAGTTGCAGTTGCATGGCCATCATTTGCTCCAAGTCGGGGCTTGAGAAGGGGTGGTGGAATGTTGTTCTCTGGTGAGCATTGGCCTCACGGTTGTTGTCGGGGTTGCTCCTTGTGTTCACCATCCAAGGGGTTCCAGTTAGCGAAGGTAAGAGGAAATAGCAAAGATAAGAGATCTGGGAGACTAAACCACATCCCAAACCAACACTTTTAAAATCACGCAAATAACTCAAAGAACGAGTCTTTATTAAAATCAAACTAGGCTTAGGAATGGCCGTACCACAAGTGCACTTAGGCTTGATACAGTCCATCTAGCACATCAAACATAAATACGCGTTCGATAACGTGGACATTTATTTGGGTACTACCGACTCTAAAGACTACTAATCCTCAGAAAGATCGTTCTTCGTGGTCCTCCTCTGGTTCCTCTTGAGTTCTTCTTGAGTTCTTCCTCGAGTTCTTCTTGCTCCTTTACATGATGCCGCGAACAATCACAAGTGGTGGCACGGGATGGTTACGATCGAGGCGATCGAACGCGAGCGAAGGAGAAGGCTTGCGCTTCTTGAGCGTAATGACGGGTGGCGATCGGGCGTCGCACCTTCTGCGTCCGTCATCCCGACGCGGAGTCCCGAGGTCGAGCCGGTGCCGGGTTGTTGGGAGCGGTGATGCACCGTGAAGACGGCGTGTAGTCGTGGTGGGTGAAGACGGCGTGTAGTTAGCTGCGGCCACAGACGCCCCACTCAAACTCACCGCTGGCTCGAGAAGCCGTGCGCGCGGTGTGTCCGAATCTTTGGTAGCCGAAGTGAGAAGCATCCGGAGTTGTCCAATCTCCTCCCGAGCTCTAGCGTAAGTGATGTCCATTGCCCGGGTGAGCTGCACTGATGTGACGATCGAGGATCGTCGGTGATATATCAAAGGATCTGGATACCTCTCGTCCCGGCGAGGTTGATGAAGAAGCAAAAGGGGCGATGTACAGCATCCTTGTGCGAGATGGCACACTCGTCAATGGCGCGGCGTGCGTCTGGGACACAGCGTCGAAACAATGGGATCGAGGATGGGTGATGGGGTATGTGTGGGAGTTGAATTCCCTTCCCATGCATACAGAATACTTCCATCGCCCAGAGTCTCGATCCAGAATCCGCGTCTTCCGTCCCCGAAAATGGGCGGTTGACGGTACTCAGACATCTTGCATCAATCGCCGGAGAAGGCTAGCGAATGCTCCAAAGATCCTCTCCATGTGAATAGTAGTCCCACGGGCGGCGGAGGATGAACCGACCATCTACAAAGTTGAATAAAAGAGAAGTTTAGTAAAAGTTTTGATAAAATAGAGTTGGAGACCGAACGAGATCCTAAGTAAGAAGAGAGTAGAAGCAAAGAGACTTATATATTTTAATATACTCTTTTTATAAATATAAGTCCTTATGGTTTGCCATTCCTAAACTAAGTCACGTCCCCATATCAAATAGGCTCGATACCATCTCTGCCGGGACCCGGATTTCGAACCGGACCCTCGTGTATTACCGCACTAGTCCCGGATCAAAGCTAGTGCACACAGATTAAAAGAATGGAAAACATCACCAACAACGATTTATTACAATAATTAGAGTATCGACCAAAAGGTCTCATTATTACATTGGAGGTTTCAAGACCTCACACAATCCAAACACAATGGAAGCAAAGAAAACTCAAAATGACCCATCAATATGCCACAGGCGATTGGTGGGAAGCGCGACCTAGTCCTCGGGAAGAATCCGTCCACGACCCATGCATTAAAGCAAAGAGTTGTAATCACCTTCTTGAGCTTCATGATCTTCTGAGATTTATTTTAAGTGTAGCATGTGAGTACATAAAGTACTCCGCAAGTCTTGGGAAAATGCATAGATGCAAGGCTTGACAAAGTAAGGCTATATGGTTCTTTTGCACAAAGCAACATTTTAAAATTCAATTACTACTAAATATTTTAGAAGGCAATATTTTAACCAAATAATTGTTCTAACAAAACTATCATTAATTCTATAGTGAAGGTTCCAACTACCAAAGACTAGCTTAAACAACTTGAACAAGTTTAATCTGCGGGTTACATCCACACTCTCTGGCTCCATCCGCCAGGATACCCTTCCGAGAGTTCCTCCACTCTCGGAGTACAAAACTTTGATTTTAAAACCAAACCATAAATCTACCATGTGCATGCATTCCTTGCAGGCCCTTGACCGTGGGCACGGCTATTCGAATAGTTTTACACTCTGCAGAGGTTGTACAACTTTACCCACAAGAGATAAATTATCCTAAAAGTCAACACGCTTCCTTTGGCATGAGACCCAGATAAAATATCACAAAGCCTTTACCTTACTCTAATCTAGCTAGATACCACCCACGAGGTTTCACCGCAGTAGGCTAACCGCCGAACCAAGCCCCTCTTGCGCCATATGAGTACAGTAAATCCCTGTCCCTCACTGTGGATAACCAGTCCATCCTTGGCACCCACTTTCCACTGGTGGCACCTAAACTAGACTATCATAAGTTAGTCGGCTAGGTCGTACCCATATAGACTTGTGGTTGTACGGTAGTGCTCACCGGACAAACACAAGTGTCGGTCCTTAATTGACTAGGTGGAACATACACTTAACAAGATCTCGTGCTAACTCGCACCAAGCCAAATCAACCATCCACCCTAATCTAAATCAACTTTGACATTTTATTTTATTTTAAAAGATCGTGGCAACTCCAATTACCACTTCATTTATAAACACAAGGGTATTTCCATAAATCATAATTTCCCATTTTCATAATGTCAAAGGTATTTAATTAGCATGACTAAGCATTACACTACCATTCTAATATTCACAAAGATTAATATTAATCTCATTATTGAGACAAAGGAAGTTCTAGGGTGACAAAGGTACATGGCAATCAATGTCAAATGAGGGCATAACAAAGTTGGAATAACTAATTCCTAAAGATTTGAACTAGTGGTTTTATGTAAATAGCAATGCACATAATTTAAAATATTTAAAAAACATTTCAAAATCATGGGTTCAAGATGATCAAAGGAGACTTGCCTTCTTGCAGGGCTCTGGGTCTTCTTGTTGAGGAGTGAGGAGGTCTTCTTCAACGTTGGATTCTACGCACGAGGGAAAAGCAACAAAACAAATAAATTCAAATAAAAATTCAAACAAACTCAAAAATTCAAATAGAGGCCATGGTTGGATAGATCAGGATTTTAGATGAATTTAGAAATTTGAATGGCTGAATTTGGAGTTAAAATGAGAAAGTTATGCTTGTTTGAAGTTTTCAGTTTGAATAAATCCAGAAATTAAGAAATTTCGAGGTGGGGCCCATCTGGGAATATTCAAATTTAATCTTTTATTTTAATTCCGAGAATCTGACAGGTGGGACCCACTGAACAGAGACCCTCTGCGGTCGCCGACATGTGGGACCCTCATCGCTGACCTCATCTGCTTTGGTCATCGACGGTGGGACCCATCGATCTGGACCCACTTGTCGACGACGCAAACGGGTGGGGCCCGATGACGATGGCCCGCACAGACGGCCGCCCGACGGGTGGGACCCACTTGTCGTGCGGAAAATAAACGAAACTCAACCCAGCCGCGCGAGCCGAGGCTCGAACGCAGCGCCGGGAGTTGAGAGCGCTACCGTTAACTGGGGAAGGGGAGGCTTTGCCTACCCATATGGGGTAGCAAATCCCTTTGAGGGGTACCTTGGGTGGCCCGGCGGCGATGGTCTGAGGCGACGGCGCGCGCGCAGGGAAGGCCGGACGTGCTCGGGTGCTGCGTAGATTGTAATCTACGTGCGAAGGGGTTCGGTTGGAGTAGTTGGCGGTCCGGGATGAACGAGACGGCCGGCGGTGGGAGGAGCAGCAGAGGTAGCTCGGGTGCTCGGGCGGCGGCGCCCGGCGACGGAAGAGGTGGCCGAGGTGCCAGAGATTCCCGATGCTCGGAGAAGCCGAGGTGGCGCTACGGCCCGGGAGGTCCGAGGCGCGGGAGAGCTCGTCGGAGTTGGGCGGGCTCGCGGAAAGAGAAGCTCGGCCGCAGGCGTCTCGTGGCTCCGAGAGAGATGGAGGTCTTTGGACGGTGGTGCGGGAGAGGCGAGGTCGAGGGGCTACTTATAGGGCTCGGGAGGGTGAGGCGCGGGAATTCCTCGCCGAAGTCGCGCCGGGTTCGGTTTGAATTGGGGATGAGCCGTCGGAGTCGACGCGAGCTCCGGTTTTAGGGGATAAGGAGCGTATCTCCCGGAATTCAAATCGAACGAATCGAAGATTGAGGCGAGTTCGGGTAGGATTCGGTCGCCGGTTTCTTCGGAGAGAGAGAAAGGAGGAGGAGTCCGCGTCCGCGTGAGACGACGGAATCGACCAGCGGGGCCCGCGATCGGCCGAGGCGGGGTGCGTGGTGCGGATGGCGCCACATAACCCGAAGGGAAATCGGGCGATCGAGCCGCCTAAGTGAAAGGGACGGTGGATTGAGGCGCGCGGGACGCAGCTCATCCGGCCGCCCACGCACAAAGCGAGGAGGAGGGAAGGGGGCCGGCCGACGGCCGCCCGCAAGACAGCGAGGAGAGAAGTGCGGCTGGATGGGCCGAGCGGCGACGTGGGCGGTATTCCACCCATCCACGTGGCGGCCGGAGGAGAGAGTTGGAATTTTTATTTTTAGAAATTGATTTAGATTTTCAGAAAAGGCTAGAAAATTGTTTAGGCCTCGTAAAAATGAAAATACCTCCAAAATTCCAGAAAAATTCACAGAAGCTTCTGGGGACATTTTGGACTGAATAAAATTATTCCCAACTATTGTTGATATTTAATTTTCATAGTTTGAATTACCTTTTTACTTTTTAAAATAGGTTTTAAATTCCAGAAAATTCAGGAAATCCAATAAAAGCCAAATAAGCTCCAATTACTTTAAAATAATTAACTTGAATTTAAATTTTCCAAAAAGCAAATTTTTGGGATGTGACAATAAGTATGCAGGAACTAGCTAGAGAGTTATGAACACAAATCCAACACCGGGAACTAGTGAGCTATTACCAGGAACCACGAATCTAATACTAGAAGAAGGTACACATACCTTTCAGCTATGAATCGAACAGCTCATTGCCGCAGGCGCCTCTGCGCGGCACACACCGATCGACGCCAACGCCGCCGCGCCGACCGAAAGCTCCGCCGCCTCGCAAAAAGGGCGCCACAGCCACCACACTGCATCGGGCGGGCTCCTCGCCTGGCGCCCGACGGGAATCTTCCTCCTCGCCGCGCCGACCCGAAAGCTCCACCGCCCGCCGCAAAGGGCGCCAGCCACCACACTGCATCGGCGGGCTCCTCGCCGCAGCGCCGACGGGAATCCTCCTCCTCCACGCCGACCGGAAAGCTCCGCCGCCTCGCAAAAGAGCGCCACAGCCACCACACTGCATCGGGCGGGCTCCTCGCCGCAGGCGCCGACGGAATCCTCCTCCTCGCCGCGCTCTCCGCAAGTCAAGGAGCGGACAGAGATCCACGTTTACTAGATGGGGATTCCAATTTGAGTCAACGTGGAGGGAGCCGAGGAGCATACGGTACTACAATATTTACAATGAGACACCAACGCAAGTGATCATGTAGCGCAATGGTAAAGCCGTTCTTTGCTCTCTACAGTCCCGGTTCGATCCCGACCTTGAACGTTTTTGCAAAATATTAGTCGCGGACCCATCGTTACAGTGGTCGCCACGCAGTCGCCCGATCCCATAATACACGTGGCAGATCGCTGCGGACAGTACACGTGGCATGATGGGCCCGGGCCCCACAGTAATACAAGACATGGACAAGGGGTGCCCGGAGACTTATGACGAAAGTATGTTCGTCAGCTATCTTATAATGGTTTAATGACGAAGTCGTGTTCGTTACAGTTCGAAAACAGAGCGTCAGAAATGAGTAATGCGAGCCGCGCGTGTCATCTGTGACGATAGCTGTGTTGTTCAATGACGCGTTTTTGAGTTTCGTCATAAATAGTTGGTGTCCGAGGTCCGTCACCAATGCTCCATGACGAAACACAAAATTTCGTCATAGTTAGGCACTGTTCAGTGACGCGATTTTTATTCGTCACGAGATATTCGTCATAGATGTGCACATTTCTACTAGTGTTGGTGTGGTCGCATAAGGCTTGAGATCTAGCGCATGACAAAATTTTTGGTTGGAAATGATCATAAGTTTCAAAAGAAAAACATGTCAATTGTGCTAAATTTGCTTAGTTACACAAAAAGACTAAAGTACTTGAACAAATGATTCATTCTTGAACTTGTAGCACTCTAAATTGACTCAATACTAGCTTCTTGGTTTCACTTAGATTATTGACATGGCTTGCATCATCTCTCAATACCTTTAGCTAGACTATACTCTTGCATGACTTGACATGCTACCAATTCGACTAATTCTCATATTGTGACTTATTTGGCTTAGCTTGATTATACATATCTTGTCATGATCTTGATAGCATTCATATGTGTTATGGCTTGGTGTAATACTCAATGGTCATTTTGGATAATCTTCATGGCTCTAATTGCTTAGATTGAATAAATTTCAGCATTCCATCCAACATCATGATTTATTCTCTCCTTTGCATCTTGATGATTCTATTGCCAAAGGGGGGAGAATATTGGAGAAAAAGCCATTTCAAGGGAAAAACTGGGAGCTTTTGAGGAAAACTTGCTCTTTCTGTTTTTGCTCCTTTGTCTACATGGTCTTGCATCTCTTTGCCTCTCTTTTAGACCATGTATGACTTTCCAAACAAACTCAACTTTATGTTTTTTCTGTGTTTGTCAATATACTCATCAAGGGGGAGATTGAGAGACCATGTGGAGGTGTCCCCATATTTGTGATGCGTAATTGACTCGTGTTCTGAAAGTTTGAGTTTGGTTTGGTTGGTTCGCGCCAGGTCGGTGCATGGCGTAGTCTAGTTCGGTTGGACTTGGTCGAACGCAGTCGGATGTATTTAGGACGCTTGTTCTTTTTCTCGATCGGTTGTTCGGGCTATTTGTGTTTGAGTATGGTTTACTAATGCTTATGTTGGTTATACTATTACGAGCGGTGCTATGTGACGGTTTGCTTGTCTGTGTGGCTGCAGGACTTTGGAGCTAGGTCATGGTGAGGTGTGGGATGATCGGGACTAAGCATAGGAGATGTTGAGGTTCAGACGGTCGGAGACGCCAAAGATGATCGAGGCTGCTGAGGTGGTTGCGAGTTGGGAGACGAGGAACCGGAGCTGGAGCTACCAGATGTGGACACGACTGGTAGAGGCGAGGTGGACCGGGACTAGGCTCAGGGAGGAGCTGAGGTTCATACGGTCAGGATGCGGGGTGCGGTCGTGTGCAGCGAAGCGGATCGGGACTAGACTCAGAGAGGAGTCGAGGTTCAGACGGTCAGGGTGCCGGTTGCAGGAAGCTTCCGGGAAGGTGCTTGAGGGGCAATTTGGAGAATTTACTCAAGATTAAGAGGAGTGGCTGGTTCCCTCCATTTTCATGTTGAGTGCTTTGACTCTTGCCTCATGTGTGTGTGAGTCAAGTGGTGGAAGATGGCCTGCATTTCTTGTTTTGCTATTTGAGGAAGTTAGGTCCTTCTATTTAGTGAGAGGGAGATGACAAGGTTGTGCAACTATTCTGGAGAGCAAGCAGCAGGAGTGTGTTGGGTTCCTACGAGTGCTTTGTGTGTTATGTAGTGAGCTCTCAGGGTGTGAGGGTTCTTGCTTTATTCCTGTGTGAATTGCGTATGGGTTAGTAGTGAGATGGCTGTGAGTTAAAACTCATGTAATCATTCCTCTCTTGTAAGCATTCATGGTAATGAATCAATTTAAGAACCCTAGTGCTTGAGCTATCTGGTTTCATGAATTTCTTTGTGCTTCCATTTCTCTTTGAAGCTCTCTGTTCTTCTCAGTGTTGAAGAAGTTTGGGTTGAATCTTTTGTTTAAAGAGATGAATCTTTGTTGCTCTATGTGGGAATCAGCTTCAAGGCCTCTTAGCCAACCCATTCCCAAGAGCAAAAGGATAAATCAAGGATTTATGTCATTGCTCTGACCTGCGCTTCACTTCCTCTGTTCCCAAAAATTAGGGTTTAAAGGCAGGGCATGTTTGAGGCTTTTGTTTTCCCTTCAAAAGGATGTGTTCAAATGTGAGCTTTCAAGTCCTGAGGTCATGGCTTAACTGAAATCAAAAGTTCATGGAGAAAAGATTCAATAATCACAAGAAATTTGATTTTTCCTCATCTTGCTGTCTGTTTTCAGCAAAATCAGGATTTTCATTTGGGATTGGGTCTTTGTCTGAAATTTCTTCTCCCTAAGGTCTCTATCCCTTTTTAGTTTGTAGTCCTAATGTTTTGTCTTGAGAAGAGCATCCCATTTTTGTGAATTTTTTGGTTTTCGGTTGTCATCAATAGTTACTGTGCAGTCTTGATTTTTTAGTTGTTGTCTCTGTTTTTAGTCTGCGAGCATTCCCTTGCTGGTCAGTTTTCAGAGCTTCAAGCATTGCAATAAAATGATCTTTCTCTGATAGTTTTGCTTGCCAACTGCCTTCTTAGTTTTCGGCTGAACATTTCTCATGATCTAAATTGTCTTCTCTGCATTTTCGGCTCTGCAGCATCCTCAGTTTTGTTGGTCGGTTTTCGTCAGTCTTCAAGCCCTCAAGTCTTAGGTCTTTTGCTTTCGGTCTGTCTAGATTTTAGACAGCAGTCTGCTGCACCTGTTTTCAGATAATCTGCTCTCAAGTCTTGCTGTTTTCAGACAGCAGTCTGCTGCACCTGTTTTTAAATAATCTGCTCTCAAGTCTTGCTGTTTTGGACAGCAAGATATGTTCAGTTTTGCTGCTGAAAAATTGTAGTTGGTACTGGCTGTTTTGGACAGCAAGCTATATTCAGTTTTACTGCTGCAGAAAATCTGTAGTTGATCTCGGTTGCTGAATTTTCAGAGTTCCATCACTTGCAGCCAAATGCTGTTTTCAGAGTTGCAGTTTCTCTGACATGTAAAACATAGTTTTCAGTTGTTCTTATCCCTGTTTTGATTTCTGCAGTATTTTTCTTCTATCAGTGTTTGGCCAAAATAATCTTGCAGTTTTCAGTCTGTTTTCTTTGCCTTGTGAGTGAAGTCCATCTTCTATCTATTCTTCAGAGTAGTTCATGTTGGTTTGGTTTACCTCTTCCATGAGTATCCTTGGTCAATCAACAAAATTGTTTTCGGCTTCCAATGAGCGAATTTCTTTTGTCTTCATAGCTCCATAGCTATCGTCCGAGAAGAAGATAATGTGGATACTTGGGGGCGATTTTTGAAGGCACCATTCACCCCCCCTCTGTTGCCATCTCCGATCCTATAGGTATGAATTGACAAATAGAAACAAAAAAATCACCATGGTTTGGTGGCCATTGTTGACGTGTTCTTGAGAATTCCATCGAGGAATTGCTCTTGGTGTGTTGAATCCATTTGTGGTGTTGGATTCTACTCGCTGAAACATCGGTTTCTCTACTCTTTGTTCACATGCTATGGTGTGCGTGGGAGAAGGCTTATCTTGGAGGTGTATGTTGTTCTTGGGTTTGCAAGAACCTTAGAACAAGGAGGGCATCCAACAAGATGTATCATGAAAGATCAGGGCCAAAGCAACGTGGTTTAGCTAGCTTGCTAGGTGGATCCATATCAAGAAGTTCTATGGAATCTTTCAATCAGCATGTTGATGGACCTACTAGTATCCACAACACTGCAATGCTAGATTTTGAAGATTTTCAAAATCAAAGAGCATGTGTAGATCATAAATTAAATACTTATAGCAAGGAGTCCGAAATTGCATACAAGATTCATTTGACTGCTTCTTTATATTGTGCAAGATATCTCATTCAGCAAGGTGAAGATTTTCGTGGACACAACGAATCATCTACTTCCATGAACAAGTGCAATTTTAGAGAGTTGGTGGATTGGTACATTGATAAAAAAACAGATGTGAAGGAGGCTTTTGAATTTGAGGGTGGTGACAATTGTTTGATGCTTTGTCCTGATATACAAAAGGAACTCGCGAAATGTTTTTTAGTCGTATTATTTATGATTTGTGTATTGTGATTTTGTTTTAACTTTATAAAATTCATACTATGTAGGTTTGTAAATAAAGAAGGAAAGATCATGGAAAGGTTTATTGGTATTAAGCATATCATTTTGTGTGCATCTATTGCACTGAAGGAAGCTTTGGTTTGTGTGCTTGCTAAGATTGATCTACCTATTTCTAGGCTATGCGGACAGGGTTATGATGGAGTTTCAAATATGAGAGGGGAATGTAATGACTTGTAGAGATTAATACGATATGAGAATCCGTATGTTTTCTATGTTTATTGTTTCGCCCACCAATTGCAATTAGTGGTTGTTACTATCGTAAGTTGTAATGGTGCTATTGTTGGTTTCTTCAACTTGTTCCTTTGATAGTGACCACTGAGAGTGCATCCTGCAAAAAAAAGGATGCTTTGATGGAAAAGTATCAGGAAATCTTATTGGAGAAATTGGAGAATGGTGTGCTTTCAATAGGAAAGAATTGAATTAGGCAATTGGCCTAACTAACCTGAAGATACTAGATGGGACTCACATTTTAAAATATTACTTTGTACATACTATATGCTCACAATTTTCTTGGTGCCCATTATTTTCAAAGAGTAATGCCGAACTTTTGAAACATTCTGGTCTTGTACATATATTTTCATATCTTCTCAACTGACCTGTAGCTAGCTCTATATCTTCCCAGTATCATTGACTCTTATATCCTCTTTTGCATCTAGCTCTGCAAAGAAAGGTTTGCAGCCGAAGAAAATAGGACATCTGTGTACCATAACAAACTCCGTTTGTTTTTCCAGCGGAAATTGGTTGATTAGTCAGGTACTCAAGTGAATGGTTCCCATTCTCGGATTGTTGCTGTTGTGGTGGCACATGAGTTCTTCTGTCTGAGATCCTGCTGCTTGCATAGTGCTGACCTATGCACTGATACACCATGCATGCATATAATATTGGCGCTCATTATTTTTAGAGAGTTGCGTCGAACTTTTGAAACATTTTGGTCTCGTACATATATTTTCAGATCTTCTCAAACTGACACTGTATCCCGCTCTATATCCTTGCTTGCAACTGCTGTGCATCGGCGATATCATTTATGGATAAAGATATTGTACTATTATTTTTAAATGTTTGAGGGCAGTGTAGCCTTCTATATGGTGCTATGTCATAGTTCGAAAGCTAAACCGACGGGATGACCGGGTCGATCACCGATAGCATTTAATAATACGTATTATCTTTTTTAGCGACTCTCTTGTAACGCACAGGTAACTTACTAGTTTCGGAGAAAAAAAAGGTCCTGCTACACAGGGTGCGGCGTTACCGTGATCCAAAATTGGGGGGAAAGCAAAAACGCTAGGGAACATGGATATTTGGGCCTTGATCTGTGGTATATGATTGTACTGTCTAGCAGCCCACTCCGCTTCTGTCAGCCCAACTGACCGGCTCGGTCGCTCGGCGGAATCCACCGCCCGCTACTGGGTGTCTCGCTCGCGGCGCGTCTGTGTGTGCAGGACTCAAAAGCCCTCCAACCCACCACCACCCACTCGCGCGGAAGACGGCGGCGGGGCTGTACGAGCAGTGGCCCACGGCCGGCGGCGCGGCACGGGGGCTGCGTTTCTCACTAGGCGGCTCGGGGTTCCTGCCAGGCGAGTTCGCGGCACAGGGGGGCGACGGGCGGCAAGCTGGTCGGTCGGTCGGTCGGTCGGCAGCCCTCCCTGTCCCAGCGGCCGGAGTTGTGAGTGACGAGGAGGTCGGATCCATTCTACCTTTCCCTCTGATTTACGATCCACGGGCACTCTTCGTTTTTCGAAAAGATCGTGTTAGTGAAATTTCAGGCGGGAGGGATCCTCTTGCCCCGTTGATCTCTCAAGAAATCGTTATGATTGAGATCTTGCGATTTGTTAGTGTGGATTGTGCAGCTGTGAATGACTCATGTAGTTTTGAACTTAGACATTGGTCCTATGTGTGCACCCCGACCACCAAAATCTTAGATCCGCCGGGGTGCATTGATCCGCCCATGTTCAGATACGGATGTCTTTTACCTGAAAGTAGGACTACTAATAGCAGCTTAATATGTCGGCTTCAACCCAGGATAGAGATCACGAAGTAGCTAGCTAATGGACTTATTAATTAGGTTATCAATACTCTTCCTTTGTTTAATTTGTGCAGCCTAGATTGGAAGGATCCAAACATGCAAAGGGACAACGGCTATGGTGATGGATCGGCGGGCACTGCCAGCCCGACCCATGGTGGCCGTGTGAGGCACCGGAAGCGCTCCAGCGAGGTAAGTCTTTTTTCACCTATGGAGGTCTCAGATTCTTGGTGGCCTCTTTTTCCTGGATGCAGGAGTGGCGGACTTATGTTTTATTCTTTATACATTATCGGTTTCCAGGTTCCTGCTGATGTGAACAAAGCCAATGGTTCTAATTTGCTTGTGAATGACCGGAACAAGTACAAGTTGATGCTTGTCCGCACGTATTCCTCGCTATGGATGATGGCTGGATTTGTGTTTTTGATATACATGGGCCATCTTTACATATGGGCTATGGTTGTCGTCATCCAAATCTTCATGGCAAGGGAGCTATTTAATCTGCTTAGGAAGGTCAACGAGGACAGGCAGCTTCCAGGGTTTAGGCTGTTGAACTGGTAAGTTGCCAGTTATGCCTTTATGGTTGATACAGGGGCTGTTGAAGGTTTGCATTGCGTTTAAATTGTTCTTTATATTATTTTGGTATTACAGGCATTTTTTCTTTACTGCGATGCTGTTTGCGTATGGCCGTTTCCTTAGTCGGCAGCTTGTCAACACTGTCACTTCAGATAAGTTATTGTACAAGCTTGTGAGCGGGCTCATCAAGTACCAAATGTTTATTTGCTACTTTCTCTATATAGCAGGTAATTGCAACAGTTTTTCGTGTGCCCAAATGATATCAATGGCAACTACATAGATAAGGTTCAACATTTTTTTACTGGATGATAAGGTTCAACATCATGAGGGCTCTTACTTCATAAGCCTTAATTTTTGTCAGTGAGTTGTTTAGTTTAACAAAAGCGGTAAAGGTGCTTGTTTTACTTTCTTAGTGTGTTGAGAAGCTGTTCAGTACACAAAATGCAATAGCTTTCTCTGGGCCTGTTCTTTTCGGCTGCGGCTTATGGCTTTTGGCTGAAATTTTTAAATTTTGGTTGTTTACGGTACATATTACAGAGAGACAGATACTCACTTGCGATTTTGGCTGGTACAGATGTTGGGCTTTTAACGTGTAGATTGTTTAACTTGTAGATCCCGTCTTGAGAAAATACTCCGTTTGAAAGTTAGGTACTGTAGCAAAAGCCAAAAGCCACCAGCTTTTGACTTAAAGAACATACCCTCTATGTCATACCTTTTTAGGTTTGTTAAGCATTTAAGTTGCAATAGCTTAAATTTGGATGCGGGCACTTGTCCATTATTGATATAGAAAATGAGGCAAATGCACTAGTGATAAAATTTGAAAATCGTTTGCTTGTTGCCAATGTATCAGTGTGCTGACCACTCCTGTCATCTAGGTTTTGTATGGTTTATTCTGACGCTAAAGAAAAAGGCATACAAATACCAGTTCAGTCAATATGCATGGACTCACATGATCCTTCTGATGGTATTTGCACAGTCATCTTTCACTGTGGCCAATATATTTGAAGGAATATTCTGGTAAAATGTCTAACTTATAGCATGTTCTTATACTTTGATCCAATAAGATAATAAACTGGTGATGCTTTTCTTCAATGATGTAGACATATTTATCAGCTGGGAACCTGAAATATTCTTTACTACCATCTCTAGTTTGTGCTTGTTAGTGGTTTTGCTCATAAATTTATTTCATGCTATGAACTTCATGACACATGCAAAACATTAGCTACTTAGTTACTAGTTTAAATTTAAAGAATGTTCATGACAAGTTATAGTAAAATGATCATGATGATGTTTTAATTCTGTACTGATTCAAAACAATAGCGAAGAAAACATCCTTTTTTGGCTATTTAACTTTCAAGTCTATATATCTGTCAACAATCAGAGCAACTTTTATCAGAAAGAAATTCTGGATTATTTTCACCTATTTCTCTGCTTATTGATTTGTGTTGTACTCCATTTGTATTTATTTAGTTTTCGATAGCATGCAATGAATATGTGCTTGCAGAACTAGAAGACTGGTCTTTAGTCAGTTTTAAGCCTTGACACATCCAAATGATCAATATAAGGCTGCTATGACAAGGTGCTTTTGTAGGTTCCTCCTACCAGCTTCATTAATTGCTATCAATGATGTTGCTGCATATTTCTTTGGATTCTTCTTTGGGAAAACACCCTTAATTAAGCTCTCTCCAAAAAAAACTTGGGAAGGCTTTCTAGGTGCATCAGTGGCTACCATGCTTTCTGCATTTGTGGTTAGTACATGCTTAATTTGTTTCTTAAATTACTTGCGTTTGTGCATTTGATATTTCTTAAACTTGAGAGATAATTATAGACTGGGATGATAGAACATAGGGAAGAGACTAGATTAATTCATCTTCATTGCTTGATAATAATGGATATATAATGTCCCTTCTATACGGATAACTCGACTTAACCTCTAAGAAATAATCTCTCTCTAAAGAACCTTATTTCTAATAAATGGGATATATCTATAAGATAGGAAACTCATATAATAAGAAAATTAATTATTCTTATCTCTATCCTAATCTGACCCCGCCATGCGTGTCTGCTACAGTACCCGTGCGTTTGCTACAGTGCGTGGGTACTGTTCACGCGTATGAACAGTGTGCGCAACCAGTACTTTGACACGTGATAACTTCTCCCCTTTTGGTAACAGCTCGTCCTCAAGCTGTGGTGGTGGCCATGGCTTTAGCCTTAGAAGACACCAAGTTGACAAGATACTATGACATTTACTGGTAACTTTGAAGACTGTGGTCTCTATGTACAGGTGCAACAACATTGATGACATTTGCTATCGCTAGGGCAGACGCGGTGGCAACAACGGTAGCGTTGTAGTAGGTTTCCACGATGCGGTTGCCGTGATAGGTTTCAGCAAGGTCACTGTGGCCTTCGGCAACATCGTGACACAACATGGCACGGTCGCTGCGGGCGTCCGTAGTACAACAACAAATCGCGACAGCGACATCGAATGGTTGCTACGGCAGGCTTCAGTAGCAACATGGCTGCCGCGACAGGGTGTGGTACGGTTGCGGTAGGCGTCGGCAAAATCGCGGCTAGCATAGTATGTTCTGGCAGTGCCGTGGTAGTTGTGGGAACAATGCCTTTGATTCACGATTTTCTCCAAGGTGGTATGCATGTTGAGGAAGATGTACATCATCTTGTTGTCGATGTTGGCCATCTTGTTGGCTCTAATCTTTATCGTGGCCAATGACTCGGCAACAGGAACCATGGTAGCAGAAGTCGTGAGAAGGGATCGATCGCTCTGATACCAAATGCGATAAACCTTAATTCATCGGGGTAAACATCGCCGGGAGGAAGGCCAGACGACGTTAACTTGGTGGGATGAGAGATAAGTATAGACTAGGATGATAGAATTTGGGAAAGAGACTAGATTAATTCATCTTCATTACTTGATGATAACGGATACATATTGTTTCTTTTACAGGATAACTTGACTTGACCTCTAAGAAATAATTTATCTCTAAAGAAACCTATCTCTAATAGATTTAATATATTTATAAAATAAGAAATCCATATAATAAGGAAATTAACTATTCTTATATCTATCATAACTAATTTGACCCTACCCCACGCGTCTGCTACAGTACATGGGTACTGTTCACACGTGCGAACCGTGCGTGTGAACAATATTTTGGCACGTGACATCATCTACCTTGTGGTAACCATCCATTCTGCTGAAGGAATGTTTTTTTAATAAAAAAGGGTTTTGGTGGGGCTGGTTGAATAGGTGCACCAGGCTGCTACATTACTTTTAATATATACATCTCGCAAAATTATTTTACATTAATTATAACCGCATTTCACGTTGGAACAAAAAATTGTCTAGGCAAGATGATATTGAAGGCAAGTCTTGATCCTCATTGATGTACATAAACAAAAAATGTTGTATATGGGTTGGGAGCCGAGTAGATGGGTCAGAAATTTTGATGTGATTGGGGGACAAACTTGCCCCAATCAAGAACAATGCCTAATGACTTGAATTTGTTCCACAGCCCATCCTGCACCACGACATCTTATATTACAAGCATAGATCCTTTACAGTCATAGATAGTGTCTGTAGTCTATTATATTTCCATGGGTATAACAGGTACTTTACTATCATGTAAGGATCTGTCTATTAAACATTCGACTGTTTTTTCCTTCTAGAATAGTCAGTTTTTCAACCGGATAAGGATCCAACGTTTTAGATTCACCCCCAAATCCTATACAAGCTCCATCCCCAACCCCAACCTGATGCCTACACTCCCACCCAACCATAGCAGCCGCCTCCCCACCTCCCCCATGCCACCACCCGCCTCGCCGTCGTCACATTGGTGCTGCGAGGCCCACCGGCGACCACCTCCCGCCTCCTGTTCCTTCTCTCCCGCGGCCTTCTCCTTCCCCGCCACTCGCCTCCAACGCCCCGCCCCACCCTTCTTCTTGTCTCCGGCAACGGTAGCCGCCTCCTAATTGATTGTCGCTCTCATCGCCCCCGCTGCCAACTCCACCCACCGCCCTCCCCCATGCCCACCGCAAGCAACGCCACCGCTGCCCACCACTGTGCCTGTGCCGCCCTTGCTTCCCACTAAATCCGGGCAATGGTGAACCCAAACCCCTAACCCAAATATAACGAACCACCACAATTGAAGACGAAGAACCCGCTGGCCGAAGTTGGAGAAGACGGTGGGTGGTGCACGAATCTTGAAGCGGATCCGAGGGTTAGAAATTCGCCTGATTTTGCCCCAAAAAATATTCGAGGGTGGTATAGCACTTCCGTAAATGTAATGGAGCAAATTTCTTTTGGCACTTAAATTCCATTTGAGCTGCATCTTTGGTACTGTATTTTAGATCTGTCTGGCACCTAAGATAGCTAATTTCAACATATTCTAGTTCAACAGATTATAGTCAATTATATTTAACGGATTATAGTCAATTATATTTACCGCTGATGTCTCCGCAGCTAGCTAATTTCATGGGCCATTTCCAGTGGTTAACATGCCCAAGAAAGGTAAAGTTCCTGCTTTGTCATAGAGCAGCACTATTTTCAACAATGCTGTAACAGTGTTCCTAATGATTAATGTCTTGGTTCATCACTTTATCTATAGGATCTGTCAACTGGATGGCTTCATTGTGATCCTGGCCCCATGTTTACGCCAGAAAGTTACGCCTTACCAGGATGGATACCGCAATGGGTGAGCAATCAGTTTGAACCTAACTCATGATTCATGAATATTCCGTAGTTCACATTCCATGTCTTCTAGTCCTGTTCTGATTTGGTTTTTCTTTATCCTTTCTGTTTTTCAGTTTCCTTGGCGAGAAGTTGCAATTATGCCTGTTCAGTGGCATGCCTTAGGTCTTGGCTTGTTTGCTTCAATAATAGCACCATTTGGAGGGTTTTTTGCAAGTGGCTTTAAAAGGGCTTTCAAATTCAAGGTGCTTATCTGATTAGCAGTTATCATTTGGAAAAGATATTTCAATATTGAAATCTTATTCTGGATACACTTTTCAGGACTTTGGTGACAGCATTCCTGGCCATGGTGGATTTACTGATAGGATGGATTGCCAAGTAAGTAATTTGAACTTTATATATTTCTAAATATGAACAGTTTTGTTGCATTGAATTTTGGATGGATGAAATATCTCGATATACCTGCCAGTGTGTTTCTAGTGTATGCTCTGTGCTTTAATTCTGTGTCATAGTTAATTGATTTCTACTTGGATAAACAAAAATGTTCTTTTTTGTTGGTTATTCAGCTCACTTGCAGGTTCCAAACTTAAAAACAAGCTGTCTAATTGAGACTTGAGACCATAATCTTCATTTTGTTATATTGCAATTCTCAAAGGCTGACATGCCTTCTGTTATCCCTGGACGTTCTAACCATATACTGAGCGATGTTCATTGATATCTTGCAGATGGTTATGGCTGTCTTTGCCTACATCTATTACCAATCGTTTGTGATGGTACAGGACTTATCTGTTGAGATGATCCTGGAGCAGGTAATTTGGACTCAGCTTCCATTGCATTCTTTCACATCGAAATACATCCTGGCCGTTAACTCCTTGCCTGTAATGCAGATACTAAGGAATCTCACATTCGAGGAGCAGCATGCTCTATATGAGCAACTAGGCAAGTTACTGACAAGAGGATAATGATGCTACCGTAGGGACGTTCTGTACAAATCCACGGGATAGTGCGCAGTTTTTTTTAGGCCTTGTGTTAGATGTTCAGCATGTACAGCCCTAATACCCTAAAATCGAAACGAAGAATGATAATGCTTCTGCTCCAAATCGCTCTGTGATATTTTGATTATACTGCGCCATGCTCGTCTTTGTTTTCCTTCAGGTGTCATGTTTGTTGCTGCCTCGAAGCAGGCGAATTGACTAAACACAGATTCGCTGCCATTATATTTTCCTGCAGCCTTTTTTTTTTGTTAGAATGATGTTGTCTTCTGTTGTTGCTTTATGGATAAATTGAGGACTAATCTTTATACGGAAATGCTAAACAAATGTTGCATGATTTTGTTCTCTGTCTTTGCGAAATCAATCAAATTTTGACAACTGGGTCTGCTTGAGGATTGTACTTTGGCCGGCGGCTTCTTCACCGGGGAGGTCGAGCGCCCGACGTGCGCTGCTGCCGGCCAAGTCTGCTCGTCGCCGCCACCGCCAAACGCTACCTTCGCCGAGTGCCTCTCCGACAAACACGTGCTCCACTGCATGCCCTTTTCTTTTACTCATATTAAGGAGATGCGTCGAAGGGGCTGGAACCGTCGCCTCGGCGTTGGCCGTGGTGTAAGGAACGATGTGTAGACGATGATTGTGTGGGGGAAGCTTGGGGGAGGAGGAAGAGGAGCCTGTGGTGGAGCTCCAGTGGCCTCGTCGGCGCCAGTGAGGCGCTGCGTGGGCGGTGGCACGAGCAGGAATCGGGGAGGTGGCCACGGATTTGTTCGATTCCGGAAGATGGAGACGAGACCAGCTTTACATCTGGATAGGCATATACGGGCGGTTGGATCTGCATCCGACGGCCTAAAATTCAACTGAAAAATTTTGAAGATAGTGGGTGAATGATGTATAGACAGTTCCATCTTCATATGAGTAGAAAGGATGTTCTGGAATCTGCAGCATGCTCTGTGAATTTTGGGCATTTTTGTCCTGTGCAGCACAGCAATACCAGAAGTAACCTCCGGATGTATGCAATGCCATTTCTGACCCCCTCTCTGAGCTCGGGACTTCGGTTGGTTGACGTGTGCGCAGTCCCACGCCCCAGCACCGCAACACCCGAGTCATGTGGTCCGGGAGCGCATGATTACAGCAAAATCAGCAGTAGTCTTAAGGTTGTATGTGGTCAAAAGGGTTGTCGTGGTCGAATACGGCAGTGGTCGAGCAAGACAGTGGTCGAACAGGTAGTGGTCAAACATGGGTGTGGTCGAAAGAGACGGTGGTCGAACAGGTAGTAGTCGAACATGGGTATAGTCGAAAGCGGCAGTGATCAAAAGCGGTTGCGGTCGAAAGCGAAGGTGGTAAAAAGCGGTAGCGGTCGAAAGCCGAGGTGGCCGAGGGAGGCAGTGGTCGAAGGCGACTATGATCGAACAGTCGTGGTCAGAGCGCCCCAATTGTGCGTGACCGTGGTCGTGAGCCACAAGGAAAGGGTGGCGGCGGCGCTTTGGCTCTGGCGGTTGGGGAGTTCGGCGGTGCCCGTGCTTGGCGAAGTGGTCGACGGTGATCCCCCAAGTGTGGTGAAGCTCATACGGTTATCGGTGAAGCCGGAGGCAACCCCGAGTAGCAGTGATTGCTCACTGAAGTGGCGCCGAGTCTTGGGAATAGAGGAGCACGATGCGGGGATATCATACGCTCCTGAACCGCATGACTCAGGTGCTGTAGTGACGGGGCGTGGGACTACGCGTGTTGATCGGGCAGAGTCCCGTGCTTGAGGAGTGACTAGAAATAGCATTGCATACAACCAAGGACTACTGCTATTGCTGTGCTACACAGTGCCAAAAATACCCAAACATCTGTTCTGTTCTACTGAATTGGCTATTTTGGTATATCTGCATCATGTTTACGGAAACCAAACATACAACCTGATTTTGTTTCCATCCCGTTTGTCCACCCTAGTGGTGTTCACCAAACCAACCAAAGCACGAAAGCAAAGCCTACAAATCCATCATGCCAATGAGTCTTGCTTAATTTATCCAACGAAACAGTTAACTTACATAAATAAATTCGGTAAACGAAGATGGCAGGAAGGAGCAGCTGATTGATGAGCCACCGTGGGCCGTGGCGGAGAGGAGGCGGGGGCCGGCGTCGCGGCGAAGAGGAGAAGTGGGGGCGGCGTTGCGGCGGAGAGCCGGAGAGGAGCTGAGGAGGCAAGCGGCGATGTTGCTGCGGCCGGCGGACTTGGCGGAGGAGGCGGGGGCCGGGGCGGGGCTGCGGCGAGAGGAGGCGGGGCGCGCGCCGCGCGCGAGGGATGGTGCCAAGACGGAGAGGAGGCGGGGGCGCGGCAGAGCGGAGGCGGGGGGCGGCGATGCGGCGTCGCGGGGGAGAGGATGCGGTGGGGGGTTGGGGGCGGCGGATTCGCGGAGAGGCATCTGGAGACGTCGTGACTGGCGAGACCGCTGAGACGGGAGGGGATTAGCGTCTGGAGACTAGAGCTAGGGTTGCCCGGCCGCTGCCGCTCCGCAAGTCCGCATGCACAGCTCCGCTTCGCTCATTGGGCCGCTTCGCTCTCTGCTGGGCCGGCTAGTAATAGTCTCGGGCCGGTCGGGAATAGTCTCGGGCCGGCCTTAAAGACTCGGGCCTATCCATTATACAATATTTTTGTAGATATATATACTAAAATTTTCCATTACAATTTTTTCTGGGCCTCGGGCCGTTGCCCCACAGGCCCGAGGCCCATCTCCACCCCTGTACTCGAGCACAACATAAACTTCCCTTAGGGTGTGTTTGGTTTGTGGATGGATGTTGTATCATATATCCTGACTGAGTGGAATCGTATTTCAGAAAAAGAAGATGTTTGGTGAGGTTGCATGAGCGGATGCAAAAACCGAGATCTTTGTTTGGTTGCTCAGATGAGCGGATGCGATCTACCAAACTCGAGAGATCGACACGTGGGACCGCATAAGATACATCGCATCAACCCATCCAGATGGCGGTGAAGCTCATTTTGAGCGTATCCACCCATCCAGGATGAGGGCGTATTTTTGCATCTGCTCATGCAGGCTGCATCCACTCATACAGGCAACCAAACGGCCTCTTTCTCAGATTATACGGATCCACCCAGCCAGGACAAAAGAGATTCAGGCAACCAAACACACCCTTAGTGTATGGTTCCAGCATCCTAACTAAACTATCACCTACTCCCTATTCAGTGCTATAGGCCCTTCTTTATTCACAAATTCCTGCAGAACGCTCCCTCAGTTTCTAAATGCATATCAATTTAGCATCTTGCACATTAATCATTTCACAAGTGCAAAGAACCATAATTTCCATGCTTTAAGGGGACTAATCTCACTTAACTCCCATATGCAAACGCAGTTTCCCGTACACTATAAATACGCGTCCGACAATTCCACCCCTGCAACCAGCAACTAATGATATTTGTAATATAATTTTGGTTGGAAAAAAGTAAAAAATTCATTTCTCGATAGCATTACGAAGTGAAAAATTGTAAAATGTCACTTCAGAGTCATATAATGGCATGTATTCGATAACTACGTTTAAAAGCAGGGGCGGACACCCTCCCTTGCCCTTTGTCACCTCACGGCTGCACTCTGTGCTTTCCTTTTTTTTATTTTACTGGTTAAGGGTTGCAACCGGTTAACACAGCTATACTTAAATCTCAGTAACCGACGGATCGCAATCTCAAATTCTGCAAAGTCCACAGTACCACCACCTAGCATGTACTCCAGTTACTGTAATTTGAACCGTAACCTGTAGCCACATGACACCACATGAGTGCCAAATTTTTTTGTACGAATATTCAATTTTTTATTCAAAATTACAGAAATATACCCGCGACAATATTTTTTACAAAAATAGGCTCCAGTCGCCAATCGCCCAATGGCCAGGCGACACGCGGCCAATCCGTCGGCCGTTGGGCGAATAATTGCTGTTGCCCGAGCGTTGGGCGAGGGGGGGGGTTAAAACCCGTTCAAATTTCTAAATTCATCAAAAATTCCAATCTATCCAGTTCTATCTTTCTTTTTAATATTTGAATTTTCTTTGAATTTATTTAGATTTTATTTCAGTTTGGTGGTTTATTTTCACGTGTAGACTATGACGATTCGGAAGAGTTCTACTTCGACGATTCATATCAATCAGCAGAGCAAGGCAAGTTACACACCTTCCTCATGTTGATCCCAGTTTGTAAATAAAATTATATTATTTTAAATTATCTTACAAGCATATTTCTATTTAATATATTTCAATTCAGTTTTAAACTTAATTATTGCCTGCTTGTTAATTCCTCTATTACTATTGATTCCTAGATATCTTGTCACCCTAGAATAGAACTCTAGTTACTAGAGAATTTTGTATCAAATGTTTAGACCTACTTAGACATAATTTTTATTTTGAGATAACCTTTTCACATAAAATGATAAGCTTTTCAAATGTACTTTTGACTTCGGTAAGTCAAGAATAGCTATGAATTATTTTAAAACAAAATATAAAATCTAGTTTAGACTAAAGCAAATGGTTAGATGGTGAGCGCGTGGGCGCTTATGGCATGCATTGTTGTTCGGTGACCCAATGTTGATTGTTAGGTACAAAGGATATACGAGAAGTGCCTATGCCAATTAAGGACCGTCTGTGAGCTATTGCTACAAAGCCCTAACGTACTACCACAAGGCTGGTATTGGACAATTCTAGCTGACTAATTTGTGAATCCCGACCCGAGTCTCGTTGTAGGTTGAAAGTGAATGTGGCGTAGGCCATGTGATGTCTCACTCGGCTCAAGAGGGGATCTCGGTCTAGTGGATTCCTTACTAGGGTGAAATCTTAATGTTGGCTTGACTAGGTTGAAGGCTTTGCATTGTAAAGGCTTAGTCATGATCTCTTAGTCGCACACCTTCGGAAGTGTGTCAGATGGACATTATAAGTTGATCATGTCTTATGGGTAAAGTTGTACAAGCTCTGTAGAGTGTATAAACTATTCTAGATAGCCGTACCCATGATCATGGGCAAGCTGAGTAAAGTTTATCATGGATTAGATTTTATTTTTTAAAATGGTTTATGAAAAGCTTATGGATGGATGAAATCTATGTGAGATGTTTCGGAAAAGATGGTCCGGGTGGCATATCCATGGTTAGGTTAGTGTAGGGGATGGATCTACAAGAATGGTATTAATTTCATGTAAAATACTATTTTTACATACTGTATTAAATTTAGTATTTTCATACTTATTTACTGTATTTCTTATATGCTGTTTTACACTCAAATAACCCTATATGCCTTCCTTTGTTACCTTTGTCATTATATTGTATTCTCCTGTGTGACTTGCGGAGTACAAGTTTTTACTCACCCTTGCTATCTCATATCA
The DNA here is from genome assembly GCA_036346575.1 of Dendrocalamus sinicus. Taxonomy (NCBI): domain Eukaryota; kingdom Viridiplantae; phylum Streptophyta; class Magnoliopsida; order Poales; family Poaceae; genus Dendrocalamus; species Dendrocalamus sinicus. Next base: position 11,413,444 of record CM070669.1, on the reverse strand, counting down.
GTGGAGGACAGCTTCGACTATGGTGAAGATCTGGACGAGCAGACTGCGTCTTACTATTGTTTGTCTGTGGGCAGGCTCAGTGGGCTTCTTCCACTTCGGTGTTTTTCTTCCACTGCTATTATTTAAATTTGGCCTATGATTTATGGATGTAAACTTTTTGGCTATAAGGCCATACTCTTTTAATTAATAAAGTTTGTCATTGTGCTTGATATGTATCCCTGTTACCATTGTGTGCATAACTGATCTTGGACTAGTACGATTTACACAGAGAATCCATGAGTTGTTGCTTTGGGATCCAAAACTTTTACTTCCCGACACCTTTTTCCATCTTACCCACAAATTTGTTTTGAAATAGAACTATTTTGATGTTAAGTTCTCATGTCTGCCCATAACCGTGGGCACAACTGTTCAGATAGTTTTCGCTCTACAGAGGTTGTATACTTTACCTACAAGAGAAAATCAGCTCATTGCTCCACATAATTCCTTGGTCATGCAGATGAGTATATCATCACAGTAACCTTTCAAATTACCTCACCCTTTTGTCAACTCTCCCATATGTGCTTCTCCCACCCGCAGTGGATCCCATAAGTTGTGCGGGATATTCATCACAAGGACTAGCGTAGTTAGATTATAACTTTCCACAACAACTAGCTTAGCTTGCGAACTTCACCTTACATGGTGTCCCATTAAAGTTGGAATGCATCTAGCGACTTGCACTACTTCGCCCCCCCACCAGCAAGATGACTCTAAGGTCTGATAAATTTACTAGGCCAAGTTGTAATTTACAAACTTATGGTTGTACTATATTACAATGAGAGGTCATGATAAGATTCAGTCCCTAGGGTTATCTAGATGGTTCTGCCCCAAGCCACACATTCTTGTGCATCCACTACACTAACCCCCTTTTACCATCCACCTATATAAATAAGCATGTTGGGGATTTTGAAAACATAAAATAATTATACTACATCCTCCGGATAGCATAATTGTTAATTTTATATATTTTAATCTACAGAGGCAAATATAGTAAATAGTGATATTTCTAAAATCTACAGGAATTCTCCAATAATTTTCTAGTTATCACCAATTTTTAATTCTGGCATTTAATTAATTAATTCACCAATTTCCAACAATTGATCCAGCAGCCACATGACGCTGGACAATAGCACTAAAAATTTCATAACTTCTAATCCAATATCAAAAAATTATGTTCTTAGATTCACTGGAAACCTTGAGAAACTACCTACAATGTTCATGCTGATCAAATTTCTAGATTAGTTAACATTTTATTTTTAATCTGTTTTTTAATACTAACCGTTGAAACCCGACAGACAGAATGAATAGCAACATTGTAAAATTTGTAAGTACCAAACTATTCATTAGATTGATATGAATGAATATTCTACAGAAAGCTATGAATTCCTCTACAATTCTCTAGGAGATGAAATTCTCAAATTTCGAACCTAAGGGACCCAAAACTACAGAATACTATATATTGCCCAAAACCGATCTGACAACTAAACTGCTACCAAATAGAAAATTGCTAAGAACAAACTAAGGAGAAATTGATGATCACCCTTGGATACCATGATGAAGACCTATGGAATTCCCACGATACTACCTCTTCCTTCTTCCTCCTTCCTCTTCCCTTCTCCTTCTCTCAACTGATTGGGGAAGATGGCGCGAGGGAACGCAAGGAGAGGGGGAGGTGCAAGGGGGAATGGGGGGGGTGCTAGCTGCAGAAGAATGGGTAAGGGGTCGGCTAGGGTTAGGGGGAGGGAGGGGTGGCTAGCCAGGCCCCTCTTGTGCCTTGCTGCCATGAACCGAAGGTCCAAGGCCTAAAATTACCTTAAAATTTGAATTTCCACTTTTAAAATTGTAATATCCCGGAAATGATTCGAGAGATAGTCGATTAAATGGAGGGAGGGACCTTATAGGAAAGAATTAAGTAAAGATTTTTTAGAAGAGAATTTCTGAAAATTTCAGGCAACCTGAGCCTGGGCCTTGCCCCAGGGGAGGCCGGCCAAAAAGGGGGGCGCCCCATCCCCCCTCAACCCTAGCCGCCACCCCCTCTCTCCCTCCTCTCCCCCTTGCGCCGCCCCTCCCCCTGCCCCTTGCGCCTCCAGCAGCCCCTCTCCCTTCCCTCTCCTCCATTGAAGCCCCTTCTACCGGTGAGAAAGATTCCCCTTTTGCTGCCGGTCGAGCGGAGGAAGGAGATCAATCGCAGCGAGGCGTTTGGATCCGGAGGAAGAGCAGAGAAAGGAAAAAAGGGGAAAAGGAAAAGAGAAGGAGTTTAAGGGGTGTTCATCGAGATCTACAGCAGTTCGTCAAGGGTAATCCTCGTTGTTCCCCAATTAGATGCGTTTTTACTAGTTGTTGCAAGGTCGGTATTCTGGACTGCTAGTATAGATTTCATTGGACGGCTATTTTGGGGTAGTTTCGTGGGGATTCAGATCTTGACTTCTCCTAGAGAGTTGTATAGGACGTCTTTATGTTTCCATGAAGTGTTAGAATGTGTCGATCGGACCTTTGTAGCAGAAGTTATGATTTTTCTTGTAAGACTGTTCTGCAGATCGGGAGATTTCTGTTGGATTTTGGTAGATTGGATTGGGCGATTAGCAAACGGGAGAATCAGATGATCTTCATATTATGAAAGTTGTAGATAATTGTCTTAGCTTTCCAGGAAGGTCAATAAATCATGATTCGAACACTCGGGCTGGGAGTTATGGCATTTTTAGTGCTCTGTCCAAAGGACCCGACGTGAAATTGATGTTTTAGAAAATTGGATGGTGCGGGTAGAAGATGGCCGAATCAGGGAGGCTCACCAACTAGGTTTAGTTAAATAATTTAATTATATTTCTATAAAGTCTAAGAACACCCTATTCGGACTCATGTACCAATAGATACGAATTTTGGAAGTTGACTGTCCTCAGAGGGGGCGAGATGACCTGTAGGATTTGGGAATTGGAACCAAGTTAGACGAATTTACTAGTTCGTGATTGTTTTTATTTGGGCAAAGGTCCACTACTGTTATCTTAGCAAATATTATAATTATTATTCAGGTGGAGGACAGATCCCAGAGGCGGCACCTTCTGCACGTCCCCTGTTTTCTCGCGGTTAAGGCAAGTATAATGATGGTTTAAAATTGATAGTGTGGAACGTCGATGTTTGATCTATAATATGATTATATGTGTTCATGGTTGTGGTAAGGATGTATTGGTGCTGTTTATAGGTGATTGCAATTTACAGTGTTCATGAGTATTTCTGGTGCATTGATAATGTGCATGCAAGATTTATTTTATTGAGACAATCACGCATATGCATCATGTTGATCTATTGAAGTCTTGGTCACGAGATGGCTAAGCGCCGAGGTCCCCATCATGTTGATGACATGACGGGCTAAAGGTCCCCATACTTGTGGAGTATAGGCAATTGGTCCCTGTACCAGGTAGTACAGGTATGGGTGTGCATCGACGGATGCACACTTTGCATTACTGGTAAAATGCAAAAGAGAAAGAGATAAATAGATTTTTGATCATCTTGCATAGCATGATTTGTTTATATGATTGGTGGATGGATTTGTGAAGTGATGTTTATAAATGTATTTGTTACTATCTATTATATTTGCTGAGTCGTTGGAGGAGGATGAGATGGAAAAGGAATTGTGCACAGAGACAGAAGATCCTTCGGAGTTCATCACTCATCGAGCAAAAGATTTTGTGTCAAGCATGAAGGACATTGAAATCAGGTTTATACGTGCAGCAGAAGCAGGGAATGAGGTTTCCAGAATGCTTGAAACAAAGAAGATAAGACTTGACATGTGCTAAAATACCAGGTGATAATTATGAGGGGACTCATTATCTTGTCTTCTTTTTTCCTGGATTCTGCCAGCATTGTTGGGTGAAACTTTATCTGTTTTATTCGTCAAATATCCTAGAATATATTTTCTTAATAGTTCAAGTGTAGTTTTTAGATCAATTGTTCTAGCAAATAATAGCATGCAGGCTGAGAGTTGTCCATAGCTATTAGGAAACCTTTGCCCCGCCAGTATGACTGCCATTGGCATAATAAATCAGTGAATCACTGATACTGCATTACTTGGTTTTGTAGGCAAGTGAAAATGTCAGAAAGATTTACGACGAGAAGTGTAACCTTCTCAGGCGCCAATTTGCACGAGGTCTAAATGCACAGCTGATTGATAAGACTCGAGCTGTTGTAAAGGATCTGCATTCCAGGGTATCTGTTGCAATCCAGGCTGTTGATGCAATCTCAAAAAGAATTGAGAAGATTAGAGATGAAGAACTGCAGCCACAACTTGTTGAGCTGATTCAAGGGTATATACCTAATATAGCACATAGCAAATATTTTTGACACAGACTTGGTGTCTTGGTCTTGCATTTTTTTATCTAAACCGTTGAATGCAATGCCTTCATTGCTGCTTAGTACTTTCGTTTTAGTGTATGTTATACCATTTTTTGAAATGTCGATGTTACTCTAAATTTAATGGCAGTGTAATACTAAAACACAGAAGATTACAATTTACGGGTTCTTCTCGAAAGAACACTAGTTCTGATGAACAATCTCATTTCTACATTTGAACTTCAGCCTAGACTGATCAAAATCTATGTTTGGACTTGTTGATTTTACAACTAATCAAAATGCATGTTTGGACTTGTTGATTTTACAACACCGCGTGACACTTTTCTTGTCCATATTGACCTTGAACTGACTACCATACATGCCTCATGCAGGTTAATCAGAATGAGGAAAGCAATGCTGGAATGCCACCACAAACAATTCATCACAATCTCACTAGCGTACCATGTCAAATGTTCAACCTCGGTGCAGCAAGGCGAGCGCCATCGCCAGGCAGCAATGCACCTGCGGAATGGGATGGACTGCTTTTCATCTAGCTTCAAGATATGGGTCGCCGCTCACAGGTCATACGTTAATGCCCTCAACGCATGGCTCCGACCACTCCCACACCTTGAGGACCGCGTCGACCGCGTGCTGTCACCAGCTCTCCTCCTCCGATGCTGTCGTCGCCGCGCCGACGCGCTAGTGGGAGGAAGAGGACGAGTACCAGAATCAGGGGAAGCAACAGCACCGGTGACCATGGCGCGCGAAGAAGGCTGCCTCCGCGTCATCGAGCCCTACGGCGCCGGTAAGGTTGGTGTCCGTCGGCGGGAGTAGAGGTGGGAATTGGGCGCGCGCGCGCGGCACGCCCGTGCCCACCGTGCTTTGGGTTGCCGTGCCGTGCGGTTCGCCCGATCATCCCGTCGTGCCGCGTGCGTGCCGGCCGCCTCGTCTTCGGCCAGGCCCAAGCACGCCCAAAGCCCACCGTCGGCGTTCGTGCGTGCCACCAAGCCCACCAAAGTAACTATACACGACAAAAGCGATAGCGACAATGGTAGCGGTGGCCGCTATCTTCCTTTCTCTTGTATCCGTCTTATTAAAAACCTACTTAAAATTCGATTCTACTGTCTCATGCCATTTCACCTTCGAACTTGGTCATCTAGTCCAATAGAATGCATATCTTGGTGCAAATTAGACTATGGCGTATGTGGACATCACCCGACAATCTAGCATAGGCCTACCCAACTAGTCAAATAGAAAAGCTCAAGGAGAGTCATGAGTACAATTTACTATAGTTAAGAAATCAATTTTAAATAGTTTCTGGCCAACCGTGCTCTTCGTGCCGTGCCGTGCCGCCCATCGCGCCGGATTTTGAAGCCCAGCCCGGCCCACCGTTCATGTCGTGCCGGCACGGCCCGCCACGTGTCGGGCCGGGCCGTGCCGGCCGTGCTTCGGGCTAGCCCGAAAAAGCCCGGCCCAAGTCCCACCTCTAGGCGGGAGGGTGGAGTGGGGGAACACTGAGCTGAAGGAGAGAGGGAAGGGAGATGCAGCAGGTCGGGAGTGGTGGGGCTTTTTACTTTACAGGTATCACTTGCTAATGGGCTTGTTATACAAGCTAGAGTGCATCACCAGGATACACTAAAATTTCTCCCATCTATGCCGCGCTCGTGCGCGCAAGCAGCACCAAGAGCCATCGCGCAAGTAGCCACGTGCCACGCGCCGCCAGTGCGTAGTGCCGCCTCCCCGCCCACGTTGTTCTCCCGCGTCCTTTAGCCGATCGCGCCAACACGTCACCGAGGCAGCGCGTGAGTTGTTGCTGCCTGCATGTGTGCTGTCATTGCATGGCCGCATGCATATCTGCATGGATGCATGCATGTTTGTATTGCTTGTGTTGCTACGAGTGTGTGAATGCTACAGTGCACCAAGGGGAATGCAAAGAGCAAAAGAAGAGCAGCGGCGGGAGGAAAGTTTAGGGCGGAGAACGGAAGAAATTGTGAGGAAGGGATTGCAACTTTTTGGCATTGTTTACTAAGGTAATGATCTACATTTCTTCTCTGTTTCGCTAAAGTTTTAGTAGATATTAGCGTGAGAATTACAGAGAGTTGTAGTGAGTTTTCGTCAGGGGTTCGATTGATAGATTAGCTCATCTACAGTAGTGTGTAATTATTATTTCAAAAAATGTGTGGTCATAATATGGGAATTTCATCTACTAGAAAGTTATTGGATTTTAATATATTTCTGTAGAATTTTTATTTATGTCGATCGGATGAGTAGATTGTGAGATATGAATTTTGTAATCCCACTGTCTAGTAAATTTATCACGTTTTGGAAGCACGTATTAATCTTTAGACTAAAAATAGTAAATAAACTAATTTGGGAATTTGGTCTACATGAAAAATGTAGGTAATTTATTAAGGTTTATAGAAAGTCTAAGAACATAATTTTTTAGATAAGTAGAATAGGAGTTATGAATTTTGGGAGGCTGCTGTCTAATACCGGGTTGCTGCTAGACACAGTCGTGGGACAAACATTAATTTGATTAATTTAATGGCATAATTAAATTTTAGAAATAACTAAAAAGTGATAGAAAATTTCCTGTAGTTTCTAAAAATATCTTAGTTTAATAGGGTTGCATGTATAAATTAAAAGATATTAAATTATTAAGTTTGTTGTCCAAAAGATGCCAGATATGTCTTCTGGATTAAAACCGGGGTTTAGATGATTTAATCTGGACATGCGATAGACTAGAAAGTTGTAGGAACCTTTTTATATGTTCCATAACTGGTATGGTTTGCTATATTTCGATGGAAATTGAAAGTTATGATAATTTTAGTATTGGGATAGTAGAGTTGATTGTCCGATAAAGTGGGAAAGTAGTGTGTTTGGGGATCGTGTATGAGCATTGCCATTTATTTGTTGCCTTATGATGCTATGGCTTGTATTAAGAATAATTAATTTCTGTAGGAGTAGTGTTAGTTTTGTTGTCATCTTCTAACCAAACCAGTCATCGCAACTAGAGAGGCAAGTGCTTAGTAGAATGATAGATGATAATTAATAATTACTCACTATTATTAAATTATTCCTATCAAGCAATCTTTTTTGTTATCCTTTTGATTAGTATGATATTAGTTTGATCATAATTGTGATATGTGGTAAAATGATGGAAAATGGCATTCATGACATGATATATGCGTTACAAGCCAGGGCTGTGAGAAAGTCAATAAGTAAAGCTATTTGACTATTTCGACGTACTCTTAACTAAGACCTATAGAGGTAGGCACCTCCATAGGATGGAAGGAAAGAACTACTTCGGTAGGTACCTCCATGGGATGGAAGTAAAGGGTGATATTGACGGGTGTGACCTCCGCTATACCGGTGTGAGCTACAGAAGGAGAATGGGACTCAATAATGAGCATTGCATTGCGTTAAGAGAAATTAAGATGAGATATTGAGATATGTTTAGACTTGGTTATGCTTTATCTTGGTATTCATTGGTTCATGTCAATGTCAGATTATGGTTTATAGTATTACTAAAATTTATATTTACTATCATGTTGAATGTTTATTCTCGAAATCTAGTTGTCAGTTGTTGTAGGGGTGGCCCCCACCTAAACCCAGCTGCCCTGTTAGGAGGTTGCAAAGCCCAAAGATGGGACATGTACAATGACTTAAATACCCTTAGGAGGGGTACCTGAGTGTAAGGGTATAGCTGTAAATCACTCCCCATGTAACTATATATATATACCATCCAAGCCATGGGGGAACCCTAAGTATTGCTCACCTAACTCTCTACTACCATACCACTCTCTCTCTCTCTCTGTTTGGTCTCTAACCACAACATTAGTAATACTTGCTTGTTAGTTAAAATTAGTAGCGATAATAGCTATTGGTGACATCAGGCTTTTGCCAAGCCGGGGTATTACAAGTACTATCGTGGATTGTTGTTGAGTTTGGGTGTTTACTATAGGAGAAGTAGCGTCGGGGTTGGTGTCATCTTCGAATTAACCCATTCCTGGCAACTAGAAAAGACAAGTGAATGGTAGAATGGTAGACGAGTGGTTTGCTCTGATTGTTTATGTTAAATAAATACTTGCCATGAGGATCTACATGTTTATACTTGCTTCTTATAATGCTCACATGATTATGATTAAATGATGATGATGATTATGGTTAAATGATGATGATGCTAAATGGTTAATGTTGGTAAGTGCTTAATGAATAAAAGAATTATTGCATTATATGTTGAGCATTCATGCCACAAAGAGGTGACATGTGTGGTCCTCTAGAGCCTCTTTTGTGTGGATGACCTATGGGAGTAGGTAGAAAAAGACCTATTTTGATAAGTACTCCACAGAAATGGAGAAAGACTTACTTCGATAAGTACTCCATGAGAGTGGAGTTGGGACCCTACGTGAAAAAGGATAGGGAAAGAGTAGTTCATCAACGGGTGAACACTCCACTATACCGATTAAGCAAAGTGGTGCGGGGGGATTGCCCGATCTTCACGGCGTAGGATCGATGGGGATAATTTGGATATGTGCAACCTGACGAATCGATGGCGCCAGCCACTGTTAGAACAACAACCTGTGACAAAAGAATTCACCCAACCACACGCTTGTGATCCCATCTACCTGACTACCATGTAGACGCGTCGTCGCTCCGGCCAATCACAAGGAAACACAAGAATGACGGGGAAGAATACCCGATTCTCCTCCAAATTGCAATCGTATGCCAAACCCTAGGAGGAACAAGCGTATAGCTCTCTGAAAAATAATAGATTGATTTCTGTGGTTTAGCTCATGCATGCATATATTTTGGGTTTTTTTTCGTTGTCTCGATTCACCTGTACATGCATGATTTTCTTGCTCGGCTGATTTTTTCTAGCTTCGACACCCCAACATCTCCTCACGTAAAAACTTAAGACCAATTAAAATACTAGCATTAAGTAGTATCCAATTCTCATGTAAATTAAAGCCAAATATAATTAGAAGCGAGTTTACCTGTTGATTAATCTTTTTAGCTCGTGCTCGCATAATCAAACCAATCGGAATGTCCTCATCATCCTCCCCCTCTTGAGGAGTCATCCTCAACTCTGATTCTTTCGGTCCAAAGAACGGTGACAAGTCAGCAACATTGAATGTAGAACTCACAGCATAATCATTACCTGGATGCTCTATCTTGTATGTATTATCATTGATCTTTTTAAGTACTTTGAATGGATCATCTCCCCAAGGCATTAACTTAGATTTGCGCTTATCCGGAAAGCATTCTTTGCGTAGATGCACCCAAACCAAATCACCAGGTTCAAATAACATCTTCTTTCTTGACTTGTTAGCCTTCTCAGCATAGTAATGTGTCTTCTTTTCGATCTCTTCTTTAGTCTTGACATGAATCTTCTTCACATATTCAGCACGTTTTGATGCCTCCATATTGACTTGTTCATGTAGTGCAAGCGGTAGCAAATTAAGTGGCGTGATTAGTTTAAAACCATACATCACCTCAAACAGACATAATTGAGTAGTAGAATGTACCGCCCTATTGTACGCAAACTCCACATGTGGCAAACAATCTTCCTACTCTTTGATATTCTTCTTGATCATCATTCGTAGTAGCATTGATAGTGTTTGATTCACCACCTCCGTTTGCTCATCCATTTGTGGGTGACAAGTTGTTGAGAATAACAACTTTGTCCCAAGATTGGCCCACAAAGTCTTCCAAAAATAGCTCATAAATTTGACATCGCGATCTGAAACAATTATTCTTGACATGCCATGCAATCTTATAATTTCCTTGAAAAACAAGTCAGCTACATGCGACACATCATCGCTTTTGTGATAGGGAATAAAATGTGCTATTTTAGATAATCTATCCACAACAACAAAAACTGAATCCCTCCCCCTCTTAGTCTTAGGCAATCATAAAACAAAGTTCATACTAATATCCTCCCAAGGTGTGCTAGGGACAGGAAGTGGAGTATATAAACCATGTGGATTAAGTTTAGATTTCGCTTTGTGGCATGTCACACATCGCTGTACAAACCTTTCGACGCCACGCCTCATCTTAGGCCAATAAAAGTGATCGCTCAATATCGTGAAGGTCTTTTCTCTCCCAAAGTGTCTCATCAATCCTCCTGCATAAGATTCCTATAATAGAAGCAAACGCACTAATGCTTCTGGAACACACAATTTGTTAGCACGAAATAAGAATCACCATGAACATGGAACTTGTCCCATCCTTTCCCATCTTTGCATTTAGAATATGGTTCCGAAAATTCATGGTCGGAAGCATATAAATCTTTCAAGCTCTCTAATCCAGGTACCTTTACTTCTAATTGATTTAAGAGCACATTTTTCCTAGATAAAGTATCAGCTACCATATTCTCTTTTCCTTCTTGTACTAACAACATATGGGAAAGTTTTAATGAATTCTACCCACTTAGCATGTCTACGATTCAGTTTAGCTTAGCTTTTAAATATTTCAAAGTTTCATGATTAGAGTGAATAACAAATTCTTTAGGCCAAAGATAATGTTGTCAAGTTTCAAGCACACGCATCAAAGCATACAACTCTTTATCATACATAGGATAGTTCAATTGAGCACTTCTTAGTTTCTCACTAAAGTAAGGTACTGGTTTTCCTTCTTACATTAAAACACCACCAATACCTATTCCACTAGCATCACATTCAATTTCAAAAGTCTTAGTGAAATCAGGTAAAGCGAGCAATGGTGCTTCAATTAATCGTTTCTTTAGTTCTTAAAAAATGTTTTCCTGTGATGCACCCCATTCAAACACAACACCATTTTTAGTTAACTCATTTAATAGGGCAGCAATGATGCTGAAATCTTTAACAAAACGACGATAAAAGCTAGCAATACCATAAAAGCTTTTGATTTGACTAACATTCGCAGGTGTAGACCAATTCTTAATTGCTTTATTTTTATATTCATCTACCTTAATGCCTTGTCCAGAAGCAACATAGCCTAAGAACACAATTTTATCGGTACAAAAAGTGCATTTGCCTAAATTAGCATATAATTTCTCACTTTTAAGCACTTCTAGCACTTGTCTACTACGATCAATGTGCTCATCCATCGTTTTGCTATAGATCAATATATCATCAAAGTATACCACAACAAATTTGCCAATGAATGCTCTTAAAATATGATTCATCAATCGTATGAATGTACTAGGTGCATTAGTTAACCCAGATGGCATCATCAGCTTTACTTGATCCAGATGAGGATGGCGAGCCAGTTGATCAAAAGGAGTACAGAAGCATAATTGGCTCTTTCTTGTACCTCACTGCCTTGAGACCAGACATACACTTATCTGTGTGTCTATGTGCTCGATTTTAGGCTTCTCCTCGTGTATCTCACCACCAGGTGGTGAAGCGCATCCTTCGGTACCTTCGAGCTACCATTGACTATGGTATCTGGTACTCTTCCTCATCCTGTCTTTTCCTCAGAGCCTATTCCAACGTAGACTTTGCTGGCTGTAGGATAGATAGGAAGAGCACGTCTGCACCTGCCAATTCATTGGCACTTCTCTTGTTTCTTGGTCTTCTAGGAAGCAGTTCGGTGTTGCATAGTCCACCGCAGAGGCCGAGTATGTTGCTGCTGCCAGTTGCTGCAGTCAGGTACTTTGGATGACTTCGACCTTGCAGGATTTTAGGTTAGTTATAGACAGTGTTCCACTCTTTTGTGATAACACTTCTGCTATTAACATTGCCAAAAACCCAGTGCAGCATTCCCGGACCAAGCACATTGATATCAGATATCACTTCCTTAGAGACCATGTGGAGAGGGGTGACATAGTGCTTCAATTTGTGGAGAGTGACCACCAGTTGGCTGATATCTTTACCAAGCCTTTGGATAGCTCTAGGTTTTCAGCCTTGCGGGGAGAGCTTGGGGTAGTTTGTCCTTATAGATTGTTGCGAGGGAGAGCTTTGTGCTTTATGCTTTATCTTGCTTATATGCTCCTGTTCTCTATTTGTTGCATTGCATATGGGTGCATTTGGGTTAGTCCTCCTAGCATAGATTAGAGTGTTTCTCTCGTGATTCTAGGATGCTGCTTATTAGTTGTTTCTCTTCTCACTAGGTTAAGCTCACTCACTTCTTATAGGTTCTAGCAAGGGTTAGACCACCCTTGGGTAGACAGGGAACGTGTTTGCTCCTTAGTGTGTTAGATGACCAGCTGATAGTTCTAGTGTCATATGGGGTAGATGAGAGTCAGTCTGAGCCATAGTATCCTCTGTATCTTACCTATGCTTTAAGGACTGCCTTTGTTGTTTTTTTGCCAGCTTCTTGTTTTTATCGTTTTAGTTCAGGGGGAGTTCATTTGGGAGTTTCTAGATCTTAATACTGACATAACTCAACTTGAACTAAAAGTGTATCACATGTTTAGGGGGAGCTGGATTTTCTTTTCATTTTAGCATTCTGCATTGTAATATAACTTCATGGAGCCTTGATTATTATGCTCTTATGACATGTTTACAATGCTTTACATCTTGTCATAATCTGTGCTTAATTGCTAGATCTATTATGACTTTATATGTGTAGTCTAGACTTTGCCATGATAAGTTGATTAAAAATGCACAACTTGAATTAAATCATGTCATGTTAGCTCTTGAGACTAGTCTGTCTTTAGTTATCCTCTTATGATTCATGCCATGTCAAATAGGCTGAGTTGAGTCTTGAATCTTTATTGAGCTTTAGATTGAGCTATGCTAGTTCTTTATCAATCATGAGTTATTACTAACATCTTATTCTTGAACTGAATTTAGCAAAAGCAAAAAAATCTCTTTTGTGCGAAAGAACAGATCTCACTAATTCTTTCTCATGAGACTACTTACCATTGCACTCGGCATGAACTCAGGGGGAGTTTTGGATGACCAAGATCACCTTCTTAAGCTTCTAACTTGGAGTCGTCGCATAAGGCTTGAGATCTAGCACATGACTAAACAAAAATCTGGTTGGAAACAACCATAAAATTTTATAAGAAAAAACATGTCAATTGTGCTAAATTTGCTTAATTACAAAAGGACCAAGTAGTACTTGAACAAATAATTCATTCTTGAACTTGTAGCTCTCTAAAATGACTCAATACTAGCTTCTTGGTTCCACTTAGATTATTGACATGGCTTGCATCATCTTTGGATACCTTTGGCAAGACTATACTCTTGGATAACTTGACATGCTCAGAAATTCGACTAATTTTCATATTGTGACTTATTTGGTTTAGCTTGATTATACATATCCTGTCATGATCTTGATAGCATTCATATACGTTATGGCTTGGTGTAATACTTCAAAAGTTATTTTGGATAATCTTCATGGTTCTAATTGCTTATATTGAATAAATTTCAGCCATTTCATCCATATCACGCTCTATTTTCCTTTTTTCATCTTGATGATTTTATTGCCAAAAGGGAGAGAGTATTGGAGAAAAAGCCATATCAAGGAAAAACTTGGAGCTTTTGAGGAAACCTTGCTCTTTTTTGTTTTTGCTCCTTTTGTCAACATGGTCTTGAGTCTCCTTGTTCTTCCTTTAGACCATGTATGACTTTCAAAACAAACTCAATTTTATGCTTTTTCTGTGTTTGTCAATATACTCATCAAGGGAGAGATTGAGAGACCATGTGGAGGTGTCCCCATGTTTGTGATGAGTAATTGACTCGTGCTCTAGAAAGTTTGAGTTTGATTTGGTTGGTTCGCGCCAAGTCGGTGCATGGCGTAGTCTAGTTCGGTTGGACTTGGTCAAACGCGGTCGGACGTGTTTAGGACGCTTGTTCTCCTTCTCGATCGGTCGATTTGAGTATTTCATGTTTGAGTATCCTTCTCTAATGCAAATGTTGCATATACTGTTTCGAGCGGTGCTATGTGATGGTTTCTTGTCTGTGAATGTGATGGCTGCAGGACTTTGAGGTGGAGTCGTGGCGAGGCATGGGATGACCGGACTAGGCACGGGCAGTGCTGTGGTCAAAGCCGTCGGGAGATGCCGAAGACGACGAAGACTCGAAGTGGTTGCGAGGCGTCGACAGCAAGAAAAAGGGAAGCTTCCAGGAAGGTGCGGTAGGGTCATTTCGGTAAAATGTGCAAGGCTGCAAAATAGAAGCGGATTCGGTTGAAGTTAATGGGTTGGAGACCCGTTAGTGGATGGCTGTAGAGAGGGTTTAGGGTTTGGAGTGTGTGGGCTCAAATCCTGGTTCCCTCCTCTTCTCTACATGTGAGTGGGTTTTGCCTATGTGTGTGAGAGTTTGGAAGTGAGATTTGGTCTGCACTTCTTGAATTTCCTTTTGAGGGTGTGAGCTCCTTCTATATGTAGTGGGAGTTGGCAAGCAGTAGGGAGTGAAGGTAAGCGTGTGTGCCCATATAAGATGTGTGGTGTTTTGGTGTAAGTTCTTCTCAGTGGAGAGAATTGAGTCGAACTGGCTGTAGCACTCAACATTGTAATTGCCCATGTCTCTGAATCAATATGAAAAGTCATGAGCTTGAGATGTTATGGTCTCCTGTTTTTCTTTCCCGTGTTTGTGGTTCAGTTTCTCATTCCTCGCTACTCTCAGTTTTCTTTCGGCCTCTTTTGAGTTGAGTGAATCTTGATCAAGAAGCTGCAGAATGGATTAGCTTTGAACGGGGAATCATCTCAAAGCCTTTTGGCTAACATATTCCTGAGAGCAATCTTTTTAGCAGCCCTGTTCTTCCCAAAAATTAGCTTGTGCTCATTTCCTCTGTTTTGCAAAAGTTAGGGTTTGAAGGCAGGGGACTTTTGCTCTTTTATTTTTCTAGGTGAAATGTTGAAATAGGCTTGTGAATCCTCCTTCTGAGACTATTTCCCTGTCATTTTCAAAGGTTCCATGTTCAAAAATTTCAAGGATCTCAAGCTCTTTGATCTAGAGCTCAATTTCTGTTCAGTTATTTAGTTTCAGTGTGTTTTCAGTTTATTTTTCTCTATCTGATCTTCTGCCGAGAGGGACTTGTGTTCTGTCTTCTCTCTCCCTGAGGGTATTCTTTTATTTAGGTTGAAGTCCTAAATCCTTGATCCGAGAAGCACAGGCACAAATCAATCTCTTCCCTGTTTTTGCTTCTTCTCAGCAGTAATTACTGTGCAGTTTATCTGCTGTCAGCTGGTTTCAGTTTTATGGATATCTTTGTCTCTCAGTTCTCCCTTATTGCCTCTAGCCTTCTTCAGCTAGTTTGGTCCAGTGCAGCATGTCAGTTTTCAGCCTCTGTTTTTGTATTTTCAAAACCCTTCTATAGCCGGTCAAACCGGATAGTTGCCGGCAGTCTGACCGCCCCTCCTTTGATGGTCAGACCGGGAAGCTATGCAGTTTGACCGGCTCCTAAATTGCGTGCGTCCTTGCTTTTTCTATTCTATTTTCAGTCTAAAAATTTCTGCAGCTTGTAATTCCTTTTTCAGTCCTTTGGCCATTTTAGTTCTTGCAATCTGCAGCAATGTCTGTTTTCGGTCTGCATTTTTTAGTTTCCTGCTCGCTGCTTTTTCAGTTTACTCAGCTCACCTCTTCTCTCTGTTTTCGGCAGCCAAATCAATTTTTCACTGTTTGGTCATTTTCAGTCGGCAGCTGCTTCTTCAGTCTGTTTTGCTTTGCAGTTGGTTTTGGTCACTAGAGAGGATTACCTTCAAAACCATTGATCTTTGTTTTCGGCCAAAGCAGTTCTTGTAGTTGTCAGTCTAGTCTTGCATCTCCCATGAGTATCTTTGGTCAAATCTGATTTTGGGCAAGTCGGTTCTTATGGCATCAAGTCCTTTCAGTTTTTCGACAAAATTATCTTCGGCTTCCAGTGAGCAAATTTATTCTTCTTCCTAGCTCCCATAGCTATCGGAGAAGAAGTATGTGGATACTTCGGGGTGATTTTTGAAGGCACTATTCACCCCCCCCCCTCTGTTGCCATTTCCAATCCTTCACCTGTCAATTGCTTGTTGCACACAGGTGAAGTCGTGGTTGCCACTAGGTAAGGAATCAAGGTATACTACCTTGCTCCATTTTGATACAATCACGTTCAGAATCCAATGACCTCTAGTCATGTTATGTCACTATAGTGATTAATCCTAAGTTCATGTTGTGTATAACGTATCACAATGAATTTGTGTGGCAACTAGTGAAGCACTTACCTTTGGTTGAAGGGTACCATGATGTAATCCTTATCACTGTGAGCAAACAATCTCCTCGTTATGTAATCTTGGATGAAGGATGCATTATCGTTGATAGATTGCTCAGAGACCAAGTGTGGGTCGAGAAAACCCACCGGTTCTCGCCATCGCCAGACTTATTGGATCATGGATCTATACATAAGCAATGAGTTATGACATTTGTCGATATGATGGACCATGTGGGGTGACCCCCGAGTGTGTGATGAGTAATTGACATCATTTTAGGAAAGTCGAGTTTGGTTTGTGTGGTTTGGACCATGTCGTTGAGTGGTGCAATTGGCTTGGTTGGACTTAGTCAAGCTTGGTCGAAACGATTAGAATGCTTGTTTCTTGATTCGACAGGTTTTGGCTTCTTTATGAGTAAATATGATTCATTGATGCTTTTTATGCTTACATGTGTCGAGCGGTGCTATTTGATGTATTTCTTGTCTGTGGTGGCTGCAGGACGTCGAGGCGGAGTTGTGGCGAGGCACGGGGTGACCGGACTAGGCACAGGTGGCGCTGAGGTTAGAACGGTCGGAGGTGTCGAAGACGGCGGAGACTCGAGGTAGCTGCGAGTCTTGAGCGGCAAGGAATGAGGAAGCTTCCTGGAAGGTGCGCGAGGGGCGTTTTGGTGAATACGCAAAGCTGCACTAAAGGGAGTGGATTGTGGATAAAGCACTAGAGTTGGTGGAGGCTTAATGGGCAAAGCATGTTGCAAACCCATTAGGAGGAGGCTATAAAAGAGGGTTGTTTCCTGCATGTTGAATGACGAAGAAGAAGAGAAATGCCTTGAGAGTGAGCTTGTAAGATTTTTTAAGGATAAAAATGAGTGTAGATTTTTAGTGAGATAAAGGAGAGTAAGAGAGGAGCAGCAAGTGTGTCCTGTCTTCTTCTAGTCTCCTGCGTGAGATGCTTTAGGTGAAGCATGTAGTAAGACATCATTCTCAATCATGTATGGGTCAGTAGTAGACTTCATCTACTATGTGAGTGATTGAGCAATAGTAGTTGGCTGAGTAGAGAATTAAGTTTTTGTAATCTTTCTTCTTCCTTCATCAAGCAAAGAAGTGCTTTGTTGGAGATGATTCGTATGATTGCTTTTGCTCTTTTCCTGTATTATCTCTCTTTTCTGGGAATTCCTGTTAGGTTCACTCTCTTTTGATTCTGTGTGGTATTCTTGGTGTAAGTAGTTTTGCTGCCTTGCGGTTTTTCTTTGAGCTTGTTCTTATTCCAGTCAAGTTGAGTTCTTGCATGGCACTTCACTCAAATCAGGCTCGGTTTCCTTTTTTTTATGCCGTGTACTACCTCTCCTGTGATCTATTTTTTGGTTCAGCATGTGTTGCTATGTTGATCTTCCTTTCTTGCTGGTCCGGTTTTCATTGCTAAAAATCTGCAGCTTGTGTGTTTGCTCTTCGGCTGAAATCGGTTGGTCTCTGAAAAACTTGGTGAAATAGTCTATCTATTCCAAGTATTCCTTTCTAGTTGACAGCCGAACAAAAAAAATCTGTTCACCTTGCCGTTTGTACCTTTTGTCTTCCTTCTCTTTCTCCTTTTATCAACTTCCTTTTGTTGATCTTTTGCAAAGGAGCACAGTCTAGACAGCAGTGAGCAATTTTAACTAGAGAGAGTAGCACTAAGTTCTCAATACAAAAGGTTGGTAGTGCTTTTGATTTTCTCTCCTTTAATCGGTCAAGAAGAGATCCGCATGCTTCTTTTTCTTTTGCTTTTGATTTTCGGGCAGCAGCCAAACATATTGCAGTTCACGGTAGCTCATTTGAGTGTTGCCTTGGACAATGACCTTTTTGTTCTAAGAGCACTGGCCAGCAAAGATCCGGCAGCAAAGCGGTCCAGTTTTATTGCCGTGGCAGCTTCTTTCTCAGTTTTATTGCCGTGGCAGCTTCTTTCTCCGTTTCTTTGTCGTGGCAGTCTTTCTCTGCTGTTTTTGTGCCGTGACTCCCGATCAAGTCCCTTGATCTCTGTTGATTTTCTGTGAGCTTTGTCTTCTCTTCTTCATAGTTTTTATAACTATCGGAGAACTGAGTTTAGTTTGTGAATACTTTTGGGGGGCGATTTTAAAATGCGACATTCACCCCCCTCTGTCGTCGATTTTGATCCAACACGATATTACATGAATGTAGAACATGATTGTACAATACACTTACAGTATCCAGTATCGTAGAAGTGAGGCATCAAGTTTGTCGAGGTTGAATAGTAAGAATAAGTCTTGGAAGGTCACAACGAAGGAAATGCGCCTCCATGTATCTCACAGTAAATCTACTTTGCTGGTTTAGCTTCATGTTGGATCTCTGCATGTACCAGGTATACAAGTCCTGCAAACGAGTCCAAGGTTAGGTAGTTGTGACTCAGGGACCAACAACACTCTGAAAATGAACTTCCATTGCCTAGGAGGCACCTTAATCTTCTTCGGTTGGGTCTTAGTGCCTCACTTGCGATATATTTTTAGTGTCGTCTCCACGGGTGCCGATGCGATAGGCTTCTGAAGCGAAGCTTGAGGTGGAGCCATGGGAGCAGTTGTGATGGGTCTAGGGAAATGTCCCTCTTGGGCCATTTGATGTGGAGATCGTGGCACGAACAGGTCGAGGGCGATGTCCCTCTTGGTCACTGGATGAATGTGTGGATCGCATCCCCTAATATCATAATCTCTTCGTTTGGGGGCTTCTCAAGAGGGATGGTCTAGAAAACATCATTAATCATGTCAACCTAGGCATTTATGAAACCAGTCTCTAGTTGGACACCGTGCACCAGCGTCTCTGACAGTCATGGATATGCCATCCCCTGCCCAGCGTCACTGGGAATGGAGCCAACAAGCCTGACTCTGAGGATGCACGGCATAAGCTCCTACATAACGATACATGATGAGCCAATGCGTCCACTAGGTCTATCTATGTAGCATTCTAGAGAGGTACATTACCTGGATGTTGTCGATAGGTAAGTGAGCATCGCTATGTTCAGAAATTGGTGTTGACACATAGCTACTCCGACGTTGAGGGGACTGGGTGCCGCATTAACGGAGGTGGGTAGCGATTGGTTGCAGACTTGTCTCAGTTCTTCTCTTAATGAATCTATCTTTTCTCGAAGTGAGGCAATCTTCTCTTGAAGTGAGGCAGATAGCTGTTCCTCAAGCTACGCACGAAGCTCCTATTTTATTTGTTCATCACGATAGGCCTTGGACCTCTTCCTACACCTATACGCCTCAGTGTCATTTGAGAATCCGTGCCTCCAAGGTACATAAACCCCTAGAGCTTGCGATAGTATATCCCTCTCCCTGTCTTCTTCAAAGAAGTCTTGGGAAGATTCAGTAGTCAATACTTGTTGCAAAAGGTAATCATATTATTTTAGACCCCCATGAAGTTCAAGAGATATTAACAATTATGCAGTTTAACATATCTTACCAAGCATTGGGGCACTTCCTCATCTACGGGGTTTTTGAAAGAGGAGACACCCGAAGACGTGGTTGATGACCTCACTCTTAACTAGTTTCGGCGAGCTCATTTGCGATCCCGGCAAATGGCAGGGAGGCCTTCGATCGGATTGCAACCTCATCCTGCATCCTCCATTACGGAATTTTACCACATACCCAACGGTGATGAGTCTGTGAGGGTGAGTGTTTCATGCCTGGACAGCCTTGTGCACTGTACTTTGTTGTTCAAATTCAGTTGTTGTCTTTATCTGCACAAAGGCCTCCCATGTTTCTAGCGACACGAAAGGATACCTCGTGAAGGGCGTGCAATCCTTGGGCATGCTCTTGAAGTTCTTCCATGCTTTTCCATCGTGAGGAGCGTCTATCATTGCACAAGTCTCTGGACTTCTGCTGGGATCTCGAACGACTTTGTTATTTCCTCCCACAGCTGATTTTTCTGAACCTTTGTCAAATTGTTCCATCTTGCTACGCTGATGAGGATCCATTGTCTTCCAATTATCCCACAGGTAGTCCGGAATGTTGTCGCTGCTTTCTTCAGTTGCAGAGGGACCCCATTCGAAGAGACCACCGTGATGGTCATTTGACCCTTTGGCCTTTTTGATACTTCTCTGCCACGCTTAGTTACCTCGGTCTTCGAAGCGTCAAACCCAGATGACGATGATGATAACTGTTCAGACGTCATCTCTCTTACAAGAAAAAACTAATTACAATGAGCTATGAGCGTAAACAAAGTTCTATAAAGCTAATGACTCACACCAATGTCTCATATTCTATGAAGTTGGTTATGGCTACAGTTTCTTCCTCCTCATTATGCTGCGCATTGGGATAATGGCCATAACTTACTTTATAGAACCTGACACACTGAAGTGTGAATTTTGCTTCATACCCTTTGAAGGTCTATATGGCATATATTATTGCTAAAAGATCCCTTTGGAAGGGTAAGATACCATTCCAAATAGATCTTGTAGCAATAACATGAAATCTTTCTCATCTTGTAGTAATGTACATATTTATATTTAATTTCAGCATAATTAAATATGATCAAAATACATTTGTAGCAGTATATAAATAACAAAAAAATGCATATAAACAAATAATTCTATCATGTCATTAAAAGTATAAACATAAAGCAGGAAGCATAATGACTGCTGAAATGAGCATAAAGAGCATTCTCAAGAATAGGGGAATCAACTAAAATTAGAATAAAGCTCAAATTTTAGTTTAGTGCTCTCAGATGTAGGGTTACACAATAATTAATCTTGGCCATCCCGCTAATATGGTCTATACTCTTCACTAATTGGATATACCAAATAAGATTCAAACCTTGAGCTCTTAAATAACAAATTACTTATCTACCAAGTTTAAATTTATCAATTAAACTTTCAGCCAGTAGGAAGGCAAAGGTAGTGATTGTAGGACAGTACATCAACTTAATACACTCCCAACAATACAATCACAGATTCAACAAGTTTGATAGCAAACCGAATTAGCTAACAAGTGAAGCATATATCATGAAATATTAAAGATCACAAAACAGATTAGCCAGCTATTCCGAAAGTGACAGACCACAAGATTGACAAATGACAGTAATAATAATAATTTAGAGCCAAGCTTGAATATCCAGTTTCAGTATTAGACCAGTGTCATCATCGAGCTAATATCCGAATTCACAGTGGGATTTGGGATTCATACCTTAGGGAGGAGAGGCGGCGTTAGGAGGAGAGAAGGCGTCGAGAGGGAGAGGCGGCCAGTGTCGGGAGGGAGAGACGACATCAGGAGGGAGGGGCGGCAGGCATCGTGGGGAGAGGCAGCGTCGGGAGGGAGAGGCGGTCGGTATTGGGCGGAAGAGGTGATGTCGGGAGGAGAGGCGACGTTGCGAGTGAGCAAAACCTAGCAGGGGCGGCAGAGACAGAGTGCGTGAGTGAGGAGTGCGCGCAAAACCTAGTAGGGCATATTTATAAAGAAACTATCACAAAAGGTTCCATTATAGAATCGTCTATGATAGAATTATCACAGACAGTTTGTTCCGCTAAACAGCCTGTGATAGTTCCCTCCTTTTCAACTAGCCTCAAGAAATGCATGCTAGCCATGCCCTATGAAAAAAGGAAGCATAATCATAAATGGAATAGTTCCATAATTACATGCTGAGTTTCTTAATTATGATTACATTGCAATATTTCCAAATAGGTGCTCGCTACACGGGATCATTGATTACACTTGGTTATTTCCTTTTAAATAAAGCCCTTCACGATGATCGACACGCATATAGCTTGCTTCATCAGTTTGTTCTCCCTCGATCCTAATGCCGTCTCTGAATGAAGGCAACTCGTTAAATTGACTGCACTCTTCCTCATCCACGACATTCTCAACTCTGACAATCCTTCTTTTTCCATAAAGAACTATGTGATGCTTCTTATTTGCTAGCTCAGTTACATAAAAAACTTGAACAACTTGCCTCACTAGTACGAATGGTTCATCTTTGTATCCGACATATTCGAGGTTCAAAGTATTGACACCGTACTTGTCGATGTTTACACCTCGTGGGAGTTGGACCCAACGGCACCGAAATAGAGGGATCTTGAAAATTACGTATTCAATCTCTCAAATATCCTCTACAAGCCCGTATTACGAGATTGGGCCAGCGGTACTGATGTGCACACGAAATGAATCTATAGGACACCTGAGTTCTGCACTGTGCTCGTTCTATCCTGATCTATTGTATAAATTGTATACCCATTAATGTTGTATCCTTACCATATCATAATTGTAAATTTTGGCCTTTTGCCAACCATTATAGTGTTTCACTTGACGACCTCCTAGTCAATCGTACCTTCAACCATTCATTGCAACGGTTGTGTTGTCTCATGATCCAAACCTCTGACTAGCCTGGATTCTCTTGGCGTAGCATGTCTTCTGCTCTTTAATATACAGGGTCATTTCAGTCATGTGTTGTAAAACCGTGAAATGGGTTTGAGCATATGTATCTAGATCCAGAGTTATTGCTTTCCTTCTGATGGTCCCAATACCCTATCGATTCGACCTAAGCCATGTAATCAATATATGTCAGACCCAGATTTTCAATCCAGAATCCCCTGTGAAAACACCGCACTATTCCCTGGATCAGTAGATAGTGCCCACAGGTACATTGCTGCATCATTTCATACATCACATGAATCACATCAACTCATAATAATATTGCATAACTGGGTTTGAATTACGACGCATCGGGCAACAATTTTACATAAGGGTCGACTAGGCCAAATGTTCATGTTACAAAACAGCAATAGCGAAAGCATAAACAAGGTAAGACCATAATCCACAAGCAAGCGACTGGGGGTAAATATGTGCCATATGAATATTACCTAAGCTTAAGCAATATTTATAGGCACATAACTCCATAGTCTAATTGCCTAGGACCCAAAAGCGCAGGAGAGCCTAGTTCTCGGTGTCATTTCCTCCATTTGTAGCAGGGGCATCCTCGTGTGCGTAATGGTCCTGGTTCTTGGTTTCTGTTGTTGGTAAGGCGAGGGTGAGCACAAATCCACCGTGCTACGTGAGCCAACACACAAAATGCCATAGG
Organism: Dendrocalamus sinicus; assembly: GCA_036346575.1. Lineage (NCBI taxonomy): Eukaryota > Viridiplantae > Streptophyta > Magnoliopsida > Poales > Poaceae > Dendrocalamus > Dendrocalamus sinicus. The sequence continues at coordinate 11,389,918 of CM070669.1, read as the reverse complement.
TAATATGCATGGCTTATCAAAGGGAGGCTCGGGTTATTTTATTTGCCAGAAATTACTTTTAAATATATTACCTAGAAATTGCCTAAGTCCTAGCATTTTGAACTAAAGCATAATTTGTGTAGAAGAATGCTTTATCATTAATGATCTAGATACCATCCACCATTACATGGTCTTTGAAATGTATGTTATACTTTCAGCATTATACCCGCTTACATTAGCACTGGACGACACCAGGACAACTCAAATCAGGGCTTTCCACTGCCCGCCACTTTTCCAGTTCCACCCACAAAGTTTTTGAAATAAAACTATCTCTAGTTAAGTTCCCATGTCCGCCCATGACCGTGGGCACAGCTATTCGAATAGTTTTGACTCTACAGAGTTTGTACACTTTCACCACAAGAGACAATCTGCTCGTTGCTCCACGTGATTACTTAGTCACGTGGTTGAGTAGACCATCATAGTGACTTTTCAAAGTATCTAGCCCCTTTTGTCATCTCACTTTATGGGCTACTCCCACTTGCAGTGGGTCCCATACGTTGCACGGGATGTAACCACGGCTACCAACGCATTCGGGCTGCATTCCCCACAACGCTAGCATGGCTAGTTACTTCACCCTCCACTCGGTGTCCCTTTAGGCCTCCACTTACCCTTGCTTTATCCACTCCTTTCCACTACCGGTGAGATGAGTCCGGAAGTTTTGATAAATTTACTTAGCCAGGTTATAATTTACAGACTTGTGGTTGCACTGTTTTACATAGAAGGTCATGACAAGATTCAGTCCTTAGTGTTATCTGGGCGGTTCTACCACTATCCATTTTGTGCTTCCACTGCACCACTCACACCCCCGAACCATCCGCCCAGATATTTAAGCAAGTTAGGGTTTTTGGGAATATAAAATAATCATACCAACATATACCAGTGATTACCACCATGACTTCCCAAAATCAGTTTCTCATAATTGAAATGATGCTTGGGCATTTTTGTACCCTGGTTATCTAAGCAGAGCTAAGCAAGGCGTATAATTATGGACTTATTTTTGAAATTTTTACCATTATAATCTTTGCTAGGGTGACAAGGCTCAATTACACAAATGATCCAACAGAGTGTAATAATAACAATCTAGTTAATGGGCATGTAACTAGAATTCATAAAGCAACATAATCTGCATATGAAATAATAGCATGCAATTTGCTAATTTAAAACAGAAATAATTTGCAGAAATGTAGGTTCAACATGATCAAAGTATTGACTCGCCTTGGTTGTAGTTGGCTTGGTCTTGGTGGTCTAGAGCGGCTTCTGCTTCAGCTTCCTCCTCTTGAGCCTCGTACGCTATTTTTACGTGCGCGAAAATTTGGACAAAAATCAGCAAACCAAATAAACATTCGCAAGAAAATTCAAATAACTCCAAAATTCATGATTTCAGTCCCAATTGACAGATTTTGATTTTTGGGTGAATTTAGAAATGTGTTTCATTCAATTTGGAGTTAGAATGAATTAAATATAATTATTTGAAGTTTAACCATAAGTCAATTATATGCAATATAGCCTCTAGTTCAATTTGAGTATCATAGCCTAAAGGTTAGTGGCTTAGTGTTCAAATCATTTAATAGTCAAAAGGATTCTCCTAATTGCCAGGGCATAAAGACAATGGTTTATGGTTTAACTTTGCAATGGTTAATTCTATAACATTTACTAATATGCAAGGGTTTATTTTTTTATTGTTTAGTCAATTTTATTTACTAAGTTATCATTTCATGAGAGCATATCTCTTAACAAGATTTTTACTCACATACTCAATATGCCTTTAACTTAATAATTAAACTTTTTAGAATAACTATTCATGGCACATTAGCTACTAATATATGATGATTAACCCAAGATTAAATGCTTAATAAGTTCCTTTATCTCCTAACAAATTTTAGTATCTTTTATGGAATTATTTCTAATTTTTCCTGATTTTTCTTAGCTACATTCGGCCTAGCAACAAAACAAAAATTTAAAAACCTAAATATTCTAAATGCTGCGGGCTGGGGAACTCGAACGCGAGCAGTTGAGCTGAGTGCACGTGCTGCTAACCGGTCGGGCTCTCTATGTTACCTGACGTACAGGGGAAAGAGTTGTAGAAGAGCCGAGCAGCAGGAGTCCAGAACAGAGCAGCTTCAGGCGGCGTACGAGTGGCGGGGTTGCCAGCGAGGGGCAGCCGGAGAGGTGTCGGCGGTGGGCAAAACGGGATGCCGGCGTCAAGTGGAAGCTGAAGGAGGTGCCAGTGGGGGCCGAGGAACGCCGAAGGTGGGCCAATAACGTGCGGTGGTGGCGGCCTGAGGTAAGGCTCGATGCTGGTGATGTACAGGCACGGTGGAGCTCGGCGGAGGATGGGGACAGCTTCGCCGTGGTCCTAGGAAGGTTCGGGAGGGAGGAATTGAACTACTTCGGCTGGAATTGGTGGCACACTCGTCAGCCGGCCGTGGGGAAGAAAGGGGGTGCCGGTGAGCAGGAGGGCACGAGAGTTCAATCGGCTGGGGTGGGAGCGAGAGCAAAAGATGGCGATGCCATTGGGAGCTTCGGCGGCCTTTATAGGCGATTGGGCAGGGCTGACATCGAGGAGCAGTTGGCCGGGGCATGGCGGCGACGTTGCTTCGGCATGGCTACAGGCCAACTGCCCATGATTTGACGGCACGGTTTAACTGCGCTGCCGAGCGACTACTGTTGACGACGGTCGGGGACGACGTGACGGGCGGCAGAGCAAGGGTGTGGGAGCTCGCGCGTTTCGCGGCGACGACCACATGGGGGTGACGCATGTGCAAGCTGCCGCGACGGGAGTAGGGCGCCGATGGGACTGCAGTGGGGCCCGATGATGCAAGCCTGGAGCGCCGGCGACCGCTGGTCCGAAGGGAGCGCCGTGGGGAAGGCGGGCTGTGGCGTCAGCCTGATGGCAGCTGCGGCCTGCGGCCTTGGCCGAGTTAGCGAGGGGGGTGGAGCGGAGGAGGAAGAAGGGAGGCGGGCGGGCCGGTTGGGCTGGGCCAGTTTGGCCAAGCCGCTTGGTTTCTCTCTTTTTACATACATACATACATACATACATACATACATACATACATACATACATACATACATACATACATACATACATACATACATACATACACACACACATATGTGTGTGTGTGTGTGTATTCATGCCTATTCTTATGCACATTTTTATTTGTATAATTTCTTTGCCAATATTTCTTCATTACTATTATTCTGGTATCTTTTATTTTTTTATTTTTACTTTTATTTACTTATCCATTTATTATTATGGTGTATACATACACACGTTTATTTACCCTACCCCATTATTATTATTTACCCCAAGTAGAAATTCAGGTTTTATTTCAAACTCTAAATTCCTATCATTTCTACATTTCCTTTTTGGCCTTTCCATTAGTTTTATTTTTCATAATTTCTTCAATTACTGGAACCTTAAACCAAAAATCCAAGGAAATCCAATAGAGTCCAAATATCAAGAAAATATATTCCAAAATAATTTAAGGGTTACACATTTCCCAAAACTCAAAATTTTAGGGTGTTACAATATAGAACTCAATAATATCTTCGGTTGCATAACCATCAATGATGCTACCTTCCAGCCGGGATTGATTACGTACATAAGACTTGAGAATTCTCATGTACCTCTTAAACACGGGGCCACATATCTTTATCTCTTTCAAAAGGTAGACAGTAAGATGGATCATGATATCGAAAAATAACGGAGGAAAATACATCTCAAGATGACACAGAGTCATCACCACCTTAGTCTGTAGTGCATCTAGTCCATCGGGATTGATGACCTACTCAGCAATTGTGTTAAAGAAATAACACAGCCTCATGATTATCACTCGAACCATGTTTGGCAAAATACTTCTAAGTGCAACATGAAGCATTTGTGTCATTAACACATGATAGTCATGAGACTTCATACCAATTAATTTCAAATTTTCTATGGAAACAAGTTTTTTCATGCTGGCGGAGTGACCGGACGGAACTTTCACACCATACAAGCAGTGGCATAGTTAGTTCTCTTAGACTTAGACAAAGTGTAGCAAGCTGGGGGGGAAGGTATGTCCGACCTTTATTGGTCTCTATCAGTGCTAACTCGGTCCTGATGTTTATAGTGACCAAGTCATCCTTTGCGTTGACATCATTCTTTGTTTTGTCACGAATGTTTAGTAAGAGACCAATCAAGTTATCACATACATTCTTCTCTACGTGCAATTATGACCTTCTATGTGCTCCCAAAAAGGCAAGTCTTAAAATATTGACCTCTTCTTCCACATGTTCTTCTAACGGGTCCTCAACTTACGTCCCTTTCCAAGCACAACATCGATATCCTTGGCCGTATCGTAGATCTCTTTCCTGCTAAAAGGCATTGGTACTGAGTCAACCTCTTTTTTTGTCAAATTATTTCTTCATCTTGCGGTATGGGTGATACTTTGGAAGGAACCTACAGTGACGCATGTACACAGTTTTGCGTGGGTTATTCAACCACACACTCGGTATAATCTAAGCAATGCGGACAGGTTACCAAGGGTAAGAAAATCATTGATGGTGCAGAACAACATAGCTTGCAGAGTGAAGTTCTCATGTTTGTCCGCATCCTATACCTATACCCCTTCGTTCTACAGTATCACAAGATTTTTCACCAATGGTGCTGGGTACACATCAATATCGTTCCTAAGTTGCTTCGGCCCTTGGATAAGTAGTGACATCAAAATATACTTGTGCTTCATACATAGCCAAGGAGGAATGTCGTACATGCATACAGTCATGGGCCAGGTGTTATGTCGGCTGCTCATGTTATCGAAAGGATTCATTTCATATATACTCAACCCAAATCTTATATTCCTTGGTTCCACACCAAAGTCTACAACATCCTATCGATGTTCCTCCACTGGGAAGAATCAGCAGTATGTCATATTATTCCATCTTTCTTACGCTGCTTCGTGTGCCAATGCAGCAATCTTAAATCCTTTCGATTTGCAAATAAACGCTTCAAACGGGGAATTACAGGAAGATACCACAACATCTTAGTAAGAGGTCCTTGCTTCACCTCGATGCCATCCCCATCATCGGAGTCATTTTTACGCTTGTATCGGGATACTTTGCACATCAGACAAATATATAAGCTTGCAAATTCTTTACGGTAGAAGATACAATCATTCAGACATGCATGTATTGTTTCTACTTCCATTTTCAATGGACAAATAATCTTCTTAGCTTGATAGGTGATTCTCGGCAACACATTTCCCTCTGGAAGAATGTTTGCTAGGAGGCCTAACAATACTGTGAAACTCTTGTCGGACCAACCATCGCTTACCTTCAATTTCAGCAATTCTAGAACGGATGAGAACCTTGTGTATTATGGCTTGTGCTCGGGAAAAAAGGTTTTTCCAAGTCCTCCATTAAGCCCTCAAATTTACTAAACTCTCTCTCTCTCTCACTATAGTTCCCTTTTACATCGCGTAGCATCTAATCCAGATTGTCATGTGCGACCTATCCTTATCGAAAGTACAGTCCACAACTGGCATATCATTGTCTCTCTCGACGATGTTATAACTACATTCTTATATATCTTCTTTTCACTATGATTGGTCCAACATGTATACCCCTTTTTGAAACCCTTTCAAATCAAGTGAGCTTTGATCTGCGTTGAGTTGGTAAACATCTTTAGATTATCGCAATCAATACATGGATAGTACATATATTCCATCTCTTTTTTAACATATCTAGCTCGGCCGCTCTTCTAAAAGTAGACACACCATTAATATACTGTTCACTCACACAGTTCTCAATGTACATTCAGCTTTGGCTATCTACGGTACACATTTAACAAATGGGTGTCAAATTGGATTATTAATGCTATTATAGCTAATCAACCTAGCTACTTACATGCATAATTGTCATTCACCTTATAATAAATTGTCTATATCTAAATTAAGTAGCTAGCCGCGTATTCATGAAGCAATATCAAGCAAGAATATATTGAAGTAAACTACGAGTACTGACCCATTCTTAAATTGGAGCAAACTACCATCTCTCTTTAAACCTAGCTAGCTAGATCTAAAAGCCTAGCTATCATCTCTCTTTAGCTATTACAAGGTATATAAGTTATTAGAAGTAAGCACTAACCTCTAATCACCAAGAACAAATCGATCTATGAGCTAGATCTACAAGCGGTATATTTTCACCAAACTCCCCAAAGCCAACCACCTCCTTCAATGCAACACAATGAAGATAGATCTATTGAAACCATGCTTGCTATTTAATAACACAGCGTATCCTAGACGGTTCCAACCACCAACCGCCTGTGATATGAAACTATCACTGATGATTCCTATTAATAACTGTTTGTGAACTATCACATATGGTTATTCATACAAATCATCTGTGATGTCCGCCACTATCACAGATGGTTTGTATAATTAACCGTCTACAAATTATCACAGATGGTTATTAATATGAACCATCTGTAAGAAACCGAGGAAACCACAAGAGTGAAGACTAGTAGAGTCTCATCTTTTGTCCTTCTTTGCTCCTTTTTCGCTCAATGATTCATTCAAATTTCTCGACCAAAAATTCTATATGTCTATTCTATGATATTTCTATATATATAGAATATGATATCTAATATGACGCCCGATTTGTCAAAGGGATTGGATTGGTGACTTACCCATTCAGTGACTTTGGCACTGGACGTTCCAAAAACGGGTGCAAAGATGCAGACAGTGGAGGGGAGTACTCTGACTGCAGCAAATCCGTAGAGAAGATGATGATGTCCTCGCATCCCCTGTTGCAGAACACCCTGTCCAAGTTCGACAAGGGCTGGCACTTCCTGTTCATCTGTTACTGCAGGTAAACTTCACCAAATTTTAGTAGGTGCATAATTAACTCTCCTTTGCGTCGTTGCATGAGCTCACAGCTTTTCAATGCACTTCTGAATCTCCCGTTAGGCTCCTATTAAGGTTACTTGGTTATAGTTGTTCTGCAGCCAAGTGTTATCCATGGAGTTACATTGCTTGGGGAAATGGATTGCATCTAGGTACAATGCATATTACACGGTAAGGCAGTATAAGACTGTACACACACATTGCCGGTAGGTACGTACATTGCCAAGGGCTCAAGGCTCCAAGCTATGGCCACAAATTAAATTGCAAATCAATCTCCCAAGGGCCGAGGCACGTCGTTCGCGTACGTAACGTACACATTCACATACAAACGCTTATGGTTTCAGAAGCAGGGGCACGACCGGGGAAGCTTCCCCGTGGACCGTATCCTCTCTGCCTTCTCCCTGACCTTTCTCTCCGCCTTCCTCCTCTTCTCCGCCGCCGCCAGCCTCGCCGTGGTGGCCACCTTGCTGATCCTTCCCATCTCGTCGTTGTACTCCTCCAGCGCCTTTGCTCGCTTCCTCTCCGAGTCTCTCTGCAACAAATTATACATATAGCTGGCAAATTGTGATGAAATCCAGATAATGTCACCAAGAATTATGCGAGAACAAGAAAAGGTAGCAGCAGTAAATGGATAACGAGAAATGCGCTGTTGTAATGGATTCTAGACAAGCAGAAACCTCTTCGTGTTCCTTCTGTCGCCTGGCCTTGGCCTTCTTCTCAGCCTCCCATTCAGCTATTGTTTCCATCGTCTCATCGTACCTGGAGATTGACAGTTGAATGCACTCTACCAAATGATCAGAATATCGATTTTGACAATTCTACTTACTGCTTCTTTATCTTTGCCAACTTCTCCTTCTCCCACGCATCCGCCATCTTTTCCGCCTCACTGGAATATGACCTCGTTGGCATGGCTGTCGATGGTGCCCTCCGGTTGTCTTGATCTTGCTCAAACTTCCTGCTCTCTTTCTTCTCTCGTGGAAATGAAGTTGTTGGCCTAACCTCCGGTGTCGCCTTCTGAATTGTTTGCTCTAGCTCAAATTTCCTGCTACCGTTCTTTTCTGGTGATCTTTTGGCAAAACTCGGATCCTTCTTTATGCTTGAGGTAGAATCAACCACCCTCTGACCTGAAGGTACACCTTCTGGCTTCTTTTGTGCCGGTTTTAGCGGCCTCCTCACCGAGACATTAGCTGAAAGTCGCCATGTTTACTAGTACATTTCATAGGTGGTTGCAGGTTTTTCTACAGTATGAAAAAGATGCTGTCCAAGTAAATTGAATTTGTATCTTCTACCTGCTTGTTCATCATCATCGTCATCTTCTACGGGCTCCTTACCACTAAACCATCTCGAGATTTTGCTGCCTTCAGTAGGCTTTTTCATACTTTCACCTCTCCTGGGTGGTGACTTCAGAGACGATGTGGGTGCAGGTTCATTGATTGCGGCAGGCTTCTTTTGAGATGCTAACCTCTCCGTGACAGGCTTCTCTTGAGATGCTAACTTCTCCTCTCTGGCAGCAATAGCATATGCTACTGCTGCCACTGTTGCTGCGTATGCAGCGTCATATTCTTCTCCATTACTCATTTTCCCTGACAATGTCAATGTCAGTCAGCTGAGCACCTCATTTCTTGGGTCCTTAGGATCAGTGTAAGCTCAAGCATAATAAAAGTGCAGATTTTGATGGTTTACCTCTTCCAAAAAATGTGCTTTGTTGAGATGATAATGTTATAGTCTGGCTGCCACCTTGATTTTCCTGTGCTACACTAGAAAACCAGAACCTACAAAAAGAAAATCAATGTGACAAAATCTTCAAGTGCTGCATAGTCGGTGGCTTGGTACTTTTGCAAAAGAAAATAAACACAATTGCAGATGCTACTGCCTACTGTGACGAGACCAACAACAATCTTTTCCAACTCCGCAACATTTGAAAAGAACAATTGAAGAAGTAATGGTAATGCTACATTACAAAGCACTCATGATCTTACAATTAAGCAGCAAAATGGAAGAACAGATGGAGCACTAAAGGTTTCTTGCAAATGCTACCTTAGTTGTTTCATCACATCATCCATGGTGCACAATTGAATTGTGAAATGTACCAAGGGCTCTTCTTAATCTTGTGTTGTGGCACTCCAAGCACAAGCTTAAGTTGTAAGCTAAGCATTGCACCACAAACTGCCCGTTAGTATATGTAGGAGGTTTCGAAAGAGACATGGAGGGCAAGAAAGCTGTTGTCTTGGAGGCAAGCAAGTGGAATCGCTTTGCCCTATCGAAGTCTTTAAGAATCCAGACCTTTCGCTTGCGGTGTGGTTGCTACTGCCATTTGATTCTTCTTCCCTTCCTGAAAATTTGGCCCTCTTACCCTTTCGAGTAGTTTTGCATTGCCGGACAGATTCCAGTCTAATGGCATTACATAGCTTTAAAATACTCAAGGCAATATAAGTTGGCAACTTTGGTTTCTTATTGCTTTAGAATTGAACGTGCTGTCTCGTTTGTCACTAAGGATTCTCTGTGTTTGACATACTACTCAAGACATGTTTCTGGTAGCTTTTGTCCTCAATATTCAACTTTTACACTTTTGCCAGTATGCACCTGAAGAGCCGTATTTGACACTTTTGCCAGCATGCACCTGAACAACTATATCTGTTGGAAGAGTGGTCCCACCTTGGCCCAATCGGCTTATTACATCAGTAGGCCATTCAGCCAGCCTGGCAGAAGCTGTAGACTAGGAATTTGGCCATGTTTACCCCTGTACATATAGACCCAGATAGGGGTATTCATGCAATTCTAAGTTGGAGAAATGACATATTTACCCCCTTTAAGTGTAGACCAGATAGGGATATTTATATAATAAGCCTCCTCATGGCTATAAGTATATGCCTTAGGGCGCTATGGGGCAGAGCTCTCTTTTTCAAACAAATCTAGGTAGCACATACTTCTATTTTTGTCTCCGCGGTTTGTACAACTCCGGGTAGTCCCTCCGTGGCCTCGCTATAGCCCCCTTGTTTTACTATTTGGTCTATAACCACAACAGTTGGTACCATCCGTGAGGACCGGCATAGAAGCTGCAATCCAAGGTAAGAGTGTTCGGACACCATGGTGCCGAAGAAGGGGGCGACATCGACCTGGAAAAGGCGATGGCATCGACCCCCAAATGACAAAGGAGCACCACCTCCGAAGCCGCCGCAGTTAGAGAAATGAAGGCAGTCTATGAGGGACCCTCGCCCTTGTGGCAGTGGCGCACTGACACAACAACATTGGGAGCAACGATGGGCAACTAAGGAGGTCCTTCAACGACTGCACCGATGACGAGGCACGAAGCACCACGAGCGGAGGGTCTGATGGCAGTGGCCAACCGTAGCCCTGGGACTCATGCTGGCATCGACGCCATCACCATCATCATGCAAGGGGCAAAGGGCATCCTCCCTCCTACAATGAATGCAGGTGGAGGTGCCCTTCAGGCAATCTGTGGGACGCTGCGGCAAGAATTGGCAGACCTGAGGAGAGCTATGTGCGAGATTTAGAAAAACTGGAGCCAACTGACAACTGCAACGGTTGCAACAGAGGCAACTCTAGAAGGCACGAAGGGTCGCAAGGCCCACGCTGGAGCCAGCAACACCTCTCGACGAGTAGATCCAAAGTCCCCCCCTCTCTCTGTGGGCCTACAACAGAGTTCCTGGCTGGAGGAATTCAAAATACCTACAGTGGAGTCGTGCAAGGGTGACACCAACCCCATGAGTTTCTACGTGTCTACCAGACGACAATCGAAACAGTGGGGGTGACACGACAAAGGCAAAAGGGTTGCCCCTCGCTCTGCAAGGGGTGATGTGAAGGAGTAAGTCTTGTAGATACATTGAACTGAATAAGCATAGTGGGTAGTTAGTTAGTTTTTGCTTTAATATCTTCAGCTTTTGCTTTAGCATCTTATCTCTACTTTCAGTTTTGCTTTCGGTTGTAATACTGACCTCTTGGTCTATAAGTATGTATTGAGTTATGCCTTAAGGGCTAAGACAAGTAATACAGCAAGAAAATTGCTCCCGTACCTGTGCCAAAACTGACATGATGCTCTCCTAGTTTTTCACTATCACCCTCGGCTCCATATACGTGTGGGGACAAATCCAGAATCTCATGCACAACAACTTTCAAGACAACTATATGGAGTCAATGCTAACCAACTCTTCGAGGTGAGACAAGAGCCGAGGGAGAAGCTGCGGGCCTACTTCTGACGACAAAGGTTCGCTGCCAAGTGAAGAATGTCAATGACATGACTAAAATCAATGCGGCCATCCAAAGTCTCTAGAAGGGCCCCTTGTTGAATACATCACACGAAAGCCCATAAAATCGATGACCAAACTCTTCAATAAAATGGAGTACGCTAAGGCAAAGGAAGATGCAATGTGACATGAGGCGGAGGTCGTGCCAGCTGCCCCTGAAACCAAGTCTGCCCTGCGGCCCCGAAGGAGGACTCGAGCTGCAAGCAGCGGAGGGTGCCTCGCTCCAAATATGTTTTCAGCATTGAAGGAACTAAGGAGAGCAATGCCCTTGGGGGCCATGGCCATGTTCAACGGGGCCACGGGTGCGGAAGGGGGTAGGGTCACGATGACGGGCATTAACAAGGACTTTGGTATGAAGTACATGGCCGCGGAGGATACCTCACCCGCGACTACTCTTCCATCATGGAAATATATGAAAGCGTAGCCAGGGAGCATGAATAAGACACCAACACGATAGCACATGTATAGCAGTGCCTGGAGGAAGCCACAATCCATCCCCTCTAGTCGTACTGTGAATCTAGGGCTCGAAAGTCAGCCCCCACTAGGTGATTAATGCCATCACGGGCAGATCACCCCTCGAGTTCCCTTTTGAGACACAACGAAGAGTCTATGCTCGTTAGATCCATCACATTGCTATGTACAGGTGGTACTGGAATGGGCTCGGGCAAATAGCACCTTCAAAGCAGAGGATGCCTTAGGGGTGGACTTCCCCCACTAGGACCCCTTGGTAATCACAGCCAGCATCATAGGTTGTGATGTGTGGCGAGTCCTGGTCGATGGAGGTAGCTCCACAGATCTCTAATTCATGGACGCCTTTGACCATATGAGCCTCTCGCGAAGCAGATTAGAACCACTAAGCATACCCCTGCAAGGCTTCAATGGGTGGCCAGTCAATGCATTGTGTTAGATACACTAGAGGTAGTCTTTGCACAAGGGGAGCAAAGCAAACACAAAGTCATCACCTTCGACGTAGTCGACCTACAGTACCACTACAACGCTATCCAGGAAAGGGCCACCCTCAATGCATTCTGTGCAATCCCGCACCACAATTATCTGTGCATGAAGATCCCAGGCCCAGCGGAGTCATCACGGTGTTGGGCGACTAATACATCACATGATAAATCGATGTAGGCACACAAAGCCCACACCAGAAGGTGCACGCCATGAGTGAGGGACCCGCCCCACCCTCTGCCTCAGGATGGACGCCCAAGTTGAAGCCGAGGGGTGATGTAAAGATGGTGCCGCTCTGACCAGAGGACCTGACAAAGTAGGTGTCGATCGGAGCAGGTCTCACCCCTGAAGTGGAGCAAAAACTCATGACCATGCTTTGCAACAACACAGACATCTTCGCATGGTCACCGGATGACATCGTGGGGGTAGACCGCTCCATCATTGAACATAAGTTGGCGGTACATCCCGACATGAAGCCAGTCAAACAATGAATGAGGTGGATGTCTCGATAGATAAGAGGCTACCAAGATGGAGGTGGCCAAGCTAAAGGCCTCCGACATAATTAGGGAGGTGGTCCACCCCGATTGGCTCACTAACCCCATACCGGTGAAAAAGGCCAATGGAATCTAGCGTATGTGCGTCAATTTCACTAACCTTAACAAGACGTGCCCTAAGGACAACTACCCATAGCCACGTATTGATCAACTGCTTGATTCTACAATGGGATACGAGATGATGAGCTTCCTTGATGTGTACTTCAGGTACCATCAGGAACGGATGGCAAAGGACGACGAGGCAAAGATGAGCTTCATAGTCCCCAGTGGGATGTACTACTTAGTCCAGATACCCGTTAGGCTAAAGAACATTGATGACACCTTCACTAGGCTCATCGCACTTATCCTCGCACTACAGCAGGGTCGAAACGTCAAAACCTATGTCAACAACATCATAGTCAAGAGGCTCTGGGCATTGTCCCACATGTGGATCCACAAGAAACGTTTGATAATCTCTGACGGGCCAGCCTCAGGCTAAATCAAATAAATGCATCTTCGAGTTCAAGCGCACAAGCTCCTTGGTTTCATAGTCTCTAGACAAGGAATCGAATCCAACCCCAACAAGATCAATGCTATACTCTCTGGAGGCCCCGAAGATTGCTCGGGATGTCCAGGGTCTCATGGGCTGCCTAGCCACCCTTAGTCATTTCCTTTCTAGGGGCGGAGTGGGCATTACCCTTTTTCAAAACACTACTCAATTTGGGCAACTTCCAAAGGACGGATGAGTGCACATTGATCGTGCAAAAATAGCACACCCGCAAGTGCACGGTTGCCATTGAAATAGCGGCGAGTGTCGTTTTCTCCACAGGAACTAGACTGAGGCTACCGGTGCTCAGCTAAAGCTAGGTCAATCGAAACAGGAGAACTAAACCTAAAATAGCTACTAAAAAGATCGAAGGAACTAACTAAATGAACAAACCAATGAAGACGGAACGAACGACCGTACGAATTGACATCATACGACCGAACGAACAACACGACAACTAACTACACGAATGACGCACGAACGACAACGACGATTACGCGAACGTAACACACTACTACCGACCGACAACCTAACTAACTACCGTCCGCGAGACAGAAGGGGGGAGTCGAGAATCACTAGAGGAGTCTAGAAGCATGAAGGGAGTCGAGAGAGAATGAGGGAGAAAACGGTCAACGGCTAACTAGACGACGACGGCAGGATAACACAAAACACAGAACTACAAACACACGCACGACTTAACTACCGATCAACTGCGAGATAGAAGAAAAGAGGAAGGTCGAAAAGCACAAGGGAGGATCTAGAAGAAAGGAGGGGGTCGAGATAGCAAAGGGAAGGGAACCGTCGCCAGCTTGCTAATTCGACAACACTCGCAAACATACATAGGTACTAACATTGACAACTGCACAAGCTCACGACATGAACACTGACCATAGACAAAAAAACACTAACCCACATGTACTAACAGATGAATAACATAGCAAAATCACATGAGCTGAACAATTCGCTTAGACACAGAACTGACAATTTAACAGATAGCACTATTGCTGCACCAAGATCACAATTACTGAACAGATACCACAAATTGTAGGCATTGATTATACACTACTCAAGAACTTAGAGCAATTCTGGAACAAATTAACCAAGCACAATACATCATCTCAGTGAGCACATGCACAATCACAGTTCTCAGAAAATATTCCACAATTCATCAACACAGTGCAAATGGTAATTGTCAGTTAACAGAGTAATTGGAACCAAGAAAGGGGGAAGAATTGGGGATTGGAGTGAATTAAACCTAGATGAAGAGGAAGCAGAAGAGGAATTGAAGCTCGCGGTCGGTGAAGAAGCTTGCCAGCGTCGGGATGGCGGCGCTGATGGAGGTCGGCGGTGCTACGGTGGCGGCAGAGGTGAGGTGGATGGAGCGGCGGCGCACAGGATTTGGATGGCGGCCGTGGATCTGGAGAGAGGCGGCGATTCGGTGGAGGACAGGAAGCCGGAGATGGAGAAGATGGTGGGAGAAGAGAGGAGAAGCAAAGGGGGCAAGGGGAGAAGAACAAGGCAGCGTCGGAGAGGATGAACTGGCGGTGGAGGAAGAGGGTGCGCGGTGGAGTGGTTGGCGCCGGCGAGATCTGGGGGGAAGGAAGCCAACGAGTGGCGGCCGGTGGAGAGCAGCAAAGAGAAGAAGGCGTGGTGACTGTGGACGGAGGAGAGAAGGGAGGCGAAGAGAGGGGCGGTCGACGGCGTGACCTGGTGGATGCAGAGCGGCGGCGCAAAGGAGGATGCGGAGGAGTTGGCGGAGGTAGGATGCGGCGGCCGGAGAGGAGCGGGAAGATGGCCGGAGGTGGCTGGTGGTGACGCACGGTGGCACGGTGGCACGCCGGCCAGTCGGCCCGGCCTCGCCGGCGGCCGGAGAAGAGAATGGGGGAGGAGAGCAAAAAAGGGGACAAGGAAGAGTAGATGCCGGGCTCGGGTTCTCCACAGGCGGCGGCGGCGGCTTTTGATGGATCAGGAATTTTGGCATTTTTGCAGATTAGTCCTCAAAGAATCTAGGGTTTACAAGAAGGGCCTTCTTCATTAGTGTTTTCTTCTGTTTTGGCCCTCAGAAACTCTAATTTCTTCGCAAAAAGATCCCACACGTCCGTGATGATACGCACTTTTGTACAGAGCAGTCCTGGAATGCCAAATTGTCGTTTATGCGCCTTGATTGCGCCAGCCTACAAAAAATATCGAAAAGTGTAAAATAGTCCAGTCGAGCAATTAAATATAGAAAAGCATGTAAATGATGATAAATGGTCCTAAAATGCGAAAAATAATGGGGTAAAATGACAGGTAAATATATGTAAAAATGACAAATGTCACACATGCCTTTCAAGATTGAAGGAGTACCTCACCAAGCTCCCCAGCTCATATGCCAACCACTAGATGCTCCACTTTTATTGTACCTTGCTACGACGCCCTAGGCAGTCTACGTGGTACTCATGTTGGAGGAGGGCTCTTCACAATAGCCCATTTACTACATGTCCAAAGCCCTCCAAGGAGTGAAAACATGATATACCGAGCTCGAGAAGCTTGCTTACATCCTACTCATGGCTTCATGTTTGTGTCACTACTTCATGGTGCATAGCATCACCGTACCCTCATCCTTCCCCCTAGGCGAAATGTTGCGAAACAAGGAGTCCACGGGCTACATCGGTAAATGGGCAGTGGAGCTTGTCCCCTTCTCCATCACCTACATCACGCACACCATGATAAAGTCACAAATATTGGTGGACTTCATCACTGAATGGACTCCTGATGGTCAGTAGACTTGCAAATAGTCTTCAGAGCCAGTATGGGCACTACACACAGATGGAGCATACTGCACCATAGGAGCCGTCGTAAGAACGCTCAAGGGCCAGAATCTCATGTATGCCTCATGCCTCGACTTCCCTACAACCAAAAACACATCAGAGTACGAGGCATTGTTATTCAACCTACAAAAAGGTGAAGGCACTCGGAGCACGATGGTAGCTTGTACACACTAATTCCCATCTCCTCATAGGACATATCGATAAATCCTATCAACTCAAAGACCATGAATTAGCCAGGTACTCCACAGTGATTAGGACAAGGGAATGCCATTTCTTGGGGATCACCATCAAGTCAATAACACGGGCTGCCAACAGTGAGGGGGTGCCTTAGCAAAAGCCACCAGCCAGGGATGAGAGTCGCTCGCCGGCGCCTTCTTCAAAGTCCTAACTTCTGCAATGGTGTCACACAGCCAGCCATAGACCTCCTGCGTGATGCACATTGGGTAGGAAGACAACTAGAGAGAGCTCATCATTGCTGTCCTCTAGGGGAGCGATGAGCTAGATGACCCATGCGAATTGCGGATGATAATGCACCGAGCAAGGGCGTTCAAGATGGTAGAGGGCGTACTATACAAATACAATGTCTGCGCCCAGCTCCTCTGCTGCCTCTCACATTGGGAGGCCCAGGAACTCCTCACGAATATACACGGAGGCCTATGTGGCTCCCACTTAGCCCCAAGGACCCTCATCAGAAAGGCCTTCTATCAAGGTTTTTACTAGCCGACAGCAACGACGGATGTGAAAGAATTGGTCCAACGATGCCAAGGATGCCAGTGGATGGGTAAGTTCTCCCATGCCACTAGGGGTGAAAACGGGTCGGGTTAATCCCGACCGATCCGGCACCGAATCCGATTGGTACCGAATCCGACTAGTACCGAATCCGGAGAAAAAAATATGGGTTAGGATATGGTAACAGCAATATCCGTCCGAATCCGAATATCCGTCCGAATCCGATATATCTTCAAGTTTGATTTCAGGTTAGTGCTACTATTTGACGTTTCATTTTCTTTTGCAATGGTAAAATAAAATCTTCCACATCAGCTATTAAATAGTAACATCAAGTCAGTGCGTCCTACTCCATTTACTGCACTGTATGCATTCATTACAAACAAGTAGGGGTGCAAACGAAATGGGTTAATCCCGACCGATCCGACACCGAATCCGATTGGTACCGAATCCGATTGGTACCGAATCCGGAGAAAAAATATGGGTTAGGATATGATAACAGCAATATCCGTCCGAATCCGACCCGTTTTCACCCCTACATGCCACTCCTATTCCCCTCTAACCAATCCCACGGGCATGGCCACTAGCTCGCTGGGATATCAACATCATTGGTCCATTACCCCGTGCCCCTAGGGATCGCTGATTCATCATCGTCTCTTATAATTACTTCTCCAAGCGGGTCGAGGCCGTACCCCTTGCCAAAATCACCTCCACGGTAGCATAGAAGTTTTTGTGGCAGAACATCATATGCCACTTCGGAGTTCCCGGAGAGATCATGGTAGACAATGGTCTATAGTTTGATGAGGAGGCATTTCAGGAGTAATGTGAGCGCATGGGTATCAAGGTATGCTACGCCTCTATAGGGCACCTGCAGTCCAATGGTGTTGCCAAATGCATGAATGACACAATCTCCGATGGCATCAAGAAGCGGTTGGTCAGCCTCCCCAAGGGGAAGTGGCCAGAGGAATTGCCGAAGGTCCTCTAGTCCATTCACACCACGACCTCCTGCTCGGTGGGCTTCAACCCATTAAAGCTACTCTTCGAGGACAAGGCCATGACGTCCGAGGAGTTCAAGGCAAAGTCCTACTAAGTGGTAGCCTCCCTAGTACCGAATGAACGCAACATCTCGCACGACCTCATCGACGGAGACTGGATGCCATCAATGCTCAACATTGTGAAATACCTTCACATGATGACGGCCTCCTATAACAAGAAAGTCAGGTCACAAAGCCTAGTGGTGGGAGACCTTGTCCTCAAGAAATCACTCCATGCCAACACGGCAGGCAAGCTAGAGTCCAAGTAGGAGGGACCCTACATAATCACGACCTCATTTAGGGCAGGCTTGTACCACCTCTTGACCCTCGATAGCATCGATCTCAAGTACACATGGAATGGCAACCGTCTTCATTGTTACCATGCATAACCATCGCCAGAGGGGTGGCCCCGTATGCCATACATGTGCATGAATTGTAAAAAGTGTACCCACGCAAATGGGGCGCAATAAAGCATCTTTTTGACCTGCACACGCCGAGTATGCCCTACTTACAGATAAGAGTAGGGAGCCCCTGGGCTCCGTGCTAACTCTAAAGAGTATAAATTAGAGCCAGGACCCTCGGCGTCTTAACCAACTCTACGGGGTATAAATAAAGCGCAGAGCCCCTAGGCTCCGCAACAACTCTACAAAGTGTAAATAAAGTGCAGAGCTCCTAGGCCTTGCACCAACTCTATGGGGCATAAATTAGAGTCAGACCCTCATGCGTCCTAGACAACTCTACGAAGTATAAATTAAGCACAGAGCACTTGGGCTCTGCGCCAACTCTACGGAGTGTAAAGCGCTAGGACC
Organism: Dendrocalamus sinicus; assembly: GCA_036346575.1. Lineage (NCBI taxonomy): Eukaryota > Viridiplantae > Streptophyta > Magnoliopsida > Poales > Poaceae > Dendrocalamus > Dendrocalamus sinicus. The sequence goes on along the minus strand of CM070669.1, from coordinate 11,371,320 downwards.
CTTGTGTGTCCCAAGCCACCCTACGAAGTATAAATAGAGCGCGGATCCTCTAGGCTCCATGCCAAGTCTACAGAGCATATAGCGCCGAGACCCTTGCGCATCCCAGGCTACTCTACAAAGTATAAATAAAGCATGAAGAACTTGGGCTCCATGCCAACTCTACGGAGTATAAGTAGAGCGTAGATCCCCTAGGCTCTGCACCAACTCTATGAAGTATAAAGTGTCGGGACCCATGCGCATCCCAGGCCACTCTATGAAGTATAAATAGAGCGTGGATCCCCTGGGCTCTATGCCAACTCTACGAAGTATAAAGCACGGGGGCCCTTACGTGTCCTGGGCTACTCTATAGAGTATAAATAGCGCGCAGGGTTGAACTCTATGGAGTATAAATAGAGCACGGGGTCAACGGGCTCCACGCCAACTATATGAAGTATAAATAGAGCACAGAGTCTACAAGCTCCACGCCAACTCTGTGGAGTATAAATTATGGTTGGGACAGTTGTGCGTCTCGCCCAACTCTACGTAGTATAAATAAAGCATGGGGCCCCTGGGCTTTGCGCCAACTTCATAGAGTGCAAACAAAACCTCTGAACATCCTACCGCTAACTTCATTGACCCTAGTCTGAAGAGTGGGGGACGGAGCACATGCTAACCTCTACACATCCTACCACTGACTTCATCAACCCTAGTCCAAAGAGTGGGAGACAGAGCATATGCAAACCTCCAAACGTCCTACCGTCGACTTCACCAACCCTAGTCCGAAGGGTGGGGGACGAAGTGCATGTGAACCTTTGCACATCCTACCACCGACTTTGTCGACCCTAGTCCGAATGGTGGAGGACGGAGTGCGTGCGAACCTCTGAACTTCCACCACCGACTTCACTGAACCTGATCCGAAAGGTGGGGGATGGAGCGCGCATGAACCTATGCACGTCCTACCACCAACTTTGTGAATCCAAGTCCAAAGGGTGGGAGATAGAGCATGCACGAACCTCTACATGTTCTATCGCTGACTTCGCTAACCTAAGTCCAAAGGGTGGGAGGCAAAGCGCATGCGAACCTCTACATGTTTTAACACCAACTTCACCGACCCTAGGCCAAAGGGTTGGGAATGGAGCGCGCGTGAACCTATGCACGTCCTACCACTGAGTTCACCAACCATAGTCCGAAGGTGGGGGATAGAGCGCACGTGAAACTATGCATGTCCTACCGCCAACTACGTTGACCCTAGTCCAAAGGGTGGGAAACAGAGCGCACAAACCTCTACACGTCCTACCGTTGACTTCATTGACCCTAGTTCGAAAGGGATGGAGCACGCACGAAACCCTATTCGTCCTACCATAGACCACCAACACTCATACGAAGGGATGGGCGCAAAATAAATAATTCTAATTCATTCACAATACCAAAATAGATCATACATGTATACACTTCATGGATCCAAGTGGACCTGTTTTCACTAAAACAAGCAAGGCGTGAAGTCACTCGCCCTCATCGCTCTCAATCTTTATATAAGCATTCGAGCGAATATGTGGTCGAGTCTCAAAGCCCACCCAGAAGCGCATGGAGTCTCCACTTGGTGCCAGCGATGAAGCCCTCTCCAAAGAAGATGCTTTGTTATGGAGAGACGATCTTCATGCAGTACCTGCCCAAGGAAGACAGTAAGCGAAATCACCAATCCAAGCAAGCAGATGAACCAATCAAAGGGTACATGTATTTACCAAAAAGGAAATAGTCCACCAGTACAGGTGTCGGACAACTTGCCTGACATTACAAAGCATAAAAGTATAGAGGGAGTGAAGGGGGAGAGCCCCGTGTATAGGCCCACCACAACCAAGTACCATGGACAGCACTACACAAGGAAACGAGGCAACCTCACACCTACCGGGTGGCCTTTGTGGTGCTCATGCCAAAAGATACCTGGAGGGTCACTTCCTCGAGCCAAGTCCCTAAATCCATAGCCGCTCTGAGGGTGCACCGTAGAGACACTTTCACAGCTGCTTTGCCCAAGTATTCCCAAAGACACAGTAGAACGCATGAAGGAAACATTGCATCGTGTGAATCACTGCAACATGGTAGTATTCCCGGGAGGAAGGTCCAAAGTCAGGTCCACTAGATCACCCACGTACAGACCCCCAGATATGTAGCAAGCTGAGGAGTAGCTGTGCGGTGACCTACAAGCAGTGGTCCCCGTAAGCTCGAGTCGCCCTTAAAGAAAGCACCGATGCATCATGTATGCATCGTATGCTCCCTCAAAGGTTCTCCGGTTCATGTAAATAAGGTGGGACTTCAATCGCAAGATCTGTGAGCATCACCTCCAACCTTTGCATAGCCTCCCATGCCACCATGGAGCGCTGGCTACGAAGGCGATGACCCAAAACAAGCTCGGACTACAAGCAGTCCTTTTCTCCTCTAGAGCGGCCACATGCTGTAGAAAGTTCATCCTCTCCTCTTCCGCATGAGTGTTCGCTTCAGCAATAGCAGCCTCTATAGTGGCCAACGCCTTCGCACCATCTACCTAAAGGAAGCGGATGCGGCCCTCATGCTCTGTAGCAAGGGCCACCACCTCCTCCCCAAACTTGCGAAGCGCGCTGGCCTCCGTCCGAAGTGTGGCCAGCTACTCCTACAGACCCGATGCCTCCCAGAGTGTCAATGTCTATAATGCCCACGCCATGGTAATTGTCTACAACAGTAATGCCTAGCACTTAGAAAAACCAAAGAGCATGGAGCTCTGCTCGGGGAGACTAGACATACCCTCACTTCGCTCACTTCAAGCATCCTAAAAAGAAGCTCTGCACGCAAGACAACAATACGCCCCAGTAAGGATAGCATCCAGGCAATCCACAGTGATGTATAGAGAGCGAAGTGCTTCTGGACGAGGGACAAAATCGCTCAAGGAGAGTCTTCTATGCTCTACACCAAGGCCCTTGGCCAGACTGCTGCATGAAACTACCTCCATACCCATCACCTCCACTGTCTCAGTACGCATGGACCAGATCCTCGCTAGGTAGCCGATGCTTCACCACCGGAAAAGAGGGAGCTAATGATAATGGTGATAGTGTGAGGGAGCATAGCAGGACAGTCGTACAAAGTCCTAGGAACAAAAAGAGCTCATACCTATAATGTGCTAGATGGCGCTGGCCACAGGTGCATTGCCTTCATCCCAAGCAAGACTCTCCGCGACGAGGCCATCAACGGGGTCAGATAGGGCCCATGCCACTGGCCACGATAGGACCCTGTGTACCTGGCTTATCGCTGAGCTGAACCTCACTCGCATCCACAACGCCCTCCGCCCCGAGGAGCACCCTGCCCCCCTCCACCACAGCAGAGTTGGGCATGTCGATAATGTGCACGTCATTGTCCTCACCGCTGGTACTATCCATGTTGTCTGAGCCCCTCTACTCTCCAATATCTTCACAGCCAGGGGTGTCTTCACCATCCTAGCCAGTTTCACCATGCTCGTGATCATTGCCAGGGGCAGGCACATACTAACACTTCACAAGTTGGAGTACTGACCGTTCCAAGGTGTTTCAGTTGGTAGCGTGTGTCATGCAGGGATGCGAAGACTGCCACACTGGGGAGGGTACTGTGGGGACCTCGAGGCGCGGAGACACCCGTAGTCACCGTATGTGTTCCGTACTAATCCCATGATCAGTGGCTAGTACACACATTCGCATCATTGAGCTCACATCCATACACATCGCACATAAATAGCTTACAACAAAAAGGGTGATATATATAAGCGAGGCATAAAAGAGTCTATACACATAAGGCCAACCAACCAAATAAACATTAGAGTTTAGAATAAAAGGCAGCGAAAGTCTAATAACAAAAGTATCTAGTGATTTACCATCATAACCTGTAGGTAACCGACTAGAGTTTGGCCCTAGAAAGACCCCTCATTGAATTCTATGGTGCCAGGGACAAAATACGCATCATTGGGCATGTAATCTTCATTCTTTGGTCAACAATATTTTAAGCATGGTTGAGTATATTGTATACTCAGCAAGACTTATAGTATATCACAAAATTGTACATATATGCAAGGCTATCAAAGGATGAGGCTCTATGCTAAGTTATTTTTAGCATGAAGCAAATTTTGTTTGCAATATCGATAAGTAATAATTTACAAACGAAATTGTAAAGAGCATTTGACATGTAATGAAATAACATTTGCATAATGTCCATAATAGTAGCTCAAATCCATTTACAACCTTCCTTGGCTGAGAAACATCACACAATTCCCACCCATGGGCATGGCACACACAAAACACGTACATGCCATCCCATATATTCAGTGAAATAGTTTTGAAAAGAAAAAATATACCCTGCATCCAAGCTTGCTCATGACCATGAGCACGGTTATTTAAATAGTTTTTAACACTCTGTAGAGGTTGTACAGCTTTACCCACATGAGATAATCAAACATACTATCGGCCATTACACGCTTCCTTGGGCGTGCGATGGAAGTGATTATCTTATAGCCTCTAGGTTGCTTAGTCCTAACCTTGTACCAGCCTGATGAATGGACAAGCCGTCACTTGGGCACACCAAGTGAGTTGCATGACAGACCCTCACCCCAGCGGATTACCTCCCTTTGGTGAGGTATTCACCGTTGTATTAGCAAGCTTTGGTCTCAACACTTTGATGAAGGGAGCCCCTCTGAGCAAACCAAGCCAGAATGCCCTTACTACATCTGTGCTTACCACAATGCAAGGCTAGAGCTAGACAACTTAATCAGCTAAATGCTAGAGCCCATATAGCACATATGGTTATACGATGTGCTTAGATGTGCGGCAATAACATTTGGTCCTTAATTGACCCGGGCAAGAGTCTCACCCTATAGCGTTTGGTCCTTACATTTGACAATGTACCGTATAAATCACCCACCTTCAAAAACTATGTTTTTCATTTTCTTTGATATCAAAGTAATAGAGGTTCTCCCTCTGGTCTAACATTTTGAAACCATCATGCCCACGTGTAAACTTGTTCGAAAAATCAAAGCATAAACTAGTGCTTGGATAAGCATCTAAAACATGTACTCAAAGTAATATACCCAAATTTTGACATTAGCTATGTCTAACCATGCCATCAGGGTTACAATGGTGAGGATATCAAATTTGCAATGAAGGTTCGATGCATTCGAGTGGTCTAACTACTATTTACCCACATTATAGCAATTTTACTAAAACATATATGTATGCATAATAGATTTTGCAAACAATATACAATAATTGAAATACTAGGATCAAAATGGTCAAAGGAGATGCTTGCCTTACTCTTGTTGCTCAGTGAATGTTTTTTATGCGTTCTCAGCGTTGTCTAGCATAGAGTCGTCTATCCAATAAAATCCAAATAAATACAAATAAGAGACAAGACTAAAATATTTTTGTATAATCAAGAAGATCATGATTTTAGAAGAATTTAGAAATAAAGATCACTAAATTTGGAGTTTGTATGCAAAAGTTATAAGCGTTTGAGTTTTGGATTGGTTTGAATTATCTATTCTTGGTTGGTACAGTACTTTTTATGACCACTAATGTTCTTCAACTGCTACGGTACTCGAATACTTTGACTACTGAATACCGACTACCAACCATGGCACTTCAACTACATAGGTCTTCGGAGCACTGAACAGGTACTGTAGTTTCAATTACCGACTACGTTCTTTAGTTTATGACCATACAACCATTTATAGCTATTGATAACTGGAGCTTACGACCACTATAACTACTAACAACTGGGGCTTACAACCACTATAGCTACCGACAACTAGAGCTTATGACCACTATAGCTACTGACAACTGGAGATTACAGTCTTACAACTATGACTTATGATCACGGTGCTTCGACCACAGTGCCTCACTGCAACTCCGATTGTACCACTCTCATAGAGCCAATACTATAGGTCTTCGACCACACATGTCTTCTGACTATCAACCGGCTACGGTAACTTACGACTACTGACTGGCTACTGTAACTTATGACTATGGACCAGGTATGGTAACTTACAACCGATCTACTGCACTTATGACCGATCTAATGTACTTACGACCAATCTACTACACTTAAGACTAATCTACTATACTTATGACTACTACAGTTACAACCGATGTACTGTATCTCATGATCGGTTTACTGTACATATGACCGATCTACTGTAGTCGAGAATCACAAGCCTAGCTGTGGTCGAAGATTTTGACACAGCGGCGGACCGGCGGTCGGAGATCTCAACTATGGCAGTGATCAGAGATCTCAACTATGGCTGCGATCGAGATTCTGACACAGCAACAGTCGAAGGTTTCGACACTTTAGTGGTAGAAGACTTTGATGTGGTAGCGGTCAAAGGTTTTGACATGGCAGCAGTTCAAGACTTCAACATGGCAGTGGTCGGACCTCTCAACTCTGGTGGCAATCGAAGGTTTCGACAATAGCTACAGCCGAAGATTCCAACAACGACAATGGTCAAAGATTTTGACAACGCTACAGTCGAAGATTTCGACAACAGCTGCAGTTGAAGATCTTGACATGGTAGCAGTCAAAGATCTCAACTTTGGCTATGGTCAAAGATCTCGACAGCAGAAGTGATCGAAGATCTTGACACTAACAGCGGTCGAAGATCCCGACAATGGCAGCTGTCGAAGATCACGATGATGCTAGCAGTCAAAACTCACAACCATGCTAGCTATCAAAGATCATGACTTCGGGCTGCTACAGTTCTCTTCTCAACTTCGACTACTATGATTGTCTTTTTGAGTTCGACTACTTTAGTTCTCTTTTTTACTATGATTACTTTAGTTCTCTTTTCAACTTTGATTACTTTAGTTCTCTTTTTTACTACGATTACGTTAGTTCTATTTTTTTACTATGATTACTTTAGTTCTCCTTTCGACTACGATTACTTTCTTTACGAGGGAGGTGGAGCTCACTGAAGACAATGACGGCTCATGAGAAGGAGTGGAAGAAGCTAGCATCGGAGACCATATTGGCGGCAAAGGGGGCCACAACGACAATGATGTCTGGCAACAAAAAAGCTACAAAAGGGTGCGGATGAGCTTGCTTGCATGGATGCAGATGTACGGGTGAAAGGAATTGAGGTACGACTCACCGGAGAGAGAAAGTCTTATGGTGGCGTCCTGGTCAGAGAGGAAGGAGAAGAACCTAGCTTGAGTGATCCACCAAGTGTTCCACTGCATGGAAGGTTAATCAAATAAGTAGGGTGCTTAAGGAAAAGGTAGGCACATTATGATTGAGTTGGGGAGGAGAGAAGCTCACTGGAGTAGCTGGCACATGGTGGCGTGCTCATCGGCATCGCATACGACTTTGGTTCCTCGACATTCTAGAGAATGGAGTGCTCAAGGATCGTACACAAGAGACCGAGAGGGCGAGCTGAGGGGAAATGGCGCTATTGGGGGGCTTTATAGGTATGGAAAGGCTAAGGGCTGGGCACAAGTTCTCATGAGTACAGTCTTTACTCGTCGTGGAATGCGAGATGCAGACGGGGACAAGGGGGAAGATATGCATCGCATTTGAGGTGACGGGTAGGCGGAGTTGGCAACAGCATAGGAGAAACCGTGGGCATGGCATCTAAAATTAGGGGCAGCTCAAGCCACGACCATGGCGGAGCAGGCGAAGGTGCGTGAAGTGGAAGACGATATCTGCGATCGGGTCCCACACAGCAGGGAGAAGGGAAAAGAGGTGAGGTGATTTGGGAGGTTTTGGGCATCTAATAGACTCACCAGGTGTATTCAAAAGATTATGAAGATCTTTGCAAATGCTCCTGACATAGTGTTAATGATTGCGTACTTTTTCAGAGTTTTATCTTCTTTTGATTTTTCTAGAAAAAATTTGAGAAGACACCTTATTGAATTTAATTATACTTATTTGATTTGGATTCAATTTGATTTATATTTCATGCAATTTTGATTTTTTAAAAAAACATTTTTCCAAAGAAACTCTAGTATAGAGCCAAGGATACAAAATGCATTTAAAAGTTTAAAACTTTTCTCATTTTTGCATGCCCTAAAGTTTGGAATGTTACAAGTACCCTCTGAATGGGCCACCTAGGAATAAATGGCGAGGCATGCAATGGCGTTCAATGTTAGCTGCTGGAGCTCCAATTCGTATAGCCGCAAAAGGTCACCAACGAAGCATGTAGCAGGAATACGGAGCCCATCATCGAAGTAGGTGGCAAACACCAGCGTCTTGTCCTCCTGTGGCCGTGGCTCAATCTCCTCGCTGATAGGGAGGCGCATAGCCCCATGGGACACAATCTTGCCATCACATGCGAGGGACTCCAGTAGCTCTTCCATCGCGATCAGCGAGCCTAGCGTGCTCACAAACACACCGCCAAACTTCCTCAGCTCCTTCCATCGCTTGTCAACGACCGCCTTCAAGCATTCGCCCCCACCAACCTGGCTACTTGACGGAGCTAATACCCCGCTGTGGCCATTGCAGTCACTCGCGTTGACCATCTCAGCAAGCAACCGCACAATGACGATAGGGTGAACGGTAGGGAGATCGGTGAGAAATAAACAATGGTAACCAAAGCAGTCGTGAGCAGCAAAAGAAAGGTGAGAAGGAAAGTGAGAAGCAAATAGTCAAAAATGGTGTGGGCCACATGCTTAAGAAGATGCGACAGTGCCATTTAATGCCCAAGCAGCAGGCGCAAGAATCAAGGGGACATGCATCGCACTTTGACTAGCATGATGACTTGTCTTGCGCAATTGAGAAACCAACCATCGCCACGTCTGACCTGGTCTCAGGGGTGCGCGTGTCGACATGGTCAACACCATTTTGGTAGGAATTCAAAGCAACTGCTTTCAATGGGTCAAAAGGATGAAGGGGGCCAAGGAACACCGGGCATGGTCTCAACCCACAGAAAGCAAGACCCCTTAACCATGAGAGGCTACTGTTGGAGGAGTGACCCCCACCTTAGCCCAATCTGCCTATTGCACCAGTAGGCCATTCGGCTAACCTGGCAAAAGCTGTAGGCTAGGAAAAGGCCATGTTTATCTATGTACGTGTAGACCCAGATATGGGTATTTATGTAATAAGGCCCCTCATACCTATAAGCATACGTCTTAGAGCACCATGGGGGCAGAGCTCTCTTTTCAGACAAATCTAGAAATCATAGACTTCTATTCTTGTCTCTACGGTTTGTAAGGCTCTGAGTAATCCCTCCATGGCCTTCCAATAGCCCACTTGTTTTACTATTTGGTCAAAATGATATCCATTACCTATTTCACTTTTGTATATACAAAAAAAATCGAATTAACCTATGTAGATTATAGTGCATTTTATATTCTTCTATGACACGGCAAGCTCATGTGCAGTGGCGGAACCAAGATTTGGCTACGCCCCGGGCTAAACTCTAACAACCTAACACTAACGCCAATTTATACACATACCACGACATAACAAGTACATCATAATTGCATTATTGATATGAAACTTGTTTTCAATGCTAAAACATAAAGTATAATAAGGAAAACATGGCATGATGTCAAAATATAAACAATGTAACATAATAAAGATACAATTTGAGTATCTAAATTACGAAGATTTGCTAACCTGGTAGATCTTTCTCCAAAAGTTTCCAAATCATGTTGAATTCTCGTTGCCCATGCTTTGCTTGTCTGAAATAATGTGCAAATGAAAGATGAGATAAATATCCAAAAGGAGCATAAAACAAGAGCAATCAGTTCAACATGTTACCTCTCCCACTGATTTTGTACCATAATGATGATCAGAGAAATTTTTAACAGTGTCGAACTGTTTGAAAGACTTATATTTCTTGTATTTTCATCTTCAATTTTTAATTTGGGTGTCACACTGCCTTGCTCTTCCTTGGCTGCAATTTTCTGCAGCCAAGGTACAATAGCCTCCACACCTGGAGGCAGATCCAAATCATCAAATTTATTAGCAAGCTGTTGATTAAAGTCAGCCTCATCAAATTCATATTCAGATTCATCGCCAATGCCATCATCACAATCATCATCCTCCATATAGTAATCTTCTTCCTCATTTTCTCCATAGTAAAAATCTTGTAGCTCTGATTAAGACATTTGCAAAGAATTATTTGTACTAGATACAACTTGGTCACTAGAAGAACCCTGTTAAATAGTATGTTAGTATAAAACAGTGTCGTGAATTGATTTCCAATCACTAACATCAAAAATCTGAATATGAATTATGCTTCCAGACTTGCATTGATTTGCACAAGTACATCATTAGCATAAAAAGCCCAACTACCATATTATTTAGTGAAAGCAATCTAGTTCGCAGTTGAACATTTAACGTTTGTTGGAAGCGAAGACTGTTCTGCTAATGGTTTCAGACTTTTAGTTGTGTGGTTGTGCCATAATTGAAACCTAAAACGAAACCTCAACTTCACTATCTTTACAACAATACGAATTATGACCAGCATTGCATCAATCTTCAAACAAACCAAGATCGTAAACCTCAAGCCGATTATGACCAGCATTGCATCAATCAACCCAACAAATGCTAGAGGCTGCAAGAACACACCACCAAACCCCCCATTTCAGACATAGTTAAGAAATTAGCTCCTAAAGAAACCCAACCCACCTGAATTGCCGCTGGGGCGGTGCAGGCCGGGAGGCGGAGTCGGAGGAGGAGAAGGTGGAGCCGGAGGGCGGAGGAGGAGGTGGAGCCGGAGGAGGGGCCAAAGCCGGAGGAGGCGAGGGTGGCGCCGGAGGCCGCGAGGAGGAGGTGGAGCCGGAGGAGATGGGGACGCGGTCGCGTCGGGAGCGAAGGGCGAGGCCGTGGCGGACCGCGGACATGCGACGCAAGCGAGGGCGGAGGCCGGCGGTGGGGGCGTCGTCGCATCAGGAGCGAGGGGCGAGGCGGTGGACCGCGAACGCGGCGGCATGGCAGGCGCGGCCGCGATGGGCGCGATCTCGTCGGGAGCGAGGCCGTGAGGGGTGAGGTCGCGCGGATTGCGAACGCGCGACGAAGCGAGCGGCGATGCCGCGGTGGGAGCGCGCGTGCGAGCGGCGGCGGCGTGGGAAGCGCGGTCGCGTCGTGCCTCGTGTGGATCGGAGCGGCTGCTAGCTGGGTGAGTCGCTAAGCGCTAACGTCTGGTTTTATTTAAGGTTTCTTTTTTTGGCTGGGGCTCAGGTCTTTGACTTGTTGGATGCCTGGATGGGCTGTGAAAGATGTATGGACTGTAAACACTGCACGCTTGGGCCTGCTATCAATGGGTTGCCGGACTGATCATTTTTCAGGCCTCGGGCTGGGCTGTTACCAGATATATTTTGAAGGGAGTACTAATAGGAGGTAGTAGTAGTAATATTACTGGGCCTCGGGCTATAGCCTACCCAGCCCGAGGCCCAGTTCCGCCCCTGCTCATGTGGACCGTTATGGTACTAATACATGACACCATCTACCACCATTTCCAAAGAACCAAGGTATCACCCTGACATGAAGCAAATTTTGACAAGGCATGCCATCGTCAAACTTTCAATGACACTAGCAGCGGTAGCACAGCTAGCTACTGCATGGACCAAAATAAAAGAGCCGACAATTTAGAGGAGGATTTTTTGAAAAATTCAAGGGTATGTACATAATTTAGGAAAAAAACAAAGGTTGTTTCTAAAAAACCAAAGGCTCGTACGTAATTTTGGAAAAGCTACGAGGCTTTATCACGTAAAAGGAGAGCCTTCCTGGAAAACCGAGGACCGTGCATAATTTCGGAAAAGCGAAGGTAAAAAACCAAGAATACATACGTATTTCTGGGAAAACCGTAGGGCTTTATCGCGTAAAGAAGGGTCTCTCATGAGAAATCAAGGGCTCACACATATTTCCACGAAAAGTGGAGGATCTTTTCACAAAAAAAAGAACCCATTCGTGATAACAGGAAAACCACGAGGTTTTGATAGGGGTCTTTTTGCAAAATTTAAGGACCTGTACATGATTTTGGAAAAGTCAGAAGGCTTTTTTGTGAAGGAGGTGATGTGGAGGGCTTTCTCGGGGCGAATCCCTTGGGTATAATGGCGAAGCAAAAACCGCGAAGCTTTATCACGTAAAAGAGCCTCCCTGGAAAAACAAAGAACCCATGTGTAATTTCAGAAAAACAAAGGTAAAAAACCAAAGACGTACGTATTTTCGGGAAAACCATGCCATGGAGTTTTACCACATAATGAAGGGCCTCTTATGAGAAATCGAGGGCCCGTACATATTTCCATAAAAAGCGAAGGATCTTTTCGCAAAAAAAGAACCCATACGTAATAACAAAAAAATCATAGGGTTTTGGCGGCGGTCTTCTTGCAAAATTCAATGACCTGTCCATAATTTTGGAAAAGTCAGAAGGCTTTTTTGCACAGGAGGTGACGTGGAGGGCTTTCTTAGGGGCGAATCCCCCGAGTATAATGGCAAGCACTAGCCACATAGGCGTGGCGCCACACCACGCTAGCCACCGTGTGGACCGAAGTAAAAGAGGGGAAAAAAATCGCAAAAAAAAGAAAGCGTAGGGGTTTTTTCGCAAAAAATCAAGAGCCTTTTCGCAATAAGAGAGTGGAGGGGCTTTTTCGCAAAAAACCGAGGGTCTTTTCAGAAGAAATAAGAGCCTGTTCGTAATTACGGGAAACCCCGGGTCGCTACCCAGCAAAAAAATGTGCAGGAGCTTTTTCGCAAGAATCTAGAGACCTTTTTGTGAAAACCAAGGGTCTAAACGTAATTATCAAATCTTTGTTCGGGGAAAAACAATCACGCGAGAGGCAAACAGTAATTCAGCAGTAATTCAGTGCGCATACACGCGGCAGGCGGAGCGGAAGCAAGAGCGAGCGCACGCGTCGGCCGCAGGAAAAGCGAAGTTGACGTGGATCGCGCGAGCGTGCAGAAACCCCCCGACTTTGTACAGTGGATGATTTGGAAATCATCAGAATGGTGTTCACATGAAGCAAAGTACTGCGAAAGTGCAGAAATACAAAGAACATATGCATGACATCAGAGAAAGTTGGCGTGCTTCAGTAGTTTCTACCATATATGATGCAGGTCACCAAAGATCTCCAATAATCAGTATAGTGAATGCACCATGGTGCCTAGGCACCAACATCCGATACATGTGTATGATTGATAATTTTTGAGTGGGTGTGTTTTATGTGTATATTTATGGTAAGTAAGTTATATATATATATATATATATATATACATAAAATACACACTAATTAAACTGAAGTTGAATTTAAATTTTTGAGTTTGACACAAATATACTTTTATGGGTATATGAAGATACACACACACACACACACACACACACACACTATATATATATATATATATATATATATATATATATATATATATATATATATATATATATATATATATATATATATATATATATATATATATATATATATATATATACATAATATCTCCCCAGTTTAGAAAAAAAAACATTACACATAATATGGTGCATTTAGTTGGGAGACCATTCCATTCCGCTTCTTTCATTCAGCACAGCAACTACATGACCAGACTAAGCTATCTACTCAATACAGCTACAAATTTCTCTAGCGCAAATGCTACAGTAAATACATTTCAACTCGATGTGAACATAGTAACATAGTAGTAATGCAGGCAACTGAAACCCAGTAGCTTCAATGCATCTTTCTCACGAACTGGGATTATAACGAAGGTGCTGCTCGTAGTAGCTTATAAGCTGCAAAACAACATGTACTTGTTAGTCGACTTTCCTTCATCATCTGGTAACAGGAGAAGACAATGGGGCATACCACCAAGGGATTATTAGCTTTCAATTCTTTGTCATCCACAAGGACCTCCTGCCCATCGGACCTGTTGATCATATTAGTTAGGAAAAATGTGCTGACATACCAAATTTACAATAGCAACATGTATGTAGCATGCCAATGACAAATTGTCATCAACTGTGCAACATGTATGTAGCATGCCAATGACAAATGGTCATCAACTGCGTACAGAAAATGTGATTAGAGAAGAAACGGCCCAGGGGAGTTTGAGTTGATAAAACATGTAGAACCCATTGTGCTGGTACAAATGGAGAGAGCAAGAAACCACATTGCATACTCATCAGCACCAATGTGCATGGTAAAAGACTAACATGCCATGATAACCAAACAGGATAATAGCTGCTCAATAATATTAATAAGAATCCTGATGATTTCTTGTAACATCATTTCTTCGGTTCTTCCAGGTGTATGTAATGAACTAAAAGGTTATAGGACTGACCCATAACCATAACTATTGAATGCCAGATTGACATGCTACATCCAAAGCTAAGCAACATTCTCTTTGCCCCAGATAAAATACTTGTTAAACAGAGCTTGCAATACATGAGAGCTTTTATCCAGGTTAGAAAGTAAAAGAGATGAGTGGCCAGTCTTTTCTTGTCAAACCATTATTGAAAGACATTTCCATTAACTTGTAGTACCCTAGAGAGACTTCTTACAAATATTGTATAGTAACACAATATATGCTTGCCTGCATAATTTGTCACCAATTGGTACTATGATTAAAATTTTGAGGACAGACCAAGTCCTTCTATGTCTCCATATAGATTACTCTTTGGTACCAATATATAGTAAAAAAAATTGTGGGTTCTATCTAACAATTCACAAAGTAATCCTCTATGTTGAGGTATACAGGAATATGAGATGCACACTTCAAGCTCCCAAGTGAACCCTTCAGAAATTGACTTCAGAATATTCATTGGACCAAAAGTTCAGCATCTAAGCTAGCAATAAAAATACACAGTGTCAGTGTGTCAGGTATTTCTAATCCCTTGGAAGGCAGTTCCAGTCCATTTTACAGGAAATTCAACTAATCTTCTAATACACTTCATGGAGATAGTAAATGCATAGCAAACAATCTTTATAGGAACTCCTGTGCAGCCATGAACATTTTGAGTTTTTAACTTTTGCACATGCTGCACCATTAGCTTAGTGCCTTAGCATAAGACATAAATCAGAAGATACTATCATAAATTCAATAAAGTTGTGAGGAACCAAGATACTGCATGTAGCTTGTCCTGATTTCTTATTACTGTTCAATACATCAATCGGTTCTGAGGACCCAACAAGTTTTTACATTTTAGGTGAGTAGCACTAAGGGCAACAACAACAAGCACTCTACTCTAGCCAATTAATTGTTCACTGCTGCACACAGTCTCTTTCTTTCAGGTGATATAGCTATTGTAGAAAGGGAGCAATGCCAAAATAACATGCAATGTCAGTTAGTGAAAATTAAGCTTTGTAGACAGCTAGCAATTAAGAACAGCAGACTAAAGCAGAAATTACAAAACTTGTCACCTGAGTGCTTTGAATGTTATTGAAACTTGCTGCACATCATTGGTGATGCTGGCAAAATAGCGAACTGGTCTGATGATCTTAGTAATATGAATTCGGTTAGCACAGTCCTCCCCCTTGTTCCTATCACCAGTTTCTCCTGCTGTTGAAGCAACATCCTCAGTGCCTGACTTATCACTTCTGCCATTATGAAGTTCTCCTAGGTCTTGAGTTGCTTCATCCTGCTTGAACCTCCTCACACATCCAGACTTGCGCTTCTTGGCACCAGTCACCTGGCCACCCTGAGATGGGGGTGCCTGTACAAAGTTATCCACCTTTGATAAACCATTCACAAGCTGATGCTCATCTGGTTGGTCAGTCAGGCTAACAGATATAGGTGCTCCCTGAGATGGAAATCCAGCTGAAAGCACACTGGAACTACCCTCCTGTATTACTCTCTGCCCAAGCATTTGTTGTCCAACAACATTCACTGATGCCTCAAGCTCCCCAACTGAGTTCTTGTTACTATTATTACTTGCTCTCCTACTACTTGTCCTACAAGGCAATTTCTTGGGTTCTGGGGCAGGAGGGCGGGACAGAGATCGGGGATCTGAGCGAGGTGGGCGGCCCCTTTTACCATGAGAAGGGTTAGGACCTGTTGCCGGAGTAGTTGTGATCTTACGCTTGCGCTTCCGACAGGACCTTGGTGACCGTGAACTGTATTGCACACAACCACCAGGACAAAAACAACGTTATCTGCTGCAAATGTGAATCAAACTCGGGATAGAAAAGTGTTTCAGATGCATACCGCTTCTCAAAGGCATCAACAATGTCGGAGCAGGCCTTCAGATTTTCGAGGGGCTCCCATGTGTTAGCGCTCTCCGGCCACCCACGCCTTTCAAGTCATAGTTCGAGGAATACAAGCATTAGCATTAACATTTGCAGTAGAATTGAAATAAAAATGCTTTATCCAAGTAGGATCAAAATCCGCCGGCCACAATTAAGGAAAGAGGGATTCAAGGGCAATCATGCAGTACACAATGCATCTATTGAAAGAAGCAGAGATGAAGTTAGAGCTGGACATGATTCAATCACTACCGAAAATGGCCTAGAAACGCAAGATGGGGCGATATGCGTGGGGTTTGATCCAATAACTGGTTCTAAAATCAAAACACGAATAAGCATCATAAAAATAAAATTGCTACATTGCCAAGAACTGCCAAATGATGACCGTACAGCTACTATTCTTGAGTCTGAATTTCGTAACTCAACACTAAAACCACACTAGAAATACAAGGATCTCCGAAATCGAGCAGGCCAAAAGCAATTAAACTGCAACCAAGGTAGATCCATGTCGCTACTCACTAGGCGTGCTATTTTAGTTACAGTCCAAGAATTCACCAGCAGAATCAAAATTATACAAGAAAATGCAATCGATGAACTACTAAATGTCACAGCCAAAATTTCCAGAGGAATTCACAGCCAGCCCTCTCTGAAATCACAATCCCTATCCAGGAACCAGCTAATGCACATCAAAAACCATACCTCACATGCATGAACCCAGCAGCCAAGAACGGCACAAAAACCCAAACTACCAATGCTGTGCACAAAATCCAGCAGCAACCGGCGCTTAGAGCCTTGCAGGAATTCCAAGAAACAGAAGAGATTGGGAGAGGGGGGAAGTGCCATCACCATTTGACGAGGTACTGTAGCTGACCCTTGCGGAGGCGGCGGCGGCGGATGGCCTCGATCTCGTAGAACCCCTCCGCCAGCTTCGGCGGCGACCCCTCCACCGCCACCACCTCCTGTGCCGGCTGCTCCGCCGCGGCCTCCTCAGCCTCCTCGTCCCCCTCCTCTTCTTCCTCATATTCCTGCTCCTCCTCCTCTCCCTCCTCGCTCTGCACGTCCATCTCCTCCTCCTCCTCCTCTACTGCCGCCGCCGCCGCCATCTCTTCCCCCACTGGATCGCCGGAGCCGTCTACCGCCAGGGAATCCTTCTTGCCTCGTGCCATGACGAATCTTTACCAACTCCCCGGCTCCCACTCCTCTTTTTCGCCAATCTCTGGTGGATCTTTTGCAGATTGCTGGGGGCGGACTCCGGTTGTTGGAGGTATTTGGGGCGACACGGGAGTAACAGGTCTGTCGGTGTGTTTATGCTGTAGGCAGGTAGGCTGCGGCCGCACTGAAATTTTTTTCTTTCTTCTTTTTCCCCTGTATGTATGTTTACAGCAAAAGGTGTGCAAGCTCTCTCTTTTTCGGGCGAGAGGGTGTTTCTTTCTTAATCAGAAAAAAGCGAAAATTGGTATGTGCTGTGTAAACTGCGAAATTCAAATGAAATACAAACTGGGTAGTTTGTGAAAGGGAAATCCTTCTAAAAATACTACTCTCGCACCGTTCTTTTTTCTGTCGTTAGCAGGGCGGAGGCACCGCTCGACGATCCTAGATGGCTACTCGGGCTCGCTCACAATGAGCCATAGGGCATTCAGGGTATCCTGCCAGCGATGAGGTACGTCCAGGGGCGAGTTCCCAGACACTGGCAGGTGCCGACAGGGCAGTGCAGCATGGCATGGTGAATTGGCGAATGGCGACTTGGGCTTAGGGTCTATTTGGGAGAACTCCACCACTAAAAATGTGGATCTGGAGCAGCAGCTCCACCATAGAGCAGCTTCACCGTGGATCTGGAATCCCACCATGGAGTGTTTGGCTTGTACAGCAGCTCCAGATCCACGAAATTGAGGTTTTGGTGGGAATGGCCACTTTTGTGTGTAATCAGTGACATTGGTGGGTAATTACCACACAACTCCACGGTGGAGCACCCCTTGAGGAGCTCCATGAAATCCATAGATCTGGCCCTCATCCAGATTTCGCGGAGCTGGAGCGTTTGGGTAAAATTTCGTGGAGTTGAGCTGTTTTTCGTGGATCTGGAGCCGGTGGAGCTCTCCCAAACAGGCCCTTAGCTGTCATGGTTCATGGGCACGCACATGAGGCAAGGCATTGAGCTTGAAGTGGCCCATACATCATCACTGAAGCAGTCCATCATTCCCATTTCCCCTAACCCTAATTCATTCCCCATTTCCCCATTCCCCAATAGGCCAATCCGGCGATCCCCCTGCTTGTTGCTTCCCTCAGCGGCTCGGCTCCCCCTCAAATCTTGCTAACAAGCCGACAAGGCGGTCCAGCAAGCAAGGCCACAGCGTAGCAAGGACGAGCTGGCTATAGCCAGCACGCACGGCAGCAACCAGCAGCTAGCAAAGCAGGGTGGTCGGGCAGGTCACCAGGTGGTCAAGCAGAAGTGGAGGAGAGACGGCTAGTAGGGGAGCAAGGCAGCTGGCAGTAGGGTAGGCTAGCAGGTCGCAGGGCGTAGGTGGCACCACAGTAGGGCTAGGGGCAAGGGCACCAACAGAGAAGAGATAAAGCCCTGAGGAATTTGTTTTGGTACATCTTCACCAATTCATGCCACTTCTATGTGTATTTATTAAAGAGACCCATGTTTCATAATTTAGCTTAATAAACATATTACTGTCATTGTTATATTCCTTAGAAGACATTTAGGCAAACATTTCAATACAACCTTTATTTGATTTGCTTCTGAAACATATGTTACATGCCTTTTACAAGTAGGAGCAGATGATATTGCTACATTAGATAAGATTATTGATTCCTTGACATCTCTGGCTAATGCACATCATGGAGATCCTAATGCTAGGAGAGAAACCGGATTATCTCTAAAGATAGGAAAAGCCAATGAATGTGGAATTGATGACAGCATGGATAAAGTAAGGCCAAAGGTTTTAATTCTTGGAGCTAGAAGAGTTTGTCAGCCAGCTGTAGAATTTATAGAAGCTTACCTAAACATCTAGAGTGTCGGTGCTAATGACTATAACACTGGCCAAGTTCATGTTATTGTGGCATGTCTGTATAAAAAATGCAGAAGAGGTGATTCTCACAGTACAATTCATTCCTTAACATATGCATTTTTTCTGTATTTTTTAGTTGATTCAAGAACTTTAATAGGAAAAATTCATAACTTTCTATTTACATATTTTGTGGACATCAACGAGCTTTGTCATATTCATCAGTATGCAGTCATTTTGGGCAAGCTGCATGTGATATTTATATAATGCACCCATTACTTTTCTCATCTTTTGATTCTGCGACGGAATAAAAATGCGACAGCAGAGATCGATGTTTTAGATATTGGAAGTCTTTTTGATCTATTTCACAGGTATTTTTAGCTCTGATATTTAATTCCTCTATTGAACAAGTGCCATTTTTCATCTTAGCATCTTACAATGAGCGTAAGAGGCCAATGTTATACATTACAATGTTATTCGATACACTAATCTACATATCTTTGTTTTCTAGAATCTCTTCTAGATGTGTGATTAGACTTTTGTTGGCGTGGCAAGTCATCGAAGCTTGTCATTCTAAGGTACTTATTATCATATCTTCCTTTTCTTTTCATCTATGGATATTCAAATCTGTGTTGGATTTTAAAACTATTATGTTATCAACTTTGCTTATGTCATACATATATGGATTTGTTTGTGCTTATTGGCTATACTTGTGCTCGCAGCTGGTGGCTCAACCACGCCCAGGCTCCCAAATTTTTCTGGCTCTGCCACTTGTCATTAGAGTGAGTATAGTAAACCTTTTCAAACTTTGATCGCTAATATGCATAAAAGTATTTGGATTCTTCACGTGGAAATAATATCACTAGTTCTGTCATAAAAAAATACTTTCGTATCATTATATTTTTTTAATAATTTTTACTACCATATAATTGGAAAAAGTAATGGTCAAAGATGTGCATTGGAGATCATGTCGATGTCCAAAACAAGTAAAAAAGAATAGAGGTAGTACAACATCTATTGGAATGGGAAAGTTAGTTCTGAACACTATATGTTTACCGTGCTAGTCTTATGATCAACGGCTAGCACACACACACACATACAATATTAAGTCGCATCCATACACAAATAAATAAAATAGATTGGTACATAATATTAAGCGATTGAACATAGACCATAGTGACCAAATTTTACATGATGGGGCCGATCGACCAAATACATACACAAAAAATACTTGCGGTGGAATAAATGAGATAACGAGCCCTTGAAATTTGCCTCATCGCCATAGGCAATGATTGGGTATTAAACCTTAGAACACAGCGTTATCATCACCAAAACTTACAATGTGAAAGAAACCGATCTTTGGGCCTTCATCTTCAACTAAAAGTGTTCAATAAACAATCATGAGTACAAAATATACTCTGCAATACTTACATCAAATGATAATTGCTACATGCTTGGCTTTGTCAAGGAAGGCTATTCTATCTTGTTTTATTGCTTAAAGCAAATTTTGCTTTTACAATATAAATAGTAGATTACAAAAGGCATTGTAAAACAATAAGTAAAAGCAGGATTGTCATAGCTGAAAGTAAGCATATCATAAATTGCATAGTGTAGGTCTCCATTACCTATTCCAAACAACTTCTCAAGCATGGATTCTATTCATCCATACGGAGCCAAAGTTTTTAAGTACAGGTTATCCATACCGTTTCCCCAAAACCAACAAGTGGCAGCCCTCTACCACAACCTCTCAAGTATGAAATATATCCATCTATATCGAGTCAACGCTTTTCAAGTATGTGTTCCATCCACTCATACCATTTCTCAAAACCATTTTGAATCCAGAAAGTCCAACCAAGTATGGTATTACCAAGCGATGTCCTTGACCAGTGACATGATTACTCGAATAGATCGAGATCTCAGTCTGCAGAGGATGTATAAGTTTACTCACATGAAATAATCAACTCAAATATTGGCCATTACATGCTTCTATGGGCATGCGACCAAGTGATTATCACAAGGCCTTTATAGTGCATTATCCCAACTCGATTCCGCCCGCTAAGGTTTCACTATCGAAGAGTTCATCCACCCAGTCAAAAGCCCCCTCTTGCATCTTGTGGGAATTACATGTCTAACTAATACCCACATTCAACACATGATGAAACCAAAGTAGAGATTTTGCAAATTATTTATCCAAGCCCACCCCATGTATGGGCCATCTGGTCGTACTTTAATGCTTGGGTCAATAGTACCAAGTTCGGTCCTTAAGTGACTCAAGCAAGACTACCACAAACCATGATCTCGTGCTAACCGTACTGGTCTCAACAACCACTTGCCTAAGTCTAAATCATTTTTTACTTTTATTTTGCTAACCAAAATAACAAAGGCAACCCCTTTGTCCAAAAGTGCCATAAGTTTCCCAAGAGTTTACATAAGTATTCTAGATATTTTCTTACCATTTGTATAACATTTGCAATGAGCATGGCTGAGTATTTGCTAAAAATTCACAAAACTCCGCTAAAATGTATCCTAAACTAGTGGATAAATATTCCTAGTATAACATTGGCTAGAAACGTTCAAGTCCAAGCAATATTTCATTGCAATATAGGACATAACTAATTTTCTAAGCATAAATATAACAATTTACGCAAATTAAATATGCAAAAATACTTGTAATGAAAACAACCTAGCATTTGAAAACATAGGAAAAACATGATCAAGGGGGTTTGCTTGCCTTACTTTGAACACTTATTTCTTGCTCTGAATCAATCTTGAAGCATTTTCGACATGTCGGTATCTAACGAAAAGAGCCTAGAAACACAAATAAACACAAAATAAGTTCAAATAGTGAAAATAAATCAAATATTTTTGTAGATTATGAAATTTCATGATTTTACAAAAAATTAGAAATAAATGTTTATATGCGAAAGTTATGAGCATTCGAAGTTTTGTCAGGAGAGAAAATATTAGAAAAAGAGAGACAAAGTACCGTGAAAGATTTTTTATTTAATTTATATTTTATTTCTATTGGAAAATGGGTTTTTCTCTTGGTGGGGCTCACATGTGGGGTCTATCGATCAGGATTTCATTATTTTGCAAATAGGACTGATAGGTAGGATCCACATATCAATGACACAACACTTAAAAACTGATTTAAAAATAAATTCTAATATTTAAACCATCTAGGCCCAGATGTCAAGGACTCATTAGTATTAAGGAACATCACTAATCCTAGCTTGACTCTAATTATGTGGGACCACCTATCATACACTGAAAACGGAGGAGGCTGGCCTGGGATGCCATGGTCGAGCTCTTGCTAAGGTCATCGATGGCAATGTGGTGGCGGAGAGGTAGGGGCAAGACTAGAAATGGGGAGAGGAGATTGAGGTGATCATCCTAGTGATTGTGTTGGTACTGGAGGCTCACAGGAGATGGGTCGATAGTAGGGAAGAGCGACGGTGATGACACAACTTTGATTGCCAACCCGAGAGAGGTGGAGAAAGCCGAACAGAGGGACACACTGAAGTTGGAGTGTTACGATGCTAAGGACACTAGCACGGAGACTTATGGTCACCTGAATAGGGAAGGAGACAATGGAGAGCAGTGACACTAGGCACGGTGATGGTGGTGACGAAGAAAACTACTGGTCAATGCCAAAATAAACAGTGCATCAGCTCTAGCAGTTTATCACGAACACGGCCGAGGGATCGACGATGATAGGGGAGGTCTGGAGTGTTGGGTCATTGGAGAACAACACTAGCGGCGATGAGCTCATGGTGACAACCAACCTCAGATAGAGAGGGCTGCAAAGAAGCACGGAATGGGATCCAGAGGGGTGTAGATATGGTGAAACACAACCTTGGTGTGCCAGAGACTCCCTGGAGAAGGAGCTGCCATCGGTGATGGCTGTAGCCAAAGACAAAGACGATGACACGGATATAGTGAGGTATTGCACGAACCAAGAAATTGGTTGGGGGATTTTGAAGAGAAGATGAAACGGCACAAGGTGACACAATTGTCGAGGGCGAGACTCACTGGCAAAGTCATGGGCCTGTAGGATCAAGGATACCGACTAGAGGGGGGTGAATAGGAAGTTTTTAAATTTTTCTTGATCACTTGATTAATTCTTCACAATTTAAATAGTAAAAATGTAAGGCAATTAATCCTACACAATTCTAGTCAAGATTAGCAATCCTAGCTCTAAGCAAGCGAATGATCACAATGAAGTAAATAAATAAGAGCTAAGAAAGAGATGAACATAACTGATGTTTTTACCGTGGTGTTCGGAAACTTTCTGGTTTCCCCTAGTCCACATTGAGGTTAGCCCGAACGAATCGGACCGGCTCCACGAATTAAGCCGAAGCACCTCGATCACTAGTGGTAGCTCTTCCCCGCTCTGGGTAGGTGAGCTCCAACCTTCACAAATCACCGGGTCTTCTCACAAGCTTCTTGAGAAGATCACCGATCGAACCTCCGCCCAATTGTCCAAGTGCCGGCAAGCACTAAGAGTAATGAATCTGGACTTCACTTGAATGCAAACTAGTGCCAAATGGATCAACTAATGAATTCTAGCACTATTTGCTCAACCACCTCAAATTTAATGCACAAAGTGAGAATGAGGGTGGAGTGAATGCTCTAGGGCTCAAGAAATATGCAATGAGTCTCTAACCTTAGTCCTTGTGCAGTGGTGGGGGTATTTATAGCCTCCACTAACCAAAACTAGTCGTTTGGCACAAATTCCTGAAAAATTTAGGATGAGCGATACTACCGCCCCCATGGGCCGATACTACCGCTACCAAATCTTCGCGGTAGAACGGCTATGTCAGAGCTCTGCAGTGACCGTTGGATTTGGCGGCGCGGTACTACCGTCGTTGTAATTTGCGGTACTATCGCTCTCTAGTAGTTCCGCAAAGTCGGCGCGGTACTACCGCTCTCCAAAAATCCGAAAGGTCCCAAATTTGGCGCTCTCTAGAAAAAAAGGTTCCGCTCTGAAATCGGAGCTTCCGGACTCCGGAAGTACCGCTCTGGATAGTGGAACTACCGCAACTTGCGGCAGTTCTGACGTTGAAATTGCCGGTACTTCCTCTCCATGAAAATCCAGATTTCATCCAGAGGAGCTCTCTGGAAAAACGTTACGCTAATCCTTCGAATCTTCCGAGCACCGGAAATACCGCTCTGGAGTGCGGAACTACCGCTCACTACGGTAGTTCCGGCGTTGAAAATGCCGATACTTCCGTTCCCGCAACAGGTCAGATGCATCCGGGGGTGCTCTCTGGAAAAAAGGCTCCGCTCGAAATCCGGAGCTTCCGATCACCGGTAGTACCGATTCTGGGCACGGAACTGCCGCTTGTCGGTAGTTCCAACGTTCAAATTAGCGGTACTACCGCTAGTCCAGACAGAGCATAGACTAGATTTTAAATCCAATTTTTGATGAATGCATGCTTCTAAAATTGATCCAAATGGCGCACATAAAAAATTTGTTATCAAGTTACTTGCCATGATCTCTCGTTATGGTACGATTTTCTACCCTATAATCCGGTCTTCCACCATTCTCCTAAGACCGGTAAAATTAAAAGGAGACCCTACACTAGGTATACCTTTGTCTTGAGCCAAATTGGGTCTTCATATATATCCTTTGGCTTGCAACTTGTCGCTCACATGTGGACTAACTCTTCGCATGCTCATAAAACACATTAGTCCCATATTCACATGAATTCATTAATTACCAAAACCATTTTAGGGGCCTAGATGCTTTCAATCTCCCCTTTTTGGTAATTGATGACAACACAAATTTTATGTGGAAGAAATGTTTTTGAATATACCAACTGTTTGGCAACAGGTTGTATATTCTGTTTGAATTTTAAATGAAAGTAGTTCTTTCGCAATAAAGTTTTGAATTGGCATAAGATGAACTATTTTCATTTTAAAATCCAAGAGAGGAGAGAACTCCCCCTAAACATGTGCATCAGTAAAAATATGACATTTCAGACAAGATACACAAGACAAAGCGATATCATGATATGAAAGTAAATTGACATTTAAGCAAAAGATATTTAGATAAGCATCCATGACCATAAAGTTCATTACATCCAAGTGATCATAAAGATAAACATAAGTTCATTATAGCCCAAAAGCAAATAAAATAGATAGATAGCTAGCTAGCCCAACTGCCCGACTTCCCACACTTCTCCCCCTTTGGCATCAAATACCAAAAAGAGCTCACTCCTGAGGACGAGGAGGAGAAGGATCACGACGGAGGCGGTGTCGAGTGTAGCGAGGAGGCGACGGAGGCGGTTGGGACAAGATCTGCTCTATGGCTGTAACTCTGCCATCAATAGAAGTCAACCTCTCGTCCATGGTGTCCATCCTGGAGTTGAGGGTGGAGAACCCCTCGAGCATGGTCGAGTAGATCTGTGAGAGGGAAGGCTGGCCAGGCTCCTGTGGCGCTGCTGCTGCTGCTGTACCTGCTGCACCTGAAGAAGACCCTGGAGCTGCCAGGTCTGACTGTCGAGCTCTCGCAGCAGTGGGAATGGGAGGCTCAGGTCTGGGCTTGTATAGCTTGTGCACTCCACCACATCCTCCCCTAAACTCAAACTTGGTCCTGATCAAGGTCATGATGTAGGGCGCATAATTTATGCGTTTGATCTTGTCATTCTTGGAAGAGGCTATCTCCCGAATGATAACATCAACGACATCAAACTTCTGCCCCTTCATGATATAATCAATAAGATTCCAAGCATGACCTCTAATGGCATCGTAGTTACCACTCTTCGGGAAGATGGTGTGGTTGATAATATGGTTGACCAAGCTGGGTATAGGTAGCAAACCAACTATCTTGCCTGGAATGAACCGCTCAGCCGTGTTGTAATAGACTGTCATTTCATGAATGTCCAAGGGAGGCTTGTTATAGACCTTGTCATAGGCACTCAACTCAGCCCTCAAAGCAAGCTCAAAATCATGTTTTGTGGCCTCCAGCCTTGTGCACACTATCATCCAGGTGAGATACTGAAAATCAGGTGAAATATATACAGTGGCATAAAACTGACGTATCATCTCCTCATTGTAATCACAAGGCAATGATACTAGCTGGTGAAGACCTGCCCTCTGGAAGAGTTTGTATGTGCCCTCATATTTGTCAATGGAATCTAGATGATCCCAATCAACAAACTTGTGATCAGCGAACTGTCTGTCCTTGCCATACAACTGATTGAAGACTTGCTCTTGGAATTTTGTATGGAACTGAGGATTGATGGAGTTGCACGGTAGCTCAAATTGGTTCCTATGTCGAAGTCGTGCATACTCATCGGCGGTGATCTTCTTGAGATCAATCTCGGGATTCTCCCGCTCAGTCAGATCCTCCTCAGATGATTCCATGGGAGAACTTGCCTGTTGTGCAGGCTCTGACTCGGTGTCTGAGTCAGACTGAGGTGCAGGGGCCTTCCCTTTGTCCTGCGCCTCCTTCTGTGCTGCCTCGGGGGGAGGAAGAGCGGGGCTGCCAGAAGTATCCCCGGAGGAGGAGTACATCCTCCTGCCAGTGGTTCTTGTTCTAACCATCTAAGAACAAGGAAAACAACTTATGAGAATCAAGGAAGAATGATCAATTTAGATTGAAAAAGATTTGACAGAGTTTGCTGCACTGTCAGGAAAATCGGTAGTACCGCCGTTTAGGGCCGGTAATACCGCTAAGCGGTAGTACCGCACCTGTCGGGCGGTAGTTCCGCTTCCTGGCAGATTCTAGGTTTTCAATAATGTACATAGATCTTTGGTGTTTTCTTGGATTGAATCCATAGAATGGGTGTGCAAATACCCTTAAACACCAAATCTACTCAATTTTCCTAGAATGTTTGCGCAAAATCATCTACACTTCAAGATCAATCTAGAACTTGACCTAGGGTTCAAAAGAGAGATCAAAAGAAGGTTTTGATCTGAGATACCTTGAGGATCAGAGGAGTTGAACCCTTTGGAGATGATTTGACTTGAAGAATCAATGAAAACTCCGCTAGATTTAAGGATCTAGGGGGCGGTTTTTGGAGATTTTGGAGTGGGAGAGAGAGAGAGAAAAGAGGAGGGTGGTACGGTCACGGGCGGAAAGAGAGGGGCGGAATAACCGCAGAGAGAAAAAGGGGTCCCACAAGAGAACCCTCGGGCGCGGGCGGTTGCCCTTCTCAAGCCACTTGCGGTAGTACCGCCGATATGAGCGGTAGTTCCGCTGGCCGGAAGTACCGCAGGAGATAGCGGTAGTTCCGATTTTTCTGGGACTAGAAGAGAAAGGATTTGAATGAGAATAGATGCAAATGATCCCTAGTTTTTACACACAACTAAAATCTTTAAGGATCATTATGCATTAAATATCCCAAAATATTATCTTTAAATAATTTTTGCATTTGTTTTTCAAATAAAACCTTTTGAATAAAAACTTTTGCATAAAAACTCTCAAGCTATGCCAATTTGAGCAAACATTTAATTGTGCCATAAATTTGAATAAGCTATGACATTTAATTCATTCCTTAATTTGCAAAAACGGCTTTCATCTAAGGGTTTGGTGAATATATCCGCTAATTGGTCTTCGGTCCGGATGTGGCTAATACAAATGTCTCCTTTGCTAACATGGTCCCTCAAGAAATGGTGGTGACACAAATTGAAATGACTGACATGAATGCGTGTCGAGATGGCGACCTTGATGATGAACATTCCCAAACGGACACGGAGGCAAGGCGATTCGGCTAGAGCAGGCGTGGTGCAGGCAGGTTGGCGCTTTGCGTGCCACGGGCATGAGTAGGAGGAGAGTGAGCAAGCAAACCATGGAGAAGAACAGGGATGGGAAGACGGGCTAGGCCCAAGGACAAAAGAAATAGGCTTCGACCTATGAAGAAATTCAAATTGAGATTTCAACCGATATTTGAAATTGAAATGAGAA
This sequence comes from Dendrocalamus sinicus, assembly GCA_036346575.1. NCBI lineage: Eukaryota > Viridiplantae > Streptophyta > Magnoliopsida > Poales > Poaceae > Dendrocalamus > Dendrocalamus sinicus. The sequence goes on along the minus strand of CM070669.1, from coordinate 11,343,262 downwards.
TTGAACTTTGAGTTGAGATTTGAATTTGGAATTTGGAATAGGAACTGAATTTTCAGATTTGAATTTGGAAATGGAAATTAATTTCTTGGATTACACAAAAAAATCCAAATACTTTAAAATAATTAATTTGAAATAAATTTTTACGGAAAGTCAAATTTTTGGATATTACAACATAGGAGTGCCACAAGAAATAGTTGAAATATTCTTGTAAAAAATAGATAATTCAAAAGAGCCTAAGTTTAATTTTTTATTTAATCACTTAGCACAAAGTAAATTGTCTTCAATTTCACAAAATACCGTGTTGAGAAAAGTCTTGAATTTCACAAAATACTATGTTGAGAAAATACTTTCACATGGCATGAGACCGAAGATAAATCCGTAACCTCACATTTGATTATATCTATCACCTTTTTTTGGGACATCGTTGCAACGTGTGGATACCTTACTAGTACTTTTACATATGTTAATGGTCACAGGTTTAAAAGTTTGACCACACGGATTTTATGACAATCTGTATTTCTAGACAGAGAGAGTATGATGTTATCTATCTAATATATACCTTCTATAAAGATGACTACTAAAGAAGCCTCACGAGTGCCACATCATCTCATAATTCCTCTGTCGTCTAACATGAAATATGCATGATAGACAACGTAACCCGAAAAATTCTGTATATACCCCTTCTCCAAAGTCCTTATCTAATCACAAAATAAATATAGAATGTCAATGTGATACCAGTTTCTCTTGTAAAATAAACCAAAGAGATACAAAGGCATTGTCCAAGATTTAGTATGTGTAACAACTTATATGATTTCACTATTTGGTTGAATTGTCTAAAACAATTTACTTCAAGCAGCAAAGGAAGGGTTTAACCTTAGTTTTATTTTTTTCTTGTATCATTGTATTTTGACATAAATCAATATGTTCGCCATGGTCTATGGAGGCGTAGATTTTTATCAATACAAAAACATGATAAATGTGTATCCACATCATAAATCAGCGGAAAATTGTACAAACACGCTAGTTATCACTCTAAGTTTGACAAAAGAAACTCTACCAATTATTTTGTGTCACTTACACGCCAAAAAAAACCCTAAAATTTTTTTTCTATAGTTTGTACTCCAAGCAGTAAAAATAAGTCACCCTATAATGTGTGCAGTTTTGGTGGTCGAGCGGTTGTTCTGGTGAGACGGGTGAGAGGTGAGAGCAGTGGCATACATCTTCTTCTTAAGGAAGGGAGGAAAGACCAGAGAGAAGAGAGGGTTGGGCTAGTACCAATTTAGCCTCAGGGTCTTTTTGTCATTCTACAAGGCATCCTTCTCCCTATGAACATCTTGATGGGCTCTTGGGAATTTCCCTAATTTTTGCTTAAAGAAAATGAGAAAAGGTGAAATGGTAGGGCCCATTTGTAATAGAGAGGGGAGAGTATATGGGTGAAGTGAGCCACGGTCTCACTAGATCCCGATCCATTTGTTCCTCTTCACTCATGTGATAAGGGTGGCAGCCATTCGGCAGTGCCGTTTGGCCTCACCCCGGTTGCTATTCTTCCTCTTAAATCAAGAGAATGAGGAGGCCAGTGGAGAGATCGAAGAGTTCATCACCCGATCTGAAATCTGGTGGCGGAGATTTGATTCCCGTCGATGATTTCTGCTTCTGTGGTGGCTTGACTTTGGCTACCTCGCTGGTCTTTGCTATCTAGATCTCTGCTTCAGTGAGTCTAACACTGATCTGCGTTCGTGCGCGTTCTTGCTAGCTGTTTGGCTTGGCTCTCTGATCCCTGGGGAGTGTGGCATCTGATGTGTGGCTTGTGCGCTTGGTGATCTACCGAGCTCTCTGTGATCTTTGTGCGACAACAACCTGCGCCTTGGCTTCTTGATTTGGTGAGTATTGGATTAAGAAGTTGGGATTTGTATCTCTGATTGCCTCTCCGATGATTCTCTGGCATTCACCGGTGACTGGTTTTCTAGGACATCCTCTCCGACGAGCCTAGCCCCTTTTGCCATCATGGTAGCTTGGAGTGCCGCCGCTCTGTAAGCTTGCTCTTTACTTCTTTTACTGTCTATTCCGCATTTGTCAACCGTGCTAGTCAATATTTCTACAACTTGTAGTTAGATCTAGTATTAGGAGGACATTTGCATGTTGGATTGTGGGCTTATGAATTGCTCAATGAGGATATTTGTCAAGTGACAATCTAATTGGTTCTGCTAGGATTTGTTATATACTAGTTGAATGCTTCACTTGTGTGTAGCCGATAGCTTTGTCAATTGCTTATGCTAACTCTACTGCTCAGTGTTCGCTTACTGTTGGTATTAGACATTGTTGAATAGATACATTCATCTTGATTTATGCAATTGTCGAAATAGATGTTGTATATGCAGTAGCATTTCTCTGTTACTAATCACTGGTTTTAGCCAAAATCTGTCCTGTTAGCATGCTATTGACATTTGATACTGCACAGAGATAATATTCAATTAGTTTGACTAGCAGAATCTTGAAGGATTGTCACTGTGATAATTGAAAATTTGACAAGAGTGGAAGAAGGCCAAGTGTTCTTAAACTTGTGCAACTCCTCAACTGAGAGCAATATATAAATTGTTAACTTTGTGCATTATGCAGATTTTACATGCCCACATATGTGTTTTATTAAGTATATTGCAATATGTCAATGTTATGAATTGTTTATCTATGTTATGAATTGTTTATCTCCTTCGAAAGATAATACATGTGCTTTCATGTCATTTTTATATTGATATATATATGTTCTCTTATGCTTTATCATAATTGGAAATAGAATGAAAACGTTGCTAAAACCGCTTATTTTCCAACACATCTGACAGGAAAAATGAGCTAATGGAAGGCAACAGAGTGGTATTTTCTTAAACAGCATACTCTTTCTGTGGAATTCAACTGAGCCAAAACAGTTTAGTGGTATTTTCCTAAATTGAGGATCTTTTGAATGTACAGACCCAATTTTGCCTTTAATATTTGGCCGTCAATGTCTTTATGAATTTGTCGACCGGTCATATGAAAAATGATATAATTTATTAGGTTTTATTAATATATTGTGATATAAATTGGTGATAAAAGTTATGTATAAAAGCACTTATTTTAACCGAATGGAGTAGTAAAATATAAAGAAAAGGGTCGGTCTGCATTGGTTGACAACAGCTTAACATGCATATATCACGTATAATATGTCTGTGCCGCTATGCCGTTCTCAAGCTTGCATATCAGAACAGAAACTGAAAGTAAGGTGATAAAATATTAAGTAGATGAAAAAAATTATATTTAAAATTTGTAATTATAGACATTTTGGGCGAATATGACTTTTTTTTTAAGTATTGTCATTTTGTCATTAAAATTAGCAAGGAAGCAACATTATGGGGAATTTGCAAACCAAGATGACTTATGCGGGATGTAAATGTCACAGAATAAGTTGTGCGGGGTATTTTTCAAACAGAGAGTGGCACGTAGGTGGGTTTCTGTAAACATAGAACCGTTTGGAGATCTGAACTGCCTCGATCTTAATACATTCCTTGGTGGACATCTTTTTCAAGAAGAAAATCATTAAACTATTTAAAAAAACCTAAGGTCATATTCATATTAGTTTCTATTTGAAGTCAGAAACCAATATGAATACTTGGCTTTTCGAAATAACTTCTCCACTCTTCGCACTCTCGTCTTACTCTAAGGATAAATCAAAGGGTTACGAATGCATCATGTACCATATTCCTCTCGCTCCAAATTTACGCACGCATCTCTTGCTCACTTTTTTGCACCACTCACCTCTTTTTTCTAAAATCCACTTCTTTCAACTATTACTATTTATTTTCAGCCAAAAACTATCACCCACAGCCGAAAGCCATTAGAAAAGCTAATACGAACCTAGATGTTGCTGTAAAAAGGATAAACTATTTTTAGGAGAATTAGGAAAAAGGTTGTAGAAGCTATAAATTGTCTCTTAAATATGGCACATCTTGTTTACAGAAAAGCATCTGCAATGTTATTAATCCCCATTATAACTACCCAGGTGCTTTGACATCAGTTGCAAAGAACAAATATATTTTTCCCAAAATATTTTACTTAACCTATGGTAATGAAAAAAATGTTACGAAAAACTCTAACACAAGTTTCACTTAAACCTCGACATAAAAAAACTTCAGTTAAAAAGAATCTAATAATAAGAAAAGTATTGCGAGCTGAGGAACAAAGGGAAGGTTGGCGGCTGAATCTATTGGCCAAATCAGGCAAGTTGTTGCCAAGTAGGAGAGAGAGCGGCAGAAAAATCTAGGGAAGATCATTGGAACACATTTGTCGAGGTAACCGGATTGGATGTCATCAGAAAGAGCAGGAGAAGACACCAGCAGATGACGTCGAGTCGTCGGCCTGAAAAATACTCCACAAACGAGAACCGTACGGTAGTCGTAGTCGAAGCAGCACTGGATACCTTTCCTCGAAAGGAAAAAAAATTCTCTGTAGCGCTGGAAATTAATGTTGGGGCGTGCCCAGAAATTTAGGGACCGAAATTACATTATTGCGGTTATTAATTTTTTTAAATAATTTGTTAAAAGAAAATAAAAAATAAAAACACCATTCATCTCTTCGGACAATGTAGAAAAAAAAAGAAAAAACAAACAATCCCAAAAAACAAAAAAAGTAAAATTAGAGACTGACGAGTTTTAAGTAACTTCTAGCATAAAAAACCAAACCTTTCAGAAAAAATCAGTAGCCAAAACTGTTTGGAGCAGAATCTGAATCCCATGTTTAAGTGAGATAATAATGATATTTTTTAGGGAAAATTTGTTCAGTAGCACTGAAAGTTCACTGCTTTCGGAAAATACCACCGAAAAAACCGGGGTCCGAAAATTACCACCAAAAGATTCAAATCGCCGGATTTACCACTGGACAAATATGCCCTTACCCTCCATTGCTCCTCCGCCGCCACCTCCTCGCCCTCTCCTCCCCTCCCTCACCTTCCTCTCCTCCCTGCGCCGCCCGTCGGCCTCCTCTTCCCCACCTCTTCGCCGCGGCCTCCCGCGCCTCCTCCTCTCACGCCGCCTCCTCCTCTCTCGCGCACCTCATCCCGTCGCCGTTGCCTACCTCGCCTCCTCCTCGCCCCGCCTCCTCGCTCCTCTCCTCTCTCCCGCTCCCCTTCCTCTCCTCCTCTCGCCCCGCGGCCCCGTCCCTGTTCTCTCGTCGCAGATGCCCGCCTGCGCGGCCGCCGCCCGCTACCCGTAGCGGCTCTTCTTCGTCGCCGCAGCTCCTCCGCCGCCGTCCTCCGCCGTCGCGGATCTTCATTGTCAGGCGCCCGTGGCCGGCCGGATCTCCAATCCTCCACTCGGATCTCCACCGTTCGCCCGGGGTCGGCGCCGGATCCGCCTCGTCCGTCCGGGGTCACCAGATCCGCCTCGCCCGCCTCGTCTCGTCCGCCTGGGGTCGCCGGATCCGCCTCGCCCGCCTCGTCTTATCCGCCCGGGGTCGCATCGTCCTCGAGGAGGAGGGATGGGGCCCGCGGAGGGCGGGGAGGGAGAGGAAGGGGAGCAGGGAGAAGAGGGAGAGGAGCGGGGAGGCGGGGGCGAGGAGGAGGCGGAGGTAGGCAACGGCGGTTGGGATGGGGTGCGCGGAGAGGGAGGAGACGAGCGGCATGAGGAGGGAGGAGGCGGGGAGGCCGGCGGCGAAGAGGTGGGGGAAGAGGGAGGCGGACGGGGCGGTGCAGGAGGAGAGGAAGGGGAGGGAGAGGGGCAGGGAGGTAGCGGCGCAAGAGGAGCGGAGGGGTAAGGGTATTTTTATCCAGAGTGGTAAATTCCGAAACGATTTGAATCTTTTGGTGGTAATTTATTGACGCCGGTTTTTTCGGTGGTAATTTTCGAAAGCAGCGAACTTTCAGTGCTACTGAACAAATTTTCCGTATTTTTTATAGCTTTCAACGGTGCAAACAGTAAAAAAAGCCTTCTCAACTTCAACGACGAAAACCAACATTTTGTATGACTACGTCTCCAAAAAAAAATTGTATGACTATCATGCGAATTTGCAATACACAATTTCCAGTGCACGTGACATTAAACAGGAGGGCAATACATTCACATAGCAAGAGCATCATATGCATCAATCTGCAATCTCAACTTGTTAAGCAAAACCTGGGAGACAAATACATGATAATCTTCACTTCCAACTTCCACCACTTACCAGCGGCAGGCAAGTCATCTTCTGGCATTTTTGCTACACTACAAGGAGATTACTGGAAATGTAACAGACATTGGCGAACACAAAGCTAGCTACGAGCACAGTAGAAGGCATGCATTTGTGAATACTGGTTTCTGTTGACCCTTCCGAAGAACCGTAAGACTGGAGAAAAATGAGCAAGCAATAGCATAGTTGCTTTTCATCTCAGACTAAATGTAGTTGAGCTTGCAGCTTCTGTACCATGGCTTGGTGCTTCTGCCCAGCAAGATGAAACTCGTAAACCTTCTGGCTATTGACAACGACATTGCACACCGCGCATATTTTCACTTCACCTTGAGCTGCCCCAGCCTCAAGTACTCGTCTCTTCTTCACCTCCAGGCCTTCTGGGGTTGCTGAGGCGCTCTTCTTCTTCTTTGGCTGCACAGCAGGCACCATACTGTTAGCGACAGCTGCAGGTACCGCATTTGCTCCAACAGCATCATTTGAAGGCTTTACTGGTTTATGGGTGATAGAGTCTTGTAACTTCTCCAAGTTTTTCTTGTGCTTCTTCCCCTGCTTATGTATCTTGAGAACATCTAGGGTATCGCATTGAATCTTGCAGACTTCACAAGTTGCTGGTTGCACAACCTTCGGCTTTTTCTTTATGTGCTTCCTCAAAACGTTCTTTGGCAGAGGATGCCCGAAATGGGCATTCCACTGGGCATGGTGCAGGCTTGGGGTTGCAACTGGCTGTGCCATTCCATTTGAAGCCCTCGCAGCTGCTACCTACAGAGATATTGTTGTTTTGGAGTTAAGAGCAAGGAATGGGAAATAAAATACAGCAACTAATCAGCAGATACAATTAAGGTGAACCAATCTGAACAGCATAACTGAATACAAGATGTGACTTACTGACCCCTTTAGTAAAATATTATACACATTGACAACCATTGATAGACACAGAAATGCAAGATATCCATAAAGGATTTTGGTTGGCAAATGATTGAAGATCACAGAGCCATGATGTGTTAAAAAGGTGAAAGCGACACATATGCTTAAGGGCATAAATCTAAAAAAAGTATGGGGAATTAAAAATGACCAAAGTCTGCTCAGCCAAGAAGCATATATAAGCATAATCCTAAATACAATGTTCATACCTTTCGTACTATATATGGATTGCATATCCTCGGAAAGAATGCATTAGGCAAATGAGCTAAACAAACTATCTATGGAACATTTAATGTTTGGCTAAAGCCAGAAAAGCTTACACAGGGAGACAATGAGCATGATACCTAGCATGCTAAGAGCATAGAAGAAATTTTTTGAACGGTTCCTTGGCAGCAGGTCAGATGCAAACCCTGAAACTTTTCACTGACCACTGGATTGATCTCTTCATCATTTGCAACATGTATTCATAAAAGTTTTTTTCCCCGTTTCAGTTGATTCCACTTACTTTTCTTACATTTTTTTCTATTCTCGATTTTCACAGGTATGGTGTCTTTGCTCAGGTCCTTGTTCTGACAAAAGGTTTATCCAACTACTGTGTTGTGTGGCAAGCCAGCAACACATCGCTAATTACTAGCAGTGTAAAATATTCACTTCATCCCACTGTTCCCCTAGGCGGCCGCCTAGCCCGCCTAGGCACTAGGCGCCGGTCTGCCGCCCGACTAACACTTAGGTGAACACTGCTTTGTCTACTATTTTATTTGGTCTCATCTTGGGCTTTGTACTAAAACCAGGACAGATACATATTTGGATCAACATCACTCTAGCTGCTGTCATCAGGAAATTACCCTGAGCAGAATATGAACTTTACAGGATATCACCAAAACTAAATTACCCTTTTTGGAGGGCTAACCAAGACAAAATCAGCACTTCATACTACATCATGAGGTCTAACAAAGAAATATCTAGATAGATGCCCATAGCATTTCAATTATTTGCTCTAACATTTTAGCAAAATTATATTTCTGAATTTTTTTTCACTCAACATTGGTAAGTCATACAATTTGAAGTTTAGCTTGTTAACCTCAACTTAAATTTTCGGAACTCCAGAAAATTGTGCATGGATGGTGATCAAGACATCACCAGTTCACCACTGGATGTGCCTAAATGCCAAACAAATGAGAAGTAATAGCTGCTTTCCAAGAAGAACTAAGCAATGGTAGAACCTGTGTCAGAGCATCAGCAAGAGACTTTTGTGCTTTGCTGTCATATTATCTAAATCCAGCTAACACCCATACCCACCCACACACAAACACACATGATGCCTTCAGCTATGCATCAAGAAGAGAAGGACTAGCCAACCACCACCCCCTACACTCCAACTAGCTGTGCTTCAGCCCAAGGCAAGCAGTGAAGCATTAGGAGCCTCACAGCAGTACAAAACAGCAAGCCGGTCACCCCAGCAGTGCAGATGAGAGGTGAAGTTGTAGTGAGATTGCTTAGCCGAGACCAGCAACAGATCTTCCACTCCAAGTACAAGACAACTCCATGGAGCAAGCTGCCCACCACCTTTCTTATTTTAAGTCCAAGTGCACGCTGAGAGCAACATCAGTTCAATCCTATATTCTACACTTTTACTCCTCAACAAATAAGCTGTCCAAAGAGCAATCCACAGCAGAGAAGAAAGTTCAGCAACAAACTAAATTATTTAGAGTTCTGGTTTAATTAGTAGAATTAGTCTATTTCAAGTTCAGCTAGTAGAGCACTGCTTTAGTTTAATTCAAGTGTTTTAGGACAACATTAGGCATAGTTTCAGAAACAAATTTTGCATAAGCTCCACACCTAATGGAGTGCATATTGCTTCATTTTTTAGTATTAATTTGGCAAGACCTACCTTGTATTGTGATCCAAACGTGCTACAACAATTAGAAGTCTAGAATAGCAGATTTGCTATTGTTTTAGCAAGTTTTTCATCGGAGAGTCAACAAACTCATGGGCATCAGCCACGCAAATTTTATGTCCTAAAGATATGCGTACCATATATCAAGAACACATGCATATAATTTACATTGTTAAAATTGCCAGAGTTGGTCTGACCAAATTAGCAAAGACTTTGAAACTTCATAAATGTACGCATACTACTAGAATAAACAACTACTAGTACATGTACATAGTGTGCTTGGTGCCCTCATTTGAAACGAAGTTCTTGTTATACCTATTCAGCTCTGTGTGCCTATAAAATCATTTGGTTAGCACATCACAAACACAAACAAGAAACAGACATAATAGATTAAAAAAACTGACATAGTCATGCTTGAAACCTGGTGATCAGGTAAGGCATAAAATTTCAGATCAGCTTGGCATCGCTTCTGTCAAAACCACTGGGAAGTAAGAGAGTAGTATTGCCAAGGATGGAACTGTAGTCCCAACTGTCATACACTCATGAATTGATATGCTGGACCATAGTTAGTCAAATTGTAAACAGACAAACAGTACAGTGTGTATCTACACATCAACAAGCCGGTCACAACTTGTCTGTAGATTAATGCATGCATTTTCAAATCAATGGCTGAAATTGGGAATAGATTCCTTGACATTATAGAAGAAACAGGTAATCCCATCTTGTGATCGCATTTCCAGAGAACAACAAAAAAAAAGGATCCAAACAGGGGAATTTAAATTGGAAGGTTATTTTACTTAATCCAAATATAATATTCCATACATGCTTGTAAGAATCATAATGAAATTGAGGCAGAAATGGGGAAGGAGGGGGCAATGGGTTGATGTTATTATCTTCCCTAAGACACCAGACTTTCACGTCCTCCAAGAAATTTCAACTTCAAAATTTTGACTTTAACTTACATAAACAAAGATCTCACCTATGCAGACAAACATATAGATAATAAAAGAACTAAACAAACTAAAGTGACATTATGTCTATAGAAAATTAATGCTATCAAGTTGTAGGTTGAACAGACCTAATAATGGAATGGAGAAAGAACTGGATATCAGTGGACCAGATAATCGGAGTTCAACAATGTTACAACCAAATTGAATAATAATTTTTGTTAAACTGAACAAGAAAATATATGTCAACATGCAGATGCCCACTAAATTTCAAATGCATGTCCAAGATGCAGGAGTCCACTTCATTTCAAACGGAAGTCAAGAATTCAAGGTTCAGATGCCCACTTAATTTCAAACAAGATATATACACCAATGTTACACAAAGGAGTTTGGGCATTTGGGAGGAAACAAATTTATATGAATCAACAAATCAATTGGCATAATTGATGTCAGGTCCTACAGAATATTAAAGGCACATGCTACCATCATCCAAAATTTTCTCGGCTCCTTTTCTTGGGTTTATATGGTAAGACAGGCAGACAGGTATCTTTGTAGACCATGCCCTCATAGTCCTCCTGGTCATTGTTTGCATCTCCATCTCCAGCTTTTTGCATCCATGAGAAAAACAGCCTTTTTAAAAGCAATTTTCCATTGCGGTGGTCTAGTTCTTCTATAATGTGATGCTGTTGCATTGCTACTTCATATGGTGTGACCTATTTGGTAATTAATAATTTTATGACAAGAAGACTTTTAGCCAAGCTAGGAGAGAAGGGTCATTGTATTTCTTGCCTGTCCATGAACCGGCTTGCTACTTTAAGATGCAAGCAAACAATTTGCATACCACGTAAGCTAGCCTGAAAGTGTGTGATTTTGCAGTGTCACAATTCCCAAATCAAGAACTAATAATGCAAGAAAACAGAACATTTTCGAATCACCAAAATCCACTCCAGGCTAACGTCATTGATCTTGGTTACCAAACCGAAGGCGCCAATCAGGTTATCTAGAGACTAGATTTACCGTTGCACTTGACTATTCCCTATCTAACGCCAAACTAGTTTTTTTTACCCCCGAACACCTAACGCCAAACTACTCGAAGAACAACTAATCACCTAGCAAGCAAAGCACCAATAAGCCTCCGATTCCTAGTCAGCTCTTCGATTCCTAACAATGCCCTCTCAATATCTAACAATAACCATCACAAATGCACCTAAATTCACCGCACACGATCAGAAATCCACGAAATTTGCATCAAAACGGAAGCAGGGAGCGCCCTGACCTGAGCGTAGAGCTGGGGATCGAACCCGAAGTGTTTCCCAGCCTCCTTCCCAGATACCGCCGTCGCCCCTGCCAGGGCAGCTTGCGCCGCCGACGCAGCCGGAGCCTGAGACGCCTCGCCGGCGCTGAAGTAGTACCCCGCCAGGCCCGCACCGCCCCCTCCCCCAACCCCCACTTGGGGAGCATAGTACTGGTACGGGTCGTACGGCGCGCCGCCGCCGGCGGCCGTGGCGGCAGGGTTCTGGTAGTAGTAGGAGGACGAGGCGGCGGCGGTGGACGGATCGGCGGTGGGGGCGGGTTGGTGGTACGCTGCGTAGGGGTAAGGGTAGGCGTAGGGGTGGGGGTGGGGTTGGTGGGGATCGGCGGCCGCCGCCGGGTGAGGGGTGGCCGCGGCGTAGTCCATGGTGGCGTTGTGGTGCGAGTGCGACCTTGAGATCGCGGTTTCGGGTGCACGAGGGACAAGACAATATCTTTGCTTTTTTAAAAGGTTTTATTCATCATATACCTTCCTCTTAGATGAAAATTCAGGATTTACCTTCTTGACCTACGTATCAGTGACTTATGATGACCCCACATGTCATTAAGGTGGGAGGATAAATCCTGAATTTGCAAAATGAAGGGAGGGTATATGATCAACTTTCCCTTTTTTAAAAAAGTAAATTTAACAAAACACCATATTTTACGATCTAAATTGTATATAACTACAATATTTTTGATATATGACATATAACCCTATGTATTATAGTATTACAGTTTCACAAGGCCCCACCCCTAGCAAATCTACCTCAACGACATGCTCCAAGAGCTAGAGCTTCACTGCGGTGACCACGGTGCCGGCCGCGAGCGACGAGAAGAAGGGGATATGGAGCTGGAAGCTAATACGTGCACTGTTGCACATCAGTATAAAACAGGCTTGGCTGCCTCTTCTCAATGGAGGTGGTGGCGGCGCAGGGCCTACCGCTGTCCATGAACAGGTTGCACCTCGTGGTGCCGTGCATAAGAAGGAGATGCGCAACGGCACTGTGTAGACCATGTCGTCTCACGTGCAGCAGGGCGTGGCCAACTTCGAGGAGACGCTCTTTGTCTGGTGCCATCTCTACTGCAGTGATGGCACCAGCACGGGTAAACTGCTCAAGTTCAAGCCCAGGCCATTCGTCATACCTGCAATCACCGTGGACGCTCTAGAGCTCCACTTTGGCTGGAGCGCCGTGGATTTGAGCCTTCACGTGAACCAGTCCACCGACAAGAGCCAGCAAGGGAAGCGCATCCGGCAATGGGACATGGCGTTCCCGCTCGCTGGGAATATGAAGAGGTGGTGAGCTCGTCGTCAAGCTGGCGTTCTAGATCATGGAGGATGGGGGGGCGTCGGGCTATATAGCTAGCCAGCAAGACTAGCTCCTCATATTTGTTTGCATGGAAGCAGAGCAAGTCATTGTTTAGCATCATGAGCCCAAAGGTGATGTGATCGGAGCCATCACTAATGACGTTGAAGGGCTCGCCATCCCCAAGCCTAGTCCCATGTCCGAGGCCAAGCAAGAGCAGCAGAACGAGCCTGAATCGGAAGTGAAGGCCGATGACTGGGAGTTCCTAAAGTTCGACGTCGTTGACAAAGGCACGGTGGGGCTGGACATCGAGGAGGAGGTGACAAGAGAGTTCTTGTAGCTACTAGAGCAGGGGGAGGACAAGGACGCGACCGCCAAGTCATCACCTATCCCTTAGGTGTCATCACTCATGTCCAGTGCAAAGCCGGGCTCCGGCGCTAATGCGTCCTGCTACATCACCGAAGAGTAGATCAGATTTGTTAGGGGTGAGATTTTGTGAAAACTGTAAGACCACAATACCTGGAGTTATGTCACATACCAAAAACCATGTGGTTTTGTGTAACTTGGATCGCAAAACCTAGGGTTTTGTGAAATTTACTCTATTTTTAAGTAAATTTCATAAAACCCTAGGTTTTATAGTCCAAGTTACATAAAATCATAAGATTTTTGGCATCTGACATATAACCACAAGTATTATGGCCTTACAGTTTTACAAAATCCCACTCCTAGCAATTTAAGGTGTTGGCCTCGTTGCTTCGCTGTATGGCAGACCACCACCTCTCGGTTGGCACGTCGACCTTAAAGGTGGCCATGGCCATGACGCCCTCCTCGGGATGTCATCATCGTTGCTCGATAGCTTGAGGGAGATGAAGGAGCATTGCATCTGCATGGCCTCGTGCTCCCGAGCTTCAGGCTAGGGATTGAAGCAGAACGCGACGATCTAGTTGTAGCCGCCGACATTAAAGGGGCGGGACCTGATGGATTTGTTAACGCGGAGCACCTTGCATTTGCTATACCTGATGATGTCCAACTGGTGCTTACTTGGACGAACGCAGACCTGTGCGTCGACGCCATCATTTGCGGCAGCCGGTTGCTGCTTGTGCCTACCATGGCTTGGCTTGCTTGATGCATATCATTCCCGCCCTGTTCCTAAATCAAGATCACGCGAGTTCACGTTGACGACATATATTCCTTCTTTATATCAATAATCTAGATGTAAAAGTATATCGGATTTAGTAGGGGTAGAGTTTTATGAAACTGCAAGACTATAATACTTAGGTTATATGTCACATGCCAAAAATCCTATGGTTTTGTATAATTTGGACCGCAAAAATCTGGCATTTTGTGAAATTTACTCTTTTAGAAAGTGTGTTTATTTGTTGTAAATTTTGGGGGAAGGAGTTTTGTTATTGAGCATGCAAAAGTAATTTTTAAAGAAAAAACATGAGCAGTGTTTCTATGCTTTTCTCTCTAACAAAGAGTACTACTAATCTTAAAGCAAATGAAGAGGTAAGTAACATCTATCCATCATTCATTATACTTTAAAATTTGTGTAAATCAATATTAAGAATAGTATATAAGCAACTTCTAAAAAATATCTAACTGGTATATACCACACCAAGAAGATAAACGTTGTTACCAGCCTACCACACAAGAAGATAAATGTTGTCCATCCAATCTAAGGTATCTAGAGGTTACAACTTACAACCATCCCATAAGATGCACATTCCCCACTCCTCTCATTCGTGTGCGCTTTCCCCACACCCCCTTTCTCTCCCCATCCACATCGATGCAATCACCGCTTGATTCGCCATCGACAGCGAGACAGGGAGGGCAATCTCTGCCCGAATACTTACTCTAGTTAACTTCATGCCAATTTTCTCAATTTTCTCACCTAATTTGGGTCCTCGCACCTGCAATCGGGCGGCGGGCGAGCGAGCACGATTGCGGCTGCAGAAAGAGAGCATGGTAGTGAGCGAGCACAAGCGGCAAGCGGGCATGGCGGGGGTGAGCTGTTGGAGAGCACAGCTGCAGCGGCAAGGGACGTGTTGCGTTACCCGGTCGCGGGGTGTTGGCGCTCGTTATTTACCATTTTTCTTGCTCCGGTTGTTATCGGATTACTCGACAATCTAACTCTAACAATTCCTAAAGATGTTTGCATATTTTAGTGATGTGCAGGAAATATGCTGCAACGTATAATATTTAGCTAAAAAGGCCTACAAAAAGTTTCCTCGGGAAATATACTAAAAGGAACTTCTACAAATGCCAAATTACCGGCCCATGATGTCAACCTCGTCTAGGTGATCGCTACGCATATTTATTTGTCTGAATCGGTGGTTGGGCTCAAAAGTTTTGAAGCCTAGAAGTCACCGAACCCCGCCCCACTAAGCCGTGCAGCCTGGTGCCCATAGCTGCGTCGCTCGGCAGATAGAGACCAAAAATTGCAATTTTGCTGTTTTGGAAAGGGAATTTTGATGATATGTTTTATCTTTTTTTTGCCAATTGATAAAATACTCTATGATGTATCACTTGCCATTTCAATGTAAGGTAGCACAAACCATTAATTCTTTCTTTTGGAAACCCCTATCAAAGGAAGGAAAGCAGTTTTGATAGGGCATGCGTCACTAGACACCACCCATATGCGTCACCTGGCGTACAACTGAATCAAAGCCGGTTTCAACTGAGACTTCCTATGGGTTCTTATATAAAGAGGAGGCATCTCCACATCGAAATCATCCAAGAAATCTGCCAAAATTCATCGAAATAGAGAAAATGTTGGCCAACTCGATTCTGTCCCATGTCTTCCCCTTGGACGCTCCTCTGTCCACAATCATGTATATATTTAATCCTTGTATGGAGTAGTCATCTTATCTTCCCTGGGTATGGAGATCTTGTTGCCACTTATGACTTATAGATTGATCTATTAATGTAATATTTTTTTTTGCTATGTGCATTCCTACTTGATATTGCACTTATTCTGACTTAGTAATTAACACGTGATAATTATCAATTGTTAGTCATAGATGTGAACATAATGTTTAGATCTACTAGACCAATTTATGTCAAGTAGTGCAATATTTGCCAGTGGAGATTAAGGCGATGGACCTACGACATGGGTGAAGCGTGAAAGGGCGATTGTAGGCTGAGAGCTAGCATAGTATGTGTAAGTGCTATTTGCTTTTACATGGATCTAGTCTTAAGTTGCAATAAGTGGACCTAAACTAAGAGAGCATCTTTCATATCTTGGTTAATCCTTGTTTCTATCATTATTAATTTCGGTAGATTTTCTTTAGTTTACTTTTGTCATCTCACAATAAGTGGACCTAAACTAAGAGAGCATCTTTCATATCTTGATTTATGGCATGTATCTAGCATCAACAATGTGCATACTCCAACGCTGACGAATTGGCCAGAAGCAAGCTATAGGAGGGCAATGGGCCAGAGCTCCAACAACATGGTGAAGGCAAATGACCGCGGTGGCCTAATGGCATGGTCCCTAGTCGGGCACAGTGAGCGCTCTTAAACGAGTGTGGCGAAGCGCATTAGTGTACTACGAGCGGCCATAGGAGGCTGCAAGCTGAGCATGGCACTGTGCGGACACGGGGAGCTACGGGTGAGATTGACGGCCGTCATCTGCTGTGCAACCATGTGTAGGCGGTAGGGGTGCGTCGTGGCCACGACGGCGGCTGCCCTCTTCCGCTCCCTACCGCCCCTCGGTCGCTTCCTCTCCCATCTCGTCGGCGGCATCTTCCACCAGGAGAACGATGGGCCCACCGCACGCGGATCGCCGCGTCGGCGTTGCGGTTGCAATTTGTCGCTACCGGCATACCTGCATCAGCTCGTTCATGGACGGTGCGGGCCTGCGGGGGCAGATGACGGCTTTTGGACTACTCCTGCCCGGTCACATCCCGCAACGGTCACTCGTCCTGGAGCTCCGGCAGGACGGCCACACCGACAACCTCAAGTTTCATAACTCAAAATTTAACCATCCAATCGGTATAATTAAATATTCTAGAGAAAGCTAGCTATATTCTTTATAACATTCTAGTATATGATATTTCTAAATTGTGTCCATACAGTACCCGAAATAGCAATAGAAATTATGGTAGAATAAATCGATCTACTAGTTGTTTCCTGACGAACACCTAACAAAATGAAATGGGAGTACCAGATTGTTACTAACTGACGAACGCCAAAACCCCAATCTAATTCTCACTCTTCCTCTCTCTTCCTGATACTTTCCCGCTACTGCTGCTCTTATCCTCCTTATTTTCTACCCTGTGGCGTTGCAACCGCTGTTGGCCATATATACTGTCTTAGCACGCAGCTGCAACCTGGCCTGGCATGCAGCCGGGCGAGCGCAAGGAGACGCGGGCGCGTGGCCACAAGCAAGCGCGAAAACAACGGCCGAAGCACGCGCGCGCGGGATGAACGAGCAGCCGAAGCGCGATCTGGCGCGTGGCGTTGTTGACACTAGGCGGCGAGGAAGCGAATTCCGGCTGGCGTGGCGATCGATGGAATTGCAGACGTGAGTTGACGGCGGTGCCGGAAAAAAAATTGATGGCTAGGGGTTTTTGGTATTTCTCTTCACCACGTTCCTTTTTAACACGGTACAAGAACGATTCGTTCTCTAGCTCTTCGTACCTGTTTCAGTAAATTAAGTCTTCTTTAAAATTCCAAATATCCCATTTCAACGTATCACTTTTCCTTTAAATACGCAGAGATCCTCATGATGGTAATCTCAGGATATTACAAATAGGGCTGTAAAAAAAGCTCGAGGCTCGCGAGCTGCTCGAGATTGGCTCGCTCTAAACTCGATTCGAATTTGGCTCGAGCTCCAAACGAACCGAATTCGAGTTTCATCTTAAGCTCGCGAGCTTTAACGAGCCGAACTCGAATAGCTCGCGAGCTTAAGATTTTTACCCTCCCACCCCACACCCCTCCCTCTCCTCTCAAAATCCACCACTCCATCCCAGATTCCTAGGCGGCCAGCGGGGCGCGGGCCACGCCAGGCCCCCTCCGGCCCTCCCTCCTCTCCCCTACCCGCCTCCGCCGCCGGTTGCCCTCGCTGCCGCCTCCCCGCCTCCTCGCCCCGCCGCCCCCTCCTCTCCCCGCCCCATCCCCCCTCCCCCCCCGCCCACTGCCCCACCTCGTCCCCTCGCCGCCTCCCCGTCCCCTAGTCACCCCGCCGCCTCGCTCTCTCTCCCCCACGCCGCCGCCCATCCCTTCTCTCTCCGCCACCCCCGTCCCCCTCCTCACCCCCCCGCCCCGCCGCCGCCTCCTCCCGCCGCCCCTTCTCCTCCCGTCCCTTCCTATTCCCGCCGCCGCCCCGTCCCCTCTCGCCCCGCCCGCCCGCCCCGGCCCCGCGCGCTCTCGTCCCCGGCGCCCCTCCTCTCCCGGCGCGCCGCCTCTCCTCCCGCGCCCCTCCTCTCCCTGCCGCGCGCGCCTTCTCGACCCGGATCCAGCCACCACAGCCCGCAGGTACTCCCTCAGTCCCTCTCGAGTTTTGTCCTACACGAGGCTACACGAGCCCGAGCTCGAGCGAGCTCGAGTTTGGTCCGAACCGAGCTCGAGCCCAGTTTAAAGTTTGATGTCGATCTTAGGCTCGCTCGAGCTCGGCTCGAGTTTCTACCGAGCTCGAGCTTGCTAGGTCAAGCTCGCTCGAGCTCGGCTCGTTTACAGCCCTAATTACAAATGATCTGAGGAAATGTTTCCTAGGTACTTAAGTTTTTAGCATGTAATGTCTTGTGAACCGTCACGTAGACATGATAAAATATTATTTAATGAGGCATTCGCTATATATAGGTCCACTTTTCATACTTAATTGACTAGAGTTAGTTATGTTTCTTAAATTCAGCGATCATTTAACCGAGAATGAGTAGTCCTTCATTTGTACTCTTTATCGTAATATGCTTTGTGTGATTTTTTGCAGGTGTTTTATTATAATTGATGATTTATGGGACAAATCAGCATGGGATATTTTTAAATGTGGTCTCCCCAAAAATAATTAATCATGCTAGTAGTGATAATAACTACACGAATTGAAACAGTGGCTATGGAATGTTGCAGTTATCGCAGTATGTTTATAAGATGAGACCACTGAATTAATAACCAAGACTCAAAAAGATTATTTTTTAATAGAATTTTTGGTTCTGAGGATGCTTGTCCTCAACAATTTAGAGAAGTTTCAATTGGAATTTTAGAAAGACGTGGCAGTTTGCCACCTGCCGTTGTTAGTATTTCTAGCCTTTTAGGGCCTGTTTGGATCCCATAGGCTAACAACTAGTTGCTAATTTTTAGTCTTTGTGAATCCAAACAGGAGGGCTAATGAGTGGGCTAAAGTTTAGCCAAAGTCCCAACTAGTTGTTAGCCAACTAGTTGGCCAAACCCAGCTAATGAGAGCTAAAGAACCAGCAGGATGGAAAAAAGACGCTGATACCCACGCCAACCCTCACAGACCACCATGCATAGGGTATAACAGACTTTGTACTGAGATAGTAGTACTTATTAGTCCTTGGATCCAAACAAGACTGAGCTAATCTTTAGCCAGCTAACTACTAGTCAGCTAACAACTAATCCTAACTAACAACTAGTTCTAGTCCATCCAAACAAGCCCTTAGCTAATCAAGCAACCACAGTAGATAAACAATGGGAGTGCATAACGAATTCTTTGGGAAACAAGTTTGGAATACTCCCTGCGTCGGATGGATTTGGATTATTTAATGAAAAAGGGCCTCTACCGATGGAAGGAAAGGTTAGGTCTTGTTAAAAAAATTTTCTCCGCATAGGAGTCGTACTCTTAAGGTCCTGTTTGGATCCCTCCATCTAAAGTTTAGTCAGTAAAGTTTAGATCTAAAGTCTCCAAATAGGTGGTCTAAAGTTAGATCTAAACTTTAGCTAACCCCTAAAAAACACTTTAGATCATTAGTCCACCAAAGTGAACTAAAGTGGTTTAAAATTTTGGATTCTTAGGCACAAAGATATGTTTACCCATGCATATTGGTATCTCACCTCCCATTTAATGGCTGACACACGAAACGAGGAGAGGTAGTATGGTCTTTTTGAAACTTTAATCCTATCCTCGCTGGCATCTTCGCCTGGTTACCGGACGTGGCGGCCGTCGCCCGCTGCGCAGCCACGTGCAGGCGGTGGGGGCGCGTCGTGGCCACGAGGGCGGCTGCTCTCTCCCGCTCCCTGCCACCCCTCGGCCGCTTCCTCCCCCACCTCGCCGTTGGCATCTTCCATCGAGAACGACGGGCCCACCGCGCGCTGCGAGCGCGCGGCGGCGCCGCGCCGCAATTGTCGCGACGGCCTCCGGCGGTTGCCTCCTTGGCTGCCGGCGCACTCTGCATCGGCTCGTTCGTGGGCGGCGCGGGCGGACGACGGGCTCTTGGACTACTCCCGCCCGGTCGCGTCCGCAACGGCCGCCTCGCCCCTGGAGCTCGGCGGACGGCCACGCCGACGGCCTCAAGTTCGCCGTCGCAACCCGATGGCGGGCGCGCCGTGGTCCCGCCCTCTCCGGCAAGGAAAAGCCACGGGACTCTCTGCTGCGCGTTGCTCACCGGCGACGACCTCAAGGATCCGCGGCGCAGCCCGAGCTTCTTCCGGTTCGCTTGTCTCACAGCCGCCGCGGCTCCACCGCAGATCGGTGCTACTCCTCGACACTGCGCTGGGGACCGGATGTCGATCCGGTGGTGGATCCGACTGCACTGGGAAATCTCAGAGTCCGAAAGCAAAGAAAAGGGGAAAAACCCAAACAAGCTAAAGAACCTCTACGCTACAGCTAGGGCAATGAAATATCTTCAAGCATATGCCCCATATTCTATCAGAAGTGAGTATGTATATGGGTACAGAACCAGCAGAATTAAGTAAAGTAAATTACAACTTAAGCACTCAGTTGGGTAATGCTAAACAGGATTACATAACACTTAATGAAGGAACTTAATCTAATCGTTAGCTGAGGCTCGTGGACCGTTGATGCTCCATCTAGGATTATGAAGAGATCCTGACCCTCCGTGGAAACCAGGTGGTCACAGCGAATCGTTGTCCTCGGATTGGACTCCACCCAGGATTCATAATCATACATCTCAAGTTCTGACATTTCCCTCCCCTTGGCAAAACACTTGTCCTCAAGTGTGGTAATCAGGAAACCAGGATTGAATCGTCTGCAAATGGAAATCAGGGAATGTACCTTTTATGAAATCTGCATCTTCCCAGGTTGCTTCTTCCGGTGGAAGGTTCTCCCATTGAACTAACCACTGAGTGACCAGACGATCCTTTCTGGGTAAAGCTCTTGTCTCTAGCACAATTGCAGGCTCAGTCTTAATTTTCCCATCTGAGCTAACCAATGGTAAGTCAGGACTGGGTACAGCTTTAGGCCCACAGTGCTTCTTGAGTTGACTGACGTGAAAAACTGGATGTATGCCCACCCCGTCTGGCAACTGGAGTTTGTATGCAACCTTACCTATCTTCTGCATAATCCGAAAATGCCCATAAAATCTACTTGTTAGCTTCAAAGCCTGCTTGAGACCAAATGCTGAAACTCGATATGGTTGTAACTTCAAGTAAACCATGTCTCCAACCTCGAATTTCCTTTCACTGCGATTCTGATCAGCGTATTTCTTCATTTGGGCTTGGGCCTGAGTCAGATTCTCCTTCAATCGACTGAGCATCGTTTGTTTTTCTTGTAAGAAATCACTGATTCCCTCTTCTCTGGGTCCCGGTATTGCCACCTCATTTATCAGTGGAGGAGCAAAGCCATATAATGCCTGGAAAGGTGATACTTTGAGAGAAGTGTGGTAAGTTGTATTATACCACCACTCAGCCAGGGCAAGCCAACTTGACCACCTCCGAGGTTCTTGGAATGCCATACACCTGAGGTAAGTTTCCAGACACTGATTCACACGTTCGGTTTGGCCGTCCGTTTGTGGATGGTAGGCTGTGCTGAACCGCAACTTCACTTTCAAGGATTTGAAAAGTTCCTGCCAAAGCTTACTGGTGAATATACGATCTCTGTCAGTGACAATTACCAGTGGGAAGCCATGCAACTTGAAAATATTGTCAACAAAAGCCTGAGTGACTGATTGGACTGAATAAGGGTGAGTTAATGGGATAAAATGCGCATACTTAGTGAACCGATCTACCACAACAAGAATCACCTCATACCCTTTTGACTTAGGCATACCTTCTATGAAATCCATGGAGATATGTGTCCAGGCCATATCGGGAATTGGCATTGGTTCCAACAGGCCGGGATAGTTGCAATGCTCGGACTTGGATCTCTGACAGATAGGACAAATTTGAACCCAAGTTTGCACTTCCTTTCTCATGCCTGGCCAATAGAACAAACGCTTAACTCTCTGGTAAGTGGCCACTATCCCAGAATGTCCACCAACAGCCGAAGAATGTAAAGAATGTATAATGTTTTGTCTCAACTCGGCGTTATCTCCTACGTATATTCGTCCCTTGTACCTCAATACTCCTGACTGAAGTGTAAAGCCGGACTCAGGGTCTGGGGCAAGAGTTAAACGCTCACACAACTCCCTGCAGTGGCTATCTGCAATATAACTCTCTTCAATAGTCTCCACCCAGGTGGGTAAAGCCATGGATATAACCTGTAGCTCTAATCCTTTTCTTGACAAGGCATCTGCAGCCCTGTTTTCCTTACCCTTTTTGTATTCTATGGTGTAATCGAACTCGAGTAACCTCAACATCAACTTGTGCTGGATTCCCTCTCCAATCTTTTGCTCAGACATGAATTTAAGACTTTGTTGATCAGTCTTAATGACCAACTGAGTACCAAGGAAATAGTGCCTCCATCTTTTCAACGCCTCGATTATTGCCAAGGCCTCCTTTTCGTATGTGGATAGGGCTGCTGAGTTGACTCCCAGAGTTTTGCTATAATAAGCAATTGGCCTTCCCTTTTGCATAAGAACTGCACCAATTCCCTTATCACATGCATTAGCTTCCAATACGAAAGGTTCTGAAAAATCAGGCAGTGCCAACACTGGAGATGTGGTTAATTGAATTTTTAAATCTTCAAAAGCTTCATCCTGCGATTGTCCCCAGCTAAACCCTTCCTTCTTTAACATATCATGGAGAGGACGACAGATTAGCCCATAATTCTTAATGAATCTTCTATAATATCCAGTCATCCCTAAGAAACTTCTTAATTGAGACATAGTTATGGGCTTAGGCCAATCTTTAATAGCACTTATCTTTTTGGGATTTGTTGCTACTCCTTGCTCAGAAATAATGTGCCCCAAGTATTCTATATGGCTGGCTGCAAAGACACATTTGTTAAGATTTGCATGTAGTTTCTGTTTTCTCAAAATCTCCAACACTATAGCCAAATGCTGAATGTGCTCCTCCTCAGTTCTGCTGTACACAAGAATGTCATCAAAGAAAACCAGTATGAACTTTCTCAGATACTTGGCAAAGACAGAGTTCATCAAAGACTAAAAAGTAGCTGGAGCGTTTGTCAACCCGAAGGGCATCACCAAATACTCAAAATGTCCAAGATATGTTCTATAAGCTGTTTTGAAAATGTCTTCAGGCTTCATTCTGATTTGGTGGTACCCAGACTTTAGATCCAACTTGCTAAAGAATTTTGCTCCATGTAGTTCATCCAAGAGATCTTCAATAACCGGAATAGGATACTTATTTTTAACTGTCATGGCATTCAGCTTCCTGTAATCCACACATAATCTCCAAGTCCCATCCTTCTTCTTTACTAAGATAGCCGGTGAAGCAAAAGGGCTTGTACTAGGTTTAATGATGGAAGACTCCAACAGTGTATGGATTTGTTTTTCCATTTCCACTTTTAATTGGTGTGGTACTCGATAAGGTCTGATGTTAGGGGGTTCTTGCCCTTCCTTTAAAGGAATGTAGTGATCGCATTCTCTCTCAGGTGGTAGGCCCTGGGGATCTTGAAACACATCTGAATATGAATCTAACAGAGGTTGGAATACAGAACTACTGGAATCGACTTCCTCAGGAAGTTCTGGTGGTTGAAAATCAATCAAATACCCGCAAACTTCTGTCTTGAGCAGTTTCTCACAACCCTTCAGGCTAAGCAGCTGCATCATATGAGTTGATTGTGGGTCAACAAAAGTTACCTCTATGATGCCATCCTTCATGATGATGAACCTTCTTGTCTTCAGATCCAAACCCACAGGACTATGCTGGTATAGCCAATCACAGCCCAGTACCACATCATAGCCCTTTAGAGGTAATACTTGGAAAGAATTATTAAACTTCTCCCCATGAATGTAATAATCCTCCTCAGCTATATAAGAGCCAGTCAGCAGTGTTCCACCACCAGCTACAGTTACCTTCTTCAAAGGGGTTACTTGAATTTTACAAGAAGTTTTGGTAGCGAATGACAAATCAATGAAGGTATGAGAGCTCCCACTGTCAACCAATGCAATACCCTGTCTTCCCCCAATAGTAACATTTAGTGTATAAGTGGTTACCCCAATCTGCCCACTCACAGCTATTAGGGATATCTGCATCAATTGTCCCTCTGTATCAGAATTAACAGTTGGTTTTTCTGAGTTATCAGCTAATGTTTCAGCCTGTTCTGGGTCAGCTGGAGCTGATTCTTCACTCTCCCCTGCCATCAAATTCACTTGTTGATACTGCTTGCACTTGTGCCCAAAGAACCACTTGCCTCCACAATATCTACATTCTCCAGGAACAAAAGGTTTAGGTACTACCTCCTTCCTCTGTGTCTGACTGTCAGGAATCACCTTGTTCTTTGTGAATGTAAAAGAACCTTTGCTCTACCCCACATTGGAACCTTGAGTATTCCTCTTAGCTAAGGCACCCGCGCCCTTTTCCATATCTTTAGCCATCCAATAGGCTTCACATAAGCTTTGTGGCTTCAGGGGTTTTAGAAAGTGCTTGATGTCATTTCTCAACCCATTGACAAAACATTTGACAAAGAATTGAGGGTTCAACATTGGGTTTTCACTCTTATACATGGCCATAAGATCTTCAAACCGATCTATATAATCTGAAACACTCAAGTTATACTGCTTAACTGAATGAAAATTTTCTAATACGTCATAACCACTGTGCTGTGCAAATCTATCGCAGATCAAGGCACAAAAATCAGACCATGAAGGTGGATTCAAGATTAAGCCGGAGCTTCTCAACCATCTATCAGCTCTACCAACCATATATAATTGAGCTAAATCAAACTTAGCTTCCTCGGGTACGTTGGCCATGGAAAAATAGGTTTCACTCTGTCGAATCCATTCAAGCGGCTCTCCCCCATCAAATTTTGGAAAATCCAATTTTGGCCCCTTGGCAATAGATGTGTAGAAATTGTGCACTCTATCATGGCTATGGTTAGGGTTCCACTGTCTGGCTTGGTATTGGTAATGTTGTGGATTCCTGTACTCTCTAGGGTTCGGTGGCCACTGCCGATCCAGGGCTGGGTCTTGATTATGATTCAGATGGTTCAAAGTTGGGGATGAAAAAGAAGAGTGCTGCATTTGATCTAACCCCAACCAGTTGCAACTGCTGAAAAACCGGTAGAAGGGTGAGTATAATTACCATCTGGTGTAGCCCTCAATTGTATCCCTTGCGTGCTGTTGAGATGGATATGCCCCAACTCCTCCATTCTCCTGGCCATCTCCATCTCGATCTCCCCGGACTGCGCTACATCTGGCATAACCCTCCACTCGGGCGCTCTTGTCTGGGGGGTAGCCATCCCTTGCATCAAGGTCTCCATGCGATTCAACTGATCTTGTATATTAGATACCTGCTTCTAAAGATCTCCCACGTTTCGCTCCAGTACATCGACTTTATATTCCACTGCTTCTTGCCGGGCAACAGTGACTTCCGACGCCTCCGCTTCATTCCGCGCCATAGGTTTCGTCATCTGCTTCCAGATCGATGCGCAAGCTCAGGAATTTTATCATGGAGCAAGTCCGGAACCCTCACCGCACATCAATCTTTGCCTCCGCCGCCGTCGGATGAAGGGGATTTTACAGAGAATCGAGTTCTCCAACCCAATCGCCGACTTTCCCTCCGAGGATCGAGAGCTCTGATACCAATTTGTCAGATCCCGGTGGTGGATCCGACCAGAATTGGGAAATCTCAGAGTCCGAAAGCAAAGAAAAGGGGAAAAACCCAAACAAGATAAAGAACCTCTACGCTACAGCTAGGGCAATGAAATATCTTCAAGCATATGCCCCATATTCTATCAGAAGTGAGTATGTATATGGGTACAGAACTAGCAGAATTAAGTAAAGTAAATTACAACTTAAGCACTCAGTTGGGTAATGCTAAACAGGATTACATAACACTTAATGAAGGAACTTAAGCTAATCATTAGCTGAGGCTCGTGGATCGTTGATGCTCCATCTAGGATTATGAAGAGATCCTGACCCTCCGTGGAAACCAGGTGGTCACAGCGAATCGTTGTCCTCGGATTGGACTCCACCCAGGATTCATAATCATACATCTCAAGTTCTGACACCGGAGGCGAAGTCCGACATCAAGGTTGTGTTTGGTTCAGGGGATATCCCGGGATGGAGTGGGATGGACCCTTTTTTTTGTAGTGTTTGGTTTGGAGATTTGGTGGGGTGGGTTGGACCCAAAAGAAAAGATTCTTCTGAAAAGTGGGTTGGAATGATCCACCCAAAACGAGCGAACCGCGCCAACCCACTTCTCCTGCGCGCGCCTACGCCCGTCTTCCCGCCGCCGCGCTCTCCCCGGCGCCGTCTTCCCGCCGCCGCGCTCTCCCCGGCGCCCATCTTCCCGCCGCCGCGCCCTTCCCCATCTCCCCCGCGCGCGCTTCTCCCCGGCGCCGTTTTCCCGCCGCCGCGCTTCTCCCGGCGCCCGTCTTCCCGCCGCCGCGCTCCCATCTCTCGCCGCGCGCTTTCCCGCGCCGCCGCCGCGCTTCTTTCCCATCTCCCCGCCGCCGCGCATGGTGCTCCGTCGCCGTGCTCGGTCGCCGCCGTCGTCTCCACCGCCGGTATCCTCTGCACCAACCCATTCTATCCTCCATCCAAACAAAAAACAGGGACTAACCCATCCTTACAACCAAACAA
Source organism: Dendrocalamus sinicus (assembly GCA_036346575.1). Taxonomy (NCBI): domain Eukaryota; kingdom Viridiplantae; phylum Streptophyta; class Magnoliopsida; order Poales; family Poaceae; genus Dendrocalamus; species Dendrocalamus sinicus. Next base: position 11,316,648 of record CM070669.1, on the reverse strand, counting down.
AAAGTGGGATTATCCCATCCCACATATCTGGGTTGAAGCTATCCCATCCCACCAAGTCTCCAAACCAAACACACGGCAAGATCCCCAGCTCGAAGCTGCGCCGCATCGGCCCGGCCGTCGTGCTCCGCAGCGTGGCCTTCTGGCCTTTGGACCACGGCGTGCTCGGGGTGCGTATGGACGCCGACGATCTAGGCCGGGCGATGGACGTGCATCTGTTGCCTTACGACATTCCCAACTACTGCCCGGAGAACCGCCTGCTGGGCGTGTCGCCGGACAGCCGGCTGTTCTTCATCTACTTCGGGCTCTGGGGATACATCCTCATCGCGAAACTCTCCTACTTCGAGATCGCCGGAGACGACATCCGCACGGGTAGGATGGAAGGAAGCTTTGCCGAGCAAAACATCCCGATGTACCAAATGAAGATGGCGCGCCGAGACACCACACTCAAGCTGCGGTGGTTCGGCGAGAAGAGCGGCGTCATCTTGTTCACCATGGGAGAAAGCAGCGGGCACGGTGGCACCTTCGTGCTGAACCTCAGGGAAAAAGTGGTCGAGAAGGTGGCCGACGGCGAAGGCGACTCCTGGAGGAACTTGGTCGGATGTGAGATGAACGTGGCGGCGTACCTCGCGTCGATCGCTCCTTGAGCAATGCATTGTATAAGAAGTAAACATGTTCACAGAAAAAATATGTAGTACTATTTTTTTCCTCATCTTTGCTTACCACAACTTGTTCCATAAAAAGGTATGATATAGGTACTGCACCGTAGAACTCCCCCCAAAAAATTGTAACAGATCCTGATATCTGCGACAATTTTGATTTGATTTTAGCAGTACTAATTTACCAAACTCTGTTGCCTACTCTAAATTTTCTTACATATTCTTGAAAATGTAAACAACTGATCCATCAACAAGCCTGCTACAACCCAGTATATTACCCCACTGTAGCAAACTTTGGATGAATGCTTCATCAATCGCAGCTGGGGAACCAGGCAGGACGCTGCCTGAGTATTTCCTTGTATGCTTGCCATGCTCTTTTCTTTATCCCAGGCTTCCCAGCACACTGCTATGAATTCATTGCCAATGGACATCTCTGAAGACATGATGGATCCAACAAAAAAAAATCTAGAAACAAACTATATACTGATTACGTTGAGCAGCATGACAAGATTCCATGAATTAGGACAAGGTGCTCATTTATCCCAAATCAAGGACTCCATACAATTGAGCAAGAAGATGAAAAAACTTATCTAGCTAACAACAAAGGCCTCTTACACAGTTGCACTTAGAAAAAATGTCTCCTTAAGCACTCCAAAAGGAAATATAATACCGTCTCCTTGTCACTATATAGTTCAAATATAAAATTTTAGCCTGTGCAAGAACAACATGTTGTAACAAATTTGAGCTACCACAATCCACAACCATGGGATTCACAAGCATTGTAACAAGATATTTATATATGACCTCTAAGTATTGTACTACTCTAACAGCAACTTATTAAGATCGGAAATTGAAAAAGGACCTCAGGTGCTCTTTTAGGAGCAGGATTAATTCATAGCCAAATGCAACTTTAAATACAGAAAAAGTAAAAACCAAACAAGGATAACCATCAGGTTGCCAGGACTTGGATAGCATGGGTCAAGTATTTTTTGTCCAATTCTTCGCTTATGGACTCCCAGTTAGTATAGTTTTACAACTTCAGCTACAAAATAACATGTGCAAATGGAATTGGGTATGAAGTCCACAAGGCACTCAGATGCAATGATCTATAGGTGCCCCAACTTGCGAGTTGTCCAGATTTCAGAGTCATCTTTTCAATTGCTCGCAGGACATTGAGCCATTTTTTGGGCTAAAAGGTTAAAGTAGTCATAATCATGCTCAAATTCAATGTGTTTGGGTGCTTCGTAATTTAGTTTGCACTAGTTCGACTACTTATATGTGCCAATAGAAACCTAATCAATCTAGATCAGTAAATAGGTATAGTAGTTTCCACAGATCTGGAGTAGAAAAAAACCACACAAATTTCTTGAAATTTCTCCAGTGTGAGAGGTAGTCTAACTACCATGGCCTGAACTGAAGGAAGCCACCTCTGCAGCAGCCTTCATTGCTACGCCTGCTTTACCGACCCCAGTCAGGAATTACACCTTGCAATCTGTAGTAGGTGGTAGCAACAATGTTAGTTGTCATAGTCCGTAGCAAACAAGTACAGACTGAAGATGATACAGTCTTTAAGTAAATGTCCGAGAAATGTCCACATGAAGCGCCATATAGCTCAATTGGACAATTTCAATTTAATTAACATTTTTTAGATTATGGAGATAGGGAAAAACAAACAACAAGAGTTACACGCAAGTAGCCAAGAACATGAAAAAGATGACTGTAATGAAGATGAGTAGGGCGAGTCATGAACATACTCAAGATATGAACAATATCAGGGCGAGTGCTCACAAGATACACCAGACTCCCAATACGATGGTGATATCGAGTAGGATCCTCAAGAAGATTACCATCGATGGCACGAAGCTGAAGGGAGAGCTCCATGGAAATCTCAGTAGTGCGAGTGTCAGTAAGACTAGAACAATCAACAAGATCCTAGATAAACTTTTGCTGAGAGAGATAGTAACCCTCAGGGAGGAAGTGACCAAGGAAGTATACAAGAGAACCAAGATCAGTAATCCGAAACTGCTCACCGAGGTACTTCTTCACATACGTGATGAACGAGGAATCATCCCTAGTGATGAGCATGTCATCCACGTACAGAAGAAGCAATGTCCTACCCCGAGGTGAGATATGGACAAAAAGAGCAGGATTATGGGAACCAACAGCAATACTGATAGTAGTAATCACTAAGCTAAAACATGCAAATCAGGCACAAGGAGCCTGTTTGAGACCATAAAAAGCACGACAGAGATAACAAACGTGCCCATTTGGAATAAAATACCTAGGTGGTGGCTGCATGTAGACCTCATGCAAAACACCATTAAGAAATAAATCCTTAACATCTAGCTGAGAGATAGACCACCGGAGAATGGAAGCAACCACAAAAAGAGTGCTAATAGTGGTCATATGGACAACCGCAAAAAGAGTGCTAACAGTGGTCATATGGATAACCCTTATTCTTAGAGCTATAAGCAATAAACACACAACTAATTGAGCTGACATTTGGTGCACTCATGAGGTGGCAGCAAGACAAAATAGGTGCAGACAAAAACGCAAAGGTGAGTGTACCGAGGGCTCGAGAGTAGAGACACTCTATATGACTGACACCTTGAAGAGCAGTGGAAGACTGCATATTGATAAGATACGTAGCCATAGAAACACACTCATGCTAGAACTATGGTAGAACATGAGAGGCAAGAAGAAGAGTGTGGGCAATCTTAATTAGATGATGATATTTGTGCTCTGAAACCCCATTCTGAGCATACGTACTAGGACAAAAAGACTGGTAAACAGTGACCTGCTCAGAAAGAAACTATCTAAAAGCACCAGAATAGTATTCGCCAGTAGAAACATAGCGACAAGTATGGATGGAAGAATCAAATTAAGTACGAACCATCATTACAAAGCTATGATTGATCGCAAGAAACTGACCATGATTATACATAGGGAAAGCCATATAAAATGGAAATAATCATCAATGAAAATCACATAAAACTTAATCCAGGCATAGGTCCTCATACATCTGAATGAACTAAATCAAAAGGACAAGAAGATAAGAAATCATTAGAATGATAAGGAAGTTGTAGCTGCTTGCCCAGCTTACAACCTTAACAAAACATAGTTGTATCAACAGTAACACATCCAAAAACACTATGACAAATTAATAAAGAAAGGCAAGACCTACACAAGTGACCTAAATGGTGATGCCATTGCGTAAAAGCTCCAGAGGTGGCAGTAGTAGTGGCGGTGGAGGTAGACGTAGAGGTGATAGGAGTAACTGAAGTAGATGGAAGATAGAGGTGGTCAAGGAAGTAGAGACCCTAATGATCCTTATGGCATCGGCAAGTCCTAAATACTGTCCCTGTCTGTTGATCATGAATGAAATAGGAGTGATAGTCAAAACTAACCATAAAACCTTGACCCACCGAGAGTAGCTACATGGTAAGTTTGGGATGTAGGATCGGATATGGCAACAGAGGGGGTGAATGGTGCCTCTTTAAAAACGCCCCCAAAGTATCCACGAATGAATCTCCTCCGATAGCTATGAAAAGCTATAAAGATGATTCATGTGCTCACTGAAATACAGAGGAACATCGGCAAATAACACGACAATTGAAACAAGGCAGCAGAGAAACGAACCAGAGGATTCAGCAGCTAAAATAAATAGGCCAGTCAGACTGCAGTTATAGGGCTAGTCTGACCGCTACCTTGCCGCCGGTCAGACCGCCTAGACAACACCGGTCTGACCGCCAGTCAAGGACCGGTCTGACCGGCCGACCCATACCGGTCTGACCGCCGTGTTAAATCCGGTCTGACCGGCAACCGCGGAGCGGTCTGACTGGGCAACCCTAGCGCCCGAAGATAGAGCAGGAAACATAGGCTGAAACTTGACTGAAAATTAAACTGCTTGCTGATTTCAAGGAAAATAGTGAAATGTAGATGCTCTCCTCAGACCACAAGCTCAAGAACTTGTTCCAAATAGCATTGGAACCTTTGGGATCCAAGGATTTCACCAAGAGAGCAAGAAATCAAGAATTTGACAAAAATCTGAAATTCCTACAGAGAATGAGATGATTTCTAAATTTCTCATTACTCTCACATCCTCTGCTCATGAGCTTTTGCAAACAGCTTAGCAATGAACTCAAGACTTGCAAACATGAATCTCAAGCTATCTTATGAAAGGAAATCACAAGGATCACTCATGCTCTGCCAAGAAACCCGAGAAAAAGTGAATAACAGAGGAAGTGCTTCATTGGGATTTCTGGGAAAAATTAGCTTCTTGGATTGATTGCTCTTGGGAATGATTAGCCAAATGGCTTTGAGGATTCTCCCATCATAGAGCACACAAGAACCAGCTCTTCAACCAAAGGATTCAACTCAAATCATTTCTAACGGAGAAGAACTAAGAGTGAACTGAAAAACCAAAATCCATCACGGAATGAGCAAGAAATGGAAACAACCCAACATAATCCTTCTCATATTGATTTTGAGGAAGAGAGATGAATGATTACAAAGGTTTTGCTCACATCTCTCTACATGCTTCACTTAGCAGAGATGAACTCACACGTATACACTCAGTTCTCAGCTCACAGACTTCACTCCATTGCTTGAGCTCCTGGAATACATAATGCATCTGCCTTCCTCTCCTCTTTTGAAGGCAAGACCTCACCCCCATATGGAAAATCAAGAAGTGTCATACCATGCCCACTCCCTTGCTCCATACACACAAGAGGCAATAGGTCAACAACTAGATTTTGGAGGGAAATCCACCCACTCCACTCATTTGCTTGAGTCAATTTACCAAATTGCCCTCAAGCACCTTCCCGGAAGCTTCCCGCGTCTGGTACTTTGACCATCTGGACCTCAACTCCTCCCTGAGTCTAGTCCCGGTCCACCTTGCTGCACGCGACTGCACCCGGCATCCTGACTGTCTGGACCTCCGACTCCTCCCTGAGCGTAGTCCCGATCCACTTGCCGCTGCCCGTCGCGTCCACCCGACACCGACCGAGACCTCCGACTCCACCTGAGTCTAGTCCTGGTCTGTTCTGTCGCGCACGACCGCAACCGACCTCCAACCATCTGGACCTCTGACTCCTCCCTGAGCCTAGTCCTGGTTCTCTAGTCGTCGCCCGTCATGTCCGTCACCAGTAGCTCCAGCTCCGGTTCCTCATCTCCCGACTCGCAACCACCTCACCAGCCTCGATCATCTTCGGCATCACCGACCGTCTGGACCTCAACACCTCCTGTGCCTAGTCTCGGTCCTCCTCGCCTCACCATGACCTAGCTCCGAAATCCTGCAGTTACACAGACAAGCAAACCGTCACATAGCACTGCACGAAACAGCATAATCAACATTAGCACAAGTAAAGGTACTCAACCCTAGAATACCCAAAACAAACTCAAACTCTCTAATCCAACCGTCAATTACTCATCACAAACATGGGGATACCACCACATGGTCTCTCATGGGAACATGCGAAACAACTGGAATGAAAAAGTCAATAGATAAAAAAGTGCCCTGATAGCTGACAGATAGAGGAGTACAGCTTAGCTGTTTGAACAGAGATAAAAACAGGAGGTCCTACTGAAGTGAGATATATGGAGTCCGGTGTCATGTGAAAAGAGGCACCATAGTCCAGAACCCAAGAAAACCTAGAGGATGAGTTTGAGCTAGACTGGCAGAACCTGATGAGTTGTGAGAGAGTTGCTAAAAAATAACCTGGTAGAGCTATTGAATAGAGTCACCTCATTTTGAACTTAACGTGCTAATCTGTCCTCCCGTAGAGGAATGACCTCCTTGCCCCCCATGGATCGTCCACCCTCACAGGCCTTGTTCTGCTTTTTTGCATCATATAGCTATGGTTGTATGCCTTGTTCTACTTTTTTGCATCATACAGCTCTGGTTGTCGTGCCTAAAGCTCTTGCAATAACTGCACTGAACCTAGGTAGTGCAAAAATAGGAGCAAAAATAGGCACTTGGGGCAGGGACGGTAGTCAAAGCAGAAGTCATCGATGTAGTCGAAGAAGAAGGGGCAGCAAGCACAACCGTAACAGACTGTGCTACTCAACATGAAGCATCGAAAGGGCCTCAGAGACAATCGGTTGAGGCAAGCAGCTTAGCAGTTGAGCCCTGATAGGCTCAAACTCTGAATGAAAACGACAGACAAAGTCATAAAGCCAAAGACAGTCATGATCCGCCTTCTACACCTTATAACTCTCCTAGCAAAGCAGAGAAGCTAACTCATCCAGCTGGTGCCATAGACTGGCCAGGGCTCAGTAGAAGTCATCGACAGGGGGTCCTCCTGGCGAAGTGTCTCCAGCTCATGCTGAAGCGAAAAGGACTGATCATCGCTGCTTTGCTGGTATCACTCGTGCAAGTACTCTCATATTTGACAAGTAGAGCGTAGACCAACAATATTTAGCTAGATGGAGTCATTGGCGCTTACCACTATGATGCTTCAAACACCAGCCTCATCAGCACACCATTGAAAGCATCAATGGTATACTGAAAAGTCTCATATCAGCATTAGCAGTAGTGGCGGTAGCCTCTACCTCCTTGGTGCAGAAGTAGGTTGCCTGCGAGGAGGCTGAACCGACGATGGCAGACAAAGTCGTGTACCAGTGACATGTCCTTAGAGATGGAGACCATCAAGTGTGATCACCATGAGTGAATAATACAACCTGTAGTTTGTCCTATAGAGCTTTGTTGTCGAGAATAGGATCACATCTAATGGAATGGAAGCCATTGGTAGGTGGTGTTGGATGATGCAACGACCAAGGCAATAAAGTTTAATATAAGGCGTGCAGTCGATCTGGCTTGATTGATCCAGTTGCGATGGTAGCAGTGGCGGAGTGATGGGGGTGTTGTGGTTGATCCGGTCGTAGCAGCCAAGGACAACTGCGACAGTGTCAGTAGAGGTGGCAGCCAAGGACAGCGATGATGATGTCAAAGCGATGGGGTTAGATCCAATAGTCGATGATGATGGCGACAGAGGCAGCAGAGGAGACGACAGATGCGGTGCATCACAGTAGTTAACGACGGTGACAGAGGTAGCGGCCAGCGACGATGGCCGAGGTAGTGTGTTAGACCTGGATTTTAATGATTCAAAATCCTCTATGATTCCACCGCACTATTCCTTGGATCTATAACATCCTGATTTTTAGAGCCCTTTTGAAGCTTTTAAAAATAAAACTCACCATTTGGATTTTTCTGGAATTAATTCAAGCTTAAAATGAATTTTTATTAATTAAAAGGATTTAGCATGGCTAAATTAAACATTAACATCTGTTGAAAGTATTTTTTTGGGTTCCTAGTGTCTCAAGGATTTTTCTTGAGTTTTTCTGGTTAATTTGCTATTTTCTAGAGCTCAAATGAATTTATTTGGATTTCTGAAAATAGAAAAGCTTGGAAAAATCCCTAAAGCTTCTTGGGCTAAAACCCTAGAGGTCGGTCCATCTCTTCCCTCCTTAGCCTGGTCCAGCCCAGCCCGCCTCGTCGCCTCGCCCCCCGATGAGCGACACGCATTACCCATCGGACGCCCACTGTTCCTCTTATCTACACCGTCCACGTCGACTGATCCACGGTCGCTAGCCACTAGTTCCCTTCCATCGGTTGAGCCACACGTCGCCCATCGGGAGCATGGAGCACTGTTCATCGTCATTCCGGAGACAATGCTGTCCTTGAGCCAAATTGTCAACGCCGCTCACTGTGTTCGCTCCGGATTTTGTGCCGTCGTTGTCTCGGACTCCATCCCGTGTCTGACCTGGATGCCTCAACGTCTAAGTATAAAAGTCATGCCACCCCTCGGTTCTCTTGTCCCGCAGCGGCTCGCTCCCACTGAAGTTCGTCGTCGTTCTTGCCATCGTCGCCACTGTCTTCCACTCCGGCCGCAGTTTGCCATCCACATTAGTGTGCCGTCTACCGCAACTCACCTCGCCATGCTGTTCATCGCTGCCCGCACGCCCCTTTGGCTTCTCGTTGAACTCAGTTCATGATGAACCGAGAGGCTTACACCTTGGGCCCACCTATCAGATGCACTATTCCATAGACCTATGTATCGACCGAGCCGAGTTAGCCACCACCTCACTTGCCACGTCAGCCCTAGTGCCAGTCAGCGGACACGTCAGCACGCCCAGTCACACGTGCATTGTTCCATAACCTGAGTTCACCGTAGACTAGCCTTTTTGTGCAAGTGGTTCATAGCATAGTAGCTTTTCCAATTTTTAGCTTTTTTCCTTTAGATTAGATTATTTGAGAGCCCATTCTGGTCCGTCCTAGCTCCAATTGACCCGATTTTTTTCCTAAATTCATCTAAAATTTGAACTCTATCTTTTGGTCCTAGTTTTGTAATTTTTGGAGTTCAGTTGAATTTTATTTGAATTTATTTTGTGCCTTGTTCATTTTCTCTCTCGTTAGATCACATCTTCGAAGGAGCAGAAACAGAATCTGAAGACCAAGAATTGGTAACTGAGTAAGGCCAAGCAAGTAGTGTCCTTTGATTATGTTGAACCATGTTTTCAAATCTATTTTTTTATTATTTTAGTTTAAATTATCATGCATCGCTACTTTATTTTAAAACCTTTGTACCTGGTAGCTATTGTCCAAATTGATTAATTCCTCTGTGATAAGTTGAATGCCATGATTCTATTATCACCATAGGATGGGTAATTATCTAGTGATGCAATACTAGTTGTCACATGGGTTGTACATTTAAAGTGCTTAGCCACGCTTATAGTTACATTGGGTTCATCATCACATGTAATCAAATAATTAAATTTAACTTAATGAGATATTGAATCATGGTTGTAGCCACGGTTATAAAATTTATATACCATGACATGGGAGGTGTCATTGCTGTTGGTTATACAAAATTGGTTTTCACTTGGGCGAGTGATCGTACAGTAAAAGGGGAAGTGTGGATCCACTTCAAAGGATGTGGAAGTCTCACCTGGATAATATTTAAGGACTTAACTTTGTGCGCCATTGATCTAAGCCTTACTGTACAACCGCATGTCTAGTATGGGATAGACCTGGCTGACTAATTTGTGATATTTCAATTTCGATTCCACCATTGTGATGAACATGGTTGCTGATTTCCATGAGATGCAGGGCGGTGTGGTGTGAAACCCTAGCGGACGAAATTGGATTGGGATTGAGCATTGTAAAGGCCTTGTCATGATTTCTCCACCACACACCAAAGGAAGTGTATTAATCGCGTGGTAATACGAGATTATCATGTTTTCTGGGTAAAGTTATGCAAACTTTGTAGAGTGTAAAACTATTCGAATAGCCGTGTCCCTGGTTATGGACAATGCTTGGTGATTTCACACGAGGGGTAGAGTTTTCATAAAAATCTAGATGGGTTAAGTTGGGAAGTAAATGGTTAATTCACTGGTGGTTCATTACGTGAATGGTAGTTCATGAGTGGTTCATTGGAGTGAATAGTCTGTTCACTTGTGGCTAGTCTCAATTCTTTTCAAAGTTTTCTTCCAATCTATTTATTGTATTTACTTTAAATTATTGCTTTCTGCATAATAACTCTTTAGCCATCCTTTGGCAAGGCTTGCATACTATATTGCATTCTTTGTTATAAACGACTTGCTGAGTACTCTATGTACTAACGGCTATAGCCATTTTTTATCAATTGATAAAGAGAGGCCATATCAGCAGAAGGTACCTGAAGGAGGATACTTCGACGATTACGCAGAGACTTCACTTTCCGTTCAATTGCCTGTGGGCATGTTGAATGGCTACTACACTTATTTCTATTTTTTGCTGCAAGTTTCTTAAGCCATTCATGTTATTATCTGTAAGCTTCGCCATAAGGTTGCAACTCTGATAATTATTAATAATATTTGAGTCTTTTCTTAGTAAATCATGATATGGTCGATATTTCATCTTTGTTTATACTGTGTGCACTAGCGTAATCCTGAACTATTACAGAACACACAGGAGAGTCCAGATCAATAGATTCAGGTCTCGACAGAGGTAGTATCAGAGCTATATCGACTGTTGGACGAAGATCTAGTTAGAATGGTCAAATTAGCAAAGTTTTCCAAATTTATTTTCTAAATCAAATCAACCAAATGATTATCTAGTAATTCTTTATTCTTACCTCATTCTTAGGATTCTTACTGTTCACCTCCTCTGAGATATTATTTTCAAAACTTAATTTGACTTTTTATCCCCATAATATCTATAGATGTCTCGAGTGTCCCTTAATCAAAGAAAAGGGTTGGCACATAACTCTTCAAGCTTTGCTGTGAAGTGTGGATCAAGGAAGTACCCAGAATATTTGAAGACAAGATTGAAGATTATTGTGAAGATTAGGAGCCATCAGATCAGAACCCTATTATAGTTTTAGCATTGTGTAGATCATCTTGCTTTTTCTTTGATGTTGTGTGGGATGTGAGCCGCAGTTTTGCTTTCTAGCATTATGATGTAGTCATGTCAAAGATCTTTATCTGTGGAGTTTATTACTTCTTTTCTTAGCCCTTCCGGCTAAGTGAGTGTTTTAGTTTAGGATTGCCTCTTATCTTTGTTTTTCTCCCTTTCCTTTATAACTTGTCGTGCCAACTTAGAAGATGGTTGACACTTGGAATTCAGTTGGTCGCAATCTAATGCCTTCACATCCTAGCCGCACTCACGCCAATTCTGTTCAACCTTGGAAGTACCCCTGCCAAGGTTTCAAGAGCAAGCCATGGAACATCATCAGATCAAGGAAACCAGATACCTCAGAGTGTTGCAAGGGGATGCCCGAACAATGTCATCTCCAATGTCATACCTGGTAACCTATTTCTTTAGTGAGAATGACTTTCGAGTTCGAGATTCCTTTTAAGGGAGGGAGAGGTTTGTAACATCCTAATTTTTTTGAAGCTTTTAAAAATAAAATTCACCATTTCAAATTAATTCAAGCTTAAAATAAATTTTATTAATTAAAAGGATTTAACATGACTAAATTAAACACTTACATCTGGTTAAAGTATTTTATTTGGGTTCCTTATGTCTCAAGGATTTTGTTTTGGAATTTTTTTGAGTTTTTTCAGGTTAATTTGCTATTTTCTAGAGCTCAAATGAATTTATTTGGATTTTTGAAAATAGAAAAGCTTGGAAAAATTCCTAAAGCTTCTTTGGCCAAAACCCTAGAGCCCGATCCATGTCTTCCCACCTTAGCCCGGTCCAGCCCACCCTGCCCCGTCGCCTTGCCCCACCCGATGAGCGACACGCGTCACCTATCGAACGCCCACCGTTCCCCTCATCTGCACCGTTCGTGTCGACCGATCCAACGGTCGCTAGCCACCAGTTCCCTTCTGTCGGTTGAGCCATGTGTCACCCGTCAGGAGCGTGGGGCATTGTTCGTCGTCTTCCTGGAGACGACGCCATCCTCGAGCTCGAGTTGGTGGCATTGCTATCTCAGACTCCATCCCGTGTGCGACCTGGACGCCTCGACGTCTGGGTATAAAAGCCGCACCACCCCCTCGATTCTCTTGTCCTGCAGCCGCTCGTTCTTGCCATCGTCGCCGCTGTCTTTTGCTCCGCCTGCAGTTTGTTGTCCTCATCGGTGTGCCATCTACCATAGTTCGTCGAGTCGTCCTAGCCACCGGTGAGTCCACCGCCGAGCCCGTTTACCTGCCAATCAGCCCCACTGCCATTTCACCTCGCTTCGCGCTTGCTCGCCTCGTCGTACCATTCATCGCCGCCCGCGTGTCCCTTTGGCTTCTCGGTGAACTCAATTATGATGAACCGAGAGGCTTACAACTTGGGCCCACCTGTCAGATGCACTATTCCATAGACCCATGCACCGACCGAGCCGAGTCAGCCACCACCTCATCTGCTACGTTAGCCCTAGTTGCCAGTCAGCCGCCACATCAGCATGCCCAGTCACACGTTGTCAGACCTGGATTTTTCAATACAGAATCCCCTGTGAAACATCGCACTATTCCCTGGATCAGTAGATAGTGCTCACAAGTACATTGTTGCATCATCCATACATTGCATGAAGAATAATAAACCATAATATTACATATCAGAGTTTGAAATACACTGCGTTCGGCAATAGTTTTACACAAGGGCCGACCAGGCCAAAGATCTACATACAAAAGGCACAGCAGAAATATAAGCCAAAGTAAGACCATAATCCATAGGTAAGCGACTGAGGGGTAAATGTGTGCAACATATATTATCTAGACTTAAGTAATATATGTGCACACAGTCTCCATTAAGTCTACTTGTCTAGGACCCAAAATCGTAGAAGCAGCCCTAGTTTCCTTCATTGGTTCCTCCATCCATGGCAGGGGTTTTCTCATAGGCATAGTGATCTTGGGTTCCTGTTTCTGATTTTGGTAATGCGAGGGTGAGCACAAATCTACTGTGCTCCGCGAGCTAATATGTAGAATGCAATAAATAACATGCATGGCTTGTCAAGGAAAGGCTCGGGTTATTTTCTTTTGCCATCAATTGCTTTTAAAATACGTTACTTAGATATTTCCTATGACCTAGTAGTTTTTACTAAAACAGAATTTTTATCAATTATACCATCCGCCGTTACATGGTTTCTGCACCATATGCTAACCGTTTAGCGTTATAGCCGCTTACCATATCACTAGGGGAACACCTAGGGCAACACAAATCAGAGCTTTCCACTGCCCTACATTTTTCCAATTCCACCCACAAAGTTTTTGAAATAGAACTATATTTAGTTAGGTTTCTATGTCTGCCCTTGACCATGGGCTCGGCTATTCGAATAGTTTTTGGCTTTATAAAGTTGTACACTTTACCCACAAGAGACAATCTGCTCGTTGCCCCACGCAATTTCTTAGTCATGTGGTTGAGTAGACCATCATAGTAACTTTTCAAAATATCTAGCCCTTGTTGTCATCTCACCCTATGGGCTGCTCCCACTTGCGGTGGGTCCCATACGTTGCATGAGATGTAACCACGGATACTAGTGCATTCGGGCTCCACTCTCCACAATGCTAGTACGACTAGTTACTTCACCCTCCACTCGGTGTCCCTTTAGGCCTCCCCTTGCCCTTGCAATAATCCCCTCCTTTTTCACTACTGGTGAGATGAGTCCAGGGGTTTCGATAGATTTACTTAGCCAAGTTGCACTTTGCAGACTTGTGGTTGTACTGTTGTACATAGGAGGTCATGACAAGATTCAATCTTTAGTGGTATCTGGGTGGTTCTACCACAAACCACATACCGTGCTTCCACTGCACCACACATCGGCCCCTGTACCATCCGCCGAGATATTTAAGCAAGTTGGGGTTTTTGGGAGCATAAAACATCATACCCAAATGTACCAATTATTTCTACCATAACTTCCCAAATCATTTGTTCATATTTAAAAGTGATGCTTAGTGCATTTTGGTGCCCCTAATATCTAAGCAGTGCTAAGCAGGACATATAATTAAGGACTTATTTTGGAAGGTTTTACCGTTAAAATTTTTGCTAGGGTGACAAGTTTCAAGTATTCCAATATTCCAAAGGAGTTGTAATACTAGCAGATCAAATGATGGGCATATAACTAGAATCTTAAAACAAACATATATTTACATATGAAATAACAACATGCAATTTGCTAATTTAAACAAAAGTAAATTCGCAGAAAATGTAGGTTCAACATATGAAAGTATTGACTCGCCATGGTCACAGTTGACTTGGTCTTGATCGTCGAGGATTGCTTCAGCCTTAACTTCTTCCTCTTGGGCCTCGTACGCTATTTTTACGTTACTCAAAAAATTTGGATAAAATCAGTAAACCACACAAACTCTCAACAAAACTTCAAATGAGCTTAAAAATTTATGGTTTCAGTTCCATTGGATAGATATTGAATTTAAATGACTTTAAAAATTTGTTTCACTCAATTGGAGTTAAAATGAATAAGTTATGCCCTTTTGAAGTTCTCAGTTTAAATAAATCAAAAAATAATTAAAATCTAACAGGTGGGGGCCCATAGCAAGTTTTTAAAATTTTCTTTTATTTTTATTTTCTTTTCTCTGTACCTGTGACAGGTGGGACCGGTTACTGTTTAGTTTAAAGGGCATGGCCCACATGTCAGTGAGCCATTTGTTATTAACTACTCATCATCAGTATTAATTACTCAGCATAGCATTAACTCTGTCTTAACTAGGATTTAATCACGCAACTACAGTGCATCTTCTTCCTCCGGTCGATGCTCGGCGAGCTCGTAGCCATTGAAGGAGACGACGGCCGGAGCTAAGCACCCCCAAAATGGGTTACTGACGCCCGTGCCTACCCGAAGATGAAGTCTCACCGGCAAATTCGGTTGGGGCGTTGGCCGGCGGTGGTAGTGGCAGAGCGGAGGACGACGACGACGCTTAGGAGAGAAGAATTCCTTCACTTCAAGGGTTAAATGACGTTGGCGTGAGAATTTGAGACAAACGGCGAAGCAATAGCCGCCGTCGCCGTCGCGACGAGATATGGAGAAGAGTTCAAGGAAGAGGATGGGCTGGAACTAGAGACGAGAGAGGTTTGGGATTGGGCTATGAGGATTGCGGATTTGAGGAGTAGGAGGGAGGAGGATAAAAATCTTGACGATGGTCTGTCTCTTGTGCTGAACATTGGGGAATCATTCTAGAGAGACTCATTGAAGGCCTACATGTCATGCATATTACTTGGCGCTGGCCATTGCATCGCTCGGCTATCAGGTTCACCGGTTTCATCTCAGTGCACGCACGCGTGGACCGTAAGGACCAGCTGCTGATTGTTGGCACAAGGGAGCAGCGAGTAGCCCAGGGAAAATTAGTGTCAATCAATGGAAGAAAAGGAGGAGTAGCATTAGGACAAGAGCCGGGGAAAAAGGCAGGAGGAGATCGCGGCTTTCTCGCTTCTCGCTTGGGTAACGATTTGATTTTATCTATGTTTGTTAATTTAATTAGAGATTAGAGTTGAGATTAGAGAGAAAGTGAAAAGTATTCATTAGGGAAAAGACTAGTATATCGGCTAATCTGCTATATTGTTCTCCTGTAATTTTGGGTACTGTATGAGAGTAATTTAAAAATGTCATCTACTAGATAATTGTAAAGGAATTCGATAGTTTTTTTGTACAATATTTATTTATGCTGATCAGATAAATAGATTTTAAGCTATGAATTTTGTAATCCGGCTATCTGGTAAATTTATCATCTTTTAGTATCATATATTAATCTGTAGATTAAAATTACTGGATGAAATATTGGATGATTTATCTACATGAAAGATGTAGATAATTAAGGGTTCTAGAGACCCCATGAACATGATCTTAAATCCAGATAGTTTCCTAGAAATATCTAGATATTTTACATGCTTTATTCAAAAGAATTTGATGGTGCCAATTGTCATAAATCTGGTGGTCACAAGAATCTATATAATGCTTTCAATCCAAAATATACATCATTTGGGAGAATTGGTTTTGGTTTATAAGTATTTATATTTTATTTTTTGGAAGTAATATGTTCAAAGTGCCCATGTTAATTGTTATTGTTAGAGAGAGATAAATCATAAATAGAGACAATATATGTCAAAAACAAAAATATGTACTACTTCTTTTTCTATGTGTATGAAAAATACTATATAATATGCTAACATATAAAATAAGAAAAGAGAAGTGGGTTAAAGTTAATATCTATTTAAAAATAAAGTGCACACTTGTGTTGTCAACTAAAGTTGTAATAGTTTTACTCTAAAAAGTTGTAATTGTGCTGCCACCAAATAAAGTGTTAGTATTAGTTTATTATTTCAAATTTTTTAGTGTTATTGACTTTCAATAGACTTAGAAATGTGACTTTTATCTTCAGTTTTTATAAACCAATATAAGTATATATTAAAAAATGTAACACAATGTAATTAGCGAACACTCATTCATAAAATCCTAAATCCGCCATTGCCTCGAGAGGAGTAAGTATCCAGCCATCGTACCGTGAGACGTGAATCAACTGTGTTCTATTAAATCCAGGATGTGCACGCTGCAGAAGCGAGAACAGAAGAAACCCTAACATCTAGTACAAAAGACATCATGGACGAGATTCTGGCCAAACTTGGTGGCAACCAGTGCCTCCGCCATGGCACGACCTTTGCCGGTCCCCACTCACGCAAGCTGCAATTCAGGAAACGAGCTCAATTTGAAGCTTTTATTGAGAAGCAACAGACAAAGAAACAATGCATCACATAAATTCCCAAAAGATCAAATCTTTTATCAAGAAACAACAGACCATGAATCTTCAAGAGAACTGAAAACAAAGAACCCTTCAGGAATTAAGAAGGAAGCAGAAACAACCACCAACCAAGCAGACTACCAATTCATCCGCTCAATTTGCAAAGATTGAACCTTTTATCAAGAAACAAAAGACGAAGAGAGAACAGAAAACCAAGAAACCCTGTGATATCAAGACGGAAGCAAGAAGAAACATCAACCAAGCAAAATACAGTTCTTACTCTATAGGCCGTACAGCAAAACTTTGTGGAGGAATGCATGCGGTCCATGCAATTGGTGCAACATAGAGGATAGACGCCGCCCGTTGGAGCTCCATCTCGACAGCACAGAGGGATGTACTTTTCACCGGACTTGATTTGCTGGATGCTGCTCCAGTTGTAACCAACACCCTTCACCTCCTCGGCGGCGACGGCAGTGATCTTGCCTATGATCTTCACCTAAATGCAGTGGAGTCCAGAACATTAGAAAGTTATAGGAACTTTCGTTAGATAAAGAAAGAAGAAAGAACCTTAGCAATGGCAGCCTTCTAGCCGGGATGATGCTGCGCGGCATGCCCGGGGCAGTAGTGAGAAAAAAATGCGGTGCTGCACTTGAAGCAATAGAAGTCCTGCGAGCACCGGCGTCTGATGTCGTGGCGCAGAAATACCTGCAGGTAGCCAAGCGGCTCCATCTTGGCTGGAGAGGGAAGGAGAGGAGGCTGATTCTTTGGTTTCTTTGCTGCCTTGCTGGTTTCTTGGAGCACAACGGCTTGGGAATGGAGAGAGTAGGAGGGTGGTGCCCTCGCCTTTTAAACGGGTCGGGCAGGAATGAACTCTGGCATGGGCTGGAGTATCCGAGCCGTGAATTTTTTAATCGGATTTTACAAAAAACTATCGATTCAATTTCTCTCTAGAAATTTAACCATATGCTGATGTATCAGATCATTAATCAAGATTCAATCTACAGTTTTGTCTCCCACGACGATCCAGTTAATTCGGCCCTGCTTAGCATCCAAAATTCGTCGGTTGTCGAATGGCATGGATGTAGGGTGGTGGCTAATGGTGGAACATGAACAAGGTATAAGGAATCAATTTAAGCAAGGTTTCTGGAGGTTTGGTTCTGAAAATTGCCTGAAAATCATAGAAAATCGGCTGTTCTGGTTACCTCTGGTTAGACTACAAACTTGTATCAAATATTTCGGTTTACACCAAGTTAGTCCGATTTACTCCGCTATATGACTGATTTTATTTGAAACATTTGGCCCGAAAACTACTAATTTTTCTAAAAATCAGTCAAACCAGTCCTAATGAACTCCTCTGATAAAAATCTAAAATTGGTTTTATTTTCCTGTCTAGAGGGGGAAGCGATCGATGATGGTGGCTTAGCAATTCAGCGTCGCCAGAGGTTGTGGCATAAGAGGAGGTGGGCACAGCCAAGGCCATCCTTAGAACTGGCAGTAGCAATGGAGGTGGCAATGGTAGCAGCAATAACGGTAGTAGCAACAGCGATAAGGGGTGGGCATGGTTAGTGTCGAGGAGGAGATGAATATGAATAAAGAGAGGGGAAAGGGAGAAAATTAGAAGGAGATTGGCCATAAGTAGATCTATTGGTTTCCAAGAATATTTGTGATTGTTGTGGTTACAGACCAAACAATATAGAGTGGTAGTGGAGATGTTAGGTGAACAATGCTTGGGGGTGCTCCCTATGCCCAGGGCAACTTTATATATATTCACATGGGGAGTTCTTTTACAATTATGTCCTTACACATATGTATACCTCTCGAGGGCATTTATGTCATTATACATGTCCTATTTTGAGCTTTACAACCTTCTAATAGGCCGCCTGGGCTTAGGTGGGGGCCACCCCTACAACAGGAGCCTCTCATGGTGAAGGGCTTCATGGGCCAAAGCCATGTTGCTGAGTCATTTGGCTCCCTCCGTCCCTGCGGCCTGTGACCTCCTGTGATATTGGACAAAACTGGATTTTGCCAGCGCAGCACGCCCTAGTGGCATGGACACGGAGTCGAAGGTACTGCGAAGGCATCTCCCGGTCGTGAGGTGTGCGCTTCCAGCGGAGTTGGTCCATCAAGACAAAGTTGAGTCTACATCCAACTTCGCTCTGCGATCATGCGGGCGAAGCGGGATGCGGAGTCGTCCCTCGTACACGAGGCCGGACCGGAGGGCCGACTCAACCCGTGGACATGGAGCCGAAGCGGGCTCCAGAGTCGTTGTGTGGGCTCGAAGTTAGGGTGGACATCCGATTCACCGCACAGATTCAAAGTCGAAACGCAGCCAGGTGGCTGTGGCTCAACGATAGTACTTTAATGACGCCCGGCGTGCGACGGGAACTGCACAACATGACAGTACACGACCGGCGTGTCTTGCGGTGTCAGCGGCCGCGCACTTTTTCCCGGTGGGGCAGGACGCGTGGGTGTGTGTGATTGGCACGTCGTGCGCTGTCAAGCGACTGCACGACCGCGTCGTACGTCCCTTTCTGAGAAGGTGGGGCGCGTGGAGGCATGTGATTGGCGCGTCGTGCGCTGTCAGGCGATCGCACAACCACGGCCGTGCGTTCCTTCCCGAGAGAGCAGGCCACGTGGCGGGATGTCACTGGCGTGTTGTGCGCTGTCAGGCGGCCGAACAACTGCGTGTCTTCGGCCTCCACCGGTTGCGCTTCCCGATCGTGGGGAGGCGAACGGTTGGGCTCCCACCGGTTGCCCTTCCCGGTCGTGGGGGGAGACGAGAAGGCTTTATATACCCCTTCGCCGGAATGCGAGCATTCTTCCTGCTCGTTCATTTGCTCCCTTGCTGCTCTTTCGCTCTCCTTTCTTCTCGCTTGCTGGCACGATCTGCCTCTGTCCACATACGTTTGACCGTGCGCTTTTGAGAGAATGGCTTGCCACGAAGAACATGCCTCGTCTAGCCGACGTAGTTCGTTGTCGACCTTGGTGGAGTATGCCCTAGTGGTTCGTGGCCTAGCGCAAGCCGACAAGCGATGGATGGCCGGAGAGAAGGTGGAAGGCCCCTGCTCCCGTGTGCTAGGGCCGAGTCTCATGACAGAGGAGACGATCTAGTCTCTCCTTCGTGAGGAGAGGCTGGCGGACCGTGATGCGGTTTGCCTGCCTACTAGTGATGAGATAGAGCCGCACCTGGAGGCAGCGGAGGCGATCGTCTTCGTCCCGTACTTTGAGGCCGGGCTCCAGATACCAATGACGAACTTCGTCGGCGACGTCCTGCGGACTTATGGGCTGGAGTTGGCACAGCTGACCCCAAATGCGATAGCTCACCTGGTTGTTTATAGCTGGGTGACACGGATAGAAGGCACCTGGCCCAACACAGCACTCTTCACCTTCCTCCATGATGCGCGCTGCCCGCCGAAGAAGCTCGAAGGGGGGTGTTCTCAAACTTCGGCAGCGTCAACTTCATATTTAGGCCACAATGCACGAAGATCTTTCCCGCCAACTCGGCCCGAGGGAAGTGGGAGTCCAACTGGATGCGGCGGTGGTTCAACCACCGTGTGACGAGTAGCAGCAGCTTCCGGTGCATGGGACGACCGATGTCCTTCAATAGTTCACCGAGTGTGAGGCCCAACCTCGATGACGAGTAGCAGGCACGGAGGCTTGTTGGCATTACCCTCCGGTTCAACATGCGCGACCTTGCTGAGGAGTTCATCATGTACAGAGTGGCGCCACTTGCTTGCCAGTGAAAGCTTTAGCCTGGTCCCATCCGGCTGGATGGTGTTTGGCCGACAGTGTCTTCACTCCCGAAGCCCTCCGATCCTCGTAAGCTCTTCGGCCATGGGCTATGTACATATATATACAAAAAATTTATGACCAATGCTTCGCTTTGCCTGTAGGGCTCCTGCTGGAGGATGCGGAGTGCACAATAGTTGTATTCCTTAGGCCATACACAGCCAAGGAGCACGACCTGTGCGAATCCACGACCACCCCGGCGAAGCTGGGGCGGATAAATCGAGTATGCGAAGCTCTAGGCATTCCCGTGCCAGAGCGAGCAGCGCCGACGTCGGGCTGGGCCCGTCGCCGCGACGGCGACGGTAGGGGGGAGGCGTCCCCCCTCGGCGTAGGGCCCGGTCTCCCACCGCTGTATCCAGCCCACCGGCCGCATCCCCGGTGATTGCTGCCGACGCCGAGGGCACGACCGTCACTGGGTCCAACATGGCGGAGTACGCCAACTCAGAGTTGGAGGCGGAGGCGGAGCGCACTGCACCCGACGAGGGGTCCCTGGGCGGCGCCGAGGAAACAGGTCGCAGCATCGACGCCCAGGAGGGCGAGGCCTCATTGCCCGCGCTGGCCGTCGAGGTCGCAGAGGATTCGGGGTCCGACATGGAGGCCATCCGGCCCGAGGGGGAACTCGCCGCCCCCGACGCAGATGAAGCCCCCACGGTCCAGACCGAGGCAAAGCGAACACCCCTCCGTGCCTTACCTGAGCGTATCGAAGGTAGGCGCAACTCTTTCTCCCCCCGCAACTTCGCGAAGCTTTCTCCGATCTGCTCGCTCATTCCATCGTCAACATCAAGCGAGGCAAGGTCTCCCAGAAGTAGCCAAGGATCGAGCAATGGAGATGGTCGTGAAGTCTCCGGTCTTCCTGCCCAGGATGTGATGTCAACGCCTGGCACACTCGAAGTCGTGGGCACAGAGGCTCAGCGGCCAAGTGTCTCCGACTTTATTCCCCAGCTGGAGATGCTGTGGGCTCTTCAAGGGGCTGCGGAATGCGCCGACTTTGGCATGGATCGACAGAAGCTGTTGTCATGCGGGCCAGAGCTCCTGGAAGGTGCACTGGAAGCCTCTGAGATGAGGGTAAGTGCTTGACTTCACCACTTATGCCGTTGTCTGGGACTTCGCTAACAACCACACTGTGCAGACCCTTGCCTTCAGCCGAGCCTTGCAGGAGGCACGTTCCCACGAGCGGGGGGTGCTAGAGGGCCGGCTTCACGCTGTCGAAGAGGCCCATGCTGCTAAGGACGAGCACATCCATTTGCCAGAGATGGAGGGAGCGAAGGCGATCTCCGACGCATAGACACTTGCTGCGAAGGCACACAACGCAGCGGCGGAGGCCCAACATGCAGCGGCAGAGGCCCAGTGTGCAGCTGGCGAAGAGCGTGATAGCTTAGTCCAGCAAATTGTAGCGTTGGAGGAGGAGAAGGCCCAACTCGCCGTGTCCTTTGGAGAGAGGGACTGGACTCTGGGTGACACCTCGGTGGCAACATGGAACGCCATGCAATCTTTGGAAGACACCCTCAAGGACCCCTCCATCGATGTGCCACCCCAGGCGTTCAGTCCCGAGGACCTGACGCGGATGCTTCAGTGAATTAGAGAAGCTTTCGACCTCGCCCTCAACGCCGCCAAGGCCGTCGGCAACCACTGCTCCTTCATCACCTCTCGCGTCGCCTTCACCCTGCTCCACCACCGAGGATGCCAGCACGTCGACGAGCTGGCCAACCCCTGGCTGGAGATGCCAGCCGGAGCAGGGGTGATGTCAGACGCCATGCGTGCCGTCCGCCTCGCTGTCCAGGCCTTCCACGACTGAATCTAGGACTACATCGGGGAGGCCGCGGCAAAGGTAGCGCTTCGGAGGACTCTGCATGGCGAGGAGAACTTCGGCCAATGGCTCGATGAAGTTCCACAGCGCAATGAAGATGGTGCCGCCGTTCCGGAGCATGGCGCGGACCCACAGGTGAGATGTCGGGGTCTAGTGTGTAGGCGTGTGTTGCAATGTATCCGCTCTTGTTGTAAGCTGGCGCCCTATGGCCTACACCCCTTTTTATGAATAAAGTGGAGTTGAACAAAGTGTTCTGATGATGCGTGCTATTTTTGCTCCGGGCAGATACTTGATAGGGGCCGATTACTAGTTTTAGACCACATGGTTTGATGGAATCTTCGGCGTTGGGCATGGGCGGAAGACGCCCGAAACTTTTGGGATGCCCGAACCTCGGTGGATGGGGCTTTGGCGCGAGAGTACATCAAGGTGGAGCCGGACGAATAGCGACCGGGTACTCTAGGTTGCTTGTAGACATTAGGTCTTTGGAAATATCACTGCCGAATGTCTCTATAAACATTATTTCACTGATGCAATAAAACTGTGGTCAACGTAACCGAGCGTACTCGTTGTCCTTTGCGATCGTACTTATCCTCGTCTTACAGTTAAAACCGCGGGTGCGAAGTGGTCTTCGCTAGCATTGTCCTTGCATATATCACGTGACTTAGGCGATGTAGACACTCGAGCGCTCTGTCCCCTACCCTCCGAAGTGGCGGCAGCGGAGCTGGTGGCTAGCCGAAGTAGACGCTCAAGCGCTCCGTCCCCAACCCTTTGAAGTGGCAGCAACGGAGCTGGTGACTAGCCGAAGTAAACGCTCGAGCGCTCTGTCCCCTACCCTTCGAAGTGGCGGTAGCGGAGCTGGCGACTAGCCGAAGTAAATGCTCGAGCGCTCCATCCCTTACCCTTCGTAGTGGCGGCAGCGAAGCTGGCGACTAGCCGAAGTAAATGCTCGAGCGCTCCATCCCCTACCCTTCGAAGTGATGGCAGAGGAGCTGGCGGCTAGCTGAAGTAAATGATCGAGCGCTGGCGACTAGCCGAAGTAGGCGCTCGAGTGATCTGTCCGTCCCCTACTCTTTGAAGTGGCGGCAGCGGAGCTGGCGACTAGCCGCGTGATCTTACATGTATTTGTACTCCATAGAGCACACGCGGAGGCCGCACATCTTATTTATACTCACGAAGAGTGCACGCGAGACCGCGCGTCTTATTTATACTCACGAAGAGTACACACGGAGGCGATGTGTCTTATTTATACTCATGAAGAGTGCACACGGAGGCCATGCGTCTTATTTATACTCATAAAGAGTGCGCGCGGAGACCGCGTGTCGTATTTATACTCATGTAGAGTACACGCGGAGATCGTGTGTCTTATTTATACTTATGTAGAGTGCGCATGGAGACCACGTGTCTTATTTATACTCACGAAGAGTGCCCACAGAGGCCGTGCGTCTTATTTATACTCACGAAGAGTGCACACGGAGATCGTGCGTCTTATTTATACTCACGAAGGGTGTGTATGGAGACCGCGTGCACGCAGAGACCGCGTGTCTTATTTGTACTCATGAAGAGTGCGCACAGAGACTGCGTGTCTTATTTATACTCATGAAGAGTGCAAGTGGAGACCATGTGCCTTATTTATACTCACAAAGAGTGCGCGCGGAGACTGCGTATCTTATTTAAACTCACGTAGAGTGCGCGCGAAGACCGCGTGTCTTATTTATACTCATGTAGAGTGCGCGTGGAGACCACATGTCTCATTTATACTCATGAAGAGTGCGCACGGAGACTGCGTGTCTTATTTGTACTCATGAAGAGTGCACACGGAGGCCGTGCGTCTTATTTATACTCACAAAGAGTGCACACGGAGACCATGCATCTTATTTATACTCACGAAGAGTGTGTCCGGAGACCGCGTGTCTTATTTATACTCACGAAGAGTGTGTGCGGAGACCGCGTGTCTTATTTATACTCACGAAGAGTGCGCACGGAGACCGTGTGTCTTATTTATACTCACGAAGACCGCGCATGGAGATCGCGTGTTGCACGTGGAGACCGCTTGTCTTATTTATACTCACGAAGAGTGCGCGCGGAGACTGCGTGTCTTATTTATACACATGAAGAGTGCGTGCGGCGACCGCGTGTCTTATTTATATTCATGAAGAGTGCGCGCGGAGACCGTGTGTCTTATTTATACCACGAAGAGTGCACGCGGAGACCGTGCGTCTTATTTATACTCACGAAGAGTGCGCGCGGAGACCGCGTGTCTTATTTATACTCACGTAGAGTACGCGCGGAGATCGTGTGTCTTATTTATACTCATGAAGAGTGCGCGCGGAGACCGCATGTCTTATTTATACTCACGTAGAGTGCGCGCGGAGACCGCGTGTCTTATTTATACTCACGAAGAGTGCACGCGGAGACCGCATGTCTTTACACAGAATGAGGACTTTATTAATCCCCCGTTTGTGTGGGTGAGCGATGACAAAAGGCAGGGTACCCACCATGCTGTGGGCATCCCTTGGGCCTCATACATAATACCGCCATAAGCTATCTGCATTCCATGTGTGTTGGAGGGTCTGTCCTTCCAAAGTTGCGAGGCGGTACGCTTCGCGTTGCAGAGCCGCAGCAACGACGTAGGGGCCCTCCCACTTGGACTCCAGCTTGCTAATCGTCTCGGCATGAAGCGCCATTTGAGGACGAGGTCTCCCGGCTGGAGTTTGCGTGAGTATACGGTGCGATCGTGCACGCGCCGTTTGGCACGCGTACTTCGCAATGTGCTGGGTGGCGCTCACCCGATCCCCGTCAAGGAGATCGAGGGACAGCTCACGCTCTTCCGCTGGAGCCTAGACTAGGACCCTCCTCGAGCCGGCCTTAATTTCCTCTGGTGTAACCACTTCGTCGCTGAAGAGAAGTTAAATGGCATGAACCCTGTCAGACGCGTGACCGTCGTGTGGAGAGACCAGAGCACACTATGAAACTCGTTTGGCCACTTGCCCTTTGGTAGGCCGACGAGGTGCTTTTTAACTCCGGCGGAGATGGCACCATTCGCTCACTTGACGGCTCTGTTGGACTGTGGGTGCCCGACCGAAGCAAATTGAAGCGTGATGCCCATGCTCTCGCAAAACGCTTTGAATGGAGCGGAGTCAAATTGTCCACGGTGAGCTCCTTGGGACTCCGAAGCGGCATACGATGTTCTGCCGAGGAAGCGTTGCATGGCCGCGGAGGTTACCCTAGCCAGAGAACGGCTTTGGGCCACCTGGAAAAAATACTCCAAGGCAACTATGACGAACCGGAGATCTCCTAGGGCCACCGGCAGGATGGGCTGCAAGCTCGTCGGGGGTCTGCAGATGACCTGCCCCATCCATTAGCAGCCTTGGCACCGACGCACGAGGTCTTGCGCATCGGCGACGGCGGTTGGCCAGTAGAAGCCTTGCCTGAATGCCTTGTCGACCAGAGACCTCAGCGCAATGTGCGAACTACAGAGCCCCACATGAATTTCCGCGAGGAGGTGCTTTCCTTTGTCACGTGAGAGACATCGTAGAAGTGGGGCACATACTCCCTTTTTGTAAAGGACACCATCCAGTACCTGGAAGGATCTGGCGCGGTGCTGTAAATGTCGTAGCTCGAGGGGGTCGTCCAGTTCGGTTATGCCTTGCAAGAAACCGTAAATGGGCTCCCGCCAGTCTCCCTGCTGGGCAATTTGATGGACAAGAGCTGCATCACGGGTGTCTTGAGCGATGGCTACCGCGGGCAGGACCTCATAAAATGCTCCCTCAGGGAGGGGGAGCTGCTGGCTGGCGGCCTTTGCAAGGGTGTTGGCTTGTTCATTGTCTGCGCGAGGGATGGCCTTGACCGTGACTCCCAGGAAGTGATGCTCCTTCGCTCTCACCGCCGCCAGGTACTTGGCCAGCTCGGGGTCCTTGGCTTGGTAGAATTTGTCGACATGGCCTGCTACCAAACGTGAGTCGGTGCGAACAAGGACCCTTCGCGCACCGAGAGCTTTAAGCTTGCGAGGCCGAAGAGTAGCACCTCGTACTCAGCCGTGTTGTTGGTGGTCGGGAATCCAAGGCGTGCTGAGTACATCAGGCGGTGACCCTCCGCTGTAGTGACCACTGTGCCCACCCCAGCGCCCGAGGCGTCGTAAGCCCCATCGGTGTTGAGCGTCCACACCGGGTCCTCTGGTTGCTGGACTTGTTGAGCTGATGGAGTCCACTCCGCGAGGAAGTCCGCGAGGACTTGAGATTTGATTGCCGTTCGTGAGGCGTACGTCAAGGAGAACGGTGTGAGCTTAGCCGCCCACTTGCCAATACACCCCGTGGACTCCTTATTGTGTGGAATCTCCGCCAGAGGGAACGAGGATGGCACAGTGATGGGATGGGCAAGGAAATAATGTTGGAGCTTCCTTGAGGCCATGACTAGCGCGTAAGCCAGCTTCTCAAGCTCTGTATACCGCGTCTTGGCGCCTTGGAGGGCTTCGGAGATGAAGTACACGGGTCGCTGAAGGGCGCCCTCCTCGAGGACAAGGAAGGTGCTGACCGCTATTGCTGTAGCGGCTTGCAAGGTGCTTCTTGAGGTTGTCGGCAGTCATCATCCCCGTGAAACCCGTTGTAGCTGTGAAGGGTCTTGAAGAATGGCAGGCCCTGCTCCATTGCCCTAGATAAGAAGCGGCTCAGCGCGGCCATGCGGCTAGTAAGCCTTTGGTCCACCCTCGTCATCTTGGGTTCACCTGGATGCCACGTCCGGACACGAGGAAGCCTAGGAGCTTCCCCGCTTGCACGCCGAAGATGCACTTGTCTGGGTTGAGCTTGATGCTAGCTCTCCTGAGGTTGTTGAAGGTCTCTTGGAGATCCTGACCGTGGGAGGCGAGCTGCCTAGTTTTGACGACCACATTATCGATGTTAGCCTCCACGTTCCTCCCGAGCTGGGAGGCCAGCGCCAGCGCGACGAGGTGGGTAAATGTTGCCCTCGCATTGTCGGAACCCGGAGTAACGACTCCTGGATCCTCTGTGTAAATCGCACTAGTCCAGGATCAGCTAGTGCACACAGTACAACAAAGATAAATACCAAGCACAAATGACCAATTATATTAAATGAAAGGGTACGGCCTTATGGCCAAGTCTTACATCAACGCCCATTGGCAAAATAAACAAAGGAAATAACTGCGGAAGCAAACTGATAAAAGCGAAGCCCAAGCCTGCCCACAGGCAAATGACCGTAAGATGCGGCCTACTCATCCAGATCTTCACCGTAGTCGACATCATCCTTCTCTGTAGGGAGGGTGCAAGGTGAGTACAAACTTGTACTCCGCAAATCACACGGAGAATGCAACTTAATGATAAAGGCTTCAATGGAAGGCTTATAGGGTTAGTTTGCATAAAACAGCATTTAAGAAATACAGTATATAGATTGAAATTGCTGAATTTAATACAGTAAGTAGAAACAATACTTGTAATAGAAAATAATACCGTTAGTGCAGGTTTCGACCAAACACCAACCTATCCACGGGCATCCCACCCGGACCATCTTTTCCAAAAGATCACGTATGGATTCCATCCATCCACACGTTTCCAAACACTCATGGATTCCATTCATCCACAAGCTTCCAATCTCTCTCATGGGTTCCATCCACCCACAAGGTTTTCCTTCTCTCATGGATTCCATCCATCCATAAGGTTTTCGAAAATCATTTTGATAAAAACAAAATCTAATCCATGAAAAACCTTTACTCAGCATGCCCATAACCGTGGGCACGGCTATCCAGGATAGATTATACACTCTGCAGAGGTTGTACAGCTTTACAAACAAGACATGATCATCCCATATTGCCACGCGATTACACACTTCCTTAGGTGTGCGACGAGGAGTCGTGACAAGGCCTTTACAATGCAAAGCCTTCAACCTGGACAAGCCAACTCTAAGATTTCACCCCAGTAAGGAATCCACCAGACCGGGACCCCCTCTTGAGCCTGAGTGAGACTTCTCTTGGCTACGACCACGCTCACCCAAGTGGGACTTCACATGGCACCAACCACGCCCATCTTTAACCTACGACTTGACTCAGGTTGGGACTTCACAAATTATTCAGCCAGGGTTGTCCCATACCAGCCATGTGATAGTACGATAGGGCTTTGCAATAGTAGCTCACAGGCTGGTCCTTAATCTGACTTAGGCCCCACCACATACCCCTGTGCACGGCAGTCAACCACTGCGGCTCCAACCAACAGGGCATGCCTACACCCACCAATCTAACCAATTGCCTAAGTCTAAACAAAGTTTGATATTTTGTTTTCAAAATATTTCATAACACTCCTTGACTCACCAAAGTCAAGAGTACATATCAAAAGTATATCATTTTATGTGAAAGGTTCATCATTTTATGTGAAAAGGTATCCCAACC
This sequence comes from Dendrocalamus sinicus, assembly GCA_036346575.1. Taxonomy (NCBI): domain Eukaryota; kingdom Viridiplantae; phylum Streptophyta; class Magnoliopsida; order Poales; family Poaceae; genus Dendrocalamus; species Dendrocalamus sinicus. The sequence continues at coordinate 11,287,847 of CM070669.1, read as the reverse complement.
CATAATTATGTCTAAGCAAAGCTAAGCATTTTCTAATCATAAAGTCTCTAGCCATACTAATGTATCAACTAGAGTTTTAATCTAGGGTTACAAGGTATCAAGGTAATTCAAGGTCAATGGAGATAATAACAAGTAGGCAATAGCTAAATTCAAAACAGAATTGAAATAATTGAATAAAAGTATGCATGCAATATAATTTAAATCAACATAATTTTATTTTGAAAACTGGGATCAACATGATCAAGGAGTGTGACTTGCCTTGCTCTTCAATTTGGTTTGAATCTTCGTCGAAGAATTTTCCCGAATCGTCGAAGTCTACACGTGAAGATAACCCACCAAATTCAAATAAATTCAAATTGACTTCAAAAATTTTAATTGAGGCCAGAAATGGATAGAGGGGAATTTTGGATGAATTTAGAAATTTGAATGGGTTCAATCGGAGTTAGGACAAAGGAGAACGGGCTTCGAGAAATTTAAATTCAGAGAAAAAAGAAAAAGAAGAATTTTTGGAATTATTTTTCTACTGAAAAAGGGATTTATGGCGTCAACATGGATTATTGGAATTATTTCCCTAAAGGAAAATCCGATTTATGGCGTTAGCCCTGAGATTTTTACCCGGGCAGTCTCTGACATGCGGGCCCAGGTCCATGGACCGAGCCCACAGAGGAGAGGGAGTGGTGAGGTGGCATGGGGTGACGGGCTGGCGCTGACGGGGCAGAGGGGGCTGGGGTGGCGCCGACGTGGTGTGCCACGCAGATGCCACGCGGGCACGGCAGCCAACGTGGATAGGGCAGCCGGCGGTGGCGCTCGGGGAAGGGAGCTCACCGGCGCTCCGGTGGCCGACGGCCGGCGGCGACAGGCGGAGGAGGGAGAGGAGCGCGAGGGGGAGTTCGCTCAGGGCTTACCGGGGAAGGACGGCAGCGAGCAGGCAGAGGCGGCGGTGAGCGGCTCTCGGCGTCGGGGCGCTAGGGTGGCGGAGGGGAAGAAGGGAGGGTGGCGGGAGGTGGAGTGGGAGGAGGCAGAGCCGGTGGGGGTATTTATAGGGGGCGGAGGGGCGTAGGCCGGCGGGAATTTCTCACCGGTGGTTGGCGGGGGCGGCGGCGGTTGCGGAGGGGTGAGGCCGAGTGGGGGCGTGGGGAGTGGGGGAAGCGTGCGCGCGTTGTGCGGGGAGGAGAGGGAGTTAGGCGATGCGCGCGGGAGAGCGGGGAAGGTGGTCGGGAGATGCGGGACGGCCATTGCGGGAGGCGGCGACGCAGCCGGGGAGGGAGGGGCATGCGGGGAAGACAGATCTGATGAATGGGGCCGGGGCGCAGAGAGAGAGAGAGAGGAGCGGGGAGACGTGTGCGGTGGGGATGAGGCCGCGTGGCCAAGGGGCGGATCGGGCGGCGGAGGGAGAAGCGCAGGCAGACGGGGCGGATGGACGACGAGGTGCGACGTGGCGGCCATCGGGAGGGGGTAGGCGGGATGGAGCGGGTGGCCGGGATGGGCCGGGCGCGTGAGACGTGGCTCCATCTGGGCCGTCCACGCGTCAGCCGGAGGGAAGGGGAGGGATTTGATTTTTAGTTTTGATTTCCATAATTTCAAAAAAGCCTAGAAAATTCAAATAAGCTCAGAAAAATATGAAATAAATTCCAAAAATTCCAGGAAAATTCACAGAAGCTCTTGGTGACATTTTAGACTTAATAAAAATATTTCCAACTAATGTTGGTATTTAATTTTCTTACTCAAAATACTTTTTAATTTCAAAAATACATTTTTAAACTCTAGAAAATCCAGGAAACCAAATAAGAGCCAAGTAAATCCAAATAATTAATTTAAAGTAGAATTTTTATAGAAAATCAAAATATCCTTTTATTTAATAATATTTTTAGGTTTTCCTTAAAATGTTTTTCAAATCCAGCTTTTTCAAAAACGGAAATTCAGGACAAATCCAAATTTAAACTTTAGACCACAAAATACTTATTTTAATTTAAAATTTTGTTTTAATTATTTAGTTATTTATTTTTATTTTCATAAAAACCTGGGCTGTTACACGCATTCTTCAGGCCGAAGGTATCCTGATAAAGCAGTATGTCCCTACCGGGGTGATGAAGCTGGTCTTGTCCTAGTCGTCCTTGGCCATATAGATATGGTGATAGCCGGAGTACACGTCCAGAAAGCTCATGAGCTCGCACCCCACCGTGGCATCCACCAGCTGATCTATGCGCGGCAAGGGGTAGCATCCTTCGGACACGCCTTGTTAAGGGCGGTGAAGTCAATGCACATATGCCAGGCGCCGCTAGCCTTTTTTCACTAGCACCAGGTTGGCAAGCCAGTCTGGGTGCTGGACCTCGCGAATGACTTCGGCCTGGAGAAGCTTCACTACCTCCACCTTCACCGCATGCTGCCGATCGATTGACATGCGCTGAAGCCTCTGCTTGACTGGCTTAGCGTCGGGGCGGACCGCTAACTTTTGTTCAATGAGGGCATGGTCCACGCCCTTAATATCTTCCAGGGACCATGCGAATACATCCGCGTTGTCCCGAAGTACCCGAAGTAGATCTTGTTCGACTTCGGGAGGGAGGCCTTCGCTGATGGACACACAGTGTCCGTCGGCGTGCAGGGGCACTCTCTTGACTTCGCCCTCCGGCCGGGGCTTAGGCGTCCATCCCGGCGCAGAGGGCGTGCCCGCCTTTGGATTGTCGGTGAGAACATGCACCTTGCAGTGCGGGCCACGAGCACCAAGCTCTATGCGCCGAGCGAGGTCCTGGTCACCGAAGGTGGTGATGATACCTTGCGGGCCCGGGAGTTTCATGCATAAGAAGCCATGGTGCGGGACCACCCTGAAGGTGTTGAGGGTTGGGTGCCCTAATATGGCATTGTATGGGTACAGGATGTCGATGACGTCGAAGGTGATGTCTTCGCTCCTTGCGTTGTTGCCCTGGCCAAAAGAGACTTGGAGGCATATCTGGCCCGACGCCTTCAGCGGCTGACCCCCGAAGCCCTGCAGTGGGATTCCCGAGGGGGCCCAAGCAACTCCGGGGGATCCCTATTTGGTCGAAGGCGCCGCGGACAGAATGTCCGTGGAGCTACCTCCGTTGACCAGGACGTGTTTGACATCGCAGCCTGCGATGGCAGCCTGGATGACCAGGGGATCTTGGTGGAGAATTCCACGCCCTCAGCATCAGTAGGCATGAAGGTGATTTCGTGCTGCGCCCACTCCAGTGGCGCTTGCGCCGGGTACGCTGCCACATGGTGTAGCCTCCGTGCGTAGGCCTTCTGCTGCCGCGCTGAGGAGAACTCCAGCGAAGAGCCCCCGGAGATGACGTTTATGATCCGACGCTAGGCCCCCTCTGAGGCCTGAATTCGCAGGGGCCTTCTTGGGGCTGCTGCATGTGGGCTTGAATCCGCAGGGGGCCCTCTTGGGGCTACTGCACGTGGGCCACGACGGGAGGTGCCACCTCCAGGGCTCTATCCCTGGCGACGCTCTGATGAAGCACCGCAATGGCGGTGCATGACCACGTGAAATAGTCACCACGGCCGTGCACCTCACACCACATGTCGTAGTTCTGGTTCTCCTGCTTTGCACGGGGTCTATCGTCGCAGCCTCGTCCGCGAAAGGCAGGGGCACTGTCCTCAGGGTCGCCTTCGATGTCGAAGACGTAGCAGGCCCTTTGGGATCTACATTGATTGTGCTTGGGCTTGGGCTTGTCACTCGACGAGTCCTGCATATGCTTGGCGTCCTTGCGCTCGGGGGTGTCCTTTGAAGACTCTTGCTTACTCTTGCCCTTCGAGGAGTCCTCCCTCTTTGATTAGTCTTCGTTCTTCGACGAGTCCTCCGCTTGATTAGTGTCGGAATCATCGCCTTTGTGCCACCATGTGTCCTCCTCCGCCCTCACATACTCTTCTATCTTGTTGAAGAGCTTCGCGTCCATCTTGATTGGTTTGTGCGCATTGTACTCAGCCAACGGCCCCGGGCAGATGCCTTGTATCACTGCATTGATGATGGTTGTCTCGTTGACGTCCTTGACCTGACAGCGGATCTTAGCGAAGCATTTGAAGTACTCTTGGAGCCTCTCTAAGGGTTTTTGCTTGATGGCGAAGAGTTGATCCGCATCAATGCGCTTGACGTAGTTCCCCTGGAAGTTGTTGTAGAGGCGGTCGCAGATCTTCTCCCACGCGTAGATGGAGTTTAGCTCTATGGTGAAAAACCAAGAGCGCGCCACTCCCTGCAGCGCGAGTGGGAGCCCCTTCGCTTTGCTGGTGTCGTCTCCGCCTGCAGCTTCGATGGCGGTCTCGTACACGCGCACGAACTCCCGAGGGTCTGTGTCGCCCTAGTACGGCTCAATGGTATTGGGGAACTTGAAGTCCTCTAACCACGCTGACTGCTACAGGCCCGCGGAGAGGGGGACTCCGAATCCACATGCCGAAGTGGAACGCGACTGGATGTAGGGGTGTCGCAGATATCCCGCCTGCTCTAGCGTAGGCTCCGCCGCCACTGGCGGGACTTGTTGGCTCTGAGCCTCTTGTATTTCCTGCACGGCTCCACGGAGGTCCGCCAACTCCCGCTGCAGCGTGCTGAGGGCCGTTAGTAGGGCGTTCTCCACTGTCAGCATGGTTGCACTGGCATGCACCGCCGGTTGGCCGCGACCACGGCTTGCACTGCAGGCTACCCTGTGCGTCGGTGCGGTGGACTCTGGAGTCGATGATGAGGCAGATGTTGCTGCCGGAGCCACTCGCTGCTCCCACACTAGGTGTGGGGGCCGTAGTCATGCCAGCATAACCGTGCCACCTCGGTTGGGATTGCCAGTGCCGACCACCGCGCCAGCAGCGAGGCTGACCATCGTGCCACGAGCGTCGACATCAGTAGCCACAGAGCCGGCGTTGCCATCCGCACCCGCAGCCGATGCCGAAGCCCTGGCGTTGATGAGCGTCTCTGTCGTACTCCTCTTCTTCTTTGCCGCCGATGATGAAACCTTCTTTGCCGCCGATGATGAAGCCTTTTTTGGTGCCATCCTTCAGATTTCCGAGCTTGCTCTTGCCTTCCCCACGGACGACACCAACTGTTGTGGTTACAGACCAAACAGTATAGAGTGGTAGTGGAGATGTTAGGTGAACAATACTTGGGGGTGCTCCCCATGCCCAGGGCAACTTTATATGTATTCACATGGGGAGTTCTTTTACAATTATGTCCTTACACCCAAATATCCCTCTCGATGGTATTTATGTCATTATACATGTCCTATTTTGGGCTTTACAACCTTCTAACATGCTGGCTGGGCTTAGGTGGGGGCCACCTACAACAGTGATAAAGCATTATCAATATATGTGGATTTGAAAAAAATTGGATTTTCAATCTGGTTTCAGTCCCTAGTGGTTTGACTGGCTTAGTTGAGCGGTCAAACCAGTGGAACCAGTTAGACCGGTTGTGCACAACAGTTTGACCAACCATGCTTAGCGGTTACACTAGCTAGGAAAGCAAGGAATGTTGAAGAGAAGGTTCGAATAACTGGTTGCACCAAGTGGCTTGACTGGTCCAAATGAGGCGTGGTCTAGTGGAACCAAAGCAGGAGAGACTTACTGAATCAAACCATTTGTGCATCTACACGTGGCAAGTATAGTCATTGCTTGTAAGGGAAGGTGAAGACCAAGTCAGGGAGAGGGCATTTTGATAGTTAGCCAAATACAATAAACTGCATTGGATCAAAACCATGGTACATGAGCCGTGTTTGGAAAAGCAGTTTAGGTCAAGAAGATGCTGAAAAGATCAAGTGGAACAAAGGCTAAAGACTTAGCGGGTTTGGGCTCTAGTGCTTTGAAAAGCATGCATGAGTTAAGTGTAAGTGTAAAACCCACGTTATGTGGCATTAACGGGTTCCCCTATTTGTGCTACTGAATATTATCTATTAGTGTTCAATGTGGACTGGTTGCTCCATCTATTTAGTGGGTTGGGGATAGAGGCATGTGGCAAATCATTGCAACCGTTCTTGAGATTAGGGTTAGGGTTTGAGAGAGAAGGACAAGTGTTGTGGTGTACTTTCTTGTCCTTCTCATGAAGTAGCTATAAAGCCTTCATCCTTAAATAGCAATAGAATCAACTTTGTTCATCTCTCGCGAAGTTTTCATGTCTTGGTTGATTTGCTCTTGTTTTGGTTGGTACTTTGCCTGTTCTCTCCCCTTCTTTATCTTGTTGCATGCCTTGTGTAAGTGATGAAGATGACTCATATAGACGAAATCCTATGCATCTAGGTACTGTGGTTTGCAAGACTTCGAAGTTATCCGGTTCTTGCTTGATTTAGAGCCTTTCTTGAGTTTTATTGATTTGAGGGTTTTGGCTTCAATTCGTTAGGTGGTTTTACTTGTTGTGACATATGTGAACACATCAAGAGCCATCTTCGCTATTCTTAGCCCATGAGCAATTAGTATATCAAGTTTTTGAGATTTGTCTCATTTTTGTACAACCTTACAGGTTTTGCAGAAAGGTTATGATTTTTGCCAAGATTCTCCTGATCCTTGGATGGAATAGGTTCCTAAGACCCTCATAAGGTGTGTACAATGTTTGATTTTATTTGATCATGGATTTTAAAGTTTGAACCAAAAGTGGTTTGTTCTCGGGCTAATTTTTTGTTTTGGGAATAAGGGAGCTGTTAGACCGCTCTTGGGTTCAGTCAGACCTCCATCTTGCCATTGGTCGGACCGCTGGTCTGCCTTCAGTCAGATCGGCCGGGTACAAAGTTGTGCATCTTCGTTGTTTTAGGTTGTTGCTTGGTTGTAGGCTATAAAATATGATCTTCTTACCTGTCTAGCTCTGGAGTGAAAGATTTTTGGTACTTGAGGGAAATTTGAGAAGACATCATCCACCTCCCCTTCTATTGCTATTGTGGTCCTACAAGTGGTATCAAAGCTCGATTAGCCATGGCATCAGGCAAGTACTCCACCAAGACACCAATCTTAGATGGGGTTGATTATCCCTATTGGAAAGCTCAGATGGTAGCCTACATTCAAGCCTAAGGGCAGCCAATTTGGGAGAAAGTCAGGAGACCCTATGTTGTACTTATCGATAGGCCACTTTGGCAAATACTGCGGATGTGGAGGCAAACAATAAGCCATGTAACTACTTTATTCAGGGGCTTGGTAGATCTAAGTTTAATCGAGTATCTCACTTGACATTTACTCATGAGATCTAGATGACTCTTACTAATTACCATGAGGGCTCTATAGCGATCAAGGAAGTAAGATAGAACTAATTCAAGAAAGGGTACTCTAAGTTTGAGCAAAATCCCAGTGATTCTTTAGATGAGTTATTTGATAGGTTCACCAAAATTCTCAGCAACTTGCATGCAGTTGAATTGACTTAATTTGAGTATGAGAATGCACATCAAGTGCTTGGTGCCCTAGATGTGAAGGTTTGGGGGATGAATATTATCTATATCAATAATAACACTATCATGAGTGAGCTTACCATGGATAAGCTTTACTCGAGGTTGAAGACGTATGAGATTGACTTCATCTCACGTCTCCCCAAGACAGAATCAATAGCTCTTGTAGTCAACCCTACTCAGAGCAGTTATTTTAGTCCTTCAGACTTTGGTTCTTCTAGTTTTTTCATGTCCACCTTGTATTTCCTGAGTGATGAGCAGTTGGGGAGAGTTGCAGAGGAGGATTTAGCACTCCTATCCACTAAATTTGCTAAAGCTTATCACAATATGAGGAACCCCAAGAGGAGTGGTCCCTTCACCTCTTTTGTTGGTGAGCCAAACCACATTTGGGCCAAGTGCCCTAAACTCAAGGGCAAGGTGGAGAAGGACTTCCTCAAGCATCCTCAAGCTTGTGACGTGAAGCTCAAGAAGGCTCATTATCACAAGTTCATCAATCGGGTCCTTACCGCTCTTTAAACCATCAACATGTGCGATGTAGACTTAGAAATAGAGGATGATAAGGATGACTCCAGAGGCAAGAAGAAGAACCAGGGCTTCATCGGCATGTGCTTTATGGCTGATGAGGACATCACCAATGGCACCATCAACGACAACACTCCCTATAGTGATCCCGATGAGGTATGTCTCTTGACCAAGGACATGAAGCATGCCCTTATTTAGGCTAAAAGAGAACTTAGGAAAAAGGCTAAGAAAATGAATAATCGACATTTCATGATTGACAATTTGAACTTCGAAATTGTTAGGCTCAAATCCATAATTTTTGATGATGAAAACTGTGATGATTACCTTGCTTTACATTCTAAGTTGGATACGCTTAGAATTGCATCTCAAAATTCATTGATTCTATTGCTTGTACATTCTGTGTTGAGATTGGAAATGATTTGGATGAGGCACATGAGGCTTTTAGAGTCAAGCTTGAGAAGCGGCTAGGTAGGTAGGATCAGGGTTAACAATTTCGGTGAAATTTCGCCGAAATTTCGGATTATTCGTTCATTTCGTTGCCCAACGAAAGAAGCAGCATTCGGTCAAATTTTTCGCTGTCATTTGAATTCACGGGCCCGGCTATATAGTACATACAGCCCGAACACCGCCAATGCAGTCCCACAATGCAGCCCACACGGCCCGACTACCGCTCCTTGGCTCATCTCTCATGCCACCCAGCGATCCCTAATTCCCCAAGCCCTATTTCTTCAGCAGCCGCGCAGAGCAATAGCAGTGCAGTCCCTCCCTCCCCGATCGACTCGACGGTAGCTCCCCTCCCTATCAACTCGACGGCGCACGCCTTCCTCCTCCCGATCGACTCGGCGTGGCGCTGCTCCCCTATTCCCCGATTGACTCGACGGCGATGCAACTCCTCCTCCTCCCCGATCGACTCGACGGCAGCGCAGCTCCCCCCTCCCCGGTCGGTTCAATGGTGGCGCAGCTCCCCCCTCCCCGGCCGACTCGACGGCGGCGCAGCTCCCCCTCCTCCTGGTCGACTCGACGGCGGCGCAGCTCCCCCTCCTCCCGGTCGACTCGACGGCGGCGCAGCTCCCCTCCTCCCGGATCGACTCGACGGCGGCGCAGCTTCCTCCTTCCCGATCGACTGACGGCGAGCTGCTCGGTTGATGCACAGGAGTTGCAGTCCGAGTGCATATGCATTGCGATTGAGGATTGTTCATCTATTAGCTAATGTTTCAATATTTGTCTAAATTTTGGTTAAAATTTCATCAAAATTTAAATGATGGTTGAATATTTCGTCCGAATTTTTAGCCGAAATGACGAAATTTCGTTCATTTCGTCTCTTTCGCTGCCCTCCGAAAGTTTTTGCAAACCGAAAGATTTTTCCCTGGGTAGGATTAAGGTAGGCTTTGAAGGTAGAGGTAGCTATATATAAAGAGAGATAGTACAACCAAAAACCTTGAATGTACCACATGTGCTAACCTCGGCCATTGCAAAATGTTATCCTCGGCCATTGCAAACGATGGGAAGATTATGGCCCTGTTTTTTTCAGCTTCTAAAAGCTGCTTTTCGGCTTTTCTACAGTAATTAGTTTTTAAACGGAGTATCTTTTCAAAATAGGGTCTACTAGTTAATTGTAGTACATGCTTTACCGACTTCATTTATATAGGCAAAAATCGTACGTGAGCTTTTGTTACTCTGTAATCTCTCGCACAAACAGCCCAAAAGTCACAAGCCGCAGCCAAAGAGAACAGGCCCTATAATAGAGTTATATGTGGAAGAAATGAGCATATCTATCGAGTGTTTTTTGTTTAAGGGTGAAGTTGTGATTGTTCTTAAGTAGGAAATCAAGGTATATTATATTATTCCACTTTCATACAATGACTATAAGGATCTAGTATTCTAGTGCCAGTGTGCCACCTACTCATGTATGTCACCATAGTCATTAAACATAAGTTCGTGTTGCATACAAAGTACAAATAAAATTTATATAGCAACTAGTGAAGCACTTACTTCTGGTTGTAGGGCACCAGTATGTACTTCTTATTGCCCTAAGCAAGAAATCTTGTCATTATTTAATTCTTAGTGTAGGATGCGTTTTGGGTGATGCATTGCTCAGAGATCAAATCTGGGTGAAGGAAACCCATCGATTCTCGTGATCGCTGAGCTTCTTACATCATGTATTTATACATAAGCAATGAGTTATGATACTTATCGGTATTATATGAATGTAAAACTTGATTGTACACATTTATAGTGTCTCACATCGTAGAAGTGAGGCGTTGAGGGTGTCGAGGTTGAATAGTTCGGATAAGTCATCGAATCCCATGATGAAGAAGCTAGGCTCATGGAGGAAATGCCTCTCTATGTATCTAACGGTGAATCCAGTAGGCTGATTTGTCCTCTACTCATTGGTCATCTGCATGTACTAGCATGCAAATTCCCACAACTCATTCCAAGGTGGGGTAATAGTGTGTCAGAGACCAATGACATTCCGATGGAGTATGTCTAGGGATTGCAAGGAGCCTTAATGTTCTTCGATTTGGCCTTAGCGCCTCTTCTATGATACATCTTCCCGAAAGATGTCTCGACACGTTTTTCTTGTTTCTTCAATATCGCCTCTATGGGAGCTGATATGGCGGTCTTCTGAAGTGAAGGTGGAGGTGGAGTCATCAAGGGTTATGTTGGAGAGACATGGTCATGTGGAGATCGCGACATTGTAGGGTCCATGGCGATGTCACTCTTGGGCCACTAAACAAAAATATGCACGACATCCCCTAGTGTTATGATGTTTTCATTTAGGGGTTTCTCCAGTAGAACGGCCATGAAAGGGTTATACACCATGTTCACCTGGACCTTAGCGTAACCTTGCACTAGCTGGGTACGGAGTAGCACGGGTACTACTAGTACCATTTCTGGGCCTCGGGCTGTAGTCCACCTAGCCCGAGGCCCAGTTCCGTCCCTGACCTAAAGGACCCGCCGCGCAGCCCGAGCTTCTTTGACTGCTGCTTGTCTACAGCCGCCGCGGCTCCACCGCAGTCCTGTCCTACTCCTCGGACACCGGCCGCTGGGGACCGGAGGCGAAGTACGACATCAAGATCCCCAACTCGAAGCTGCGCCGCATCGGCCCGGCCGTCGTGCTCCGCGGCGTGGCCTTCTGGCCTTTGGACCACGGCGCGCTCGGGGTGCGTATGGACGCCGACGATCTAGGCTCGGCTGTTCTTCATCTACTTCGGGCTCTGGGGAGACATCCTCATCGCGAAACTCTCCTACTTCGAGATTGCCGGAGACAACAGCCGCACGGGTAGGATGGAAGGAAGCTTTGCCGAGCAAAACATCCCGATGTACCAGATGAAGATGGCGCGCCGAGACACAACGCTCAAGCTGCGGTGGTTCGGCGAGAAGAGCGGCGTCATCTTGTTCACCATGGGAGAAAGCAGCGGGCAGGGTGGCACCTTCGTGCTGAACCTCAGGGAAAAAGTGGTCGAGAAGGTGGCCGACGGCGAATGCGACTCCTGGAGGAACTTGGTCGGATATGAGATGAACGTGGCGGCGTACCTGCATCGGCTCGTTCGTGGACGGCGCGGGGGCGGACGACGGGCTCTTGGACTACTCTCGCCCTGTCGCGTCCCGCAACGGCCGCCTCGTCCTGGAGCTCCGGCGGGACGGCCACGCTGACGGCCTCAAGTTCGCCGTCTGCAACCCGATGGCAGGGGCGTCGCCGTGGTCCCGCCCCTCTCCGGCAAGGAAAAGCCACGGGACTACTGCTGCGCGTTGCTCACCGGCGACGACCTCAAGGACCCGCAGCGCAGCCCGAGCTTCTTCCGGTTGCCGCTTGTCTACAGCCGCCGCGGCTCCACCGCAGTCCGGTGCTACTCCTCTGACACCGGCCGCTGGGGACCGGAGGCGAAGTCCGACATCAAGATCCCCAGCTCGAAGCTGCGCCGCATCGGCCCGGCCGCCGTGCTCCGCGGCGTGGCCTTCTGGCCTTTGGACCACGGCGTGCTCGGGGTGCGTATGGACGCCGACGATCTAGGCCGGGCGATGGACGTGCATCTGCTGCCTTACGACGTTCCCAACTACTGCCCGGAGAACCGCCTGCTGGGCGTGTCGTCGGACAACCGGCTATTCTTCATCTACTTCGGGCTCTGGGGAGACATCCTCATCGCGAAACTCTCCTACTTCGAGATCGCCGGAGACGACATCCGCACGGGTAGGATGGAAGGAAGCTTTGCCGAGCGAAACATCCCGATGTACCAGATGAAGATGGCGCGCCGAGACACCACGCTCAAGCTGCGGTGGTTCGGCGAGAAGAGCGGCGTCATCTTGTTCACCATGGGGAGAAAGCAGCGGGCACGGTGGCACCTTCGTGCTGAACCTCAGGGAAAAAGTGGTCGAGAAGGTGGCCGACGGCGAAGGCGACTCCTGGAGGAACTTGGTCGGATATGAGATGAACGTGGCGGCGTACCTCACGTCGATCGCACCTTGAGTTTGCGGATTGTATGGGAGTGTAGCTTCTGCGGGATGAGCGATGTGTTTGCGCATTGGAGAGAATATGAAGGATTTGTCTAGTTCTCGCTGTAAGAGTGAGGCTTGTAATCAGCAAGTTGTAACAAAATATTTCTTTTTATATAATAGATCAAGTTTTTATAATCTTTGTGCCTTGCTCTCTGTCAATTCTATAATCTGTAGTCGCATGATTGCGTACAGGTTGTGAACATGTCAACGCAAAAAGAACATGATATGCTTAAAGCTATTTGAACTAGAAAACAAGGGGCAGAAAGGTAACCAAGAAGCAATCGCAAGAATAAAATAAGCATCCCATGTTATCTGTCGTACATATATTTCTTTTCACAGAAATCAAAAGTTTCTCAACCCAGTTACCGAATCTGTGCGCAAATTTGTCCCAAATAGTAGGCCCTCTTCTTTCCTTTTCGACGGCTTCCTCATACTACCAAAAAAAAAACAGAACAAAAATCAAACAAAAACAAATATTTTCTTTCTTTTTTTACTTGACTTTCTAGAATCTGTGTCGTTAAATTTTTTTTAAATTTAATTGCCAATAGACTCAAAACTATCTAGACCGACTATGCGAAAATTATATCATTAGATTTATCATTAAAAATACTATTATAATATTATAATTTTATTAATATATCTTAGTGTAAAGTTATAAAAATAGCAATTAAAATTATATCTCAAAAATCGTAAAAAATCAAAAATGTTAAGTAAAATGGAACAGAGGGAGTAACCAATTATCTCTACTATTATATAAAGAGAAGTTGGTGGTCATCGGTGTGTTCTCCTCTTCTCTCTCTACAGCCATCCGATTTGATCTGTACCATTCATCTCTCTCCTCCTCCTCTCTCTCAGGATTCAACCGCCCCATCCCCTCCACTTTCCCATCTCTTCGCGCATTCTGGCCACCCTTCTCTCTCTATCGCTTGCTCTCCAATGCTGCAGTCACTCAAACAACCGGCCCACTCCGGAAAAAAGTAAAAAATCACCTTTCCACTTGTCCATGCGTGCCACTCGGCCCAATCCCCTCCGTCCCCTCGCCTCCCCACCCGAATCCACCCACCTCCCCGCTCCGCCTACCACCGCGATGGATGCCGCCGAGGTGTCGGACCTCCAGGTGCGGCTCGCTACGACTGTGCACGTGCTCAACTACGGCACAAACAACCCTCCGCCCGCTTCGCCGCCAAACAGTGGCTCCTCAGCTTGCAGCGCTCGCGCAGGCATGGGCGCTGGCGACCTCGCTGCTCGCGTTCCCGGATCCCACCCCGCCCACCGACCTCCTCTTCTTCACTGATCAGATGCTTCACTGGAAGATCAGTCTCCTGACGCGCCGCTTCCCCACCCCCGACACGTTGCTCCTTGATGTGCTCCTCCTAGCCGCGTGCCGGTTCTGCCTGGGGCCCCTGCGGCTACTCAGGCAGATCTACATGGCCCTCGTGGTGCTCATGCTCCGCGTCAAGGGAGGCATGGATGGGCTCTTCGCCCGGATGCGGCACTTGCCCGACCCTACCGTGCTGGAGCTACTCACTGTGTTCCCCGAGGAGGTGGCACAGGACTAGAGTAGCAACATGGGGGTCGACACCACTGCGTAATGTAGGTTCACGCGTGAGCTCCTCGTGCACGCGCCCGTTGTGCTCAAGTTCCTTCTTGCCCAGTTCGAGAAGGCACCCGCAGACGATGGGGTCCCCCTCCACGAGCGCAACCGCATAATCCTACGAAACTTTCTAAGCTGGGTACATATCCGCCTTCCTTTGCTTTGTTTCACACTCGCCTTACGTTAAGAGAAGCAACAACATTGTAGGTTCGCACCGGATGCTTCTCGGAGATGCCGACGGCTGCACTCGCCGCACACCCACTTCTCACTTTTGCGTTCAACTCCCTACAGGTGCAAACAATGCACCCATCGATTCTTTATAAGCTCATAAAAGTGTACCTCGAGAGATTAGTTCTTGTGTGGCCAATGAAGATGTCTTTCTCATTTGACGTGGCTATAGAGGTTATGACCGAGCTTGTCAGCCAGTATCAAGTAAGTTCTGTTCTTCTGATTCATTCTACAGGATTTTGTACTGCACTGGTGTAATTAACTGGTCAATTTGGTAGTTGCAGGAAATAGTAGTTGAATTGGGTTTTGTTAGCTAATGCCAAGTTTTCACACAGTCCTACTCCACCTTTTGTTGCCATGTGTATTTCTTTCGGTTAGAACTGTAGTATTTGGAAATTGGTATGTGCCATGGAATGGTTTACACAATTCAAGTTGCTCTCTTTTGTTTGTGTTAAGGCACTGATTTAATGCTTGAATAACTTGAACCAACTAATACATAGCTCACTTAGGATTAAATTTTATGATGTTCAAAGCATCATTTAGTTCATGAAGTATGTTTTTCCTTAATTATCTATATGACATGAGGATTAAGACCAAAAGTGTCGCAATACTGACCCTCTTTCTCATTTTTTTTGTCTCTTTGACAATATTTGATAAATTATTCTATATAAACTATGATTCTTGGACATGCCAGCTGGTTCAAGTTTTGATTTTTCCACATGCACACACTAATGCATTTTGTGCTGCTTCTGTGGTTGGTGCTCTGAGAAGCTCCAGTGGCATGGTATGAAGTAGGAGTACATCACCTGAGTTAATAATTTGAATGCTCCATGTCTTTCTTTTTTTCACTATATCTTGTCATCTAATAAATTGCCCCTGTTAAGTAGTTGATTTGTAATTTTGTTGAATATATAATGGTACTGTAAAGTTTTTGAATGGCTGCTATTCCATTGATGAATTTGTTGTTTTACAAAGTATTGTTCTATTAATATACTTTCAACTCATAATAAACTGAGAAATTATTTACTATATGCTGCTATCTAGTTATAGGATTTACCTCAGACTTTTCTGAGTAAGATGCCGTACATCAGAGAAGTTCTTCTTCTACCAGCTCTATCCAACAGAAGTGAGAAGATAATTTCTGGTCTTACTTGTTTGATGTGTAAAGTTAGTCAGGCAGTAAGTTTTATCTCACTATTTTTATAACTCCATTGTAACGCACAGATCTCTATCTAGTGGATACATAAGTCCCACCTTGTAGATGTTTAAGTGGAATATTACTGAATCTGACTGCCACCTCTGTATTGCCTACAGTTACCGATGGACCACACACAAAGCTAGCTTCGAGTTTCCCCTTTTACTACATGTCAGGCTTCTGAATCACTTGCCTCTTCCGAAGCACTTTGCTTCTCCAACTTCCGTATGGATCATGACACAGTCAATTCAATCATTTGATGGGTCAGTTTGGCCAATTGGTCTGTACTATCAAAGTTTTCAAGGTTCCTATAAGATAATCAAGTTAAGATTCACTGAATCGCTCAGAAGAAAATATACACGTGTTAAGTCCATGAGCATACAGATTTTAGATAAAAAAAGATTTTTGATACCTCTTCTGTCCATAGTGATAATTCTTTCATGCGAAATACATGTGCATGTTTATGGGGCACACATCCATCTGCTCTGTATTGAATAGGCCACAGAAAATTTATACGAGTAACTAACATGTGTGATGCAGATATAGACACGCTTAGCACTTTTAGTTAAATATATTATTTAATTAAAAATAATTATTGAGTTGTGTTAAATATTGCTAGATAAATTCTAATTTAGTAGGATCATTAATTATTATAATTAGAGATATAGAGCTACTACTATTTTATTTAATTATATACAAGCTCATATTTGATCTGTACAAGTCTAAAATAAATATGTATTTAGAAGACCGTGACGAAAGAAGCATTGCATGTCAGAATAAATCAAATCATTAAGAAGATTCCATTGAGCCGGTCAAAATAAGGTTCTATCAAATGCATAGAGAAGACATTATATGTGATATGGACTAGAAAGTGTCTCCGGTTATCTTTTCTCAAAATATGGGGATGTAGGGTATATGAAAAACGTCTGACATCTGATAAGCTCACACCTAAATCTGATAAATACTTCTTTGTGTGGATCCTAAGAAAACTAATTGATATTGCTTTTATTAAAGGGATAAGAATAAAATATTTGATGCTCAAAACAGTGTCTTTTTAGATAAAGAGTTTCTTTAAAAAGGAGTTAGTGGGAGCACGTTACGACTCGAAGAAATTCAGGAACTATCAGAAAATATTTCAACTCCTATTATGTATAAGATATTGTAGATCATGTGGAAAAGGCATCAGCCCCATGTAGGTCTGAAAGGCCACATCAATTGCCAATAAGGTACCGATATGTTATTTTATTGTTAGACAATAATAAGCCTAAGACTTATGAGGAAACGATGATGGACCTAGACTCTGAGAAATAGCTTGGAGCCATGGCATCTCAAATACAATATATGTATGACAATCAAGTTTAGAACTTGGTTGATCCATCCGATGGTGTAAAAACCATTGAGTGCAAATAGGTTTTTAATAAAAGATAAATATGAGTGAAAATATTCATGTCCATAAGGCACGATTGGTGCCAAATGGTTTCAAATAAATTCAAGGTGTTGACTGTGAAGAAACTTTCTCATATGTCACTATGCTAGAGTCTGTCCGGATCATTCTACCTATTGTTACATATTTTGATTATAAGATATGGCAGATGAATATCAAAACAGTTTTCCTATATGGACACCTAAGTGAGTATATGTGCATGACAGAACCTAAAGGTTTTATCAATCCATAAAACACTAGAAAGATATACAAGTTTCAGAGATCAACATATGGATTGAAGTAAGCATCTTGGAATTGGAACATTTGTTTTAATAAGATAGTCAAAGGGTTTGGCTTCATCAAGAATAAAGAATAATCTTGTGTTTACAAAAAAATTTAGTGGGAGCACACTTGTTTTTCTGGTCTTATATGTGGATAACATATTACTAATCGGAAATAATAATCCTATGCTTGAATCTATCAAGTTTTCATTAAGAAGTAGTTTCTCTATAAAAAACTTAGGAAAGGTAGCATATATTTTTGGCATAAAGATCTATGGAGATAAACTAAAAGGTTAATTGGATTAAGCCAAAATATGTACATTGACAAGGTGTTGAAGTGGTTCAACATGCAAGATTCCAAGAAGGGTTTCTTGCCTATGTCATATGGCATTAGTCTTAGTAAGACTCAGTGTCCTTCGACACCTGATGAGCGAGATCAGATGAGTAAGAGTTCATATGCTTATGCTATTTGGTCTATCATGTATGCCATGCTTTGTATACGACCAAATATGTCATATGCTCTAAGTGTTATGAGTATATATTAGTCGGATCTAGGTGAAGGTCATTGGATAGCTATGAAGCACATCCTGAAATACTTGAGAAGGACTAGGGCCGCGATCCTCATTCATAGAGGTGATGAAGAGCTAGTCATAAATGGTTACACTAATGCTAGTTTCCAAACCAAGATAATTTTTATCGCAATCTAGATTTGTGTTTTGTCTCATTGTCTCAATGGAGTAGTGAGCTAGAAAGTTCTAAGCAAGAGTTGATTGCTGATTCTACAATAGAAACTAAGTATATTATGGCTTCTGAAGCCACCAAGAAGGCTGTTTGGATAAGTAAGTTTATCTTTGAACTAGGTATGGTCTCTAGTGCTTCTAGTCCAATGGATCTCTATTATGATAATAGTGGAGTCATTGCACAAGCTAAGGAGCCTTGATCGCATCAAAAGCCCAAACATATACTTCAACGTCATTCACGAGATTGTTGATAGAGGTGATGTAAAGATATGTAAAGTGCACACGGATTTAAATATCGCTGTTTCATTGACCAAACCTATCCCACAACCAAAACATGAGGCGCACACAAGAGCCATGGGTATTAGATACTTGTATGATTGACTCTAGTTCAAGTGGGATATTGTTAGTGATATGCCCTAGAGGCAATCATGAAAATAATTGTATTACTTCTATATTTATGATCTTTTGAATAACTATTATTATATTTCATGAATGAATTATCATTTATAAATGTTAGCATGTATGTGACTTATTGATGAAGCTCTTTATTTGTTATATGATGTCATTCTAGAAGATCCTAGTTGAATATCAATGGTCAAGACACTAGTAACTTATAGACCAGTATATATATTGATTAATGATCACATTTCATCAGTTATAGATATGTGGATATAGAATCAATAATATGGACACATCTTAGAGAACATGGTGTTGGATTGACCCACCTCAAGACATACTGAGATTGTTATATTTTATGTGTTATCAGTTGGTCTCAAGCAATGATGATGTATAAATCTTATACCTAAGATCACTATAGTTTTCTACATGTGTAATAGTACACTTAGGGGTTGTCGAACACTGCTCTATAACTGGTTAGTTATAAAGGTAGCTTTTAGGTATACTATGAAACATGCAAAGGAATATGACTGGTCGGATATGGGATTTGCTCCTTGTATATAACATGAGAAATATCTATGGGCCCCTCGATGTGGTTGAATAAAGAAAGTGCATGGGCATACCATAAGTGGTCAAATAGTCGACCGCACGAAGTTATCCATCAATGGATCAGAAAAAAGAATAACAGCCCATGGATGACACGTTTCTCACCTAGAGTTCGATCGGTTATCGTGAGGCAAAAGGAGAATAGCAAATAGGTCGATTAGTCTGACCAAATATGAACTAGTTGTATGGAGATACTAACTGGTCATAATGAACCTATAGGGTCACACACTTAACAGGTTGGAACAATAAGGGTCCGGATGATGGACTCTAAATGAGATACAATCTCAACTTATATTAGATTAAGATCTAGTCATTGGCTTTCTAAGTAAGATACGATCTCCATTCGTATTGGATATGAATTCGATCAGAGTTTCTATATGAAGAGGGTGCATGGGCTAAGGTTTGCGTGTAATTGACACACCCACCGAGACCCTAGCCGCTACCTCTTATAGACCTTACTGTGCACGCTAATGCTAGCATACTCGTGCACGATGTACCATCCCCGGACATGTGAACTTAGTAGAGGCGCTCCTATGACTATAGCGTTGATCGAGACGATCCGAGGAGAAGACGCAATCAGATCATGGAGATTGACTACTTCTCAAGGACAATCGCCTTCCGAGGACGCTGACCGGGACATTGGATGATCGACTACTTCCACTACATCAACGTGCGCTACGTTGAACCAGGCCGCTTTAACTCTTCTTCCACTGTAATGCATGTTTAGTGGTAACAATTTGTGATATCTTACTTGCATGGCTTCCTGATTTACATGGTATAAATTTTAATTTGCGCTAGTGTAGATGCCTATAACCCATGTATCCCCTCTCTCAAGAGAGACCACATTATTTTCAAGATATCTCATATTTATGCTATGTGCTGCCATTCGGGAATGAGTTGACTTTCTTAAGAATATCTTCGTTGCTCTTGTTATTCAAATCATGACTTGTAGGAAGAATATCACATCTACTTTTGTGTTGTCAAGTAGACGAGGATCGAAGTTTACGGTTGAGCAAATTCTTTTACTACGGGTTACTGTTTTGAGCCAGTAGTTGACGCCATCAGTTCATTAGGTTGTCCAGATCTAAAGTTATTATTGATCCTACGAGGTGAAGATCAGACACTTGTATCAATATGGGAACTTCCATTAGGAGTTACTACTTATTTCAGAACGTGACATAAATCAGATAATATGTGCAGGTCCACCCATGATTGATTAATGAAAATGTTGTTTATTGGGAAAAAACACACCTTCTTTCAGCACAAACCACTACTACAGAAAACCACATTACAGACGGTTCAGAAACGTCATCACAGACGGTTTTCTGAACCGTCTGAATTTATGGGTCAGTGATAATCGAAGGTTATCACAGACGGTTTCAACCGCTCGTGATTACAGATATCACGACGATTTTCATTAAAATCGTCGTGATTATCAGATATCACAGACGGACTTAAAAACCATCTGTGATATGTGATAATCACAGACGGTTTTTAGTAAAAAAACCGTCTGTGATATCAGAAAATCACAGACGGTTTTTAATGAAAAATCGTCTGTGATATTCCTTTCTCCTAAATCTAAATCTATTTCTGTTTATCGGCTAGCCTCAGGAAATGCTAGCCATGCCCTCTGAAACAAGCAGATAATCACAGACATAAAACATACAATTCACATCTCAATTCATTTCACAGACATAAAACATCCAATTGACAACGCACTTCATTTCACAAACATAAAGCATCCATTTCGCAAATCAATTAATTGAATTGAAATAAAATATCCATTAACAAATACACAAGTATAGCTTGTGCCGCCTCACAAGTTCGTTGATTATGTATTTATGGTGCGCAGTGGAACCGGCCTTCTGGCTTTATGACTTGAGTCAGCAAAAAGTACGCCACTCTGCTCGAATCCGTCCAAGATCAGGCTGTTTCAATGGAGTTGACGGGATGTACGCAGCCTGTCGATCGGAATATCAATGTGCGTATATATGTAACGTGATAAATATGAAGTAATTATGGGAAGATTGACAAACCTTGGAATTGGTGATCCTCGAGGAATCGAGGAGTAGTTCCATATGATGGCAAACGTGGTATCCACATGTGTTGCCCGGCGGCTGCTGGTGGCACTGCAAAAAATGGAATGTGTTAGTTCAAGAGGCATTACTACCAACTATTGCATAGGTTTAATTAATGTGAAATAGCAAATACCTTAAAATCTCGGGCATGTGTTAGCAGGCCTTTGGCCCCGCGCATCGAGTCACCTCCCATTTCAATGTACATCGCGAACGCCCTACGTGATTCAAAAAAGTTAACCTTAGTCATTCGGAAGGAAAGAAAGAGTACAATATAGGTATGTATGGAGAATATGTACTTACCTATCGATTACTTGGCTGACAACTGTGAAGTCCATTTTATTCCTACTTAGGGAATCAAGGTAATATACCTTGTTCCATTTTGGTACAATTACTATTAAAATCCAATGAAAGTTCTGATGGAAGGGCGTAAGTACATATTCCTTTTTGAGGCAACCCATCAGTCCTGCTGCAATGTACCTCTCGACGAGGGATGTATCCTGGTCGATCGTATCCTTGGCGACCAAGTATGGGTCCAAGAAACAAGCCGATGAGTTGGATAATCTAGCTTTAGTCAGCATGTGTCTATATATATACACACACGAAAGCAACAAATTAGATATGACATTTATCGGTATGACATGAACGGAGACCGTGATTGTACACACTTACAGCGTCCAGCATCGAATGATTGAGACGTCGAGAGCGTTGAGCGTGAACAGATCGAATAAATCCTCAAAGGCGACCACGAACATACACTCTTGAAAACTGTGGTGTAAATCATCCGACGTGAATTTGATAGTGATACTTGAGGTCCATTCTCCCTCTAGCTTATTGGACTGCTGCATATACCACATGTGCAATTGTATGCAACTATACGCTAGGGGTTTGAGGGCTTTTTGCTCGAGCAACGGCTCGTCAAGCACGAATTTGCGGGCCAAAGGTAGGTACGGTATATCATCATTGGTCTTCTTTGCTTTGCCCTTGCTGGCCTTGCTGCCTCGGCTATAGATCGACTTCACGACAGTCGACTTGAAGGTAGCAGCGGTGCAAGTTGCTCTGGCAAGAATAGCACCCGTGGAGATAGCACCGGTGCAGTTACCAGTGGTGGAACCAACTGGTCTTGTAATGGAGATGGCACTAGTGCATGTTGCTCTGGTCTTGCCACCAGTGAAGAAGCCTCCAGGGAGATGTCGCTTTTGGGCCACTGGATGAATGTTCTAATGGCCTGTCCTAGAGTCACGATCTCGTCGTTGGGGGGCTTGGGTAGCGGGACCACCTCAAAATTGACATGCACACCATCCACATTAACTTTTGCGAAGCCTGGCGCTAAAGCTTGACCGTGCACCATGGCCCCGATACTGCATTTAATATGCCGCCCAAGCAGCGTACAAGGGAATGGAGCCATATCTCTCTTGGAGCCTGCACTTCGTAGGCTCCTACATAACGATATAAAATTAGCTACTCGAATAGGCCTATCAATGGAGCAAGCATTCGAGAGATAATAATTATTACCAGGATGTCGTCCACAGGAAATTTGGCCTGGGTTTGCGTCGGATTGGACGCGCAGCTACTCGGAAGGTTGTGCGGGCTAGCTAGCACAGGAGCGGCGGTAGCGGCCTGCTGATTTTGTGTTTGTTTCTGCACCTCATCTCTGATTACATCAGCCAGCTCACCTATTAGCTCCTCTCTAAGAGATGCCTTGATCTCTTCTCGTAGCTGTGCGTCACGCTCGGCTTTGTTTCTCTTCCTACGCCGATACATTCCGGAGTCATCTTGGAAACCATGTTTCCAAGGAACGTAAAGGCCAAGGCCTCTCGTACGACCTGGGTGCTCCTTGTTTCCCAGGCCACGGATAGCATATCATTCTCCCTTATTCCCTGGAATGATCCCATGGTAGATTCAAAACTCAGCTCTTCCCGCAAGAGCACGACATGTCATTTCAATTAAATGCGGTTGTGGAGTAATTACAAGCTACGTAGTTCGATCGATGTCTTACCAGGCGCTGGGACACTTGCTGGTCTGCAGGGTTTCGAAAGAAGATGTCCCCTGATGTCGTTGTAGATGACCTTGCTCTAATCCAATTTCGAGCGCGTTCATCGGGGATATTGGAAAATGGCGGGGCGATGTCCTGTGCAGTTGCCAGGTCATCCTCCTTCCTCCACTGCATGATTTTACCCGCATACCCAGCTGTGCCAAGTCTGTGGGGTGTGTGTTTTTTGCCTGGAGGGCCTTGTGCGCCACACTTGTACTTTTGAAATCTTCGGTCGTTTTCATCGCCTTGAACTCTTCCCATTGTGGTTGCAAGAATGGGTATTTATGAAAAGGTGTTTCGTCAGTCTCCACGTATTTCTTGACAAGCGTGCTCTTGAAGTTCTTCCATGCTTTGCACGCCGCTAGGTAGGTTTGTCGTTGCACAGCGTATGGGTGTTCTTCTGAGATCTCGAACGATGCCAAAATTTTGGTTCACAACTCACGTTTCCGAGTGTCAGGCACGTTCTTCCACGAATTGTATGTGATCTCAATTCGTTCTCGTGCAACTATTTCGACCATGCTTCAAATCGCATCGCTTTGTGAGGAAGGAGAGGGACCGGATGCATCCACCGCTGTGATGGTCAATCGGCCCTCGAGCTTCTTCGATAGCCCTCTTCCTTGGCGCCTTGATGTTGGAGCGGACGACTCCGGCGATGGTGTTGAAGAATGCGCGGATGACATGTTGCTCAATTTGTGGGTCTATTAGGATAAGATAAGAAAGTGCCATACCATAAGATAAGAAAGTGCAATATCTATCTATTTCGCTCAATATAGGCGATATATACATATATAATGGTAGCAATATGAAGCAACAAGCATCAATAATAGAATCAATAACAGTCTAAACATGAATATGTATGACAATGTAAAAGGCATGTATCAATTAAGACTAGCAACAAGCTCAAGTTTTAATTGATTAATTTGTGCTCTCAAATTTTAGGGTTGCACAAGATTAATCTTGGCCGTCCCGCTACTAAATCATATACTCTTCCTTGATTGGTTATGCCAAATAATTAATTCAGTCTTTTGAGCTCTAGATACAGACTCTACAATCTCAAGATCAAGATATATTCAGCATGCATATATTCAAACAGCAGTATTCATACAGATCAAGACCATACAAGTTAACTTTGCCCAATAATTCAGTCTTTCAACTTGTCAAGATTAAATCCTAACAGATCAATTTAATAACATGCTATAACCTGAAAACTGCATGAACCAACAGGAACAGGAACAATATATCAATGTCTAGAGATTGTCTCCTGGGGTTTAAAGTTAATTATGACAAAAGAGTTGGCAGCTATTAGAGCTCAAAGACCGAATGAACCAATCTCAATATATGAATTTATCATCATCGAGCAACTGTAAATCCCACAAGCAATGTATGTCTACCAGTGCCAGATAATATATGGAAGATTAACAAACTTGCACGACGACGACGGGCTCGCGGAGGTGGCCGGCGCGGGCTCGGGGAGGCGGCCGCGACGACGGGCTTGGGGAGGTGGCCAGCGAGGGCTTGGGGAGGTGTCCGGCGAGGGCTCGGGGAGGCGGCGGTGACGACGGGCTCGGGGAGGTGGCCGGCACGGGCTCGGGGAGGCGGCGGCGACGGGCTCGGGATCTAGATCGAATAACTGCAGCGCACACGGAAAACCCTAGCCAGAGGGTATATATAGGGAGGTTCTCACAGACGGTTCTAAACTTAGAACCGTCTGTGATGAATATCACAGACGGTTCTAAGTTTATAACCGTCTGTGATAGTTATACTATCACAGACAGTTTTAAACTTAGAATCGTCTGTGATATTGATATCACAGACGGTTCTAAGTTCTCAGAACCGTCTGTGATAAGCCTTTGCCGACTGTAGTTATTAAGACAACACCAATAACCACAGCTGCATTCATGATCAACCACCAAACAGCTGCATTCATATACAACACCAACCAGCTGCATTCACACAGTGTATTTCTTGATACATTTTGTCATTCTCAAAATTGACTACATCACACATTTTCACATATACATAAATGCAAATTCACAAATACATCACACTGCAGCATTGTTCTATACATAAATGCATGCCAATTCATATGTACATCACACATATACATCACATATACATAAATGCCAATTCACATATACATTCACATATATGTCGCACATTCTCATTGTACTTGCTTATTTCCTTTAAAAATTAGCCCTTCGTCATGATCAATGGGTACGTAACTAGTTTCATCACGTTGTTCGACGTCGACCCTTATGCCATTTCCAAAAGGAGGTAACTCGTCAAATTGGTTGTATTCCTCCTCGTCCACTACATTCTCCACTCCAACAATTCTCCTTTTTCCATGAAGAACTACATGGCGTTTCTTATTTGCCGGGTCGGTTACATAGAAAACTTGAACAACTTGATTGGCGAGTACGAATGGTTCGTCTTTGTACCTGACACGTTAGAGGTCCACGGTCGTACTTGTCAACCTTCACCTGTGAGAGATGCACCCAACCCCAACGGCAGCAAAATAAGGGGATCTTGAAAACCACATAGTCGAGCTCCCAAATCTCTTCTATGAAGCCATAGTACGAGTTTCTCGACCCATCGGTACTGAACGCATCTATGCGGACACCGCTGTTCTGGTTAGTGCTCTTTACATCCTGAGACTGTGTATAGAATGTGTCCCCATTTATGTCATATCCTTGCCATGTCACAACTGTAAATGTCGGCCCTTTTGCCAACCATGTCAGCGTCTCACTCGACGAGCTCCTAACGATTTGCTCCTTCAACCATTGGTTGAACCGACAGTTGTGTTGCCTCATGATCCAAACATCCAGCCACTCCGGATTCTGTTGCCGAAGCACATCCTTGTGTTGGTCCACATAAGGCGCCACTTCAGTCATGTGTTGCAACACCGTGAAATGGGCTTGAGTATAGGTGTCCATATCTGGAGTGATTGCTTTACTTCCGATAGTTCCGAGACCCTTCAGCCTCCCCTCATGACGAGATTGAGGGACACCTATCGGTTGAATCTGAGCCATATAATCGACACAAAACTCAATGACCTCTTCGCTTGCATAACCTTCGACGATGCTGCCCTCCGGCCGAGAACGATTCCGTACGTAGGACTTGAGAATTCCCATGAACCTCTCAAATGGGTACATGCTACGTAGGAATACGGGCCCGCACATTTTTATCTCCCACACAACGTGAACAACGAGATGGACCATGATATCGAAAAACAAAGGAGGGAAATACATTTCAAGGTGACATAGAGTCATCACCACCTCGTCCTGCAGAGCATCTAGTCCTTCAGGATCGATGACCTTCTGAGCAATTGTGTTAAAGAAATAACATAGCCTCATGATTGTCTCTCGGACTTTGATCGGCAAAATATTTCTAATTGCAATAGGGAGCATCTGTGTCATCATCACATGACAATCATGAGACTTCATGCCATTTAACTTCAAATCTTGCATCGAAACAAGTTTCTTTACGTTGCCGGAGTAACCAGACGGAACTTTGACACCATGCAAGCACTGGCACAGTTCTGTTTTCTCAGCCTTGGACAGAGTGTAACACGCAGGGGGAAGGTACGTTCGTCCATTATCGGTGCTTGTCGGTGCTAACTCGGGCCCGATGTCCATGTCACCAAGTCAAGTCGTGCGTTGACACCGCCCTTTGTTTTATCATGGATGTTCAGAAGAGACCAATCAAGTTGTCGCACACATTCTTTTCTATGTGCATGACGCCGATGCGGTCGAACATCTAGGTACTCCCAATAAGGTAAGTCCCAAAATATTGATCTCTTCTTCCGGTGTTCTTCTCATGAGCCCTCGCCACGTCCCTTTCCGAGGACAACATCTAAATCCTTAACCATATCATAAACCTCGTGTCCCCTTAAATTCCTTGGAGCTGAACCGTCTTCCTTCTCTCTGTCAAATTGTTTCTTCATCTTGCGGTATGGGTGAGCCCTCCGAAGGAACCGGCGGTGACACATGTAGACGGTTTTGCGTGAGAGTCTCAGCCACACACTCTCGGTACCATCTAAACAGTGAGTACAAGCTTTGACACCTTTTGTACTATGGCCCGATAGGTTACCAAGGGCAGGATAATCATTTATGGTGCAGAATAATAAGGAGCGCAGAGTGAAGTTCTCTCGGTTGTATGCATCCCATACCTGTACCCCTTCGTTCCACAGTACTTTTAGATCTTGCACCAACGGTGCTAGGAACACATCGATATCATTCCCAGGTTGTTTTGGCCCTTGGATAAGTATCGACAGCAAAATGTACTTTCGCTTCATACACAACCAAGGAGGAAGGTTATAGATGCAGAGAGTCACGGGCCATGTGCTATGTCGGCTGCTATGCTACTGAAAGGATTTATTCTATCTGTACTCAGCCCAAACCTTATATTCCTTGGTTCTGCACCGAACTCTGCAAAACTCCCATCGATGTTTCCCCACTGCGCGGAATCAGCAAGGTGTCTTAGCATTCCATCCTTCTTGCGCTCCTCCGAGTGCCAAGGCAGCAGTTTTGCCTACTTTGGATTTGCAAAAAACCTTTTCAAACGGGGAATTATAGGAAAATACCATGCCACCTTAGCAGGAGGTCCTTTCTTCGCCTCTGTTCCCTCGCCATCATATGATTGATTGTTACGTTTGTATCGGGATGCGTTGCACACCGAACATACATGCATGTTTGCATACTCTTTACGGTAGAGGATACAGTCGTTCGGGCATGCTTGTATTCTTTCTACTTCCATTCCCAACGGACAAAGAACCTTCTTGGCTTTATACGTGCTTTTAGGCAACTCATTTCCCTCCGGAAGCATGTCCGCTAAAAGACCTAGCAGTGCCGTGAAACTCTTGTCGGACCAACTGTTGCTTGCCTTCAATTTCAACAGTTCAAGCACGGCTGATAACCTCATGTACTTGCAGCCCGTGTACAAAGGTTTCTCTGAGTCCTCCATCAAGCCACGGAATTTAACATACTCTCTCTCATCATAGTTCTCTTCTACATCGCGAAGCATCCGATCCAGATTATCATTGTGCAACCTATCCGAACCGAGCCACAATCGACATCGATCGGCGTCATGTCATTCACTTCACCGCGATGTCATCCGGGGCATATCATTCACTTCACCGCGATGTCATCGCGGCATATGATCATTCACTTCGCCATGACTGGTCCAACATGTATAATCCTTTTGAAACCCCTCCGAATCAAGTGCGCTTCAATTTGCCTCGGTTCTTAAACACCTTCAAATTCTCGATCGATGCATGAACAAAGACATATATTCCACCCTTATTCAACATATCCTCCTCGCGGCTCTTATAAAGCGTAAACGTCATTAATGTACTCTTCACTCACACGGCTTATGCATACATCCAGCTTCTGGTCCTACGTTACGTACATATATAACAACTTAGTATTAAAATCTAGATTAACTAATTATAACTACATATATACCGGCCACATGTATTATATTGAGACTTAATTTGCTAGCTCAATTCATATTACAAACACAACAGCTATTATATAACCAACAATTTTGCAAATTAACCATCTTCAATAACCACTCATGGATTACTTAGACCTAAATTGTATTGCAATTAAAGAAAAAATAAATTTCATTACTAACCATATCTACAGCAACCAGGAAAGTCTGAATCTTAATTCAAAGCTCAATCTCTGCCTCTTCCCACCAAATTAACTGGTATGAGGCCATAAATTTTATAGGCACATTGTCTATGATTGTGACGAAGCAATTAGTATTCGGTTCGACTATAAAACAAATAATATTACCATTCACTCTAAAATTATTGTGTTCTTTTTCTTCCTAGGATCAAACACCAAATCCTACAAAATTCCAGTATTTTACAATCCTCCGCTTTATACATGCATTCCTATTCTATTCTTGTATTTTCTAGAATTTTAGAATTTGGTGATCAAAGACCAAATTCTAAAATTCAATGAATCCATAGGAATCCTAGGGCCATTCCTTTAAACTTGTCTTTTTCTTGGTCCTAATTCCTAAAATGGTCCTGTCACAGACCTATGACTCGCCTGTGCCTAGGATTGGGTTGATGATGAATTGGAAGGAAGGTTCTCGGGCAGAGGGCTTCGGAGATAGGGGTGCAAACGGGTCGGGTTAATTCCGACCGATCCGGCACCAAATCCGATTGGTACCGAATCCGGAGAAAAAAATATGGGTTAGGATATGGTAACAGCAATATCCGTCCGAATCCGATACGTCTTCAAGTTTGATTTCAGGTTAGTGCTACTATTTCACGTTTCATTTTCTTTTGCAATGGTAAAATAAAATCTTCCACATCAGCTATTAATTAGTAACATCAAGTTCTTGACAATATGTCCTCCTACTCCATTTGTTGTACTGCATGCATTCCTTACAAACGGGTTAATCCCGACCGATCCGGCACCGAACCTGATTGGTACCGAATCCGGAGAAAAATATGGGTTAGGATATGGTAACAACAATATCCTTCCGAATCCGACCCGTTTGCACCCCTATCCGGAGATAAGTTGGACAGTGCGATTCGGCGGGGAGCCTACGATCATTCTCGCAATGGCGATGGGCAGAGATATGTAGATCCGGCTAGAGACGACGGCGGCCGGAAGCTCACAACAGTAGTCTGCGGAGGCACACGACGGCGTCGGTTAGAATTATTACCACCATCACCACTATCACCACCACGACTACTACTACCACTACTATTACTATCACTACTACCACTATGACTACTACTACCACTACCATCACCTCTACTACTACCACTACATCTTCTCCTCCAATTTAAACTCTAGCTAGCTAGCACACCTACGGGCAAGCTTCTATTTGGTCTTTTTTGAATAACGGAGTTCTAAGTAATTGACGTATGTTGCTATCCAGTTAATATCTTTTAACTTCTTTAATCGACATTTTGTCCATAAAACTCAACCAAACCAATCTTAAATATGTTCCATTGGGTAAGTGTGAAATTTGTGAAAGGGAAGTCACCTTAAGATTCTTGCAAAAGTTGTCACTACTACAGAAAAGGTCATCACAGACGGTTCGAAAACGTCATCACAGACGGTTTTGTGAACCGTCTGTATTTATGGGTCAGTGATAATTGAAGGTCATCACAGACGGTTTTGGACCGTGCGCGATTATCGACTATCACGAGCGGTTTTGAGTAAAACCCGTGCGTGATAGATGATAATCGCGACGTTTTAAGTTAATAACCGTCGTGATATTTATTATCATAGACGGTTTTGAGTTAAAATCAGATGTGATATCGATCATCACTGACGGTTTTAAGTAAAACCGCTCGTGATTATCACCTATCACGACAGTTTTTACTTAAAATTGTGCGTGATATTCCCTTCAACCCCTAAATATATTTCTGTTTATTGGCTAGCCTCAGGAAATGCTAGCCATGCCCTCTGAAACAAGCAGATAATCAGACATAAAACATATACAATTCACACATCTCATTTCATTTCAGATACATTTCACATCTCAATTCATTTCACAGACATAAAACATCCAATTGACAACGCACTTCATTTCACAAACATAAAGCATCCATTTCGCAAATCAATTCATTGAATTGAAATAAAATATCCATTAACAAATACACAATTATAAAAGATCTACACTGCATTTGCATTTAGAATTACAATAAAAAATCATTCTGGGCTGTGGAACTCTCCATCTGATCTTACGACTTTACTCCACAAAAACCAAATGAACTCCCCTCGAATTTTTGCAAAATCCGGCTGTTTCAATGCAGATGTAGAGATGGGCGCAGCCTGTCGATAGGAATATCAACGCGCGCACATATAAAACTTGACATGTATGAAATAAATGTGGAAAGATTGAAAAACCTTAGGAGTGGAGATCTTGCTGGAATCGAGGAGTAGTCTCATATGGTGCACACGTAGTATCCACACGTGTTGCCCAGCTGCTGCTGGTGGCACTGCAAAAAATAGAATGTGTTAAATCAAGTGGCATTACTACTAAGTGTTGTATATGATTAATTAATGTGTAGCTAGCCAATACCCGAAAATTACGATCATGTTTCAAGGGCTTGGCAGCTGTCGTTGAGCCACTTGTTTGTTGAACGTATGTGATAAATGACCTTCGTTATTCGAAAAAGTTAGATTAGTCATTCGGGAGGAAAGAAAGAGTACAATGTACAATGTACTTACCTATCGAGTATTTCGGCGATAACTATGTACTTGGATTTGTTCTTACTTAGAGAATCAAGGTATATAGCCTTATTCCATTTTGGTATAATTACAATTAAAATCCAATGGAAGTTCTCATTGTATGGCATAAGAACAAATTCCTTATCGCGGTGAGCCAGCAGTGCTTTTGTAATATAGTCCTCGACGAAGGATGCATTCTCGTTGATGGTATCAATGGCGACCAAGCGTGGGTCCAGGAAACCAATTGGTGATTTCGATGATCTAGCTTCGGTCAGCATGAATCTATATATATACACAGAAAAGCAACAAATTGTGACATATATCGGTATTACGTGAATAGAGACTGTGATGTACAGACTTACAGCGTCCAGCATCGAACGAGTGAGGCGTCGAGAGCGTTGAGCGTGAAAACAGCAAATATATCGTCAAAGGTAACCGGGAAGACACAATCCTGAACTTCGTGCAAGAAATGTTCCGGCTTGAATTTGACCATGATACCTGAGCGCCGTTCTGCCCCTGGTCTATTGGACTGTTTCATATACCAAGTGTGGAATCTTTGGCAACCAAGTCCTAGCTTTGTGAGATGCTCTTGCGGGAATATCATCAGCTCGCCTAGCACGAATTTGCGGGCCAATGGCAGGTGCGAGATATCATTATCATCCTTCGTCTTTGATTTGCCATGGCCACTGCCTCGACTGCAGGTCGACTTCATGGTAGTCGATTGTAATGGTACAGACGGTGCAAGTTGCTTTGGCGAGAATAGCACCCGTGGAGATAGCACCGGTGCAGGTAGCTCTGCTTCGCACTGCCCGTGTGGAGATGGTACCAGTGCATGTTGCTGTGGTTCGCACTGCACTTCTAGTCCTACCACCGGTGAAGAAGCCTCTAGGGAGATGTCGCTTTTGGGCCACTAGATGAATGTTCCAATGGTCTGTCATAGAGTCACGATCTCGTCGTTGGGGGGCTTCGGTAGCGGGACCACCTCAAAATTGACATACACACCATCCACATTAACTTTTGCGAAGCCCGGCGCTAAAGCTTGACCGTGCACCATGGCCCCGATAGCAGACGAATATGCCTGGCCCCAAGCAGCGTACAAGGGAATAGAGTCATATCTCACTTGGAGCCTGCACTTCGTAGGCTCCTACATAACGATACAAAATTAGCTACTCGAATAGGCCTATCAATGGAGCAAGCATTCGAGAGATAATAATTATTACCAGGATGTCGTCCACAGGAAATTTGGCCTGGGTTTGCGTCGGATTGGACACGCAGCTACTCGGAAGGTTGTGCGGGCTAGCTAGCACAGGAGTGGCGGTAGCGGCTGCGACTTTCTGTTTGTTTCGCACCTCATCTCTCGATTACATCAGCCACTCACCTATTAGCTCCTCTCTAAGAGATGCCTTGATCTCTTCTCGTAGCTGTGCATCACGCCGGCTTTGTTTCTCTTCCTACGCCGATACATTCGAGTCATCTTGGAAACCATGTTTCAAGGAACGTAAAGGCCAAGGCCTCTCGTACGACCCGGGTGCTCCTTGTTTCCCGTGCCACGGATAGCATATCATTCTCCCTTGTTCCTGGAATGATCCTGGTAGATTCAAAACTCGGCTCTTCCGCAAGAGCACAAAATGTCATTTCAATTGCACGGTTGTGGAGTAATTACAAGCTACGTAGTTCTATCGATATCTTACCAGGCGCTAGGACACTTGCTGGTCTGCAGGGTTTCGAAAGGAGACGTCCCCCGATGTCGTTGTAGATGGCCTTGTTCTAATCCAATTCGAGCGCGGTCATCCGGGATGTTGGAAAACGGCGGGGCGATGTCCTGTGCAGCTGCCAGGTCATCCTCCTTCCTCCACTGCGGGATTTTACCCGCATACCCAGCTGTGCCAAGTCTGTTGGGGTGTGTGTTTTTTGCCTAGAGCGCCTTGTGCGCCATACTTGTACTTTTGAAATCTTCGAACGTCTTCATCGCCTTGAACTCTTTCCATTGTGGTTCCAGGAATGGGTATTTATGAAAAGGTGTTTCGTCCGTCTCCACGTATTTCCTGACAAGCGTGCTCTTGAAGTTCTTCCATGCTTTGCACGCCGCTAGGTAGGTTTGTCGTTGCACAGCGTATAGGTGTTCTTCTGGGAACTCGAACGATGCCAAAATTTCGGTCCACAGCTCACGTTTCCGAGTGTCAGGCACGTTCTTCCACGAATTGTATGTGATCTCAATTCGTTCTCGTGCAACTATTCCGACCAGGCTTCGGAATGTGTTTACCGCTTTTTGAGGAAGGATAGGGACCCCAGATGCGTTTACCGCTGTGATGGTCTGTCGGCCCTCATGCTTCTTTGATAGCCCTCTTCCTTGCCGTCTTGATGTTGGAGCGGACACCTCCGGCGATGATGTTGAAGAATGCGCGGGTGACATGTTGCTCATTTTGTGGGTCTATTAAGATAAGATGAGAAAGTGATCATATTGAATTGGAAGAGAGGAGTAGAGGGGAGGGGGAGAAGGGAGGGGGTGATATGGACATAGAGAGGGGGTGATGTGCCTATCATAGCACCTACTTTAGTTGCTAATACTATAAACCAAATAGCAAAGTCCCTAAACTAGTGTATGCGGTTCATTGAACGGGAACACTAGAGTGTGTCACTTGCTTCATTTGTTGTTTTTTGGCTAGATACATGGAGCATTTGGGTGGAAAGATGAACTGTTTCGTCAGGCGCATGACTGCCAATTCGAAGCATAGCATAGCATCCGAATTGGCGATGCGTGCGCTGACTAAACAGCTTCATCTTTCCACCCAAATGGTCCATGTATCTTTGCAACAATCGCAAGATTTCTTTATCTCGGGAACCTCATCCACAACATTCTCAATTCGACAATCCTTCTTTTTCCGCAAAATTCAAGGCAATTTTATTACAAAAGTGCAAAAAGACATTCTCAGTTATTGGTGAGCAGCCGACATAGCCGACTTCTTGGTGGCGACTATCCATCTGCTTCTTCCACTTCTTTTCTTCATCTATTCAGAATCATCGCTCATCGCGTACATGATCCAGAGACCGAGATGAAGAAAAGAAGTGGGAAGAAGCAGATGGATAGTCGCCACCAAGAAGCTCGCTATGTCGGCTGCTCACGAAGAATCTGGGAATGTCTTTCTTTTGCACTTTTGTAATAAAATTGCCTTGAATTTAAGAAGGAAAAAGAAGGATTGTGGGAGTGGACATCACATCTCGGCAGTAGTCGGCATATACTATTACTACAAGGTCTCTAAACAAAGTTCTATGAAGCAAATGACACAAACTAGTGTATCCGGTTCATTGAACTGGAACACTCGAGTGTGTCACTTACTTCATGCCCCTTGAAGGTCTATGTGGCATATACACTAGAGTGGTCCTTGATTGGTTAATTTGTGCTCTCAAATTGTAGGGTTGCACAAGATTAATCTTGGCCATCCCGCTACTAAATGAGGAAGCAAGAAAAGTGAAACATGACACAAACTAGTGTATCCGGTTCATTGAACGGGAACATGATAAGATGAGGAAGCAAGAAAAGTGAAACATGATGCTCAATGTTAGGAAGAGAGGAGAGGAGTAGAGGAAGGGGAGAAGGGAGGGGGTGATGTGGACAGAGAGAGGGGTGCCTGTGCCTATACTATATACTATATACTAACACAACAAGCAATGTAATATGTACCAATGTAAACTAAGCAATCATGTAAACAATGTACCAATGTAGTATGTACCAAATAGCAAATTAAACTAAGCTACTGCAGTAAACAATGTACCAATGTAATATGTACCAAATAGCAAACTAATTAAGCTACTGCAGTAAACAATGTACCAATGTAGTATGTACCAAATAGCAAATTAAACTAAGCTACTGCAGTAAACAATGTACCAATGTAGTATGTACCAAATAGCAAACTAATTAAGCTACTGTAGTAAACAATGTACCAAATAGCAAACTAATTAAGCTACTGCAGTAAACAATGTACCAATGTAATATGTACCAAATAGCAAACTAATTAAGCTACTGCAGTAAACAATGTACCAAATAGCAAACTAATTAAGCTACTGCAGTAAACAATGTACCAATGTAAAATGTACCAAATAGCAAACTAATTAAGCTACTACAGTAAACAATGCTCACAATGCTCAAAACCATAGTCCATCACAGAAACTACTCACAATACTCAAAACCCTAGTCCATCACAGAAAGTGCTCACAATGCAGACGGTAATCGAGGGGAGGTGGCCGGCGAGGGGCTCGACGAGGGGCTCGGGGGAGGCAGCCGGCGACGGGCTCGACAAGGGGCTCGGGGGAGGTGGCCGGCGACGGGCTCGACGAGGGGCTCGGGGGAGGCGACCGGCGACGGGCTCGACAAGGGGCTCGGGGGAGGCGGCCGGCGACGGGCTCGACGGAGGCGGCCGGCGACGGGCTTGGGGAGGCGACCGACGAGGGTTCAGGGAGGCGGAGGCGACGACGGGCTCGGGATTTAATTAGATCTAGATCGAATAACTGTGCAGCTCACAGGGAAAATCCTAGCCAGAGGGTATATATATAGAGAGGTTATCACAAATGGTTCTAAACTTAGAACCGTCTGTGATATTGATATCACAGACAGTTCTAAGTTCAGAACCGTCTGTGATAAGCCTTTGCGACTGTAGTTATTAAGACAACACCAATAACCACAGCTGCATTCATATCCACCACCAAACAGCTGCATTCATATACAACACCAACTAGCTGCATTCATATCAACCATCACATGTACATCACACATATACATAAATGCCAATACATATATACATTTTCACATATACATTTTGTCACACATTTTCACATATACATCTCAAAATTGACTACATCACACATTTTCACATATACATCTCAAAATTGTCACACATTTTCACATATACATCTCAAAATTGTCACACATTTTCACATATACATTCTTATTGTACTTGCTTAATTATTTCCTTTAAAAATTAGCCCTTCATCATGATCAATGCGTACGTAACTAGTTTCGTCACGTTGTTCATCGTCGACCCTTATGCCATTTCCAAAAGGAGGTAACTCGTCAAATTGATTGTATTCCTCCTCGTCCACTACATTCTCCACTCCGACAATTCTCCTTTTTCCATGAGGAACTACATGGCGTTTCTTATTTGCCGGGTCGGTTACATAGAAAACTTGAACAACTTGATTGGTGAGTACGAATGGTTCGTCTTTGTACCCGACACATTGGAGGTCCACGGTCATGACACCGTACTTGTCAACCTTCACCTGTGGGAGATGCACCCAACGGCAGCGAAATAAGGGGATCTTGAAAACCACATAGTCGAGCTCCCAAATCTCTTCTATGAAGCCATAGTACGAGTTTCTCGACCCATCGATCGAATGCATCTATGCGATACACGCTGCTCGTTAGTGCTCTTGACATCCCGAGATCTGCGATAGAATGTGTACCCATTTATGTCATATCTTTGCCATGTCACAACTGTAAATGTCGACCCTTTTGCCAACCATGTCAGCGTCTCACTCGGCGAGCTCCTAGCGATTTGCTCCTTCAACCATTGGTTGAACCAACGGTTGTGTTGTCTCACGATCCAAACATCCGCCGCTCTCGGATTCTCATTGCGAAGCACATCCTTGTCTGGTCCACATAAGGCGCCACTTCAGTCATGTGTTGTAACACCGTGAAATGGGCTTGAGTATACGTGCCCATATCTGGAGTGATTGCTTTCCTTTCGATAGTTCCGAGACCCTTCAGCCTCTCCTCATGACAAGATTGAGGGACACCTATCGGTTGAATCTGAGCCATATAATCGACACAAAACTCAATGACCTCTTCGCTTGCATAACCTTCGACGATGTCGCCTCCACGAGAATGATTCCGCACGTAGGACTTGAGAATTCCATGAACCTCTCAAATGGGTACATGCTATGTAGGAATACGGGCCCGCACATTTTTATCTCCCACACAACGTGAACAATGAGATGGACCATGATATTGAAAAACGAAGGAGGGAAATACATATCAAGGTGACATAGAGTCATCACCACCTCGTCCTGCAGAGCATCTAGTCCTTCGGGATCGATGACCTTCTGAGCAATTGTGTTAAAGAAATAACATAGCCTCATGATTGTCTCTCGGACTTTGATCGACAAAATATTTCTAATTGCAATAGGGAGCATATGTGTCATCAGCACATGACAATCATGAGACTTCATGCCATTTAACTTTAAATCTTGCATCGAAACAAGTTTCTTCACGTTGCCGGAGTAACCAGACGGAACTTTGACACCATGCAAGCACTGGCACAGTTCTGTTTTCTCAGCCTTGGATAGAGTGTAACACGCAGGGGGAAGGTACGTTCGTCCATTATCAGTGCTTGTCGGTGCTAACTCAGGCCTGATGTCCATGTCAGCCAAGTCAAGCCGTGCGTTGACACCGTCCTTTGTGTTTATCACAGATGTTCAGTAAGAGACCAATCAAGCTATCGCACACATTCTTTTCTACGTGCATGACGTCGATGCAGTGCCGAACATCTAGGTACTCCCAATAAGGTAAGTCCCAAAATATTGATCTCTTCTTCCAGGTGTTCTTCTCATGAGCCCTCAATTTACGTCCCTTTCCGAGGACAACATCTAAATCCTTAACCATATCATAAACCTCGTGTCCCCTTAAATGCCTTGGAGCTGAACCGTCTTCCTTCTCTCTGTCAAATTGTTTCTTCATCTTGCGGTATGGGTGAGCCCTCCGAAGAAACCGGCGGTGACACATGTAGACGGTTTTGCGTGAGTGTCTCAGCCACACACTCTCGGTACCATCTAAACAGTGAGTACAAGCTTTGACACCTTTTGTACTATGGCCCGATAGGTTGCCAAGGGCAGGATAATCATTTATGGTGCAGAATAATAAGGAGCGCAGAGTGAAGTTCTCTCGGTTGTATGCATCCCATACCTATACCCCTTCATTTCACAGTACTTTTAGATCTTCCACCAACGGTGCTAGGAACACATTGATATCATTCCCGGGTTGTTTTGGCCCTTGGATAAGTATCGACAGCAAAATGTACTTTCGCTTCATACACAACCAAGGAGAAAGGTTATAGATGCAGAGAGTCACGGGCCATGTGCTATGTCGGCTGCTCATGCTACTGAAAGGATTCATTCCATCTGTACTCAGTCCAACCTTATATTCCTTGGTTCTGCACCGAACTCTGCAAAACTCCTATCGATGTTTCTCCACTGCGCGGAATCAGCAAGGTGTCTTAGCATTCCATCCTTCTTGCGCTCCTCCTAGTGCCAATGCAGCAGTTTTGCCTCCTTTGGATTTGCAAAAAACCTTTTCAAACGGGGAATTATAGGAAAATATCATGCCACCTTAGCAGGAGGTCCTTTCTTCGCCTCTGTTCCCTCGCCATCATCTGATTGATTATTACGTTTGTATCGGGATGCGTTGCACACCGGATGTAACATCCTAAATTTTGGATGTTTGAAATTTTAAGTAAGTTAAAAATTTCATTTGCATTTCACTGGTATTTGAATTTTTGTTCAAAAATCTTATTTGGATTTTTCTGAGTTTTGCACTGAGCAAAATGAATAACTGAAATAAATCTCAAGTACCAATAATGATTATAGTGATAAAAAGATACGAAATAATTTTAGGGAGCTGAAAATTCTTAGAATCAAAATACCAAAAATCTTGGGCTCAAAATTTAAGTCAATAAAATGCAACCAAAAGGAATATTAGATTTTTGTATCTGGATAATTGAACCAAAAATTTGCATTTAAAATTAAGCAAAACCTCAAACTTAACAAACCTTAAAAAAGAACTAGAGTTTAAATTAACAACCCAAAATTCTAAAATTGTGCTCAAATATTTCTCTCTTCATTTTCTTCATTCCCTTTCTTCTCTCTTACATGTGGGGCTCCCTCCTTTCTCTTTTTCTCCCTTTTTCCTCTTTCTCTTCCCTCACTGACAGTCGGCCCTCCTCCCACCCTTTTCTTTCTCCCTGTCCCGCATGCCTCAGTCAAGGTCGTAGACACTGCAGCTACTCACGTCACCCGGCCCCAGCCCTCCGTCACCCACGTCGCCGCCCACGCCACTGCGCCTGCCTCGGCCCCGCCTGCGCGCGCACGGCGCCCTGCTCCTCCCGTCGCGTCCTCACTTGCCCCGCGTCGTGTCCGCTGAACGAGTTCATCTCGATGGCCATGCTGTGCCCTGTTCACCGGTCGTCGGCTACAGCTTTCCCATCCCCCGCGACTATATAAGAGCCAGTGGCTCCTCCAGTTGCCCCCGCGCCACTCCCCTTCCTCCTTTACCCCCCCTTCTTCCTCTCCCACCGTGAGCCGCCATGGCCGTCGTCGTGCCCACTTGCCACCCCTGCTGCTCCGGCAAGCTCCAGCCAAATGGACCGCACCAACTCGCGTCCCCACTCCTCCTCTCGCTCCCCTTCTACCCGATTGGAATTCCATTCACCGGAGCTTGCGCGCCACTCATCCTCCCCAACATCGACCACCGTCGCCGTTCCTACCACCACATCCTCCTCGGGCTGCCACTCCTCGATTCCGCGCGGTGGGAGTGACTACGCGATGCTTTGATCCCCCTCCAAGTGACGGCGGGGCTCCTCATCGCTGGAGTTCTTCCCGCCGCAGCGACCTCCCCGCACCTTCCATGGCCGCCGCTGCCGGCCCACCACGGCGCCTTTCCAGCTTGGCCAACCGCGGGGTAAGGTTTCTCGGCGTCCCCTACTGCTCACACATCCGCCAAATTTTCCTCTCTTCCACGCCGGTGCCACCGCCCCGTTCCACCCCCACCTCCGGCCGCCAAACCTCGCCGCCCGCTAGCTGCGGGGCTCCTTGGCCCACACCAGTCCCTCCACCGTCTTCCTTGACACCATGGGGATGCATTTTGCTGGTCTCCACCTCCCTCCGGCCGCCCCCCTCACCGGCGACGCCATCACCACCGTGTACCAGCCACCTCCAATGTTTGGAACTCTCGGCCAACTGTTAACTCTTTGCAGTTATGGCGCGTCCTCAATTAGTCCTGGGCATCCGCCCACTTGGCTACTCGAGTGCTTGTAACACAGAGCAGCCCCCAGATCCTGAGTTCGAACCCCCTCCCTGCGTGGGTATTTTCTTTTTGCTTATACTGTTATTAGCCCATTTTAGTTTAGTAGAAATCCATCAAGAAAAATTGGAAAAGAAAACTAAAATGGTTCATGAGACTAATATATTTAGAGAGGGCATAAATAGCATAATTTAAGACTTAATATTAAGTTAATCATCATGTATGAGTAATTAATGTGCCTTTATTTATTTATTCTAAATCTAAAAATAAAACCGGCAATTCAAATTTATATCAAAGTAATTAGCCAACAAACCTCATTAGGTTGTAAATAAAGTTGTTTAAGATTTAATATGGGTTAATTACCATATATGCATAAGTAAGGTGTCTTTATTAGTTATCTTAACCTAAAAAGAAAGTGTAGGCCATGATAAAAGAGAGTTCTAAAAGTAATAAACACCCAACCAAAAGACCTCCAAGTTAAATTAGGGAAAATAAAGTTGACACCAAATGTAACTATAAATAGCAAACCCGGCCATCACTTAATGTACATATATGTACGATCTTTTCCTGACAACTTACTTTGCACTAAACAGCAACTAAAGATACATAGAATGATAGCAACATTTAATCAAAAGGGTGTCCTTAATTAGAAATATCATGTTAGATATATATATATATATATATATATATATATATATATATATATATATATATATATATATATATATATATATATATATATGTCGCAAAAGTAATAAAGTAGCCTTTTAGGTCATCAGGTGATTAAAAGTAAGCTATCTAATGTAGTCTCGTAAATAGTAGTTATCGCTAGCGTGCCTTCGATAAATAAGTTTTAGTGTTAGATTTTGCTAAATAGCAAATATTGAAATATAATCTTATAAAACAAGCTTTGCGAGATAAATAAATAAGCTAAGTCTAATAATAATAATAAAGGAATAGACAAAATGATAATGGTGCCACCAATTAAACCTCAACGTTAGATTTAGTAAATAATAATGGTGAGCATGAAATAACAAGATATGGCACATGCAACTGAATCCTAATTCAAGTTGAAAAAGGCTTAGCGACAACTAAGTGCACATAAAATATCACACCATAAAATGCTATACACCTAGACTCTAAAATTAATTCGGTAAGCCAAAATGCCCTGAAAAGTAACGCTCGACAAAATAATACCTACCCATAGGTCCATCCTAACTCATGGAACTTCCTTGATAAATATAAAAATAATAAAAAGAAACTGTTAAGGAAAGATCGAGTCATCGTTTTCTACCACCGGCCTCACCTCAAATCACCCAAATCACACATTAACTCATATTAAAACAAAAGTTGAGTTTATTCAGATTTGTTTGGATCTTTTGAGTTATTTGCTTTTATTTGAATTCAGATGCTTAGCACGTAATTAGAAAATGGAGTCCGGAAGAGTCAAGGATCAATTGAGGCCGAGATCGAGGTGAAGATAAGGACCGGAAGCTCAAAGCCATCGCATAAGAAAGCTTTGAGTGAGCTCAAGACTGCGGTAAACCGCGCAAAGTGAGTCAATACTTTGATCATGTTGATCCTACATTTTCTGCAAATTATTTTTGTTTAAAATTATCAAATTGCATGCTGCTATGTTATATACAAATACATGTTTAATTTAAGATTCTAGTTATATTCCATTGTGTACCTTGATTAATATACACCTCCCTTGGAATATTTGAATTTGTGAACCTTGTCGCCTTAGCAAAAATTATAATAGTAACCTTTCGAAAATAAGTCCGTAATCGTATGCCATGCTTAGTATTGCTTAGATACACATGGGCGCGAGAGCGCCCAAACATCACATTTAATCATGAGTAAATTTGGATGGGAAGTCATGGTGGTAATGACTGGTGTATGTTGGATATGGTTATTTTATATTCCCAAAAACCTCAAATTGCTTATTTATCTGGGCGGATGGTTCGGGGGTATGGTGCAGGTGTGCACGAGAGTGTGGTTTGTAGTAGAACCGCCCAGATACCCTAAGGACTGAATCTTGTCATGACCTCCTGTGTAAAACAAGTGCAACCACAAGTCTGTAAAGTACAACTTGGCCTAGTAAATTTACCGGACCCTGAAAGTCATCATCATCAGTGGAGGAGTGAAGTGGTGCAAGCGGCTGTCTGTGTGTCAGGCTTGAATGGGACACCCGCGGAGGGTGAGGTTCTGCTGTGGCGTGCTAGCAGGGTGGGTAGCCAACTGCTAGGCGTTCAGAAGGAGAACATCCCGCACAACGTATGGGACCCACCGCAAGTGGGAACGACCCATAGGGTGAGGTGATGGAAGGGGCGAGGTACTTTGAACAGTTACTGTGATGGTTTGCTCAACCGCATGACTAAGGAATCGTGTGGGGCAATGAGTGAACTGTCTCTTGTGGGTAAAGTGTGCAAACTCTGCAGAGTCAAAACTATTCGAATAGCCATGCCCACGGTCAAGGGCGGACATGGAAACTTAACTAGATATAGTTCTATTTCAAAAACTTTGTGGGTGGAAATGGAAAAAGTGGAGGGCAGCGGAAAGCCCTGATTTGAGTTGTCCTGTGTGTCATCCCAGTGGTAAGTTAAGCGGCTATAACGCTGAAATATGTCAAATGGTGTGATGCCATATGTATGGAAAAATTATGGTGATATTAGGCATATGGTGTGATGCCATATGTATGGAAAATCATGTTAATATTCCTTGAACATTATGTTTTGTTCCAAAGCTGCTAGGTCTCAGGAAATTTTATGTATTATATTTCAAATAGTGGCATTTCTATTCCTACAAAATAAAATATGGAAAGAATAAGCAGGGTCGTGAGTAAAGGAAATAGATGTTTGTAGTGTACACATAAGGGTATTGGTGGATTCATGTTGATCATAAATAGGAAATGATAGTGTGGGTTCTGGGAGAAATAAATTGGTGGAGTCTAGCTGAATAGATAGGCTAAATAGATGATCCAATTGAATTTTCGGGAATTTGGAGGAGTAATACAAGTATTGGATTATAGTTCCTGATTAGTGATTTACTTGGTGGGAGGATACTAGTGGATCGTAGAATTAATCAATGATATTCTTGGTGGATATATAATGGTGAATCGTAGAATTGATCAATGATATTCTTGGTGGATATATAATATTGAATCGTAGGCTTGATCAATGATATTCTTGGTGGATTTGAATCAATAATAAAAAGGATTGGATTATTAGAAAATCTTGATGAGAATGTTCGGTGGATTAATTAGGTGATGTCACTTGTTGTTTGGAGATTAGACAGCAATCAATTTGGAAAGAGTATGTTTGGTGGAATATCTAAATAATGTCACACGCTGTTTGGAGTTTTAGACAGCAATCAATATAAAATGTGTGTAGTCGGTGGATCATTTAAATGATGTCACTCGTTGTTTGGAGTTTTAGACAGCAATCAATATAAAATGTGTGTAGTCGGTGGATCATTTAAATGATGTCACTCGTTGTTTGGAGTCTTAGACAGCAACCATTACAGAAAGAATATGATCGGTGGATTGAATAGAGGATGACACATGTTGTTTGGAGTTTAGACAGCACTCAATAAAGAAAGTGTAATTTCGGTGGATTAAGTCAATTATGGCAATCGCTGTTGGGAGTCTTAGACAGCAGCTAATAATGAGAGTGAATCTTTGGTGGATTAAGTCAATGATGTCAATCGCGGTGAGGAGTTTTTAGGTTGCAAAAACAATAATATGATATATTAATAGAAATGCTACTAAACGCATTTTATGGCAAATAAAACAACCCAACCTCTCCTTTGACAAGCCATGCATACTATTTATTTGCATTCTGTGTATTGGCTCGCGGAGCACGGGGTTGGAGTGCTCACACTCGCTTTTGCGACAAAATTCAGAATCAGGAATCAAATCACCTCGCCTCATCAACAAGATTGGACAAGCTGGCAGAGAAGATGAAGATGTCAAGGGCTAGGTCGCAAACCTCCAGTTGGCTGCCTGTGGGCATGTCCTGAAGGTCCCACTTGTGTGCTTCATTCCACTGCTGCAATTTATTGATTTCGGCCTAATCGGCCCATGAGTAAGTTTACTACTATATTTACGCTTCCGCATTATATGTACTTTGATAATCAGAACTGTAATCTGTGAGCACTATCTACTGATCCAGGGAATAGTGCGGTGGAATCACAGAGGAATCCGGATTGTAATATCTGGGTCCCTACACCGGACATACATGCATGTTTGCATACTCTTTACGGTAGAGGATACAGTCGTTCGGGCATGCTTGTATTCTTTCTACTTCCATTCCCAACGGACAAAGAACCTTCTTGGCTTTATACGTGGTTTTAGGCAACTCATTTCCCTCCGGAAGCATGTCCGCTAAAAGACCTAGCAGCGCCGTGAAACTCTTGTCGGACCAACCGTTGCTTGCCTTCAATTTCAACAGTTCAAGCACGGCCGACAACTTCGTGTACTTGCAGCCCGTGTACAAAGGTTTCTCTGAGTCC
This sequence comes from Dendrocalamus sinicus, assembly GCA_036346575.1. NCBI lineage: Eukaryota > Viridiplantae > Streptophyta > Magnoliopsida > Poales > Poaceae > Dendrocalamus > Dendrocalamus sinicus. The sequence goes on along the minus strand of CM070669.1, from coordinate 11,243,114 downwards.
TCCATCAAGCCACGGAATTTAACATACTCTCTCTCATCATAGTTCTCTTCTACATCACGAAGTATCTGATCCAGATTATCATCGTGCAACCTATCCGAATCCGAGCCACAATCGACATCAGCCGGCGGCATGTCATTCACTTCACCGGCGATGTCATCCAGGGCATATCATTCACTTCACCGGTGATGTCATCCGGCGGCATATGATCATTCACTTCGCCATGACTGGTCCAACACGTATAATCCTTTTTGAAACCCCTCCGAATCAAGTGCGTTTCAATTTGCTCTCGATTCTTAAACATCTTCAAATTCTCTAATCGGTGCATAGACAAAGCACATATATTCCACCCCTTATTCAACATATCCTCCTCGCGGCTCTTATAAAAGCAAAACGCCATTAATGTACTCTTCACTCACACGGCTCATGGCATACATCCAGCTTCGGTCCTACGTTACGTACATATATAACAACTTAGTATTAAAATCTAGATTAACTAATTATAACTACATATATACCGGCCACATTTATTATATTGAGACTTAATTTGCTAGCTCAATTCATATTACAAACACAACATCTATTATATAACCAACAATTTTGGAAATTAACCATCTTCAATAACCACTCATGGATTACTTACACCTAAATTGTAATGCAATTAAAGAAAAAAATAAATTTCATTACTAACCATATCTACAGCAACCAGGAAAGTCTGAATCTTAATTCAAAGCTCAATCTCTGCCTCTTCCCACCAAATTAACTGGCCTGAAATCGCCTAGCTTCCTCTCGAGTGAAAAAGTGCGCAGTAGTGGCTAGATCTGGATCGAAATGAAGACAGATGCGGTCTGAGCAGCGCAATAAATGCCTTAGTCATTATCACAGACGGTTTTTAACTAAAAACCGTCTGTGAATTATCACATGCTTATCACAGACGATTTTTTATTAAAACCGTCTGTGATAAATATTATTACAGACGGTTTTTTATAAAAAACCGTCTGTCATAAGCTTCATGCCAGAACGCTTCGCGCGTGTTTCCATTGCCAGAACGCTTCGTGTTTTGATTGCCAAAACGCTTCGTGTTTCGATCGTCTAATTAACGTCTCTCGATCGTTATACGAAGCGTCTATATCATTAATGTTTGGGTATACGAACCGTCTGTGCTAAAGGTTAAATATGCGCGCCTAATCCAGGTCTCTTCTACGTACGTACAATATGGCTTCTACGACTATTCTTGTGATCATCTCCTTCCTCTCATCTGTTCATCAAGAATTGTTCGGCCGGAACCTTACACAGGCGGCCAGCAATTTGCATCTGGAGCAGCTTCTCCGCACACGCCCTGCTCTCCTTCCCCGACTTTCTTGCATCCGCACCGACTGATCATCCGCCGTCGACGGAGGCGTCTCGCTGCCGCTCAAGAAAGGGAAACGGCCCTTACCCTGGTTTTTCTCCACAATGTGCGCAAAGCGGAAGAAACTCTACACGCATTGGAGAGACTGATGGATAGCCTTGTCGATCAAGTAGAAATGGCAGATTCTGAGGAATCTGCCTATGCATTCCTCTACGACATTATGGGCTATGCTGCTGATCATTTGCCTAGGCTGGAGGAGGAAGTGCTGAGGACAAGGGCAATCTTAACGGCGTTCGAGAATTCAGCCGCTGATCCTCCAAGTCCCAAAGTCGAAGAAGAAGCGTACGAAGCCCAAAAGATTACAATCTGGGAAACTCTTTACCTGTGCGACTTTTGTAGTAAATTTGCATCTAATTGAAACTAATAAATTTGCCTTTAATTTGTGATCTCTTGTCTCAGTAGTTCTGTAGTTAAGTTATTAGAAGCAATGTGTACTTATATATTAACCTCTAATCATGAACAGAATATGACAGACAAAGGGACATTACAGACAGATCTTGTTAAAAACCGTCTGTGAACATTAACAGACGGTTCTTAACAACAACCGTCTGTGATAGTCTACACAACACAGACGGTTGTGATACTTTAGTATCACAGACGGTTTATCGGTAAGAACCGTCTGTGATACTCGTTTTATCCAACGCCACTAACATAGACGGTGTCCAAATTAAAACCGTCTGTATTAGTGTCAATCACAGACAGTTTCACAAAACTGTCTGTGATTGGCCGTCTGGTATTAGACTTTCTGTAGTAGTGTGTACACTTGGAACGGAGAAAGTCAAGAATCGCAGTGCAAGTCAAGATGGAAAGCACTCCGGTGTGTATTTTGTGAAGTGTCGACATCAGTGCACACAAGTCTCCTTTGACAGCTTAGCTAGACAGAGACATTTCCGTTCTTTGCACGCGATGCTTACATGATCTTTTTAGGCTTACCTAATCTTGTTTAGACCATATAACTAGATCTAAGATATTTTAATAATGAATAATTGATAATAATTAATTTGTGATGAATAATTAATGATGTCGCTTACTGATATTAGTCAAGTTGGAACAAAATTGTTCCGAAAAAATATTCTTTGGTATTTGCATGTGCAGATTGAGCATAGAGGCGATCATGGCCAGTGACGAGGTAAACCAGGCCTAGGATGGTAGATCTAAGGTTCAGATGGTCAAGAAAGTTACGAGATGGATAGGTTTATGCTTGGGGCGCTTGGAGATCAGAGATAGATGATACATGTTAGAGCTATAGAGGTATGGTTCAGAGACTACGACACATGATGGATGATGCGTGGAGAAGCTACGGGAGGTGTGGTCTTGGAGGCTTCGACACGTGATAAACTGAAAAGTTAGAATTTTAGAAAACCTATGTTAAGAAAAGTTTCGGGTCCCTTTGCTATTGGAATTGGATTTGAACTCAAAGGCTTAGGCTCAGCCCAAGTTTTGGACCCTAGACAATAAATAGAGATAAAGTTGAAGGCTAATTCCATAGCTTTGGAGATACTAATTTCGTACTAAGGTTTAGGAGTGTCAGGAGAATACTTTATAGCTATTATGATTCAGAAATAAAATTTAGATATGTTCCGAGAAAAAGTCAGCGACGCTTCTGTTTCGCGTCGTTCAAGGTCATTGCCAGCGACTCAGCATTGCGTAATGCAGCGTGCTTTGTTTTCCATCGTCTCGGCCTTCTTCCACGTGCGAGTCGACACGCGCTGGTTTTGTCTCAGACGATTGCTACGCACGCAGTAGACGCGCAGGTCTTCCACCAGGCATCTCGTGCACGACGTGGCATCGTAGATCCATGCAGAGTCGTGGCATTTTTTTTTTGCACGACACGGCATTGGACCGTCATTGCGACGTCTTCACAAAGCTAGAGAAAAATTGGCTGTATGCTGGCATCGGGTTTGACCCAACACTTTGATAGCGACGGACAAATTTTATTGATTTGTTATAGTGTTGTGCACATGTTGCTACACTAAGTCAAATATATATAAATCTGCTGTAGTAACTATATACATTTCTTTTGTTATCTTTGTTCTTTTTATTCTTACTAAGATTACCAGGATGAAAGAGCACAAGGAAGGTTAAAAAAATTGCTGTGAACTATAATTATTTACTCTCTCTTATTGTCATCGATAATTCTATAGACGTGACGTGCAATTACAGTGGCGTTTATTCCCTATAACATAAAGAGATATACTGGTTGCATCTTCCAATTGCCTATGACTCATCATTGCCTTTTCTATATCTTTTAGGAGTCTGCTTCATTTGTCTGTCATGATTTCCTCTGTCATTTAAATCACAACATCAACCGTGTTTTTTTTCCGCTGTGGACCATTCGTATTTGACTCAAGGTTTCTTCAACTGCTAGCTTAACCACTACTAATTAAATTCCACCTAATATATCATCTCACAGCTGCCAAGGTGCCACTGTCCAGCCATACATATTATTAACTGCTTCTCTTGCATATCACATTTGTTGTGTGTGTGCGCCTCTGCGACTCTTCATGCCCTTGTGGAGAGCTTTACAAGCTTATGCACATCGGTTTGGGGGTGAGATTTATACACACATATGTCTGCAAGTGTAGAACAAGCCATGGTGAGTGTTTCGACGGGAGTGATGAACTCCCTTCTTGCCAAGCTTGCCATCCTAATGGGTGAAGAGCATGTCAAGTTCAGCAGCATTTCTACGGAAGTGGTATTCCTCAGGTATGAACTCAGCACCATGAATGCTTTCTTAGAGACTGTAGCAAACAAAGACGATCTCGATCCACTGACCAAGGAGTGGAGGAACCAAGTGAGGGAGATGGCTTATGACATTGAGGACTGGGTTGATGAGGTCATGCATCATCTCAACCGGGATGATACCAAGGCTGGCTTCATTTGGAAGTTCATTCAGCGTCTCAATATGCTGAGAACCCAAAATCGTATCGCCAATCAGATCCAAAAGCTGAAGACTCGTGTGGTGGAGGTGAGCCATAGGCACAAAAGGTATAAGCTTGATGTGAGCATCTCTACACCTGGCTATGTGGCCGTTGACCCTCGCCTCTGCGCATTATATGCGGATGCTGCTGGCCTTGTGGGTATTGATGGTCCAAGGAATGACATTGCCAAGTGGTTGATAGATTCAGATCGACAATTGAAGGTGGTGTCTGTTGTGGGAATTGGCGGTCTTGGCAAGACCACACTTGCTAATGAGGTGTACAATAAGATCGGGGAGCAATTTAACTGTCGGGCATTTGTATCAGTCTCAGAGAAACCAGATATAACAAAGATTGTCAGCAATATACTTTCACAACTTGGGCAACAACCATCTTCTCAAGCTTGTGAGGTGCAGGACCTCCTCAATGATCTGAGGGAACATCTACAAGACAAAAGGTACTTATGTTTTTAGCATGTAATGCCATCTGAACTGTCAAGTAGGCATTATAAATATTATTTAATGTGGCATTAGCTATATATAGGTCCACATCTAATACTTAATTGACTAGAGTTACGTTATGTTCTCAAATGCTGCGATCATTTAACTGAGAATGAGTAGTCTTTCCTTTGTACTCTTTATTGTAAGCATACGTGTGTTCATATGCTTCAAGCGATTTTTTGCAGGTATTTTATTATAATTGATGATTTATGGGACAAATCAGCATGGGATATTTTAAAATGTGGCCTCCCCAAAAATAATCATGCTAGTAGAGTGATAACAACTACACGAATTGAAACCGTGGCTATGGAATGTTGCAGTTATCGCAGTGAGTATGTTTATAAGATGAGACCACTGAATAACCAAAACTCAAAAAGATTATTTTTTAATAGAATTTTTGGTTCTGAGGATGCTTGTCCTCAACAATTTAGAGAAGTTTCAATTGGAATTTTAGAAAGATGTGGCGGTTTGCCACTTGCCATTGTTAGTATTTCTAGCCTTTTAGCTAATCAAGCAACCACAGTAGATAAACAATGGGAGTGCATAAGGAATTCTTTGGGAAACAAGTTTGGAATACTCCCTGCGTTGGATGGAATGAGACAAATATTACATCTTAGCTACAAGAACCTTCCTTATTATCTCAAGACATGCTTTTATATCTTGGCATTTACCCAGAGGATTACACAATTAGGAAGAGTGATGTGGTCAGGCAATGGGTAGCTGAAGGTTTTGTTAGTAAAGCACAGGGACAAGATGCAGAAGATGTTGCAAGGAGCTACTTCAATGAGCTAGTTAATAGGAGTATGATTCTACCCACCGATATAGACTACCAAAATGAAGTATTTTCTTGTAAGCTACATGATATGATGCTTGATCTTATCTTATGTGAGGCTGCAGAAGAGAAATTTATTACAGTAGCAGATAATTCCAATGCCTTATTAGGCCTGCACAACAATGTCCATCGACTCTCCCTCCAATTTGATAATGGAAATCATGTCATCACAGCAGCAACTACTCATCTATTGCATGTTCGGTCACTGGCAATCTTTGGAAGCTCTAATTACATGCACATGCATCCTCTTTCAGAGTTTAAGTTTCTACGAGTTTTAATGATTGTGTTTTCGGATGTTTTCCATAATATGAAATTGGATCTCACTGGAATTTGCAAGTTGTTTCAACTGAGATATCTGAATATTGAAGCCAACATTCATGTACAGATACAATTACCTGCTCAAATTCAGGAGCTGCAACAATTGGAGACCCTGGAAATAGAATGGGGATCAGTTGTTATTCCATCAGATATTGTTTATCTTCCTCACTTGATTCGTCTTATTATTCCAGAAGGTACAATATTACCTGACGGGATTGGCAACATGAAATCTCTAGTTACTCTGCAATCCTTTGATTTGGGTGAGAACTCATTAAATAACATTAAGGGTCTCGGCGAGCTGACCAAGCTAAGAGATCTCAATATCTGCTGCTCTGGAAAAACTGTATCCAATATGGCAAGATGTGCTGATGTTTTGCGCTCTTCCCTTGAGAAGCTTTGCAACCTCAAAGATCTATATTTGTATTGGCCTGGTACTTACGGCAATGGCTTGAGTTCCTTGAGCCCTTCACCCCTCCATCTTCTAAGATTGGACATGGCATACTGTTGGTTTTCCAAAGTTCCCAAGTGGATTGGTGAGCTCCACAAGCTCCACAGCTTGAAACTTGCAGTCAAGGAGGTGTCAAAGGATGATGTTGATCTCCTTGCACAATTGCCTTCCCTTACAAACCTTGGATTGCGTGCTCAAGGAACACCTAAGCAGAAGATCATTATCTATAACATGGCATTCCCAGTTCTCAGGTACTTCAAGTTCTGGTGTAGGACTCCTCGCCTCGTCTTTGAGGCGGAGGCAATGCCAGCGCTCAAGAGGCTCAAGCTACGCTTCAATGCGCAGGGATGGGAGGAGTCTGGTGCTGAAGAACCTTGTGGCATTGAGAACCTATTAGGCCTAAAAGAAATCTTTCTGGAAATTGGGGGCCTCTGTGATAAGAAGCGCAGTAGAAGAGCTGTAGAGTCTGCTTTTAGGAAGGCCACTGAGATGCATCCAGGTTGTCCTAGCATCAAGATCATCCATTGCCCCCATGTGAAATATTATTCTGACTAGGAGGAACCTGATGAGGAGGACAAGGCCCATATCACCATATGAGCAAATGCTGGTACGAACTAGTCTTTCATTATAATTTTTATCCTTTGCACTCACTGACTATATGAGCTCCTTTTTGCATTTTCTTCTTGCCTCATTTTGTTACATTGGATACTGAACATAATGTTGTTGGCAGGATTTATGTGTTATGTATTTCACTTGAGTTGGGTTCAGTTCCGGTATTGGGCTGGCTGTGGAAAGCAGCGGATTTGATATCTTATGTGTTTGTTACTGCAACACAAGCAGACAGAAGAACAAGCATGTTCGAAAGCGCTGCTGCTATATTGACATGCAGTAATGAAACTAGTCGAAACCTCAACTCTCAGGTACACCTTTTGCGCAAACTGTGATTTTGCATCCATCACTTTGCATTATCACGACATGGACATTTAACTCGCTGACTTGGACCACCAAGAATCCCTCTCACTCTCGTTTCCTTCTTGACAAGGTTGTTAATCATGTCCAACTTCTTTAATCAAATGTGCAAGCTTGACATGTTTTTATTAATTTATATGTTGTATTCAGTAGTGGAACCAGAAACCTATGGAACAGGGGTCTGTATTTTTAAAAAAACTGATGAAGAGTCTGTATTGAACAGCACAGATCATTTACTGACAGAGAACACTTAATCACATACCACTATTTCATAGTTGGGTGTGTATAGGTATCACCTGGATGTTTTCTTCTAAACAATTATCCAAATTTCGGACTGTTGGATTAGAGATCCAACGGTCCCTTTTTTTGGAGGGGGGAGAATTTTTTTTGGAGGGGGGTGAATTTTTTTTTGGAGGGGGTTGGGAGAATTTGTGGCCCTTGGATCTCTAATCCAACGGTCACAAATCTGGATGATAGTTAGAAAGAAAACATCCAGATGATGTTTATCAATACCCTTCATGGTTTGTACCCAGCATATTTGATGCCATAGGTTTGTGTGCCCTCCAAACTCCACTGCTCATGTTCGTGGCTGAAGCTGGTTAAAAAAAAGGTGCTTGTCATGTATTTTGGAATGGAGTAAAGTCCATTACCGGTCCTTAAACTTTTTATGCTGTGTCATCCCGGTCCATAAATTTTTAAAGTATGTCATCCCGGTCGTTAAACTTTCAAAGTGTGGCAATTTCTTTTGAAAGTCTATGGACCGGGATGACACAGCATAAAAAGTTCATTGCTACAACTACATAGGATATTGCCACACTTTGAAAGTTTAAGAACCGGAATGACATACTTTAAAAGTTTATGGACCGGGATGACACAGTATAAAAAGTTTAAGGACCGGTAATGGACTTTACTCTTTGGAATGCATCAACACAAGAAGCAACATGTTCTCCATGGTTTCTTGGTCTGAAGTGAGAAGTCCAAAATTCTGCATGAATTATTCAATAAGACTAACATCCACTGGGCAGATCTTGTTAGGCATTTTTATTATGGGTGGCACATACTTCGTTATTGTAGGTTACACATATTTGATTTAATCCAATATCAGAGGAGCATGTAAAGGCAATTATATATTAACAAACAGAACATCTGAGAGAGACTGAGAGCAGGGTTTGGGAAACTGGAAATAGGCCTAAAACAAGAGGAGACCCGGTTCCGGTTTCTCAGCAAAAACAGGTCAAATCCGGACTTTTTTAAAAAAAATCCAAAATTTGACTTTTGGGACATAAAGTAGATGCAATTATAGTATATAAGACGAATTTAATTGAGAATTCTATGAGGGTGAAACGGGTGAACCGCAACCAGAGTTAGAAAAATCGACCACACTGGTTTGGTTTTTGGAACCCTGACTGAGAGCATAATGGAGTTAGCAATAGATACAGTATATATTTCAGGCTACAATATCGAAGGCGCTTCCTCTCGTGTCGGGGGAGGCCCCATCGGTCCATGTAATTTTCGTTTTATTTATTTTGGTTTCTTTTTTCGCCCGCAAGCTGGCCAGAGGATGGATTTCGATCTCATTCTCATTTCTTAACACAACGATGAGCAGATTTTTGCATGTTCTATAAAAAATGCATTGATGCCAATAATGTCATCCAGTTTGTGCCTTTCAGTCATGCATGTAGTGATGTACTTTTGTTCATGGAATTTTTGCCAGCTATTTTGGAAAGAGGCAATAGTTTCCATCACCATAAAAATATGCGCCTCATCATGCAACTTTGTATGCTTGAGACAAATTATTATGGCTGAGAAAAAATCGAGGCTGTTAATAGGTTTAGCACTAATATTAGTTTTATCACAACGAATCTTCTGTTCCACGTTCTGTATACATCAACTAACTACATTGCTTAACTCCATCAGTCATCATAGCACGAGTTGGCCAAAGAATCTGTTTCCTCTGCAACTGAACTTTTGGGAGGCAATCCTGGAAGAAAGCTTCATCAGGCGAACCAAAAAGACCTTCCAGTTGAAAGAACATTGCATGACTGTTCCGGCCTGTAATGAGAACTCAAAAGCATGTATGGAGTTGGTGCAGAGGTTGCCGGCACCACCATCTTCTGGTTTTTCACCCCTGCATATTGCCAGCATGAAGTCGCCATTGATCCTGAAGAATTAACCTGAAATAAAGCAAGTAGGGTGCGATTAAACACAGCAGAGTCTTCTTTATCTCTAGAGATCAAACGAGAAAAAGGAACATAACCTGAATTTGTTGCAAGACGTGCAGTGGAATCACATCATGGAGTCATGGCTTGCCAGTTGCCACACATATCAGATGAGCGTTAGCATATATAACCAGGGTGTGGGCTTCTATGTGCAGCATGTGCTAGTTGCAGGATGCAAAAGGAGAAGCAGCTCTAGCAGCTAGTGCAGAACAACGGTTTGGCCGAAGTTTTCGTCAAGAAGCTCGACTATGGGACGGGCATGGCCCGTGAGGCCGTGAGCGCACGCTCGAGCTGGAAATCAAGAAAAATTATGAGGCAATTTTGTCGTGAACCAAAACTTTCAACCAACAAATCAAGACAGAATTGAAGCAGAGAAACCAATCGAGAACGAAAAGAAGAAGAGTAGAGCAAGCAAGCAACCAATAAACCATGAATCCTCCAGAAATAAAGAACACTGCTCTTTTGCTGTAACTTCTGCATAAGCTCTTCAATAAGACAGGACATCCGCTTGGTAGATCTTGTTTGGCATTCATACTATGGGCGACATTTACATATATTTGATTTACTCCAATATGTCAGGAGTACTCGACTACTCGGGGACAGCCTGCTAGGATTATATATAAAAAAAAAGAGTTCAGAGTGAGTTTCCAATAGAAACAATATATGTTTCAAGCTAACAATATTTACATTGAGGGATTAATAATGCATTGAAGCAATACTGGCCATGCTGTTTGTGTCCTTCAATCATGCAAAGAGTTTGTAAGAAATACGATGTATGGTTCAGGCTGCAACATTTATACTGAATGAAGGACTTATACATGCATGCAAGATGGGTCATGAAGTTTGTTTCTTCAGTCATGTATATAGTTGTTGCCAGTGGCAGAATCAGAATTTGACTACGCCCCGGGCTGAACTCTAACAACCTAAAACTAACGTCAATTTGTACACATACCACGATATAACAAAAGTATATCATAATTGGCTAATTGCATTACTGATATGAAACTTGAGTTCAATACTAAACAAGTAAACATAAAGCATAATAAGAAAAACATGGCATGATATCAAAATACAAAAAAGTAACATAATAGCGATACAATTTGAGTACCTAAATTACGAAGATTTGATCTCTATCCTATCCTATCATTTCTTCATTGATAGTTGGACATAACCCAGAACATATAAAGACAATATATGAGAGTAAATCAAATATGTGTATAAATAAATACGAACAACACGAAGTTTACATTTATAAGAAGCAAACTTACCACTAGCACGAGCAAACCTTAGCAAAAGCGCTTGCCAGATCATCAATGTCGGACAAGTTACTTAGACTCTGCAAAACATAGCAGTTTGAATCAGAATCACCACATGCCATTAAAGAATACCCAACAAAAGTCAAAATTCAGAGTGAAAATAGCACTTTGAAAATGGCATGTACAGGATGTGAGGTCGCTCACACATGCATAAGTCCCTTACTCCCTGTAGAAACTTAGCTTCCAAAAGATGCACATCAAAGATTGATGGCTAATTCCTTTATAGTATTACATGTAAATTTTGCCCATCATGATTAACTCCAAGTAACTGTTTATACAAGCACTTTAGCTAATCATGATCACCCACTAAAAGTGAGTCATGCAACCAGCACAAGAGTACACCTGCTATAATCACTAAAAGTTAGTCATGTTTTACCAGCATAAGCTCAGACTTGCTATTGTCTAGTGCTACATGACATGAATCTTAACAGCCACACTTGATCCATAGGAGATTCAAACTACCTCTTAACATTACAAGCATGCCCAATTCTAAGTCCTGGCATTACAATCTATGGATAATGCAATGTAGAGTGCAAAAGCAACTGGAGCATTTAAGAAATGACATAAGTACCATCAAGTGGAAAAACAAAGAACTCTTTGAACCCAACATGCAGAAATAATTCAGCTAAATAAATCGGGGACAACGATTATAACATCACATTTAAATCCACCAATAAATCGGGGACAACGATTACAACACCATCTTGATTGCAAAATATAGCTATTCGATCGCAAAATATCTACACATAAATAGTAATTCACTGATTGTCTGATTCACTCCATCATCAAATCAAATCAAAGCAGTAATAACAGACCCCATTTGGCCATTTCCTTTCAGTTGAATTTGATCAGTGTCCTAACTCCTACCAATTCGGCATTCACTGATTCACTCCATCATGGAGTCTCCGAGTTGTGGCTGGATCACTTCAATGCAAAGAACAAAGAAGACCCGAGAAGGGAAAAAACACACCTTGGAGGTGGAGGAGGAACTGCAGAAGCAGAGCGCGAGGAGGAAGGCGGACTGGGATCCCTACGCTGGATCGGCGGAGATCCGAGTTGGGGCGGGCCGAGGCGGGCGGCGCCGAGACAGGCAGCGCCGGGAGATGGGGCGGCGCCGAGAGGTGGGCGGGCCGGAGGCGGGACGGCGCCGGGAGGCGGGCGGGTCGGGAAGAGGGGTGGCGCTGGAGGCGGGCGGCGCTGGATCGGCGAGCCGGGCGCCGGAGGCGGGCGCGCAGCGCCGCTTTTGGGCCGGTTAGGGTTCTGGCGGTGAGCGGCGAGGCGAGCGGTGAGCAGTGAGCACGCGTTGCGTTGGGCAGCCGAGCGAGTGCCGAGCGCGTGATGGGCCGCGCGGCGCGGAGACTGATGGGCTGACGGCCTGGCGGGAAGTGAAATAGACTCTGTGCTATTGGGCTGCTGGGCTGAATATAATGCTAATAATTCTAACTCGGGCTGGACTAAAAATACTTAGGCTATACACTGTTATTTTTTTCACGCCCCGGGCTAGAGCCCACCTTGCCATGGGCCTAATTCCGCCCCTGGTTGTTGCAAAACGCATGGCAAAGCAGAAAGCATAAACACGAACATACAAGAGAGACATGTTATCGTGGTGTCGCATGGAGCTCATAGCCGAGCACAACAGTAGTTGTGGCCGTAGTGATGAGCTGCTGTTATTCTGATTTTTCGATAAGAAAGATAATGTCAATCGGACGATAATCAACTCTCACGATCCAAGCTAAGAACGGAACACGTACGAACCAAGTAATTGCTGAACTAATCACCAAGTCATTATCAACCATGCTAAAGACCTAATTGACCTAATCACGAGGATCAATTCTTACAAGCCATTGAAGAACAAATAAGACTAAAGTAACAAGCAATCTGAATTACAAATATATGAATTGAGTTCAAAACGATGGGATTTCGCAGAGATTCTTTATGATTGGTCTAGTCGACATAAGCAAAGAATAAGAGTTTTCACAATAGAGAAAGTAAGCAAACAAAATCCAAGAAAACTAGAAGGGTGCAACCTCCTTAAATAGGGGGAGAGAAGCCGTGCAAAACTAAGAAATAAGGGGTGGTACTATTCACGGTACTGCTCACGTAAACAGTACATCCATGAATAGTATAGGCCAAAAGAGGGGGCGCCTTTCCCTTGGGCCCCAGCATTACAAGACCTAATTTGGCTCAAACAGTTGATACAACACCTTTTTTTAGTGATTTTGGTACATATAAGAGGAATTTGTAGGTGATGCTAGATCCATTAGAAAGAGGATGAGATAAGCTTTCCATCGAGTACTCATGGACCTCAAACGGACTCCATATGTGAAAGTTATGCGTATTTGAAATTGGTGCTGTCTTCGAAAGCTGAATTGAATCGCACATGTTTATCTTCGTGATCAGTTCCTGGGTAAATGAACATCACATGCATTAGATAGTATCATATTCTTATTAGAAACAAAATGCACATCTAGAAACGAAGTTACCTGATAATTCAATTGTTATGCGTGAACTCTTGTGATTAGACCTTGCAAATGCATAGATTCAAATTTATTGGTTATATATATGAAAGTGAGTCCTCGTCATGTAGCCTAACAATGATGCTGAGCACGGTGCCCTTATTATCGCTGATGCCATTGGCCGGTGACGACCATGACGGCGGGGAGCCCTAGATCTGGAGCATGGCCGCCGTTCTTCCTCCTGGCTAGGGGTGAAAACGGGTCGGATTCGGACGGATATTGCTGTTACCATATCCTAACCCATATTTTTTCTCCAGATTCGGTACCAATCGGATTCGGTGTCGGATCGGTCGGGATTAATCCATTTCGTTTGCACCCCTACTTGTTTGTAAGGAATGCATACAGTGCAGTAAATGGAGTAGGACGCACTGACTTGATGTTACTATTTAATAGTTGATGTGGAAGATTTTATTTTACCATTGCAAAAGAAAATGAAACGTCAAATAGTAGCACTAACCTGAAATCAAACTTGAAGATGTATCGGATTCGGACGGATATTGCTATTACCATATTCTAACCCATATTTTTTTTCTCCGGATTCGGTACTAGTCAGATTCGGTACCAATCGGATTCGGTGCCGGATCGGTCGGGATTAACCCGACCCGTTTTCACCCCTACTCCTGGCTCCCGACGCTAGTGGCCCCAATCAAATTGTGTTTCACGGTTGACGAAGATGCCGTGCCCTCCATTCTCATTCCGCATGGGAAGCAGCAAAAAGAGGATCGCCGCAAAGTGGCTCACATTGACCAAGTGCCAAGCTCCCAGTATTGAATTTGCCAGGCCACCACCAGAGTAGGAGCTTCGTCGTCGTCGAGTGGCCTTTCACCCCTCTCACCGTCGTTGCGCACTGCCACGCCACCACCAGATTTGAAGTTGCTTTTTAGTCTCAATCCCCTGTTTGGCATGTGATGGGAATTACAAGTAGGAATTTAAGAGGAAGTGTTTCTGGGTTTGGCCATGGGAATAAAATGCAACATTACTGCCCCAAAATCATAAAAACAAGTAAATACGTACAGTCAAACTTTAAAAACTTTAGTTATTGATATTATTTAAAAATTTTAGATTAGATAATAAAAATCATATGTATAGATTTGTTTTTAAAAATACTTTCATAATATTATAATTTTGTTGGACTTTATAAATATATTATTATAATAATTAATAGTCAAAGTTGTATTTTAAATATCTTATCAATATTTAAAATAACTTATTTTTTGAACTAAAGGAAGTATTTGTTAATTGCTTATCTTCCACACCAAACTCCCGGACCATCCAACGAATTACCAGGGTCATCCTAGGGAAGCGATCCGTGTGAATTGAGGGCTGAATTCCCCTACCCCGTCCCTGCTAAAGCCGGTATCTAAGGCATGTGCAGTCCAAAAAAAATTAAGACCCTATTTTCTAGAATTTTTTTACAAATAATCTATTTTTATTCGAAATAATACAAATATATCTACGGCAAATTTTTTGCAGAAATAGGCTACAGTCGCCCGACCGTTGGGCGACTGGAGCCCAACGCTCAATGGCCAAGAGACACGTAAGCAACCCACTAACTGTTAGATGAATAATTGCTCTCGCCCAACCATTGAGCGACTGCGGTTGGTTGGACGACTGGAGGTCCAGTCGCCCAACGACCAAGTGACTGGAAGGGGGGTTAAAACCGAGCCCTCTCTGCCACCGCCTCAACAAACAGAGAAAGAAGAACTGCGTTCGGACGAGGAGAGGAGGAGAGGAAAGAAAAGAAAAGAGAGAAGAGAAGAGGAGAGGGAGGGAGAGGAGGAGAGGAGGAGAGGAGAGGGAGGAGAGAAAAGGAGAGGAGGAGGAGGAGAGGAGAGGAAGAAGCAAATTCAGGTAATTTTTTTTGTATTGCAATGTTGTATATATAGTACATTTATTATTTACTGTTAGTGTTAGTAGAAAATTATAGATGTAGGTAGAAATAGTTTAATTTTTGGTATAGAAAATTTAGTTAATGTAGCTTTAGGAAATTAGCAGCCGTAGAAGCGGAGATGAGAGGAAGAAGCAACTGTAGGTATTTTTTTTTGTATTTGCAATGTTGTATATGACTATTAGTTTTAATAGAAAATTGTAGATGTAGATAGAAATAGTTCAATTTTTTATATAGAAAATTTAGTTAATGTAATTTTAGAAAATTAGCAGCCGTAGAAACATGTAGATGTGTATAATTTAGTGAACATAGTTTTACAAAATTAGCATCCTTACCAAATTGGTATGCGTACAAAATTGTAGTTGTAGAAAATTCAGTCGCTGTTACTTACAAATTAATCGTCCGTAGAAATTTATAGGAATTACAAAATTCAGTAAATATTTATGTTAGAATTTAATAATTTGGTATGTAAAAAACAATAAGACATAATATTTATGATTAAATACAAATGAATGTAATGTCGTTAGTACGTTGGAAAAATGTATGTACCATTATAACTGGTATATATACATTTAAATTGATATGCCATGTAAATTGTCGAAACCATTACAAATTGTTTCATTTAGGGGACAACTCGAGTAGCGAGAAAAATGCGGTGTTAGTGCACGGGGTGCCGATAGGAAGTTCATAATACGAGGTTAGTGTAGTTGGTTACGACAGGCGAACGATCGGTGAAATGTAAATTGAAATACGTTAGTACTCTCATATTGTGTGACGCGATTTGACATGTTGCAAAATTAAAATATATATGCAGGCAGACATCAGCAATACCGATACCCACTACATTGAGAGTGCATTACGATGCTGAAACCATTTGTGAAGGTCCGAATGGTGTAGATTTGAGTGGTTTTCCGCAAGCCACTCTAGTACACCCAGACGACGAGAATGCTCGAATCTCAGATGTGATGCATTGGCTTACCTAGAGTTTTCGTTCAACCCCGAGGTATGCAGCGTCGTTGTACAAGGGCTTTGGAGCCGGTCTCCCACGGACATCAGATGGGAGTTGAGAACATTGCTGCGCACTGTTGCGTGGAAGAGGTTTGTGAAAGGGTGACTGCGCTGTGGCTACGAGTGTGTGCTACTTGTGCAACCATGCCCATTAGAAGCTATGCAAGGTCGTGTGTACGGCCTTGCTCCGAGAGGTGCGAGCAGCTTGGGCGGCCTACATGTTTGCGAAGAGAAGGAAGATGCTCGTGACGAGGCCGATACGGTACATGGAGGAGAGGTAGAATGGTCACGCCATGGCGAGGGAGCAGGACAAGCCAATGAAGGGGAGCATATTGAGTACATAGTGTAGCAGATGGAGTGCGATGATCGACGGCATGTTTGAAGAGGAAGCTGTACAAGAGGATGATGAGGGCGATTCGGATGAGGATGAAGCTCCCATCCCGCAGAATGGAACCGATTTGATGATGAGGGTGTTTCCGCATATGACGAGTATGAATCACCGTGCGAGTATCATGAGACAGAGGTTCAGTTGCACTCAATGTTTACCTACAAGGCATCACGCATACTGCTCCGGGCATGATTTTATGACCCGAAAAGTCCATTGTAGGATGCCATTAAGTTGTGGGCCCTTTCAATGCAATGGACTTTTCGAGTCGTAAAATCTAGCCAAGAGCAGTACACCGTGAAATGCGAGCAAGCCGGTTGTTCTTGGAGGGTGCACGCATGTAGATCCAAGTATGGGACTCACTGGATTGTGTCGAAGGTAGATCCGCACTCTTGCATTCTCAGTAGTGTTTTGGCGAGGCATCGTAACCTAACATCCGTCTTTATATCCAATTTGATGTATGGAGAGATAGTGAAGAAGAAAGACATGGAGGCCACGCACATCGTGGTAGCTATCGAGAAGAAATTCAAGTATTAAGATTAGCTACACGAAGGCGTGGCGTGCGAAGTAGAAGGCATTGGAAAAACATTTCGGGTCTTTTGAGGTGGCGTACAACAATCTTCCTCGTATGCTTAAGGTGTTGTAAGATAGAAACCCGGGCACATATATCGCTGTGCAGCACAAGCCTTCCATAAGGCCGCCAGGATATGCGGTGTTGCAGAGGACCTTCTTAGCACTTGGTGCTTGCATCAAGGCATTTAGGCACATGCTGCCGGTGATCTTAGTTGACGGGACCTTTTTGACCGGTAAATACAAGGGGCAGATCCTGACGGCCATAAGTGTTGACGGTAATAAACAAATATTGCCGCTAACCATCGCATTCATGGAAAGTGAGAATTATGAAAGCTGATTGTTGTTCCTTAGACATGTTAGGGTTGGAGTTGTCGATGCTCATCCTAAGTGCGCGTAATCCATGATCGCCACGCTGGGATTGTAAAAGCCACAAGAAAACTTGAGGAAGACCCCGAGGAACCCTTTTCTTTGCCGGATATGAGAAACAGATAGTGCATTCGTTACTTAGGGGCGAAAATTTCCAAGTAGTTCCCAAAATAATCATTGATGAAGCTATTCAAGAGGCTTGCTATGTAGAACCAGCGGAGAAAATTTGATGCTTTGTGGGCGTTGTTGGACGAGCACAGCAGGAAGCACGTCGACGAGAGGAGCAAGAGGACGGTCATGCCTTGGGTGGCACAACCGAAATGCATGGCAGCACTCGATGAGCCAAACCCAGCTGGTCCGAGGAGGAGCTTACAAAATATCAAGTGCTTCTCGTAGTCGATCGAGGGAGAACCATTGGAGAAGCGGTCACTGTTGCACGACACGGATAGCACAAAGTATGGCATAATGATGACTAACCTTGTAGAGGTATACAATTGGGTCCTCAAGGGCCTTCGTTCTTAGCCCCTCGTCACCATCGTGGAAGGTGTTCTGCACAGCACAATCGGCTACTTCAAGGAGAGGCACGCGAATGCCGCACTTCATGCGGCCAACCCCCGAGCATTATACTCGTCGAAAACTATGACATACATGAAGATGAAGGCATAGAAAGGTCAATTGCACACAATGCACGTCATGAGCAACAGGGAGCATCGTTTCGACGTGGTACTCCATGATAGAGCCGGATTGGGACTACTCGTTCCCTTGTTACCACGAGGTATAACTTGGAGATCATGCAAACGAACCTAGCTGCACGTGCAACAAGCTGAACCTGCTACACAAGCCATACTCTCATATCCTCACGCATGCGGGACCATAGGCATGGATCCTTCGAACTTCATGTCGGAATACTTCTTTAAGGAGAGGATACTGCATGCGTGGTGTGGGGAGCTTAGGGGGTTCAGGGTTGTGGGGAACTTTGCAACCTTGGATATTGCAGGGAGGACCTAGATTCCAGATGTTAACATGTTGAAGGGTGGTAAGGGTCAGCGACAGAGCCGGCGTATTAGAAATGATATGGACGAAGCACAAGCTGAAGCATCTGGTGCATGTTGTGGGCAATGCGGTCAGGAGGGGCACATAGCTAGACGATGCAACACATGTGCTGATCAGTAGGTAGAGCAGCATGGTTTCTACTACTAGTTGTTGGAGACTAGAAATAAATTTCCATTGTAAACTATACTTTGTTAGTGGCATTTTTGACGTGCGGAATGTTGTACTAAATGTATTGTATATTTCATGTACCGTTTGTATAATTGCTTTGTTACATCCCCTTTTCAGTAATGTAGTTGGTGTTGTGCTGGTAGCTTAGTATTGTTCTATTTATTTACTTACAAGTTCTATTATTGTTACTTTACATGCGTTGTTTTTTTATTTCGTATAAATGCTAACTTGAATTCATTATGCAGGTATGGCTCATGATCTTCGTGGGTCGGACTAGCCTTACGGCCTATTGGACGAGCACATTGATCGGCTGCATCATGCTTCCCGTTGTGTCCCACCTACATGGAGCACAGAGGAGCCAGCTGAGTTGGGAGTGGTCCGGACACGCACACCTCAAGTAACTTGAAGACTAGACCCCCGCTAGATAGTCATGTGTGCACTCCGCTAGCGTTGTACTGTTTCCATAAGTAGATTCTGTGCTAACCTTTACTTGCTTCGCAGGCTGCGGGATGCTAAGCTACTCCCTCTCATCCGGATGGTACAGGCCACCGACGAGGACGGACCAGCCTTGCCTGCGCGGGGGGGAGGGGACAACGGTGTGGAGTGATCACGATGCTTCATGTTTGACCATTCTCTGCTGACGGCTTTAGTGGACTGTTGGCGGCCAGAAACACACACTTTTCACCTCCCATTTGGGGAGATGATGCCTACTCTATAAGATGTGTCCCTACTGCTTGGCCTTCCGATCGCGGGGGCTGCTGCCTTCCTACCGGAGGCCCCAGTTGGGTGGCGTGCGGACCTACTCATCAAATTTAAGGGGGTCCTTCCGCCGGGTGCCACGGATGATTACTACGTCTTTCTGGTGAGTCAGACACATGGGCTGTCGCTGAGGTGGCTCTCACAGTTTCAAGTACGTGCACTTTCTGATCGGTCCTGTAAGCTCTCATTTATGCTATTATGTACTAATAACTTCTTGGTTGCATTCAGGTGTAGCGGATGGATCCTGATGCAAATGAGTACCAGGTGTCATGCCACATGGAGGCGTACTTGCTGTGGCTGTTTGGTTGGGTGCTCTTCACCACCAGCCACAACAACACCGTCGACGCACGCCTGATCGCTCATGCTGGGGCGATTGTCGACGGCGAGGCCCCCCAAGCCTATCGTGGCTTGTGCGATGCATGTGCGAGGACCAAGGAGAACTCGGTCCTCGTGGGCTACTATAGCTGTGGTCGTTCGAGCGCTTTAGCCTTAGATGACCCAAGGTAGAGGACATGAGTCCGTACAGGTAGAGATGTACCCCGGGGGAGACATCAACCGGCCTATGATGGGTTCTCTCTGGTGTCTTCGATGAGTAAGTAATATGACAATCAGCTATTTCATTCGTATTAACGATGGTTGTATGTAACAGTTATTGTTCCTTGTAGGTATAGTTCGTGCACATGCAGGTCACGCAGGCGTATCTACCCTTTGTAGAGCAGTTCGACCACCTCACAGCTGACGACGTGCACTGGAAGCTGTACTCACCTACGGCACTGCAGGACCGTGCTTTCTGGCTGACGCACTAGAAGCTCGTGTATGACATCTTCATTGAGGACTACGCACCGCAGCATGTGATGCGCAGTTTGGCCTACATCAGGTGGTTTCAGTACCAATCGGATCACTGGTGCCGAAGAGCGTGCACGCATGAGTGACCGCCTCTCATAAATCTCCTTATACTTACTATTAGTTTGGCAAGTACTAACATAATAGTCCTATAAGCAGGCACTCTAGAAAGGGAGTGAAACACGGCACGGACTGGACAACAAAGATGGAGGGTGGACTACGCAGTGGGAGGGCATGCTTGATGACCGTGGAGAAGGACTGCCCTTACGACACACATGTACCAGGCTCGTACATGTCATTGACCATCCCACCACACACATTGCCACACCGACAGACACGTACCCCGCGCACCTCACGCGGGATGCTCACATCGCGATACGTTGCATATAATTTTTAAATATTCCCCGATGGCAATGTCGCTGAGATGATTGAGTGTTTTGTGTTTTTCCTTCAGGTTGATGTCGGTGCTGTGATTTGGAGGGAGTCTCACACCATGATGAATAGGCTCGCCAATGGTGCGGTGGTGACACACGGGGAGTCATTGAGCGCTTGGCGTCGTGTCGAGGCCTGAGGTAGACATGTGGTAGCCCTGTTGTCTTGCACGAGGCTACCCGATGGTCTCCACACCCACGCCCAATGCATAGACAGTTCATCCACCGGTGCCACGCCGACCGGCATGGCACCATGCAGGAGGTTCTACTTGGGCATGTCCTACACCACCTCAGCTGGACGAGGCTGGGGAGTCAGCCTGGGGACGGCCTCGTACACTACTAGGGTAGCTGTTTGCACATCATCCATATATCTCTGGCTTCCCCACGCAGGGGGCATACTCCGTGTCGTACATCGCTCCTCTAGACGCAATGGTGCCAACTGAGGGTGCGCTTCACCTCTTGTTGGTTTTATCTCAATGCTTTATCTCATGAACTAATAATATTTGTATTGTAGGTCTTGACTTCCCCGACAGGGATGGGGGGTCTCCCTGGGCCCAGATGACCCAGACTAGTACTTTCCGGATTGGCTCGGGTAGGCATCGGACTTTGCACCTCAGGCCACACCACCAGAGGTTCTCTCCGGGAGTGCCCTCACCAATGCACCGGTGGCCACATAGGCGGCGGTGCAGTTGACTCCACCAGCTCAGGGGCATGTGCGATAGTCTCCTGATCGTTTTATGTTGTCAGGGTGTCGTCATCGGTTGCAGTAGAGGGCGGCTAAGCAGGGCCGTATGGGAGGATGCGACGCGAGACAGAGGGGGCTAGGGTGGCGACGGAGGATGGGGATGCTGTTGGGGTCAATAGTCTTGATGTACACTTTTTGTTCATGTGCGCTACGTTTGTTGTTTACGTAGTGATGTTTGTTGGGGGTCGAATAGTGAAATGCATTGATGGAAACCACAGCAACATACGAACCATTCGATTACATGCTTAACGACATTGAAAAATATTTTGAACAATACGTCAGACGAGCCAGTTTTCTGTAGTGACAAGACCAGGCGAGACACCTTTGCGCGATGATAAGACCTTACGGCCCAACTTTTTGCGGCGAGAAGACTAAAGGTGTAGCTTTTGCATTTTGAAGACTGGTGGGTAGTTTCACATGGCTACAATACCACACTTGGTAACTGCGCACTAATGGGACCACATAGGCATGTTCATGTACCGAGAAGGCAATAAGGTGCCCTATAAAAGGAAGTCGAAGAGATTTCTCAGAGAACACCGCACGAGCAAACCCCACACTACACCGCGCTTGTTTCACCACACCGGGATAGACAAGAGCGAAGAAGCAATGAGACAAGATGATGAAGCAATGTGAGGAGACCCGCGACCTAGCACGATCAGTTGCCGCCTGCGATGAGAAAGCAAGGGCAGCAGCGGCCTGGGCAGAACAAACCCAGCGTGCTACGAGGTCAACTCCCCGCAATGACACGCCTCGTAGCGACAACCCCATCACGAGCGTTTCTACCGATCATTCGTTACAACACCCACTAGAGGGGAGCCCCCTTTGTTGGTGCGAACTCGTGCAAGTTTTCAAGTCTAAGCACCGCCTCGGCCTAGGTATGTGTTACTGGGGTTGCGCAAACTACTCCGATGACTATCGATCGCCTTCTAGACACCGCAACCAATCGCCACCGGTAAGGACTAGGTGCACCGTTTCCCCTACTTTTTCTCCTTCAAAGCATGCACTAACAACCTCTCCCTGTATTCACGGTCCTGGAACCCCTATGTGACTACCGCAAATGGAGCGATCTTGAGATCCACCCAGAGAACCAGTGGGCCTCGACTTGAGGAATGGAACATCACAAGGTCCTCTCGAGATCCGGGAGGAGGAGCACCACAGGGCGAGCAAACCTTGCGTATACAACGCAAGGCAGCTCATCTCGATACATGCACGCATAGGGAGCGGGAGGCTCGAGAGAGGAGCGTGAGAAAAGAGAGAAATAGCAACCACGGCAAAAGAGGCCGTTGACGAGTTCAACGCTGAGCTGGCAAGGAAGGAAAAATGGCCCTGGTCCACACAGTAGGTCGTACAAGCAGTTCAGTTTGTTAGTCGCACATGATGCTCTATGTTATGCATGTAATAAAAAAATACGCGGCATATTACTCCCAACTGTATTATGAAGTCTATTTAAATTCAGACAAGCTTATGTCCTCATCTTTTTGTATTCAATTATTTCCATAGCAAGTCATCCAACAATATTAACATACCAGTTTTCCTCCGTGTACGAATTCCTGGTAACATCACAATATCACTTACCATCATACTTACCGATCGTTATAAGTTCAATCAATCTTAAAAAAAATGTCACAAATTTTTTTTATGTTTCAACAACATACAACGATCATAAACTTTTATTACAAATCCAACAGATTATCTTCCAGTTATAATCTACAAAATTCACGGGATCCTGTTTGCGTCGCCTTATGGGTGGGCGACTCTACAGGCTGTCGCCCAATGGCTTGTAGACAATGTTGTTGTCGCTTGGCCGTTAGGCACTGAAACCTATTTCTGTAAAAAATATTACCTTGGGTATATTTCTGTTATTTTGAATAAAAAATAGAATATTCATACAAAAATTCCATTTTCTACCAAACCTTTAGTTTTTTTGGCTGGAACAATGGGATTCCAATAAATCGAGGGCGCAACAAAATCGCTGACCACCAAGTTCAAAACAAAATCAAGAGGTCCATTATAGTAAATCGGAACCTCATCCAGACAAAGACAACGACCGTGCATTGCTAAGACACGCACAACTTGATTACACTGACGAGAGCAATAGACCACACAATAGCTTTATGAAGTTCAGGCTTAACACGCTTTTAAGCTCACAAAACAAGGCGCCATTTTTAGAGATCAAAAGCATTACCTCCGATGGCATTCTTAAAAATGATGGAATCGGTCTGAACAATGACATTGCCCATTCGTAGGCTGATGGCTGCTTCCACTCGCTTGATGCATGCTTCCGCCTTCGCATGACTTGCATCTTGAAGGTTTGTACACTGGCCTTCTCCGGCAAAGATCACCTCTCCGTTGTCATCATGGATCACAAAACTCCAGCCTCCCGAACCTTTCTCCGCAATGAATGCTCCATCAACATTGATCTTAAGCTTACAGTGATCAGGTGGTTTCCAAGCTAATCTGGTTACCCGTTTTGAGCACTTCTCTGATCATAAAGGCCAATTCATCCGTGCTGTGCTTGGATCCACCTTCCTTGACACGGTTCCTTTCTGCCCACCACTTCCACGTCAAAGAAATCACTAGGCGTTGTACTTTCGGCTCCATGGCAATAATCATCCGCTTCATATTACCGGGGGACTCTCTGCCCCCCGAGAGCATCCACGTCGCCCCCGGCGCTCCCT
Organism: Dendrocalamus sinicus; assembly: GCA_036346575.1. Classification (NCBI taxonomy): domain Eukaryota; kingdom Viridiplantae; phylum Streptophyta; class Magnoliopsida; order Poales; family Poaceae; genus Dendrocalamus; species Dendrocalamus sinicus. The sequence continues at coordinate 11,218,773 of CM070669.1, read as the reverse complement.
CGGCCGGCGCGTGCGCGCAGAATTCGCGTACGGCCGGGGAGCCGATTTCCCTTTACTTTTTGCAAATTACGTAAAGGTCTTTTTTCCTCGCGAACATGTCCCTGCTAATTTTTTTACCCCTTCACTTTGCAGGATAGCGCCCCGTGTTTTCCTAAATTACGTACGGGTCCTCGTTTATTTACGTACAGACCCATTTATTTACGTACATATCCTCGGTTTTTTACAAAAACACCTTTAACTTTTCCAAAAATACACATTTTTCCTCGATTTTTTTTTATAAAACTCCTCACGAATTATCGCCTCTTTTACTTCGGTACACACAGTGGCTGGCGGGGCGTAGCGCCGCGCCTACGAGGCTAGTATCTCTTATTATCAAACCAAACCTTTAGTTAGTACCACTTGGTGAGTATTAACTAATAAGTGAGCGGCTCTTTTTATTCACTTTTTATTGTAAGCTTCACATCAACTCTCCACCCCACCCCATCTCTCTCTCTCTCTTTGTTTTTCTTTTGCTAAACTTTTACTGTAAAGATTCCGTTCCTAAGAAAAACTGTCCTGTTGATATTTTAAATTTCTTGTATCAGATAGATGTAATATTTTAAAATATCTCTCTCGAAGATTTGTACGTAATTAGAGAAAAGAAAATACATGAAAACGGAATACTTTGTAATTATACAGGAGGGGTTGTTTTTCTAGAATGAGTCATGAGAAATCAGAAATGAATTAGATCTTGTGCTATGATAAAAAGGACCAGGAGAAAAAGGATCTAAAAACCCAGAACGAAAAAAAAAACCCTAGCGCCTGGTTCCCTTAGCGCCGCCATCTGTTATCTTCAGCCGCCATCGCCACACGCCGCGAGCTGCCCCCGTCGCCGCACGCCATCACGCCTGTCTGTACGTAGCGTGCGTTGCCGGCTGCGCCGCAATTGGTCGGCCACCCATGCGCCGCTAGCTGCCGCGTCGCCGCTTGCCAGCGCCAGCACCACGCTTTGGCCAGCGCGTGTCGTTCCTTCGGCTGCCCGCGGGCGCTCGATCGTTCGCCAGCGCGTGTCGTTCCTCCGGCTGCCCGCGTGCGCTCGATCGTACGCCAGCGCGTGTCGTTCCTCCGGCTGCCCCCGTGCGCTCGATCGTCCGCCAGCGCGTGTCGTTCCTCCGGCCGCCCGCGTGCGCTCGATCGTCCGTCAACGCCGCCTGCCACAGCCAAAAGTTCGTCCCTTCGCGTGAGAGTGCGCTGCCGATCGACTAGTAATCGCTAACGAGTTTGCATCCCATGTGATGTGCTACCGTGACAAGCTGACTAGATAAGTCATGCATGGCTGCAGGTAGATGTGGCTGCCGACTAGAAAATTCTGTATGGCTGCATGCATGACCGACTGGAAGCTTTGCATGCATGCATGCATGCATGCTTGCAGTAGAAGCACCATGTGCTGCTGCCGTGCGCTCGGCCAGAGGAGGAAATAAGAGGAAAACCAAGAGAAAAATAAGAAGAGCGGTGGCAGGAAAAAATTAGAGGAGAAGGGAAGAAAGGTGAGTAAGTGATCGCGATTTTTGTCATTCTTCGTAGGGGTAATGACCTAGATATTTTTATCTTTATTTGCTAAATTTTAATTAGAGATTAGAGTCAGGAATTAGAGAACGGATTAGCAAGTGTTTGACCTGGGGATTGATTAGTATGTTGATTTAATTGCTGTAACATTCTAGCATTATTTCGGGTGGGCTAAATTTGAGAACATCATATACTAGAAAATTATAGAGGATTTGATAGGTTTCTGTAGAAATTTTATTCATGGCAATCGAATGAATAGATTATGATATATGAATTTTATAAATCTACTGTCCGATAAATTTGTCATGTTTGCCAGCGTGTAGTAATTAGTAGATTCAAAATAGTGAATGATCTAATCTAGGAATTTGGTCAACATAAACATTGTAGGTAATTTCTTAAGATTTTCAGAAAGTCTAATAACACAATTTTTAGATAAGTATAATAGAAATTATAAATTTTGAGGGGCAGTTGTCTAGAACCGGGTTGCAGCTGGACGTACCTCGTGGGAAATCGTTAATTTAACTAATTTAATGGTAGAATTAAATTTTAAGAACCACTAGAAAGAGGTATATAACTTTCTATAGTTTCTGAAAATATCATTGTCGTAGGGATGGCCCCCACCTAAACCCAGCAGGCCTGGTAAGAGATTATAAGACCTAGAATAGGCCATGTGTAATAACATAGCTGCCCCCAGAGGGAATAACCAGATGTAAGGGCATAGCTGTACAAGCACTCCTCACGCGCATATATATATGAGCACAAGCCATGGGGAGGGGGCAGGCTATTACACACCACTTCATTACTCTCCACTACTATCTCTCTCTCTGTTTGGTCTGTAGCCACAACAGTTGGCGCCGTCCGTGGGGAGGGACGAAGACAAGCCTGAAGACCGAGGAAAAAGATGGCACGAAAAAACTTCCTCGGCGCGGCGAAGGGAAAGAAAGCGGCGGGCGGGCGCCGTATGAGTACGAGCCGCCATCGACAGCGGCGGACGTGGGTGGCGATGCAGGCGCGGTGGCCGAAGGCGTTGACGTTCGCACGGCAACGACCGACCCCGTTACCGGCACCGCGACGACCAACCTCATCGCCGGCGTTACAAGGGCGGACCCGCGGTCAAGGCGTCGACACGGTGCGGCGACAACCGACCCGCCGGCGCGCGACAGCCGACCCGCCGCCCCACCGCGGCCCTCGCCGGCGAGGCGAACCGGCGGTCGAGGTAGCCACGACGGGCGACCGGCAGCTCGGGACCGCGGCGCGGTCGTCCCGCGCCGACCGCCCGTCGGAAGCACGGCGACCCGCCCGGCACCGGGGTGGAAAGCGCCTGCTGGCGGCTCTCGGCGCTCGGCGGAGGCGGGGACCCAGCGAGCCGTCGAGACATACAAGAGGCTCGAGTCAACCGGCTGCGCCCGGCAATCGCGTCGAGCCGCGCCGAAAGGGCGGACGATCGCGAAGCCCCACGTCCAGCCAGCGTCGCTGCGGCAGCGTGGATCCGAGTCCCGCTCTCGGCGGGGTTGCAGCGGCGGCATGGCCCGAAGACTTCAAGTTCCCTAGCGCCATCGATTCGTATAAAGCGACACGGACCCCGTGAGTTCGTGCGGCGTATACAAACCGCGTGATCGGCGCGGCGGAGATGACACCACGAAGGCAAAGGACTCCCCTCGCGCTACAAGGAGTGGCGCTCTCTTGGTTTTACCATAGGCGGGCTCCATCTGGCGTGGGAGCAGCTCGTGTCTGCCTCCACAACAACTTCCAAGGAAACTACATCGGCCGGGTCGATGCGGACCAACTCTTCGCCGTAAAGCAAAAACCCTCGAGAAGCTCGGGACTACTTCAAGCGCCGCCAAGATTCGATGCCAAGTGAAGGGCGTCAACGAGACCACTATCGTCAATGCAGCCATACGGGGCCTTCGTCAGGGCCCGATGGCTGAAGTACAACTGCGAAGCCGATCAAGGCGGTGGCAAAGCTCTTCGACAAGATGGAAGAATATGCCGAGGCGGAGGAAGGCGCGCGCGAAGGCAGGGGCGACTCGACACCAACCAGGCGAAGCCTCGGCGGCCGAAGTCCGCGAAGGCGGTTCTTGAAGGGAAAAGCGTAAGCAAGAGTCGTCGAGGGCGCGCCGACCGCGAGGACAACTCGCATAAGTCGTCCGATCAGCCCAAGCGCGGCTAGCGGAGGTCGAGGCGAAACCGTGCGTCCTCGACATCGAAGGAGGCTCGGCGAAGGTGCTTCAGCAGGCCGAGGCGGTCGGGGCGTCGTGGTCGAGGCACGCGGCGCGGTAGGGGCGCGACGATAAAGTCGTGGAAATTACGACGACCAGCACCGAGGTGTGGTGCATAATCCACGGCGCGGCAATCATGACACCCGCACTGCACCTCCATCGCGGCGCTACGCGGCGGCGTCGCGAGGGACAGAACCGAGCGCGCCGCTGCGGTGGCCACGTCCAATTCCCATACGAGGCCCCATGCAGTGCAGCGCAAGGATGCGGTGCTGAGCGCAAGGGATGCAGCCCCAAGAAGGCACCTTGCGGATCAAGCCCACGTCTGGCGGCCTCGGGAGGGCCTCACGCCGTTGCGAGGCCGGGCGCAACCTACCGTAGGGTCATTGCGTCATATCCGGAGGTTGGCGGCGGCATTCGTCTCGGCGCGGCGGCGAAGGCCTACGCGCGGCGCATCACGTGGCGGCATACCAGCGCAAGCACGCCGGAGTGGGCACACCACGAAGTCACATTCACGCCGACGATGCCCGGTGTGGACTTCCTCATCGGGACCCCTGGTCATCCGAGTCACCATCGCGGGATGCGGCGTAGGGCGCCTTGGTGGGCGGTGGTAGCTCCGCGAACATATTGTTTGCGGGCGGCCTTCGATCAGATGGGGATCCTCGAAGCCGCTGGGGCCTCGGGAATCCCACTGCGAGGGCTTGGGGCAGCCCCGAGGGCCAGGCGGATCGGCCTTGGTCTCCTTCGGCCGAGATGACAATGTGCGGACCGAAGATGCCACCTTCGGCGTGGTCGACCTCCGTACCCTACAATGTCATACTAGGCGCCCAATCCTCAACTCCTTGGCGCGGTACCACATCACGGCTACACGTGTATGAAGATCCGGGTCCGGACCATCATCACCGTCGGCGACGAGGACATGGCCCGCCACATCGAGCCAGTACCGGTGCCGCGCCGCGAAGCCCAACGGCGCCCTAGAGTGGCGCCACCGAGTGGAGGTCGCGGGGCCATTCACGCGTGCCTCGGCGGGCCTGCAGAGCGACTAGCGGCTAGAGGCTTCGGCCGCACCAAGGGTAAGCGGTCGATATATCTATCCTTTTCCTTGGTAGTGGCTCACCGCGCAAAGCGGGGCGTAATGAAGCGCCGTTTGTCGCTAATCTTTCTTTATTATGCGCAAATGCGCGGTGAAAGCGCGCGCGCTTAGCCAGCGCGTTCCGCGGTATAAACAAAACGCGCGTTCGCGTGTGCACTCGCCGTAGCGAGTGCGGACTGAGTATAAATCGAAGTCGCGCGTTCGCGTGTGCACTCGCCCGTAGCCAAAGGTGCGGGACTGAGTATAAACAAAGCGCGCGTTCGCGTGTGCACTCGCCGTAGCGAGTGCGGGGTCGAGTATAAATCGAAGTCGCGCGTTCGCGTGTGCACTCGCCATAGCCAAAGGTGGCGGGACTGAGTATAAACCAAAAGGCGCGCGTTAGCGTGTGCACTCGCCGTTGCCAAGGTGGCGGGCCGAGTATAAACAAAATGCAGCGCGGGGGCGCCTCGCGCGCAAGTCTCGGACTATAAAGAAGGCGTGGCGTCGAGCCTAGCTCGCACGCAATAGTCCACGGACTCTAAATAAGGCGTGGCGTCGAGCCTAGCTCCGCGCGCGCAAGTCTCGGACTATAAAGAAGGCGTGGCGTCGAGCCTAGCTCGCACGCAATAGTCCACGGACTCTAAATAAGGCGTGGCGTCGAGCCTGGCTCGCGCGCGCGAGTCTCGGACTATAAAGAAGGCGTGGCGTCGAGCCTAGCTCCGCGCACAATAGTCCACGGACTCTAAATAAGGCGTCGCGTCGAGCCTGGCTCCGCGCGCGAGTCTCGGACTATAAAGAAGGCGTGGCGTCGAGCCTAGCTCCGCGCGCAATAGTCCACGGACTCTAAATAAGGCGTGGCGTCGAGCCCGCTCCGCGCGCGAGTCTCGGACTATAAAGAAAGTCGTAGCGCCGAGGTCCGCCTCGCACGCTTGAGTCCCCGGACTATAAAGCAAGGCAAACGCGCAGGATCGCCTCCGTTACGTCGGCCTCGGTGTTCGTTCTACGGAATCCTGGCGCCGCCACTTTACAGCACATATCCTAAAGTCCCGGGCGATCGCACACAAAAAAATCACATGTACAAAGGTCCGCGGCACCCGACCACTCTCGCCGCTACCGCGGGCTCGTCCTTAACATGCGCTAAAGCGGGGCTTCGCTCGAAGAAGGCGGCTCGCCCAGTTAGCGACTCTTCGACCCTTCGCCGTCGAAAGCGCGCCGGATTGAAAGGTCGGCGCGGCTGGTCCCAGCAAAGCTGCGGGATATAGGCGAAAGTCAGCATACATGCGGGAGGTGCACACTTTATTAGCAAAGGCGAAGGACAATACAACGCACGCCTACACACAGGCGGCGTGGCATCGAACTGCGGGTTCGGCGCCGGAGGGCCAGCGCCGCCATCATCGCGTCGGGGACCCGTCGAGAAGTGGCGAGGCTCCCGTCCCGTGAGAGTGACCGGGCTCGATCCGTACAGCTTCCGCCCGGCGTGGCCCCAGATCCGGTCGCGAGAATGGCCCAAGGGCACGGCGAGCGAGCGGGCGGTGCGGACATTACTCGGCCCCACCGGGCATCTCCGGGCGGGGTCATTCAGCTCGGCGACATGCGTGCAGCCGCGCGGTGCTGGAGGAGCACGCACACCAAGGAGGCGAAGTGTACGCGCGGTGGGTGCCAAGGGCGTCGCGGCATCGCGCGCGGCGATGGCGGCCTCATCAATCCGGCGGAGAGTCGAATCAACTCCTGCGGGCCAAAGCGGCGCTCGAGCACCTCGGTTACCAGCCCTTGGAGATGGCTTTCCAGCGCTTACGCGGCGTCCCACGCAACCACGAGGCCTCGCCGGCGTCGGTTGCGCTCGCTAGAGTCAAGGCAAGCTCGCCTTTTTCCTTCTCTAAGCGGCGACTGCGCCGAGCCCGTCACGCTCGCCGCGAACCTTTGCTCCGCGATTGCCACGGCCGACTCTGCGCGCGGCAGCCAACCTCGGCGTATGCCCTCGCCCGGCACATTCCGCTTCTAGTTGGCGGATGCGGGCGTCGGGCAGCGCGGCGCGAAGGCCGCGCAGCTCCTCCTCGGCGGCTGCGGCCTATTCTCGGCGTCTTTTGGCTGCGGGCATCGCCATTTGCAGGGCCTGCCCCAACACAAGTGTCTACAAAAAAATTAGCAAGCTCCGCTAAGCCCAGCGCGGTCGCGGGAGAGCTTACCTCACCGGACACCTCGGCGTCCTCAAGGCGCCCGCCCGTAAGTCTGCAGCACTGCGGGTCGGCGCTAGTGGCTGCGTCATGTACAATCGCGCCACGCCCTCGGCGTCTCGGAGGCAGCGCGAACTCGCGGCGCTCACATGCTCGGAGGCCCGCGTTCGTCGAGGCTCCCCCCGGAATGAGCAACGCTGCGAACGAGCATGCAAGTGAGCAATCAAGGCATAAGAACATACGCGAGGGACTCGGATGCCTTACCTTGGTAGCCGAAGGAATGGTTCCGCCGCGGCGAAATCTCGCGTTCGGGGCGCGGCGGCTGTCCCAGCGCGGTGGGCAGCGTCGCGAGGCGGCGTATATGCTGCGGGGCCTCAGCGCTGCGCGGCATCCTAACCGATGCCCGTGGCCACGCAAATCCCGTGGTGTGCGGTGAAGCTCGGCGCCGCGCCACGGCCGTTTAGCGGGAGCGAGCAGCGGCACGGCCCCTGACCGCGGTTAGAAAAGCCCCGTCGCTGCCACGCCGGGAGAAGTTCCATGGTGGCGGGAGCGCGAGCACGCCGATTTCTGTTGCCGGTAAAGGCAGCGCGGCCGTGTGCCCCGTGGGGCGTCACCGGCACCAGCGGCTATGGTGGGAGCTCCACCTCGGCATCGGCCGGCCGCACGGGTTCCACCTCGGTGACTCCGCGGCGGTGAGGCCTCCCCCTTCGGCCGCTCGCGGCAAGCCCGCCGTCGGGGTGCTCGCGAAGATACCTCGCCGGCCTCTGCACCACCCAAGCCGGTCGGCATACTGGCGAGTCCGACTCCGCATCCGCCGTGCCCTCGAAGCGCTAGCGGCGGGTGCCCGCCGCGCCCCTCTTCGAGGCGGGGCCTTCCTCTTCTTCTTCTCCTTCGCTGCACCGTCGTCCGGAATGGCACGGTCGACGCGGTAAGGCCCGAGCCTCATAAGCGCGATTGATTCTCCCTAGACCGCCTCGGCAGCAGCGCGCGCCGCTGCTTATGCTCCGGCGATTATGCGGCCCAGAAACTGCAGCGGCTCGCTCGCCTCCTCTAAGGGAATCTCGAAACAAAGGAAGACTATCGGCATCTGATGCGTGCGTTAGCCAGGACAAACACGGCGAGGCTTACGAAGATCGCGCGGCGCCGGCAGCAAGCGGGCCGAGGCAAGACATTGTCGTCTCGGCGCCTCGGCGGCGAGGCACCGATCGCGAGCAAGCGGTGCCACGCCGTACATCACGAACTCTTGGCGAGGTCACGCATGTTGAAGCGGCGGCCAAGCCTCACGAGCCGTCGGACCTCTGCTTGTCCTCATCGTCGGCGTTCGGCGGGTGAGGGCTTGAACGCGATAGGTCGGCTGTGCACTCAAGGCGCTCCGCTCTCCACGCGGTGGTAGAACCACCGCTTCATCGATAAGACTCCACTTCCCGCGAGTTGCGTTCGCGAGGAAGAGCCTCTTACGATGGGCGGAGGACAAAAGTAGCCGCTGCGGCTTCGACACCGTCCGTTCTTCCGGTCTTTGGGATGGTGCCGTGCCTGCGTGCGAGTAGGCAAGCAGCGGCGCTGGGCCAACACGCTCGAGCGCAAGGCCCGGTGTACACCGCCAGCCGGAGACCCGGCGTTCGGCGTCGATTGCGCCGGCTCAGCCCGGCGTCCGCGATCGTCGCCCACAACGGCGCGCCCCGGGATGCGAGCCCAGCGTCAAAAAGCGGCGAACACCACCGCCTCGACCCCTCGGGATGCGGCTCCGTCTCGTCGGCGGTGGCGATCGTACCGCTGGCGCTCGGATAACTTCCTGCGTCGCGGCCCTGGATCGTCTTCGGTCACCGGCGAAGGGCCTGGCTCGCCGGAGAACGTGCCTCCCTCCTCCACCGCCGGCCGCTCCTTGTCGGCCGCGCGGTCGCGCTCTTGAGCACGTATCTCACCTTCAACTCCGAGGCGCGGCGGCGTCGGCGCCACCAACCACTGGCGCGCTTGCCACGGAAGCCATTGTTTTCGCGAAAGGTTGCAGCGGTGGCGTATCGCGAAAGTCTCGAAGGTGGACCAGGCGGGCAAGAGGACATAAAGGTGCGTAAAGGTGCGGGGCGCTATTCACGGGGCTATTTCAAGCCGCCTCGCCGCACCACCGTTATCAAAGCGTCGCAATGATCCATGTGCGGAGGCGGCCGTAGCGTGTAAAGGCCGCCCCGCGATCCCCGTGGCGGAGCGTGAAGGGTCGCGACGATCCGCATCGAGCGCGACGCGGCCGTACAAGCGCCCGTTCAGCGCCGCGTGCCATTCGCTGCCGCCCGTATCCGCCTAGCCTAGGAAACGAGCGGCGGCTGCAAACACGCAACCGTCCACATCCGCGCCCACGGTCATAGGCGCCCGTGCCACAGGCACATCGGGTCACGTGGTGCGAAACCTAACCTGGCGGACCGAGGGTGGCGTGGTTCAAGGAACCTTTACGCGCAAGACCGCATCACAAGACCTCAAGTCACCGCCCACGGCGGTGTTGGCGCGGCCAGCGCGCGCGTCTGCCGACTAGGCACGGCTTGCGCCACCCGTTCGAAGGAAGGGGCGGGCGCGCGCCTCTGCCCGACTTAGGCGTTCGCTGCGCGCCAGCGCGCGCGTCTCGCCGACTAGGCGCCGGCCGCGCCACCCGTTCGAAGGGTAGGGGCGGAGCGCGCGCCTCGCCCGACTTAGGCGTTGCGCGCGCCAGCGCGTCGTCTGCCGGCGAGGCGCCCGGCCGCGCCACCGTTCGAAGGTAGGGGCGGGCGCGCCTCGCCGACTTAGGCGTTCGCTGCGCGCCAAGCGCGCGTCACGCCGACCAGCGCCGGCCGCTACCACCGTTCGAAGGGTAGGGGCGGACGCGCGCCTCGCCCGACTTAGGCGTTCGTTGCGCGCCAAGCGCGCGCGTCTACGCCGACTAGCGCGGCCGGCTGTCACCCGTTCGAAGGTAGGGGCGGGCGCGCGCCTCTGCCGACTTAGGCGTTATTTGCGCGCCAGCGCGTCTCGCCGACCGAGCGCCGGCCGCGCCACCCGTTCGAAGGTAGGGGCGGGCGCGCGCCTCTGCCGACTTAGGCATTCGCTGCGCGCCAAGCGCGCGTCTCCGCCGACTGGCGCCGCTTTGCGCCACCCGTTCGAAGGAAGGGGCGGGCGCGCCTCTCGCCGACTTAGGCGTTACGCTGCGGCGCCAGCGCGCGCGTCTGCCGACTTGGCGCCGGCCGCTACCACCGTTCGAAGGGTGGCGGCGGAGCGCGCACCTCTGCCGACTTAGGCGTTCGCGGCGCTGCCAGCGCGCGCGTCTACCGACTAGGCGCGGCCGCGCCACCCGTTCGAAGGTAGGGGCGGGCGCGCGCCTGCCCGACTTAGGCGTTGCGGCGCTGCCAGCGCGCGTCTGCCGACTAGGCGCCGGCCGCGCCACCCGTTCGAAGGTAGGGGCGGGCGCGCGCCTCTGCCCGACTTAGGCGCTCGCTGCGCGCGCCGCGCGTCTCGCCGACTAGGCGCCCGGCCGCGCCACCCGTTGAAGGGTAGGGGCGGCGCGCGCCTCTCGCCGACAGGCGTTCGCTGCGCGCCAGCGCGCGCGTCTACCGACCGAGCGCCGGCCCGCGCCACCCGTTCGAAGGTAGGGGCGGGCGCGCGCCTCGCCGACTTAGGCGTTATTGCGGCGCCAGCGCGCGCGTCTCGCCGACTAGGCGCCGGCCGCTTCCACCCATTGAAGGGTAGGGGCGGCGCGCGCCTCTGCCGACAGGCGTTCGCTGCGGCGCCAGCGCGCGTCTACCGACCGGCGCCCGGCCAGCGCCACCGTTCGAAGGTAGGGGCGGGCGCGCGTCTCGCCGACTTAGGCGTTCGCTGCGGCGCCAAGCGCGCGCGTCTCACCGACCGGCGCGGCCGGCGCCACCGTTCGAAGGTAGGGGCGGAGCGCGCGCCTCTGCCGACAGGCGTTCGCTGCGCTGCCAAGCGCGCGCGTCCGCCGACCAGCGCGGCCCGCGCCACCCGTTCGAAGGTAGGGGCGGGCGCGCGCCTCTGCGCCGACTTAGGCGTTCGCTGCGCGCCAGCGCGCGCGTCTTCGCCGGCGGCGCCCGGCCAGCGCCACCGTTCGAAGGGTAGGGGCGGAGCGCGCTGTGCGCCGACTTAGGCAATCGCGCGGCGCCAGCGCGCGTCTCTACCGACCAGCGCCAACCTCGCTGCGCGAAAAGGCGGCGGTCTTGTCCTACGAAATCTACCTCGTTTTCCTTAATAGGCCACCTACGGTGCATCAACACGCAAGGTAATGCGGCGGGCCCCTCGAGAACGCCGACCGTAGGTAGGCACATTAAAAAAATAGGCAAACCTCGCCGTCGCCTACTGGCGCGGTGCGGGATCGAAGCGCGGTCGGTGCCGGTCAGAATCGGCGCGATCAAGCTCCCACGAAAAATAGACCTCCTTCTGTGCATCAACATTCCCCAAGCCGCTCAGCGTCACCCAGGAATGTTGATGCACGGCAGAGGCCCGTTTTAGGGGAGCAGCTTCTGTCACAACATAAGCAGGAGCAACGCCTCACCAGCACCATATATATACCCGGTCGGAGGGAGCCAACCGCGGAAAGCCAACCGGCAGAAGTCCAGCTGCCGGATGCCGCCGCCGTATTAATGGTCATGACGCCTCAACGCCCGCACCGCGCCAAGCACGTTGCACCACGTGGACGTCAGGAAGACCGAGCGTCGCAGCAGCGCGCACTCCTCCGCCGGCTCTGGCGCAGCTCGGAAGTTCGGAAAAATTCACAAAGCGCGGGGACGGAGGGGCCAAAGGACTCGGCAACATGGCTTCGGCCTTGTGAAAGCCCTTTACCATGAGAGGCTCTGTCGTGAGGGATGGCCCCACCTAAACCAGCGAGGCTCGGTAAGAGATTATAAGACCTAGAATAGGCCATGTGTAATGACATAGCTGCCCCCGAGAGGGAATAACGGATGTAAGGGCATAGCTGTACAAGCACTCCTCACGCGCATATATATGAGCACAAGCCATGGGGAGGGGGCAGGCTATTACACACCACTTCATTACTCTCCACTACCATCTCTCTCTGTTTGATGCAGTAGCCACAACAATCATGGTTTACTATATTTGCATATGTAGATTAAAAGATATTGAATTATTAAGTCGCTATCAGAAAATGATAAATCAGTTTTTGCATTAAAAATAGGTGAATAGATGATTTAATTGATATATGGACAACTAAGAAATTGTGGGAAATTTTCTTTAAATGAATACTTGCAGTTTAATCATATGATTATGCTTGTTTTATATTACTCACATGTTTATGATAAATTGACGACAATGATTATGGAGCAATGATGATTATATCAATCATTATTGAGGAAGATATTAATCATTGCATTGCTTGATGAGTATTTATGGTGGAAAGATCGACCCCTTTGGAGTGAAATGGGGTCCTCAAATGTAAAATATGGGCAATAAGGTCCCCGTATGAAAAAGAACAGGCAATTCATCCCCCCACACTAAAGAGTGTGGGCAAGAGTGAACACCGATGGGTGTTACACTCCACTATATCGGTATAACCATTACATTCATGAGAAGTGAATGGTGAATTGAGATAATGATACTCGTGAATGGAAATTGATGAGAATACATATGAGCAATTGAGTTAATAATAATTGGATATAAATTGTTAATAAGTTGATGCCTCATTTATTATTCTGCTTTGTACTCACGGAATTATGGATTCACCCTTGCTTATTTATTGTTTTAGGTGAACATTGAAGGCGACATGCATGGGTAGTTGTAGGACATGGATTGTTGCACTTTATAGCTCTTCACTTCACCTAAAAATTTATTACTTTTGGTCATGAACAATTTAGTATCCTTCATTGAAATAATTAGATGCTTAGTGGCCTCCTTAGTTTTTATAGTTCAAATTGTTATTACTTGATAGTTTCTTGGTTTAGTTTATAAATTGATTCAACTTAATGATTGTTTGGTTCATATTAAGTTCAATTTATTATTTACCATGTTGCTAAAATTTACATTCAAGATTATTATGAAGATTATCATTCTTTGCCTAGTGGTTGATAAAGTGTAGTTATTGGTTAAAATTGGTAGTGATAATAGTTGTGGGTGACATCTTAAGTTTTCTTAAGCCGAGGTGTTACAATTAGTATTAGAGCGGACTTTAGGCCCGTAATAGGAAATTAACAATTTAATCTAGATAATCAACTAAAACTATCCAAAATGAAGTTATGCAACATCATCGCCACAGCAATTATTACCTTCTGCTTTTGGGCATCACAGCTAGGAGTATTGTCTAGTATATGCCACTTCATCTCCCACATGCCAAATATGTGCTCGACGAAGTAGCAAATGGATGAGTGATGGAAGTTGAAGGCCTCCTGTATCCTGGCTGGGTAATTGCCATTTAGAACTGATACGGATACGCACATGCTTAGCACTTTTCAGTCAAATACATTATTTCACTGGAAAGAAGTATTGAGCCGTATTAAATATTTTTCAGGTGAATTTGTTTCTTAATGAATTTCCTTCTATTCGTGGGAACGATATACTACCTTATGCCAAATTCTTGTTTATTATTAGGTTTAAATATTATGATGATTCCGGGGCCAAAGTAATGGAGAAGCACAAGGAGGGTAATCATATTTGCTACCAAGAACAAAAAGCTTAAAGCCCATGGGGATGGAAAGGAGAAAACCAAGCAGCCCATGCAGCTGATCAAGGACGAAAGAAGCCCATGCAGTGTGAGAGCAAAAGGGGATAAGCCCAAGAACTTAAAGCCCAAGTTTTAGACAAGATTTTGAAGCCCAATTCGGACCTCCCATATGTACAACCGAATTCAAACTCGGATTCAACTCAGAACTCAATTCGGATTCGGTTCGGGACAGCCCAATAGGCACCTACTAAAATGGCCATAACTTTTACAAACGGAGTCCGATTGAGTGTTCTTGTACTCTATAGAAAGCTCTTGAAGTCTTCTTTCAGATGGATCTAGCCTCACCTCCAAATTCCCTACAAATCGATCAGAAACTGTGAAACAAGTCACGTCACTTTTTCAATCCGAGTCAAAGTGGGCCTAGGGCTTTGTAATCGAGTCCTATTCGACCTCTAAGTATTTGGCTGATTCTCCACCCCTTGTATCTCTTTAAAAGACAGCTGCCACTCCTGTAAAATTCAAACCATTTTTGATAATAGAATACTCTTCTTCTTTCTGTTGGTTGAACCAACTTGAGGGAATTGGGAGTTCGTTGAAATTAAGATCGTTCAACCTTTCTGCTGGGAATTGGGAGTGCGATAGAACTTTATTGGTGGTCCGCTGGGAAGTGGGAGCACGATAGAACTTCATCGGTGGTCGTGAAGTTCAGCACGTGAGGTTGGACGAATTATAGAGTGCTAACTCTTGCATTGGCAATAGGAGATCACTACGGTTCGTCGAATCCTCGTGAGTATCCAGATCCTACGTCAAGAAGATCGGGCGACCCCGTATCATCTTATGCAACATCATCGCCACAGCAATTATTGCCTTTTGCTTTTGGGCATCATAGCTAGGAGTATTGTCTAGTATATGCCACTTCATCTCCCACATGCCAAATATGTGCTCGACGATGTAGCAAATGGATGAGTGATGGAAGTTGAAGGCCTCCTATATCCTGGCTGGGTAATTGCCATTTGGAACTCTGCTAGATGGTACCTCTCTGGTTTTGAGTACAGAGCTAGGTACCCTATCCTATTGCATACCCAAGTCTATGAGGTAGTACTTGCCTGCAAGTATCATATAAGAAATATCATTTGTGTTGGTATATAAATACAACAATACATGAAAGATTGTACATACAATGACCGTAGCTGGAGGTGGATGTGGGAACTAGTCTCCATATTTCATCGGAGTTTCTGTAATACATGTGTGTCATGCACTGATTCGGCCACCCTGCACATATAAAAGTGAACCTCGCATCAAAATCACATATTGCAAGTGCATTCTGACTGGTGTACCTGTGCACATTGAAATGCCTAACACGCTCCTCAAATAAAACCATCACTTGCACATGGGTACCATTAAGTGCCCCAATGCGATTCTGAAAGTATGGATAAATTTACGTTTCATCGGCCGAGGATACACACTTTGGAATGTTGAATTAGCAGGTCTAATGTTCGTAATAGCCAACTTGTAAATGCGCTTGAGGACATATGAGAACTTTCTACTAATAATTCCTATTGAGTGCTCAAAGTAGCTAACAACCTTCTTGTTAGACTGCGGAGCTCCACATGTCCACAAAAATAATGCTAGTGCTTCTTTGGAGCAAACCTCTGTACTAGACTGTAGGCCATAATTGCTAACAAGAGTGTCGTGCAGCTTATCAAACACTGACCTACACATTTTGTACATATCATAGCATTGCTGATCGTTGGTGAGTTACCCTTCCACCCATTGAAGCCTCGTCAACATAGGAATTGATCTAGGCGTAGCCTAGACCACGACGAGACATTGTCATTGAGGCAGACAACGCGGCATATACAAGCAATGTGATGGAGCCACTAGAAGCTTCATCGTCGCCATCGTGTTCAGCTGCATCACCCTCTAGCTCATAAGCACTACACAAAATCATTCAAAGATTACCATTGGTTATTGAATCATATGACGACCAAACGCACCCATGTTGGTTGATGACATTCATGCGGTTTGCAAATCGATCAAACAACATGACCAAACATAGTGCATGCCATTAGAAACCAATGTAGTTTATAAAGTGCAATGAAACAACTCAAATCAATAGTCGAAACTCAAGTTTGCAATACAACATAATGATCAAAACACAACAACAACTTTGGTCAAGGCTAGTTATTCATTCGATCCCAAGTCCTTCTGATCCATTGAAGCCACCCCTTATCCATCTTTCTTCGTGAAGAGCTAGATTGCATAGTAGTGCTCGTCAGTGTCCTCACCGGCTCCCACCTCCTTGACCATATTCATCAGCCTTGCCATTTCTTCCCTAACTGGATAGCGCATGGGGGAAGTGGTGCATGCACAAACGCACAAGTAAGGGTGCATCTTCTTGTAGAGTCCTAGAGATGCTTTAGCTCAGCATCCCTGTCAATGGATTTGCCCTTCATGTTGTTGGAGGAAGCTGGTGACAATAGCCGTGTGCTCTTGGCTTTGGAAGCCTTCGATGGTCCAGAGCTACCACCGCGTACTTGGAGTAAATGTCATCCTCATTGTTGGACTTTAGCATGTCGACATCGGGCACGAGCGAGTGCACTCTTGTGTAGGTCGTGGTACCAAACATGACATCCATTATCTCCTCGTTTTGAAGGGAGCATTCTTAAACTTCAACACGAAGCCTTGCCTTGCAAAAGCCAAAAACAAAGCAAATGGCAACTTAGCAATGGTCATCTTCCAAAGACAAAGCATGCAAGAGCACAACAAAGTAAACTAAGCAAAAGAAATGAGCACACTTACGGTAATGCTTGTGCCCACCATCATCGTCGCGATGGAGCACGTGTCTAGATCAATGCCAAGTCTAAAGGCATCTGTTTCAAGGTGTTCCAAGCTGCGTATTCCCATTTGAGTCTACCCCACTAGTTCTTCATTTGCTTGTAGAGGTACATTAGTTTGATGCGTCAGATAAATTTCTAGTCTTGGTTGTAGTAACATTTTCTATTGAGACAACCAAGCGATCGGTTGTGTGTGGCAAAATCCTCAACACAAATCTTCAAGAAAAGGTGGGTTGCCTCTGTGCTCCAGCTTGCGATGACTTTTTCATCTACACCTAGGAGTGATGCAAAACAAGGAAATGTGAAAAAGAAATGAACACAGCATGCCCTGAACTCATGTTAGATGATAGATGCACACTTCAGCAAAGAAAGCAAGCACACAGTCATGCTTCAAGAAATGGAATGCTCTAACTGAGCTGGAGAAGATGATGGTGAGGATGGCATAGGTGGATCCGGTGCGGATAGAGGCCACCGAGGCGGAGAAGATGGCGGAACCGAAGTAGACGGCAACAATGAAGGCATAGGTGGAGAGGATGGTAGGTGGTAGGCATGGAGGCGAAGAGGACCAGAGGTAGGAAGCCACTTGGTTGGATCCATACATGGTCGGTTACATAAAGATAGGGAGGATGGAGGTGAGACCGAAGGATCCGCAGAGTTAGGGGAGAAGGCTCGGGAGACAGCGATAGGGAGGAAATTAAAGCGGGTCGGAGAGGAGGTGGCCGTGGACTACAAGAGGAAGGCAACAAAGCTATGCGAGCACGGACACTAGCGGGGAGAATGGGAGTAAGAGGAGAGCGACGAGAAAGGGAAAGCGGCGTGCGAATGAAGGATCGAGTGTCAATGTGTGAGTTATCCGATCTTAGAGAAGCTGCTATAGTAAAAGCCAAAAAACTAGGAAGCCACTTCAAAAGCCAACAAGTTCAATAGATTGAAAGGTTTACTCTAGCACTTGAAAATGATGTTTAGCTTGGGGTAGATTAATTAAGAAGATAACTGAATTTCTTTCAAGGATTGGAAGGCTTCTGGAAGCGCTTCAAAGCCAACGCTTATGATGCATTGGAAGGCTTACTGTAGCACTTGAAAAACCAATTGTCGCCCCATGCAAGTACTCTCTGTGGCAATGGTTTAGAGATCCCGCTCTCCCTCCTTGATGCACGCTAAGAAGAAAGGCAGTGAGATTTTGTGCTCAATCCACCAACACAGATCACCAAATGAGAAAGATGAAAGAACGGAAGGGAGAAATTTAGTTGTTGACTCTGGACAACTCCAGTCCTTTTAAGGACACAACAATTACTCCCATTGCAACTGACACAATAAACTCATTAAACTAAGCAAGTTATTTGAAATCACATTCAAACAGAATAAAAAGAGATAATGACATGATTCAGGAAAATAAAAGATGAATTTAAAGCCACATTTTGCAATTCTCACGTGGAATAAATGATGAATTTAAAGTCACAAGTCACACAATTCTCATGCAAAAAACGTAGATATGCGTCCGTATGTGCGTGAGTTTAGCTATAGTCTCTCTTATGCCATATGTCACATGTTTCATATGATGACAATAACTCCATCTTATAAATTGCTCTCTCCCCACTTGCACGAGTAATGTGGGACTAAATTATACATGCTTTGGAATTTTATGAATGAATGGACCTATCATGAGCCTAATTCTAAAAGGATTGACTCACCTTAAGACACTACGGGAATTGTCACATATCGTTTAGTTCATGGACATCCCACCACTCAAATTTAGGAATGCTATAATTTGCTCGTATATTCTTCTATTGCACGAAAAATACAATCTAATTATTTACAACATGATCTTGAGAATCAATATACAATCAAACAATCATTTTTAACAGAACAATCAAATATTCCTCCCATACATGAAAGGACACAAATCGCTATACAATCCTATGTATGTACAGGCCATAGAGATCAGCAGAGGAGCATAGGTGATCATGGCCTCTGGATGAGCACACTACTTTTGATCAAGAGGAAGCCAGGAGGTTCTTGAACCACTGGACTGAGTTCTTGGGGTATCTCTTGAGGTTGTCCTTGTAATCTACAAAGTACAGCCCGAATCTTGAGGTGTATCCAGCCGCCCACTCCCAGTTGTCAAGAAGAGACCACGCAAAGTACCCACGAACATCGCAGCCATCCTCCCTGCATGAATTATACTACTAACGATGACCAGATTCATGCAGAGCAAATTAAGTTTTGATGGGTTAAGAAGAGGTAACTTAAGTGAGTACCTTATGGAATCAGCTAGGTTTGTGAGGTAATCATTGTGGTACTTGATCCGCTTGTCATCCTTTAGGGCGTTTTTGAGGGAGATGAAGGGGCTGTTGCTGTCATCCATCCCTGAACCAACAAGAGAATGTTTCAAGCATTGCTAGAAATTTTAATGGCATAGTTGATTGAGATTACAACCTTGTTATGTTTAAAGTCAATATGTTTTTTGAGTTTAATTTTTCACAGTTTTGTACTATTTCTCACAAACAAATGGAAAAAAATCATATGATGCGTGTACATACCATTTTCTGTGACGTAGACAATTGGTGTGTTATATCTGTCCTTGACATAGTTCATTAGCCTCCTCATGCTGCGAGGCACGATGTACAACCATATTGAATTCGCCTGCATAGTGAATAAAATAGCTAGTCATATATGCAGTTAAGTTCAGAAACACAAATGCAATCTTGTTGTTCAAACTTATCAAGCTTGCAGCTAAAGATGTTAATTATCTATTTAATCTTTGCATCTGAAGGAATAGTGTTGTTGAACTTAATTACCTTATCTCCAATTGGCTTCCCATTTCTAAAGGCTGAAAATGCATGAATGCAAAGATATCAATACCAGGTTAGCTACATGCTCCAAATATTTTATGAACATTGCAATACAATTAACAACCAATTTGCTCATTGCATAAGCAATATCATAATTAAATAGCTCACCAGTACTTGTTAGTGGGATGTAAGTAGAACTAGGTTGTTTCTTTCTTCAGAAAACAATGAGCAAAGAACAGGGCAACTTACGAATGCTGATAGTTCCAGTGTCTGCCAAGGTATTATTCAGCAATTTGTCAATGATAGTGGATTGGTCATCCTTTGTGTAGAATGTGGTGTAGTGATTGATCCCCATGAAGTCCAGTGACCCCTTCACAAGAGCAGCCTCTTTCATTGTAAATCGTGGCAGCCTTTTCCCAACTCTTGATCTCATTGTCGTTGGGTAATCCCCGAAGAAGAAGGGATCGGCAAACCTTTCATAGCAAATCAATCATCTTATAATTTACCAATAGATTTACTATCAACTTGCAGCTCAGAATGTAATAGCTCTATTCATTTTGTCACTAAACAACTATAGTGAGAGGACAGTTCTTGGCAATGTATGATCAAATTGGTGGTACATATGAAAATAAGGAGTTGATTAGCCTCACCATCCTAGCTGGAATTCTTGTGCTCTCTTGGCGGCTTCAACATCAGCTGTGGAGTTTGACATTGGCTCGTACCATATGACATCAAAAGATATGCCCAGCTCTCCATTCTGCTCTGCCTGCATATGTTGGATGAAGATACAAGGCTTATATTTCAGCGATGTGCTGCGTGGTACTATGCGATAAAATCAACTACTGGTATATGGTACAACTCGTCATGTATCTACTGGAAAATCAAGATTATTTGTTCGAACTGCACCACAAAGTCAACCGAAGCCTAAACTAAAATCAGATGTTCTGACCTTGTACTTCTTCCTGTATATGTCTGAAACTGTGGCATGAGCCAGGATCATGTTGTGAGCAACTATGTAGGGCTCAGTGCCTGAGTTTCCTTGCTTGCAGTAGAGATGCAGGAGCACCGAGCATCTCCCAGGCGCATGTAGTCCACTGTCGTAGCCCTGCACTGAGATGGTGTGCGGCTCGTTGAAGGTGATCAATGCTTCACCCTATCCCCAAACGCCTTGAAACACGTCTCAACGTACACAGAGTAGTCATTGCTGCATTTTGTGAATGGCAATTTGGTGAAAGGATTGTGAAAGGATCAATTGATCACCATTGTAGTTGTAAAAGACCTAGCTAGGCATGGAGAATGTGACTCACATTATCTGCCTATCAAGCCATCAATGTATTTGTCCTCCAAAGCTTGAGGAAGGTCCCAGTGGTAGAGGGTTACATACGGCTCAATCCCTGAAAAGAAATTTTACCTTGTCAGTACAGAGGGTGGTAATTTGGATTAAACACTTATTTTAAAAAACATGGAATTCAGCAATAGAACTAAAATTTGTTAATGTTTTATTTTGGGGGTTGTAGTTTTCACCTTTTGCTAGCAATGCATTGATGAACTTGTTATAGTGGTCGATGCCTGCCTGATTCACCTCACCGGTGCCATCTGAAGAAGAATGCAAGGCTATTAGTATGTTGATTAATTTATCCATAATTAACAACCTTTCCTTGGAACTATGTATTTCATTCTGAAGAATAACTGCATAAACTATTTATACAAAAAAACCTATTCTTGGTCCCTCAACTATTTGTATGATTTAATTTTCGTCTCTTATCAGCAAAACCGGGTAAAACACATCCTCTAACTTCTAAAACTATTTAGAATCCATCCCTCCAACTAGCAAAAGGCAGTTTTGACCGAGTTTAACCCACGTGGCACACCACATTGGATCTCAGTTGACCAAAACGAGGTGGGACCTATCTTTATTTTTATATTAAAATTTGAAAATTCTTAATATTTCAATGACATGTGAGTCCAGCCTACCTTTTTTGTCTGTGGACTCGGTGCACCATATACATGCTTGCCCTAGCCCGTTTTGGCTATTTCGGATCTAACGTGGTGCGTCATGTGGCTCAAACTCAGTCAAAACTGCCTTTTGCTAGCGGGAGGATGGGTTTCAAAAGGTTTTGAGAGTTGATGAACATATTTTACCTGGTTTTGTAGATAAAGGATAAAAATTAAGCCATGCGGAGAGTTGAGGAACCAAAAATATGCATTTCCAAATATTTATATATGAACATCATAGTTCTCAAAGAAGCAAATAATCAAAAGATATAAGGAGAGAAACCCATTGCAATCAATGAACTGATGTAATACATACTTGGGAAAATCCTAGTCCATGCAATTGAGAATCTGTATGCATCCATTCCCATTTCAGCCATGAGTTGAATGTCCACCTGAAATAGTTATATCAAGGACAGCAAAATTTTAGATTATGCAAATATTGGGCACAAAGTCAGTACAATATAACCTGTGCTAGAGTAGTATTCACCTCAAAACGGTGGTACTGATCGACTGCAACATCAGCATTGCTAAAGTCAATGATCTTCCCTGCAAAGGCAAGAAAATAACTGTTTACAATCTTTAATCATATGATGGATCAATTTTCTTGATAAAGGTCAACTGTAAATGGTCTCTTTGCTATCCTAGGTCAATATCCAGTCTTGATCACTAGGCCTCATTAAAGAATACCATATGGGTGCCCAAGTCAATAGTCAGTGCGAATCTATCATATATTTTTCATGTGCCAACAATGTTCTAAGATCATTGAAAGAGAAATGCCTCAGAAAATCAATGGGGGTAAAGGGTGCCAATTCTCTGTAGTCGCATGATTGTATAGGTTTTCAACATGATATGCTTATTGTGTGATGCAGGCATCAGGTTTGATAGTAGTACAAAGCTACTTGAACTAGGAAAAAAAGGGGGCGGAAAGGAAACCATCACACCAAGAAGCAATCGCAAGAATTCACAAAAAGACAGCCACATTTGGTTGCCTTTTCATGGACCAACTAAGCAGAGGGTCTCCCCACAAAAGAAGAAAAGCTCTTTTTATATCCTCTGGTTAGTCTGCTGCTTACATGGTCTTTCTGAACAAATGATTTCCAGTTGGCAAATTAGATACATTTTCTCATCTGAATTGGATCCTTGACCCGCTAAGTTGGTCCATTGGAAGTGAAACGTATGAACCACCGTTAAAGAGAATTCAAATTACCGAATGTGTGCGAGAATTTGTCCCAGATAGTAGGCCCTCTTCCATCATCCTTGACGGCTCCCTCGTACTACAGAAAAAACGAATAAAAATTAAACCAAAATAAATAACCAATTATGGATGCAGAAGTCCCACCATCTAAATGTTAAGTGGGTTATTTACATATATTACTGAATCTGACTGTGCAACCTCTCTATCGCCTACAGTCTTATACAACTATACTAATCGTAATACATGTATATATCTCTTTAAATGAAAATCTTAGTTCTTGTCCAAAGATAAAGATGACAAATCTCCATCTAATATCTGTGGGTTGCCGGTAGCATGCACGATCAATGACTCCAGCTCCGGTGGGTCACCAGTCACAAGCATAACTTCCAGTTTCCCCCTTCCTTCCACATGTCAGGCTTCTGAATCACTAGTCTCCTCGGAAGCACTTTCCCATCTCCCAACTGTTAGAGATATATGTATAGTTTTGTTATTCCCCATTGTTATAAGGGGTTCTTTGCATATTTCCATCCTGTACTTTGTGTATACATACTGGCCCATTGGCCTCATATGAATACAAGCGCTATTCATAACATGGTATCAGAGCCAAAACTAGGGTTTTGGCCTACCTAGCTCCACGCGCCGTCATTGTCGCCGACTCCGCGTCGCTTATCGCCGCCGTCGTCGACTTCTCTCGCCGACTCTCGTCGCTCGCGCCTCGGCTTCGCCGACGCGCGGCGCGCTCCGCGCCGCGCTCGCCGTCGCCGACTCCCTCGCCGCTCGCGCCTCGGCCGCCGCGCCGGCGCCGCCGCCGCGCGCGCGTTTCTTGCGTGGCTGCCACCCCGTTCCTCCGCCGGCTGCTGGGCCGCGCCTCTCGGCCGCCCGGCCGCTGGACCGTCGCCGACCGCCGCCGCCCCACGCTTGCCGGCCGCCACCGGCTCGCTCGCCGATCGCCGTCGTCCGTGCCGCCGCCCCACGCTGCCGGCCGTCACCGGCTCGCTCGCCGACCGCCGTCGTCCGGCTCTAAGTGGGGGGCTGCTGCCCGCCGCCGACCGCCGCCCGCCTCCCGGTCGGCCCGCCGCCGACCCGCCTCCTGGTCGCCCCTCTGGCTGCCGATCGAATCGGTAGCTTCCTTTAGAAGCTAAGGAAAGAGCTTCCGAAAGAAGCCAAAAAAAGAAAAAAGAAAAAACGTCGTTCTAACTGCGCGCGCCGCCCAGCGCCGCTGTTAGACCGTTGTTTTAGTCGCGCGCGTCGGCGCCGCCTACCAATGGGCACCGTTTCCCTCCCTCGCTGCCCGGTGATTTTTGATGGTGTTAATTACACCGACTTTGTGTCTCACATGCGCATTCACATGCGTGGTCTTCGTCTCTGGGGCGTCCTCTCTGGCGATGTCACCTGCCCGCCTTGCCCTATTCCTCCGACGGAGCCTACGCCTGTTGCATTGCCTCCGACAGCCGATAAGGCTGCTGCTGATGATGACGCTGATGATAAAGCTGCCTCTGCCTACCAGGAGGCTCTGGATTCCTACAAGGATCGTCTGACCGTCTACACTCAGTGGTACGATGACGACGCTCGGGCTGCTGCTGTCTTCATCGCCAGTGTCCAGCCTCAGTTTTCTTCTGAGGTTGTGGGACTCCCTTCGGCTTTCCAGATGTGGACTCATCTTCGTCAGCGCTACGAGCCCTCTGGTGATGCCCTGTACCTGTCCGTGGTCCGCCAGGAGCACTCTCTTCAGCAGGGTGATGCTACTGTTGACGCCTTTACGCTCGAGTTCTCGCATGCGGCGTCGATTGGACTCACCGCGACTGCTTGGTCGTCGTACTCCGTCGTGCTTTGCACGGAGTACGTCCGATCTGCAGTTTCAGCGGGTTTACGAGTTCCTTACTGCGCCGTCCCGAAGTTCGAGCAAAGGCGTGCCCGGCTCCTTGCACGCCACCCTCGTGTCACTCTCCGGAGGCTCTTACCGAGATACGCGCAGAGGAGACTCGTTTGAGTGGTGCTGGTGCGATGCCACTCCCCTGCGTGCTCGCCGCTCGTCCGCGCTACATCTGCCTCCTCGGCGGCTACCACGGTGGTGGTGGCCGTCCTCGATCTGAGGTGGCCGTCCTCACTGTTCCTCTGCGACAAGGATGGCCACACGAGTCCGGTGCTACAAAAAGAAGCGGCATCTTTCACGCCGTTCTTCTCTCGGCACTAGTGCTTCTACGACGGCGTCGCCTCGACTTCTTCAGCAGCTTCTCTCACCGGCAGGAGATGGCGGACCGACGCCTACTTGCCGCGCCAGTTCTCCTCGGCGAGTTCTGCGCAGTTACGCTCACGACTCTTGAGCTGCGAGACCACCTCCTACGATCGGTACCTCCCGTGGATTCTTGATTCTGGAGCATCTTTTCACATGACTCCTGATCCTTCCACTCTGTCTTCTATTACACCTCTTGATTCACCTGTCAGTGTTCTTACTGCTGATGGAACATCTCTTTCTGTCTCTGGTCGAGGATCTCTTAGCAACTCCTCTTTTCATGTTCCTTCTGTTGCTCACGTTCCTCGCCTTACCTTGCAGCTTCTTTCTGCGGGGCAGATTACTGACCTTGGTTATCGGGTTATTCTCGACTCTGACTCTTGTTGTGTTCAGGACTGCCACACGGGAGCTCTGGTTGGTTCTGGCCCTCGGCGCCATGACTCACAGCGTCTCTGGGAGCTTGGTGGCTTCACCTTCCTTCCGCCGCCACCATCGGCACGATCTCTCCTTACGCCCGCCGTCTACGGCTCTTTCCAGCAGTGGCATCACCGTCTTGGCCATCTGTGTGGATCCCGTTTGTCGTCTTTAGTTCGTCGTGGTCTTCTGGGGTCTGTCTCAGGAGACGTGTCTTTAGATTGTCAGGGCTGTAAGTTAGGTAAACAGATTCAGCTTCCTTATCCTCATAGTGAGACTGTGTCTCAGCGTCCTTTTGATCTTGTTCATTCAGATGTTTGGGGTCCGGCTCCCTTCGTTTCGAAAGGGGGTCATCGTTATTATATTATTTTTATAGATGATTTCTCTCGCCACACTTGGATATATTTCATGTCTTCTCGTAGTGAGGTCTTACCTATCTATAAACAATTTGCCACTATGATACACACACAGTTCTCCACTCCTATTCGTGTCTTTAGAGCTGATTCTGCTGGTGAGTACCTCTCTCGTCACCTGCGCAGCTTCCTTGCTGAGCAGGGCACTCTCGCTCAGTTCTCTTGTCCTGGTGCTCATGCTCAGAATGGTGTCGCTGAGCGCAAGCATCGTCACCTCCTTGAGACGGCTCGTGCTCTGATGATCGCCGCCTCTATTCCACCTCACTTTTGGGCCGAGGCTGTTTCCACTGCCACCTATCTCGTCAACATACAGCCCTCTTCTGCTCTTAAGGGTGCGATCCCTGTTGAGCGTCTCTGTGGTCTTCTTCCTGATTACTCTGCTCTTCGTCTGTTTGGCTGTGTTTGCTACGTTCTCCTTGCCCCTCGAGAACGCACCAAACTGACCGCTCAGTCTGTTGAGTGTGTTTTTCTGGGATATAGTGCCGAGCACAAGGGCTATCGGTGCTGGGATCCTGTTGGTCGACGGATGCGGGTTTCTCGGGATGTGACTTTCGACGAGTCTCGTCCATTCTACCCACGTCCTGCCTCTCCTTCGGCTTCCTCTGTAGAGCCTCTGTCTTTCTTGACCTTTCCAGATACACCTATATCTGTTTTGCCCTCGTCCATCTGTTCCACTGAGTCTCCACATACTCCCCCTGTGGCCTCTTCACCGTTGTCGCCGCCTGTGTCGTCTCCTACGACTCCGCAGGTTCCTTCCACTACAGTTCCTCCTCCCCTTATCGTCTACACTCGTCGACCTCGCATTGCGGACCTTCCAGATGAGCATTCTTCTTCTGATGCTCCATCGTCCCCTGATGGGTCATCTTCTCCTCGTTATGCTCTCCGCGATCGCCAGTCGATTCGGCCTCCTGCCCGTTTTTCCTTTGCTGGTGCAGCTACTCGTGAGCCTGTCTCCTACCGGGATGCTGTTACTCACCCTGAGTGGCAGCTTGCCATGGCCGAGGAGATTGCTGCCCTCGAGCGTACTGGTACTTGGGATCTTGTTCCTTTGCCATCTCATTCTCATCCCATCACATGTAAGTGGGTCTATAAGATTAAGACTCGCTCTGATGGTTCTCTTGAGCGCTATAAGGCGCGTCTTGTTGCTCGTGGCTTTCAGCAGGAGCATGGTGTTGACTATGACGAGACTTTTGCTCCTGTGGCCCACATGACCACTGTTCGCACTCTTCTTTCGGTGGCGTCTGCTCGCCACTGGTCTGTTTCTCAGCTTGATGTCAAGAATGCCTTTCTTAATGGCGAGTTGCGTGAGGAGGTCTACATGCATCCGCCACCTGGGTATTCTGTTCCTGAGGGCATGGTTTGTCGCCTTCGCCGCTCTCTCTATGGCCTTAAACAAGCCCCTCGTGCTTGGTTTGAGCGCTTCTCCTCTGTGGTCACTGCTGCTGGTTTTTCAGCTAGTGATCATGATCCTGCGCTCTTTGTCCACACTTCGTCTCGTGGTCGGACTCTTCTTCTCCTGTATGTTGATGATATGATCATTACGGGAGATGATTCTGAGTACATTGCCTTTGTCAAGGCTCGTCTTAGTGAGCAGTTCCTTATGTCGGATCTTGGTCCTCTTAGTTACTTCCTTGGGATTGAGGTTACTTCCACTCCAGATGGTTTCTTTATGTCCCAAGAGAAATATATTCAGGACCTTCTTGATCGCGCCTCTCTCACTGATCAGCGTACTGTTGAGACTCCCATGGAGCTCAATATTCACCTCCGACTCTCTGATGGCGAGCCTCTTTCTGATCCGACTCGCTATCGTCATCTTGTTGGGAGTCTTGTCTACCTTGCTGTTACTCGTCCGGATATCACTTATCCAGTTCATATTCTGAGTCAGTTTGTTTCAGCTCCCACTCAGGTTCACTACAGCCACCTTCTTCGAGTTCTGCGATACCTTCGTGGGACTATCTCTCGCCGTCTCTTCTTTCCACGTTCCAGCTCGTTACAGCTTCAGGCCTATTCGGATGCTACTTGGGCCAGCGATCCCTCTGACCGCCGGTCTATCTCTGCTTACTGTGTTTTTCTTGGTGGTTCTCTTATTGCACGGAAGGCGAAGAAAGCAGTGCGATGTCCCGCTCGAGTGCAGAGGTCGAGTTGCGAGCTATGGCTCTCTTGACAGCAGAGATTGCTTGGCTCACGGTGGTTACTTGAGGATTTTGGTGTTTGTCACTTCACCGACCCCTCTCTTGTCAGACAGTACAGGTGCTATCAGTATTGCTCGTGATCCTGTGAAGCATGAGCTCACCAAGCATATTGGTGTGGATGCTTCTTTCATGAGGTCTTGTGTGCATGATCAGGTGATTACTCTTCAGTATGTGCCTTCAGAGCTTCAGATAGCGGATTTCTTCACAAAGGCCCAGACTCGAGCACAGCATAGCTTCTACCTCTCCAAACTCAGTGTTGTTGATCCACCATGAGTTTGAGGGGGGGTGTTAGAGATATATGTATAGTTTTGTTATTCCCCATTGTTATAAGGGGTTCTTTGCATATTTCCATCCTGTACTTTGTGTATATATACTGGCCCATTGGCCTCATATGAATACAAGCGCTATTCATAACACCAACATCCATATGGATCATGGCACAGTCAATTCAATCATTGATGGGTCAGTTTGGCAAACTGATCTATACTAGTATCAAAGTTCCTATACGATAATTAAGTTAAGATTAAAAAAGTGAGTATACTTAGGAGCAACTAAATACCTTTTCATTAAGAAAAAAATACGCCCTCAAATTCAAGCCAAAAATGGCTCAAACATGGGAGGTATGTGTAGTGAGGGTGTACATCCAAATCTCTCACCGAGTTAGACTCGGTTTCTAATTAAGTTAAGATTTCTTGAATCGCTCGGAAATATACTTGCGTTATGTCCGTGCTTTAAAAATATGGATTTTAGATAAAAAATTATTATCACTTGAGTGCACTGAATACTGCTTCGTTGGTTCATGCGAAATCACTGTGTTTTATAAAGGCACACATTCATCTCGCTCGTAGTGGGCCACGAAAATCTGCACTGGCAGCTAATATGTGGGACCTTCTATTGGGAGCTACTACTTATTTCAGAACACGACATAAATCGGGAAATATGTGTGGGTCCATTCATGATTAAAGAAAACCACGGTTTATCATAAAAACACGTCTTTTTGGCACGGAGAAACACACATATGTGAATTTAATTTATTTGGAGCAGGATTTTCGAAAAACAATCTAGTAAAAGTGGATGTTCCATTTTTGCCAAAATTCTTTCTGATTTATTGTGAAATTATAGTTTTAGGATTGTGAAAATTGTAAACTAAATGCAGAACTCCAAATGCTTTAGTTTTTTTACTTATTTTATGTATTCAATTGCAAAGTCCAATTAAACAATCCATGCAAAATCCTACAAACTTGACTTTAGTTTCATTCTTTTTAATATTCATGTATTTTTCATTCTTATGTTTCAAATAGGCCCTAATAACTATGTGTGGCAACCTTCACGGTAATTAGTTCATGAGCAGCTAGTACATTATAAATAATGGAAAAATTATATTCCATTAACTAAGGTAAATTTTCCGGTTTGGTCATCTAACTATAGTTTTTTAGATAAATGCTTTTGAAAGTTCCAACTTGTTTGTGGAATTCGTATGTGGATACTTCCCTAAATATGCCCAATTAAGACCCAAAGTCCCACGAGGCCTATTAGCACCTTTTAGCCTCATATTTGTTATTTAGCTTTCAAGGAGACCTCCTTGCCTCATAGCAACATGTGTAGGGATGCCTATTTGTACATCTAATACTGAGATATCAATAAAGAGAGAAATGTTGTTGGGACTATATCTTTTATCTACTTCTTATTTTGTGAGTTTTTATGTCGGCTATGTGACTGCCAATTATATATCACAAATAACCCTCAACTTTGGAGCTTGATTCAAATAAGCCTTCCCTTTTCAATGACAGATGAGTCTAGGTCACATGTAGAAGTGACATGATTCGCTAGTTAGAATGGTTTCTTTCTTTAACCTAAACTAAACATTTAATTGAGCCTAAACCTAAAGTTGTGTTGGTTTCCTTGTCTGCAGAAAAGATCCATTTCTATACAGGAAAAGAAAACAAAGTTGGAAGGAACATACTGTATGCAATCAAGCTTTTTTATGCAATCATGGTGGAATCCAATTAAACATCGTCAAATAAATTTCAAAAAAATTGTAGGTGTACTTCATGGTTTAGCCACCTATGTATAAAATTTCAAATTTACAAAGTACCAAAAAAAAGGGAAAAATCTAACAAATGTTATATTGTGTCTACTACTTATTTTGTGAGTTCGAGTGTTTGATCATTGGCTTTGCGACCACCAATTTCATATCACGAATAACCCCTCAACTTTGGACCTTGAGGCAAATAAGCCTTCCCCTTTTCAATGACTGATGAGTCTAGGTCACACGTAGTAGTGACATGATTCGCCAGTTAGAAGGGTTCCCCTTTTTTACCTGAACTAAACATTTAGCTGTGTTTTGGGGCCTAAACCTAAAGTTGATGGATTTCCTTGCCCTTAGAAAAGACCAATTTATATACAGGAAAAGAAACAAAGTTGGAGCAACACAATGGGACAAAGAACAAAATATTTTCTCTATATTTTCATACATAATCATGTTTGAGTTGATATGATTTCTCTATATTTTCTGTTCATCAAAACTATATTGGTATGTAAAATAGTAAGTAATTTGCATGTCGCAAATAATACAAGGTGTGGACTGTATTTGGTTGAAAATTGCTTATGATGTGGACTGAATTTGGTTGAAAATTGATTATGATGTTGATCATGATAAGATATTTTGCCAATAAGGAATTAGTATCAAAATTATTGATACTTATCTTATAAGTTATTGGCAAAATTAGTATCAATAATGATCTATTTATACCCCAATCTAACTACCTTTCTTGACGATTCTTTTTTTTTTTTTGAAAAAACTACCTTTCTTGACACTGCAGGGGAAGTTTGGATAAGAGTGATTTTTTGGGGGAATTTTCATGATTTGAGCTAAATCTTGGAAATTGGCAAAAGTTTGCCCTTACCAAAAAAGGGGTTTAATTTTTTTTCTCTCTCTTTGATTTTTGAGGGGTACTGAGCATATATCCCAGGGAATGATATCTAGGAAGAAACTTGTTCCTGAGGCGCGATGTACATGGACGGTATGCTCTCTTCCAAAAGAAGAATTCTTCTTCTTCTCTCTCACCGTTTTTGCTAACATAAACAGGTTCTCATGAAAGAAAATTTTCCATTCCTTAAATTTGAGAAGGCTACACCTTAGGCTGGGACCGATCACTTGTAGTAAAAAAAATTGATATCTGTATGTGGCACAAGATCAAAGA
This sequence comes from Dendrocalamus sinicus, assembly GCA_036346575.1. Lineage (NCBI taxonomy): Eukaryota > Viridiplantae > Streptophyta > Magnoliopsida > Poales > Poaceae > Dendrocalamus > Dendrocalamus sinicus. Next base: position 11,187,852 of record CM070669.1, on the reverse strand, counting down.
ACTATACATAAATCATACAACAAAATGGAGAGAATGATCTCCTCCATGCTCCAAACAACACAACCGTACGTCAAACGGAGACATCGTACGTGTGATGGAACAACCATGGAAGAAGAACCAACCTGATACGCGGAGGCGGCCGTGCCGAAGACGAAGCCCTTGGGGAAACTTTCCCTGGTTAGGCCTCCACTCTGTGCACTGCATCCTTGTGACATGGCCAACAAAACGAGAAGCACCACCACCATGCATTGCCCTCCTTTCATCGTCTCCATGAGAGAGAGAGAGAGAGAGAGGTTCTGGCGTACAAGGAACTAGCTAGGTCTAGGGAATGCGGTATGCGTGCGTGCAGTACAGAGAGAGAGAGAGAGAGAGAGAGAGAGAGAGAGTTGGAAGGGATGGAGTTGTTTTGGGAGCTAACTAGTTGGGGTTTTGGAGCGGTGCGTTAATCGAGATGTGCATGTATGTTGCCGGACTGTGTTGTGCTCGTGTTGCTTTGAGGGTGGGGCTTCTGACGTGCATATATATATATAAGGTTGGTTAGGACTTACGAGGGACAGACTAGGGAACTGACCAAAGTGTGAAGGGAACTCTCTCGCAACCTTATCGTACACACATCCCTAAAGAAAAAATGTGATGATCATGATAGATGTGAAATGTAATGCATTGACAAGTTATGTCAGTCCTATGGTAAAACTAGGTTGCTTTCGAGATAGGTCTGTACGTTCACAATTTCAAAATGTGATGCAATGGGCACAAGGTATTCTATTGGAAATGTTAATCCAATCGATCCCCTCGCAGGCGCCAGGCAGGGTTTATTGACCACTTCCCAGTTATGTTTTCACTAATTAGCATGCATGATGCCGAGTTTGTTCCAAGAAAGTTGGCAGTGATTGGTTGGGCTTAAACTTTTGGCTTCTAGCTTATTTTTCACTATTTATAAATTTCATCTTTTTCTGAACTTTTGACTTTTTGTTGAGCTTTTTTGCCGATTCTTTTTTTCCCGTATTTGTTTGTATTACACGTAATAGGCTAACATATTTTTTTATATTTTTAAATTTTTTAAATTTAATTATGTTAAATAAGCCTCTGTCAGCTACAGTGTTTTCAGCCATAAGCTTTTAAGCCTAACTGATCACCATCTATAATAGTCATACACTACTACTTCGTCCGTTTCGCAAATAAGTTCAAATTCTCGTATCAAGCACTTACAAGACCTCTAGTAATTGCTTATGCATCTTCGAAGATATAAGAAGATTGCTTATGCATCTTTGAAAATGAGAACTCCCATTTTATATAACCAGGCTCTGGAGATATAGGGGTATAGACAAGCAAATCTGTGATCAAACAGTCACAACTGTTGTTATAGATGCTCAGACAACCATCGTCTAGAGGATGAACAGAAGAAGCAAGTTTGATGTATTATCCATTGCTAGCGAGGCCATTCTACAACAAAATAGCAAAATACCGACAATAGCCTCGAATGCCTGGAAAGAACTTGTAGTCTTAGGGATAAGATTATAGTTTGGATCCTAAACTATAAATAGAGATGGATTAATTGTTAGTTTTAAAGCTGGATAAATACAATTTTCCTGCTAAAGTTTAAGGATACCAGAAGGATACTTCATAGCCATAAATATAATGATTCGGTAATAAAAAAAATTAGATCTAAAGCGAAGAAAGAATTTTTCAGGCACCCTTGGTTGGCGTTTTAATCCTCAGTCTAACGCGGAGCATGAACGTCTCCGATCTTTGGTCGTCTTGCCTGCGGAAGAGAGCAACTTTCGTGTATTGTGTTTTTTGTTTTTGTGGCTCGGCGATTTTGTGTCTCTCAACATTGCGTCACGTCAAGCAGGAGAGAGGGCACATCGCGTGGAGGGCAGAGCTGACAAAGCAGGTCACATCGCGGGTCCCAACATAGATCACGTCAGGGAGGCAAGGGACCAACGGGCCATCTCCAAGAGCAGCACGGCCCGAGAGACACAGCGAAGGATTGAAAATTCCAACAGGAAGATCAACTACGAAAGCAACCTGATTCAGTAAAAGCACTATTAGCTACAGTACCAAACATATTTGGTACATTCCCAGGAGAGAGAGAAAAATATTTTTTTTTCCTTTTATTGTCTTTTGTTTTTCTATTTTTGTTGCAATTGGACAATCAAGAGATAATAGATTTGAAGAAAAAAATTTTGTTGTAGATTACAATTATTCACTCTCTTTGATTGTCATCAATATCCTATAAATGGGCACAAGGTATTCTATTGGAAACGTTAATCCAATCCCCTCGCAGGAGCCAGCCAGGGTTTATGGACTACTTCCTAGTTGTGTTTTTCACTAATTAGCATGCATGATGCCGAGTTTGTTCCAAGAAAGTTCTATAATAGCCATACACTACTACTTCTTTGCAAATAATTAAGTTCAAATTCTCATATCAAGCATCTACCAGACCTCTAGTAATATTGCTTATGCATCTTGAAGATATAGAAAGATTGCTTATGCATCTTTGAAAATGGGAATTCCCATTTTATATAATCAGGCTCTGGAGATATAGGGATATATATACAAGCAATGATCAAACTGTCCAACTGTTGTTGTAGATGCTCAGGCAACCGTCATCTAGAAGATGAAGAGAAGAAGCAAGTTTGACGTATTATCCATTGCTAGCTAGACCATTCTACAACAAAATATTATGCACATGCATTTTTATTGATATTTTGTACTAGTACTTACTTTAGAAGTACTCGTGCAGTTACAAACATCTTCAGTTAGGCAAAATATCAATACCCTGGCTAGCTGCCGTATTGTGCCCTACATTACAAACATCTTCGGCTGATGTTAACAGTTCCTTAGAGATCAAGTACATTCTTAGTCTGTGAGAATATATTCATTAACTCCTAGGATAGACTCGACGAGTTCACACGTTTAATAAAAGCATCTTGCCGTCGCTTCTTTCCAACCACTTTAATTATCCCTTTAGTCTGACCTTCATTAGCTAATCTAATCCCCAAGTCGAACAGATAACTGGCGTATAATTTGCTACTTCCATAAACAAGTAGACACTTGATGATGTGTATATATATCCATACATTGTTAACTACCTCTTCGATCGATCCTGTGTTAGCATCCCTTGCACGAATCATCGCAGAGATCACAGCAAAACAATCACTATAGTACATCCATTTTTAGGCATTATAATTAATTTTGGATAGCTGCAAAGCAATGTTTGCAAGTACGAAGTATCACTGCCTCAGACTCTGCTGTTGCTTCTACCCAGTTGATCGGCAATAGTGATGTGCATTTAATTAGTGGCAATTAGGTAGCTTGCAATTTTCAATCTTAAGCGAGAGAGAGAGAGAGAGAGAGAGAGAGAGAGAGAGGTTCATGGACTGCACACAACACAAGTAATAACTGGCGATTTGTATGTCAGTAGTCGTCAAAATTCAAACATGTTGGTTTGCTTTTACTTGTAACAAAAGATAACTCGCATTGACAATATAAAGACGTTGTTAGAGTACTTTTTATTAGCTTTTACTAATACATTGTGAGAACCTTGGAGATCATGAAGAGTCAGCAAAAGCCTGTATTTAGAAAGTAGTGCGAAAAATAAACGGAAAACTTTACAATTTATCACCTAGTTAGTCAAAAGTCAAACCAGTTTTCATTTGATTGTCTGATTGAATGCTACAATTCAAGTACAGCCATCTATACACTAAGCTGCTGTGGATCGAGCAGACTAAAAAACTTTCTAATCAAAGTCCACTCCATAAACATCTTCCATGGAGAACTCAGTCGTGTAAGAACTTAACTCATGTGGTTTCTATAATAGAAGCTGGTGAGGCAGTTGCCTCCCATCTCACAAAAAAAGGGTTTTGTTAAATATCATCCAGATATTTTCTTCCTAACTATCATCTAGATCTATGACCGTTAGATTAGAGATCCAATGACCATAAATTCTCCCCTCCCCTTGAATTCTACTCCCTCCCCATTAAAAAAATCCCCCATTCAAAAACAAGGGACCCCTTGATCTCTAATCCAAATGTTACAAATTTGGATGATAGTTAGGAAGAAAACATCTGAGTGATACTTAGACACTCCCAAAAAAACACTTCTTCCGTGGTGTAGGCTTAGTGGCCGTTTGAAATGGTTAGGCTTCTTGCTTTTAGCTGATACTTGTGGCTTTTGAATAGTAATGGCTGAAAGTAGAAGCTACTGAAAATGGAAGGTGATTAATTTGGCTAGAGCTTTTGGCTTTTACCTGAGCTGATTTGGCACACACTCACCTACTACATCCACTGTAGACTTTGCTTTAAGATCCGTGTGTATCCATACACCCACGTGTATGTACTATGTATTCTAAAATCTCTTTTCTCCTCTCTCTCTCTCTCTCCTCTGCCTCTCTCTTCTCGTTGGTCTCTCTCGCCTCTAGTGCTAGTCGAGCGGGCTTACCCTGAGCTCCACCCATCCCAACACCGACCTCCGTTGCCATGCGCGCTTAGACCCGCCCGTCCGGCACGAGCCCTACTGGCATTGCGTGCTCGGTTCCACTCGCCGTAGTTGCCAAGGCACGCACGCCATCCATGGCCTGGGACAACGGATATAGCAGCGGCACGGCTAGGGGTGGCCAGCTCGGTCACACGGAGGACGACACGCAACGGTGGCTCGGCTCGCGCGTGGTGTTTGGTTTGGCTTCCAAAAGCTGTTTTTAGAAACCGAAAGCCAATCCAAAAACCGGGTGTTTGATGAAATTTACTCAAAGAGAAGAGAAAAAGGGAAAAAAAAAGCTAATCTCTCTTCTCATAAAATTAAAAGAAAGGCTATTTCTTTCTTCCAAACTAACTGTTTTTCATTCATACCAGCCAGAAGCTTCTAGAAACATTTGGTGCTGGCAGCTGCCAGCTGTGATCGATGATGCCATTCCTAATTCCGCCAGCTGTGACAATCGAATCTCATGTCACAAAGGTTCGATCTGAGCTGTCGGCTGTTAACTGCATCTCTTTCTTTTCGTAGCAGATTAACACTGCAGGCCCAATTATTGGGAACGGAATGATTCTTCCGTAGAGTGGCGATGAATCTGACTGCCTGCATGGCTGTATCTGTATGTAGTAACAGCAGCTAGTCCAGCAAACAGTGAACACGTGGCAGTATGTCGATGATTGTATACGGATGGCGAGTTTATCTTCTTTTACTTGGTTCAAGCTTGAAATTTCATTTGTACCATCTGTGGATGGGCATGAATTGGCTCCAGTTGGGTTAACAACTATAGATCGTTTGAACCTTTGATCACGTAAATATTATATGCTCTAGACTATAGATTACACACCCTCAAGAAAGAGAGAGAGAGAGAGAGAGAGAGAGAGTAGATCCTACAGGATGGAAAATTTTCGGCCAAGCATCATTATTTTCCTTCGGGGTTTTTCCAGTTCCTCTCCAACTGTGCCAACTTAATTCTTTCTTTTTTACGGTTCCCACAAGACCAGGACCATTTTGTCTGCATTCAAATAATTCTCTACTTCTCACGACGTAGATTTCAAGATAATAAAATGCTAAATAGCTCCCCCTTGCTTTGCAATGTCCGGGATGCCTATCTCTGTTCTTTGGTCAATGCCTATCTCTGTTCCCACAAGATCAGGGCCTGTTCTTTTCGGCTACGGTTTATGGTTTTTGGTTGAAATTTTTGAATTTTGCCTGTTTACGGTACAGATTACGAAGAGACAGATACTCACTTACGATTTTAGCTGATACAAATGTTGGGCTTTTAATGTGTAGATCGTTTAACTTGTAGACCCCGTCTTAAGAAAATACTCCATTTGAAAGTTAGGTACTGTAACAAAAGCCAAAAGCCACCAGCTTTTGAGATAAAGAACAGGCCAATTGTGCGTAGCATGCGTCAGTGCAAATCCTCTAGCGTCGTCTAAAAAAGAGTCTAGCGTACAAGCAACTAGTGCAGACATTATCCATCGGTTTAAATTTGGGGATAAATTTGAAAATGCGACTGAATCACCGACGAACATTGTATCGCTGAAAATACCATTGAAAAAGACAAAACATGGAGTTTTGAAAGGAGACCGCGCGTACTACTTCCTCTGATTCCAAAAGAATGCATGATACCCTAAATCAGTTAAGACCGTACTAAAGATGTCATCGTGAATATTTAGATTGGACGCACTAAAGTAACATAAGTAAGCTGCCATGACAAAAAAAAATGGTAATATTTTTCCAAATACATGGCAGTAAAATATTAAATCTAATGCTTAAAGTTGCATCTTGTTGCTTAGAAAGGTCACAAGCGTCATTCTTTTTTACTAGAGGGAGTAGAATGATGAGCAAGTTTTTTTTTTTCTGGAGGAAATGAACAGCCTATATTGTCACCAGACAATTCACGGAATGTATCCAGCCATGCAAAGTTGCCTTCCCGACCTGGAATGATGGAATTGCAAATGGTCCGGCCCATATATTCCTTTCTGAGTCATCTTTTTTTTTCGACTACCGTGCATGTGTGCCATAGTCCAACCGAGCGAACATAGAGGTGGGATTGGATCTGGACGATCCAAGCTCAAATTAGACACAATCTGATTTGAACTTAACTGGACATGGGCAATTTAGATGTGGACACCCATTTCAACTATACATCTACACATACCCCTTACTAATCACACTTTTTAATGCTATCATGTGCATCTGCAAATCCCCATCGGGCCGACCTACAAGGTCCTTGATCTCCTCTTTGCAACAAAATTATTGAAAGGAGCTAGTCAGTGTAAATTTGAGAGCAAATTGCTATAAGTATTTGTGTAAGCTGGGATAAACATGAGAAGCAAAATGAGTATAATTTGCAATAAATTAGAAATAAAATTCAAATCAAATTAGTGCAAGATGTGAAGCAAAATCAGGATTACTTGAACAAAAAAATTAGAAAAAAATCCAAAATTTGGAAGTAAAGTCGTGATAAACTTTCAAAGCAAAGCTTGTATAAAAATTCAAATTAGTTTAAATTTTAAAACAAGAAAGCATAAAATTGGGACCAAGTTGAAATAACTTTGAAAGAATGTTGGGATGAACATGGAAGCAAAAATTAGTATAATTTGCAAGCCAAATAAAACCAAATTAGTATAGTTGTGAAGCAAGCCAGTACAAATTCCAAAGCAAGTTGAGATAAATATCAAAGAAAATGAGTATAATTTGCAAGCAAAATTAAAGTAAAACCAACTTAGTGTAGGTGTAAACCATGTTAGCTTAAATTCAAAAGCAAGATGGGATAAACATAGAGCAAAATGAGTATAATTTGCAAGTAAAATAAAAAATTACTTAGTATAGGTGTGGAGCAAGTCCATATAAATTCAAAGGCAAGTTAGGACAAGCATAGAAGCAAAATAAAACATAAACCAAATTTAGTATGGATATAAAGAAAGTCAGGATAATTTTGTAAAACAAGTCAAGAAATCCAATCTTTACAATTTGAAAGTTAGTCAATATAAAGGGTGGGTTCTTTTGGGCTGATGGCTTATGGTTTGTGGCTTAAATATTTGAATTTTGTTCGTGAGAGGTAGTACGCAGAGAGAAATAGTCGCATGCAATTTTGGGCGGTACAGCTGAACTCAGTACACTTTTTACTATAATTTTTCTATTGACCCCCACCTTGAAAAACGCACCATTTAAAAGTTAGTTACTGTAGACAGTACAAGCATAATCCAACTTTAATTTCAAAAGAACCCAGTTAAAGGCTGAGTTCTTTTTCACTTATGACTTGTGGCTTATAACTTACGCTACAGTAACTAGCTTTTAAACGGTACGTTTTTTAAGGCGGGATCAACAGGAAGATTGTAGTAAAAAGTATACTGAGTTTAGTTGTACCGGTCAAAATCTTATACGACTATTATCCTTTGTGTACTGTCTCTCATGAACAAATGTAATTCAAAAATTTAAACCATAAGCCACAACCCAAAAGAACCCACCCAAAATTTGGACAAAAGTCCGGATACAATTTTGGGAGTAAAATTGAGAATAATCTGGATGGAAACCAGTTAAAATATTCAAATTAGATTTACATGCAGTGCAATTGTTGGACCGATCAACTAGTTCTTTGACACTGCATATGTACTCATTGTACCACCATCCACCATTCAATCACAAACCATCAATCTGCGTGCATTAATTGAATCAAAGCTACTCCTATGACATCGCCAGTTAGCGAAAGAGCACATGTGACTCCTTGAAAATCTTGGATTGATCTGGTTTGATCTGATGTTTCCCAACATCGTGTGGTCAACCATGCAAACACGTGCATGCACAGAATGAGGACTTTGTGTGTTGTGGTTACAGACCAAACAGAGAGAGATGGTAGTGGGGAGTGGGAAGTGTTCTGCCTTCCTCCCATAGCCTTTCCTATATATATATGCATATAGGATGTGCTTTTACAGCTATGCCCTTACATCAGTTTATCCCCACTAGCACTGGCGGAGCTACAGGGTGGTCCCTGTGGGCCGTGGACCACCCTGCGCTCGGATAATGAGGCCTTCATGTATTTGATCATAATGCAAAAACTTGTTGAATCACAGCTACATTTTACCTCCCGCTAAATCATTTAATTTGCTCTATATGTGTCAAGCTAATGACACGCAACTTGGGAATCTAGATGTACAGTAAAATCGTTGGCTAGCTTGGCATCTAGATGTACAATAAAATCGATGACTAGCTTGGCATGTTCATATTGAACGACAGTTGATGGTTTTTAGCTAAAATAAATAGTAATAACTGAAAAAAGCTTTTAGTGGGAGGATACAGTGGTGGGAAAATAAAAAGAGATGCGTGTGCGAGACGGGAGAGCGAGAAGAGTGAGGTAGTGATATGTCCATGTCCCATAACTTATTTTCAGGATGAGAGAAATAGAGAAATTATTTTAGAAAGTTAAATATTTATATTACCTTCTTTCTTACGTGAGCAGAAGTCGTGTAAACGGTCTCGTAAATTTGCCGAGGTAGGTATTTGTTGTCCGAGCTATGCTTGCTCCAAATGCGGCTTTCGTGAAGTTACCCATGCAAGCAAACTCTTCGATTTACTCCTTTATAAAATGTATTTTTAAATAGCTTTGTCCATAAATATAGAATGTATTTAATGTTCTAATATAAAATTAATGTGATGTTCTCTTTATATCCTGACAAGAAGAAGAAGTAGTGACGATTGTTCTTCAACTACTATGGGTATGTAATATTTCAATTCTATGTTAAGAAAGCTATATTCGTCTATTTTATGAAGTTCAGTATGTCCTTTTTCCCTTAATTGCATTTAAGTAATTCATATACTTGTGTACCGACATGTTAAATTTATAGCGGTTAAATAAATTTTAGACAATGGACCACCATAGCTACAAATCCTGGCTACGCCACTGCCCACTAGGGGTATTTGAGTCATTACATATGTTCTACTCTGGTCTTTATAGTCTTCTATCGGGCCTGCTGGGTTTCGGTGGGGGCCACCCCTACAACATTGTGTTTTCTTTTACCCTTTTCTAACTTTTTTCCTTCGTCCTTCTTGAGTTACACGAGACCAAACAGGAAAAAAATCAAACCGAACAAGGTTCAAAATTGTAATGTTGTTGGAAGTAGGAAGAAGACTCACTTCTAGCTCCTGGCTCCAATACTCGAAAGTAGGCTGGAAAGCTTTGAACTAAAATTTTGTAAACCTTTGAAAATATTGGTTGATGCTGTTCATTAATAATTGCCGCAATTGAAAATAGTCCAATCGTTATCTCTAGTTCATCTGTTCAATAAGAGTTACACGAAACTATTTTCCAAAGAAACCGCTAGCTAAATAGTTGTTCGTTTTCTTTTTAAAATTTCTAATTCTGTTTGGATTATGTGTATAAGAAGTTTTCTTGAAGCCTACTGGAGCTGGATCAATTTAGGAGACGTGACCATCAGATAAGCTAATTGACTTTCTGATTAAAAAGAAGGGCAGAAGAAATATCCAACTAGTGTAAGTTTGAAGTGCGTATATATTTCTAAAATTGAGGGGATTAGACAAAATAACAGGATGAAACAAAGTTCAACACTTGTACTTTATATAGCTCGTTGCTAAATAGTAAACAGAAATTGTATGCAGTATTTATTCTAAAGATTCAACAATGTAGAAGCTTACGAAGGAATAAGAGGAAAAAAAGATAAAAATATTCAAAAAAATTGAAAAATTAAAAACAATGGAATTAAAAATTTATAAGTCAGAAACCAGAACGTTGAAGCATGGCTTTAAAATAAAATAAGGCCGTAATGGCCCACATGTAATTCAATATACATGTTGACACGTAATATAAGAGCCACATGTGGTGTACAAAATTTTCAAAAGCAAAGCTATAACGTGCGATGATTTTTTTTTCTGTGTGTAACATATCTAATATTGGTCTCTTTTAGTTGGATTTGTCGTGGAAGCACGGAGATCGAAACGGATCACAAATCCGACGCCAGGATTAAAAGATACGGGTCTTTAGGGATGTGTTTGGCTTGAGGAATGGGGTGGGATGGAATAGGATGGTTCTTTTGATCAAGCCTATCCATGTGTTTGGTTTGAAGGATGGAGTGGGATGGAATGGTCCAAAGTGGGATGAGCCTGTGCAAATTTAGAGAATATTCTTTTTAGATGCTGGACCATGTGGTTCCACCTTTTTTGTAGAACCATCTCATCCTATTCCATCCCATCCCATTCCACTTTCATCACTCCAACCAAACACATCCTAGAAGACTAGAGATCAAACGGTAAATAAAAGCATCAACCTGACCGACACGTCAGCAATGTCAGGAGTATGATGATTTCTGTTACAAACAAGTCACGTCAGTTACATATACCCAATGTGCAGATGTCTTTCCCAAAAGACACTTTTTCATGCCACCTTTTACCATGTATATAAAGCAATGTACATATTCAAAATGAGGTTAATGAAAGCATCATTTCTCTCAATCACTTGTCTCAAACCTCTCTTGCAATACGTTATCAGTCACGTTTCTCTCCAAATCGAGCAACAAAAACAGAGAAAACAAACAAAAGGTAATGGCACTGGATGTTCTTGTGTTGATCGCTTCCTTGCGTGCATCGCCTTCTACCACACCCGCGCCCGGCGGCGCCCATGGCGGCGGCGGTGTCACAATGCGCACCGCCCGGTGCGCGCGGCGCGTCCTCACGACGCGGCGACGCCCAAAGCGCCGCAGCCGCGCACGGCGCGGCGCTGCGTCGGAGGCACCCATGGAGGGGGCGGAGTTCCCGACGGCGCGCGGCGGCGTGGCGCTCGCGCCGGCGTGGCACGGCGCACGGCCCGGCGCTGTACGGCGCCCGTGGCGGCGGCTCCACGGTCGAGGCGTGCGGCGTAGCGCGACGGCGCGCCGAGGAGGCCCGGAGGCGGCGCGGGACCCAACAGCGCGAGGCGTGCGGCGCAGCGCGGTTGGCGCAGCCGGCGCCACGGCGCCCGACCCGCAATGCCCACGGATGGCCGACGCGCGGAGCCCAAGGCCGCGCGGTGGCGCCCGAGCCAAAGACGCCGATGGATGGCGGCGGGTGGCGGCGCTGTGCGGGCGCGACGGCGCCGAGGCGCCCACGGCGGCGGCGCCCGGGGCCTAGCGGCAGAGAGAGCGCGCGCCCACCGAGGCGGCGCCCGTCCGGTGGCACCCGAGGAAACTCGCGGAGGCGGCAGAGGCCGAGGCGGCCGGCGGCGGCGCCGGCGGTGGCTCCGCGCGTGGTGGCAGCGCCAAAAGGCAAAAGCGGCGGCTCCCAAGGCGTGGCGATGGTGGCGCCGAGGCGGCCGAGGCGGCGGCACCGGCTGGCCGGCGGTGGTGCCCGCACTGGCGGCCGACGGTGGCGCCCCATGGGCAGAGGCGGCTAGGGTTTTGGGGAGTTAGGGTTTCCCCTTCCCCATTCCTTTTATATGTTGCACACATAAATGGGCTTTGGCCCAAAATATCCCACCTCCCCCCTTGGGCCTAAAGGCCGAATGGACCTCAGCCCAAGTTTTCGTAAATTTGTTTTCCCCCCTCTATTTTCATGAAAGTGCAGAATTTTATGATTAAATAAATTTCTATTGTAAATATTTGCAGTATAGTCCTCGTGCTTATTTATAATTGTACCCATCAATTTATACTTTTATAAATTATCATTTTAGTCCCTACAGGAACTGAAAATTATGTAATTGTTCAAATATATGTGCATGCACATTTCTATAACTTTTACATATGTAGGATTATTTTATTGCAATTTTATTTACAATATGAAATACAACCATATTTAAATTTGCTATCTTTCGCAAATTTAAAATTTAAAATTCCCATTTAATGAGTACCATTGTACTTAATAAATTGGAATTTTTGCAAAATATTATACCTAAATAAATACCATAAAAATCACAATTTATGGCACTTTGCTACATTTATTTGTACGCTACGCCACACAATAAATTGGTGTTCACCACCAATATTGTGATTTAACGGTATTATAAATATAACCATATGTTATATTTCATTTGGGTATATATTCATTCGGATTACAATACTCATATTGTTTTCCATATATTTTGCATTTTATTACAACATTACCATACACATTAATTTACCTCATGTAAATTAATCATATATGGTGTACTTTTATGTAGGTTTAAATGGCTACCAAAGATTTTGAGCCTCTCGCTCTCGATGGTTCCAACTACCCTACATGGGCTATGGACTTAAAAATCAACCTCACCACACGTGGGTTGCAAAGGGTAATATTTGATCCTCCAAATGATCAAATTCCGCCGGATATTATGATATATTCCGTTTTAAGCATAATACGGAATCACATCCATCCCGATTTAAAGGCGGAATATTTGTATGAGGAGAATCCACTCACATTATGGTTAGCCCTCAAAAATAGATATGAACAGCAGAAAACTGTTATATTACCTGAGGCTAATCATGAATGGGCACATCTTCGATTCCAAAATTTCAAATCTGTTGATGAATATAACCATGCCCTTCATACTATTTGCTCCAAATTGCATTTTTGTGACAAGGAACCAACGGATGCAGACAAAATAGAGAAGACTCTCTCGACTATGCTCCCATCTGACAGGGTCCTACAGCAGCAATGGCATGTTGCAAATTACCAAACTTATTTTGATCTTATGCATACTATGCTTCAGGCAGAAAAGCATGCTGAACTTCTTTTAAAGAATAATCAGCAACGTCCCATTGGGGCTGCTCCACTTCCTGAAGTTCATGCTAATCAAAATAATAAAAAGTTCAGTGGTTCAAAAGACCACTCAAAGAACTTTAAAGGTAAAAACAAACGCAACATGAAGCAAAAACCAAGTGGATTCAAGAAAGGTAAAGGCAATCATGGTAAGAAAGTTGACAAAACTGATGTTTGTCAAAAGTGTGGTTGTTACAACCATCCTACCAAGAAATGTCGCACCCCGAAGTATCTTGTGAACCTCTACCTTCAGTCTTTGGCTCACGGCAAGAATGCTCAAGAGAAGAGATTTGAAGCGCACTTCAATCTCACATCCAACAATGATGAAGCCGGATGCTCTCAAAAGTTCCTTCAAGAACTCAAAGATACATGTGCTTCTCCAAAGAAGGATGATTCATGTGCACCGAGGACACACTTGAAGAATTTCATTCTCAAGACATGTTTGGAGATCTCCAATAGACTCCTAGTACCATAGCTTCTAAGTACCATAGTGTTGTAATGTAAATAATGTTGTCATCTATATTGTAAGCTTGTATGCTACAATCATATATCGAACATATTCGGTATTGTCAATAAAGTTTGTATGTATTCTATATATATACTATAAGAATTTCATTAAATTCTTCTTTTATGTATATAGATTTTTTGGAGTCAATCCAATGGAGGAAAAATTATGCCTTGTGGACAGTGGTACCACAAACTCTATACTTAGGGACACAAAATATTTCCTGACTCTTACTAGGAGGAAAGGAAATGTTTTAACCATCGCTGGACGCGATGCAACGATACTAGGCTCTGGTCGCGCCTCTATCACTCTCCCTATGGGTACACAATTGGAAATTGAGGATGCACTCTTGTATCCCGATTCAACACGTACCCTACTCAGTTATAGAGATATCCGTAAGAATGGTTTCCATGTTGAAACCCAAAATGACAACAAAGAGGAATATCTCCTCTTAACCAAAAACAACGGATATGGCAAACAAGTACTAAAAAAATTCCATCTTTTGACTCTGGATTGTACTATACATACATCAAACCCGTTCAACATATTGCGTATAAACTAATTTTTCAAAATACTTACACATTCCAAACATGGCATGATCGCCTTGGCCATCCAGGCATTGGAATGATGAGGAAAATTATTAGCAATTCAATTGGTCATACATACCTCAAAACAAAATTTCCGGAATCCTCCGATTTTGTGTGTACTTCCTGTGCCACCAGAAAATTGATTTTAAGACCCTCTTATCTTAAAATCAGAGCTGAACCACTTAAATATCTTGAACGCATTCAAGGAGATATATGTGGTCCTATACAACCATTGTGTGAACCGTTCAGATATTTCATGGTTCTCATTGACGTATTTACTAGATGGTCACATGTGTGTCTTTTATCCACATGAAACCATGCATTTGCTAAGTTAATTGGTCAAATTACCCAATTACGAGCACATTATCCTGAATATCGAATTCAATCAATTCGAATGGACAATGCTACTGAATTTTCATCCCATGCATTCAATGACTATTGTATGGCTCTTGGGATACAAGTTCAACACTCTGTTCCATATGTCCATACACAAAATGGTTTAGCAGAATCTATTATTAAGAGAATCAAGCTCATTGCAAGACCATTACTACAGAATTGCAACTTACCAACGTCATGTTGGGGTCATGCAGTTTTACACGCTGCTGACTTAATCCAATTGCGCCCAGCGCATATCATAGCACTTCCGCTACAATTAGTACGTGAAATCCACGGATATTTCCCATCTGCGAAAGTTCGGTTGTGCTACATACGTACCGATCTCACCACCGCAGCGTACCTCAATGGGACCGCACAGGAAACTTGGGATCTATGTTGGGTATAAATCTCCGTCAATCATAAAATACCTCGAGCCCCTAACAGGGGACCTGTTTACGGCCTGGTACGCTGATTGCATATTCAATGAGGAACATTTCCCGGCATTAGAGGGAGACAACAAGTACCAAACTAAATGCCAGAAAATTAATTGGAATGTTCAAGGCATTCCTGCCTCAGACCCACGTACCAGAGAAACCGAACTTCAAGTTCAGAAAATCATTCATTTGCAAAACATTGCAAATAATCTGCCAGATGCATTTACTGATTATAAGGGTGTCACAAAATCCTATAATCCTACCAGAAATGTGCCTGAAAGAGTGGAGGTACCGCAAAATACCACTCAGCTCCCAGTTCAAAATAAGAGGGAGAGAAGTACGGCACAAATGGCGGATACAGTTTCTAACAAGCGACAAAGGAAACAAAAGAATGTAAATGCAGATCAATCTCAAGTTGATAGACACCAAAGGATCCTTGAACCCAGATCAACAGTGCACTCAATTACTGATCCTGGGACATCGGAATACCCCGACTCAAATGTTTTGAGAAATAACATTGAGTCACCAGGGGTCTAAGAAATTTCCACTAATTATACTGATTCTGGAGAATCATACGATCGGAAGACTACAATTGTCGAAATTTATTTCTCCACAACAATTACAAACAACCTTCAAAATGATCCAGATCCCAAGACCATGGCAGAGTGCAAACAGCGCTCGGACTGGAATCAATGGAAGGGTGCTGTTGTAGGGGTGGCCCCCACCTAAACCCAGCGGGCCTGCTAGAAGACTATAAAGACCAGAGTAGAACATAGGTAATGACTCAAATACCCCTAGTGGGGATAAACTGATGTAAGGGCATAACTGTAAAAGCACATCCCATACGCATATATATATCAGGAAAGGCTATGGGAGGAAGGAGGACACTTCCCACTCCCCACTACCATCTCTCTCTGTTTGGTTTGTAACCACAACAGTTGGCGCCGTCCGTGGGGAGGGCGAGGACAAGCTCAAGATCGAAGAAGAAGACGGCAACGAAAAAGCTTTATCGACGGCGAAGGGAAGGAAAGACGGTCGGGTCGAGCGACGGCGGAACACCGTGGCCTCGTCGTCGCATTGTCGCGGGCGCGAAGGCCGGCGTCGGCGACGGCGGCGGCAACCGACCCGCCACCGTGGCGGCGACAACCGACCCACCAACGCGATGACGTCTACTCCGGCCACTCGCCGCGACGCCACCGGCCAGGCGGATCGGCCGATGGCGTGAAGCCGCGACGGGCAACCGACGGGCGGGATCTCGTGAGGCGACCACCCCGCGCCGACCCATCCGCTGGCGCGCCGACGGCCCCAACGGCATCTGCGATGGAAGGCGCCCTCACGGCAACCCTCGCGCACTCCGCGGAGCTGGGGATCTCGCGGAGCTGTCGAAATATGCAGAGGCTCGAGCGGCAAGCCACGCCAACGGTCGCGCTGAGTCCACCCCGCAAGAAGCGGCGGCCGTGGCGCCCCACATCACGCTGCCTACCGCGCGGCGGCCGATCTGGAGTCTCTACGGCAGACTACGGCGGTGGAGGGCCCGAAGACTTCAAGTTACCAAGTATCATCGAGCGGACAAAGCGAGAGCGAACCCGGTAACCGGCGCGCGTATGTGAGGCGGCAATCGAGGAGCTCTTCGACGCAATGTACGGATACGTGCGGACCGAGGAAGAAGCGCGAGAGGCAGACCCCACCCCGACCGCCGCCAAGGTCCGCCGCCGAGGAAGTCGGGCGGTTCCGGGCGGGCCGTGGTCGACAACCTAGGAGGACACTCCGGAGCGGCGGCACCGAGAGCGTGAAGGTTCGCTCAAGGGCAAGCACAAGCCCGGGCGTCACGGCGTAGGCGCAAAGGGCCCATCATGGCCTTGGCATCGAGCGTCCTCGAGGATCGGCCCCATCCGGCGCGGAGGAGCCGAGGACGAAGCCGGACTGGTCGACGAGCGCCCGCGCGGAACAAGAGCCTTTGGACTACGGTAAGTGGTGCGAGGTGCACGACATTACAGCGATCACCGCGCGGGCGTGCGCTGCGGTCATGAAATGCGACGCGCGACGGTCGAATCCTGTGCCTCGCCCCCCACCCTTGCCGGCTTCGGGAGCATTATCCGCGGAGCAACCCCCCGCGAGCGCCCGCCGGAGAGGACACACGGTGCCGCGTCGTAAGCGTCATCACCGGAGGGTTCCTGCCTCGGGCCCCTTTGGGGCAGCCGCACTTGTGGATGCCGCCCTGTAACATCACCTTCGACACGAATGACGCTAGAGGAGTGGAGTACCTCACCAAGACCCTCGGTCATCCAGGCCCACATAGCACGCTACGATGTCAGGCGCGTCCTTGTTGACGGGGGAAGCTCCGCGAACGTTCTGATCGCAGGGGCCCTCGACCGCATGGGAATCCCTCGCAGCCGGCTAGAGCAGCCAGGAGCTCCCCTTCAAGGCTTCGGAAGCCAACCGCAGCATTAGGGTATGTGTCCTCCCGGTCACGTTCCGCCAGGAGGGTAACAAGGGCAATATCCGGACCGAGCATGTCATCTTCGACGTCGTGGACATCCCGCATTCGTACAACACCATATTGGGGTGACCTGCCATCAACTCTTTCGAGGCGATTACGCACCCCGCCTTTTTGGGTATGAAGCTCCCGGGTCCGGAGGGCGTCATCACTGTCTTCAGTGACCAGGACCTGGCCAGGCGCACGGAGGCCGGCAGCCGAGTCTGCATCGCCTGGTACATGCCCCCTCCGGCGCCCTCGGTGAGGCCCTCCGCTCCGGTGGGCGCCCAAGCCTCGGCCGAGGGCGAGTCAAGAAGATGCCGCTCCAGGAGGAGGGGCAATTTGTGTCCATCGACGAGGGGCTCCCCCCGGAGGTCGAACGAGATCTGCTCCAAGTGCTTCAAAACAACGCCGACATCTTCGTATGGTCTCCTGAAGACCTCAAGGGCGTTAATCGAGCGGTGTCGAACACCGCTGGCGGTCGCCCGACGCCAAGCCGGTCAAGCAAAAGCTGCGGCGCATGTCGGCGGATCGGCGGCCAAGGCGAGGTGGAGAAGCTTCTCGAGCTGGGGTCATTCGCGAAGTCCACCATCCGAGTGGCTCGCTAACCCGATGATAGTCAAGAAGGCGGCGGGGCTCGGCGTATGTGCATTGACTTCACGACGCTCAACAAGGTGTGTCCAAAGGATAACTACCCCTTGCCGCGCATCGATCAACTCGTCGATGCCACCGCCGGGTGCGAATTAATGAGTTTCTTGGACGCCTATTCAGGTTACCATCAGGTCTACATGGCTGAAGATGACGAGGAGAAGACCAGTTTCATCACGCCGATCGGGACTTTCTGCTTCGTCAGGATGCCCTTTGGCTTGAAGAACACAGGCGCTACCTTCACCCGTCTCATTGCGCTCGCCTTGGCCGTCCAGCTCGGGAGGAACGTGGAGGTCACGTCGATGACGTGGTAGTCAAGACTCGACACCTCGCAAAGACGGTCGGGACCTCCAGAGACCTTCGACAACCTAAGAAAGGCCGGCATCAAGCTCAACCCCGACAAATGCGTCTTCGGCGTACAGGGGGGCAAACTCCTGGGGTTCCTCGTATCCGGCCGGGGTATCCAGGCGAATCCCGACAAGATCGACGCCATTTTGGGTATGGAGCCACCCAAGACGACGAGGGAGGTCCAGAGGCTGGCGGGCCGCATGGCAACCCTAAGTCGTTTCCTGTCTAGGGCGGTAGAGCGGGGCTTGCCGTTCTTCAAGACACTTCGCGGATGTGATGGATTTCGTTGGGACAACAATTGCGCGGAGGCTTTCAGCGAGCTCAAGAAACATCTGGCAAGTCTCCCCACCCTGGTCGCCCTAGCACCAGAGGCTCCTCCCGCTTTACGGCGCGTCGATTCACGGGCGGCGCGCCGTCTGGTTTTAGAAGAAGGCGCCACGCAGCGGCCCGTATACTTCGTCTCCGAAGCCCTCCAAGGCACCAAGACGAGGTACACGGAGCTCGAGAAGCTCTCTTACGCGCTGATCATGGCCTCCAGAAAACTCCGGCACTATTTTCTGGCCCATCCAATCACGGTGCCTTCCTCCTTTCCCCTGGTAGAGATGTTACACAACAAGGAGTCCACGGGGCGCATCGGCAAATGGGCTGCCGAGCTTGCCCCGTTCTCCCTGACCTATACCTCACGGACAGCGATCAAATCCCAAGTTCTCGCCGACTTCCTCGCAGAATGGACTCCGTCGGCTCCTCTCGTTCAGAAGAACGACGACCCGGTCTGGACGCTCACCATCGACGGAGCCTACGGCGTCGCAGGCGCGGGCGTAGGCGCTGTAATTGTCACGCCCGAGAAGCAACGCCTACGGTATTCGGCGCGCCTTGCTTTCCCGGCTACCAACAATACAGCCGAATATGAGGCCTCGCTCTTGGCTCGACAAAGCTCAAGGCGATCGGGGTGCGGCGAGTGCTTGTCCGCACGGACTCGCGTCTGGTGGCGGGTCATGTCGACAAGTCTTATCAAGCCAAGGACCCAGAGCTGGCCAAGTACCGCGCTGTTAGAGCAAGGGAACGGCACTTCACGGTATCACGGTCAAGGCCATCCCCGAGCGGAGAATGAGCAGCCGACGCGCTCGCGGCGCCCAGCCGGCAGCATTACCCCGATGGGCGTTCTCGGCGTCTTCGCGACGCGCCATCGTGCAAGATAACGGGACGCGCCGCCGTGACACCACATCATCCCACGGCGGCGTGGCGGGAGCCCATCTTCAATTTCCTGCAGGGCATCGCCGAACCAGAGGATCTCGTCGAGTTACGGTGTCTGCAGCACCGCACCAGGTCCTTCCAGGTGTTCAAAGAGACACTCTATAAAAAGGGGGTTTGTGCACCACTCTTGCGATGCCTCTCGGCCGAAGAAGGCAGGAACCTCCTTGCGGACATCCACGCAGGTGCATGCGGATCTCACCTGGCGCCAAGGTCTCTGGTCGGCAAGGCGTTCAGGCAAGGCTTTATCGGCCGATTGCCGTCCGGCGCCCGGGACCTCGTGACGCTAGTGTCGGGGTGCGGTGGATGGGCCGCATCATCCGCAGGCCCCCGACGCACCTCAATCCTATCCCCGGTGTGGCGTTGGCTGGCTGCTGGGCATCGGCATAGTAGGACCGCTTCCCGAGCTCGGGGACTGCGATTTGTGTTAGTCGACCGAGTACTTTTCCGATGGCGAGGCGGTAGCCCAGCCAAAATAACCTCGCCGCCATGCAACGCTTCCTCTGGCAGAACATCATATGCCGCTTCGGCGTGCCCAGGGAACTCACCGTCGACAACGGCCTACAGTTCGACGCCAACCTATTTAAAGAGTATTGCGATGGCATGGGCATCACGCTCCGGTTCGCCTCGGTGGGGCACCCCCAGTCCAACGGAGCGGTGGAGAGGGCGAACGGCGCTATCTCAGCCGCCATAAAAAAGCGTCTGGTCGGGCTGCCAAAGGGCAAGTGGCCGAGCGAGCTTCACAGCGTCCTCTGGTCCCTCCGCACAACGGCAACGCGCCCGACGGGGTTCACGCCCTTTAAGCTCCTCTTCGGTGACGAAGCAGTGACGCCTGAAGAAATCAAGGCTGGCTCGCGGAGGGTCCTCGTCCAAGCGCCGGATGAAGAGCGCCGTGTGTCCTTGGATCTCCTTGATGGGGTGCGGGCGAGTGCGACCCAACATGCTGAGAAGTACGCAAGACAGACAGTGCGTACTCGGGACCGCTCTGTATATCCATGAACGTTCAAGCCCGGGGACCTCGTCCTCAGAATGGCACTACACGCGGAGACTGTGGGCAAGCTGGAGTCCAAGTGGGAGGGTCCCTTCATCGTTCTAGAAGAGTTACAGAAGGGGGCATACCGTCTTGCCACGCTCGAGGGACAGACTCTCCGTCACACATGGAACGCCGACAGGTTGCGGCGATATTACGCCTAGCAGCAACACGGCAAGTGTAGCGGCGCCAGTCGTTTGTTGCACGATGCTCACCCGCGCAAACGGGAGTTCAATAAAGCTTGCCGTTCCTGAAGTTGCTTACCCCTCCAGTCCACGGACTCTAAATAAGACGTAGCGTCGAAGTTCACCTCCGCACGCGAGAGTCTCCAGACTATAAAGAAAGTCGTAGCGTTGAGGTTCGCCTCCGCACGCGCCAGTCCACGGACTCTAAATAAGACGTAGCGTCGAGGTTCACCTCGCGCGCGAAGTCTCCGGACTATAAAGAAAGTCGTAGCGTTGAGGTTCGCCTCCGCACGCGCCAGTCCACGGACTCTAAATAAGACGTAGCGTCGAGGTTCACCTCCGCACGCGAGAGTCTCCGGACTATAAAGAAAGTCGTAGCGTTGAGGTTCGCCTCCGCACGCGCCAGTCCACGGACTCTAAATAAGACGTGGCGTCGAGGTCCGCCTCCGCACGCACTCTACGGAGTATAAAGAAGACGCAGCGGGGGGACGCCCTCGTGCGCACCAGTCTACGGACTCTAAATGAAGTCGTAGCGTCGAGGTTCGCCTCCGCACGCGCCGATCGGACTCTAAATGAAGTCGTAGCGCCGAGTTCGCCTCGCACGCGCGCGGTCCACGGACTCTAAATAAGACGTAGCGTCGAGGTTCACCTCCGCACGCGAGAGTCTCCGGACTATAAAGAAAGTCGTAGCGTTGAGGTTCGCCTCCGCACGCGCCAGTCCACGGACTCTAAATAAGACGTAGCGTCGAGGTTCACCTCCGCACGCGAGAGTCTCGGACTATAAAGAAAGTCGCATCGCTGAGGTTCGCCTCCGCACGCGCCGATCCACGGACTCTAAATAAGGCGTAGCGTCGAGGTTCACCTCCGCGCGAGTCTCCGGACTATAAAGAAAGTCGAGCCTTGAGGTTCGCCTCCGCACGCGCCAGTCCACGGACTCTAAATAAGACATAGCGTCGAGGTTCACCTCCGCACGCGAGAGTCTCCGGACTATAAAGAAAGTCGTAGCGTGGAGGTTCGCCTCCGCACGCGCCAGTCCACGGACTCTAAATAAGACGTAGCGACGAGGTTCACCTCCGCACGAGTCTCCGGACTATAAAGGAAGTCGTAGCGTCGAGGTTCGCCTCCGCACGCGCCAGTCCACGGACTCTAAATAAGACGTAGCGTCGAGGTTCACCTCCGCACGCGAGAGTCTCCGGACTATAAAGGAAGTCGTAGTGTCGAGGTTCGCCTCACGCGCCAGTCTACGGACTCTAAATAAGACGCGGGGGGACGCCCCCGTGCGCACTAAGACGCGGATGTTTTCCCTGCGCACTCTACAGAGTATAAACAAGACACGAATCTCGTGCACACACGGACGTTGCTTCCGTGCGTACTCTTCGGAGTATAAACAAGACGTGGATGTCGATCCCACGCATTCTCCGAAGTATAAGCTAACAACACAGTGTTGCTTTGATTCATTGTGAAAATAAGGGGGTTCCATGATTACAAACATGGGCAACAACACATTCCCCGACCTCACCCCGACCGCTCAACCAAACGGCGCGGTCGGCGAGCTTGTACCGCCATCGTGGCCTCGGAAGATCGCTTCAAGCCAGTGGAGAGGGTCCTCTTCTCCATGCAGCGTCTGCCACACGGCAGCTTTCGCCGCGTCCTCCCCAAAGCGATCCCAGATCCGCCGATGGAAGTTCTGCAGGCTAGGCCCGATGAAGCGCACAGCGTCCACCATCACCTCCGGCCGGCCTGGAAGATCTAGCTACGGATTCACCAGCGCATGGGTGTGCCGGCACCCATGAGTATGAAGCATGGCGAGGGCAAGGCACGCGCCAACATAGCCACAGTGTTCGCCAAAGGTTCTGGCACCGCGGAGAGCAACGCTTGCCCCTTCTTGGATCAGCTCGAGCGTCTCCGTCAAGTTCTCCGGACTGTGCGTAGTGTTCGGTACATTAACGCACAAATCTCGGAGGGCCTGGTTCAGAGCCTCCATGGCCCACCATGCGGACGTAGACGCGATGTCTAAGGCACCGCTCTTCGCTGCAACAGACTCAGCCAGTTGGGTCTTTTCCTCTTCTAGGATGGCGATCTGTTGCAGAAAGGAGTCGCGTTCAGCAGCTGCGGCACGCTTGACTTCCGTGGTCTCCAGTCGCGCTTCCTCGGCCTCCAGCTGCACGGCCCCCACGGCACCCTCCAGCGCGCGAAGCTCTTTGTCCTTCGCTACGCAAGTGTCGTCCGCCGCTCGAAGGCTGGCTTCCATAGCTCTTCGCTCCCGAACGTGGACCTCGTCAAGCGCCTGGCTGATAGCAAGCGTCTGACAGGAACAACGACTCAGCAAATGCCAAAGGTACCCTAGCAGCCGAAGCGCGCATACTTACCCTTATTTCGAAGCTGCGGTCACGAGTGCTAGGTGGTCTCCCGCACGAGGACAGCGCTGTCGATCAAGGCCGTTGTTAAATGCGCTCGCGCGCCGTAAGGATGCGAAGTATCTCCAAGCGCGGGAGGAAGTCCGAGAGAACGGGTTCGGGCCCCACCGCGTCAGAGGCCGCCGACGCGTCGGCCGCCTCAGCGGCAATAAGCACTGGAGGGGCATTCTGCGCAGAGTTTTGGACTTCGTGCACACCTCCGTTGCTCGATCCTTCACGTCCGGGAGACCTTGTCTCTCCTGAGGTCGATGGAATGAGCGAGCAGATCGGAGAGAGTTTCGCGAAGTCGTGCAAAGAAGGGGAGTCGCACCTACCTCCTGCGCCCCTCGTCGCAAGGAGAGGCACTGCCGGTTCGGTCGCAAGTTGGGGTTCGGTCGCAAGTTGGGGTGCGGCCGCCTCGCTCTTTCGGCTTGAAGGCCCCTTTGTCGCCCCAGCGTCATCCCGAGGCGAGCCCGCGGCGTCAGTCGCTTCGGGGCGGCGGGACTGGTCCGGGCGCCGCTGAGGCGATTCGGCGACTCTTCCGCGGTGCTCCCGGGCGCAGCCAGGGTGGCGCCCACAATATCCGCTGCAGGAGGCGCGTCTTGGCCGGCTGTAGTGGGCGGCAGCAAACCACTATCCACAGCCCCCTCGCCGGTGACGAGGTCCCCCCCGGATTGGCGGTCTCTAACCCAACGATGGCCGTCGGTGCAAGTCCGCCAGCATCGGCAAGGGCTACCAGAGGAGTCGAGGCGGCGCGCCCCCTCGAGCCGGCGCTGGCCGTCGACGTGCCCGGAGGGTCGCATATGGTGGCCACGGAACGAGTCCGCCGCCGCAAAGATGGCGTCCCTGCTCGACTGCCACCACCGTGATGGCTTCGAGCATCTGCGGAAGCTCCCGCCGGGGTCGCGCGTTCAGGCACCGCAATGCCCAGAACCTCGCAGGTGCGGTTTACCCGCCCTTGCTTAGCCGTGGTGACTGCGGACTCGCGAATCTGGTGTTCTTTCAGCGTGTATGGGCCGAGAAGCGCTGCAGAACCAATGCTCGCGTCCTCGGCCAGTCGCTGCGCGAGGGATAACAAGACAATCAGCGGGAACCACGCGGGTTTAAGGCGTACATACAGATGCACTCGGCGGCTTACAAGGAGCGGAGGCGGAAGCGAGCGGGACACGGCCGGGCTCGACCCGTCCTCACGGTCGTCGCCCCGTCCAGCATACTTCCACTTGGAGAGTGGCGCCACCCCATACATGGTGAACTCCTCAGCCAGGTCACGCATGTTCATCCGACGGGCGACACCGACAAGGCTTTGTAGCCTTTGCGTATCGTCAACCTCCGCCTTCAGGCTCGGCGAGCTATTGAACGCGATCGGCCCACCTCGGCATTGCAGGCCGCTCTTGTCGGTCACAAGATAGTAGAACCACTGCCGCGTCCAGCCGGACTCCTATTTCCCCAGGGAGGCTGGGGCAGGGAACAGCGTCGAACATGATGCCCGGAGCATGAAGTCCACGTTGCCAAAGTTGGACACCGCCCCCTCAACTTTCCGGCACTGGCACCGTGCGTCGTGCAGAGTGGCGAACAGGCTTGCGCTGGGCCGCCGCCCTTCTGTCCGCATCGCCCACGCATAAATAGCCAGGTGGATTATGGCGTTTGGCGTCAGCTGGGCTATCTCCAACCCGTAGGCCCGTAGGACTTCGCCCATAAAGAATATGGAGGGAATTCGCAGGCCAGCGTCGAAGAACACGACGAAAACAATCGCCTCCATTGCCTGGGGCTTCGGCTCTATCTCGTCGCGGCGAGGTAGGCGAGCCCCATTACGATTTGGAAGTTCCCTTCCCGCTCAAGTCGTCGCAGCACCTCTTCGGTTACACGGCTCCTCCCTAGTACACGGGAGCAGCGGCCCCTTGAGTGCTCCATGGCATCCCACCACCTGTTGGCGCGTGAGCTCACCCGCGGCACCAGCGCGTACTCCCCAGGCGGATGGGACTCCTCGTCCCGGCCAGGCAAGGAATCACCGCCGGGACGGCGGGAGGCGTCGTCATGACCGGCCATTGCTCTTGCCAGTCGCGGCGAAGGAAGCAAAGCAAGAAGCAGCCGGCGCTACGGACAGCACGAGAAAAGGCAGAGCAAGGTGGCAGGCGAGAGGGAGCGCTCCCATCTCAACAAGGCACTTTACAAAGCCCGCTCGCCTCCCCTGCGGTTTCAAACGCAGACAGACCAAGCATACAACGGTTCGACTACCCATGATCTGGAAAGAAGGATTGCCGGGGCCTAGAGGGGCGTGCCCGGTAGGTGGCCAAGCAGCGCACGAATGCCACCACGCCCTCAACACGCGTCCCATTTCCCTGGGAAAGAGGCGGGCGGTCGCAGTCACGCAACTTCGCCACATCCCACGACGCGCCAATTACGAGTCGCCGCGTGTCCCACAACGGCATGCCAGACTGTACTATGACCTCTGCCAAGACAGGCGTCGGCGCAATTCCAGCCGCCATTAAAAGCGCACTACCCGTCCACATGGTCACGGTAGCCCCCAAACGGCAAGGCAGCGCCTCACCAGTTCGAAGGGTAAGGGATGGAGCGCGCGTGACCACTTCGACATCAACCGGAGCTTCGACTACAGATGCTCCGAAGCACGTTAAGATTACGCAAAACCAGGGACGTTCACAGGCCGCAGGGACAGAGAGGGCCAAAGGACTCGGCAACATGGCTTCGGCCCGGTGAAGCCCTTCACCATGAGAGGCTCTTGTTGTAGGGGTGGCCCCCACCTAAACCCAGCGGGCCTGTTAGAAGACTATAAAGACCAGAGTAGAACATAGGTAATGACTCAAATACCCCTAGTGGGGATAAACTGATGTAAGGGCATAACTGTAAAAGCACATCCCATACGCATATATATATATCAGGAAAGGCTATGGGAGGAAGGAGGACACTTCCCACTCCCCACTACCATCTCTCTCTGTTTGGTCTGTAACCACAACAGGTGCAATTCAAGCGGAGTTAGCCTCGCTCAAGAAAAGAAATGTATTCACCAATGTGATACATACACCTCCCAAAGTATTCCCTGTCGGTTTCAAATGGGTTTTCGTCTGCAAACGGAAAGAAAACAATGAGGTGGTGAGATACAAAGCAAGGCTTGTAGCACAAGGGTTCACGCAGAGACCCGACATTGATTTCAATGAAACTTATTCTCCAGTAATGAGTGGAATAACATTCCGATACTTAATCTCATTGGCAGTTAAAAATCATCTATCTTTTCAGTTGATGGATGTAGTGACTGCATATCTTTATGGGTCATTTGATTCGAAAATATACATGAAAGTTCCCGATGGAATTTCAATTTTGAATCTGAACGCAAATCGCAATATGTATAGTGTAAAATTGAACAAGTCTTTATACGGCTTGAAACAGTCGGGTAGAATGTGGTACAACCGACTAAGTGAGTTCCTAACCAAAAAGGGATACTCCAACAATGACGATTGCCCATGCGTGTTCATCAAAAGATCCTCAACAGGATTTTGTATTATATCTGTATATGTTGATGATCTTAATATCGTTGGTAACACACAAGATATAGATGAAGCACGTAATCATCTTATGACGGAATTTGAAATGAAGGATTTGGGTAAAACCAAATTTTGCTTAGGTATACAACTTGAGCACCTTCATACAGGCACCCTAGTGCATCAATCAGCCTATGTCCAGAAAATATTAGAGAAATTCAATATGGATAAAGCATATCTATCGAAAACCCCCATGGTTGTTCGATCTCTCGACAGGGACAAAGATCCATTTAGACCCCGAGATGACAATGAAGAGTTATTGGGACCTGAGGTTCCATATCTCAGTGCCATCGGAGCGCTTATGTACCTTGCAAACTGCACTCGGCCGGATATTGTATTTGCGGTAAATCTACTTGCTAGATATAGCGCTGCTCCAACCAAAAGACATTGGGTGGGAGTGAAGAATATTTTTAGATATCTTCAAGGCACTAAAGATCTCAGTCTATTCTTCCAGAAGAATAAAAATGTGGATTTAATAGGATATACAGATGCTGGCTATTTATCAGATCCCCATAATGCCAGATCTCAAACAGGCTTTGTATTTTTACACGGTGGAACAGCCATCTCTTGGAAGTCTTCAAAACAGACTCTAGTGGCTACATCCACTAATCATTCTGAAATAATTGCATTATATGAAGCATCACGTGAATGTGTATGGCTTCGCAGAATGATTAACCACATACAATAATCATGTGGTATAGGTGCTATTGCATCACCTACCATTATCTACGAAGATAATGCTGCTTGTGTTGTTCAAATGCAAACGGGTTACATAAAGAGCAATATCACAAAACATATTACACCTAAACTATTTTACCCACATGAATTGCAAGAGAGTGGGGAAATAAACATTCTGCAAACTAAGTCTTGTGATAATCTCGCAGACTTATTTACCAAGTCATTACCAACATCCACATTCCAAAAATGTGTTCATAGAATTGGTATGCGAAGACTACGTGATTTGCAGATGTCAGGGGGAGAAATCTCCTAAGACTTAACCCGTTCAATACAAATATTGTACTCTTTTCCTTTATGAGTTTTCCCTCTAAGGTTTCTCATCAAGGTTTTTAATGAGGCAATATGACAACGTAATCATAAATATATCTCTATTTTCCCACAAGAGTTTTTAAAGAGATATAATCAAATATATGCCATATCATTTTCTCCTTAAATTTTCCCACCGGGTTTTAAAGGAGTTTTTCATGGCATATCTACTCTATCGGTTCTCCTCATATTTTTCCCTACAGGGTTTTGGAGGAGTTTTTATCAAGATGATGAATCAAGGTGATTATATGAAGACACATTGGTCAAGGGGGAGTGTTACAAACAAGTCACGCCAGTTACATATGCCCAATGTGCAGATGTCTTTTCCAAAAGACACTTTTTCATGCCACCTTTTACCATGTATATAAAGCAATGTACATATTCAGAATGAGGTTAATGAAAGCATCATTTCTCTCAATCACTTGTTTCAAACCTCTCTTGCAATAATTTCATCCCCGACGCGGTTTGCATGCACCCCAGTGCTCGCGCCGACTCCTCTCCCCTTCGCCTTGCCGCTGCTGGAGCACGCCGCCGGTAGCTTGTGCGGGTGCTAGGAAGGCGGCGGCGGGGCTCTCTCACCTGGATCTGGGCGACGGCTTCGAGATCTGGGTGACGGGTTTGAGGTGGCCGGGCCCCTGTGGAGGTCGCCGGCGGAGGCAGCGCGGCGCGAGCGGTGGCCGGAGCCGAAGTCGAGCGGGCGAAATTCCTTTCCCCGTCGCTCCAGCGCCGACTCCCCCTCCCTTCTCCCCTTCGCCTTGCCGCCGCTGGAGCGCGCCGCCGGAGGCGGCCGGGCCCCTGCCGTTGTCGCCTCGCCTCTGGCGCAGGTGCATGGCACCGGCGAGCCGCGGCTAAGGTTCGAGGTGCTCGTCGGGGAGATCCTGCTGCGTGGCGCGGGATGTGGTGGTGGCGGCGGCGGGGTTGGGGATCTGGGCGGGGTGGTGCGGTGGGCGTCGGAGGTCGCCGAGGCTTGGCGTCGGCGAGCTGCGGCAGCTGTTCGAGGCGCTTGTCGGGGAGGTCCTGCTGCGCGGCGTGGGTCGTGGTGGCGGCGGCGGCGGGGTTGGGGATCTGGGCAGGGTGGTGTGGTGGGCGCGGGAGGTCACCGCGGATCCTGTGGCGGCGCGGTCGATGGCGGTGGAGGTCAAGGCGAGGACGCGTCAGGTGCTGGCCTTGCGGTGCCCTCACCGGCGGGGCAGCGCAGCGTGAGCGGCTGCCGGGGACAGCTCGTTGGAGCCTTGATGGGTGTCCGTGCTGAGCCTCAGCAAGTGGGTGTTTTGAGGTCAAGGAGAAAGCTTGGACGGCGACGTTTCCATGCGCCGCTTCCTCCTTGGAGGCGTCCTCTCTGTACCTCTTCCCCGGCTCCCCCCGGTGTTTGTTTGCAGGTGAAAACCTTTCCCATGGTGGACTGGCGGCGGCAGCGCCCTGGGCGTTGTTACCTTCGTGAAGGCGTCGTTAGGCAATTTCAGCTCCGTTGATTGATGCTTCTCCGGTGCCCTCTGTCGCCGCTCGTGCTTGAAGGTCCGAGGAAGGTTAGAGGTGTTGGCCGAAGAGAGAGCTTTTTGGATGAAGTAGTTGAAGTGCTTGCCGAAGGCCCTCCCTGTTGAGCATCGATGTGATGCATCGAGTGCTGCTGTCTTCACTAGAGGAATACAGTCGCTTGATAGAGGCAACAAAGAGTTTGATGTTGTTTAGCAAGTTGGGTATTGAGGTAGGAATAGGACTGAGACTTGAGTTCCGTTTCTTTATTCCGTGTGTTTGTATACCGTGTCGTGGTTTGTAGTCTAAGGACTATGGGTGCGTTGATATTGGCTGTACTCATTTACTTGTGAATGATGGAGGCCGGAATGTTTCATTCCTTAATCTAAAAAAGAAATAGACGCACACAGGAGATGCACGCGGGAAACGTACATGTGTTTTATCTCTTCCAGCTTGAGAGGGCCCACGGTACATTCACAGAGATCGATCTCTCCCTGGATATGAATGTGGGTACGCGCAACATCCTCCTACGGGAATTGCAGCACAATCTAGGCCGGCTGTTTCTCTCAGACAGACCATCGTTTGTTCAGCTCATAGCTTAGGATATGTATATTTATAATTTTTTTTATTTTATCTATAAATAACACTAAAGATAGCTTATATAATATATAGTTCTTTTGTATATCTTTATAGATAGTTTCTTCATAACACAATATATATTGTTTATTGTGTTACAGTCGATTACTATCTGAGAGACGGCTCAATTCTCTATGCTTCTCCTCTCTCCTCTACGTCATCTTATGTCCTACATGGTAAATTTTATAGACAGTTGACATCATAATATCGTACATAACCTTATTAGCCTTTTCTTTTTATCTTTTAAAAGTTGTTTTTATATAATAATTAGCTTTCAAACGGAGTGTCTTTTTAAGTTGAGATCTACAACCTGATTATAGTACATACTGTAACGATTTTATTT
The DNA here is from genome assembly GCA_036346575.1 of Dendrocalamus sinicus. NCBI lineage: Eukaryota > Viridiplantae > Streptophyta > Magnoliopsida > Poales > Poaceae > Dendrocalamus > Dendrocalamus sinicus. The sequence continues at coordinate 11,157,367 of CM070669.1, read as the reverse complement.
ATATCGGCTGAAACCATACGTGAATTTCTATTACTGCAGACTCTCTCACGAACAGTTTAAAAACCATAAGCTAAAGGAAAAAAGAACATGTCATTTGGCTTATGACTTCTTCAACACAAATAAACGAGACGATTTCTTTGCTTTTTTTGAACGGCTTATCAGAATAGTCTTTTCAAAATGGTTTATCTACATCCAATTTATTCACACCATCACTCGTACCGAAGCCAAATGGTATCGGCTACAGTTATAAGTCATTATCTGTAGTCGAAAAAACACACCTAGAATCATTGTCGACACAAACATCACCACGCGTCTAAACTTTGATGTTGCTCCTGCCAGTAAACAGGCACATACCATATGCCCACGGCTAGGGGTGGAGCCAGCCGTGGCCCAAGCCACGGGCCCGAAATAGCTCAGATCTTATCAGACCTAATCAACTAACAACAGATGATCTTATATAGGCTTTTGATCTCAGGCTTTGGACTATAGTTCAGATAGCGTGAGGCTTTTCCACACCTGCTCACGGTGACAGAATGTTGAATGTTGTTGAAAGTAGGACCAAGACTCACGTAGGTTGGAAAGCCTCGAACTAAAACTTTGTAAACCTCTGAAAATATTGGTTGATGGCTTGATGCTGTTCATGAATAATTGCCGCAATTGAAAAGAAGTCCGCAGAAAATAGTCCGATCGTTATCTCTAATTCATCTGTTCAGTAAGAGTTACGCGAAACTATTTTCCAAAGAAACCGCTAGCTAAATAGTTCGTACACATGAGGCGACAAGCCAAGGCACACACAGCCTCCGTCCCTGCAAAATCACGCTCGGACGCGACGCACACACACACCACACCGCCCACAGGCGCGCGCACACGGCGACATACCGAAGCACACAGCAACGCGAGACGCACATGCACACGTCCATCAGCAGAGAGAAATACGAGCCACGAGAAGCAAACAGGCAAGGTCGACAGGGAGCAAGAAAATAGCAAAGCGCTGTTTCTTGTTCCTTGCTGTTTCTTGTTCCTGCCGACGTCAACATCTTACATCGCCAACTCAGCGCGTCCACTCGTCAACAACAACATGCTACGAGTCACAGCATCTGTCATTCATGGTGAGGAACCTGATCAAACCGCATTGGTTAATCTCGCTTGATGAAAGGAAAATTCTTCATAGCTGCCACTGCAGATTAATCCAACCATTGGTTGATACTGGAACCAGCTATTTGTCTGTGAAGGTACGACACAGATTTCCCCATTATTCGTAGTTTAGGTTCTCCTAAAGCACCAGAACTAAGGCTTCGTTCGTTTCGGTTTGAGCTTCTGGCTTATTTTGCGCTATTTATAAATTTTGTCTTTTTCTATACTTTTGACTTCTTTGAGTTTTTTTGCCCGTTCTTTTTTCGTATTTATTTGCATTATACATAATGGGCTAACATGTTTTTTCTATTTTTAAATTTAATTATGCTAAATAAGCCTCCGTCAGCTACAGTGTTTTTTCAGCCAGCTACAGTGCTTTCAGCCATAAGCCACTCAAAAAAGCTCTTTTGAGCATGGCAACAGTAATAGGGGTGGAAAACGGTAACGGATAATTCGTTTTATCCGATATTCGTATCCGAGAAAACGTGAATGTGGTAAGCAAAATCCGTATTCGAAAATGTTCGTATTCGTATTCGAGAATATTTGTATCCATATTTGAGAATATCCGTATTCGCATTCGTATTCGAGAATATCCGTATCTGTATTCGTATTCGAGACTATTCGATTCGTATTCGATCTGTTTCTAGAACCCATGAAAAATCCGTATGAATTTTGTGATTCAAAATTTGAATTTAGGCGGTTTAAAACTGCTAATCGGTGAAATATCGGCAAAACCGCTAGGAATCCGTTTTATCCGATATTTGTATCCGAGAAAATCTGTATTTGAAAATATCCGTATTCATATTCAAGAATATTCGTATCCGTATTTAAGAATATTCAATTTGTATTCATATTTATTTTAAAAATATAGATTCGTATTTGTATTTAAGATTATTCGATCGTATCCGATCCATTTCCACCCCTACTAACTACGAGATACACACAACGCGGCACAGATTCCCAATTGACATGGGACCTCCCATTTGGCAAAGAACCGATTGCGTCTTCCCACAAATCAATACCTCTACACAAGAATATCCTATTATATTGATTTTGTCCCTAGCACGGAAACAAGATTATTTAGCACTTCAAAGTACGCATCGTCCAATGCATTATATGCACATCGCCAGTTGCAAGACCGAGGTGTGTAATTAATTCTACATTGGCACCATGGGCGGGTGTCGATGAGACGATAAGGCTACTTGATCATTCACACTACCATCCATCTAGGATTGATGAGTGATGTGAATCGAACCTTGAGATGAAGTTAAATCCTATAGGTTGCCTAATCGTTTATGGTGGAACAATGGTAAAGATAAGCAGCACGATGTTGACAAAATCTACAAGAGAAGGAAACAACAGTGAATAGCAGCGTGCAAAACCGTACCAATGATCTCGGTACAAATCAATGAGTTGAACAACAAGGATTCCACACGTAGCCAAGGACAATGATTCTTGATCTATGAAGCAAACACAACCCCAGATGGGAAATTCTTAATAGATAACATAGGGATATGCCCTAACGGCCAACACACATGGTGTTCAATTCATAAATAAAACTCTCGTATCCCCTTATATTAGACATGATACATGGCTTATAAAGCTCTTCTAAGACACCTAAAATAGGAAACAAATGTTTTAAATAACTCAGACACAACTACTGGATTTGTTTTAGATGTTGTGGCGCACATAGAAGGAATCTAAATCTGGAACTTGAGTTGTTGGTTAGTGCTCTAAGTTATTTTTTCAAAGAGTTCAATAACATTTCAAAATCAGAGTTTGTATATAAATGTTATACTTTAAACTTTCCTAACTTCAACTTTCTTGTTTGGGACGAGTTAAATCCATGGAAAACCTGAAAAAGTAAGTCTCTTGAACCTTTAGGAAGTCATGGAATAGATATGACCCCAAGATATCATACAAAACATAGACTTCCTCAACTTCATCAACTCTTGTGTATCATCCGGTTTGTTGTGTAGCATGCACTTAATAACCATAACTTTTTTTTTGTAGAAATCTTCAAATCATATATTCTTTGATGCGTTGGAAAATAGACTTCATAAGATTTCCAAATATAAACTTTATTTGCACTAGTTCCATCGAAATTGTGCACATATCTTCAGAAACATGACGAACAGAACTGCATGTATGTCCTCATCAATCACGGTCATTGGTGGACCCCATCCAAGTGCACGTAAGGAAAGAAAAGAATGCAGCCTCGGTCGAGTCATCCTCATCTCCCAAGCTTCATGATCTGACTTGCATGCACTCTTTGCTCCTTTCCTCAACCGAGTTATTTTCTTTAGCTTCGTTGCAAACCAACTTAGAGATGCATGCACACTCACATCCTATAGCCCTACACCCATGGTGGCACCATCACGGCATATGCCACTCCACACACCTGTGTCTTCTCATCATGCCTTGCTCCTTCTTTTTCTTTAACAATGTCTAAAATTAAATCATGGGACACAATTTTCTCACAAGAAATAATTTCAGAAGCATAGTTAGTAATAGTGGCCGCATCAATGGAGCTAGATGTATCCACATTATCAAACGTCTATGACTGATAAGGCTAGACGTATCCATATATATTATCATCCGTCTAAGACTGACGAGGCTAGACAAAATTCTAGCCTAGTCCAGCGAGGCAAGGTCACTACTCCATCAATATGTCCCAAACAGACGGACTAGAAACTCTGTTGCTAGGCATGGGGCGAGGCAAATGAAACACACACGTCCGCGTCCAATGAAGTCAAGTGTACACATGAATGGGCACCGACAAGGCGAAAGTCATCCTCTTCATCAACATATCCTGTCTGCAATCAAACACGACAGTTGCACCAGGGCATCGGCGAAACAAAGCCACCCATATCACATCTGCACATTCTCATCCCCACCATCCGCATCTACAACAACATTATACATGCATATAGACGAGCGACATATATTCGAAAATGATGACCATAGTGTAGCTTAAATCAAAGGTAGTCTGTAGGCTTGCCAACCAAACACCATGCAAAGACACTGGGAATAGCAGACTATGCAATCTCCAGTCAAATAAACTCCTTAAGCATAGACGCAGAAGACAAAAGATAAACTCATACGAGAACATGTAAGTTTATATATTCAATACAGAATTAATAAAATGCAGTGTTCCCGTATTCTATCTGTCTTTTCTGTATTCACAAGCAACCAGAATTTAGTGTTCGCGTGGCTAATCGTTGCCACGTTGCTGGCTGGTAGTAGTCGCCGCGTTACTTAGCAATTTTTTAAAATGAATTCGACAACTTAATTTACAATAACCAAAGTCCGAATACAAATAGTAAAAATAATAATAACAGTAGCAAATAAAATCTTATGTAATTTATTAATACCGTCAGATCCAGTGTGGTGTAGGATTTGTAGCCCATGGAGAACCTGGACCGTCCGGGATCTGTCACTCTTAACTAACGTTCATCATCCGGCTAAATTCAACTGTTAAGCTACAAAAGTCCACATTAAACTAATCTTGACATCGAATTTATCAGTGGCCAAATTTGCACAACAAATTGATTATGTCACATTGTATTTTTTCCAAGCACAATAGTAATCCCAAATTAGGAGGGGAGGGGAAAGAACTAATGTCCTTATCATCTATTACCAGCTGGCGCATGAACAGTGAATCGAAAAGGACAGGAAGGAAGAGTAACAGAGCACTTTCCGTTCTCAGTTCCCATCGTCTCCTTGCGTACCACAGCCAGGCAAAGAAAAACCCAGAAAATACAAGACACCTCCTCAATCCATTCTACGTCCATCAAAGCTAGCAATTGAAGCCAAGATGGTGACGTGAAGTATCACCATTGCAAGTCACGCAGTGAAGAGGGGAGAAGGATAATGATAACGTGTGGGGTGCTTTCGAGAACATGTGAAACCTGATGAATACGTGCGACTATATGGTTAACTAAAATATGTAACACTTAAATTCGTCCAATAACACGAGTTGATTTTTGTATAATAACACGAGTTGATTTTTGTATACTTACCACATAAAGAGGTAGACATACTCCTACAGTAATTAAAGGAAATCACAAGAACAATAGAATGATACAACAGATTGGAACTTCTTATTCTAGTGGAGTAATATTTGCTCATACCCTAGAATTAAGAGTGTATTGATAATATGAAAAATATGATATTCAAAAAAGCATAGGGGCGCACCCCTTAACTATATAACCCTCCTAAGACATCTAACAAGATTTAGACTCTGAAAACATAAATTTACAACCATCTGATTGTTTCATAAATTGTGTCACGATCACAAGGTTTTAGAGGCTGGTACTTTATACATTGCGTGGGCCTCAGAATAAGTTTTCCAATGAGTATAAGTACATCTCAATCGGACTTCGTTTGTGAAAGTTGTGGTCGTTTTAGTACAGGTCTTGTTGGCTGTTCCGATCCGAGTTCGAATTGATTTTGGATTTGAATTCGGATGGGCTTGAGATAAAAGCTAAACTGGGCTTGAAAATCTTTATCTAAAATTTGTGCTTTAGATTCTTGAGTTACTCCTCTTTTCTTTCTTTTTTCCAAACAGGTATCGTTTGACCTGTAAGCATGCTTGTTGCACGCACTCGTGCGCTCACCTCGCGGAGCACACGTACGAAGTCCTTTGCCGCATGAGTTCGTTCTCGTTTTGCGTGTGCTTCCTCTCTTGCCTCCCGTTAGACACACACAGCTTTGTTACGGTGCCCTTCTGTCCTCATCTCCTATTGGACGTTACTGCTAATTTTACAAATGAAGGTAACAATTTAAGGTAGCAATCCATCCTTATTCAATCTAGAACTAGTTAAGAATGAGCTCATCTTATCATGGATATAATCAAGTATAGGATTAAGTGCAGTTATAGAGAATATGTTAATGCTATAGATATCCGTATAAATATTGGTTGTGAGGCGAAAAGGGTAGAAGGAAGCAACCGCAGAGGCTCGAGCACCACGAGGGAAGAGCACCTGCGTGGCACCATGACATCGCAATCCGACAAAAACTGCCAACCACATTCCATTCCCCACCTCGCAATCACAATCAAACACTGCATGATATCAATAGGGACTACACTACCCCACTATAATGATCAATTGAAGCTAATTAACACGACAGTAGTTTAACCCCAAATGCACAAAGATTAAAAGTCATCACTGAAGATTGAAATGAAATTCGGAGGTAGCAGTGTAGGAGGGAGCGAGAGAGAGTGCTGGGGATACAGAATTCCGGGAGCTGAAGAGAGAATAATAGGGAGAGAAAGATAGCTCGAGGTGGAGGGCAACAGAGAGGAATCAGATGGAGAAGGGAGCTGGAGCTCGTGTGAACTAGAGAAGAAATGAGAGCTAGAAGAGAACCAGTCAGGAAAAAAAATCCAGAAATTAAGAAAACGTAATAAATAATATTTGGATTAAATTCCTGAACTGGCTTCATCTAGAAATTGTGAATCTAAAATTTTAGAATGGGGATGTGTCAACTGCGAATAAGATCGTGTTTAGGATTTGACCGAAGGTCCGGCCAACGGTTCGTAATTTCGTCACACCTTGCGAGTTAGTCATTTAACAAATTTAGATCACGATAAACGTGCGAACCGCAGGAGACGAATGAAAACAGGAGGGGGCGTCCGGAAGAGGAAACTGAACCCGAAATTAACCTCGAGCACTTAGGTAAGCCGTCCTTGATCATCATGTCGCTGGATTTAATATGTACAAAACTATTTCCTACAGCAACTAGGGATGTAAACGAATCAAATACAGACGGATAATGTCTCTATTATATTTATTTTCATATTTTTTCTCGGATGCATATACGAATACGGATACCTCGGATACGAATATAAATACAAATAATATCGAATACAAATACAGAGGAAATACGAATCGAAACGAATATGGTCACGAATATTTATCGGAGCATGAAAACCCCTTAAACTATACATCCAAATCAATGAAAACACATAAATAGTTTATCTTGTCAAAACATTAATGAGATCTAAATAAGCATAAGTATTTTATCCACAATAGTCATACCATTGTATAGATTTAAAATTTTTAAATGGCAGCTAATTTTTTCTAAAGTCCTAAATAATTCTTAATGGATTTTTACCATTTACATGTGACTAATAAATTAATTAAGAATTTAAATTTGCATCCGAATGATTTAAACAACAGTACATCAATTTAATCGGTACAAATTTTAATCTATCGATAATACTAAATTTATTTTTAATAAACACAAATATTTTCTAGTGGGCTGGTGGCAGGGGCGATGAGAGAGGCTGGCTTGGGCTGGACAATGTTGGGCTGAAATCTCGGATATCCGGATCCGTATTTGTATCCGTATTTGCCAGATATCAGGCTTACTATATTTGTATTCGTTTCCGACAAAAAAAATCTGTATTTGTTTCCGATCCGAGAATTATCCGAAGAAAATCCGATCCGACACAATCCGTATTTATTTTTATCCAGATCGGTCGGAAAAGCCGTTTTCACCCCCTAACAGCAACTATATTATTTATATGCGTAAACGCTGTTTTGAGAGATTAATCCGCACTGTACGACTAGTTGGCGATACATGCGCTGGTGATATGTTTGATGGAGCAACTGGGCCGACCACGTTTGGCACGCGGGTAGAGGGTACCCAGGTTGGGTCTGTTAGAAAGAGTGGAGCCTTTAACGATGAAACCACACTAACGCGCGCAACCGACCCACGTCGAGCACGGACTCGTTAAGACGGGCTGGGCTTAGTATCCCGTTAAGTAACAATACCTATACACGGGAATGTACTATTGTTTTTTCTTTCCTGTTTTAGCGCGAAGGGGTTCTGGCCTAGGGAGCTGGGTGATGTATATGCGTCCTGTCGCGCTATGTTGCGTAGGTGGAGCAGCCGGAGCTGCCCGAGGAATTTTAGGTATTTTTGGCACTGTTTGTCATGTAAATACTAAATTTAGCCTTTAAATCACTATACTTCTATTTCTAGCCCTCTCGAGTGTGGGATTGTGGATTGCGGACATGTGTATAATTATGCGGACGGGAAGCGCAACACTTAAATTGTGTGGTCCGGGAGCGCGGCACAGACACTAGCATCGTGTGGTCTTGAACCACACGATTTCGCTGAGTCTTGCGGTCCTAAACCGTATGATTCACTCGAGATGTGCAGTCCTCGACTGCATCATCATGCAGACGTGCGGTCCTCGATCGCGACATCATGTTGACATCCCATCGCTCGGCTGAAAGTAGCGACCGGCCTCCACTTTTTTCATGCGCTGGTGGCATGCGCCGTATGCTGCATGCATGGTGCCCCCCACTCATGATCAATTGGTGTTTCTGATGCCTGCTCACTCTCGCGATAAAATTGGTTCAGGCGACCTACATTTCACAGCAAAGAGCAGCCTCGTTTGCAAATGGAGCCAAGACAAAGCGAGAAAGGGAGTAAAGGGAAGAAAGGAAGGCGTGTAAACACGAAAATTTGAGTTGTTCCCATTTGGAATCAGCAGTTTTTGCAATTGCGGAAGTTGTAGATCGCCTCGTGACATGCGTCACATTTGCATATATTTACATGCCATTTTACCCTCTTATTTTTCGTATTTTGGGATTATTTATCATCATTTACACGCTTTGATATATTTAATTGCTCAAAATGGACTGTTTTACACTTTTTTGTGCTTTTTCATAGGCTGGCGCGATCGAGGCGCATAAACAACAAATCTGGACTCCTCCGTACAGTTGTACGCGTCGTCACGAACGTGTGGGATCAAACCGCGCTGAAAACGGAGCTCCGGAGGGGCCAAAACAGAAGAAATTACATTTGGGAGAGGGACCTTTTTGCAAACCCTAGATTTTCTAAGGACTAAATTGTAAATCTGCCAAAATTTCCCCAACTCCTCAAGAGCCGCCGCCGCCTGGGAGACAAGGAGAGCCCGGCATTCTCTATCTCCCCCTCGCCTTCATCTTCTCCGCCCGGTTCTCCTCCACATCCGGCCGCCGGCGAGGCCGGGCCGACTCGCCGACACGCCGCCAAGCTTCGCCGCCTCTCTCCTCCCTCCTCTTCTCCACCTATCTCCGCCCGCCGCTCCTTCTTCTTCACCAGTGAGCCCCCGTTGTTCCTCTACCGCGCCGCCCCGGCGTGCCACCCGCTCCTCAATGCTCGCCACCGCGCCACCCTTCTTCCACCTCATTCTTCCAGCCAAAATCACCACTTCATCCATCCAGCAGCCGCCATCCCCAACTCATATTCTCCATGTAGCTCCTTCTCCTTCTCCCCTCTCCCTGCCGAACTCCTCCTTGCACCATCCCCATCTCCTCCCTTCTCCGTTCCCTGCGCCTCTCCTCCTGTCCCCTTTTCCTCTTCTCCCTTTCTCCACCAGACTCTCCTCCCTGCTCTCCCCTTGCGCCTCCTTCTTCATCCGACCGCCAGCCCCACCTCTGCTCCTCGACCCGTGCTGCGTGCGCCGCCCCCGCTTCTTCTTCACCCGCGCCGCCATCTCCGGTGCGCCCGCGCTTCTCCTTCTCCGCGCCTCATCTTTGCCGTCTTCTCCCTCGGCCGCAGCTCCTCCTACTTCCCTCCTCCTTCTCCATCCGAGCATCGCCATCCTCATCCACAGCCGCCGCCATCGCCATCTCAGCCTCCGCCATAGCGCCGCCGCCCCATCTACTGTGCGTCTCGGCCGCTTGCCCCTTCTCCACCCGGTGCGCCCACTTCTCCGCCACTCCTCCACTGCTCCGGCCAACCACAGCTCCTCCATCTCCTTCGACGCCGCCGGCCGTCACCTCTTCACCGACACCGAAGACCTCTTCCTCATCTCCATCGCAACCGACGGCATCGACCTCTGCATCCTCATCGACATCACTGGCGAGCTCCACCACGCCTCTTCACCACCGGCGAGCGCCGCCCCGACATCTCCACCGAGTCAGGCGACGCTTCCATCTCCACATCTGACCGCCGTCTGCTTCCTCTACATCACCGCTACATCTTCACCGACACCTTCTTCCTAGGCTCTACTTCACCGACGTCCTCATCCTCTACGGCACCGCCGACAACTCAATCCCCTGCTGCTTCGACTCCCCTCGGTTCATTCAATCCCCAATCCCTCCTTCCTTCCTACTTTTCACAGTTAATGGTTGCCCTAATTTCTGTTAATTATGCACTGTTAACCCACTACTGAGATCTATGTTCAGTGAGATTATGAACTGTGAAATGTCACCTGTGATGTATGCATGAGTTTAGTGAATTTGTTATTGAGCTCTGTTTTATTATGGTGAATTATGCACTGTGGTGAATGCTTGTGCTCACTGAGATGGTATTTGAGATTAGATGTTAATTTGTTCATGTGATTTTGCCATTTGTGTTGATAGTAGTATGATGTTGGTCAATTTGTATTCAGGGCTAGTGTAGGCTCTGTCCTGTGTGTGTTTAGTGTAGTTATCAATTATTAATTAGCATCTGTGTTTGACTTTGTGTTGTCCTGCGCGTATTAGCTAGCCGGCGACCTCTCCTCTTGCTGTCTTGACGCCCCCTTGCTTATAGACTCCCTCGTTTCCTCTTCTTGTGCTATCTCGACTCTCCCTTGCATTCTCGACCTTCCTCTTATCTTCTATCTCGCGGTCGGTCGGTAGTTAAATTGTGCGTGCGTTTGTCGTAGTCACTTGTGTTGTCCCGTCGTCGTCGTCTAGTTAGCTGTCGACCGTATCCTCTCTTTGTTCTCTCTCGACTCCCTCCGTGCTTCTAGACTCCCCCAGTGCTTCTCGACTCCCTCTTTCTGTCTAGCGGTCGATAGTTAGTTAGGTTATCGGTCGATAGTCGTGTCATTCGTTGTTTAGTCATTGTGTCGTTCGTGTCATCGTTCGTGCGTCGTTTGTGTAGTTAGTTGTCGTTTTGTTCGTTCGGTCGTACGACGTTCATTCGTGCGGTCGTTCGTTTTGTCGTCTTTCGATCGATTAGTTCATTCGTCGTTCATTTTAGGTTTAGTTCTCCCCCATTTTGTTTGACCTAGCTTTAGCTGAGCATCGGTAGCCTCAGTCTAGTCCCTGTGGAGAACACGACACTCGCCGCTATTTCAGTGGCAACTTGTGCACTTGCGGGTGTGCTATTTCGCACGATCACCTCGTGAGCTTCATGAAAAGGTAATTATCATCCCTGTGTGACTATAATTTTATCAATGTGATCAGCACGTAATTAGATAAATCATTTTTTGTGAATGTTGCTATATGTCAATCTTTAATATAATGTTTATTTGTGCCAAATCTTCCATATATCAAGCATGGTGTATTATAGTGTAGAACATTTGTACGTGATAACAAGAGTAATTGGATTAGAAACAAGAAGTTACAGTTAGTAGGCTTAGGGAAAAAGTGGACACAATGTGTTGGGTGCAAAAAATAAATAGGAAATAAATTTGCATGAGTAGAATAAAATTAGAACAAAAATAATACAAAGTTAGAGTAAAATAAAAGGAAATTTGTAATTTAATTTCCATATGAATTCAAAAGTAAGTTATGTAAATAACAGAATTAAAAATAAAATTAAAAATATCAGAATTTTGATTTATATAAGAATTCGTAAGTAAAATCCTGAAATAAAATAAATTTAGAACAAGAAATGAAGAAAATTATTAATTGGATTTTTGCATTAATCCGAGCAAAAAATAATACAATTATTTTTGCTAAGTGGTCGATCAAGCAGTCATATGCTGAGCAATTGATCAGGCGATTGATAACCCAGCAGTCGAAACCATTACTGACCGTCAAGAGACTCCAAAAAATGGCCACAATCATCAACCCCACTCTGATTGCAGTATTCGATCGTACATATACATAAATGCAAATTTAGAACATATGACACATACATATTTTATTGATCATTCTGCTTGCTTATTTCCTTTAAAAATTAGCCCTTCATGATATTCGATGCGTTTCTACCTAGTTTCATCACGTTGTCCTTCCTTGACCCTTATGCCATTTTTGAAAGGAGGCAACTCGTCAAATTGATTGTATTCTTCCTCGTCTACTACGTTCTCAACTCAAACTATCCTCCTTTTTCTATGAAGAACTACGTGGTACTTCTTATTTACCTGGTCAGTTATACAGAACACTTAAACAACTTAGTTAGCAAGTACAAATGGTTCGTCTTTGTATCCGACATGTCCATGGTAGTACACGTCCATGGTAGTGACGTTGTACTTGTTGACCTTCATTTGTGGGAGGTGGACCCAACGACATCGAAATAGGGTGTTCTTGAAAAGCACATAGTCGAGCTCCGAAATCTCCTATATGAACCCATAGTAGGAGCTTCCTAGCCCATCGGTACTGAATGCATCTATGTGGACACCGCTGTTCTGGTTAGTGCTATTTACATTCTGAGCCTGCATATAGAATGTGTACCCATTTATGTCATATCCTTACTATGTCACAACTGTAAATATTGGCCTTTTTTTCAACCATGTTAGCATATCACTTGACGAGCTCCTAACGAGTTGCTCCTTCAACCATTGGTCAAAACCGACTATTGTATTGTCTCGTGATCCAAACATCTGACCGGTCTGGATTCTGTTGCTAAAGTACATCCTTGTGCTAGTTAATATACAGGGACACTTCAATCATATGTTGTAAGACCGTGAAATGGGCTTGAGCATACGCATTCATATCTAGAGTGATTGCTTCCCGTTACCATCGAGCCTCCTTTCATGGCGAGATTAAGGCACACCTATCGGTTCGACTTGAGCCATGCAATCGATGCAGAACTCAATGATCTCTTCAGATGCATAACCATGCAATTGATGTAGAACTTGAGGCACACCTAACGGTTCGACTGGAGCTAGTCAAGATTGATTTTGTACATAGGACTTGAGAATTCCCATGAACCTCTCGAATAGGTACATACTACATAGGAACATAGGCCCGCACATCTTTATCTCCCACACAATGTGAACAATGAGATGGATCATGATATCGAAAAACAACGGAGGAAAATACATCTCAAGATGGCATAGAGTCGTTATCACCTTATGCTACAGAGCATCTAGTCCTTCGGGATCGATGACCTTCTGGGCAATTGTGCTCAAGAAATAACACAACCTCATGATTGTCTCTCGGTCCTTGCTCGACAAAATACTTCTAACTGCAATAGGGAGCATCTATGTCATCAGTACATGACAATCATGAGACTTCATGCCAATTAACTTCAAATCTTCCATTAGAACAAGTTTCTTCATGTTGGCAGAGTAACTGGATAGAACTTTCATATCATGCAAGCACTGGCACAGTTCAGTTCTCGACCTTAGACAGAGTGTAACAAGCAGGGGGAAGGTACGTTCATCCTTTATCAGTCTTTGTCGGTGCTAACTCAAGACTGTTGTCCATATCAACCAAGTCAAGCTGCGTGTTGACACCATTTTTTATTTTGTCACAAATGTTTAGTAAAAGACCAATCAAGCTGTCAGGTACATTCTTCTCTACGTGCATGACGTTGATGCAGTGGTGAATTTCTAGGTGCTCCCAATAAGGTAAGTTCTAAAATATTGATCTCTTCTTCTAGATGTTCTTCCAATAAGGTAAGTACTAAAATATTGATCTCTTCTTCGAGATGTTCTTGTCACCGGTCCTTAATTTACTCCCTTTCTGAGCACAACATCTAAATCCTTAACTATATCATAAACATCTTTTCCGCTTAAATTCCTTGGAGCCGAACTGTCCTCTTTCTCTCCATCGAATTGTTCATCTTGCGGTATAGGTGAGCTATCCGAAGGAACCTACAGTGACACATGAACACGGTTTTATGTGAGTGCTTCAGCCACACACTCTCGGTATCATCTAAGAAGTGAATACAGACTTTGGCCCCTTTTGTACTCTAGCCCGATAGGTTAGTAAGGGTAGGATAATTATTTATGGTATAGAACAACAAGGAGCGCAAAGTAAAGTTTTCTCGTTTGTACGCATCTCGTACCTATACCATGTCGATCCACAATATTTTTAGATCTTCCATCGACGGTACTAGGTACACATCAATATCATTCCCAAGTTACTTTGGCCCTTGGATAACTATCAACAGTAAAATATACTTCTACTTTATATACAACCAAGGGGGAAGGTTGTAGACGCAGGGAGTCATGAGCCAAGTGTTATGCTGGCTGTTCATGGTACCAAAAAGATTCATTCCATTTGTACTCAATCCAAACCTTATATTCCTCATTTCTGCACTGACTAATAATATACACATTCTAAGTATGTACGACTTTATTTGAATACTACAAACTGAGAAACTACTACTCAGACTCCATGATGATGCGCTCCTCCAAGTCCTCCTCAAACTCATCCTTGCTGAACTAGCTATAGAAATTATGGAGAAAAGAGAATCCAATTATCATTTCCAAAAAGTGAAGAAGCAGATAGATAAGAAAGAATGCCAGAACAAAGGATAGAAATACAAGAAAAAATAAGAATAACACATTATTACTTTTTTATTTTATAAAATAAAATTTGAAGCTTTTCTAATAACAACCATCCTAACTAGGTCACATCCTATAATCAAATTAGCTTTGATACCATCTCTATCGGGACTGGATTTCTGAATTCAAACCCTCTGTGTATACCACATTAGTCCTATATCGAAGCTAATGCACACAGTCAAACTGTGATGATTACATAACCAACAATACTTTATTACTATAATAGAGAGTACCAGCCTTCGGGCCACTTATTACAAATGAGGTTACAAGACCTCTCAACCTTACAAAACTCAATGGAAGCAAAGGAAATAAGCTTTGAGATGTCCCATCAATACGCTATAGGCAATTGACTAGGGAAGCGCAACCTAGAACTCTAGAAATCCCTTGTAAAATCCACACGTGAACTAGTCATATTCTCCTTCCACGTCACAATCCTTTGAGATGTTTTTGTAAATTGCAAAGTGAGTAGAAAGACTACTCCACTAGTCTTAGGAAAAATGCAATTATATGTAGGCCTTAACAAAGAAAGGATAATATGATTCATTTGCGCCAAGCAACATTTTATTTCAATTAGCATTATATATTTTTGAAAGCATCAATTTAACAAAGTAATTGCATTAACAGAAACTAACACAAATTTTCTAGCGAATGTTGCAACCACCAACTCTAGTAGATAGGCTCTAACTACCAAGCTTCAAGACTACGGGTTCCATCCACCCGCACTGGCTCCATCCGCTAGGACACAATCTCGAGAGTTCCAACCACTCCCTAGTTCCCAAAACTTTTACTTTAAAGCTAAAACCAAGGATTTACATATGAAAACGCCCATCACCTGTGCTAAATCGTGTACATGGCTATTCGAATAGTTTTACACTCTGCAGAGGTTGTACAACTTTACCCATAAGAGATAAGTCATCTTAATAGTCAACGTGCTTCCTTAGGCATCAGACCCAGATAATTTATCACAAAGCCTTTTCCTCACTCCAATCTAGTTAGACACCACCCGCTAAGGTTTCACCGCTGAAGGGTTAAATCCAACATAGTCAGAAGTCCCCTCTTGCGCCGTATGCGTACAGTAAATCCTTGTGCCTCATTATGAGTAAAACTAGTAAGCCCTGGTACCCACTTACCACTGGTGATATCTAAACCAAACCTTTGCAAGTTACTCAGCTAGGTTATACCCATTTAGACTTGTGGTTGTACGGTAGTGCTCAATTTGGATAATCACAAGTGTCAGTCCTTAATTGACTAGGACAGTACATTCACAACACAAGATCATGTGCTCCATCCACATCAAACCAATCTTACCATCCACCCAAGTCTATAATCATTTTTACCATTTTATTTACTTTAGAAATGGCAACAATACCTATTGCTACTAATTTATTTTAATAAAATGATTAAAACATATGATATCAATTTCCCACCCATAGGGTTATAATGACCGACTAGCTTATCTAAACAATTACTATCATTCTAAAATTATCAGATAACATTATAATCTCAATACCGAGACAAGGGAAGCCTAGGGCAAAAAGGCTACATGGTTGTCAACATCAATTGAGGCTATAACAATTTTTGGATTAAGTAATATCCTTAAAACAGAAGTTATCATTTTATGTAACATAGCAATGTAATTAAATTTAAAACAGTAATAATCTTTGAAAGTCATAGGTACAAAATGGTCAAGGAGACTTTCTTGGACATGGACTAGACCTTCTTGCTGTGGGTCAAGAATTTCTTTAGCGACGTCAGGTTCTATGCGCAAAACAAGAAAAGCAAATAAATAAATGCAAATAAAATTACAAAAATATAAATGTTGTAGGGGTGGCCCCCCACCTAAGCCCATCCGGCCTGCTAAAGGGCTGTGAAGCCCAAAATGGGATATGTGTAATGACGTAGATACCACTACGGGGGGCACATGGATGTAAGGGAATAATTGTAAAATACCTCTCATGGAAGTATATATATGCCCACCCTGGACATAGGGAAAGGGGCAAGCATTGTTCATCCATCATCTCCACTACACTACTCTCACTTTACTGTTTGGTTAGTAGCCACAACAGTTGGTCCGTGGGGACGACGGAGAGCAAGCCTTGAGACTTGAGAAGTGATGGCACCCAAGAAAGCCTCATCGGCAGCAAGGAAGAAGAGGAGCACAACGGCGGCGCTTGTCAACACAAGGGCCTCTGCATAAGCAGCTGACGCGGATGGTAGCGCTGGCATGGCGCCTGCTGACGTCGACACTCACAGTATGGTGGCTAACCCCACAACTGGCGTGGTGGTCGACGCTGGTAGTGCCGACCGGGCCGACGGGAGCGGCCACTTCGGCACCCATGCCGAAGGGGCCAGCGACCCACACCCAGTGTGGGAGTGGCCAGTGGCTCTGGCGGCAACGTAGGCCTTGTCACTGACCCCTGAGCTGACTGCATCGGTGCGCTGAGCAGCTCTGGAGCACAAGTTGTAGTTGTCGCCAACCTGACGGTTCGCGCCAGTGCTCAGACTGGTGCAACCACCTCGACGGTGGAGAATGCCCTATTGATGGCCCTCGGTACGCTACAGCGCGAGCTGGCGGACCTCCGCGGAGCCGTGCGGGAGATGTAAGAGGCTCGGAGCTAGCAAATCCCACCGGCACCGGCGGCGGAGCCTACGCTAGATCTGCCAGACAGCCGTGGCGCCCCCACATCCAGTCGTGTCCCGCTTCGATGCGTCGATCCAGAATCTCCCCTCTTCGCTAGCCTGCAGCAGTCAGCGTGGCTAGAGGACTTCAAGTTCCCCACCGTCGAACCATACAAGGGTGACACGGACCCTAGGGAGTTCGTGTGCATGTACGAGACTGCCATAGAAGCTGCCGGCGGGGATGACTCCACCAAGGCGAAGGGGTGATCGTGCAAAAATAGCACACCCGCAAGTGCACGGGTTGCCACTGATATAGCGGCGAGTGTCGTGTTCTCCACAGGGACTAGACTAAGGCTACCGATGCTTAGCTAAAGCTAGGTCAATCGAAACTGGGGTAAAACTAAACTACCGAGCGAACTCTAACTCGCACAGACTAAACTACGAATGAACTAAATAAATGAACGAACAAAGGACAATAGGATGAACGACCGTACGAATGGACTACAAAACGGACTAACTACACAAAAGACTACGATGACTACACGAACGACACGACGACTACGCGTACGAACATGACTACCGATCGACGATCTAACTAACTATCGACCGCGAGACAGAAAGAGAGTCGAGAAGCACTGGGGGAGTCTAGAAGCAAAGTGGGAGTCGAGAGAAAACGAGAGAGAAAACGGTCGGCGGCTAACTAGACGACGACGGCACACGACAAACACAAGACTACGACTAATGAACGCATGACTTAACTATCGAACGACCGCTACAAGAAGCAAAGAGGAAGGTCGAGAAGCACAAGGGAGGATCTAGAAGCAAGAGAAGGAAACGATCGCCGGCTAGCTAAATCGCGCAACACAACATACAAACACAGATAGATACCGACAACTACATAAACAGGGCAGACCCTACACAAGTACTAATCACAAACTGACCATAAGTAACAGACTAACCACTGACACATTCATCACAGATAACAAATAGCACTATCAAAAATCCTACTAAATTGCGAACAGAGCACAAATTGCATAATTATCAGAACTCAAATTAACTGGGCGCATGCATACATCACAATATAACAAGGACATTCAGGGTTGCAAAATTAGAATGGTGGAACAATTAGAACAGAGAAAAGTAAAGGGAGATGCAGACGAGTCAACCGAAAGAGCAGAGGTGATGCCGACAGGGTGGATGCTGGTGATGTCGAAGAGGTGGTGGCCGACGTCACTGTGGAGGTGGCCAGTGGTGGAGCAGAGGAGGTGTTGGTGTAGACCGTGGATCTGGAGGGGTCGTTGCAGGGCGGCCGGTGGAAGAACTGCCGGTGGTGTCGAGGAAGTTGAGGTGGCCGGCGGTGGCACTGAAGATGACTACCGTCGAGATGTCGCCGCGGATTTGGAGCAAGAAGAAGATGGCGGCGGTGCACGGGAAGCGGCGAGCTGCGGTGGATCTTGGTGGCACGGATGGGGAAGAGGTGGCGCATGGGAGTAAGCGACGGAGGAGCGGTGGTGGAGGAAGGCGGAGAAGGGGAGCGCAGAGGTGAAGGGGCTGCGGCGGTGGAGAAGGAAGGCAGAGAAGGGCGGCTGAGAGAGTAGGTAGATGGTGGAGAGCGGCGGCCGAAGAGAGAGCAAGACGGCGGCGCCGACCGGAGGAGCAGTGGGGAGCGGCGAAAGGGGTCGCTTCGGTTGGCGGCGCAGATGGAGAAGGCGGCGGTGGATGTGGAGAAGACGCTGGAGGTGAAGAAAGGAGGCGGCGCTATGGAGTAGCGGATTTGTAGGCCAGTGGGGTTTGGAGCAGCAGGTGGAGAAGGCGCGAAGGGGGAGAAGATGGTGGCTGGTGGAGAAGGGAGGCGACCGGTGGTGCGGTGGAGGATGGAGAAGCGGCGGGCGCACCGACGAGCTGCGACCCGGTGCTCGCCGGCGGCCGAAGATGGAGAAGGTAATGGGGGGAGGAGAGAAGCACTAGGGGCAAAAGACAGAAGACCGGGCTCGGTTTGGATCTGGGCGGCAGTTAGGGTTTTGTGGCCGGTGGATTGGGATGGCTTTTTTGCGTTTTAGCCCTCCAGGAATTTGGGAATTGTGAGTAGGTCCATCCCCCAATTGATTTCTTCCCTTCTGGCCCCTTGGAAACTCCAATTTAATTGCAGAAAGATCCTACGCATTCGTGTCGATGCGCACATCTGTACGGAGCAGTCCCAAAATACCAAATTTGTCATTTATGCACCTAGATCGCGCCGGCCTGCGGAAAAGTACAAAAAAATGTAAAATGGTCCATTTCGAGAAATTAAATATGGAAAAACGTGTAAATGATGATAAATGGTCACAAAATATGAAAAATATGAGGGTAAAATGATGGCAAAATATATGTAAAAATGACGCATGTCAAGGGGCTGCCCCTGGCGTTGCAAGGAGTGGCGCTCTCGTGGTTTTTTACCATAGAGCCGAACTCCATCTACGCGTGGGATTGGATCCGCGACTGCCTCTACAACAACTTCCAAGGAAACTACGTCAAGCGTGTCGACGCGAATCAGCTCTTCGCTATCAAACAGAAGCCCTTAGAAAAGCTCCAAGAATACTTCAAGTGTTTCACCAAGGTTCGTTGCTAGGTCAAAGACGTCAACGAGACCACCACCATCAACATAGCAATCCAAGGTCTCCGCCCGGGACCGCTGGCCGAGTACAATGCGCGCAAGCCAATAAAGATAGTGGCCAAGCTCTTTGACAAGATGGAGGAGTATGCGAGGGTAGAAGAGGATGCACAACGCCGCCGAGGTGACGACTCCGACGCCAACTAGGCAGAGGAGTCGCTGAAGGACACCCCCAACGCAAGCAAGAATCTGCGAAGGCCTCTGAGCACAAGCAGGACACCTCCAAGACACCTCCAACATAAGTAGGACCCATCGAATGACAAGCCCAAGCACAACCAACGTAGATCCCAGAAGGCCCACTACGTCTTCTACATCGAGGGCGGCTCCGAAGACAGCGCCCCCGCCGGCTAAGGGCGAGGTCGCAGAGGCTGGGGAAGAGGGCGCGGCCGGGGCTGGGATGATAGACCCTGCACGGAGGAAGACCATCGGCACTACGGCCTATTGTGAGAGGTGCACGGTTGCGGCGATCACCTCACGCGGACATGCACCACCATCGTGGCGCTTTATCAGAGCATCGCCAGGGATAGAGCCCTAGAAGTGGGGCCACCAGCGGTGGCCCACGTGCAGCAGCCCCAAGAGGGTCCCTTGCAGATACAAGCCCTGGAGGGAGCCCAATGCTGGATCATAAATGTCATCTTCAGGGGCTCTTTGCTGGAGTTTTTTGTCGACGTGGCAACAAAAGGCTTAAGCGCGGCGACTCCACCATGTGGCAGCATATCCAGCGCAAACACCACCGACATGGGCACAACACGACATTACCTTCACGTCGGTCGATGCAGAGGGCGTGGACTTCCCTTATCAAGATCCCCTGGTCATCCAAGCCACCATTGTGGGCTACGATGTTAACACGTCTTAGTCGACGGGGTTAGCTCCGTCGACATTCTCTTCACGGCAGCCTTCGACCAGATGGGGATCCCCCGAAGCCAGTTAGGCCCCAATGGGGATCCTACTACTGGGCTTCGGGGGTCAGTCGTTGAAAGCCTTGGGCCAGATATGGTTGCAAGTGTCTTTTGGTTAAGCCGACAACTCGAGGAGCGAGGACGTCACCTTCGATGTCGTTGATATCCTGTACCCGTACAAGTCCATATTGGGACACCCGACTCTCAACTACTTTGGAGCAATCCCGCACCACGGCTTCCTGTGCATGAAGCTCCCGGGCCCACAGGGTGTCATCACAACTTTCGGTGACCAAGACCTCGCCCAACGCATAGAGCTTGGTGCTCGGGGCCCGCACCGGAAGGTGCACGTGCTCACCGATACTCCAAAGATAGACACGCCTGCCGCCCCGGGATGGATGCCCAAGCCCCGGCCAGACGATGGAGTCAAGAGGGTGCCCATGCACGCTGAAGGTCAGTGCGTGTCCATTGGTGAAGGCCTTCCCTTGGAAGTTGAGCAAGATCTACTCTGAGTGCTTCGGGACAATGCGGATGTCTTCGCGTGGTCCCCAGACGACATAAAGGGCATCGACCGCACCCTCATCGAGCATACTCTGGCGGTCCGCCCCAATGCTAAGCTGATCAGGCAGAGACTCTAGCGCATGTCAATAGAGCGACAACAGGCGGCCAAGGCAGAGGTAGTGAAGCTTCTCCAGGCCGGGGTTATACGAGAAGTTCAGCACCCAGACTGGCTCGCCAACCCGGTGCTGGTGAAGAAGGCTAGTGGAGCCTGGCGCATGTGTATTGATTTCACACCCCTCAACAAGGCGTGTCCGAAGGATAACTACCCGTTGCCGCAAATAGATCAACTGATGGATGCCAGGACAGGATGCGAGCTCATGAGCTTCCTTGACACGTATTCGGGCTACCACCAGATCCACATGGCCAAGGACAACGAGGACAAGACAAGCTTCGTCACGCCAATAGGGACGTACTGCTTCGTCAGGATGCCCTTCAGCCTGAAAAATGCAGGCGCCACCTTCATGCGCCTAGCCTCGCTTGTGCTGGCCTCCCAACTCGGGAGGAACGTCGAAGCCTATGTCGACGATGTGATTATAAAAACTAGGTAGTTCACCTCGCACAGTCAAGACCTTCAGGAGACCTTCGACAACCTCAGGCGAGTGGGCATCAAGCTTAACCCCGACAAGTGCGTCTTTGGTGTGCAAGCGGGGAAGCTCCTGGGTTTCTTGGTATCCGGGCGCGACGTCCAAGCAAACCCCAACAAGGTTGACACAATCCTCTCAATGGAACTACCCAAGATGATGAGGGAGGTCCAGAGGCTCACCGGGCACATGGCTGCGTTGAGCCGCTTCTTATCCAGGGTGGTTGAACGGGGCTTACCATTTTTCAAGACCCTTCGCGGCTGCGATGGGTTCTATTGGGACGGCGACTGTGTGAAGGCTTTTGATGACCTTAAAAAGCACCTCACCAGCCATCCTACTTTAGTCACCCCAACACTAGAGGCTTCCCTCCTACTTTACCTCACCGCCACAGCAACAACAGTCAGCTCAGTCCTTGTCCTCGAGGAGGGCGCCCTTTAGCAGCCTATGTACTTCATCTTTGAAGCCCTCCAGGGTGCCAAGACACAATACACAGAACTCGAGAAGCTGGCCTACGCTTTGGTCATGGCCTCGAGGAAGCTTCGACACTACTTCCTCGCTCACCCCATCACCGTGCTGTCCTCGTTCACACTAGCAGAGATGTTGCACAACAAGGAGTCCACGGGGCGTATTGGCAATTGGGCGGTCGAGCTTACACCATTCTCCTTGACGTACGCTTCGTGTATGGTAATAAAATTTCAAGTCCTCGTGGACTTCCTCGCCGAGTGGACTCCGTCGCTTCAAAATGCGCAACAACCAGAAGACCCGGTGTGGACCTCAATACCGATGGGGCCTACGGGGCTCCGGGCGCCGAGGTGGGCGTAGTGGTCAGTACGCCGGAGGGGCACCAACTGTTGTATTTGGCGCGTCTTGGGTTCTCGGCAATGAACAATATGGCTGAGTACAAGGCGCTGCTCTTTGGCCTCGCGAAGCTTAAAGCCCTGCACGCCCGAAGGGTCTTTGTCCGCACCGACTCGCGTTTGGTCGTGGGCCACATTGACAAATCTTATCAGGCCAAGGACCCCGAGTTGGCCAAGTATCTGGCGACGGTAGGGGCCAAGGAGCACCATTTCTTGGGCGTCACAGTTAAGGCCATCCCTTGGGTGGATAATGAATAGGCCGACGTCCACCAAAGCCATCAGCTCCCCCTCCAAGAGGGGGCGTTCTATGAGGTCTTGCCTACAGCAGCTATAGTCCAAGACAACAGTGATGCAGCCCTTGTCCATCAAATTGCCCAGCAAGGTGACTGGCGAGAGCCCATCTACGACTTCTTGCAAGGCATAACCAAGCCAGACGACCCCCTCGAGCTGCGACGTTTGCAGCATCGTGCCAGATCCTTCCAGGTGCTGGACGATGTCCTCTACAAGAGGGGAGTCTGCACCCCGCTTTTGCGATGCCTCTCGCGTACTGAGGGAAAGAACCTCCTCGCGGAGATTCACGCGGGGCTCTACGGTTTGCACATCACGCTGAGGTCCCTGGTTGGCAAGGCATTCAAACAGGGCTTCTACTAGCTAACGGCCATAGCGAACGTGCAAGACCTCGTGCGCTGCTGTCAACGCTGCCAGTGGATGGGCTGGGTCGTCCACAGACCCCTGAGCAACCTGTAGCCCATCCCACCAGTATGGCCCTTGGTGCGATGCAGTATCAATGTCGTTAGGCTGCTTTCACACTCTCCGGGAGATCTTCGGTTCATCGTAGTTGTCTTGGAGTACTTCTCTAGATGGCCCGAAGTAGTAGCATTGGCTAAGGTGCCCAGGGATGTCACTGTCGACAACGGCTTGCAGTTTGACTCCACACTTTTAGGGCCTTCTGCGACATCGTGGGCATCACGCTCGATATGCTTCCGTTGGGCACCCACAATCCAACGAAGCGGTCGAGCACGCGAACGGAAACATTTCTGCCAGAATCAAGAAGCGCCTCTCGGGCTGTCGACGGGGTTCACACCATTCAAGCTTCTCTTCGGGGACGAGGCAGTCACACCAGAGGAAATCAGGGCCCCGGAGGAAGAGCGTGAGTTATCCCTTGACCTCCTCGATAGTGACCGGGTCAGTGCCACTCAACACGTCGCCAAGTACGCACGTCAGGTCGCGCGCGCACGACCGCACCATGTAGTCCCGCAAGTTCTAGCTAGGAGACCTCGTCCTCAAAATGGCGCTTCACGTGGCAATGGTTGGCAAGATAGAATCCAAGTGGGAGGGCCCCTACATTGTCACTACGGCTTTGCAGCGCGGAGCGTATCGCCTCGCGACATTAGAAGGGCAGACTCTCCATCACACATGGAATGCCGACCGGCTGCTGCGGTACTATGCATAAGGCCAAGGAAATGCCCCTTGCACTGCCGGCACCCTATCCTTTGTAATAGCTTGCCCGCACAAACGGGAGTTCAATAAAGCACACTGTTTGCAAAACTGGTCTCCATATGTGTAAAAGACATGCGGAGGCAAGCCTTCACACACACTCTTCGGAGTATAAATAAGACACACGGAGGCAAGCCTTCGTGCGCACTCTTCGGAGTATAAATAAGACGCGCGGAGGCAAGCTTCCGTGCGCACTCTACGGAGTATAAAAAAATCACGTGACGGCTTCGAGCCGCCGCATACTCCGTAGAAGCGTCGGGAACTTGTCGTCCCAAGCAAGTCTATAAATAATCACACAACGGCTTCAAGCCTCTGTGTACTCTTTGGAGTATAAAACATCGGCTAGCCACCAACTCCACTACCGCCACTTCGAAGGGTAGGGGACGGAGCACTCGCGCGTCTACTTCGTCTAGTCGCCAGCTCCACTGCCGCCACTTCGAAGGGTAGGGGACGGAGCACTCGCGTGTCTACTTCGGCTAGTCGCCAGCTCTGCTGCCTACACTTCGAAGGGTAGGGGACGAAGCACTCGCGCGTCTACTTCCGCTAGTCGCCAGCTCTGCTGCCGCCACTTCGAAGGGTAGGGGACGGAGCGCTCGTGCATCTACTTCGGCTAGTCGCCAACTCCACTGCCGCCACTTCAAAGGGTAGGGGACGGAGCGCTCGCGCGTCTACTTCAGCTAGTCGCCAGCTCCGCTGCAGCCACTTCGAAGGGTAGGGGACGGAGCGCTCGTGCGTCTACTTCGGCTAGTCGCCAACTCCACTGTCACCACTTCAAAGGGTAGGTGACAGAGCACTCGCACGTCTATTTCGGCCAGTCGCCAGCTCTGCAGCCACCACTTCGAAGGGTAGGGATGGAGCGCTCGCACGTCTACTTTGGCTAATCGCCAGCTCCGCTGCCGCCAGTTCGAAAGGTAAGGGACCGAGCGCTCGCGCGTCTACTTTGGTTAGTCGCCAGCTCCGCTGCCGACACTTCGACGAAGCGCTCACGAAGTTTACGCCTAATCGGGGAAGGTCGTGTCGGCCCTTCGTTCCTATCCTACATCATGTGTATTACGTGCCGTGCCTTGAGGGCAAAGCCAGTGGAGACCGCTTCGCACCTGATGTCCTATGTGTTGGTCAAAGACAAGTGCAATCACACAAAGAACAATAAGGACATGTATTTACTTCGACCAGGGTTTTTATTGCATTTATGAAATAATGTTTACAGAGACATTCAGTTATTACAATCACAAAGAGTAATGTCTATAGGTGCGTTTGAGTAGTCAGGATCGCTACTCGTCCGGCTCCTCCATCTTAATATACTCTTGCGCCAAAGTCTCCCCCACCGAACTCTGGGTCTCTCAGAAGCGCAAGGAGTCTTCCGCCCACCCCCAATGCCGAAGTCACCGCCGAACCATGAGGTCCAAAACTAGCAAGTGGCCCCTATCAAGCACCTGCCCAAAGTAAAATAGTACGCATGATCAAAACACTTAAGCAATTTTTTCACTTCATTCATAAAAAAGGGGTCCATGTGGCGTCGTTTACATAGCTAACGGATATGGCAACACACAGCTACACCCCTAAGACTCCGGCCTCACACCTGCAGGTCGACACCATGCTCCGAGCCGGCAGCGCCATCTTCGTTGCGGCGTGGGACTCCGTCTAGCCACGCCCCGAAGTCCACGTTGCCCTGGAGAGTTCACTGCATCGCCACCTTCACAGCGGCTTCACCGATATAGTCCCAGATTGTTTGATGGAACACCCGGACGAAGCGGCGGATGGCGTGTATGTCGCCCGACATGACCCTGGCTCCGGCGGGCATCTCCAGCTGGGGGTTCGCTAGTTCGCCCACGTGAAGACATCCTCGGTGGTGGAGGAGGGTGAAGGCGAAGCGTGACGTCACCAGAAAGCAGTGATTGCCGAAGGACCGCGCGGCGTTGAGGACGTGGCCAGAAACTTCCCCGATACGACAAACGGTAGCGGCAGTTCTTCGGGGTCGAAGGTGGGGGCTGGCACGATCATAGAGAGGTCGGAGAGGGCGCTCTCCAAAGCCTCCATCGAGCTCCACGCCGCTACAAAGGCATCGCTTAGGGCCTGGTCCTTCTCCTTGAGCGACGCCACTAGCTGAGCCTTCTCCTCCTCCAGCGCGACGATCTGCTAGAGTAACCCGCCATGTTCTTCGGCGGTCACCCGCTTTGTCTCCTCCACAAGGGCCCAAGCCTCCGCGATCACCTTCGCGCCCTCTGTCTCAAGGAAACGGATGTAATTGTCCTTGGCAACATTAGCCTCCTCGGCGGTGCGGAGTCGGTCCTCCAACAACCCTCGCTTGCGAGTGCAGGCCGCTTGCAGGGCGTGAGCAAGGGCAAGAACCTACACAGCGCAGTTGTCAGTCAAGTCTCAAATGCAAAGTATAAACCAAGGGTAGGGACACTTACCCTTATCCCCGTGGCCTCGATTGCACCCTCTAGCAGCTCAAAGCTCAGGACGCCAGCGCCCACCAGTCCAATCTGGCGTCTGCATAGTCACCGGCTGCTTGCAGAGCTCGCAGCGTCTCTGGCCCAGGAATGAAGTCAGAGATGGTCAGCCGCTGAGTCTCCATGCTGGCAACTTCCGTGGCGGTGGAAATCGACGTCATGTCCGGGGCTGGCGCACCAGAGACTTCGCATCCGCTCCCGTTGCTCGAGCCCTATCTGCGTCCCGGCGACTGTGTTTCCTCTGATGTCAACGATGGCATCAGCGAGCAGATCGGAGACAGCTTTGCGAAGTCGAGGGGAGAATAAGTATTGCGCCTACCTTCATCGCGGATCGGTGGAGTCTATTATGGTGTCTGCTCCACCTCGTACCAAACTGCGATTGCACCGCCTGTGTCTGGCGCGATGGGGTCCCCTTCGGGCCTGGCTGCCTCCGTGCCGGAGTCCGACTCCAATAGGCTCCCGACTGCCAGTTCGAATGGATCCTCCTCCAGCCTTTTGGGTGACTGTGTCCAAGCGCGCTTTGCGCTCGATGCCTTGGGCGACGACTCCTCAGCCTCCGCTGCCGGCGCGGGTGATGAAGCCTCGCCCTCTTGGATGTCCGCACCGCGCCCCTTGTCCTTTGTCACGCCCAAGGACTCATCGTTGGGAGCTGGGCGATCCACCTCCACCTCCAAGTTCAAGTTGGCGTACTCTGCCAAGTCAGAGCCGGTGACTGTCGTACCTTTGGCTTCGGCGGGATTTACGGGAGGGGCTGCCGCCGGTCTAGATATGGTGGCAGGCGACCGGGCCCTCCGCGTGTGGATCACCCCCAACTCAGTCATGTCATGTGCGGCCGCAGGATGTGGGACATGACATGACGCACAATGTACCTGGTCGATGCACAACAACTTTAAGTTAGCACATATGCACAAATAAAACAATGAAAGTAAAGAAAGGGTAAATCTAACTTGTAAGCAAACAAACAAAATAGTACCAGGCTTTGAGACACACTACTTTCAAAAGTAATGAAAAAGGGATAGTACTATAACAGTTGCATAAACAGCACATGCAACATACAATACATGTGCTACGACACTACGTACATCAAATGAAAATGGGATAGTACCACAACAGTTACATAAATATTACATGAAATATACAATACAGGTGCTACGGCACTATGTACATCAAATGTATGAACTAATGAAGTATGGATGACAATGTACACTGATTTCCAATATTGGTCCCACTTTGCACAATCAAAGAAGTGGTACCACAAACCATGCCGGCCTCCAGAGTCTTTTCTTCACCAACAGGCTAGACGCCCGAGCTGCTCCCACCACTCGGATGATATCCAACGGCAGGGCCCAGTACAACTTCCTTTGGACATGCTTGCACAAGCAGCACACACTCATATTCACAGCGCTGGCAGCCTTCCAAAAAATCCTTCCACATAACCGTGCGCATCAGTCTTCTCAACTCCTATCTAATCTGCATGGGAGACCGGCTTCAAAGCCCTTGTATGACAATGCTACACACCTCAAGGTCTCAGGAGAAGCTGCGGGTGAGCCAGTGCATCACATCTGCGATTTGTGCATTCTCGTCGTCTTGGTGTACCAGAGTAGCTTACAGAAAACTGCTCAAGTCAACACCGTACGGACCTTCAATGCAGTGGGTCCTGGCATGACTGCTGTTTGCCTGCAAATATTCCCAAAATTACAACTAGTCAGATCATATTGCACAGTATGCACGTACTGTTGTACTGTAATTTAATTTTGTACAACCGTTTGCCTATCGTGAACAACTACACTACCGCATAGTTAAGGCGTCATTCATTCCCTAAGGCAGAGGCCACGGTTAACGTGCGGGTGTGTTCATATCTAACCAAAGTTATACTATTCTTTTCTACAACTATATTTTTCTACGGATGCTAATTTCACACTAAACAAACTATTTACTTAATACAAAAAATTGACTAAACCATAACAAAATTTTTACCTCGCAGAAGTTGCCAAAATTGCAAGTAGTCAGATCATATTGCATGGTACGCATGTATTGTTGTACTGTAATTTAATTTTGTACAACCGTTCGCCTATCGTGAACAACTACACTACCGCATAGTTAAGGCGTCATTCATTCCCTAAGGCAGAGGCCACGATTAACGTGCGGGCATGTTCATATCGGTTTTTTTCCCTCATAGCGTAACTTCGCCTCTCCTCTCCTCTCATTTTCTTCCCTCTCCTCTCTTCTTCTTTCCCTTCTCTCCTTACTCTTTTTTCCCTCGGCAGCAGTGGCAAATGTGTTGTGCTCGACCGCTTGGCCGAGCGGTCAAATATATATTGTCATCCAGTCGTTGTACCATTGGGCGATAGGAGGTCCAGTCACCCAACAGTTGGGCAACATGATCTAGTCTTTCGACCGTTATGCAACTACATTCATATCGCCCAACGGTCCACCTATTGCCTTCATGTCGCTCGGCTGTTGGGCGACAGGGTTCAGTCACCCAACAGTTGGACGATTAGAGGCTATTTCTGTAAAAAATTAAAACATGGGTATATTATTGTATTTTCAAATAAAAAATTGATTATTTCAAAAACACACCAAGGGTGTGATGGCAAAAGTCGTCACAATCCAACTATGTGATGATGAATCAAAATTCGGAGTTGATGCTGCTCAAGCTTACTCTTGAACTCTACCTGTCTCCCCCTTCTCTCCCTTTCTTTGATCTAATCCTTTCTTCCTTGCCGATTTCCTCCCCCTCCTGCAGCATCCTCACCGTTATCGCGTGGGGAACGGGGACCCATCCCACCATCAACTGTATAAATTAGTTGTCGATAGCTAGTTTTCTCCCTGTTTGGTTGGAAGAAGATTTGGTGTACATAGCTCTAGGTTGTTTCCTTCTTTGTTCAAGTTGAGGGCATCTTGTTTTGCCCCACCATTGTCTCAGGTAGGGCTACGGTCATGGCCTCCTCCTCTGGCATCGGTGTCAGGCCGTTCGTTTGGAAGGCAACGATTCCCTTCGGTCGGGTGATGTTGGACTGGATGAAGTAATCCTGCACCAGTTTTCAGTTAGCCATTATGGCATTACTGTTTTCAGTTTTCAGTTTCTGAATTTTGCAGTTTTCAGTTTCATCTCCACAACTAAGTTCGATTTTCAGTTTCTAAGGTTTTCAGTTTTTCAGTTTCTAAAGTTCAGATTGTAATCTCTTTAAATAGTTGAATCAAGGATTAGAAAAGCTGCAGGTTGTTTTTGCAGCACCAAATACTTGTGTCGATTCCATTTTTCCAATCCCGTGAGGTTGATTTTGTGTGTGATTGCGTGATTTGCGAGTGAGTTCGCCGGGGCGTGGCTGACAAGTGGTATCAGAGCATCATGTCAGCTCCTGCGCGGCGTGTCACGAACTCCTCCTAGGCGTAGGCACGACTAATCACCCTCCTCTTCCTCGCGTCGATCGCGACACCGTGATGCCAATGGCCACGAGGTCATTGTCTGGGAGGTGGTCAGGGAAGTCGGTGGTCCAGTGACCTACCCCATGCTCACACGCACAAATTACACTGATTGGGCGGTGTTGATGCGAGTGAACCTGCAGGCACAAGGCCTGTGGGATGCAGTGTCAACCAGCAACGCCTCGTACCACACCGACCGCCAGGCCCTCTCTGCTATCCTGCGAGCTATGCCACCGGAGATGCTCCGGTCGATAGCCAGCAAGGATACCACAAAACAGTCTTGGGATGCCCTCCAGACCAAGCATTAGGGGGCCGACTGCGTTTGCGAAGCGAAGGCCCAGAAGCTGCGACAAGCGTTCGAAGCACTAAGGTTCCAGGACAGCGAATCAATCGAAGACTTCAAGCTCTGAATGCAGGGGCTGGTGAGCGATCTCAGCCTTCCCAGTGACGTGATCTCAGAGGAGATGATGGTTCACAAGTTCCTGTGCGTCGTTCCTAAGAGGTACCGCCAGATCGCTATCTCGATTGGGACATTGGTTGATTGAGCACTTTGACAGTCGAGGATCTCTCCGGCTGTCTTCTAGCCGTCGAGGACCAGTACGATTCCGACAATGAGGAATCCGGTGGCCTGCTCCTCACAGAGGAGTGGGTGGCACGTACCAAGAAGCACACTGGGCAAAGTTCAATTGGCAACGGTAGCGGAGCAAGCGGGAGCGATGGCTCCACTCAACGCGGGCGGCAGCACAGCTGTGGCCATGGGAACACGCGCGGAGGCGACGGCCATGACGCCAAGGTTGGGTCATCCCAGACTGCGGGCTACAACATCAAAAAGGACTAGTGCCGCTACTGTGGTAAACTGGGCCACTGGGCCAAAGATTGTCGCAAGGCCAAGCACGACAGGGAAAACTTGGCCCAAGCAAATTTGCTGCAGGTAGAAGAGGGAGCACGCGATGGTGACGCTCGGTGACCCCGGCAACCCGATCGACCCCGCCTGGATTCTTGACACGGCGGCGTCAAACCACATGACGGGGTCACGTGAATCCTTCACCGAGCTCGACACCAATATCCGTGGCTCCGTCAAATTCAGTGATGGCTCCGGAGTGTGAATTGAGGGGCGTGGCACTGTGCTCCTCTCCCGTGAGACCGGCAAACACCGAGCACTCACTGGAGTCTACTATATCCCTTGCTTGCACTCAAACATCATTAGCCTTGGCCAGCTCGATGAGTCCGGCTGCAAGATCGAGATCGAGAACAGGGTGCTAACCCTCCGAGACCCAGCGTGCTGGCTGCTGGCGCGAGTCTGGCGTGACACAACCCGGTTCTATGTGCTCAACGTCAACCTTGCACAGCCGGTTCGCCTTGCGCTCAAGAGTGGAGATGAAGCCTGGTTGTGGCATGCCAGGTTTGGCCACCTCAATCTAGAGTCTTTGCGCCAGCTCGGCCGCCGTGACATGGTGCACGGGCTCCCTGTGATTGACCTCACCAACCAAATCTGCGACGGCTGCCTGGTGGGGAAGCAACGTCGAGCATCTTTCCCATAGGAAGCCAAGTGCCGTGCGGAGGGATGCCTCGACCTTGTCCATGGCGACCTCTGCGGGCCGATCTCTCCGGTGACACACGGCTACAAGAAGTACTTCCTCCTTCTCATCGATGACCTCTCCAGGTACATGTGGTTGATCCTGCTGGCTAGCAAAAGCGACGCGCCGGCAGCGATCAAACACTTCAAGGCTAGGGTAGATATGAAGACCGGCTGCAAACTGTGTGTTGAGGACTGACTGCGGCGGTGAATTCACTTCCGTGGAGTTCGGCCTTTACTGCACCGAGCAGGGGATCGGGTGCCACCTCACTGCGCCCTACTCACCACAACAGAACGACGTCGTGGAACACCGCAACCAGACAGTGGTGGCCATGGCGCGGTGCATGATGAAGGCAAAGGACATGCCCGACGAGTTCTGGGGGGAAGCAGTGACGACAACGGTCTACATCCTCAACTGATCGCCCACGAAGAGCGTCCCCGACAAAACTCCATACGAGGCGTGGCATGGTCGAAAACCTGCTATGCATCATCTCCACACGTTTGGATGCGTGGTGCACGTGAAGGTGGTGAAACCGCACTTGAAGAAATTGGAGGATTGTAGCAAGGCCATGGTGTTCCTCGGCTACGAGCCTGGCAGCAGGGCCTACCGCATCTACGACCCAGCCGCCGAGCGCGTGTGGGTCACACGTGATGTTATGTTCGACAAAATAGGGAAGTGGAACTGGGAGAAGCATGAGTCAGGTACGGGCGCATCGGTTGATTCATTCACGGTCCATTATGAGGTATAGCCTATCGACGCCAACACTACTTCAGCAAGCCCACCGCCTTCCGGTGCGTTGCCACCGGAATCAGCGGTGCCTCCCTTCGAGCCACCAAGTCCATAGGTGGAATTCGTGTCGCCCCCCACGGCAGACCCAAACCTCGATGATGATTTCGGCGCTCCACAGCGTTACCACAGCATCGCCAACATCAACGCCACCTCTGAGCCGGTGGAGCTTGAATCGGACGAGCTCTACCTCCTCGCTGCCGAGGAACCAAGTAGTTTCGCTGAGGCGGAGTGCGACGTGAACTGGCGCAGGGCTATGCTTGAAGAGATAGGCTCTATTGAGGATAATCGCACGTGAGAACTAGTCGATCTCCCCAACGGCAAGCGACCCATTGGACTCAAGTGGGTCTACAAGCTCAAGAAGGACGAGACTCGCGCCGTCATCAAGCACAAAGCCCGTCTCGTCGCAAAGGGGTACGTTTAGAAGCACAACATCGACTATGATGAGGTTTTTGCCCCTGTCGCACGAATGGAATCCGTGCGGTTGCTGCTTGTCATCGCCGCACAAAAAGGAATGGCCGGTCCATCACATGGATGTGAAGACGGCGTTCCTCAACGGCGATCTGGAGGAGGAGATGTATGTGGCGCAACCTCCTGGCTTCATCGACGATGAACACCCAAACCAGGTACTCCGGTTGAGGAAGGTGCTATATGGTCTCCGTCAAGCACCTCGAGCTTGGAACACGAAGCTGGATGCGAGCCTCCTCGATCTGGAGTTCACATGGAGCTCCTCCGAACACGTCGTGTCTCGTGGTCGACGTCTACGTCGACGACCTTGTCATCACGGGCACCAGCAACGGGGAGATCGCCAAGTTCAAGGGGGAGATGAGCTCACTCTTCCGTATGAGTGATCTCGGACTCCTTAGCTACTACATTGGCATCGAAGTGCATCAACAAGAGGGGATCACAATCAGCCAGTCTACGTATGCATGCAAAATTCTAGAGAACGCAGGCATGTTGGGGTGCAATCCGGCGTGCGTGCCCATGGAAGCACGATTGAAGCTTAGTAAGCGGAGTGACAGATCACCAGTGGACATCACCAAGTGTCGGAGCATCGTCGGTAGTCTCCGGTACTTGGTGCACACACAGCCGTACTTTTCCTACGCCGTCGGCTATGTTAGCCATTTCACGGAGTCGCTGCGCGATGACCACTACGCTGTTGTGAAGCACATTCTGCGCTACATCACTGGTACGCTCAACCTGGGATATCGCTTTGTCTGTTCCGGTGAAATGGAGGCGAAGTTGCAGGGGTATAGCGACAACAACTTGGCAGGCGACATCGACCATCGGAAAAGCACCACTGGCGTGCTATTTTTTCTCGGCCAGAACCCAATCAGCTGGCAGTCACAAAAACAGAAGGTTGTGGCTCTGTCATCATGCGAGGCGGAGTACATCGCTGCCTTGACTGCGACCTGCCAGGGAGTCTGGCTGGCGTGGCTGCTCACCGAAGTCCATGGCGGTGAGACAGAGGCCGTCGTGCTCAAGGTGGACAACAAGTCCGCTATCTCTTTGTGCAAGAACCCTGTCTTTCATGACATGAGCAAACACATCGACACCTGATACCATTTCATTAGAGAGTGCATCGAGGAAGGGTAGGTCGATGTCGAGTTTGTTCCCTCAGGGGAGCAGCTCGGTGACATTCTTACGAAGCTACTCAGCCGCGTTAAGTTACTTGATCTGTGCAGGAGGATTAGCATCAAGGAGACTGTCACAAGGCGTCAGGATTAGGGGGAGATTTGTTGGACCGGATGAAGTAATCCTACGCCAGTTTTCAGTTAGCCATTATGGCATTACTGTTTTCAGTTTTTAGTTTCTGAATTTTGCAGTTTTCAGTTTCATCTCCACAACGAAGTCTTTCAGTTTTCAGTTTCTAAAGTTCAGATTGTATTCTCTTTAAATAGTTGAATCAAGGATAAGAGAAGCTGTAGGTTGTTTTTGCAGCACCAAATCTTGTGTCGATTCCATTTTTCCAATCCCGTGAGGTTGATTTTGTGTGTGATTGTGTGATTTGCGAGTGAGTTCGCCGGGGCGTGGCTGACAGGTGATGCCAGGTTCTAGTCATCCTCGAAATATTTGTTTTTGTGTTGCTCCAGTAGTGGCTTTGGCATTTATCGCCTTCCCTTACAGACTAGGCATCACAGTCCCCAGCAAAAACCATTTAAATCCCCTCTAGATCTGTTCAATATAGGGCCTTTTGAAGCAATTTCCCGTGTAATGCCAGTCGTAGCTACCTCCTCAGGCATGTCCTGTAGAAGAGGTATTTACTGGCCTCGGTGCTCAGGCATCATTGTCTTCCACCGGAGTTGGTTTCGGGCAGGCGTATGGCGGTCTCCAGGTCAGCCACGCCTCTTGTCCATCCCCTACAGTCGGGTCCGCGCCGGTCGTAAACATCATTCCCGATGCCCAGTCAGGTTCATGCCGGTCGTCACCAAAATCTCCGGCGCCTTCATCAGGTTTAAGTCGGCTGTCTTTACACATCTCCAGTGAAATCAACAGTGCTTGCGGTGTTGCACCTCAGATGATGAGCTCAAAGCCTGCAGCAAGCATCAGCTACTGTCACTACTACAGAAAGCCTAATGCTAGACGGCCAATCACAGATGATTTGATAAAACTGTCTGTGACCGACACTAGCACAGACAGTTTTGATTTGGACACCGTCTGTGTTGGTGGCGTCGGAGACCGTCTGTCATATTTACACCACAGACGGTTCGAAAACCGTCTGTGATAACCTTCTATTATCACTGACCCATAAATTCAGACAGTTCAGAAAACCTTCTGTGATGATGTTTCTGAACCATCTGTAATACTGTTTTCTGTACTAGTGTGTCCTGAAGAATTTCCTTGCAATTTTCTTTTATGTTCAGGACTTACGTGTAATGATGGGTGTTTTGTAATGTTTATAATATAAATTAGGGGCTTTTTCCTTGAAAAAAACTATGCGATACAACAAGAACCAAGATGAAATTAAATTCACATGTTTAACTGGAGAGAAAAATTGAGGAGTTTCCTTGTATGTATTTGGAGATGCCTCTATCTACTAAATGGCTACGGAAAGCTCATCTCCAATAAATTGATAAGGTAGTTATGAAACTGCCGAAGTGGTAGTCGTCAAGTCAGTTCTATCGGCAATGCAGGATCTATCAAGGGTGGCAAATGTTTAGGATATGCATTGAGATTGCCTTTGATGCAAGCATAAGCATACTTTGTATCGGCAGGTTCAAGATGCTTTACACTTTCATATTCAAGGCATTGGTTTCCTAGAAAAAGTTATTGAGCCGAATAAAAAATCAAGTAAATTCCTTCTCTAATAAATCTATAAATAATAAAAATTGATTACTATCTAATGCATATATATTATGTCTACTCTGGTTCAAAAACATTGTTGACTTGATAGCTGAAAGGGAACAATGTAAGCTTATTGTCTACGAAGTTCAAGAAGACGTCTGTAGAAAACAGAGCACCAACTTGGAAGTTTCCACGTGTGAGGGTACCCCCTCCATGCAATACAAGATTTGAAATTTTCCGCATGTGAGGGATCGAATTGTGTGGTTACTGAATCAAGTTTCGCATGTTACTGTAATCGAGACGGTAGTTGGCGGTGTCATTTATCAAGTTGTACAAGTCCAGTTATCTCCGGTCCTACGTTGTGAAGATTAGGCCAAACACAACCCCTGTAGCACAGAATAGTGTACTGCAACATGCACTGTAGCACTGAAACGGTGTCTTTTTGGAGAAAGAGTTTTTTTAAAAGGAGTTAGTAGGAGCAAGTTGCGACTCGAAGAAATTCAAGAACTAACAAAAAATGTTTCAGCTCCTACTGAATCTCTACAGGATGTACAAAATGTTGTAGAATATATGAGAGACACCAACCACATGTAGGTCTATAAGGCTACGTTAATTGCCTATGAGGTATCGACAGGATATTTTATTGTTAGATATGAGCCTAAGAGGCTAAGACTTACGTGGTAGTGACGGTAGGCCCAGACTCTGAGAAATGGCTTAGAGCCATGAAATTTAAAATACAATCTATGTATGACAATCAAGTTCGTAACTTCATTGAACCACCCAATGGTGTAAAAACCATTGAATGAAATGGGTTTATAAGAAAAAGGTAGATATGGATCAAAATGTTTATATAAATAAGGCGCGATTGTTGTTGAAAGGTTTCAAACAAATTCAAGGTGATGACTATCTGTCCGGATTATTCTAGCTATTGCTACATATTTCTAAGTGAAGATGTATACATGACACAGCTTGGGGGTTTTGTCGATCCTCAAAATGCTATGAAGATATGTAAGCCTCAGAATCGATTTATGGACTGAAGCAAACTTCTTGGAGTAGGAACACTTATTTTGATGAGATAGTCAAACTGTTTGACATTATCAAGAGTGAAGAAAGATCCTTGTGTTTACAAAATGGCTAGCATGAGCATACTTGTTTGTCTGGTCTTATATATGGATGACATATTATTGATCAAAAATAATATTCCTATGCCTGAATATGTCAAGTCTGTATTGAGAAATAGTTTCCCTAGAAAGACTTAGGAAAGGCAGCATATATTTTGGGCATAAAGATCTATAGAGATAGAACTAAAAAGGCTAGTTATATTAAACCAAGATGCGTGTATTGACAAAGTGCTGAAGCAGTTCAACATGTAGGATTCTAAGAAGGGTTTCTTGCTTATGTTACATGGTATTAGTCTTAGTAAGACTTAGTGTCATTCGACACCTGATGAGCAAGAATGGATGAGTAAGATTTCATATGCTTCTACTGTTAGATCTATCATGTATGCCATGCTTTATACTGTCGGGACCCTGGATTTCCGAATCCAGTCCCTCTGTGTATTACAGCACTAGTCCCAGATCAAAACTAGTGCACACAGTTAAACAGAAATGATTACATAACCAACAACGATTATTACAATAATAGAGTACAGACTGGAAGGTCTCTTTATTACAACTGAGGTTTCAAGACCTCACACACACAAAATATAGCGGAAGCAAAAGATAAATCCAGCAAAGACCCATCAATTCGCCACAGGCAATTGACTGGGAAAGCGCAACCTAGTACTCCGGGCATCCTTCGTCGAATCCACACGCGAAGTAGTCGTAGTCTCCTTCTTGAGCTTCATATTCTTCTGAATTGATTTTTAGTGTAGCATGTGAGTACATAAAGTACTCCGCAAGTCTTGGGAAAGAATGCAGTAGATGCAAGGTTCAACAAAGGAAGGCTATATGGTTCTTTTGCACAAAGCAACATTTTATTTCAAATAACAGTAAATATTTTCGAAGGCATTAGTTTATCAAAGTAATTGTTTAATTGAACTTAATAAGCATTTTGATAGTGAAGGTTCTATCCACCAACACTTCATAACCAACTTTAACCAATAAAGTTTAAAACTGCGGGTTACATCCACCCACACTAGCTCCAATCGCCAGGATACCCTTCCGAGAGTTCCCTCCACTCTCGAGATACCAAAACTTTATTTTTAAAACCAAAACCAATGGTCTACCATGTGAATGCATTCCTTGCCCGCCCTTGACCGTGGGCACGACTATTCGAATAGTTTGACACTCTGCAGAGGATGTACAACTTTACCCCCAAGAGATAATTTATCCTAATAGTCACCATGCTTCCTTTGACATGAGACCCAGATAAAATATCACAAAGCCTTTACCTCACTCTAGCCTATCTAGACACCACCTGCTGAGGTTTCACCGCTGAAGGGTTAAATCCACCCAGTCAGAAGCCCCCTCTTGCGCCATATGAGTACACACTACACCACAACACCAAAATACCGTCAGATGTCTGTCGCTAAAAATGTATAATTATTGATGGACAGTTAGACAGTAAAAGTTGGTGACAAATCGTCAGTCGGTAATCCTACCTTTGCCGATCGACTGTCTATCGGTATATCTGTTTACATTAGGCGTTGAACTGTCAGTCGGTAATTCATGCTATATACGTTGAACCGTCTGTCGGTATAGATGACCAGAGCCCTCGCGCGCGAATTGTAATGGGCCCAACCCACCTACAACATCAAAACCCTAGGAAACGAAACCCTTGCCGCCGCCAACCTTCTCTTTACCTCGTCTCTCACCGCACCGCACCGCCCGCCAAAACAGCGCGCGTTTCTTCTCCACCAAATTCCCAGATCGCTATCGTCCTCCCACGCACGGGCCGCCAAATTTCCTCGCCCGCGCTCGCCCTCCATCAATCCGCTCCCGCGCCCTCCCTCCATCAATCCGCCCCCAAATCTCACGAATCCACCTCCACTCCATGAGCCCAAGCATAGGCCGCCGCTCTTACCATCCAGGCCTCAGCGCGCCTCAAGCCGCCGCCTCGAGGAGCAGGCTGCCGCCTCAGGCAATTGCTCTGCAGCATCAGGCTCTGCGTGCCTCGATCCATCGCCCGGTGCCCGGCCTCAAGACGCCTCAACCAGCCGGCCCGAGGAGCAGCCTCAGCGCCCTGCAGCCTCACGCCAACTTTGGTCGCTGCACTGCAGCCTGAGGTCGCCGCGCCGCCAAGGAGCGGACCGCCGCCTCGTCTCCTCGACAAGCAGACCACCGCCTTGTCTCCACGACAAGCAGACTGCCGCCTCCTCGACCGGTCACTTCCCTACCCCAACAAGGACAGGCCGCCGCTGCCCAGAGGACGCCCCAAATCTGTTGAGTTCCAAGCACTCTGGATCTTGACCAGTGAGGTAAAGTTAACTCAAATCCCTCTCTATAGCAGATCCCCCAATTGTTTGCATGTAATTTCCTTATAAAATTGTATGCAATGATGGCTTTTGGGAAGGTGAACTGGTGCTGTGTCTAATAGTGTTCGGCAAACATCAGACTTATGCTACTAATATTTTTTTTGCATATATGTATATATCTGTACATGTACCTGTAGTTTTTCTGCATAACGGAAGTGAAGTCGCTTAGAGTAGTATCTTCTGGGACAAAGTGTACAATTATGCATCTGCAGATTTCTGGAGCTATTCAGTTTCAGGAGCAATATGTTGTTCAACTTTTCTAGAGTTCATGTTCAGAATATAATGCCTTCAATCTGCAGTAGCCTTGCCATTTGGTTATTCACCTATTGGTGGCCTTTGGTATTTTCTTGGGTTATTCAGTAGCAGACTACTTTGATGCGATATC
The DNA here is from genome assembly GCA_036346575.1 of Dendrocalamus sinicus. Classification (NCBI taxonomy): domain Eukaryota; kingdom Viridiplantae; phylum Streptophyta; class Magnoliopsida; order Poales; family Poaceae; genus Dendrocalamus; species Dendrocalamus sinicus. The sequence goes on along the minus strand of CM070669.1, from coordinate 11,117,729 downwards.
TGTTGGATTCTTGTTTAGAATTTTGCCTGAAGAATTACCTGAACAGCACTATCGTAATTCAACCAAAATTTCTCATGTATGCAGTTTAACAAAATCGATGATGACAATCTTCAGCCAAAAAAACTGATGTGAGATACATGTAGTTTCATTACTGTATCTGCCAAAAAACTTGTGGTTGGTTTGTATGTTCTAATATGAAATAATCTCAGGATGTATATGTTCAGTTGCATGGCCATATAGGAAGCAAATAATCTCAGGATGTATATGTTAAACAAACACTACTACACAAGTACAGTTGGGCTGTTGGCTCCATTTCTTGATAATATATACTACTTTTGCAGGAGCAGAATTTGTAGCTGCAAGCATTTGGAATTTCTCTGGACACCTACAGTTGGGTGAAGGAGCTTGAGTATGGTTCTGTTTCTCGAGTTCTTATGCCGTGTTGTCAGCTTTCTTCTAAGCTTGTGATATGCTGAGTGGTTGCACTCTCTATGAAAGGATATATTCTTAGCGCGGTTTGATCTCCCTGTAAAGGCGTATGGATAAAACATGGATCAATAATGAGCCTAGGTACAACACAACTACGTTTGAAATGTTAAAAGTGTTTTGTAGTTAACATGAGATTTTACATAATATATTGCATGTAGGCACACAAAGAAATATTTACAAGGAGTGAACGGTTTCCTAGCTTATGCATTTAGAAATTCAGCAGTAGGGGACAAGCTATTATGCCCTTGCAGAAAATGTGTTAACTCGTTTTGGAGAGAGGCAAGTGATGTACGTGAGCACTTGATATGTGGTGGGTTTATAAAAGGGTACACAACATGGAATTTACATGGAGAAGCAAGTACCTCTGATGAGAATCATGGAAATATTGATGGTGCTGATCTTATGGAAGAGTCCAATGAAGAAGATGAAATATCTGAATTGCTTAGAGACTTAGCTTGGGGTTTAGATGATAGAGGGGATTTTGAATACAACAGTTATGTTCAGCCTAGTGATGAACTACGTGCCATTCAGAAGTTGGTAGAAGCCAATAGTCAAGAGTTGTACCCTACTTGCAAGAAGTATACAAAACTGCGTTTCCTGATTATATTGCTTCACATCAAACTCCTTGGAGGCTGGACTGATAAAAGTTTTGACCTTCTACTTGATCTACTAAATGATGCATTACCTAATTGTTCAACACTACCTAGAAACTTCTATGAATCTAAGAAATTGATTAAGTCCATAGGACTTGGGTACATTAGCATTCATGCTTGTGAAAATGATTGCATTCTCTATTGGAAGGAGCATGAAAAATCTGATTCATGTCCAAAATGTAAGGTTTCACGGTGGAAATCAGCTAGGAAGAGTTTAGATGGGAATCATGTATATAAGGTTCCTAAGAAGGTTCTTCGCTATTTCCAATAAAGAAGAGGCTCCAAAGATTATTTCTGTCTTCTAAAACAGCAAGTCTAACAAGATGGCATGATGAGGAGAGAACAAGAGATAGTCTTACAGCTGAACCGGTCATGACTTTGCGGAACTACTGCGCCTTTGGATCCAAGTATTTCTTTTATTTTTTGGGTTTCTGGAAGAACTTGTTCACACAACTCAATGGCATGTGCAAAACAATCTTGTACAATCTGCTGTTGGATCCATGAATCTCCTTTTGGTTTCTGAGTTTCTCAAAGTGATTGTGTACTGCAAACAATCTAGTATATTTTGATGCACTGCCATGTGTGTCTTTTGTTTTTTGACTTGGTGCAAGGAAGACAAACCTATATGTATCTGGGGACTGAATTTGTGATGGTGAATGTGATATGGTGGCTCTCTAATTATTAATGAACTTGGCTTACTATGTACTAATTCTGCCAAATCAGATTTTATTTTTTTAATCTATTTTAATTGTTTCGTTGGACAATCAGTCGGTAAAACATATATATACCATCAAATAGTCTGTTGGTATGTGTGGTAACACACCGTCGACAGTAAATCTTATACCATCTAACGATCGGTCGGCAAAAATGCGGTCGATCGGTATATGGTTTTACCGACCCCTGTTACACCGTCTGCGGAGTTAGTCGGTATATGTTTTATACCGACTGACCATCCGACGCTAAAGCGGCCTATGCCGACTGACCATCCAACACTGTTTCGGGGTTGTGGTGTAGTGACAGTAAATCCCTGTCCCTCACTATGAATAACCAGTAAATCCCTGGCACTCACTTTCCACTGGTGGTACCTAAACTAAACTATCGTAAGTTAATCAGCTAGGTTGTACCCATATAGACTTGGGGTTGTACGGTAGTGCTCAGTCTGGACAAACACAAGAGTCGGTCCTTAATCGACAGGGCGGAACATACACTTTACAAAATCTTGTGCTTACAGCACCAATCCAAACCAACCATCCGCCCTGGTCTAAAACAATTTTTACATTTTAATTTATTTTAAAAGAATAGTGGCAACGCCAATCGCCACTAATTTTCCAAATACAATGATTAGTTAAATGTAATATAATTTCCCATTCCAAGGTTACAAAAGAATTAAATAGCATGACTAAGCATTATACTACCGTTCTAATATTAACAAGGTATTATATTATTCTCAAATTGAGACAAAATTGATCCTAGGGTTACAAGGGTACATGGCATTCAACTTCAATCGAGGGCATAGCAATAATTGGTTTAACTAATTTGCAAGACAGAAACTAGAGTTCTATGTAAATAGCAATGCACATAAATTTAAAATAATCAAAAATATTTCTCAAACATAGGTGCAAATTGTTCAAAGGAGACTTGCCTTCTTGCACGTTCTCTGGGTCTTCTTGCTGCGGAACGAAGAAATCTTCGGCAACGGCGGAATCTACGCGCCAAAAGACAAAGCAAATAAAACAAATAAATACACATAAATTCAAATAAAATTCAAAAATTTAAAAAGAGTGCATAATTGGATATTTTATGATTTTAGAAAAATTTAGAAATTTGAACGGCTCAAATCGGAGTTAAAATGAGAAAGTTATGGCTTACGAAAGATTAAATAGGGGAAAAAGAAAAATACTAATTTGCTGATTTATTTTTATATTGAAAATCCATATTTATGACATCAGCGGAAATTTAAATTTCAAAATTTTATGACGTGCGGGCCCGGTCCACCATGGACCGAGTCCACGGGAAGTGGAAATGGCCGAGGTGGCGCTCCCGATGACATGGCGCCACGCGGGCACGCACGCGGCGCCACGCGGCGTCCACGCGGCGAAGACCGCCACAAGGCACCGTCGGACGGCACGCGGCTGCTGCTCGCCGGCGCCACGGCCGGCCGGTGGCGGGCGGCGAGGCGCGGAGGAGAAGGAGGTGGTGGCGGCCCACCTACCGGCGGCGGCGGGAGGTGGTCGCGGCGGATGGTGGCGGCGGTGGTGGGGTGTGGGCGGCGCGAAGATGGCGGAACGGCAGATCGGCGGGCGCGGGCGCGCCAAGGGAAGGAGGAGGGCGGCGGGGAGAAAGGAGGCCAGAAGGGAAGAAAAGGGGTGGCGGGATGAGAATTTATAGGTAGAAAGAGGAGATAAACGGGCAACGGTTTTTAGGGAGGGATAATGAGGGGAGGCGGCCGGCCACGGGTGAGGTATGATTAGGGCAATCAAACACACGCTTTAAACGGGAGTTTAAGTGGAAGAAACGGCCGGTATTAAAGCTTTTGTTCGGCAACAATGGTGGAAGAGAGAGAAGACTAGAGGAAGAAGAAAGGGAAGGAAGAAGAAATATATGACATGTGGGTCCCGCGTGTCGATGAGAGAGAGGGGAAATGAAGGGGTACGGGCCGACGGATTGATGACACGTGGCAAGTGAGTGAATCAGGGTCTTTGGATTGAATTGAAGGGGTAAGTGACTTTGTATGGTTAGGATTAAATCGTGGAGAGATATAGATTCAATCTGAGAGCGACACGTGCCAAGCTAGGATTAAATTGATTTTTATTTTTGGATTAATTTTCAGAAAATACTGGAAACTTTATAAATACTTAGAAAATAATAATTAATGTCTAAACATTCTAGAAAATTCATAGAATATTCCTGGAGCTCTTTTAGACTTAGGAAAAATATTTTTAATTTCAGATTTGCCTTAAATAATTTTATAAAATACTTTTTAACTTTTACAAATTGATTTTTAATTCCGCAAAATTCTCAAAAATATTTAAAAATTAGGGAAGGTTGGGAAAAATAAAATGAACTATTTTTGGCTTTTATAAAATATTTAAAAAATGTTTTCTTGCTTTAGATTTTGAAATAGAATCCAAATAAATCCAACTAAATTTCAAATACTTTAAAATAATTAATTTAAAATTAAATTTTTACAGAAAATAAATTTTTGGGATGTTACATATACACACACATATGTGTGACATGCTCGAAGTGTTACTAGTAGATATTAGTCAGATCTTGGTAAAGCTCACTGGTTAGCTGTAAAGAACATTCTAAAATATTTGTGAAGGACTAGGGATACGTTCCTTGTTTATAGATGTGAGAAAGCACTAGCTATAAATGGTTACATTGATGCTAACTTCCAAACCAATAAAGATGATTTTCAATTATAATCTGGGTTTGTGTTTCATCTTAATGGAGGAGTAGTGATTTGGAAAAATTCCAAGCAAGAGACGACTATTGAATCTACAATAGAGGCTGAGTATATTGTGACTTCTAAAGCAGAAAAGAAGGGATAAAGAAGTTTATCTTTAAGCTGGTTGTGGTTTCTAGTACTTCTAATCCAATGGATCTCAATTATGATAATATTGGAGCCACTATGCAAGCCAAGGAACCTAAATCGCATCAGAAATCTAAGCACATACTTTGTCATTTTTACCTCATTAGCAAGATTGTTGATAAAGGTGATGTGAAGATATACAAGTGCATATGGATTTAAATATTGTTGATTCATTGACAAAGCCTCTCCAGTAGCCAAAGCATGAGGTATACACAAAAGCTATGTGCATTACATACTTGCATGATCGACTTTAGTGGAAGTGGGAGAATGTTAGTGATATGCCCTAGAGGTGATCATGGAGAGGATTATATCACTTCTATGTTTATGATGTTTTGAATAATATGTTATTTTGTCCCTTGAATAAATATATTTTTTATATTGATCAATAAGTATATGACTTATTCGTGGAACATTTTATTCATGTTTTGATGTTATTCTAAATTATCCTTGATATTATATCATTATGTGGAACAATTATGATTTATAGATTAGCACATGTACAGATTGATGATCATGTTTCACAAATCATGGTTATAGGGATATCAAATCAACAATGTGGATACATATTAGAGAACATGGTGTTGAATTAACCTACTATGAGACACTACAAGAATTGTTATATTCTTAAGTGTCATCTGTTGGTGTCATACATAGTGTATATAGGATTCTAGACCTGAGATCGTTGTACTTTCCTACATGTATAATAGTTTACTTAGGGGTTGCCAAACACTACTATGTAACTGGGTGGTCATAAAGAGAGCATTCGGATTTACTATGAAACATGCAGAGGAATGTGAGTAATCAAGATAGAATTTTCCCCTCCTATATAACGGAAGAGATATCTCTAGGCCCCTCAATGTGGTTGTATTAAGAAAATACATGGCCATGTTGAACGTGCTTGAGGAGTGAATCACAAATTGAGTAATCCACTACAGGTTCGAATGAAGGATCGACCTATTATAGAATGGTATGCTTCTTACTTTGAGTTTGATCTGGTATTGTGAGCCAAAAGATTCGGTATATAAGCACTATATAGGTTCATCCAATATGATCTTTATGCTTATTTGGGAGTCTTTATGTCCCGCTAGGGGCCGCTACCAACTTATAGGCCGAAAAGAAGTTTTTGAGCCATGGCCAAATATACATGAACTTATAGGGTCACATACTTAACGGGTTGGAATGATAAGGGTCCAGATGATAGACTCAAAGTGGGATACGATCTCACTCGTATTAGATAAGGATTTGGTCAAAGGCTCTCTGAGTGACATATGACATCTATTCATATTGGATAAGGATCCAGTCGAAAGCTCTCTAAGTTAGATATGATATCTAATTGTATCGGATAAGGATCCAATTGAATGCTATATATTAAGATAGGCGTGGTGCTGAGAGAGGTATCTTGAGACACAACCATTGAAACCCGAGGAACCACTTCTCAAAAACCCTATTATACGTGTTGGTGCTAGCACATTGATGCACAACATTCCATCCCTGGACATATGGACTTTGGTAGAGGTGTCGCCATGACTGCGGTGCTGATTGGGACGATCATGAAGAGGAGACGATTGGCCAGAAGGCAATCAACTATTTCCATTACACCAACGTGCGCTGCATTGAACTGACTACTTCAACTCTACTTCAGTTACACTGTGTGTCTAGTGGTAATGATATATGATCTCTTGCTCACATGGCTTCCCTATTTACACAGTAAAAAGTTTTAATCTGTGCTAGCGTAGCCTACTCGTATCCCAATACATGTGTCTAGTTATGTCCAATGCTACATTGTGAATATTGGGTAATACCTCCCCATATTAGCTTGGTTATGGTTAAGGCACACTAACCATACAGAAACCTACGGGAAAATGCCTCTACAGCATGAGAAAATGGTGCGAGCAATGTTTGAAACTTCAGTTAATGCTGAAGTGGGTGATGCATGTTCGACTCTGTTTTGGACTGACAGTTGGATTGATGATGAGTTGATCAGGCTTTGTGGACCAAATCTTTGGAATTGCGTAAGGTCGGTGATGCGTTTCATGATAATGTTTGGACTAAGGATATTTAGGGGAGCTCGACAATTGTTGTAATCAGGGAGTACTTGCATCTATGGAATTGAACATCTCAAAGTTCACTTGTTAGAAAATAGGGAAGACAAGATAATTTGGAGATGGTCGGTGGCAGGAGCTTATACGACAAAGTCAACTTATAGTGTTTTTTTCCGTGGTTCAATGAGGATGCCTTGGAGCAAACAAATGTGGAAATCAAGGGCCCCGTTTAAGATCAAATTCTTTGCATGGTTCAATGAGGACCGCCGTGCTAGTTAATCGTACCACATGTTATAAGTATTACGTGTTCATGATGTACGATAGATTTGGATTCTATGCATAACTCATTTTTGTAAGGTTGTGTGAATAGCATGGCCCATTATGTATGTGATGCATCGAGTATTTCATGGGCTGCACGTCCTACTGATTTATAGCCATGGGCTATATATTATTGAATAACGGCCTGCGTGTCGACTTGTGATGCTTAATATTTTTAGATGTAATTCATTGTTAGTTGTTAGGAGTAATAGCTAAGTAGATGAATGTGGTGACCTCAAGCATTGATAGCTCGGTGGACAAGAAGCGTGGTAATAGAGATTTCCATGCTAAGAGCCATACTATCTCACAATTTAATATGATTAACTGTGAATGTTTTTGTGTTCTTGTTATACTATTGTTCATGTTATTATTATCTTGGGTGTTTTAACATGATAGAATAGTACCCTTGTAGAAAAATAAAGTAAAACTTGATATCCTTCCAATTATTGCACCTATCAAGATTTTGATCTTTAACTATGGGTCAACCAAAGTACGGTGTTATTAATTATATCAACAAGATAGGATAAGTGTTGAACACTTCATGTGTAATATTGGTTTAACTTGACTAGGCTATCAAAATAGTTTTGGGTCTAAGGGCATAGTGTTGAGGTTGGGACATATAGATATCACTTAACAAAAAATAGTTATATATGATGTAATTAGTAAGTGGTTTCTTACCTACATTACTAGGTTTCTAGCAGTAATGCCAAAGCTCACTAGGACTTGGTGCAATATGGATCTTGACTCATGATATATAGTTAGAGGGAACTTGGTTTTTAAACATATAGTGAGAGTATGTTTTGTTAAATTGTTTAATAAAAGATTTTATAAAAACATAGTGCTAAATTTTTTCTTATACTTTTTATGTTGTGGGCCATGCCACCATCTATTTACTTTGCACACAGTTTTAACTTGCGACCTATTCTTGAGAAAGAAAATTAAGTGAAACAAATTTCATTAACTAGTATCATAACTTGGGAATTGTTCTCAAGTAATAATAAAGGAATATGTTCTAGAAGTTCGATATCTTGATGAACCAGCTAAAGATGCTTCTCACGCTGAAAAGAATGAGTATAAGAAACATAGCAATGACTCAGTTGAAGATAGCTGTCTTATGCTTGCCACCATGAATTCTAAGCTTTAGAAGCAAATGAGAATATGGATGCCTACAATATGATTACTGGTCTTGAAGGCATGTTTGAGATCCATGCAAAAACTAAAAGATATAATACATCTAAATCATTGTTTACGTGTAAGTTAGCTGAAATAAGTCTGGTCAGTCCTCATGTAATGAAAATGATTGATTACATTGAAAGTTTAGAAAAACTTGGTTTTCCCCTCAAAAAGATGAAGTCTAAATATTTGGGCAAAAGAAAGGGCACGAGCAAAACTCAAGATGAGACCTCAAGTATCAAATCTAAGCTTCAGGAGCTCAAGATTAGTGTTGCACCTGATACTATTGCTACCATTACCAAGGGACTAGATATTGTAAGAGGAACTACAAGAAGAACTTGGCAGAACTAGAAAAAAAAGAAGGAAAATAAGATTTCTACTTCAGGTATAAATTTTATAGAAATAAACCTTGCTACTTATCATATTAGTCTTGGGTATTTGATACTGGATCAATTGCTTATATTTGTAAGTCAATGCATGGGCTGATGAGGAGTAGGAGTTTAACAAGAGGCAAGATTGATCTTCGTGTGGGCAATGGAGCAAGAGTTGCTATGTTGGCTATTGACACTTTACCATTATCTTTACTCTCATGATTAGTTTTGGAACTGAATCGTTGTTATTGTGCTCCTACCTTAAACAAATACATCATTCCTGCTTCATGTTTGGGAGCAGAAGGTCTTGAGTTTAGAATAAAGAACAATTGTTGTTCAATTTATTTGAATAATATGCTTTATACTCATGCTCCATTAGTGAATGGATTCTATGTTTTAAATCTTGAGTATATGTCTATCTATAACATAAATGCTAAGTGCATTTGGCCTAATGATTTGAATCCCACTTATATTTGACATTGTCGTTTGGGTCACATAAATGAGAAGTGTAAGCTTCATAGATCTATCTATAGACTGAAGCAAGTTTATCAGAGTTGGAACACATTTTGATGAGGTAGTCAAAGGGTTTGACTTCATTAAGAATGAAGAAGAGCCTTATGCTTACAAAAAGGCTAGTTGGAGCGCACTTGTTTTTCAGTCCTATATGTGGATGACATATTATTAATCAGAAATAATATTCCTATACTTGAATTTGTCAAGTCTTCATTAAGAAATAGTCTCTCTATGAAAGATTTAGGAGGGCAGCATATATTTTGGTCATAAAGATCTATAGAGATAGAACTAAAAAGCTAATTGGATTAAGCCAAAATACCTATATTGACAAAGTTTTGAAGTGGTTCAATATGTAGGATTCCAAAAATGGTTTCTTTTATATGTCACATGGTATTAGTCTTAGCAAGACTCAGTGTCGTTCAACACTTGATGAGTGAGACCAGATGAGTATGATTCTACTATATGCTTCTACCATTGGGTCAATTATGTATGACATACTATGTACATTTCCAGATGTGTTGTATGCTCCAAGTATTATGAGCACATATCAATCATATTAGTCACTAGATAGCTATAAAGAACGTCCTAAAATACTTGAGAAGGACTGCATTCCTTGTTTATGGAGGTGAGGAATGCTAGTTGTAAATGGTTACACCGATACTAGCTTCTAAACTGCTAAAGATGATTTTCAATCACAGCACAGGTTTGCGTTTTATCTTAGTTGAGGAGTAGTGAGCTGGAAAATTTCCAAGGAAGAGACAATTACTGATTCTACAATGGAGTCAGAGTATATTGCATCTTCTTCAACAGAGGCTAAGAATATTACATCAAAAATCCAAGCACATACTTCGGCGTTTTCACCTCATTCGTGAGATTGTTTATAGAGGTGATGTGAAGTTATGAAAAGTGCACACGAACTTAAATATTGTTGATCTGTTCACAAACCCTCTCATGTAGCCAAAACATGAGGCACACAAAAGAGCTATGGGATTAGATACTTGTATGATCGACTCTAGTGCAAGTGGGAGAATGTTAGTGATATGCCCTAGAGACGACCATGGAGATGATTGCATTACTTTTATGTTTATGATCTTTTGAATAATATGTTATTTTAGCCCTTGAATAAATATCTTTCATATTGATCATCAAGTATGTGACTTGTTCGTGGAACTCTTTATTTATATTTTGATGTTATTCTAAATTATCCCTGATCATATATCATTATGTGAGATAATTATGATTTATAAGTTAGCACATGTACTAATTGATGATCATGTTTCATGGATTATGGATATGGGGATATCAAATCAACAATGTGAATACATGTTAGAGAACATGGTGTTGGATTGACCTACCATGAGACACTGCGGGAATTGTTATATTCTTAAGTATCATCAGTTGGTGTCATATATATTGTCTGTACAATCCTTAGACCTAAGATCATGATACTTTTCTGCATGTATAATAGTTTACTTAGAGGTTGCCAAACACTACTCCGTAACTAAGTGGCCATAAAGGGAGCTTTCAGATTTACTATGAAACTTGCAGAGGACTGGGAGTGATCAAGATGGAATTTTCACCTCCTATATAATGAGAGAGATATCTCTAGGCCCTCGATGTGGTTGGATTAAGAAAATGCATGACCAAGCTGAATGTGGTTGAGAAGTCAATCACAAAGTGAGTAATCCAATACATATTCGAGTGAAGGATTGAGCTATCATAGGATGGTACAATTTTCACCTTTTTTCGATCTGGTATTGTGAGGCAAAGGGATCAATATATAAATAGGACTGCTAAAGACTTGTGGACCGGAAAGGAGTTTTCAGGTCATGGCCAAATATAGATGAAACTATAGGGTCACACACTTAACAAGTTAGAATGATAAGGATCTAGATGATAGACTTTGAGTAGGATATTATCTCCACTCATATTGGATAATGATTCGGTCAAACGCTCTCCAAGTGAGATGTGATCTCTACTTATAATAGATAAAGATCTAGCCAGAGGTTCTTTGAGTTGGATATTGATACGGGGTCGCCCGATCTTCTCGACGTAGGATGGATACTCACGGGAGTTTTGATGAATCGTAATGATCCTCCAATGCCAGTGCAAGGGACGAACACTCTTTAATCCGCCAAAACACACTCGTGTTGATTTCGCCGACCACCAAGCGAAGATCTATCGTGCACCCAATTCCCAACGGAAAGGCTAAACGATCTTGATTGAAGAGCATACTCCTAATTCCATAAGGAATTTCGGCAGCAATGCTAAACTCAAAAACTTCAGTAGATTGATTTTTCTCAAACGTGGTCTGAACCCTAAAGGCTGCCAATACAAGGCTTATATAGCCCCTTGGGACATCCATATGGTCCCCAAACCAAGTACAACTCAACCCTATATGGTTTTAGATACGAACTCTCACAAAAAGGAAACTATATTTTCCACCTGTCATATTGTTTTGGTCATAACTTTTCATCTATGATGCATTTGAATGTGGAACAAGATCCATTGCGTAGCTCTTGAAATTATCTTTCCAACGAGTACACGAACACCTAAATCGGACTCCGTTTGAGAAATTTATGGCCTTTTTAGTAACTGCCTGTCAGGCTGTCCCGAACCGAATCCGAATTGAATTCTGAGTTGAATCCGAGTTTGAATTGGGTTGAGCACGTAGGAAGTCCGAATTTGGCTTGAAAATCTTATCCAAAACTTGTAGTTTAAGTCTTTGGGCTCCTCCGTTTTTGCTCTCCCACTGCATGGGCTTCTTTCCTCCTTGATCAACTGCATGGGCTGCTTGGTTTTCTCCTTTCCATTCCCATGGCCTGGCTTTGAGCTTTATGTTCTTGGTAGCAAATATGATTACCCTCCTTGTGCTTCTCCATTGCTTTGGCCCCGGAATCATCATAATATTTAAACCTAATAATAAACAAGAATTTGGCATAAGGTAGTATATCGTTCCCACGAATAGAAGGAAATCATTAAGAAACAAATTCACCTGACAATATTTAATGCGGCTCAATACTTCTTTCCAGTGAAATAATGTGTTTGACTTAAAAGTGTTAAGCATTTGCATATCCGCATCAGATATGATATCTAATCATATTAGATAAGGATTTGATTGGAGACTATATATTAAGAGAGGAGCAGGGCTAAGGGAGGTTTCCTGAAACACATCCATCAAAACCATAGCCACCAGTTGTCAAAACCCTTGCCGTGTGCACTGGTGCTATCACACGCACACACATCGTTTCATCTCTTGACGTGTGGACTTCAGTAGATGCGTTGCTAAGACTACGACACTGATCGAGACTATTCTGAGGAAGAGACGGTTGGCTAGAGGATGATTGACTACTTCCACTACACCGACACACACTACGTTGAGCCGACGGCTTCAACTCTACTTTCACTGCACTGCGTATCTAATGGTAATGATCTATGATATTTTATTTTCATGGCTTTCTAGTTTATGTAATAGAAAGTTTTAATCTATACTAGTGTAGTTTACCCGTATCCCAACACACGGGTCCAGTTATGTCCAATCCTACGCTGTGAAGATCAGGCAACACCTCATCGTATTAGCCTTGGTTATGGTTGAGGCACCATACAAAAACCTAGGGGCAAATGCCTCTGCAACATGAGAGAATGGTGCAAGCAATGTTTGAAGCTTTAGTTAATGTTGAAGTGGGTGATGGATGTTCTACTCTATTTTGGATAGATAGTTGGATTGATGGTGAGTCGATTAGGACTTGTGCACTAAATCTCTAGAATTGAGGATGCAAGCGAACAAAACAAAGTTAGAAAGTTAGTGAGGCATTTCATGATAACGCTTGGACTAATGATATGGGAGCTTGACAGTTGTTGTAATCAGGGAGTACTTGCATCTATGAACAGAATATCTCAAAGTTCATTTGTCAGAAAATAGGGAAGGCAAGATAATTTGGAGATGGTCAATGGCAGCAGCTTATACAACTAAGTTGGCTTATAATGTTTTTTCCATCGTTCAATGACGATGCCTTCTAGCAAACAAATGTGGAAATCAAGAGGCCCCTTGTAGTGTAAATTCTTCTCATAGTTCGATGAGGACCGTCGTGCTAGGTAATTGTATTGTGCATTATTAGTGTTATGTGTTCCTGATGTGTGATACAATTGGATTCTATGCATAACTCGTTTTTATAGGATTACGTGAATAGGATGGCACATTATGTGTGTGATGCATGCATGAGTTTTTCATGGCATATACGTCATGCTGATTTATAGCCATGGCTACAAATTATTTTGTAACAGCATGCATATCGATTTGTGATATTTTATATTTTGCATATGTAATTCATTGTTAACTGTTAGGAAAAATAGCTAAGTCAATGAGTGTGGTGACCTCAAGCATTGAGGGCTCGATGGATAGAAAGCCTGGTGATGGATATTGCCGTGCTAAGGGCCATACTATCTCACAATTTAATATGATTAACTGCGAATATTTTTTGTTTCTTTTATAGTATAGTTCATTTTATTATTATCTTGTGGGGTTTTTAACATGATAGAATAGTATCTCTTTAGAAAAATTAAGTAAAACTTGATGTCCTTCCGATTGTTGCAGCCATCAAAATTTTGACATTAACTGGTAGGTTTATCAAAGATGCCATTAATTATCTCAGCAAGATAGCGTAAATGTTTGACACTTCATGCGTAATATTTGTTTTACTTGATTAGGCTATCAAAATAGTTTTAGACCTGCATAGTGTTGAGACCGGGACATATGGATGTCACTCAACAAATAAGAGTTACATGGATATAATTAGTAAGGGGATGCTTACCTACATCGTTAGGTTTCTAACAGTGATGTCAAAGCTAATTAGAACTTGGTGAAATGTGGATCTTGACTCACTATATGTTGTTAAATATGGTTTTTAACATATAATAAAAGTATCTTTTGTTAAATTATTTAATGGCCTTCTCTTCGGTTCGCGTACATGGAAACGAGTAGGAAAATACTAGCCTTGCCAGCACCCAGACGTCCAATGGGAGGCTTCCAGTCAGATGCTCCCCTACCAGGCAACCATGGGACTTTTTTTTTTGTAAGGGGAAGCCGAGAGCTTTCATCCATTCAGTGTGCAAATTACACATGGCTTTGAGGCTTTTAACAAGAAACAGTGGGCTCAAACCGAGCAACTCATTCGAACCCGACTGTGTGCAAGCATACTTGACACAACAATGGACCTTAACATTAGCCTAACGCTTAACAAAAGCAAATGACAAATGAGAAAGAGCATTTACTAGCTCTCGAACTTCACCCAGGATGCATGCCACTGGGGACCGTTTCCCCTTCTGCATCCAAAGAGACACTAGCTCTTGCCAATCCGTTTCAAGAATAACCTTCGTGTAGCCCCGTCGTCGTGCAAAAAGAATACCATCACGGCATGATAGGGCCTCAGCAACCATTACTCCCCGATAACAAAAGCACTAAGCACCCATAAACGTTCCACGATCATTGCGTGCAACGCCTCCAAGAGACTCCAAGAGACTCGCCAGTTTGGAGAGGAACTGGGCTTGCAAGCATTTTGCTACTCGGTGACTTGGGCGTCCAGGAACAGCACAAGAGATACATCGTGAAACAAAACCGAATTGTGAAAAAAGTTCAAAAGTTAAATTTGAGCTCAATTTTCGTTCTTGATTTGTTCTCTTAATTCCTAAGCCTAATCCGCACTCATCACCAAGCAAAGCCGCTCCAAATCACCCTAATCACGGCCGGAATTGAGGAATCAAAAGCTGGCACTGTTCACAACCGAAAACTCCACCGCCATACTACTTTTGTCGCCGCTCACGCCTTCTTCGTGACCGCCCGCTCCCGCGCCTTCTCCCGCCATCTCCGCTCGGGTGGACGGCCGCCGTACCCGCCCCAGGTACCGTGGTAGGCCACGCCAGCCCGCCGCAGCTGCCGTGCCCCAGCTTTTGCCGCCGCCGTGCCCCTACTTTGCCGCCGCCCATCTCCCATGATCGTGCCACCACACCCTTGCGCCACATGATCTTGCCACCGCTACCGCATGGACAAGCTCTCCTTTACACCTCTCCTCTGCCGCCCTGACGCCCTGCATCGGCCAGAGAACGTGGCAATGCCGCCGGCTGCCACACACCTTGGGCGCCATGGGAAATATCCACTGCCAACCGACTTACTCCGCCTACTTAAGCAATTCCGACCCCCAAGCCGAGCATCACAACCCCACAACCCGCCCGACGCCCCCCAATGCCTCCATTGCCGTCCCTGTCTCCGGTAATTGCAAAAATCCCCAAACCCAAGCCCTAGACCAATGTCCATTTCCCGGCCACTCATTCTTTAATTACTTTCGCTAGTAGCTCCCTAGTACTCCCCAAAACCTCCCCGACCCGCCGCCATAGTCTCCCGGCCGCCCATCTCCTCCGACACCGATCACCTCCTCACCGTCGCTAACCCCACCGTGGCCAGCACACACCCGGCCTTCCTAGTCCAAACCGCCGCCTCCACTAGCCTCTCCTACTCCCACTGATGCTCCAGTACCTATCAATTTGGCCGATTAAGCCCTAATTACCCCGCAACACCCGAAATGGCCGAAAAGAGGGAGGGCTCGCCGTCAACAAACGCTGCCTCCGCCGGCCCAGCCACCGCCAAAAATGGAATCCTCACCTCACCCCACACCCGCTCATACCCTTCCCCGCCGTCGCACTTCACCCCACCGCCGCCGGTAGCAGCCGCCACCCTCCTCTGCTCCTCTGCGTGCGCACGGGCGGAGGTTGAAGAAGGCACTGCGTGCCTGACCGACCGCACCGGTTGGTTGAGTCGCACCCGCCTGCCCGCGCCCAACCGCATCGTCCGCGCCCGACCGCACCGCCCACGCCCGACCGCGCCGCCCGAGTTGGCTGAGTCACACCCACTCGCCCCGCGCCCGTTGCGTCCGACCGGGCCAGCCGAACTCGGCTCGGTCAACTCAGCTCGCCCGCGCCCGTTTCCGCCCACCGAGCCGCATAAACAGTAATCCGACTGGGCCACCTCCACTTGGTTAGACTGAGTCCATTCGCTGAGTCGGGTTCGAACCCAATGAACAGTATCGAACCCGATGAACAGTAACCCAACACAAGGCCCAAAATACATGTTGGTACTCCCTAAATTCGTTTCCACCAACCCAAATCCAAGGCCCATTTATCCATTTGACCCTCCTATAAGCCCAAATCTCAATTTATTTGAATTTTATCGAATTTTATTTCTTTATTTTATTTCTTTATTCCTAGCTCATTCCTTTGGGCATGGAATTGATTTATTTTAATTGTTTTGCGCTAGCTTCCGGAGTCGAGGATTCGCAGGACCAGGAGGGAGAAGCTCAAGCCCAGATCCAGCCCGCCGAAGTATTTGAACTCATTGAAATCATAGACTCGCAAGGCAAGTCGCGCATACTTTGATCATGTTGAGCCTATTTTGTCGTTATTATTTACTTAGCAGTATTTCCATTATGATATGTTTAAATCATTATTTTATGTATAAATCCTGTTTAGAATGACATGACTTATTAGTTATGACCTACCACCCGAAAAAGCCCCGTTTAACTTGATGGCCATGTTCATGTTGACAAACATAGTAGTATTAAATATACTAGTGATATAAACATGATAGCTTAGGAATTCACTAAAATCTTTTCACTGTTAAGAATCTTAGTATTTGTTTAGAGCTTTTAAAATATGGATCTAGGGTAAGCGAGGATCGCAGAGGTGGATCCGAAGACCTTATCCTAGGGTGGAGGCTTGGTTGAGAAATGGTGGCAGTACAGGGTGTACTGATTATGGGTTTGTGTACGGATGATGCCTCAGAGAAAAATATAAGGACTAGACCCTTATGCTGAGTAAAGAACATAGTATCCGCTCAACCACAAGCGTTGATTTTGTCAAATCTGGTTTAATAACTGCTCAAGTTCAATTGAACCTCTGCAACTGGCGGGGGGAGTCCGAGGGTGAGTTCGTATGGGAGGTGGTTAACCATACAACAGTAGGATTGCTATGAGTCGGATGAGATCCATGGGGTCGTCCGAGCTTATGGAGAATTAGGACCTACTGGGTGGAGGCTATATAAAGAATTGAGCAGTGAACAACCTTGTTCTTTTAACTCTGTCACGGGAGTTGAGAGATCTTGTGGGTAAAGCAGGGCAACTCTGCAGAGTCATGAAATAATTGTATTCGAATACGTCATGCTACCGGTGAATGAAGCTGTGTTTAATGGGTGAATCCAACAGCAAGGCATAAGTAGGGTTGAGAATGGTTTGAGATGTGGAATATTGTTAATCACGCTTGAAAACCCCTTTACCTTAATGAAGTTGCTTTTCAAGTTTCTAATTGACTCTTAAATAAAACTGCATCTACACAAATATTGAACCTGTTATCCCTTCATTTGATATTCCATGCATATAGTTAATAATAAGCTCCGTTTGACTTGCTTAGTACGGTAGTTGTACTCATACTTGCTAAAAACATAAACAGAAACTGCTAACTTTGAGGAGCCAGGCGAAGATGAAGAAGTGGTGTTCTATGAAATGGAAGAAGCTTGGGATTAGGGTCGTTCTCCGCTCAAGCATGCCTGTGGTGTCTCTTTTTGTGTAATATATCTAAAGGCCGTCGGCCCTACTGTGAAACTTGGCTTTAAGCCTTTTTATTGTAATAAAGTCTACTTTTGTATTTGAGCTTGCGTGGGCAATGTTATTCACTCGAATGATGTAACTCGCAACTGAACAATCTGGGTGGTTGCGAGGGATTCATAACGCTCCCAAAAATGGGGGTGTTACACATCGTACCCAGGCCAGGACAGCCAGAGAACAAACACCAGCATATGACGTGATACAAGCAGCGAGGAAGGAAGGGTCTGCTTCGCTTTATTAAGTTTGTCCACAAATGGAGCTACCTAGCTAGCTGGGGCTGCATTGCATAATTGCATTATTTACATTTGCTTGCAGCTGCAGCTCTCGCGCGTATACGCACAAAAGAACAAGACGGAAGATCGAAAGGCCGAGGCCAAAATCCCTAAATTGAGATAGGACAACAGATTAAGGAAGTTGGCCATAACAACTTCCTCTTGTGAGCAATCAGCAGCAACGGCGAGTAGAGTAGCGCAACAGTGCCCGTGGCTGCAATGAAGCTTCTTGCTCTTCTTGCCACCTCTCGTCTCGTACCAACCGAACTCACCCACCGAAAGAAAAGAATGCAAAAATAAGCATTCATGGCCATCCACTACAGTCTGTACAACAGCTTTCGTGCGTTTAAATTGTTGCACCGTTAAGAAAGAAACTAATTGTTGTTAGGACTGCACTGCACAGTGCTCCTTTCACTTGGATCCTCTAGTCGATTAATTTTACTACTTCAGAGTCCGCCAATTACTTCAGTCTCTGCCAGTGCTTCTCTATTTGCCATGGTAGTATAAGATGAAGACATGTTTGTCTGAATTTTTGCTGCGCATCTATCTCAAAATGTATGGGCAAACAGTTATGAGAAACTAGGTACGTGCAAGGAGAGTCCGGCTGGCGAGGGGAGCTCGGGCGGCCGCCCGGGCTCGCCCGTAGGGCAGGTCCGCCCCTGGACGAAACCACATCTTGCTCGGGTAGCCCAAGAGCAAGTAACGTCTCCTCCACAAAAATCATGGATTTTTCCGGATTGTAACCTGCCTCGTCGTGCGTCCATTTATTTCTAGATGACCAGATGCACCACATGATTGTTGTGATAATTGTCGGCACTAACTCAGAAGGAACCAAGTCCGAGCAGATCAAATCCGAAGACCACGTAGCCGGATGCAGTTCCGGTAACTTAACCTGGAAACACTCCTTCGCAGCCGACCAGAACATCCTTGCATGTGTGCATGAGATCAGCGCATGCATTAGTGTTTCATCAGCCGCTCTACAAACTGCACGTGCCAATCGCCTTAATATGGCTGTATTGGAGGGCCCCTTCTACAGGAAGTATGCCTTCTAGCACCCTCCATCACTTTGGGCACCACCTTCAGTTTCAAAGCTTCCACCAAACTATGTCATCCATAGCCCACGAACTCCAGGCACCTCTGATTTGAATGCCTCTCGACTACTTGCTACTCCAACCATTACTTGATATGCCGATCTTACCGAATATATTCCAGATTTTTCTTTAGACCAGGCAAAAATATCCTCCCCAGGTGATCTTAAGGCCATGTACAGCGCTCCACCTCAGCCATCTGTTGCCCCGCCACCTTGGAGCGAGGCTGAGGTAGAGGGGAGAGAGTGTGAGTCTATCATGTAGACAACGATTGCTCGCAGGAACCAAGACAATAATTTGGGATATAGACAGGCTACACTAGTATAGATTAAAATTTTCTAGCGTGTAAACTAGAAAGTCATACGAGTAAGAGATCATAAATCGTTACCACTAGATGCGCAGTACATCGGAAATAGAGAAAACGGCCGACTCAACGTAGCATGCTCAGTGTAGTGGAAGTAGTCGATTGTCCACAAGTCAACCGTCTCCTCCTTGTGATCGTCCTGGTCAGCACCATAGTCACAGCAGCGCCTCTACCAAAGTCTACACGTCCGTGGATGAAACATCGTGCATCGATATGCTAGCACCAACGCGAATTGTAGGGATTTTGAGAGGTAGCGGCTAGGATTCCGATTGGTATGTCTTGGGATATCTTCCTCAGCCCCACACCTCTATATATATAGCCTCCAATCGGATACATATCCAATACGATTGTATATCGTATCCAACTCAAAAAACCTATGACTAGATTTTTATCTAATACGAGTAGATATTGTATGCTACTCAGAGAGCCTCCAACCAAACCCAATACTAGTAGAGATCATATCCCACTTGGAGTCTATCATTCAGACTCTTATCATTCCAACCCATTCAATGTGTGACTGAAAGACCATGTGAGAGGTCCATGGTTTCGTTGTGATGAATCATTGTAATTTTGGAGGAGTGGAATATTAGAATTTATAGATTTTTCTTGACAATTTGTAGAAATTGATGATTTTGAAAATTTGAGTCATGGGATGATTTGGTAACCTAGGTCAGTGGTTATAGGTTACATCAGACATGTTATTACTAATGTTGGTCAAATTATGAAGAACTTGTGCCTAAAAATGATTTATTTGTCTTCGGATGTGAAGGATCATTTAGAGTCAACCATACCCAATGGTGAGAATCGGGGCTACACTCACAGAAGAGCCGAGGCCCAAAGTGATCAAGAATGCCGAGTGAGATGGATGAGCTCAAGTATGGCACAAGATAAGAAGTATTGAAGAGAAGTTCGAGCGACGGGTTGTACTATATGGCTTAGTTGGTCCAAGTGATCGAGGCATAGTCCGATGAACTAGAATGGAAGAGACCTGACAACACATGGCAGGTTAGTGGTGTACCTACACGTGGCAAACATAGTGATTGCTTGCAATGGAAGGAGATGATTGGATCAAAAAATGATATTTTCGTAGTTTTGACCAAAATACTGGGAACTACATGGAGCAAAACTGCGTCACTTCAGTGGCACATGGGAAAGTGGTTTAGGCTACGAGAAGCTAAGAAGATCAAGTTAGATCAAAGCTAAGGACTTAGTGGATTCAAGGTTATGCGCTTTGAAAAGCGTGTGTAAGTGTAGTGTGTGAGTTAAAACCCGTGTATGTTGGGTGATTAGGTTTTCCCATATATGCTAAGTAGATAGTATCTACTAAAAATTAGATAGGGCTGGATAGCCATCTATTTAATTGGATGGGATGGAGACATGTGGTTAACCATCCAACCATCTTGTCTTAAGACTAAGTGTTCATGAGTTCTAGGGCTAGAGTTTGAGAGAAGCTGAATGTTGTGGTGTGCTCTCTTATTCTCCAAGTGGAGTGGTAGTAAAACATTCATCCTCAAGTAGCACTACATTAATCTTTATTCATCTTCATCAATATCTCTTGTGTTAATTGATTTGCTCTTGATTTGGTTATTTTTTTCCTCTTCTCTCTCCTCTTCTTAATCTTGATGTGCCAAGGACGTGTAAGAGATGAAAATAATATCTGAAAATCAATATCAACCCATCTAAGCAATTGGTTAGCAAGTTCATGAAGAAACCCGGTTTTTGCTCTTTTTAGCCTTTTCAAGTGATTTCTTGATCTAGCTGCTTCTACCTTGATTTCTTTGGTGTTGTTACTTGCTGGGATATGTAAAAACATATCCAGAGCTATCATGGCCATCATTTACCCATGAGCAAGTCATATTCAACAATTTTAGTTTTTGACCCTTTTTGATGCAACCTTCCTTCAAACAAAACTTTGGCAACGATTTTCTTAATCATTGATTGGAATAGGTTTCTAATATCCTATAGAAGGCGCATACTAAATTTCAAGTCATTTGGAGGTTTGATTTGAAAATTAGCTCAATTTTAGTTTTCGCCTAATTTTGGTGTAGCAGAGCTTCATGAACCAAAATTTCACAATTCTCTCAAGTTCTTTCAGAATTTTTGGTTGCTATATGTTTTTAAGGTCATGAACTAGTCTTGGTTCAAGTTTCAAGTTTTTTTAGATCAATGAATCAAAAGTTTCGTAGATTTTTGTTTTTAAAATAGTGTTGTTTTACACTTTTGACGTTCTGAAATTACTGTAGCAATGCTGTTTTTTAGACTTTTGGCTTCTTTATCTTCATAGCTTCTCATAGCTATTGGAGTGAAGAATTAGTGAATACTTAAGGAAATTTTAATGGCACCATTCACCCCCACTCTGTTGCCATATCGGTCTACAAGTGGTATAAGAGTTTGGTTAGCTCTTTTCATATATCTTAACTGGTCTTTTCCACCAAAAACTTTTCTTCAAGTCTCGATCTATTTTGGTCTCATCAGGATGTACAGTGAGTGGAGTATGGTGAGCTTACTTGTTAGATCCCGAAGCAACAACTCCAGAATTCTCTATGTAAATCGCACTAGTCCAAGATCAGCTAGTGCACACAGTGGCAAAAGGGATACATATCAAGCACAATAGCCAACTTTATTAATTAAAAGAGTACGGTCTTATTTCCAAAGTTTACATCCACGGGCCATAGGCCAAAATTAAATATAACATGTGAAAGATAAAATCAAAGTGGAAGAAGCCCAACAAGGCTGGCCATAGGCAAATAATAGTAAGACGTAGCCTATACATCATGATCCTCACTAAAGTTGAAGTAGTCCTCCTCTGAGCAACAGAATGAAGCAATAGTGAACACATAAAATGTGCTTCGCAAGTTAGACAGAAGAATGCAACATTAATGCAAGGCTGACAAATGAAGGCATATAGAATTAATTGAACATAAGACAACATTTAAAAAAATACAGTAAATAGATGGGAAATTACTGAATTTAATACAGTATGTAAAAACAATAATTTATACAAAATAATAACATTGGCATAGGCACCGACCTGGCACCAACCTAACCATGGGTATCCCACATGGATCATATTTCCTAAAATATCTCATATGGATTCCATCCATCCATAAGCATTTTATAAACCATTTTGAAAAAAATGGCATCTAATCTATGAAAAACTTTATTCAGCTGGCCTATAACCATGGGTATGGCTGACCAGCATAGTTTATATACTTTGTAGACCCATAAGATATAGTTATCTCATAATTTCAGCAATTATACTCTTCTGTAGGCATGCGACTGAGAAAATCATATTAAGACATTTAAAATGCAAAAGCGGTTAACCTGGCCACGCCTCCACTAAGGTTTCACCACAACATGAATACACAAGTTGGGGCCCCTCTTGTGCCGTGTGAGACTTCTCGCGGCCTATGCCACGCTCACATTCAGCTTCTAGCATGACTCAGATTGGAACCCACAAATTTGTCAGCCAATACTATCTCATACTAGCCTTATGGTACTACGTTCGGGCTTTATAGCAGTAGCTCACAGACCAGTCCTTAATTGAGCTAGGTACATTCCATATACCCCCTTGTGCCTAACATCATCGTTGTGTCACCGAACAACAACGTTTGCCAGCAAGCACCCACCACCATACCATTTGCCTAAGTCCGAACCAATTTTTATATTTTGTTTTGAAATATTTCATAGAGTTTCTTGACTCACTGAAGTCAATAATATATTTTAAAAGCTTATCATTTTGTGTGAAAAGGTACCCCAAGCCTAGGTTTATTTCTAAGCATGTCTAAGCATTTGCTACAAAATTCTCTAGCCAATACTAGTGTACTAACCAAAGTTTTATTCTAGGGTGATAAGGTATCTAGGAATCCATATCAAAGGAGGTATTAACAAGTAGGCGATAACTAAATTTAAAATATAATTTAAAACAATATAATTTTATTTACAAACTAGGATCAATATGATCGTGGTGTGTAACATGCCTTGCTCCGCGAGTTGGTGAGAATTGTTGTCGAAGAATTCCTCAGAATCGTCGTAGTGTACATGTGAAAATAACCCACCAAACTCAAATAAATTCAAATAAACTCCAAAAATTTGAAAACAAGGAATATTTGGATAGATCATGATTTTAGATGAACTTTAAAATTTGAATGGGTTGAATTAGAGCTAGGATGAAGAAATACGGGCTTTCAGAATTGTGTTTGCTGTGGTTGGATGGCTTCAGCGGTCAAAAGGCTTCAGTGGTTAGAAGGCTTCAATGGTCGGAAGTGACTGTGGTTGGGAGAGGCAGTGGTCAGGGGTGACTGTGGTCGTGAGTGGGTCAGAGCTACAGTGTTCGGTCGATAGCTCTATGTGGTCGAAATCTACAGTGATCGGTCGAAGGTTATGTGTCATCGAAAGCTATAGTGTTTGGTTGAAGCTATGACAGTTAGAGGTTTAGAGTTTTTAGAGTGGTTAGAGGTTTAGAGTCCTTAGATGTTTCAGTGGTCGGAAGCTATGTGTGGTTGGGACATCGAGAGTGGTCAGGATGTCGAGAGTGGTCAGAATGCTGAGAGTGGTCGGGACACCGAGAGTGGTCGGGATGCTGATAGTGGTCGGGACTTGAGTCAAATAAATGGTAGAGGGTCGAGTGTGTAGAGTTCGCTTATACCTCGCGTGGTGCTTGAGAGGGAGTGGAGACTACCGGTGACGAGGAAGCAGCAAAGGCAGCTCGATTGTCACCGGCGAGGGGGCTCCGGTGGTGGATTTGCTCAATAGAGGGCGGCGCTCCGGTGGCAGAGGAGCTCCGCGGAGTGGTCGACGAGGTCGGGGCCAGGGTGGAGAAGGTGTTGGTGCCAGATTTGAAGCTCGGAATGAGTCCTTCACTGGCAATTGCTCACCGAAGAATCTCGCCGATGTGTAAACAAAGAGGGGACAGTGCTAGAAGTCTCAGGCACATGAGAGAAAGAAATGAGAGGTCGGAGATGCTCAAGAAGGTATTTATAGGGCTAGGGGGAGAGGTGCAAAGCTTTGGAAAGGCGGCGGGGTGCTTAGTGGAGAGGTTAAGGTCACTAATGGCATCAAACACCGGGGACAACGGGAAGAAACTGTCGCTTTTAAGAGCTCGGGAGGCGACACCAATGGTGGACAGCTGGGGAAGAAGAAGAGAGGTAGGAGAAGGGTCTGATGGGTGGGTCCTACTTGTCAGAGAGAGAGAGGAGCAGAGTAGGTTGAGGCGAGCGGGCGGGATAGATGAGCGACAAGTAGCAGTCGGCAAGATCCGACCATTGGGGCAGAGAGAGAGGGGGAGTTAAGTGCAAGCGAACGACTGAGATTCAACCATGAGGGGATGGAGATAGTCTAGGCCGGACATGTGTCAGCACGAGGGAGATTTGGGTTTTAATTTTTATTTCTAGTTTCTAAAAAAACTAGAAAGCTATAAAAACACTTAGAAAAGAGCAAATAAAGTCCATAAAATTCAGAAAAATTCAACAAAATTCCTGAATATATTTTGGAGTTAGGAAAAATATTTCCAACTTAAAGGTGGTCTTTAAAGTTTTACAAAAATATTTTTTAGCTTTAAAATTGATTTTTTAAATTCTAGAAATGCAGAAAAAAGCCAAATGCTAAATAATTAAATTGAAATAGGATTTTTCAAAAATTAAAAAATATGCTTTATTGAATAATATTTTTATGTTTTACCTAAATTACTTTCCAAGAAAAAGCCTTTCTCAAAAGCAGAAAAACAGGGCTAATAAAAACTTCAAAATTTGAGTAACCAAATAACACTTGCTTTTATTTTAAAATAAACTAATTTTTAATGATAATTTTGAAAGAAACAGTTGAGCTATGAGCCTATGACATTAGTTTAGAATATTAGCCTTGACCTGGGCTTTCTATGGCACATAAAGGCGGCCTTTAAACCGTAATGCACCAAACTCATCTATGTTAAAATCCCCTTCTTTGCCCTCATCCAGATGCTTCCTCACTTACTGGAGCATCCGATTATGCCGTTGTGCCTCCCGCACTCGCTCCGGAATAGCAGAGTAAAGAAGCAAGCGAGTCTCAGCATGAACGGTGCTCGCAAAGCAATAGGAGATATCTATGCGCTCAAAATCAGCAACAAGACAACTCAGAGCATGGGGTGTCGCCCCTTGCAACTCAGAGCATCCGCCACAACATTTGCCTTACCTGGATAATACTGTATAGTGATATCATAATCCTTGATCCATTCCAACAACCTCCTCTACCTTAGGTTCAGGTCTTTTTGGGTGAAGATATACATAAGGCTCTTGTGATCGGTGAAAATATCATAAGTCTCACCATACAAATAATGGTGCCAAATCTTTAGACCAAAGACCACTTCAACAAGCTCTAGATCATGGGTTGGATCACTACTACAAAAGAGGCTATACTGGACGCTTACATCACAGTCGGTTTCCAGGAACTGTCTGTGCTACAATTATCTCAGATAGTTTATACGAATAACTGTCACGGTATTATCACAGACAGTTATTAATAAAAACCATCTTTGATAATGGCAAACAACACAGATGGTTATTTATTACAAACCGTCTATGATAATGAAGTTATCACAGACGGTTGTACAAAAAAAACCATTTGTGATATGTTTCCTGCCTCGCAATCCCCTAAAATTTCATAATCTCCTGCCCGAGATGAATTCGAGTCCGAGTAGGATTCCGTTTCGAGACACCTTTACTAAAATAGGCATAACTTTTGCATAACTTTTGTACTCATGGAAAAGCTAACAATGAGCCTGATCCAAAAAAAATGACTTAATTGCGCTAGTTGCCCTTAAGACCCCAAAATCGGCCCATCTTGAGCCCTCAAATTTGTATCATAAGTTTTTGGTTTCTGTTTTTGCCAAAAGTTTTGACCTTTCCTTTGGAATTTGGGGTTCGCCTCAATGGCAAAGTTGTAGATCTCATCCAAACCTTTCAAACGAGCATATATAAGCCATATAAAAATTTGCTATTTCAACTTTTGAGACTAGTTGTTTACATTGTACCGATATATATTGCAATTATGTATCACAGATAGTTTGTGATTTAAACCATCTGTGGTAATTATGTCCTTGACCGTTAGGCCCGTCGATCCCCCCAACCCAATCCTAGCCAATAGAAACCCACCAACCCCTACCCCACGGATCGTAGCTCCACCTCTCCGTCCCCACGCAAAAAAAATTTGCACTCCCGCCTCTCCCTCCCCTATAAATACTCACCCAAACCTAGCCATCTCACCGTCCCATACAAAGCAGATGACGAGCAAGTCGACATGAGGCAAGGCGACGTGGAAGTAGCTAGCTACCAAGGCGACGCACAAGTCTATGGGAGGCAAGGCACCATGGAAGCAGTTGGCAACCAAGGTGACACTCAAGTCGGCGTCAGTGATGGTGGGCGTCAAGGACATCTAGCTAGCACGTTGTATCAAGGGCAAGAGAGCCTAGGCATAGAGGCCTCATCAGCGCAGTTGAGCTTCTACTATCTACTAGGATCTCTGCTTTTTCTCTATTCTTGCCATGCTTAAGAGTTAGGTTCGTAGGATTAGGAGATGTGTTCTTTTCATGTTCTTGCTATGTTAGCTAGATGGGTAACCTACTCGTTATCTTATGATGTTGTAATGGTGGATTTTAATCTTAATGGAAATAGAATGTGCTGCTGTGTTTGTTGCTGTATTTGCTTGTTTTCAGATGGTATAGTTAATATTTCCTAAAATTGAAAAAATTAGGTATAGAATAAACTATCATAGACGATTTTGTAGTATAAATCACCTATGAAGGAATATCACACACGGCTCAAACCAAAAACTGTCTGTGATACTCGCACATCACAGACAGTTCTATCTCCCAACCATCTATGATGAGAAAGTATCACAGATAGTTCTATATGCCATCCGTCTGTGATACTCGCCCATCACAGACGGTCGATAGCCAGAACCGTCTGTGACGTGTGAGTATCATAGACGGTTTTTTGGTTCGAGCCGTCTGTGATAGTGTTTTTCACAGACGGTTCTAGTTACAAACTGTCTATATTGTGATTATCACAGATGACTTACAAACCATCTATGATAACCTCCAATTATCATAGACACATAAAATTCATATGGTTCAAAAAATCGTATGTGATGACAGTTCTGAACCATCTATGATGACCCTTTTTGTAGTAGTGGATAATTCTGCTCATATTTCTTCAACTGCCTTGATGTATAAGCAATCATCTTAACATCTTGCATGAGCACACAACCAAGCCCAACTCGAGAAGCATCAGAATAGACTGTGAAGCACTTCCTTGGCTCTAAGAGAGTAAGAATAGGAGCACTTACCAACTTCTCCTTCAAAGTAGAGAAGCTGCACTCACAATCATCTGTCCACTGAAATTTTATGACTTTCTGCATTACTGAGACATTGGCTAGACAATTATGAGAATACCCACCATCAAACACCAATAATACCCTGGTAAACCCAGAAACTTCCTCACTTCATTGACATTGGATGGCCTCTTCCAGTCCATCACTGAAGAGATCTTGCTAAGATCAACAGAAATACCTTCCCAGTTAATCACATGACCTGGAAAGCCTGCTTCTGAAATCTAGACCTCGCATTTCTTTAGCTTGGAATAGAATTGATTCTTCCTAAGTTTTAAGCACAAACCTCAAATGCTTCTTGTGCTCCTCCTCAAACTTGGAGTAAATCAGGATATCATCAATGAACACCACTACAAAAAACATCAAGGTACTGATGCAACATACTATTTATTGTCTCCATAAAAATAGTAGGGGCATTAATTAGTCCAAAAGGCATTACTTTATACTCATAGTGCCCATATCTAGTGTAGAAAGTTGTCTTTTTAATATCCTGCTCCGACACGCGAATTTGATTAAACCCAGACTGAAGGTCAATCTTGAAGAACACCTAGGCTCCCTTCAATTGATCACATAAATCCTCAATACGGTGCAAAGGATATTTATTCTTGATAGTCACTTGATTGAGAGTGTGATAGTCAATATACATGCGCTAAATTCTATCCTTTTTCTCTATGAAGAGCACAGGCACTCCCCATGATGACACACTATTTCGAATCATCTCTTTGGACAACAAATCATCCAACTACTTTTTTTACTCATTCTAGAAGGGTCAAGCCAAATGGTCAGAGACAACAAAATAGGCCAAATAACTGGAACAAGATCAATCTAGAATTCCACTACTCTAGAGGCATTCCCGGAAGCTCTGTAGAAAACACATCAAGATAGTGACATACTACTGGGATCTCCTCGATGTGCAAAAAAGAACATGGCTTTGTGGAAAGAGACCAAAGCAACCCAATCCTCGATGCATGTCAACCAGGAAATAGACTAGCCAACACAAAGAGAGAATCTGATGGTGCACTACCCTGAACGACAACTCCTTTCCAGATGGAGCCTGCAAGGTAACAGTCTTCTAGGAACAACAGATCTTGGCATGGTAATTGAACAACCAGTCCATGCCAAGGATAAAATCAAAAAGTATTCGCACATAATTTTCTCCGATAGCTACAGGGGCTGTGAAGAAGTAAGTGCAGGCTAACCAGAAATCGCAGCAAAGAGCTATAAAATTTGAAGGAGAAAAGAGACTGCAGAGAACATTGAAAAAGAGGCACAGAAGCTACAGAGCAAACCAACGAACTGGTGGAACAGTGGAAACTAAGAACACTGCTGAGAAAGATCACAAGCTGCTGCAAAGCAAACGGGAAAAGCTAAAGGAAAAAGGGAAGCCAAAACTAAAAAGAGACAAGACTGAAAAAGGCAAAAGATCAGCTGCTGCACAGTAACTGAAACCTGCTGAAATTTGCTGGTTTAAAACAGCAAGATGCTTGCATACATGACTACAGATTGCACAGGGAATAGCCCACCATTCAGCCGAACAGCAGGGACTGGAATCTGACAAAATACAGCTGAAAACTGTTGCAAAAAATAGCCTAAAACAGCAGAGAACTGCAGCCTAAAACAGACTTAAAAACAGTCCAAAACAGTAGCCGAACAGCATAGAGTACTAGCAGCCGATAGATAAGTAGAGAGCAAGGATATGTGCTGCTGCCGTGAACAACTTTGAAGGCCATAAAATCTGCAACAAAGACAAAGGGAAACGCAAAGAAGTGAACCTGGACTGCCAACTAGAGGATAGATAAAATGGATCAATAAGTGAAGCAGCCAGGAACAGTCACTCTTGTCGAAATAAATGCATGCTCAAATAGCTGCCGTGAGCACTTAAGTACAGCAAATACCACAAAGAAATAAACACTAACAAGGAGATGGTTTCACATGAGACAATAAGAGACCTATGTAGTCACTTGAGCAAAAATGCAATAAAAAGAAGATATCACAAAGAGGATCACAGGGAGAACAAAAAAACAAAACAAATCAATCACAATGCTTTCTTTGCTCAAGTCGGAGGCATGGATGATTGAAATAGAGATAGTCTACAATAGTATACCCTCACTCCTCCATCCCAAGGAACAACCAAGATCATTCACACACACATGGAAAGCAAGTGCACTAAAATTCTCTCAAGCCATCTCTCTAAATCACACTCTCTCAAGCCATCACTCTCAAAATCTCTGTAAAAATCTACACCTAGCACTAGAGAGCACCTCTCTATTTATATCCTCTACTAATGGGTTTACATCCCACTTTACCCATTAGCTCTCAATAACTCATGACACTTTATCCACAATCCACTTTCTTTAGTGCAGCTTTGCGTATTCACCAAAATGCCCCTCGCGCACCTTCCAGGAAGCCTCCTCATTCCTTGCCTTCCAAGCCACGCAGCCACCTTGAGTCATCGCCGTCTTCGGCACACCTCGACCGTTCTGACCTCGGCACCGCCCGCTCCTAGTCAGGTCATCCCGTGCCTCGCCACGACTCCACCTCGACGTCCTGCAGCCATCACAGACAAGAAATACATCACACAGCACGGCTCAAAATACTGTAACCAAACAATAATATCAAAAGAAATACTCAAAGCCCAAACCGATCGAAATGAAAAATAAACGACTTAAGCACGTTTGACCTAGTTCGACAAGGTTCGACCAAAAACGATTGCACCGTGCAACGACATGGCCCAAACCACACAAACCAAAGTCAACTTTCCTAAAATAGATGTCAATTACTCATCACACAACCGGGGTCACCTCCACATGGTCTATCAATCTCCCCCTTGATGAGTATATTGACAAACCCAGAAAAAGCGTAAAGTTGAGTTTGTTTGAAAATGAAAAGAGAGTCAAATATGGTCCAAAGGAAGAAAATGATGCTAATGACCATGTTGACACAAGGAGCAAAAGAAAGAGGAAGTTTTCCGCAAAGCTCCCAAAATGGCTTTTTCTCCCACTATTCTCCCCCTTTTGGCAATAAACACATCAAGGATGCAAAAGAGAGAATAAGGCATGGTGTTAGATGAAATGGTTGAATTTTATTCAATCTAAGCATTTAGAGACGTGAAGATTATCCAAAATGACCGTGAAGTATTACACCAAGCCATAACTCATAAGTATGCTATCAAGATCATGACAAGACATGTATAATCAAGCTAAGCCAAGTAAGTCACAATCTGAAAATTAGTCGAATTTCTTAGCATATCAAGTCAACTATGATCAAAGTCTAGTTAAAGATATCCAAAGATGATACAGGCCGTGTCAATAATCTAAGTGGAACCAAAAAGCTATTATTGAGTCAATTTAGAGTGCTACAAGTTCAAGATTGAATCATATGTTCAAGTACTTGGTCTTTTTGTACAATTAAGCAAATTAAGCACAATTGTCATGTTGTTGTTTTTTTTGTTGAAATCTCATGATTGTTTCCAACCAGATTTTTGTTTAGACATATGCTAGATCTCAAGCCTTATGCGACCACTCCAAGCAATAAGCTTAAGAAGATGATCTAGGTCATCTAAAACTCCCCCTGAGTTCATGCCTAGTGCAATGGTAAGCCGTCTCATGAGAAAGAATTGGTGAGATCAGTTTTTTCGCACAAAAGAGATCTTTTTGCTTACTTAAGAATTGTACTAACTCATGCTTCATCAAGAAACTAGTTGATGAGGACATCACTTCTTCGGATACACACAACTCTCCTCCACTTGACATTTAAGGACCAATCACTAGAGCTCACGCCCGACAATTGAATTTATAGGTGAGCTTGTTCCTAAGTACTTCTTTTTGTTCATTTGAGAATAGATTACTACCTAATGATTTAATTATGATTAGGAACCATGGAGAGGACCTAGAAGTACTTGGAGAAGGACTACGAGGCGCACAAGTCCAGCAAGGGCGGTCGAATCATGTTGGAGGCCCTACTCAAACCGACTTCGAATCCAATTCGGAGTCCAGGACCAGGGCACACTAAAACAGACGCCCAGATCGCATCCGGACTCCGTTTTGGACGTTCTACATATGTATGGAAAGCTGAGAAGACTACCTTTCCAATGGCTCTGGTCCCATATCAAAATCCCTTCTGAGTCAACAGGAATCGTCAAAACAAGTGGGCGTTTAGAATCTGTCAGGGTGCTGCGCCACCGTCTTTTGGGCCTTTCGGCTTTGTATCGTGTTGGAGCCCATTAGGGCGCGTCCAGGGGTTTTGCACGCCCCTCACTCCTTTATATCCAGCCGCCACCCCACCATTAGGGTTTGGGTTTTGCTTAGATTAATTCTGTCTTTGAACAGTTTCGCCGTTCATCGGATTGTGAGGCCCCAACTTTCGAGTGCTACATCAATTAATCCGCAATTCATTTGTGTTCTTCCTTGTTCTTGCTTGTGTTCTTCGATTCGCAGGCGAGGATTAGCCTTCTTGGCGAGGTCAACCGGGCCGCGCACGGTTGATAACCTGAGGAGGCGTGGTGCTGCGATTGCGGGGTTCGGAACGTGTCGTTTGGAAGCCGGATCGATTTGTGTCGCGCCTCCACCAAATCGAACATATCCAGAACCTGTTGGAAGATCGGGACCCCGTTCCCATCACTAGTATAGCTCAATTTAAAACTCAACAAAGATTCAAAACTCAACTCAGCCTATTTGACATGGCATGAATTATAAAAGGATAACTAAAGGCAGACTAGTCTCAAGAGCTAACATGACATATTTTAATTCAAGTTGAGCATTTTTAATCAACCTATCATGGAAAAGACTAAACTACACATATAAAGTCATGATAAATCTAGCAAGTAAGCATAAATCATGGCAAGATGTAATTCATTGTAAACATGTCATAACAGGATAATAATCAAGGCTCCATGTAGTTATATTACAATGCAGAATGACATGCAAGAAGATCCAGCTCCCCCTAAACATGAGATGCAACTTTTAGTTCAAGTTGAGTTATGTCAACATTAAGATCTAGAAGGTCCCAAATGAACTCCCCCTAAACCAAAGCAATAAAAATGAGAAGCTGGCAAGAAAAACGCAAAAGGCAGTCCTTAAAGCATAGAGAAGATATAGAAGATACTATGGCTCAGACTGACTCTCATCTACCCCATATGACTCTAGGACTATCAGCTGAACATCTAACACACTAAGGAGCAAACACGTACCTTGTCTACCCAAGGGTGGCCCAACCCTTGCTAGAACCTATAAGTAGTGAGTGAGATCAACCTAGTGAGAAGAGAAACAACTAATAAGTAGCATCATAGAATCACAAGATGAGAGAAGGAAATCTAAGCAACTAGGCAAGAGAACCACTCTAACCTATGCTAGAAGGACTAACCTCAATGCACCCATATGCAATGCAACAGAAAGGAGCATGAGCATAATAAATATAATGAGACAGTAAAGCACAAAACTCCCCCTCACAACAGTCCATAAGGACAAACCACCCCAAGCTCTCCCCGCAGAGCAGAAAACCTAGAGCTATCCAAAGGCTTGGTAAAGATATCAGCCAACTGGTGGTCACTCTCCACAAACTGGAGCACTATGTCACCCTTCTCCACATGGTCTCGAAGAAAGTAATATCGAATATCAATATGCTTGGTCCGGGAGTGCTGCACTGGGTTCTTAGCAATGTTAATGGCAGAAGTGTTATTACAAAAGAGTGGAATACTGTCTATGGCTAACCCAAAGTTCCGCAGGGTCGAGACCATCCAAAGTACCTGGCTGCAACAACTGGCGGCAGCAACGTACTCGGCTTCTGCGGTGGGCTGTGCAACATCGGACTACTTCCTAGAAGACCAAGAAACGAGAGAAGTGCCAGTAAACTGGTAGGTGCTAGAAGTGCTCTTCCTATCTATCCTACAGCCAGCAAGGTCTGCGTCCGAGTAGGCTCTGAGGGAAAGACAGGACGAGGAAGAGTACCAGATACCATAGTCAATGGTAGTTCGAAGGTACCAAAGAATGCGCTTTACCGCCTGGCGGTGAGATACGCGAGGAGAAGCCTGAAACCGAGCACAAAGACACACAGAGAAATGTATGTCCGGTCTCAAGGCGGTGAGGTACAAGAGGGAGCCAATCATGCTGCGATACTCCTTCTGATCAACTGGCTCGCCGTCCTCATCTGGATCAAGAGAAGCTGTGGACGCCATGGGAGTTGACACGGGCTTACCATCACTCATGTCAAAGCGTCTCAGGAGGTCACGAGTGTACTTGCCTTGATGCAAGAAAGTACCCTCCCGAGTATGCTTGATCTGGAAGCCAAGGAACAAGGTCAACTTGCCCATCATACTCATCTCAAACTCGGTGCACATGACATCCGAGAACTGTGAAACAAGAGTATGAGATGAGCCGCCAAAGATGATGTCATCCACATAAATCTGGATGAGCAGAAGGTCAGTGCCATGCCCACGAATGAACAAGGTCTTATCCACCTTACCCATCTCAAAACCATAACTCAACAGATAGGACTTAAGCCTCTCATACCAAGCTCTAGAGGCCTGCTTAAGTCCATACAAGGCTTTGAAAATCTTGTAGACATGGTTTGGGTATTTGGGGTTCTCGAAACCTAGAGACTGTCTCACATACACCTCTTCTTCAATGAACCCATTGAGGAAGGCACTCTTGACATCCATCTGGTAAAGCTTTAAACCCTTAGAAGCTGTGAAAGCAAGCAGGATTCTAATAGCCTCAAGTCTAGCTACAGGGGCAAAGGTCTCCTCAAAATCTAGACCCTCAACCTGGGGGAAGCCCTGAGCTACCAGTCTAGCCTTGTTCCGAATGACAAACCCATCCTCACTCTGCTTGTTCTTGAATACCCACTTAGTCCCAATGATATTGTGACCTTGAGGGGGCTCAACAAGCGACTAGACCTTGTTTCTTTCAAAATTCTCTAACTCCTCATGCATTGCATTGACCCAAGACTCATCAGAAAGGGCATGACTAACATCCTTGGGCTCAAAGGTGGCAACAAAGGCAGAATAGAGATAGAAATGAGACATGCCAGACTTTGAGCGTGTGACACGCTCAAAGAGGTCTCCAATCATCTGCTCGGAAGGATGGTCTTT
Source organism: Dendrocalamus sinicus (assembly GCA_036346575.1). NCBI lineage: Eukaryota > Viridiplantae > Streptophyta > Magnoliopsida > Poales > Poaceae > Dendrocalamus > Dendrocalamus sinicus. The sequence continues at coordinate 11,082,755 of CM070669.1, read as the reverse complement.
CTGGATATGTCGAGGAGGTCCAGGATGAGATGAAGAAGTGGCATCTACCTCATGAGCTGATGAGGTAGGAACAGAGCCATTAGCTCCAGAGGAAACAGAAAGCATGGGCTGATCGCCTGGAGGTGCAGTGGAAAAAGGCGCCTCAAAGGAAGTGTGAGGAACTGGATCGGGTAGACAACCCTCATCTCCATCTTCCTCATCATCCACGAAGATGAGCTTGGACTGCTCTAAAGAACCTGAGATATCGGGCCTAATCCCCGAACTGGCCTCGTCAAAAGTCACATCACAGGTCTCTACCAACTTACTAGACTCGCAGTTCCAAACCCTATACGCCCGCAAAGAACTCGAGTAACCTAGAAAGATACCATCACAAGAACGTGACTTGAACTTGTCTAGGTTCCCGGACTTCAAAATGAAACACTTGCAACCAAACACACGAAAATGCGAGACACTGGGCTTTCGCCTGTATCTCAACTCATAGGAAGTGTGATGCAAGTGTGCCCGAAGAAAAACTCTGTTCGAAACATGGCACGCGGTCGCTATATCCTCAGCCCAAAACTTCCTAGGTGTAGAATACTCATCAAGCATCGTCCTGGCCATCTCGATCAAGGTACGGTTCTTCCTCTCCACGACACCATTCTGCTGTGGGACGTGCGGAGAAGAGAACTGGTGCTCTATACCTGTCTCATCACATAACCTCTCAAAGTAGGAATTCTTGAACTCCGTGCCATTGTCACTGCGGATCGCTCGTAAGGCACCCGCTCAACAGAAAGCCTACTAAAAAGACCTTGGAAATGTGTAAACGTCTCATCCTTCGATGCTAAGAAAAACACCCAAGAGAACCTCGAGAAGTCATCGACCACGACAAGAACATACCACTTCCCTCCCGCCGATCGCACTCGAGCTGGTCCAAGCGTGTCCATGTGGAGCAGCTGTCCTGGTGCATCGGTCATAATCACTGTGACCGGAGGGTGAGAAGCGGCAACCATCTTGCCGTGCTGGCAAGGAGCACAAACAATATCTTTGACCATCTTGAGTTTCGGTAGACCACGAATGAGATCACGGCCGCTAACTCGGGTCAAATGGTCAAATCCAATATGACAAGTCTCCTATGCCAGAAGGTAAGGTCACGGGACTCAGAAGCAACTAAACACCGGAGAGGATCACCAGAAGACTCAGAAAAATCAGCACGAAAGATCCTCCCATAACGAGAAATCTCGCAAACCAGACTACCCGAAGAATCAAGAATTTTGCAAGCGTTTTTCTTAAAGCTCACCTCAAAGCCGTCATTGGTAAGCTGAGAGACTGAAAGCAAATTATACTGCAGCTTACTAACCAAGGCAACATCTTTCAAAATGAAAGAATCATTAACGCCAAGATGCACCTTTGGCGATGACGCGCCTGCACGGCGTCTCGAAGGTGATCGTCTCATCACCGAGCACGGGCGAGGAAGAGAACCAATGGGAGTCTCTCGGTCATATGATGAGAACAACCGAAGTCTACAAGCCAAACCTTTCCCTTCCAGCCTGGCGAACCTGAGTCAAACAGAGAGTGAAGTCTCGATCGGGATAAATCAACACGATTTTGGCACCCAATACCGAGTAACACGCCGAGCGGCAGAAGTAGTCAAACACGATCGACCTCTAACTACCCTACGCTTCGCCGCTCAAAGAAGCGAAGGTGCGTGAGCGCACTCAAGCCGTTCTTTGGTCCGATCACACGGAGAGCAAGTCGGAACACCGGCAACATGCTGATCACGCCGCGGGTAGCCATCTCGACGGGGGACACGAGATCTACCCTCAGAATGGCGGAAGTCACGACCAAAGGAAGCATGAGGACAAAAACCAGAAAACTCGGAAAAACCAAGTCCTAGATGCTGCCCAAATCCATCAGAAACACCTGAAGCAAACTTAGACCACGTGTTGGTCTTAGGTGCACTCAAAGTCTAGGGCTGAGGCTGAATACCCCTAAGGGCTGCAACACGATCTCTACACGCGATCTTGGCGCGCCTGAAGCATCGATCGATCAAATGCCCATCCTTCTGATAGAAGGTGCAATGATACTTCACCTTTTGAGAGGTAGAAGTAGCACGATCAGGTTTCGCCTTCTGAGAGGCCAAAGCAACAGGTGGAGTCACCTTGCTGTCAGAGATCCCATGGACAAAGCCCGCTGACTTAAATTGAACTTTCTCAGTTCTGGGCTCGACCTCGATCACACCTGCGGCTATGGGTCTGAGCACGGCAGGTGGATGCTTCCTCACATCCTCAAGAAAATCATATCCTAGACCTTGATTGAACTTGCAAATCTTAGACTGGTCTAGAATAAGATTCAGCTTCTTTTTGCCGCCTACAAACCTCTCGAGAGTGTTCATAAGGTACTGACACTCCCGAAAGAGAGAGGTGCAAGAAGAGCGGGGAGAAGAAGAGACAGTAGAAGGTAAAGGAGCAGAAGAAGAACCAATAGCAGAAGAGTGAATGGCTTGTGCATGCACAGCCGACTCGGAAGGGACAGTCCTACTGCTAGCAATTTGGTTCATGTCGTTAAGCGTCTCTACCTTACCCTTGGGCTTCTCCCTCATCTCAGCAATCACATCACAATCAGTTGGTGGCTTCACTAGCTAGAAGGTCCTTAGTTAGCTTCACATATTTTTCATTCAAATCAACGAGTTCAAGTTTTAGTTTTTCACAACTAATGCACGGTGAGCTAACAGGGTCCTTAGTCGCATATTGAGCCATCTTCTTGTTGTGGTCAATCATTTATTGAAACTGTTTTGAGATAGATTCAAGTTCAGCCATTAATTTGGGATAGTTTATACATGAAGCAATTGGCTCAAGCAAAGAAGCATGCAACTCAGTAATCTTATGATCTGCCCTTTTTAAGTTTAACTTCAAATTATTGCAATTTTCACAAGACTCGGGCAGATCAAGGAGCATGGTATAAAGACCTGTAAATGCATTGTCCTTATCCTCACATGAGGTGCAAAAAGTAGTCTCAACAACATTGGATGAAAGAGTGCCAATCCTACTCATCTCTAGCTCAGCAAGCAAACTAACATTATCCACCTTAACAATGTTAAGCTTAGAATACAGACTATCATGAGAGGTCCTTAGTTTCTCCATGTCACCAAGCAAGGCACAGCATGTATCACATTCGTCACGGGAGAGAGCAGATATAAGTGAAGTAAGCTCCCGTGACAGTCTATCTACTTCCTTCTCCAACTCGCTACACCTAGCTCTAGATCTAGCTTGAAACCCACCTAGCTTAAGAAAAGCATCATTAAGCTGGTCATAGGAAGGGTATACCTCGTCGGAGTAAAGCTCGCTGTCGCTCACTTCGCCCTCAAGGGCCATGAAGCACATGCCGGAGAAGTCGTCGCCATCCTTGGGTTCTTGGTCACCCGTCCCGTCGTCGTCACTCCATCCCTCTACCTCGCTGAGGTCGAGGTCGTCGAAGGCGGTGAGGACGCGGTGGAAGAGCTTCTTGGCTTTGCCAAGGTCGTGGAACTTCTTCTTGCCTTGAGCGTGAACAAGTGGCTTCTTGTTGCAGCTCTTGTCGATGTAGTCGTTCTTGCTCACACCACTGTAGTCGCCCTTGCCCTTCTCCAGCTTGGGGCAATTTGCCCGAATGTGGTTGGGGCCACCACACTCGAAGCAGATCACGGGTCCTCCTCTCTTTCTGTCCCTCCTCCTCTTGTAAGCATGAGAAAATTTTCTGGCTAGAAGAGCTAACTGGTCATTTACAAGCTACTCTAACTGATCATCAGTTATGTCACAGAGAGCAATAAGAGAGAAACCACAAAGCGACTCGGAAGAAGGACCAGAAGTGGGATCGGTGACTAAGGCCATTGACTGCGACTTCGACCTACGAGAGACTCTGTCAATCTCATGAGTCTTGAGGTGTGAGTACAACACATCAAGAGTCAAGGTCGAGAGATCGGTGGTGTCCTTGATGGTAGTCACCTTCATCTCCCAAACGCACAAATCAAGCGCCGCGAGCATCTGACAAGCATTGTCCGAGTCGGGGTATGTGAGACCGATCGCTCAGAGGTTGCTCAAAATCTTGTGAAAACGCGCAAAACACTCATCGAGGGACTCACCAGCAAGCATTTCAAACTTGTTGTAATCTCGCTTGAACTGGTCCTGTCGAACTGTCTTGATCGGGTGGTGCCTCATGGTATGCATCGAGGTCACCGGATGTCAAAGCCGACGCCGATGAGAGATGCGATCAAACTCACTTCGGCTCAACCCCTGGATTATGATGTTCCTTGCCTTAGCATTCGCCTCAACATCAGCCATGTTCCCCGCATTGATGTTCTCATCGGCAGGAACAACATATCGTACTTTGACCTTCCGCCAGATGGCGTAGCCCTGAGCCTGGACGTAGGTCTCCATCCGACTCTTCCAGAAGGGATAGTCGATCCCATCGAAGATCGGGGGCATGGTCAAGTACTTGTCTGTCGCCATGATTCTAGAGACCGGTTAAGATCTATCGATAAGAGCTAACCGGCTCTGATACCAATTGTTGGATCGAAATCGGCAACAGAGGGGGGGTGAATGTTGCTTATTAAAAAATCACCCCCAAGTATTCGCACATAATTTTCTCCGATAGCTACAGGAGCTGTGAAGAAGTAAGTGCAGGCTAACCGAAAATCGCAGCAAAGAGCTATAAAATTTGAAGGAGAAAAGAGACTGCAGAGAACATTGAAAAAGAGGCACAGAAGCTGCAGAGCAAACCAACGAACTGGTGGAACAGTGGAAACTAAGAACACTGCTGAGAAAGATCACAAGCTGCTGCAAAGCAAAGGGGAAAAGCTAAAGGAAAAAGGGAAGCCAAAACTAAAAAGAGACAAGACTGAAAAAGGCAAAAAGATCAGCTGCTGCACAGTAATTGAAACCTGCTGATTTAAAATAGCAAGATGCTTGCATACATGACTGCAGATTACACAGGGAATAGCCCACCATTCAGCCGAACAGCAGGGACTGGAATCTGACAAAATACAGCTGAAAACTGCTGCAAAAAATAGCCTAAAACAGCAGAGAACTGCAGCCTAAAACAGACTTAAAAACAGTCCAAAACAGCAGCCGAACAGCATAGAGTACTAGCAGCCGACAGATGAGTAGAGAGCAAGGATATGTGCTACTGCCGTGAACAACTTTGAAGGCCATAAAATCTGCAGCAAAGACAAAGGGAGACACAAAGAAGTGAACCTGGACTGCCATCTAGAGGATAGATAAAATGGATCAATAAGTGAAGCAGCCAGGAACAGTCTCTCTTGCCGAAATAAATGCATGCTCAAATAGCTGCCGTGAGCACTTAAGTACAGCAAATACCACAAAGAAATAACACTGACAAGGAGATGGTTTCACATGAGACAATAAGAGACCTATGCAGTCACTTGAGCAAAAATGCAATAAAAAGAAGATATCACAAAGAGGATCACAGGGAGAACAAAAAAACAGAACAAATCAATCACAATGCTTTCTTTGCTCAAGTCGGAGACATGGATGATTGAAATAGAGATAGTCTACAGCAGTATACTCTCACTCCTCCATCCCAAGGAATAACCAAGATCATTCACACACACATGGAGAGCAAGTGCACTAAAATTCTCTCACCGACCGTTCTGACCTCGGCACCGCCCGCGCCTAGTCCGGTCATCCCGTGCCTCGCCACGACTCCACCTTGACGTCCTGCAGCCATCACAGACAAGAAATACATCACATAACACGGCTCGAAATATTGTAACCAAACAATAATATCAAAAGAAATACTCAAAGCCCAAACCGATCGAAACAAAAAATAAACGACTTAAGCACGTTTGACCTAGTTCGACAAGGTTCAACCAAAAACGATTGCACCGTGCAATGACATGGCCCAAACCACACAAACCAAACTTGACTTTCCTAAAACAGATGTCAGTGACTCATCACACAACCGGGGTCACCTCCACATGGTCTATCAAGGAGTCTGGAACTCCATGCTGGGGATGTAGGAAATGCTATTCGTTCGGGTGAATCGATGAAACTATGTCCTTTGCAGCTTTTTGTGCAATGTAATACCATATTCCTATCTTCAGAAATACAGAGTTGCCTACCTTCCTTTTCAACCAGTAGTTTGTTTGTCTAACGCAGTGCCACTAAAGCGGGGCCTCCACTCATTCCTCATTTCGGGGATCTTACCTTTCTCCCAACAAGCTCTAGCGCTGGAACGCTTATGGCTGCAATCCAAACAGCAATGGTCCTCGTGCATTTAGTGCACCCAATCCATTAGGGGTTCCTGATAGTGAGATTCCTCTAGTCAAGTCTAAGGATTGAGTATGAGGGATTTCATCCAGTCTGTTTCCATTGCAGAATGTATGGTCATAGAATAGACTCATGCCCCGGCTTATAGTATGCAGATTGGAAGGCTTGGATTCACATGTCTAGTGCTGTCCCGTCTTCTCCGCATCAAAGAGTAAAGTATGCTGTTGAGGGCCATGTGGTAACTGTAAAAAATCAACTTTGTTTATCACTAAACCTGCTGCATTCCCATTTATGGTTCGAGTTCCTGTAAAGAGAATCTTCCTATATGGATGGAAATGCAAAAACCCTACTTTGGAGGGCGGAGATGGCTTCCGATCTAAACCTAAGGCGCGTAGCGTAAGATCGGACTCGCTTTGCTGCTTCTTTACCTTCAATAATGCAGTTTGCACTCATGTAGCTTCGAATTTAATATATGATGTGGTCTCGCTCATTTTTTAGTTAAGGGCCGGCTCAATGTCAAAACTGCGGATTGCCCCTCCCTTTCGGGTCGGGTCATCTCTTGCCTTCCGGTGGCTAGCTTCGCTTTCTGGATGGTACCCAAATCCATTTATGATCCCGAGTTTCTAAACACATCGCACTTCCACTCGGGTCGAGGCTGCCACTCGGCCCTCAAAAGGATCAAAGAAGAGTGGGGAACCTCTCACTGGTTTTTGGAATTCGACATCAGGAAGTGTTTTCACACCGTCGACCGACATCGATTCATCTCAATCTTGAAGGAAGAGATCGATGATTCCAAGTTATTTTACCCCCACTCAGAAACAGTTTTCTGCCGAACGACTCGTAGAGGTGAGAGCCTGGAGCCAAAGCCCCAACCCCTCCATTTTTGGTTGAGCTCAGGAAAGAATTTCTGGAAGTCATATTGGCTAGATAAGCCTCTAACGGCTCCATATTTCCTTTTCCCCTGTTTTCTTTCAGAAGAAGCGGGAGCCATTTTGCATTGAAACTCGGGCACTCAACCAGGTAACCTAACCATCAAGGGTGCGTTATCAATGTGAAATGGATCCAGAGGGACCCCCTAGATGTAGCCACCAAGGAGAGTGGCAGAAGACATCATATCCAAGGACCAAGAGAGCAGCACATAAGATGAATATCACCCCCCCTAAAAACCAAAAAGTTCTAGAGGCATCTTCCATTCATTTCGATTTTGGTCTTTCTGTACCATATTTAAATCTTCCCTTTCTACGATCTGGAACTCACAACAAATCCTTGACTCCTCGAATATGATGGGATTTCACACCTGGTGAAGCTTTCACTCTACCTCCTCTAACTAAGACTATAGAATGTTCCTGCGAATTATGGCCTTTGCCTCCATGTGTATCCATAGCCTTCCCTATTTTTAGAATCTCCTATTTCTTCATAGCACATGTGTCCTTCGTATGATCTGTCACCTATTCCTGGATATGTAGATTTTCTACCAACCAAGTAGAATCAGTCTAAGAATCAGCTACTAAGAATGCAAGGCACCCAGCTTTTGATGTCTGCCCATGTCGTCGCCTTATGAGTTGTCAAAATTTACGTTTTTCTTACTGTTACATGGTCCGTCTCCTCCCGAAAGCTTTGTAGGGACCTTTACTACTTTACGACGATGGGGGACTACCCGTAGGGGGTTTACTGCACAAGGCCGCTGCAGAGGAAAAGCTTGATCCCAGCGAATAGAAGGCAGAATCACAATTGTGTCATGAAAGAAGGGTCTCAAGCAATGTGTTCATGGTCACTCCAAACATAGGATTTTCGGTGGAGTAGTAGCCGCGTCCAACCAAGAGAGCCATGGGAATTACTATCCAGAGCGTCGTGTCATGCCCATGAGATCAGCTACCCAGGCCCACATGCTACCAGACCTATCGTGCCAAGCTAGGGTAGCTCGTCAAGAGCTGTCAAGCCCTCCTGGCTAGGCACCCTCTACTTGTCGCATCGTTATATCCCCTGCTGCACCCAAGCTAGTTGCCGTGGGGTCTGGCTCCGCCGAGCAATGGGATGCGGTAGGTCATACGTGTTGCCTGCGTACGCTCCGAGCTCAAGGAAGGAGTTATTTTTGCAAAAACGGACATTCAGAAGTATTTTTGAAAAAAAAGATTGCCACAGTATAGATCCATGAACATTTCTGAAATAGGACTCGACTAAGCCAGAGACGATGCCAAATTTTGCATCCCCTTTGTATGTCGACTCACCGTCTCATCTCCATCCGACACACATTCCTCTTCCGTGGCTATCACTTCATCACCGTCCCCATCACTGACGCTGCCCACCCACTCAACCTCCCGTTGTGGAGGTTGTGCTTGACGAGGTAAGATGTACGCATCCACTCTACACATCTCTACTTCTTAAAAGTTTGAGATGATGGTAGTAGGTTCATTCTCCATTGACTCTCAGCCGATCGATTTAAACAGTATGATCTTCACCGTCCGTCTCGTCATCCTCCCCCACCCCCTCTCAAGCGATCTAACAGCCCCTCCACTTTCAGCTTCAGTTACATCTCCTTCCTCTTCTCTCCCCCACCTCACGCAACCGCTGTTTTGCTCTGACGGCAACCGCGATGGCCATTGTGCTCCTCCTCCTCGCTTTCTTCGCGAGTGGCGCAGATGAATCGCAATCTGAAGCTCGTGTTGCGGGCCGTCGCCGATCGCTCGAGCGTGGAGCCATTGTTGCCGCGCCGTGGAAGAAGAGGAGGTGGGACCGTTGCACTCACGGCGGACGACCTCGCCGCCTCCCCACCGCAGAGAGAAGCCACGCCCCACTCGCCATCTCTCTCAGCCCTTCCTCGATGGCGGCGTCGATGGCGTCGCCGCGGGGGCGTCGATCTGGGAGGCGGTGCTGGAGAGCGTGGCGGCCTACCACCAGCAGCAGCGGATGAAGCGCAAGTTCGGCAAGAGCCTCTCCTACGCCGGCGAGCTCTCCTCGGTGGGCCGCGTTTGCGGAGAGGCCGTGTCCTCGTCGTCCTCGGCCACCTCGCTCTGCAGGCCCGAGGAGGACGAGCCCTTCTGGGAGGAGGAGGGCACCATCGAGCTCGTCCAGCTCAGTGCCAACTGCGCCAAGAACGTCCTCATCCTCATGAGAGACACCGGCGGCGGCCACCGCACCTTCGCTGAGGCTATCAAGGACGCCTTCTGCATCGAGTTCGGGGACAAGTACCGGGTGCGATGTTGATCTTGCTGTGAATTTTTCCTGCCTTTTGTGAAACCGAGACAGTTATAGGTTCCGGTATGTCAATTGGCACTAAGGATTTTGGTTTCTATTTGGGCATGTCAGGTCTTCGTGAAGGATCTATGCAAGGATCACGCGGGGTGGCCCCTAAACAACATGGAGAGCTCATACAAGTTCATGGTGAAGCATGTGCAGCTCTGGAAGGTGGCCTTCCAGAGCACATCGCCTAGATGGGTCCATTGCTTCTACCTTGTCGCCCTGGCCTCATTCTATGCCAAGTATGGATGCTTCTATTTCACGATTCAAGAAGGAATTTATTAGTTCTTGAAACGTTTTCCTTGTTTCACCACAGCTTTGGGATTATAAACAATTCAGTGGTGATTTGTGTTTTCATGGTTACGTGATATCGTTTTGCTGTTGTTGCTTGGTGCATTGGATTGCAAATTGCGGTAATAATTTTATAGGGCCCATTCCCTCGAGTGCAATCAGAAAATTGTGAGGTGTTCTGCCTTGACTAGAGAGTAGAGATGCTAAAATATTTGTGCCAAATTCATTGTCATGTAATGCATGTTATTTGCTATTGAAATGCAATTTTCTAAATAAACTAATCTTGAAGTCGATATTCAGCCATGTGGACGATTCGGAGCTATGCATATGGGTTGGCGGGGTATAGGACAGGACCGAAAGCATTTCAAGAAATTCAACGTGTGCCATGTGCATCAACCCATCAAAACGCCCAATCTTGTCACCCTATGGGTGTGGTTACTTTTGCGTACTAGGTGGCACTATAATTAATTGCATTGCTACCATTCCTTGAGCATCCTTAAGTGAGATGAGAACAGCATTTGTGCTTGCGAATTGCTGACCTATCATTGCATAAAATTGTTTCCAGATTATGATCCACATATTATCTGACATAATGGCACATGCAATTGTTTATTTTTGAATTGCTGTTTTATCCCATATTCCCATACTTCAAACCACTAACCTTGCCAACCGATTGGCACTTGAAATCAATTTAATATGCGCTCCATTTCTATTATGTCTATATTTGTTACTTGTGATGTATGATCTAATTACATCAACAAGGCCTCAAGCTATTGCAAGATTGATTTACGTATGTGTGTAAATAATTGGCTATTGTAGCTATTGTAGTATATTCTAAGCCCATCGATTCATTACATACATTAGACTTTTCTCTACATCAAGAGGGTACATGGAGTACCTTTTCGAATAGCTTCTTGTTTATGGATGAAGGAAGGTTGAGGCTGGACTGAAGAAGTACAAGCCAGACATCATAATTAGTGTCCACCCCCTCATGCAACACATTCCTCTATGGGTAATCAAATGGCAATGTCTGCAAAATAGAATAGTCTTCGTCACCGTCATCACCGACCTCAACACTCGCCACCCTACATGGTATGCTCAGCTACAATAAGGGAAAAAACTGGAGTTTGCAATTTGATTATGTTTTTATGCTCCTGCTTTCGATAAACAGCTTCTCTTGTCTATAGGAAGGGTGTGATATTATATGCCATGACTTTCTTGAGTTCGGTTTTATAGCTTCTTTGTCGGATGTCTAATTGTCCTTCTTCACTACATTTGATAGTAGGACATCTCTTCTAAGCTGTAACAAAAAAAAAGCTAATTGCTTAGTATATTCCTTTTGATTCACTCATAGTATCACTACTACAGAAAGCCTAATACTAGACGGCCAATCACAGACGGTTTTGTCAAACCGTCGTGATTGACACTAACATGACGGTTTTAATTTGGACACCATACGTGTTAGTGGCGTCGGATAAAGCAGTATCACGAGACGGTTCTTACCGATAAACCGTCGTGATACTAAAATATCTGAGCGATTTTTATTAAAAATCGTGCGTGTCGTATGAACTATCACGAGCGGTTGTTGTTAAGAACCGTCATAATGTTCTAAGCGGTTTTAACAAGATCCGTCGTGATGTCCCTTTGTCTGTCATATTCATTTCATGATCGACGTTAATATATAAGTACACATTGCTTCTAATAACTTAACTACAGAACTACTGAGACAAGAGATCACAAATTAAAGGCAAATTTATTAGTTTCAATTAGATGCAAATTTACTACAAAAGTCGCACAGGTAAAGAGTTTCCCAGATTGTAATCTTTTGGGCTTCGTACGCTTCTTCTTCGACTTTGGGACTTGGAGGATCAGCGGCTGAATTCTCGAACGCCGTTAAGATTGCCCTTGTCCTCAGCACTTCCTCCTCCAGCCTGGGCAAATGATCAGCAGCACAGCCCATAATGTCGTAGAGGAATGCATGGGCAGATTCCTTAGAATCTGCCGTTTCTGCTTGATCGGCAAGGCTATCCATCAGTCTCTCCAATGCATGTAGAGCTTCTTCCGCTTTGCGCACATTGTGGAGAAGAACCAGGGTAAGGTCATTTCCCTTTCTTGAGCGGCGCGAGACGCCTCCGTCGGCGCGGATGATCAGTCGAGTAGCGGATGCAAGAAAGTCGGGGAAGGAGAGCGGCGTGTGCGGAGAAGCGCTCCAGATGCAAATTGCTGGCGCTGTGTAAGGTTCCTACGAACAATTCTTGATGAGCAGATGAGAGGAAGGAGATGATCACAAGAATAGTCGTACAAGCCATATTATGCGACGTAGAAGAGACTGGATTAGCGCGCATATTTAACCTTTAGCACGCAGCGGTTCGTATACCCAAACATTAATGATATACACACTTCGTGATAACGATCGAGAGCGTTAATTAGGCGATCGAAACACGGCGTTACGCAATCGAAACACGGCGTTACGCAATGGAAACACGCGCGAAGGTTACGGCATGAAGCTTATGACGAGCGGTTTTTATAAAAACCGTGCGTAATAATATTTATCACGCACGGTTTTAATAAAAAACCGTCGTGATAGCTGAATTATCACATACGGTTTTAATTTAAAACCGTGCGTGATAATTCGCGATGATTTTAGTTAAAAACCATCTGTGATAATGACTAAGACATTTATTGCGCTGCTCGGATCGCATCTGTCTTCATTTCGATCGAGATCTAGCCATCGCTGCGCACTTTTTCACTCGGGAGGAAGCTAGCGATTTCGGGCGATTAATTTGGTGGGAAGAGGTAGAGATTGAGCTTTGAATTAAGATTCGACTTTCTGGTTGTTGTAGATATGGTTAGTAATGAAATTTATTTTTCTTTAATTGCATTACAATTTAGGTCTAAGTAATCCATGAGTGGTTATTGAAGATGGTTAATTTGCAAAATTGTTGGTTATATAATAGTTTGTTGTGTTTGTAATATGAATTGAGCTAGCAAATTAAGTCTCAATATAATAAATGTGGCGGTATATATGTAGTTATAATTAGTTAATCTAGATTTTAATACTAAGTTGTTATATATATACGTAACGTAGGACCAAGCTGGATGTATGTCGTGAGCCGTGTGAGTGAAGAGTACATTAATGGCGTTTCGCTTTTATAAGAGCGCGAGGAGGATATGTTGAATAAGGCGTGGAATATATGTCTGTCCATGCAGCGATGCGAGAATTTGAAGATGTTTAAGAACCGAGGGCAAATTGAAGCGCACTTGATTCGGAGGGGTTTCAAAAAGGATTATACATGTTGGACCAGTCATGGTAAAGTGAATGATCATATGCCGCCAGATGACATCGCCGGTGAAGTGAATGATATGCCCCCGGATGACATCGCCGGTGAAGTGAATGACATGCCGCGGTGATGTCGATTGTGGCTCAGTTCGGATAGGTTGCACAATGATAACTGGATCGATGCTTCGCGATGTAGAAGAGAACTATGATGAGAGAGAGTATGTTAAATTCCGTGGCTTGATGGAGGACTCGGAGAAACCTTTGTACACGGGCTGCAAGTACACGAGGTTGTCGGCCGTGCTTGAAGCGTTGAAATTGAATGCAAGCATCGGTTGGTCCGACAAGAGTTTCACGGCGCTGCTAGGTCTTTTAGCGGACATGCTTCGGAGGGAAATGAGTTGCCTAAAACCACGTATAAAGCCAAGAAGGTTCTTTGTCCGTTGGGAATGGAAGTAGAAAGAATACATGCATGCCCGAACGATCAGATCCTCTACCGTAAAGAGTATGCAAACATGCATGTATGTTCGGTGTGCAATGCATCCCGATACAAACGTAACAATCAATCGATGATGGCGAGGAACAGAGGCGAAGAAAGGACCTCTGCTAAGGTGGCATGGTATTTTCCTATAATTCCCCATTTGAAAAGGTTTTTGCAAATCCAAAGGAGGCAAACTGCGTTGGCACTCGGAGGAGCGCAAGAAGGATGGAATGCTAAGACACCTTGCTGATTCCGCGCAGTGGAGAAACATCGATAGGAGTTTTGCAAAGTTCGGTGTAGAACCAAGGAATATAAGGTTTGGGTGAGTACAAATGGAATGAATCCTTTCAGTAGCATGAGCAGCAAACATAGCACATGGCCCGTGACTCTCTGCATCTATAACCTTCCTCCTTGGTTGTGTATGAGCGAAAGTACATTTTGTCGTCGATACTTATCCAAGGGCCAAAACAACACAGGAATGATATCGATGTGTTCCTAGCACCGTTGGTGGAAGATCTAAAAGTATTATGGAGCGAAGGGTACAGGTATGGGATGCATACAAGCGAGAGAACTTCACTCTGCGCCTTATTGTTACGCACCATAAATGATTATCCTGCCCTTGGTAACCTATCGGGCCATAGAACAAAAGGTGCCAAGCTTGTACTCACTGCTTAGATGGTACCGAGAGTGTGTGGCTGAGACACTCACATAAAACCGTCTACATGCGTCACCGTCGGTTCCTTCGGAGGGCTCACCCATACCGCAAGATGAAGAAATAATTTGACGGAGAGAAGGAAGACGGTTCAGCTCCATGGCATTTAAGGGACACGAGGTTTATGATATGGTTAGGATTTAGATGTTGTCCTCGAAAGGGGCGTAAATTGAGGGCTCATGAGAAGAACACACGGAAGAAGAGATCAATATTTTGGGACTTACCTTATTGGGAGTACCTAGATGTTCGACATCGCATCGACGTCATGCACGTAGAAAAGAATGTGTGCGGCGGCTTGATTGGTCTCTTAATGAACATTCATGATAAAACAAAGGACGGCGTCAACGCGCGGCTTGACTTGGTGATATGGACATTAGGCACGAGTTAGCACCGACATGCGCGATAATGGACGAACGTACCTTCCCCTGTGTTACACTCTGTCCAAGGTGAGAAAACAGAATCGTGCGGTGCTTGCATAGTGTCAAAGTTCCGTCCGTTACTCAGCAACGTGAAGAAACTTGTTTCGATGCAAGATTTGAAGTTAAATGGCATGAAGTCTCATGATTGTCATGTGCTGATAATACGATGCTCCCTATTGCAATTAGAAATATTTTCTTGATCAAAGTCCGAGAGACAATCATGAGGCTATGTTATTTCTTTAACACAATTGCTCGAAGGTCATCGATCGAAGGACTAGATGCTCTGCAGCGAGGTGGTGATGACTCTATGTCACCTTGAAATGTATTTCCCTCCTTCGCTTTTTCGATATCATGGTCCATCTCATTGTTCACGTTGTGTGGGAGATAAAATGTGCGGCCCGTATTCCCACGTAGCATGTACCCATTTGAGAGGTTCATGGGAATTCTCAAGTCCTACGTGCGGAATCGTTCTCGGCGGAGGGCAGCATCGTCGAAGGTTATGCAGCGAAGAGGTCATTGAGTTTTGTGTCGATTATATGCCTCAGATTCAACCGATAGGTGTCCTCAATCTCGTCATGAGGGGAGGCTGAAGGGTCTCGGAACTATCGAAAGGAAAGCAATCACTCTATATATGGACACGTATACTCAAGCCCATTTCACGGTGTTGCAACACATGACTGAAGTGGCGCCTTATGTGGACCAAAGCACAAGGATGTGCTTCGCAATGAGAATCCAGGCGGCGGATGTTTGGATCATGAGACAACACAACCGTTGGTTCAACCAATGGTTGAAGGAGCAAATCGCTAGGAGCTCGCCGAGTGAGACGCGACATGGTTGGCAAAAGGGCTGACATTTACAGTTGTGACATGGCAAGGATATGACATAAATGGGTACACATTCTATCTGTGATCTCGGGATGTCAAGAGCACTAACGAGCAGCGGTGTCCGCATAGATGCATTCAGTACCGATGGGTCGAGAAACTTCGTACTATGGCTTCATAGAAGAGATTTGGGAGCTCGACTATGTGGTTTTCAAGATCCCCTTATTTATTGCCGTTGGGTGCATCTCCCACAGTGAAGGTTGACAATACGGTGTCACGACCGTGGACCTCAATGTGTCGGATACAAAGGCGAACCATTCGTACTCGCCAATCAAGTTGTTCAAGTTTTCTATGTAACCGACCCGGCAAATAAGAAACGCCATATAGTTCTTCATGGAAAAAGGAGAATTGTCGGAGTGGAGAATGTAGTGGACGAGGAGGAATACAATCAATTTGACGAGTTACCTCCTTTTGGAAATGGCATAAGGGTCAACGATGAACAACATGACGAAACTAGTTACGTACGCATTAATCATGACGAAGGGCTAATTTTTAAAGGAAATATGTGAAAATGTGTGACAATTTTGAGATGTATATGTGAAAATGTGTGACAATTTTGAGATGTATATGTGAAAATGTGTGATGTAGTCAATTTTGAGATGTATATGTGAAAATGTGTGACAAAATGTATATGTGAAAATGTATATGTGTATTGGCATTTATGTATATGTGATGTATATGTGTGATGTACATGTGATGGCTGATATGAATGCAGCTGGTTGGTGTTGTATATGAATGCAGCTGTTTGGTGGTGGATATGAATGCAGCTGTGGTTATTGGTGTTGTCTTAATAACTATAGTCGCAAAGGCTTATCACAGACGGTTCTGAACTTAGAACTATCTGTGATATCAATACCACAGACAGTTCTAAGTTTAAAACCGTCTGTGATAGTATAACTATCACAGACGGTTATAAACTTAGAACCGTCTGTGATATTTATCACAGACGGTTCTAAGTTTAGAACCGTCTGTGATAACCTCCCTATATATACCCTCTGGCTAGGGTTTTCCCTGTGAGCTGCGCAGTTATTCGATCTAGATCTAATTGAATCCCGAGCCCGTCGTCGCCTTTGCCTCCCGAACCTCGTCGGCGCCTCCCGAGCCCTCGCGGCCGCCTCCGTCGAGCCCCTCGCGGCCGCCGCCCCGAGCCCCTTGTCGAGCCGTCGCCGATCGCCTCCCAGAGCCCTCGTCGAGCCCATCGCCGGCCGCCTCCCCAAGCCCCTCGTCGAGCCCGTCGCGGCCGCCTCCCGAGCCCCTCGCGGCCACCTCCCTTGATTACCGTCGCATTGTGAGCACTTTACGTGATGGACTAGGGTTTTGAGTATTGTGAGCAGTTTCGTGATGGACTATGGTTTTGAGCATTGTGAGCATTGTTTACTGCATAGCTTAATTAGTTTGCTATTTGGTACATATTACATTGGTACATTGTATCTCTGCAGAGCTTAATTAGTTTGCTATTTGGTACATTGTTTATCTGCAGGTAGCTTAATTAGTTTGCTATTTAGTACATATTACATTGGTACATTGTTTATCGCAGTAGCTTAATTAGTTTGCTATTTGGTACATTGTTTACTGCAGTAGCTTAATTAGTTTGCTATTTGGTACATACTACATTGGTACATTTTTTACTGCAGTAGCTTAGTTTAATTTGCTATTTGGTACATACTACATTGGTACATTGTTTACTGCAGTTGCCTAGTTTACATTGGTACATATTACATTGCTTGTTGTGTTAGTATATAGTATTCAGAATCATCGCTACTGGCGTACGTGATCCAGAGATCAGAGATGAAGAAAAGAAGTGGGAAGAAGCAGATGGATAGTCGCTCACCGAAGAAGTCGGCTATGTCGGCTGCTCACCGAATAATCTGGGAATGTCTTTTTTTTGCACTTTTGTAATAAAATTGCCTTGAATTTTGCGGGAAAAAGAAAGATTGTCGGATTGGAGAATGTTGTGGATGAGGTTCCCAGATAAAGAAATCTTGCGATTGTTGCAAAAGATACATGGACCATTTGGGTGGAAAGATGAAGCTGTTTAGTCGAGCGCATGACCGCCAATTCGTCGAATTGGCGGTCATGCGCTGACTAAACAGTTCATCTTTCCACCCAAATGCTCCATGTATCTAGCCAAAAACAGCAAATGAAGCAAGTGACATACTCTAGTGTTCGTTCAATGAACCGGATACACTAGTTTAGGGACTTTGCTATTTGGTTTATAGTATTAGCAACTAAAGTAGGTGCTAAGATAGGCACATCACCCCCTCTCTATGTCCATATCACCCCTCCCTTCTCCCCTCCCTCTACTCCTCTCCTCTCTTCCAATTCAATATGATCACTTTCTCATCTTATCTTAATAGACCTACAAAATGAGCAACATGTCACCCGCGCATTCTTCAACATCATCGCCGGGCGCCCGCTCCAACATCAAGACGCCAAGGAAGGGGCTATCGAAGAAGCATGAGGGCCGATGGACCATCACAGCGATAAGCGCATCCGGGGTCCCTATCCTTCCTCAAAAGCGGTAAACGCATTCAAGCCTGGTCGAATAGTTGCACGAGCAATTGAGATCACATACAATTCGTGGAAGAACGTGCGACACTCGGAAGCGTGAGTGTGGACCGAAATTTTGGCATCGTTCGAGTTCCCGAGAAGAACACCTATACGCTGTGCAACGACAAACCTACCTAGCGGCGTGCAAAGCATGGAAGAACTTCAAGAGCACGCTTGTCAGGAAATACGTGGAGACGGACAAAATGCCTTTTCATAAATACCCATTCCTGGAACCACAATGGGAAGAGTTCAAGGCGATGAAGACGTCCGAAGATTTCAAAAGTACAAATACGGCGCACAAGGCCCTCCAGGCAAAAAACACACACCCCCATAGACTTGGCACAGCTAGGTATGCGGGTAAAATCCCGCAGTGGAGGAAGGAGGATGACCTGGCAGCTGCACAGGACATCGCCCCACCATTTTCCAATATCCCGGATGACCGTGCTCGAAATTGGATTAGAGCAAGGTCATCTACAACGACATCGGGGGCGTCCCTTTGAAACCCTGCAGACCAGCAAGTGTCCCGGCGCACAGTAAGATATCGATAGAACTACGTAGCTTGTAATTACTCCACAACCGTGCAATTGAAATGACATTTTGTGCTCTTGCAGAAGAGCTGAGTTTTGAATCTACCCAGGATCATTCTAGGAATAAGGGATAATGATATGCTCTCCGTGGCCCTGGAAACAAGGAGCACCAGTGTCGACGAGAGGCCTTGGGCTTTACGTTCCTTGGAAACATGGTTTCAAGATGACTCGGGATGTATCAGCGTAGGAAGAGAAACAAAGCCGAGCGTGGCCGCACAGCTACAAGAAGAGATCAAGGAATCTCTTA
This sequence comes from Dendrocalamus sinicus, assembly GCA_036346575.1. Taxonomy (NCBI): domain Eukaryota; kingdom Viridiplantae; phylum Streptophyta; class Magnoliopsida; order Poales; family Poaceae; genus Dendrocalamus; species Dendrocalamus sinicus. Next base: position 11,063,831 of record CM070669.1, on the reverse strand, counting down.
GAGAGGAGCTATTAGCTCGGATGGCTGATGTAATCGAGAGATGAGGTGCGAAGCAGGCGAGAAAGTCAGCGAGGCCGCTCTCGCCGCTCTGTGCTAGCTAGCCCGCACAACCATCCGAGTAGCTGCGCGTCCAATCCGACGCAAACCAGGCCAAATTTCTGTGGGCGACATCACGGTAATAATTATTATCTCTCGAATGCTTGCTCCACCGATAGGCCTGTTCGAGTAGCTAATTTTGTATCGTTATGTAGGAGCCTACGAAGTGCGAGGCTCCAAGTGAGATATGGCTCCATTCCCTTGTCTGTTGCTTGGGGCGGGCATATTAAATGCGCTATCGGGGTCATGGTGCACGGTCAAACTTTAGCGCCGAGCTTCGCAAAAGTTAATGTGGATGGTGTGTATGTCAATTTTGAGGTGGTCCGTACCAAAGCCCCCAACGAGCGAGATCGTGACTCTAGGACAAGCCATTGGAACATTCATCCGGTGGCCCAAAGCGACATCTCCTGGAGGCTTCTTCACCGGTGGCAGGACGAAGTGCGGTGCGAACCACGCAACATGCACCGTGCCATCTCCACACGGCGGGCGGCGAGCTACCTGCACGGTGCTATCTCCACGGTGCTATTCTCGCCAAAACAACTTGCACCGTCTGTACCATTCTGATCGACTACCATGAAGTCGACTGCGATCGGCGATGGCCATGGCAAATCAAAGATGAAAGATGATGACGATATCTCGTACCTGCCATTGGCCCGCAAATTCGTGCTAGGCGAGCCGATGATATTCCCGCAAGAGCACCTCACAAAGCTAGGACTTGGTTGCCAAAGATTCCACACTTGGTATATGAAACAGTCCAATAGACCAGGCGACAGCGCTCAGGTATCATGGTCAAATTCAAGCCGGAACATTTCTTGCACGAAGTTCAGGATTGTGTCTTCCCGGTTACCTTTGACGATATATTTGCTGTTTTCACGCTCAACGCTCTCGATGCCTCACTCGTTCGATGCTGGCCGCTGTAAGTCTGTACAATCACAGTCTCTGTTCACGTAATACCGATATATGTCATAATTTGTTGCTTTTCTGTGTATATATATAGATTCATGCTGACCGAAGCTAGATCATCGAAATCACCAATTGGTTTTCTGGACCCACGCTTGGTCGCCATTGATACCATCAACGAGAATGCATCCTTCGTCGAGGACTATATTACAAAAGCACTGCTGGCTCACCGCGATAAGGAATTTGTTCTTATGCCATACAATGAGAACTTCCATTGGATTTTAATTGTAATTACACCAAAATGGAACAAGGCTATATACCTTGATTCTCTAAGTAAGAACAAATCCAAGTACACAGCTATCGTCGAAATACTCGATAGGTAAGTACATTGTACATTGTACTCTTTCTTTCCTTCCGAATGACTAATCTAACTTTCTCGAATAACGAAGGTCGTTTGTCACATACGTTCAACAAACAAGTGGCTCGACGACAGCTGCCAAGCCCTTGAAATATGATCACAATTTTCGGGTATTGGCTAGCTACACATTAATTAATCATATACAACACTTAGTAGTAATGCCACTTGATTTAACACATTCTATTTTTGCGGTGCCACCAAAGAAGAAAGGGCAACACGTGTGGATACTACGTGTGCCACCATATGAGACTACTCCTCGATTCCAGCAAGATCTCCACTCCTAAGGTTTGTCAATCTTTCCACATTTATTTCATACATGTCAAGTTTTATATGTGCGCGCGTTGATATTCCTATCGATAGGCTGCGCCCATCTCTACATCTGCATTGAAACAGCCGGATTTTACAAAAATTCGAGGAGAGTTCATTTGGTTTTTGTGGAGTAAAGTCGTAAGATCAGATGGAGAGTTCCACAGTCTAGAATAATTTTTTATTGTAATTCTAAGTGCAAATGCAGTGTAGATCTTTTACAATTGTGTATTTGTTAATGGATATTTTATTTCAATTCAATGAATTGATTTGTGAAATGGATGCTTTATGTTTGTGAAATGAAGTGCGTTGTCAATTGGATGTTTTATGTCTGTGAAATGAATTGAGATGTGAAATGTATCTGAAATAAAATGAGATGTGTGAATTGTATATGTTTTATGTCTGATTATCTGCTTGTTTAAGAGGGCATGGCTAGCATTTCCTGAGGCTAGCCAATAAACAGAAATATATTTAGGGGTTGAAGGGAATATCACAGACGGTTTTTAAGTAAAAACCGTCTGTGATGATCAGTATCACAAACGGTTTTTAACTAAAAACCTTCTGTGATTATCAGCTATCACAGACGGTTTTTACTCAAAAACCGTCTACGATAATAAATATCACAGATGGTTTTTAACTCAAAAACCATCTGTGATAATAAGTATCACAGACGATTTTGAACTCAAAACCATCTGTGATTATCATCTATCACAGACGGGTTTTACTCGAAAACCGTCTGTGATAGCTGATAATCATGCATCGTCCAAAACCGCCTCGTGATGACCTTCGATTATCACTGACCCATAAATACAGACGGTTCACAAAACCGTCTGTGATGACGTTTGCGAACCGTCTGTGATGACCTTTTCTGAAGTAGTGTATGCGCAATCAAAACTCAAAAGATCTTTGTCAAATCGTTACAAATCTGTTTCAGAAGAATCAGTAGTTGGGCCCGATCATACTGAATTATTTCAACAGCAATTTTAAGTTGGTTTTGGTATGTATTAAGTGTTGGATGCTCAAGCAATCAGTTGCGATGTGAGGGTTGTAGAAACTAGAAGGACCTCCAGTAGATGAGATGCTGAGTGAGTAATTGCTGTTATGCATAACATCATGTACTCCTCAGACATTCGCCTATCATTTTGTGACAAACACCCTTGCTACTTGTTCTTGCTGACAATATTGCAAAAACGTTCAACAAAGGCAACTTGGACATCTTTGGACTACAGTGCCTTAATTTGATCTTCTATTTTGCGTAATTGCATGAATTAGTCCTTTTGGAAGTACTGATAAAAAAATGGATAGTAGTCTAAGCATACAATGATGATGCCCATGGTGTAAAGAACAATATTTTACTTGGAAGAATCATTATGCTCCTGCAGTCTTTGCTCTTCCCAAATTTCTTAAAGATCAGTCATAGTTTGGTTATTTTTATCTCTGTGCTAGACATACTGATACTGCCCATGTTTCATTGCATCTGAGGTTTGTAGTAGATAAGCCTGCTGGATGTGTCCAAGTTTACTCCTGAAATGCATAGTCCATCCTGTATTCTTATAGGCTTGCTACAGTTCATCCTGACCTGAATACCTTCCTTACAGGAACCATATGATGTCAGCTGAGACTTAATAAATGAAACCAGGAGATGAACAAGAAAAACATAAGATTCAGGAAGAAAAAAGCAGCGATGTACAAATGAAGAGCACCATTCTTTACTCATCCCAGGAAGTTTAAGCACTTCAGTTACTTCCGTGGCCTCCAGGTTTGCAGCCTACATTTTACCCTCCTTGACTGAGTCAAGTTTTATGTTGACTGAGTCAACCGACTACCATTTTCTTTCTGGCTGCTTCTCACTGCAAGAAGCCAACCAAATATTTTTTTCATTTATAATTAGAGCTCAGATGTATATTTCCCCCAGCTTACAGAACTAGCTAGAAGCCTAGAACTATAGAAGGGCAATTTACCATCTTTCCTTTGATACAATTTAGTTATGATTATCTTTAAAAAGATAGATAATGACATATAATGACTTGATTTACATAAGCTTAAAAATATTGGTGCAAATATGTACTCATGGTCCTTAATTGATGCACATTGCATCTAATTGATATTTCCCTTTCAGTATAAACATTGCTCAAATGCCCATGCTTACAGTTGCCTTACAATTTATCCATGGTAATGTAGTATTTAACCTGTCCAAATTAATATAAGGTATTAGTTCTGTAGGCTATGCTTGCAAATCTGAAGCTAAATTACACAAGCATAGATGAAATGCTATCATCCAATAGGGTGAGATTTTTTCTTAGTTTTGTTGGAGATGTTCTGGTGCAACATTTTGTATTTGATGCACCTGTCAAACTCCAGGAAATGATATACTTAAAGGCCCAATAAGAACATCAGATTTGGAGTTTCGTTTAGGTTCTGCCAGTGAGGTCCCGTACATGGATATAAAGATGATAGAATTTGTAATGCATATCAAGCAGCTAGAGTATGAGCTCAAAGGTAATCCCTTTCTCAAAGTTTTGTTTTCTTTGACTTTAGGAGGGAAAATTGGTTAGGCAATTTGAGCTTACTTGAGTTCTTTTTATTCAGAGTGCTATTACTTGTGTTTCGCTCTAAACCCCGAGCAGATTATTACTTGCCTATAGTTGTCTGTTTCAATGTAGGTGTCGGAGGACCAGGAAATAGAACCATATGTGCCTTTTAAAATGAAAAAACAACAAGTTGGAGTATTATTGTGCCTCAACTTTCAATTTGTGTTTTCCTTTGCTAGCTTCTCTCATGCTTGTTTGTTTCTTTTTATCAGTTCTTCCAATCACTAAGGAGGTTTTAACATGTAGTGGAGTATTAACCAGCCAATGGAAGGTCAAGCAACTGCATTTCACATTGTGATGGAATTAATTTCCTTCTTGTTGTAGTCTATTTTTATCAGTGTTGTGTTGAGTGTTGACCTATTGGCTTTAGACATGCCTCATAAGCGGCAATGTATAACACTTACAGGCAGTGCAAGGTATGGATTGTTTATAATTTTCTTTTTACTTGCAGAAACATGAGGAATTAGTTTATGTGATTGCTTATGACATTCTCTTTGGTCAGGTTTGTCGTTTCTTTGAATTGACTAAATTAGTTCCACAGTTTCATGTATTTACTATAATTTTTTTTCAAATCCTCTTCCTATATAATGGTTAAACATGAATTTCGGGTTTGATTAAACACCTATCTTACCATTGTCCCTTATAAGGTGTTTGGAAGATGCTCCTTATGCAGAGTTATGTTTCACTTTGACACATGTGAAACAAAATTTATATGTATTGTAAATTTTAGAATCATACTGATATTATATATCATCTTTTTTAAGAATCCGTTGCAATGTACGGACATTTTACTAGTATCGATTTGAATTAGGAGATGAGAAGATGAAATCGCAAAGGGATTCATACATTCATTCATACGAGAGCCAAAAAAATGATTATATTAGATTCGTCACTTGCGAAGGAACCCCCAAAGCAAACAAGGAAAAAAAGAGATAAGAAATCGAGAAGAAGCATCAGCCATGCCTAGAAGAGAGAGAGAATAACAACACACATCTTGCAGGCCTCCCTGTTGCTCCGTGCCATGAGAGGACAGGAGAGGAGTGATCGCAGCAGGGGCCACTCTACATTTGGTGAGTCTTGGGGATTTCTAGGTGGAAGTTATTGTTACAGGAAGGGATGAAGCTTTTTATTTTGGAGTACATGGGAACGGATGAAGCTGGGTGGTTAAGGATCGTTTAGGCTAAGGTTTAGGATAGAGTTTAGGCCTATATCAGATTTGGGCTTCATAATTTGGATCTAGACTGATCAGGCTTTTAGTAAGTAAATTTGGATTTGAACTAGATTTGGCCCAGACCGAGGTCCATTAGCAGCCCTAGAGGAGAGCAGCCGTATCAACTTTTTTTTTATTGAGGGAGATTAGATCCCGCTTGCATACTTAGAGCATCTCCAACAATATCCTCTAAATCTCATCCCCTAAATCACTTTTTAGAGGACACAATCTAGAATATAGAAGACTAAAAATATGTAACCTCCAACAAGTCCTCTAAATATGGTCCCCTAAATTAAAATCTAGGTCCACAAAAACTACCAACCAAAGAATTTAGGGGATCGGACGGCGCAGGAGCGTTGGGGCCGATTTAGGGGATGGTGTGCGTCCTCCATATATGGGGGACGAAAAATCAGGGATGGAATCCTCTATATTTTTGGGTACCACTTAGGGGATCTGTTGGAGCCTTTTTTTACCTTTTCTTCTAAAATATAGGGGATATGAGCACTTTAGAAGATTTGTTCGAGATGCTCTTATGTCGCTTCTCAGGACAAAACCGCAACAGACTGAGTGGGCTGAGCTGCATCGGATGCGATCTGCGTCTGGCGAAAACATGTACAGCTGTAGAGGACCGAGCGTTAGCTCGGTTGGATTGCATAGCTGGTGAGCCAGAGTAGGGGTGCAAACGGAGTGGATATAGATAAATATTGCTCAGTCTGTATTCTTTTTCATATTTTTTTATCGGAATTGAAGTCGGACATGGATAGTGCCAGATACGAATACGAATGTGGATATTCTCGGTCATGAATACGGAGTGAATATATGCCGCTCCGAATACGGTTAGTCTCGGTCATGATGCAGCGAAGATGAACAATGGGGAGCAGTAGTCTGTGTAGATGGTGCGAACACCAAAAGTGATGCATCTCGACGATGAACCTACAGCGGGAAAACGCCATGATGTTAATGGAACGCAAGGTCTAATAGGAAAATAAAATATAGGTTCGTACGTAAGTTACCTCCTCATCGGTACGGCGCACGGATAATCAGCGGCTAGTACTGTGACGTCAAGCAGTCTCAATAGATTGCAATGGGTAGCCAGACTCGCTAGGTCGCGATGACCTGACGGGTGAGCATGGTGCCCCCACTGGGTGGCTCATGTGCACAGTGTGATCCGTGGAACGACCGCAGCTTAGGTTGTGCACTATTTTTTTTGGCCTGCTTTAGTATGAACTTAGTCTTCCGCAGGATCAGTGGTGTCTCCGGGCTGCTGATGGTGGCCTCTGACACGCTTGTGATGCGCTGTGCCCACTCCAACTAAAGTGACATATGAAACAGGTTCGGTAACAACTAGTATAAATTTCTTAAATGAAACAATAAGATATTTAAACAGTCTTACATTGTCATGCCCCGCAAAGAACTGTGGGGATTGACTGAGTGTTGCAAACTTTCCTCGTGCGTAATCTGCTCGGGACGATCTGGTGGAGGAATGGTGAGTCTGCTGCGTGACCAGGGTATGTACAACTCCAAGTACTCATCGTACGTCTAGACGTGTACGGGCGCTACTCCATGATGACATCGAGGTGCGCCCTGTCCGTCCTTGCCGTCATCCACTGCTATTGCAATGCCCGCCAGTCCGTACCATGCCGACCAACCCTTGATTGTCTGCATTTCCAGAATCATCAACGTTACATAGAAAGACATACAAAGTGTACATATTAGTCGGATAGAGTTTAACTCACCAGTGTACGGCTTGCAGTATGAACCTGCCGTCTAGAGGGAGAACGGCATGGTGCAAACCGAACTATCGCATCACACACTATGGCGCGTAAGCCTCCACCATATATGAGAACACTAGATGGTGTGCCATCGTCCAAAGATCCGCGTCCTCCAGGCAATGCAGGGACAGCCTGTATGGTGATACACAATGCACAAAATCTACAGTCCATAGACCCAATATGACTTCACTATCGTGCAACGACTTGAACTCATTGTGCCACAGTAAGTAGCACCTCGACAGTTTGCCCTTCGCCCCACCGCAGACGGGCAGCAGTCCACTGGATGCCCATAATAGGCCCGTCTATTAATTCGGCGAACTCATTGAACGAGTGCACTGGTATCATGATGGTCGAACGTCCGATAGGGAAGTGCTCCAAACACCACAGCTGCAGTAGCACGTAGCAGATAGCTAGATTAGGGGTACCAGCAGTGGCGTGCTGGCAAGCATCACATAACCCCTAATATGTGGTGCACAGAACCGTTAATCCCCAGCTATACCGAGGCATCGCCCCAAACACTATGTCCACCAAAGACTCGGCGAGGCAGATGAACTCAGCGTTGCAAATATCGCCGTGTGTGGCTGGAAACATGCTCCAACCAAATAGCTAAATAAGAAATGCGATGATGTGCGTCCTAACGACCTCTAGCGATGCATTCTACGGGCACACACTAAAATTGTTTAGCCAAGTGTGGGGGACGCCGCGTGCACTCTCTGGGATAGGACGACCAAACTGGTCCGCTAGCCTCTGCTTCTAGTCGGCTGGTGCAGGGGCTAGAATAAGTGTGTCACCCCCAAGAAGGAGACCGGTCAGGAATGCGACGTCCTTCAGAATGACTGTCATCTCATCCCACTGAAAGTGGAATGAGTGCGTCTCGGGCCTCCACCTATCCACCAGTGCCATGAGTAGGCTGCCGTTGATGGTGAACTTGTGTCTGGTGGAGACCAGCCTCGCAAAGGGCAACAAGCCTGTGGCCTACCGTTGATGGTGAACTTGTGTCTGGTGGAGACCAGCCTCACAAAGGGCAACAAATATGTGGCCTACAGAGTTGGGACATAGCGCTCGTTCAGTGCCCACGGATCCTCCCGCCCTGCAGCTTGAACGACGAAGGGCCAGCCGCGCCACCCATCATTCATGAGTGGCAACGGTGTTTCTTATCGTACGAGTGTTTGAAAAGCTCTGGTAAAGCCGTACCTTTCAATACATAGGACAGAGCAAATATTAGTACGAAGATTAATAATGACAGTAAAACTTACTTTATAATACAAACTACATTAATTATGACTAACTAAATAATAGTAATTATGACTAGGATTATGAGAATAATGTCGAAAGCATGGCATAAAAAATTACCTGTCTTTCGAGAGAAGCAATCAGCACTATCGCGTCTTTAATGGATTATGCACTGCCTTTTCTAATTGATTAGCTATGCACTCTTAATTTTGAGAGTACCTTGCAACAAATGGGAAAGACGAAATATTAGTGCAAAGATTGATAATGACAGTTACATACTACAAGTCAGTGATTACATGCGTATAACTACATACGTATACTTCATTAATTACCGATAATTTGATTACTCATCCAAAAAAAATGATGCGCCATTCATTGCCATTGTCTTTACCACTTAATTAGTTACCACTAACTCATTACTTACCCCTATCTAATTGCCACTACAGTAATTACGACTACTTAATTACATATCTCCATTCAATAACAAATTATGGGTACCGTATGTACACAAAAATAGTAAAAACTATGTCTAAATTACTACGACCTACTTACTTCGTAATACAAACTACATTAATCACGAGTAACTAAATAACACTAATTGACTAGGATTACAGGAATAACATCGAAAGTATACGATAAAAAATTACCTGCCTTCCGGGAGGAACAATCAGCACTGCCAATTTTCAACTATGCAATGGCTTCTTGAAGTAATGAGCTACGCACTTCCAATTTTGAGCAACGACCGTGACAATGAACTTCTGTGATGAGCGGCTGAGATGAGCAATGACGAACTGTGACATGTTCATATTTATGGCTAAGTGAAAGGTGAACTCGGTGCATTCACCCCGTACATTGATGACCCATTGTCATGAGCAACGCTTCGGGTAAGGGGGGACGGCATGGTAATACTGACAAATGTGCAAACGAGGGAGCGGGCGAGGGGGACGACATGGACATAATGATAGTAGTGCAAATAAGAGAGCACGCGAGGCGGGCACGACACACACAGAGTGACAATTGTGCGAACCAGATAGCAGGAAAGAAAATATAGCATAATTGATCGATACATGCGCAAAGCACAGAGGTCAGCCACTTCAAAAGATACCTGAGCATCGTTAAATTCATAATTAAATAAACCTGAATAAACATGGCAAATTTATATCACATAAAATTCCCAAAAAAAATTACACAATAATTATGACTGTGTTAGGAGGCTTCACATAAAATTTCGTAATTTTTGAAGCTCATTTGCTATATATAAAAACTCATAAAATTATCGAAATTGTATGAATTTTTAGCAACACTCACAATGAATAAAATTACTCAAAAATTACACTATGAGGTACGCTGTGTCGGGAGGCGCACATAAATTTTCGTAATTTTTTTAGCTCATTTGATATATTTAAAAATTCAAACAAAAACTAAACACAAAAAATTAAAATAGGTAATTAAACCAACTAATTAGCTGGCTTAATCACTTGCCGCCCTCTCACCAGACGGCAGGCTTGCTTGCCGTGCCCCCATCAGCGATAGGCTGCCTGCTGGCGGGGTGGCAAGCGCCTGCCGCCGGTGGCCTCACCATGTGCTACCTACCCACCACTACCACTTGTCCACTGGACGGCAGAAGTGTCATCTTTATAAATACAATAAATATATAGCTATTTTTATAAATATGATATAATATAATGCCAAATTCGGCTTTGCCTCCGCTTTATGAAGCTCGTAGCTATACGAGCGAATGGTTGAGGGAATTTTCGTGCCATCAAGTGTTAAATTGACCATAAGAACACACTTTCCAAAAATCTGAAACCGGATTTTGTATATGTCTTACTCACATCACATTATTGCTTTCGATATAGACATATGGTAGGATTTATTGTAGTTCCTTTTCGATCGGATTAAGGAACGCGATACATATTTTCGAGACGTGACTTCTTGCTTGATTCTTGCACCGTTACGTAAGATTCGGTACAGACATATGGTAGGGTTTATTGTAGTTCCTTTTCGATCGGATTAAGAAACGCGATATTGTATGTATCTTACTCATATCACATTATTGCTTTCGATATAGACATATGGTAGGATTTATTGTAGTGCCTTTTCGATCGGATTAAGAAACGCGATACATATTTTCGAGACGTGGCTTCTTGCTTGATTCTTGCACCGTTACGTAAGATTCGGTACACGAACAAGAATTACTTTGTTTTATGTGCTCCCTTGGCTGAAGTTCTTGGAGCTACGTACTTAGCCGCAATTCCATCCAATAAATCTCTGGAATACTTCATAGGGGCAAAAAACAAAGGAAAAACAGAGAGGAACAGAGGCTTTCTGCACGCAACTTGCCAAGTGTTTCTCGCTCCTCGTATGCTTCTCAAAACTAAGCAGAGCGATGATCACAAGAAACTCAAAACAAGAACGGGCCCTGTGTCACTCGAGCAACAAGAAACGTCGTTTCTTCGTGGCATGCAGTGCGTGTCCCTACCTACATCTCTCTCGCTATGAATCCTAGCAATCATTCACTTGGGCCCTGTTTGGATCAGTTTCAGATTCTTAAAAACCAGCTATTACTTCTAGTTTTTAAAAACTGGTTTCTAAGCAAAAACTGATGGGGTGTTTGGATCCTCTAGTTTTTAAAAGCCGATTTCATTTATGATTGGTGCTAATAGACTATTATACCCTTACATTTATTGCTCTTGAACAGCACATTAAACAGCCATGCGTGGTCTTTAATAAGGGTAAATGGGTATTTGTGCCAAAAAACAAAAAAGTGGGTATCAACGACTTCTTGGTTTTAAGAATCTGGGTAGGTAGATTTTAAAAACTGCCCTAAAAACTGGTTTGTTTGGATCCCACCCAATTTCCAAAAGCCAGATTCTTAAAATCTAGGTGAATCCAAACAGGCCCCAAACTAACCTGCTGAGCATTCCCAAGCTCATCCAGGACAAGATCATCAATGCACATAAAGATGGCAATGGGTCTATACCCATTGGGTTTCACCACCCCAAACCCACCTCCATTAAGCAAAAACATCCTCGCTGGAGGACCCAATAACACAAGCGGGTATAACATTTTCCCCAAACCCATACCCGCGCGGGTGAAATAAACCCAGCTGGTGACCCATACCCGAGACATGATATACAAGAAACTATTGGATCCGCGTTGCGGGTCGAGTTCATGCGTCGGCGTCCTTCGGGATGGGGTGGGTGGATTGGATGCGATGGTGACTAGGGTTAGTATTAAGCTTCCTGCAATGGAAACAAGGGTTAAAGGAGGCGAGAAGCTTCACCGGCCGCCGTCGCTCGTCGGCGGAGAGTGTCGCCATGGGCGTCGCGGCTTGGCGGATGGGCGGCGGATTGGCGAGATGGGTGACGGCAGCGGCTTGGCAGTGCGGCGCGCGGCAGCGAGGGTGGCGAGGATGGCTTGGAGGGCGCGCGCGAACGGCGAGGGGCGGCGGCGCGAACGGCTTGGAGGGCACCCGGCCCGAACGGCTTGGAGGTTGTGAAATGGGGAATTGGGGTCTAGCGGCCGTTTGGGGAATAGGGTTAGGGTTTTAGTTTACATCTATTGGGCTGGGCCAAATATAATTATTTGTTGTGTGGGCTGGGCTACAAATAGATGGCCCATAAATACTCGGGTATCCATTGGGTAATGGGTATGGGTAGTGTCAAACCATACCACACCCGCACTCCATTGGGTCCTATTTTTCTCCATTAGTAGACCCATGGGTAGACATTTTAACCCATATATGTACCTTAATGGGGTAATTACCCATCGGGTTTCGGGTTATGGGTACCTATTGCCATCTTTAAATGCACATATGCTAGGCTCAACCACCGACGGAAAACATTAATGCACCTTTAAAACATCAGGATCTTTTCTGATTCTTACGTGAAATAAATTGTCCCCTTGAAAATTCTACTTAGTTTACAAATGAGATCAATTAAGGCCCCGCTCAAAATAGTTTAGACTTCTAACTTCTGGTTTATTTTTCATTATTCAATAATTTCGTTTTTATCTGGTTTTTTTAGTATTTTTTAGCTTTTTTGTCAGTTCTTTTTTTCGTATTCGTTTGTATTGTTTGTGATAGGTTAACATGTTTTTTCTATTTTTTAATTTTTTTCAATTTAATTACGCCAAATAAGTTACCATCAGGTACAGTACAATTTCAGTCAGCTATAGTGCTTTTCAGCCATAAACCACTAAAAAACCTAACAAAACCCAAAAAAACCATTTTGAGCACCTCTAAGTCGAGAAATGTTAAAAGTACTTGAGTGTTTTTTAGACTCGAAGCACTTCAATTTTTCTCGTATATATACACCTCTCTAAGAAATATGAGTGCTCCGAGCATAAAAATCATTTGAAACCCTTTTCTTCTATTTATGCACCCCTCCAAAATATCTAAATACTATGAACCACAAAAAATATTTGAGTGCCTTCTAGACACCACCAATTAAGTCTTGCTGGCCACTCTAGTGGACTCGAGCTCGGTTAGTTGGCAGCAAATTTGCTAAGCCTAACTTGCGCAGGGACGGACTTAGTAGGTGCATGGGCTACATCATTCTTTTTTTTTAACAAAAAACATGTATATACTAGGTATAGTGTGTATATGTACATCATATTTGCATCACCTAATTAAATTTTCAGCCCACAATTTTTAATCTGAGTTATATAATTTTTGTTAGTGTCTAACTTGAATTTTTCTATCACACAATATTTTCGTAACTCCGTAACCTTATCTAAAAATCCTGGTTCCGCCGCCGAACTCACAGTGCTCAACAAAGAACATTGAAAAACGTAAGCCCAAGTAGGAGTTTAATTTGCAGGCTTTGCACTAGGACAAGGAACGTTCCAACTGTGCCCGGACATGCCTCCCATGCACAGTGCCCACCTCGCATGAAACTGCATTGGCAACCACGACGGGCAGGAGGCCCTCTTTTGGTACCTCGTCGACGGCGTCCGCGCCTTCGACAAGTGTAAGTGCATACTCTGCAACTCCTTCCACGGCGTGGAGGCGGCAACCTTCAACCGGTTCCCCAAGATCCTCCCCGTGGGCCCCTTCCGCACAGGCGAGTGCCGCAGCAAGGCCGTAGGCCACTTCTGGCGGCCGAAGGATGACACGTGCATGTCATGGCTCGACGCGCAGCTGGCAAGGTCCGTCATGTACATCGCCTTCAGCAGCTTCACCATGTTCAATCGGCGCCAGTTCCAGGAACTCGCCCTGGGGCTCGAGCTCTCCGGCCGGCCGTTCCTGTGGGTGGTGCGCCAGACATCGGCCACGGCGCCGTGCACGTCTATCTGGTCGGCTTCTTTGTTAGTAATATATCCTAGAGGTAATCATAAAGATGATTGTATCACTTCTATGTTTATTAACATTTGAATAAAATGTTATTTTGTCCTTTGAATAAATATTTTTCATATTGATCAATAAGTATATGACTTGTTTGTGAAACTCTTTATTCATGTTTTGATATTATTCTAAATTATCCCTGATCTTATATCATTATTTGGGATGATTATGATTTATAGATCAGTACATGTATTGATTGATGATTATGTTTCACGGATCATGGATATGAGATATCAAATCAATAATGTAGACACGTATTAGAGAACATGATGTTGGATTGACCATCATGAGACACTGCGAGAATTGTTCTATTCTTAAGTGTTGTCAGTTGATCTCATGCAAAGTGTATGTATGATTCTTAAACCTGAGGTCGTCATTATTTTCTACATGTGTAATAGTTTGTTTAGGGGTTACCAAACACTACCCCATAATTGGGTGGTAATAAAAATAGCTTTCGGGTTTGCTATGAAACATACGGAGGAATATGAGCGATCAAGATAGAATTTGCCCCTCCTATATAACAGGAGAGATATCTTTGAGCCCCTCGATGTGGTTGGATTAAAAAAGTGCATGGCCATGCCAAATGTGGTTGAGGAGTCAATCACAACTGACTAAATCCACTACTGGTTTGAGCAAAGGATCGAGCTATCATAGGATGGCACGTTTCTCGTCTTGAGTTCGATCTGGTATCATAAGGCAAAGGGATCAGTACATATGCACTATATAGGTTCGTCCGATATGATCTTTATCTATGTTTGGGAGTTATTATGTCCTGCTAGGGACCGCTACTGACTTATGGGCCGGAAAGGAGTTTTTGGCCCATGGCCAAACACACATGAACCTACCGGGTCATACACTTAGGGCCTATTTGGTTGCTGCATGGTGATGCATTTGCATGAGCGTGACCAGTGAGTAGAGAAGGTCCTCGGCGCGTTTCTCCTCGGCTGGCTCCGGTTGATTTTTGCATCCGCTCATGCAGGCTCTCACCCCGATGCAGGCAACCAAACACCATCTCCCTACATGCGCTGGTGCGAGCCACCCCGATGCAGGCAACCAAACAGCCCCTTAATGGGCTAGAACGATAAGGGGTCGGATGATAGTTTCAAAGTGGGATTTGATCTCTACTCGTATCGTATATGGATTCAATTGAAGGCTATATAAGAAGAGATACGGGGGCTAAGGGAAGCATCCCAAAAAAACACACGTCGAAACTCTAGCCGCCACCTCTCATATCCCCTACCGTGCACGCTAGTGCTAGCACATCGAGCACGGTACTCCATCCTTTGACGTGTGAACTTCAATAGAGGCACTGCTGTGACTGAGGCGCTGATCGGGACAATCACGAGGAGGAGACGTTTGGACGGAGGATGTTCGACTACTACCGCTACACCGACGTGCTCTTCATTAAATCGGCTGCTTCAACCCTACTTCCGCTGCACTGTGCGTCTAGTGGTAATGATCCACGATCTCTTGCTCGCATGGCTTCCTAGTTTACGCAGTAGAAAAATTTTAATCTGTGCTAGCGTAGCCCATCCGTATCCTAACATCCTGGATCGCGTTGGAGCTAGCGGCCACGACATGCTCATCGCGTGGTCGCCGCAGCAGTGGGTGCTGGCATACCCGGCAGCGGGTTCTTTGTGTTGCACTGTGGGTGGAACTTGACCATGGAGGGCGTCCCGAAAGGTGTGTCGTTCCTGGCGTGGTCCTACTTCGTTGACCAGTTCGTGAACCAGGTGTACATCTGTGACGTCTGGAAGGTCGGGCTTAGCGTCGTCGCTGACGTGTCTGGCATGATAACGAAGGAGCATATCGCCGGCAGGGTGGAGGAGCTGATGGGCGACGCGGGCATGAGGGAGAGGGTAGAGGCCATGAACAGGGCGAAGCCAGCATATAAGCATTGCTGTCCAGTGACCTCAATGAAATTTAGCAAATCCTATAGAATATTAATGTTTATTACTGTTCATCAGTGGAGCGGACACCATCGTGCAATAGAGGTGACATCAATGCTCCTGTCATCTGGCTTCGCCCCTGGCCATGAAGAAGGTGGCGCATGAGAGCGTTCAGGACGGGGGCTCCTCGCGTGACCACTTCCACATGTTTGTGGAGGCCATGAAGGCATGATGTGCTTCTAGTTAATTAAGCTTGAGTGTATGGGCATTAATTGGGTGTCACAATTTGCCCTTTATAATTCACCTCATCTTTCGAATTCTACGTAGAATATAGCGTTTCGAATCCAATGGCATGAATCAAATTATTTGGCCCATGTTAATATGCTACTACCTTCATTATTTTTTATTTGTTGCTTCAAATATCGATACAATCTTTAATACGTACCTTTAGCCACTATTTTTTTTTCTAATTATAAGTTAGATAAATTCAATACAATATAATGATATGAAACCACTTTTAAACGAATCGTCTAGTTATATCATTTCAACATAACAAATCCAAATATTGCAAATATTATAACATGACATCTAAAAATGAAAGGACAGATCCTATTACTCTCTCTGTTTTTTATAATATTTTTTATACCTATTTTTGTTAATAAATAGATGATATTTTGAGTTTTTTAGTTAGTGTTTTTCTAAAAACCCCTATTAAAAGGTGGTTGGTTGGACTTGTAGATTAGACTAATGGGGGTACTAATTGGGTGCTATTAAATAAAGATGAGAGTTTTTAAGAGGGGCAAATAAGTCACAAATGAAATACTTTCTCAGCCCAACTTTATAAAGGGTATTTTCTCTTAGCACATAGACCAATAAGATATTAAAAAATGATTAGACTATCTCTAAGCACTATATTCAATGCATGCATATAGAGAATATAAAGTAAAACTAGATATCTATATATTAGAATGTATAGGAAATATCAAACTAATTTTGTATTAGAATATAAAATACATTTTATATTTATAGACAAAATTATTAAAAAAATACACTCTAAAACCTTTAGACAGCGCAACAAGAAACGTCGTTTCTTCGTGGCATGCAGCGCGTGTCCATACCTGCACCTCTCGCTATAAATACTAGCAATCATTTACTTGATATCACAATTGCAGCATTGACAGTAGGCTAGATAAACTACCTAGCTGCTTGCGTGCGTCAATGGCGTCTCCGCCGCACGTGCTCGTCATCCCCTATCCGGCGCAGGGCCACGTCATCCCGCTCATGGAGCTCGCGCACGCGCTGGTCGACCGGGGCTTCACCGTCACCTTCGTCAACTCCGAGTTCAACCACGACCGCGTCGTGGCCGCCATGTCCTCGTCCAAGAATGGGCTGGACCGGATCCGGCTCGTGGCGGTGCCGGACGGCATGGCGCCCGGCGAGGACCGGAACAACCTGGTGAGGCTGACCGTGCTCATGATGGAGTGCATGGCGCCGCGGGTGGAGGAGCTCATCCGGCAGAGCGGCGAGGAAGCGATCGACGGCTGGGGGAAGATCACGTGCATGGTGACCGACTACAACCTTGGGACGTGGGCGCTGGAGGTCGCGCGGAGGACCAGAATCCGATCGGCCGCCATCTGGCCGGCGTCGGCCGCCGTGGTGGCGACCCTGCTGAGCATTCCCAAGCTCATCCAGGACAACATCATCAACGCAGAAGATGGTAGGTGGGCAATTCATATAATATGCCAGGCTCAACCGCCGTTGGAAAACATTAATGCACCTTTAAAACATCGGATGTTTTCCGATTCTTACGTGAATTAAATTGTCCCCTTGGAAATTCTACTTAGGCTACAAATGCGACCAATTAAGTCGCAAAGTGCTAAACAGCACTTAAGTATTTTTTTACACTTGAAACATTTAAATTTTTTTCTATACATATATTCATAAAAAATATGAGTGCTCCGACCACAAAAAACCCTTGAATTCTCTTTCTTCTATGTAAACACACCCCTCTAAAATATCAAAATACTATGAACCACAAAAAACATTCGAGTGTCATCTAGACACTACCAATTAAGTCTTGCTGGCCACTCAAGTGGACTCGAGCTCAGTTAGTTGGCAGCAAATTTGCTAAGCGCAAACTTACGCAGGGGTGGACTTAGTAGGTGCATGGGCTGCAACATTTTTTTAAAGAAAAATTGGTATATGTTAGGTATAGCGTGTATATGTACATCATATTTGCACCTCTAATTAAAATCTCAGACCACAATTTTTAATCTGAGTTATATGATTTTTGTTAGTGTCCAACTTGAATTGTTCTATCAGACAATATTTTCGTAACTCTGTAACCTTATCCCAAAAATCCTGGTTCCGCCGTCGAACTCGTAGTGCTCAACAAAGAAGCTTGAAAAATGTAAGCCCAAGTAGTTTAATTTGCAGGCTCTGCACTAGGACAAGGAACGTTCCAGCTGTCCCCAGACATGCCTCCCATGCACAGTGCCCACCTCGCATGGAACTGCATCGGCAACCACGACGGGCAGGAGGCCCTCTTCCGGTACCTCGTCGACGGCGTCCGCGCCGTCGACAAGTGCAAGTACATACTCTGCAACTCCTTCCATGGCGCAGAGACGGCAACCTTCAACCGGTTCCCCAAGATCCTCCCCGTGGGCCCCTTCCTCACCGGTGAGCGCCGCGGCAAGACCATAGGCCACTTCTGGCGGCCGGAGGATGACGCGTGCATGTCGTGGCTCGACGCGCAGCCGGCGAGGTCCGTCGTGTACGTCGCCTTCGGCAGCTTCACCATGTTTGATCGGTGCCAGTTCCTGGAGCTCGCCCTGGGGCTCGAGCTCTCCGGCAGGCCGTTCCTGTGGGTGGTGCGCCTGGACATTGGCCACGGCGCTGTACACGACTACCCAGATGGCTTCCTGGACCGCGTTTTAGCCAGCAGCCGCGGCATGGTAGTCGCATGGTCGCCGCAGCAGCGGGTGCTGGCTCACCCGGCGGTGGCGTGCTTCGTGTCGCACTGTGGGTGGAACTCGACCATGGAGGGCATCCGGAACGGCGTGCCGTTCCTAGCGTGGCCCTACTTCGCCGACCAGTTCGTGAACCAGGTGTACATCTGCGATGTCTGGAAGATCGGGCTCAGGGTCGTCGCCGACGAGTCTGGCGTGATAACGAAGGAGCACATCGCCGGTAGGGTGGAGGAGCTGATGGGCGACGCGAGCATGAGGGAGAGGGTGGAGGCCATGAAGAAGGTGGCGCATGAGAGCGTTCAGGACGGGGGCTCCTCGCGTGACCACTTCGACATGTTTGTGGAGGCCATGAAGGCATGATGTGCTTCTAGTTAATTAAGCTTGACTGTATGGGCATTAATTGGGTGTCACAATTTGCCCTTTATAATTCACCTATCTTTCGAATTCTACTTGAATATAGCGTTTCGAATCCAATGGCATGAATCAAATTAATTGGCCCATGTTAAAATGCTACTGCCTTCATTATTTTTTATTTGTTGCTTCAAATATCGATACAGTCATTAATAGGTACCTTTAGCCACTATTTTTTTCTAATTATAAGTTAGATAAATTCAATACAATATAATGATAGGAAACTACTTTTAAACGAATCTTGTTATATCATTTCAACATAACAAATCCAAGTATTGCAAGTATTATAACATGACATCTAAAAATCAAAGGACAGATCATATTACTCTCTCTGTTTTTTATGGTATTTTTGAAACCTATTTTTGTTTATAAATAGATGATATTTTGAGTTTTCTAGGTAGTGTTTTTCTAAAAGCCCCTATTAAAAGGTGGTTGGTAGGGCTTGTGGATTAGACTAGTGGGGTACTAATTGGGTGCTATTAAATAAAGATGAGAGTCTTTAAGAGGGGCAAACAAGTTACAAATGAAATCCTCCCTCCACCCAACATTATAAAGGGTATTTTCTCTTAGTACATAGACCAATAAAATCTTAAAAAATAATTAGATTAACTCTAATTATTACCTCTAAGCATTGTATTTAATGTATGCATACAGAGAATATAAAGTAAAATTAGATATCTATTAGGATATATAGGGAACGTTACACTAATTTTACATTGCAATATAAAATATATTTTATGCTTATAGATAAAATTATTAAAAAATACGTTCTAAAAACTTTAGACAGTGGAAGTAATTAAAACGCCACCTTGTTTTATGGGATAGAGGTTAGAACGTCATGTACTTTTGAATGGAGGGATACATGTTTATAAGGATACATTGTTAGTGATTTACAATAACATGAATTTAGAATACTCCTTTTTAAATTTATTCTGACGCACACCTTTAACAGATTTAGATCCTTCATGATAATCAGCTAGAGTGGTCCAAATTTTATTTGCAGATTTAAGGTGAGCAATTCTGACAAACTCGTTTCTACTTAAACCTTGCAACAAAATATTTCTAGCCTTAGCATTAGCTTCAACATCAGATGAATTTTCAGTTGTAACAACAGAAGGCACTTCATATGTATTTTCAACTTTTTGCCAAATAGAATTACCTTGTGCTTGAAGAAAAACCTCCATGCACGTCTTCCAATAAAGATAATCTGATCCATCAAAAAACGGTGGCTTACCTGAAAAGCGATCCCGATCTGATGCCATTGTAACCTGCTCTGATACCACTTGTAGGATCGACGATGGCAATCAGAGGGGGGTGAATGATTGCAATGCCCAGCAGAAGCTTTTTTTTTCTCAAAATCACAAGATAAAAAAACAGCAAGGAAATATATATATATATATATATTTGGATTTACTGTAGCAACTAATTAAGAAACAAAATTAAAAACTAAATGCTCCTTACTAACTGTGAGAGACAACTAGCTATATGAACTAATTAATCATGAAAGACAAGAAAGAAAGAAAAATTAAACTCGCTATTGTTCTCTGTGCGTGAGCAACAAGCATGCAGACCAATCACTAGAAAACGAAACCAACCAAATCTAATTAGCGCAGGAATTAACTACCTCTAATGATCCGGCCGGCCGGCCGCTAATTAATTTCCAACCTAATGTAATCACGGGAGCACCCACCTCTTCACAGCATGTATGCAATCAATACTTTAAGACTTAATGCAAACCTAGCATTTAATACCTAGTCTTCTAATCATAACTAATCACGAATGAACATATAGCGATCTGAATGAAAACTCTCGGCTAGACTGTGCACATGCATGTAACTCACAGTGAAAGCAATCGGACAAAGACTTGCCGCTGCGTCGCCTACGCACGGAACGAACGTGCGAGACACGTGAAGATCAGTCTGCCTCTTCGAGCACGCCTCTGCACACGCGCGTGACGCGAGAAGACCGTGCGCCTGCTGCCAATCGATCACGGGCGTGTGGTCGCCATTAACGCGAAATCCAGAAGAGATCGAAGACTGCGTCGGAAGACAAAGCCGAGACGACGTGGGAATCAATCAGATTTTTCTTGGCTCACCAAAAACCCGCACGCCACATGGCCACCGGCCCTAACCCTTTTATAGTATGTCCACAAATCCGAAATCAACTTACAAACGAACTCAAACCCTAATACAACTCATTCAAACAAGGCCTAGGCTCTTTTACCTCAATCAGGCTTTTGGCCCACTAATTTTCAAAGGATCCGAAACCCTTCCTAACACGGGTTTTAACACTTCCGACGTTTTAACTCATCGCGTGTCGAAGCCTCCAGAACCGCACCTCTCGTAGCTTCTCCACGCACCATCCACCTTTAATCTCCATGCGCCCCAAGCATGAGCCCGACCATCTCGTGACCTCCTTGACCGTCTGAACCTCGGATCTCCCCATCCTAGTCCCGGTCCACCTCGTCACCGACCATGATCGCCTCCATGCTCAACCTGCACATGCAAAGACCAAAGAACATTCTTCCGGCACAAGTTCGTCCAAACTTGACCAACGTCAATCCGCACACACGCAACACAACTCGCATAACGCCGCTAAACAAAATTACCAAATATTCATCATCACAAAATAACCATTGTCAATTATTCATCACAACAATATTCTAGACCTAGCCACATGGTCTAACATGAGACAATACTAATAGCAAAGTACTGCACTATTCCATGCCAAGAGCACAAGCTATTAAAAATGAACACTATTGCTAAACGGATATTATAAGCATCAAAGGAGGACAACAAAGGTTGTTATAGCTTCTAGGCAGAGCCGCACATCTTGGACAGGCTGCAGTTTTTCATCTGCAGCAGCTCCAAAGTTGGGGAGGGCGCGCAGCATCCACGCACGGTGGTGGCGTTGAGAATTTGCCCTTTATAATTCACCTCATCTTTCTATTCTACTTGGATAGCATTTCGGATCCAATTGCATGAATCAAATTCAATTCTAGAAAGCTAAGCATGTGGTGGGTTCTTTTGAGTTGTGACTTATGTATTTTGGTTTAAAATTTTGAATTTTAGCTATTTGTAAGAAAAAGTATAGATAAAGATACTCACGTCTAGGTAAGCCTGGAATATAACCTTTCCCTCGGTCTAGATTGTAGTGGCCTTTAACCCTCCGTAGGTTAGGGTGTGACGAAATCCTAAATCACCGTTGAGGTAGGAGTAGAGATGGTTGTGTGACAGGCGAAGATAGCGGAGGTTGGAGGAGGCTATTCATTGGAGCAGTAAGCAGTTGGCGAGGTGATCGGTGGAAGGTGGAGAGGACAGGCCATGGCGGCGTCGCAAGAAGTAAGCTCAAGACGTGAGCGACAAGTCGCGCGAGAGACGGGGGGAAATCGCTGTTCCTCGCCTCTTCCAAACGGTCGTCTCAGTCGGCCTGGGGAAAAAAATGGCAAGTGAGATTTCTCCCATGTGGATTGCGAAGGGATTCAGGCCCATCCAAATGAGCCCTAAGTTCTTCTACTTGCGAGGGGGTTACTCAAGTTCTAGAATCTATACCCAAAAGGTTTATGTTCGGCAGATTAGTTTTTGTATGAGTATGGAAAATTGCAGAGCAAATTAATTGGCCCATGTTAAAATGTTACTACCTCCATTATTTTTTATTTGTTGTTTCAAATATGAACACACAGTCTCCAAAGGTACCTTTAGCCACATTTTTTTTCAAATTATAAGTTAGTTAAAATCAATAAAAATAATTATATGAAACTACTTTTAAATAAATCTAGCTATGTCATTTCCACATGATAAATCCAAATATTACAGGTATTGTAAAACGACATCTGAAAATGAAAGGTCGGAGCAACTTACATATTTATACTTATAGGAGGGCATGTTTCCTGTTATGAAACAAATACGCAGTACAAGGCAATCTCCTTCGGCCGGCATGGAATCCAGCATGTTTTCTGATGCTCATAGATAAATTTTTGGAGCCACTTGGCAAACTGCTTCGATTCTCTCCAAGAGGACAGGTTGCTTCCATATAATTAACATGATGACAAGGAAATATTCCTCAATAACAGTATAGTAGCTGAAAAAGGTGTAATGACAAAAATATATATAGCAACGCAAATGCTGGCCACGACCTGATCGAATAGCCGTGCAAAACTTGTTTGTGCTGGAAATGACAGTAAGCACTGTTATTTTTTCAAAAATGACCGACATAACCTTCTTTGATATTTTTTTTATCGGCCTGTGTAATTTCCTTTTTGCGGATTGCAAGCTTCAGCTTAAAGCCACCGCAAATTAAAACTGCCCAAAAGGAGTGAGGCTTTTTAGAGAAGAAATCGGAGACCTTTCTTGATTTGCTTTGCATTCACAAACATGGTCTTTTTTTTTCCTCTAAGAAGAGACATGATGGCTTGGACTCTTGGAGATTGCCTCTAAACATTGTGGGGAAAATGGCAGCAGCTAGAGATTGTCTTCAGGTTTGGAGACTGCAACTAATTAAGGTCATGTTCTTTTCAGCTTCTAAAAGCAGCTTTTCGGCTTTTTTATAGTAATTATCTTTTAAACAGAGTATCTTTTTAAGATAGAGTCTACTAGTTAATTGTCATACATACTTTACTGACTTCATTTATATCGCCAAAAACTGCATGCGAGATTTTGTTACTATGTAATCTCTCGCACAAACAGTTTAAAAACCACAAGCCGCAGCTAAAAGAACAGGCCCTAAGCTTATTGGGCAATTGGTAGAGAAGAGGTTAGGGAATAGGGATGAGAGAGGAATTACTTTTGCTTTTAACTTATGTACTTGTGGCTCCCACTTTAGAGGCTGGCAAGCCAGTTTAAAAATTTGAGTCAAATCATAAAGAAAAATTAGTGGAGTGTTACATAATAATTTCATTATTGCAATTCGCAAAAATGATTGGCTATCTTTTGTTCAGCTCAAAAAGGCCACACAGACTTACTGATAGAAACCTTTTTTTCAACGGAAAAGCAAAAACGTGTGCGTCCGTTTGCTCTCTGAACGTGCACGCTAATTGGAGATGCTTTTGAGTTTGAAGCCACCCCATGCAAAGCACATGTGGCAAAAAAATCTTTATTCGGCAGATGATGAGGCCATTGCATCCTTATATCTTTTGCCTCTCTTTCCAGCTTCTATCTGTGACCTCCCACTGAACAATGCATCAAACCAAAAAAAATCTCCAAAGCCTTGGATTGAACACGTCCTTGTCACTTATTGGTCCTTGGCTCATTGTGGTTGCATTGGTGAGGTCTGGTTCGCTACCAACGCAGTTGCTAGACCATTGAGCTTGTTTCATGCATCCTCTCTCTCTCATCTAGGAGCGCCATTGCAAGCTACGAGGTGACAGGCTACACCGCATTGTGAGCCGAGCGGTAGTGACGAGTATGAGACAGTTGGGTTGATGGCGGGCCGGTGTGGATCGAGGTGACACTGACGGGGCCCAGCGAAGTGATAGCGAGGTGGGAGTGATTTGGTGTCAAGACAAGCTCAGTCCATGCTAGCCGAATGGCAAACTAATCTATCGCAATGCTACCTCATACATAACTTGAATTGCTCCTTGAAATGTTTTGATTTTGCTTGGGAAATTATCTTGGATTGCTTTCCAATTTTGTTCTATTTATTTCCAAATTTGTAGTAGTTTGCTTTCAAAATACTTGAATTTTTTTATCCCTTGAATTGCTCTCAAATTTTGCAGGAATTTGCTCCTATTTTTATTGTGGTTTGCTCTCCTCATTATTTATGTTGATTTGCTCTTATATTTAGAATCAGAGAGCTCAACGCTCTAGTTCCATTTTATAAAATGAAATAACTTTTATTTATACTGATTGCTTTTGAAGTTAAACATATTTCCTCTAATACATGTATCGGTTTGCTCTTAAGTTTTCATGATTTGTTTTCGTAATGTTAACCGATTTGTTTCCCAAATAATTTTCAAAAAAAGGGGCAGCAAATTCACAAGTAAGCCTTGGTGGGCTAAAGTTGTGCGAGAAAAACCGAGTGATATAGGCGCACGCTATGCGTGGCTAGAAACACTTTTTTTGTGTAGCATCATTGGACAGAAAAGAAAACAGTGAAAATATTTATTTTATCATTTAGCTATATTTAGGTGTGCACCTCAGGAGCTCTTAGGACGCACGATGATCAATAGTTGTGGTGGCTACACAGACTTACCGATAGAAACCTATCTTTTTTCAATCAATTGTTACCGTCTTATCAGCAAAATCTGGCACGTACATCTAACCAGCTCTGAGGCTGGAAGGATGTACTAATTAATATCACAAATATTATATACAGTGACGTCAGTCAATCATCACTATCTCATAAACAACAAAAAAGCATGGAAACAAAAGCTCGCCAGCATTTGGATCTTCCATCTCATGGCCCAGCACAAACAAATCCCGTACAAACACCACATGTGACTGGCTGAGTTTCCATCCTCCATTGACGAACAGTAGTCGACACCTTCCGTATATACACACGTGAAACTTGTATAGCCTAGAACCAACATCAGCTACTTCACCAATGGCGTCTTCACATCCACGCGCCCTCTTCCTCCCTACCCGGCGCAGGGCCACGTCCTGCCCTCCTGGAGCTCGCGCACCGCTTCGCCGACCACGGCTTCGCGGTCACCTTCGTCAACACCGACCACGTCCACGGCCACCTCGTCGCCGCCTCGCCGGGCCTGGCGGAACAGGACCCAGAGGCGCTGGCGGCGCCGGGCCGGGTGAGCCTCGTCTCCGTCCCCGACGGCCTCCCGGCGGATGACGACCGCACCGACCTCGGCAGCTGACGAGCGCGCTGCAGGGCGCCCTGCCGGCGTCCGTGGAGGGGTTGATCAACGGGGGGGAGTACTGCTGCATGGTGGTCGACTACGGCATGACGTGGGTGCTCGGCGTCGCCAAGAAGGCCGGCCTGCGGACGGCGGCGCTCTGGCCATCGTGCGCGGCGGCTATGGCCACGGGCTGGCCTTGCCGAAGCTCATCGGCGACGGCATGCTCGACAAGGATGGTAAGTGTAAAATACTGTAAATGTGTAATTATTGTTAAAACCTGATGCATCAACTGCATGACGGCATAATAAGAATGATTTGTTTTCTTATAAACGCAGTTAGAAGATAATCTTAGTTTCTCTGTAAGTTTTTCTTTATTTGACATCCTATAACGTGTGCCATCAAACTTCGTAATATTTGATCATTAATACGTTTAAATCTATCTAGATTAGCTATATGAAAAATTATATCACTATATTTATTATTAAAAATACATTTATAATATCATAATTTTATTACTATATCTTAATATAAAGTTTCAAAAGTAACTATTGCTGTTGTATCTCCGAAACCGTGAAAAATAAATGAAGTTAAAAAGAATGGACAGAGTAATTCACTGTAATTGTTGTTACTCTGTTTGGCCATGTGGAGGGCGTCAGTTTAGCACAGTCCTATATAAATGCCGCTTTGCATGCATGACCATGTAACAGATGCAGTGGCATCAATGGCATCAAGTGCAAAGCAACCTAATTGAAATAAACTAATTATTTAACTAGAACCATCTTGGTCGTTGGTATTTATCGCGCAGGTTTACCAACGGGCAAGCAAATCCCTCAGGTAGGCGAACTACAAATGAACCTGGCGCCGCTTGTCTGGAACGCCGTCGGCACTGACGAAGCGCGGAAGCACATATTCCGCTGCCTGAACGACATACTCCAGGCGCTGGGCATGGCCGACCTCCTGCTATGCAACACGGTTAAGGAGCTGGAGGAGGGCGTCGTGTCCCAGTACCCCAGCATCCTCCCCGTCGGGCCATTGCCGACGGGCCTCCATCAGGGAAAGCCCGTCGGCAGTTTTTGGCCCGAGGATGCCAGCTTCATGTCCTAGCTTGACAGGCAGCCTGATAGGTCGGTCATCTACGTGGCATTTGGGAGCATTGCTGTTCTAGACCGAAAGCAATTCCACGAGCTCGCTGTCGGGCTGGAACTGTCGGGGAGACCGTTCCTATGGGCAGTGCGTCCTGGTCTCGCGGATGCCGTCACTTTCCCTGACGGATTCCTCGACACTGTCGGGAAGAGGGGGAAGATAGTGAGCTGGTCTCCTCAGCACAGGGTCCTCGCCCACCCGGCGGTGGCATGCTTCGTGTCGCACTGCGGGTGGAACTCGGTGATGGAGGGGGCTAGGAACGGGCTCCCGTTCCTCACCTGGCCGTAGTTCGCGGATCAGTTCATCAACGAGAGCTACGTCTGTGATGTCTGGAAAGCAGGCCTGCGGCTGGTGAAGGACGATGGCGGACTGGTGACGAACGAGCACATCGCTTCACGGTTGGAGGAGTTGCTCAGCGACTCCTTGATTGCTGCAAGGGCGTTGAAGTTGCAGGGAATTGCGTCCAGGAGCGTCAGCAAAGATGGCACTTCGTTCAAGAATCTAACCACTCTTATCGATTCCATGAAGGCCTGAGATAGATCACCTTGTCCCAATGCACCATGCAAGGTCGTTAGAATAAGCAACTGCTTGTAACTTCAACCTTTCCGCTTCAGGATGAAGACAGAATTCGAAGCACAATGGTTATTGATTAATATATGCTGAGTCTTCTAAGTATTCAGCATAAAGCGCCTTAGCAGATGGAAGTTCGCAAACATTCAGATACAACATAATCAAGATGCAGAATGATTTGTTCATGGCAATGTAAACAAACGGTACAAAATTTTCCAGTTCAAGTGAAGTAAAATGGTAGCAAAACTTCAGTTCCTAGTATGGTCAATACAAAAGAAGAATGTAAGACAATTTAGTGACGGCCATGTCTGAATTTTTTAGACATGGTCATGCCAAGTAATGTGACCTGAAAATACACCGAAAACTGTACTGGTATCGCGTCGTAAACTGATCATCCTAACGTACTTCACGAGCAAGGCATCCTACGATAACAACTGCATTGGCCAAGCAGAATTGTGACTCGAGCAGATTGAGCTATACTGCTGTAGGCGGTAGTCCTGAAGCTACAGTGTTCAGAAACCGAAGAAACCAAGCTCGGTCGCCCTTTCCTTCTCAAATGTCTCAAAGTACTGGTAAATGATTGTTACGGCAGGCAATATACCAGTTCCTGATCCAATAGAGGACAGTCAAAGCACCTATGCACACACCACCAAAGGCTGCGGCGGTGGGAATGTATCTGTTCAACTCCCTCTGCAGGTTTGACTCACGGTGGAAGAAAAAGATGCTTGTGCCGAGGAAGAAAAAGATGCCAGTAGTGCTCTTTCGCCCATCAAGATCGCCGGCCATATCGCTATCGTTGCAGCCCAATAAGACCAGTCTACCTCCTTTTTTTGGGTAGGTGACACCTAAACATCGTGTCCCGATGTCTTTGGAGGATGTGTTTCATCTGCGGCGAGGTGATCTTCCCTGATTCTCCATGAACCGACTCACATATCCTATGGCGATTGTGATATGTGGCCGGGTATGAGTCAGATAGCGCTGGCTCCCTACAACACTCAGGTAGCGGGTTGCGTCCGCAGGCGGTGCCGTTGATGCCTTGGACAGCTTGAGCCTCTCTTCCATCAGCGTGTGACAAGGATTGCACTCTGCCATGCCATTCTTCTCTAAGAGCTTCCCAGCAACGGACCACCCTTGGTGCGCCGCCAGAGCCAGCAGTAGCCGCACCGACTCTATTCGCGTGACAGGGACAAAGACCTCCTCCAAGTCGATCCCTTCGCGTTGTGCATACCATTTCGCCACAAGACGCGCCTTGTATCTGGTGATCGCGCCATACTCATCTCATTTCATTTTAAAGACCCATTTAAGGCCGATCGCGCGGTACCCAGCAGGAAGCTCGACAAGGTCCTAAGTATTGTTCTCCTCGATAGCTTTCATCTCCTCCATCATCGCAAAATGCCAAGACGGGTCGTGTTCCGTTGCGCCAAACGTGGCCAGCTCTTTGCACTCATCATATGCAACTCGGCAGGGGCGACCGGTTCTAGCTCTAGGAACCATGTCGGGGCACCAGCGGGTGCGGGACCGAGGATGTCCCGCAACATCCTGAACCGGTGTTGAGCTCCACCGTTGTTGTCATGATCGAGCTCAGCGAGGGCCTCGTCTGTTGGCGATATGAACCGCACACGAGGTGCGTGATCTGGAGCATCCGGTCGTGGCGAGTCCTGGCAAGATGAAGGCGTGTGCGACTGCTCCCCTGGGCAGGGACCTCTACTGGACCAGCGATGATCTTATGCTCGACGACGAACGTGCCAGCGCTGGACGTCTTCTCCAGCTCGCCGGGATTTGCCCAATCCCAGCTTGCTTTCTCGTCGAACACCACATCACGAGAGACGTGAACGCGGTGCGCAACCAAGTCAAACAACCGATACGCTTTTGACCCCAGCTCGAACCCAAGGAGCACCATCTTCACACTGCGATCATCGAACTTCTTAAGATTTGGGTGAGTTACCTTGGCGTGAGCAATGCATCCGAATGTGCGCAGGAAGGAGACGTCGGGTTTCCTCCCGTGCCAAGCCTCTAACAGCGGCATGCCATCCAAGCTCTTGGTGGGCGCACGATTCAGGAGAAAGATGGCGGTGGTCACCACCTCCCTCCAAAAGTCGGATGGCATCCCTTCGCCTTGAGCAAGCAGCACGCCATGCCGACGATTATGCAGTTGCGCCGCTCAACGACACCGCTCTCACTGCGGCGAGTATGGTGCCGTGAGCTCTGTGCAACTCCCCGGTCCGTGCAACTCACAACGTTGAGGCAAAAATAGATGAAAACTCAATGTTTTTGTGTTGCCTGATTGCCACACCTTTGATCTCTTTATTTATAGCAAAAACAAAACTCTAATCTGGGCAAGCAAACTCTAACTCCGAAGCAAACTCCTAAACACACTCAAACAAACTCCTAAAACTCACGATCACGTGTTTAACGCAAACATGTAGCGAGAATGATTATACTAACACATATTCTCGTAACTCCTTCCACGTAGCGGAGACAACAACCTTCAACCGGTTCCCAAGATCCTCCCGTGGGCCCTTCCTCACCGGCGGCGCGCTGAGCAAGCGTGAGGCCACATCTGGCGATCGAAGGATGATGCGTGCATGTCGTGGCTCGACACGCAGCCAGCGAGGTCCGTCGTGTACATCGCCTTCGGTAGCTTCACCATGTTCAATCGGCACCAGTTCCAGGAGCTCGCCCTGGGGCTCGAGCTCTCCGGCCGGCCGTTCTTGTGGGTGGTGCGCCCAAACATCGGCCACGGCGCCGTGCACGACTACTCGAACGGCTTTCTGTGTTAGTGATATGTCCTAGAGGCAATCATAAAGATAATTGTACCACTTCTATGTTTATGAACGTTGGAATAAAATGTTATTTTGTCCCTTGAATAAATATCTTTCGTATTAATCAACAAGTATGTGACTTGTTCGTGAAACTCTTTATTCATGTTTTGATGTTATTCTAAATTATCCCTAATCTTATATCGTTATTTGGAATGATTATGATTTATTTATCAGCACATGTATTGATTGATGATCATGTTTCACAGATCATGAATATGAGATATCAAATTAATAATGTAGAACGTGTTAGAGAATATGATGTTGGATTAACCCATTATGAGACACTGTGAGAATTGTTACATTCTTAAGTGTCATCAGTTGGTCTCATACATAGTGTATGTAGGATCCTTAGACCTGAGATCGTCATTACTTCCTACATGTGTAATAGTTTGTTTAAGGGTTACCAAACACTACCCGTAACTGGATGGTAATAAAGGTAGCTTTTGGATTTGCTATGAAACATGCAGAGAAATATGAGTGATCAAGGTGGATTTTGCCCCTCCTATATAACAGAAGAGATATATCTAGGCCCCTCGATGTGGTTGGATTAAGAAAGTGCATGGCTATGCTGAATGTGGTTGAGGAGTCAATCACAACTGAGTAATCCACTGCAGGTTTGAGCGAAGGATCGAGCTATCATAGGATGGCACATTTCTCGCCTTGAGTTCGATCTGGTATCATAAGGCAAAGGGATCGGTACATAAGCACTATATAGGTTCATCCGATATGATCTTTATCTGTGTTTGGGAGTCGTTATGTCCTGCTAGGGACCGCTATTGACTTGAAGGGCCAGAAAGGAGTTTTTGGCCCATGGCTAAATACACATGAACCTATAGGGTCACACACACTTAATGGACTGGAACGATAATGGGTCAGATGATAGTTTCCAAGTGGGATTTGATCTCTACTTGTATCGGATATAGATCCGATTTTGGGCGATATAAGGAGAGGTGAAGGGGCTGAGGGAAGCATCTCGAAAACACACCCATCGAAACCCTAGCCACCACCTCTTATATCCCCTGTCGTGCACGTTGGTGCTTGCACATCAATGTATGGTGCTCCATCCCGGGCGTGTGAATTTCGATAGAGGCGGCGCCGTGTGATCGCGGCTGGTGGACGATCATGAGGAGGAGACGTTTGGACGAAGGAAAGACAAGACGAAAAAGAGTACCAGATACCATAGTCAATGGTAGCTCGAAGGTACCGAAGGATGCGCTTCACCGCCTAGCGGTGAGAAACGCAAGGAGAAGCCTGAAACCGAGCACAAAGACACACAGCGAAGTGTATGCCCGGTCTCGAGGCAGTGAGGTACAAGAGGGAGCCTATCATGCTACGATACTCCTTCTGATCAACTAGCTCGCCGTCCTCATCTGGATCGAGTGAAGCTGATGTAACCATAGAAGTGGATACCGGCTTACCATCACTCATATCAAAGCGCTTCAAGAGGTCTCGAGTACTTGCCTTGCGATGCAAGAAGGTACCCTCCCGAGTCTGCTTGATTTGGAAGCCAAGGAAGAAACTTAACTCGCCCATCATGCTCATCTCAAACTCCGAGCTCATGACATCGAAAAACTGGGAAACGAGCGCATGTGAAGAGCCGCCAAAGATGATGTCATCCACATAGATCTGGACGAGCAGAAGATCAGTGCCATGCCGGCGAATGAACAAGGTCTTGTCTACTTTACCCATCTCGAAACCATGACTCAACAAATAGGACTTAAGCCTCTCATACCAAGCTCTAGGGGCCTACTTAAATCCATACAATGCTTTGGAAAGCTTGTAGACATGGTTTGGGTATTTAGGATTTTCAAACACGAGGTGTCTCACATAAACTTCTTCCTCAATAAAGCCATTGAGGAAGGCACTCTTGACATCCATCTGGTAAAGTTTGAAACCCTTAGAAGCTACGAAGGCCAGCAGGATTCTAATGACCTCAAGTCTAGCTACAGGGGCAAAGGTCTCCTCGAAATCTAGAGCCTCAACTTGGGAGAACCCCTGAGCTACCAGTCTAGTCTTGTTTCGAATAACCACACTATCCTCACTCTGCTTGTTCTTGAACACCCACTTAGTCCCAATGACATTGTGACCTCGTGGAGGCTCAACAAGCGACTGGACCTTGTTTCTCTCGAAAATTTTCAACTCCTCATGCATGGCATTGACCCAAGACTCGTTAGACAGAGCATGACTAACATCCTTGGGCTCAAAGGTGGCAACAAAGGTAGAATAGAGACAGAAATGTGACATGCCAGACTTTGAACGAGTGACTCGCTCAAAGAGGTCTCCAATAATCTGCTCAGAAGGATGGTCTTTTTGAATGTGTCTAGGAAGTCCAGGATGAAATGAAGAAGTGGCCTCTACCTCGTGAGCTGACGAGGTAGGAACAGAGCCACTAGCTCCAGAAGAAGCAAAAGGCATGGGCTGATCACCTCGAGGTGCGGTGGAAGACGGCACCTCGAGGGGTGGATGAGGGACTGGATCGGGTAGACAACCCTCATCTCCATCATCCTCATCATCCACAAAGATGGGCTCGGACTGCTCTAAAGAACCTGAGATATCGGGCCTAGTCCCTAGACTGGCCTCGTCGAAAGTCACCTCACAGGTCTCTACCAATTTGCTAGACTCGCAGTTCCAAACCCTATAAGCCTGCGAAGAAGTCGAGTAGCCTAAAAAGATCCCATCACAAGAACGTGACTCGAACTTATCTAGGTTCCCGGACTTAAAAATAAAGCACTTGCAACCAAACACACGAAAATGAGACACGCTGGGCTTTCGCCCATATCTCAGCTCATAAGAAATGCAGTGCAAGTGTGCCCTCAGAAAAACTCGATTTGAGACATGGCACGCGGTGGCTATAGCCTCAGCCCAAAACTTCCGCGGTGTAGAGTACTCATCAAGCATCGTCCTGGCCATCTCGACCAAGGTACGGTTCTTTCCCTCCACGGGACGTGCGGAGAGGAGAACTGATGCTCTACACCTGTCTCATCGCAGAACCTCTCAAAGTAGAAATTCTTGAACTCCGTGCCATTGTCATCTGCGGATCGCTCGCAAGACACCGGGAGCTCAACAGAAAGCCTACTGAAAAGACCTCGGAAATATGAAAACGTCTCATCCTTCGAGGCTAAGAAAAACACCCAAGAGAACCTCGAATAGTCATCGACCACGACAAGAACATACCACTTCCCTCCTGCTGATTGCACTCTAGCTAGTCCAACTGTGTCCATATGGAGCATCTGTCACGATGCATCGGTCATAATAATCGTGACCGGAGGATGAGAAGAGGCAACCATCTTGCCGTGCGGCAAGGAGCACAAACTAGATCTTTGACCATCTTGAGTTTGGCAAACCACGAATGAGATCGTGGCCGCTAACTCAGGTCAAATGATCAAATCCAATATGACCAAGTCTCCTATGCCAGAAGGAAAGGTCGCGGGACTCAGAAGCAACCAAACAGCGGAGAGGATCACCATAGGACTCAGAAAAATCAGCACAAAAAATTCTCCCAAAATGAGAAATCCCGCAAACCAGACTACCCGAAGAATCAAGAATTTTGCAATTGTTTTTCTTAAAGCTCACCTCAAAGCCGTCATCGATAAGTCGTGAAAGCGAAACCAAATTATAGTGCAGCTTACTAACCAAAGCAACATCTTTCAAAATAAAGAATCATTAACACGCACTGTACCTTTGGTGATGACGCGCCGAGATGAAGCATCTCCGAAGGTGATCGTCTCATCACCTGGAGCACGGGCAAGGGAATAAAACCAACGGGAGTCTCCGGTCATGTGTCGTAAACACCCGGAGTCTACGAGCCAAACCTTTCCCTTCCCTGCCCGGTGAACCTGAGTCAAACAGAGAGTAAAGTCTCAGTACTAGGGTAAATCAAGAGTGATTTTAGCACCCAATACTGAGTAATACGTCGAGCGAGATGAAGTAGTCAAACACGATCGACCTCTATCTACCCTCGCTCTGTCACTCAAAAAGCGAGACGGTCTGTGTAGGCTCGAATCATTCTTGGGTCCGGCGCCACGCGAGCGAGTCGAGCACCGGCAACAAGTCGAACACGCCGGGTAGTCATCTCGGCGAGGAAAGCGAGATCTACCCTCGGAATGGCGGAAGTCACGACCAAAGGGAGCATGAGGACAAAAACCAAATAACTCGGAAAAAACCAAGTCCTCGATGCTGCCCAAACCCATCAGCTGAAACAAACCTAGACCTCGTGTTGGTCTTAGGTGCACTCAAGGTCCGGGCGACCACGAACACGTCTAAGAGACTCAACACGTCTCTCACGCGCGATCTTGGCGCGCCTGAAGCATTGATCGATCAGATATCCATCCTTTTGATAGAAGATGCAATGATACTTCACCTTCTAAGAGGTAGAAGTAGCATGATGAGGCTTCGCCTTCTGAGAGGCCGAAACTTCAGGTGGAATCACCTTGCTGTCAAAAATCTCTTGGACAAAGCCCTTGGACTTAAATTGGACTTTCTTGGTCCTAGGCTCTCTCGATCACACCTGGTGTTATGGGTCTGAGCACGACAGGTGGATGCTTCCTCATGTCCTCATAGAAATCATATCCTAGACCCTGATTAAATCTGCAAATCTTGGATTGGTTTAGAATAAGATTAAGCTTCTTCTTGCCTCCTACAAATCTCTCGAGAGTGTTCATAAAATACTGACACTCCCGAAAGAGAGAGGTGCAAGAAGAGCAGAGAGAAGAAGAGACAGCAGAAGGTAAGGGAGCAGAAGAAGAGCCAACAGTAGAGGAAAGAATGGCTTGTGCACGCACAGCCGACTTTGAGGGGACAGTCCTACTACTAGCCGGTTGGTTCACGTCGCTAAGCGTCTCCACTTTACCCTTAGGCTCCTTCACCACCTCAGCAATCACATCATAATGAGTTGATGGCTTCTCTAGTAAATTCTTAGTTAGCTTCACACATTGTTCATTCAAAGCAACGAGTTCAAGTTTTAGTTTATCACAACTAATGCATGGTGAGCTAACCGGATCCTTAGTCGCAAACTGAGCTAATTTGTTGTCATGATCAACCATCTCTTGGAATTGCTTAGAAAGCGGACTCAAGCTCAAGTGTCAATTTTGGACGGTTGGTGCAAGAAACAATGAGCTCAAGTAAAGAAGCATGCAACTCGGCAATTTTATGATCTGCCCTTTTAAGTTCAATTTCAAATTATTGCAGTTTTCACAAGACTCGGGCAGATCCAGGAGCATGGTATAAAGACATCTAAAAGCATTATCCTTATCCTCACATGAGGTGCAAGCAATAGTCTCAACAGTAGTAGATGACGAAGGAGCTACCCTACTCATCTCAAGCTCAGCAAGAAGACTAATGTTCTCCACCTTAATCATGTCAAGCTCAGAGGACAGACTATCATGCGAGGTCCTTAATTTCTCCATGTCACCCAACAGAGCATAGCATGTATCACAGTCATCACGGGAGGGAGCAGATCTAAGTGAAGTAAGCTCCCGTGATAATCTATGTACTTCCTTCTCCAACTCGCTAACCCTAACTCTAGCTCTAACATGAAATCCACCTAACTTAAGAAAAGCATGATTGAGCTGGTCGTAGGTGGGGGATACCTCGTCGGAGTCGGAGTACAGCTCGCTGTCGCTTAGTTCGCCCTCAAGGGCCATGAAGCACATGCCGGAGAAGTCGTCACCGCCCTTGGGTTCTTGCTCGTCCATTCCATCGTCGTCGCTCTACCCCTCCACCTCGCTGAGATCGAGGTCATCGAAGGCAGTGAGGACGCGGTGGAAGAGCTTCTT
Source organism: Dendrocalamus sinicus (assembly GCA_036346575.1). Classification (NCBI taxonomy): domain Eukaryota; kingdom Viridiplantae; phylum Streptophyta; class Magnoliopsida; order Poales; family Poaceae; genus Dendrocalamus; species Dendrocalamus sinicus. The sequence goes on along the minus strand of CM070669.1, from coordinate 11,027,590 downwards.
GGCTTTGCCAAGGTCGCGGAACTTCTTCTTGCCTTGTGCGGGAGCTGAGGGCTTCTTGTTGTGGTTCTTATCGATGTAGTCGTTCTTGCCCGAACCGCCGTAGTCACCTTTGTCCTTCCCCAACTTGGGGCAGTTCGCTCGAATGTGGTTGGGGCCACCACACTCGAAGCAGATCACGGGTCCTCCTCTCTTTTCGTCCCTCCTCCTCTTGTAAGCATGTGAGAATCACCGAGCTAGGAGGGCTAACTGCTCATCCGCAAGCTGCTCTAACTGATCATCAGTTATGTCACAGAGAGCAGCAAGGGAGAATCCACGTGCTCCTTTGCTGCGGCATGCTGGGTCTCCTCCGTGGCACGTTGCGCCACCGCCATTGCGCTCTGTTGGACCGAAATGGTGACAGAGGGGGGGTGAATGTCGTCTTTTAAAATTAACCCCCTCAAGTACTCACTTAAAAGTTCTCCTCCAATAGCTATGAACAGCTATGAAGTGAGTGAAACAAGTTCTCTAGAAGGATATGCTAGACAAATATAAGAACGAGTAGAGAATAAAAAGCATGACCAAAAATCAAGAAAGCCAACCATCAAAATCCATGGCGGTCGGACCGCGAGTCACCGGCGGTCGATTGCTACTCAACGCCGGTCGACGGTTCATGAGTGCTGGTCGACCGCGATAGCTCACGGTTGATCGACGCTCCTCGGGAACGGCGGCCGAAATTCTGATTTTTAGACATCAAACTAAAACTTCATTTTCTTGCCAATCCTAAGAAAATTAATGAAATGCTGCTGTTCGTTTTGGACCAAAAGAGAAAGACATAGCCACAATAGCCAGAGGAGGCTAGGAAACCAAAGAAATGCAACTTAAAGCCACAAATTTCAGATTGGACAAAACCTGAAACCTTACAGAGGTATTGATAAAAACTTAGATTCCACCAAGTCTTTGATCCTATGGCCAAGATACTTTGCAGATATATTAGTAATAGCCATAGGACTCTCAGCACAAAATTTCATGCCATCACACGAAGGAAATCAAGAACAGACATCAAAACCCTAAGAGCAACTCCAGCGGTAGCCCTCAAAGCAGGCCCCTACTTTTCATTTGAGGCTCCCCTACTTTTGAGGGCCCTATTTTTACATCTGCTCCACAAACACCTCTCAAATTTAAGCCCTCAAATCCATTCCACTTGCAAGCGACACATGGGACCCCTCCTCATTCTCTCCCTCTCCTCACCCAACTCCAGCGGAAACCCACGGCGCCACGTCCCGGACAATCCGATCTCAAGACCGACAAACTTCACCTCAAACCCCACCACCTCACTCTCCGGCGGTCGGCGGAGCGCCAAGCCGCCGGCGGCCGCCACCGCGTGTCCCACGCCTCACCATGTACGGCTCCTACTCCGCCGCCGCCTTCACCCTGAGGGCCGCGAAGCCGTCCTTCCACGCCCATTCCTCCTACCTCCCTTCCCACCACCACGACGGCCGCGACGGCCACTCGTGACCTCTCACGACGGCCGCGACGGCCACTCGCGACGGCCGCGACTCGGGAGGGTACTTTCTTGCATCAAGGCAAGTACACTCGTGACCTCCTGAGATGCTTTGACATGAGTGATGGTAAGCTGGTGTCAACTCGCATGGCATCCACAGCTTCACTTGATTCAGATGAGGATGGTGAGCCAGTTGATCAAAAAGAGTACAGAAGCATGATTGGCTCCCTCTTGTACCTCACTGCCTCGAGACCAGACATACACTTCTCTATGTGTCTTTGTGCTTGGTTTCAGGCTTCTTCTCGCGTATCTCACCGCCATGTGGTGAAGCTCATTCTTCGGTACCTTCGAGCTACTATTGACTATGGTATCTGGTACTCTTCCTCTTCCTGTCTTTCCTCGAGCCTATTCGGACGTAGACTTTGCTTGGTGTAGGATAGATAGGAAGAGCACTGCAACTTTGCCAATTTATTGGCACTTCTCTTGTCTCTTGATCTTCTAGGAAGCAGTCCGGTGTTGCACAGTCCACTGCAGAGGCCGAGTACGTTGCCGAGGTCTTCTTACTAGGTTGAGCTCACTCACTTCTTATAGGTTCTAGCAAGGGTTGGGCCACCCTTGGGTAGGCAGGAACGTGTTTGCTTCTTATTGAGTTAGGTGGGCGGTTGATAGTCCTAGTGTCATATGAGGTAGATGAGAGTCGATCGAGCCATAGTATCCTCTATATCTTCTCTATGCTTTAAGGACTGCCCTTTCTGATTTCTTTCCCAGCTTCTCAGTTTATAGCTTTGGTTCAGGGGGAGTTCTTTTGGGAGCTTCTAGAGCTTAATATTGACATAACTCAACTTGAACTAAAAGTGCATTACATGTTGAGGAGGAGCTGGACTTTCTTGCATTTTAGCTTTCTGCATTGTAATATACTTACATAGAGCCTTGACTATTATCCTTATATGACATGTTTACAATGTTTTACATCTTGCCATGATTGTGCTTAATTGCTAGATTTATCATTACTTATATGTGTCGTCAAGCCTTTGCCATTGATAAGTTAATTAACATTGCACAACTTGAATTAAGACATGTCATATTAGCTTCTTGAGACTAGTCTGTCTTTAGTTATCTTCTTATGATTCATGCCATGTCAAATAGGCTAAGTTGAGCTTTAAATCTCTAATTGAGCTTTAAATTGAGCTATGATAGTTTCTTGATAAATCATGAGTTAGTACAACTATTTAAAGCAAAAAGATCTCTTTTTATGTGCGAAAAAACTGATCTCACCAATTCTTTCTCATGAGACTGCTTGCCATTGCACTAGACATGAACTCAGGGGGAGTTTTGGATGACCAAGATCATCTCCTTAAGTTTCTTGCTTGGAATGATCGCATAAGGCTTGAGATCTAGCATATGACTAAAATTCTAGTTGGAAACAATCTTGAGTTTCAAAGAAAAACATGTCACGTGTGCTCAATTTGCTTAACTACAAAAAGACTAAAGTGATTGAACAAATGATTCATTCTTGAACTTGTAGCACTCTAAATTGACTCACTTCTAGCTTCTTGTTTCCACTTAGATTATTGACATGGCTTGCATCATCTTTGGATACCTCTAACTAGACTTTGATCTTGAATGACTAGACATGCTCAACAATTCATCTAATATTCAGATTCATACTTATGTGGCTTGGCTTGATTATACATATCTTGTTATGATTTTAATAGCATTCATATGAATTATGGCTTGGTGTAATACTAAATAATCATTTTGGATAATCTTCATGGCTATATTTGCTTAGCATTAAATAAAATTCAGCCACACCATGCTTTATTTTCCTCCAAATAACCTTGATAACTTTATTGCCAAAAGGGGGAGAATAGATGGAGAAAAGGCCATTTTGGGAGCTTTGGGAGCCTTTGAGGAAAACTTGCTCTTTCTTTTGCTCCTTTGTCAACATGGTCATTAGATTCATTCTCGTTCTCTTGGACCATGTTTGACTCTTAAACAAACTCAATTCTTATGGTTTTTCTGTGTTTGTCAATATACTCATCAAGGGGGAGATTGAGAGACCATGTAGAGGTATCCCTATGTTAGTGATGAGTAATTGACGGTTGGTTTAGTGAGTTTGAGTTTGTTTTGGTTATTCTAGGGTTGAGTACCTTTACCTGTGCTAATATGGATTATGCTGTTTTGTGCGGTGCTATGTGACGGTTTGCTTGTCTGTGTGACTGCAGGACTTCGGAGCTAGGTCATGGTGAGGCGAGAGGACCGGGACTAGGTATAGGAGGTGTTGAGGTCCGCACGATCGGTGATGCCGAGGATGATCGAGCTGCTGAGGTGGTTGCGAGTCGGAGACGAGAAGCGGAGCTGGAGCTACCGGTGGCGATGACACGACGGGCAACAACGAGCTAACCGGGACTAGGCTCAGGGAGGAGTCGGAGGTCCAGATGGTTTGGAGGTCGGTTGCGGCCGTGCGCGACGGAACAGACCAAGATTAGACTCAGGTGGAGTCGGAGGTCTCGGTCGGTGTCAGGTGGACACGACGGGCAGTGGCGAGAGGATCGAGACTAGACTCAGGGAGGAGTTGAGGTCAAAATGGTCAAGATGCCGGGTGCGGTCGTGTGCAACGGAGCGGACCGGACTAGACTCAGGAAGGAGTCGAGGTCCAGTCGGTGAAAGGTGCCGATTGCGGGAAGCTTCTGGGAAGGTGCTTGAGGGGCAAATTGGTAATTTGACTCAAGCAATGGAGGTGGAGGCTGATTTCCCTCCAAAAATCTGGTTTGACCCTTGCCTCTTGTGTGTATGGAGCAAGGGGAGTGTGTTTGGTATGACACTTCTTGTTTTTCTCCTTTTGTGTGTGGGCTTGGAGATAAAAGAAGTGGTGTATTCAGGTTGTAGGGCATCCCATCCAAGCTATGAGTTAGCAAAGGGAGTGTGCTGTGTATGCTCTGAGAGCTCCTGCGTGAGTTTCACAAGCATATAGTGCGTGATTCCTCTTTAATTAAGCATTCATGGGGATGAATCAATTTCTTGCGTTCATTTTCAGTTCTGCTCATTTTGAGGTTTCTGATGTTCTTTGTGGCTTTTTGTGTGTGTGTGTTGTTTCCTTGCTCAAGATCATACAAAATAGGTTACTCTATGATGGGATGATGCCTCAAGACCATTTGGTCAGATAAACTCCCAAGAGCTCAATGAAAAAAAAAATCAAAGATTCCTTTTCCCCCATTTCCTCTGTTTCATGGAATCTAGGGTTTCTTGTCAAGGGAACTTTGGTTCTTTTGATTTTCCTTCAAGGGATGGCTTGAGACTTGTGCCTTGGTGTTGTAAGACCATTTCCAGGTGGATTGCAAAAGCTCCTAAGCAAAGGATGGAAGAATCTCGAGAAATCTGAAAATTGAACCTTCTCTCATTTCATTTTTAGATTTCAGCATAAATCTTGAATCCTTGCTTTCACAATGAATTCTTATGCTTCCTGGAGTCTCTATGCTATTTAGATCATGCTCTTGATCTCTTGGCCTAAGGAGAATAGAACTATTTCACTAAATCCCTTGAATTGACAAAGTGCAAGTTGCAGTTTTCTGCTAATTTTCTGCTCTCATGCGCCGAGGGGTGGTTAGACTGGTGGCGCCTTGGAGGTCAGACCACACCTGCCAAGGCGGTCAAACCGCGCGTATAAGCCGGTCGAGACCGGCTGCATCATGCGGCGATCGACCGGCTTTGCATGCGGCGATCGACCAGCCCCGCCTCTTTTGTTCTTTGTTTTCTGCTGTTCTTCTCCTGTTTGACTGATTGCTTTCCTTAAGCTTTATTGCCTTGTGTCCTCCTCTGCAAGCTTAGGTTTCTAGTGAGCATATGAACTCTTCATAGTTTTCGTAACTATTGGAGGAGATTGATTTTGTGGATACTTTTGAGGGGCGATTTTTTTAAAGAGGCACCATTCACCCCCCCCTCTGTTGCCATATCCGATCCTACAAGGGACAAAGACCTCCTCCAAGTCGATCCCTTCGTGCTGTGCATACCGTTTCGCCACAACACGCGCCTCGTGTCGGGTGATGGCGCCATGCTCGTCTCATTTCACCTTAAAGACCCATTTAAGCCCAATCGTGCAGTGCCCAGCAGGAAGCTCGACGAGGTCCCAAGTATTGTTTTCCTCGATAGCTTTCATCTCCTCCATCATCGCCAAATGCCAAGACGAGTCGTGTTCCGTTGCGCCAAACGTGGCTAGCTCTTTGCACTCACCATATGCAACTTGGCAGGGGCGACCGGTTCTAGCTCTAGGAACCGTGTCGGGGCACCAACGGGTGCGGGACCGAGGATGTCCCGCAACATCCTGAACCAGTGTTGAGCGCCACCGTTGTTGTCGTGATCGAGTTCACCAAGGGCCTCGGCTGTTGGCGATATGAACCGCTTTGCGAGTGCGTGATCCGGGCGTCGTGCGTGGCGAGTCCTAGCGAGATGATGGCATGTCGCATCGCTCCCCAGGCGGGGACCTCTAGTGGACCAGCGATGATCTTATGCTCGACGATGAACGTGCTAGCGCTGGACGTCTTCTCCAGCTCACCGAGATTTGCCCAATACCAGCTTGCTTTCGCCGAACACCACGTCACGAGAGGCGTGAGCGGTGCGCAACCAAGTCAAACAAGCGTCGCTTTTGACCCCGGCTCGAACCCAAGGAGCACCATCTTTACGCTGCGATCATCGAACTTCTTAAGATTTGGGTGAGTTACCTTGGCGTGAGCAATGCATCCGAACGTGCACAGGAAGGAGACGTTGGGTTTCTCCCATGCCAAGCCTCTAACAGCGTCATGCCATCCAAGCTCTTGGTGGGTGCACGATTCAGGAGAAAGACGGCGGTGGTCACCGTCTCCCTCCAAAACTCAGATGGCATCCCCTTCGCCTTGAGCAAGCAGCACGCCATGCCGACGATTGTCTGGTTGCGCCGCTCAACGACACCGTTCTGCTGCGGCGAGTATGGTGCCGTGAGCTGCCGTGCAACTCCCTGGTCCGTGCAACTCACAACGTTGAGGCAGAAACAGATGAAAACTCAATGTTTTTGTGTTGCCTAATTGCCACACCTTTGATCTCTTCATTTATAGCAAAAACAAAACTCTAATCTGGGCAAGCAAACTCGGACTCTGAAGCAAATTCCTAAACACACTCCGAAACAAACTCCTAAAACTCACAGTCACGTGTTTAATGTAAACATGTAGCAGTAACAGATTATACTAACACATATTCTGTAACTCCTTCCACGGTGTGGAGACGACAACCTTCAACTGGTTCCCCAAGATCCTCCCCGTGGGCCCCTTCCTCACCAGCGAGCGCTGCGGCAAGGCGGTAGGCCAGTTCTGGCGATCGAAGGATGATGCGTGCATGTCGTGGCTCGACGCGCAGCCGGCAAGGTCCGTCGTGTACATCGCCTTCGGTAGCTTCACCATGTTCAATCGGCGCCCGATTCGAGAGCTCGCACGGGCTCGAGCTCTCGTGGCCGTTCTTGTGGGTGGTGTACCTGAACATCGGCCACAGCGCCGTGCACGACTACTCGGATGGCTTTCTGTGTTAGTGATATGTCCTAGAGGCAATCATAAAGATAATTGTACCACTTCTATGTTTATGAACGTTTGAATAAAATGTTATTTTGTCCCTTGAATAAATATCTTTCGTATTAGTCAACAAATATGTGACTTGTTCGTGAAACTTTTTATTCATGTTTTGATGTTATTCTAAATTATCCCTAATCTTATACGTTATTTGGAATGATTATGATTTATAGATCGGCACATGTATTGATTGATGATCATGTTTCACAGATCATGAATATGAGATATCAAATTAACAATGTAGACATGTGTTAGAGAACATGATGTTGGATTAACCCATTATGAGACACCGCAAGAATTGTTTCATTCTTAAGTGTCATCAGTTGTTCTCATACATAGTGTATGTAGGATCCTTAGACCTGAGGTCGTCATTGTTTCCTACATGTGTAATAGTTTGTTTAAGGGTTACCAAACACTACCCGTAACTGGATGGTAACAAAGGTAGCTTTTGGATTTGCTGTGAAACATGCGGAGGAATATGAGCGATCAAGATGGATTTTGCCCCTCCTATATAACAGAAGAGATATCTCTAGACCCCTCGATGTGGTTGGATTAAGAAAGTACATGGCTATACCGAATGTGGTTGAGGAGTCAATCACAACTGAGTAATCCACTACAGGTTTGAGTGAAAGATCGAGTTATCATAGGATGGCACGTTTCTCGCTTTGAGTTCGATCTGGTATCATGAGGCAAAGGGATCGGTATGTAAGCACTATATAGGTTCGTCCGATATGATCTTTATCTGTGTTTGGGAGTCGTTATGTCCTGCTAGGGACCGCTATTAACTTGAAGGGCTAGAAAGGAGTTTTTGGCCCATGGCTAAATACACATGAACCTATAGGGTCACACACTTAATGGACTGGAACGATAATGAGTCAGATGATAGTTTTCAAGTGGGATTTGATCTCTACTTGTATTGGATATAGATTTGATTTTATGCGATATAAGGAGAGGTGAAGGGGCTGAGGGAAGCATCTCGAAAACACACCCATCGAAACCCTAGCCGCCACCTCTCATATCCCTTGTCGTGCACGTTGGTGCTAGCACATCAACGTACGGTGCTCCATCCCTGGACGTGTGAACTTCGATAGAGGCGCCGTTGTGACTGCGGTGTTGGTCGGGACGATCACGAGGAGGAGACGTTTGGACGAAGGACGTTCCACTACTACCGCTACACCGACGCGCTCTTCGTTGAATCGGCTGCTTCAACCATACTTCCGCTGCACTATGCGCATAGTGGTGATGATCCACAATTTCTTACTCACATTACTTCCTGGTTTACGTGGTAGAAAAATTTTAATCTGTGCTAGTGTAGCCCACCCGTATCCCAACATCTGGGCGCGTTGGAGCCAGCGGCCACACCATGCTCGTTGCGTGGTCGCGCGCGGCGCGTGTTGGTGCACTCGGCGCGGCATGCCGTGTTGCACCGCGGTGGAACTTCGACCATGGAGGGCATCCGAGCGGCATGCCGCTCCTAAGCGTGGCCCTACTTTGCTGACCAGTTCATGAACCAGGAGTACATCTGCGATGTCTGGAAGGTCAGGCTTAGGCCCATTGCCGATGAGTCTGGCGTGATAACGAAGGAGCATATCCTCGGCATGGTGGAGGAGCTGATGGGCGACGTGGACATGAGGGAGAGGGTGGCGGCCATGAAGAAGGTGGCGCATGAGAGCGTTCAGGACGGGGTCTCCTCGCATGACAACTTCGACATGTTGTGGAGGCCATGAAGGCATGATGTGCTTCTAGTTAATTAAGCTTGAGTGTATGTGAATTAATTGGGTGTCACAATTTGCCCTTTATAATTCACCTCATCTTTCGAATTCTACTTGAATATAGCATTTCAAATCCAATGGCATGAATCAAATTAATTGGCCCATGTTAAAATGCTACTACCTTCATTATTTTTTATTTGTTGCTTCAAATATCAATAGTGTTTAATACGTACCTTTAGCCACTATTTCTTTATAATTATAAGTTAGATAAATTCAATACAATATAATGATATGAAACCACTTTTAAGTTAATATAGTTATATCAGTTCAACATAACAAATCCAAATATTGTAAGTATTATGACATGACATCTAAAAATGAAAGGACAGATCATCTTACTCCCTCTGTTTTTATGATATTTTTATACCTATTTTGTTAATAAACAGATGATATTTTGAGTTTGTTAGTTAATGTTATTCTTAAAAGACCCCTATTAAAAGGTGGTTGGTAGGACTTGTAGATTAGACTAGTGGGTACTAATTGGGTGCTATTAAATAAAGATGAGTCTTTAAGAGGGGCAAACAAGTCACAAATGAAATACTTTATCCGCCCAACTTTATAAACTGTATTTTCTCTTAGCACATAGGCCAATGATATATTAAAAAAGGATTATATTATCTCTAATTATTATATCTAAGCGTTATATTTAATACATACATATAGAGAATATAAAGTAAAACTAGATATCTATAGAATATGTAGGAAATGTCGAACTAATTTTGCATGGAATATGAAATATACTTTATATTTATAGATAAAAATATTAAAAAATACGCTCTAAAAACTTTAGACAGAGGATGTAATTAAACGCAACAAGAAACGTCGTTTCTTCGTGGCATCCAGTGCGTGTCCATACCTACATCTCTAGCTATAAATCCTAGCAATCATTCACTTGATATCACAATTGCAGCATTGACTAAGTAGGCTAGATAAATTATCCTAGCTGCTTGCGTGCGTCAATGGCGTCTCCGCCGCACGCGCTCGTCATCCCCTATCCGGCGCAGGGCCACGTCATCCCGCTCATGGAGCTCGCGCACGCGCTGGTCGACCGGGGCTTCACCGTCACCTTCGTCAACTCCGAGTTCAACCACGACCGCGTCGTGGCCGCCATGTCCTCGTCCAAGAACGGGCTGGACCGGATCCGGCTCGTGGCGGTGCCGGACGGCATGGCGCCCGGCGAGGACCGGAACAACACCTGGTGAGGCTGACCGTGCTCATGATGGAGTGCATGGCGTCGCGGGTGGAGGAGCTCATCCGGCGGAGTGGCGAGGAAGCGATCGACGGCTGGGGGAAGATCACGTGCATGGTGACGGACTACAACCTCGGGACGTGGGCGCTGGAGGTCGCGCGGAGGACCAGAATCCGGTCGGCCGCCATCTGGCCGGCGTCGGCCGCCGTGGTGGCGACCCTGCTGAGCATTCCCAAGCTCATCCAGGACAACATCATCAATGCAGAAGATGGTACGTGGGCAATTCATCTAAGGCCAGTCTCAGTGGTGGGTTTCATTTCCCAGTTTCCAAGACTGCCATGTCAGCTTTGCAGACTTGGATTGAGAAATGAAACTGGATCTCTCAGTGGGGGGTTTCATTTCACTGTTTCATAGACAAGCTGCAGCAATTAATGTATGCATGATGTTGTGATCCTATGTGCCATGTAAACTATGTAGCCGTTTGAAAATATATCTAAACTAAACATAGTCACTTTGGTAACTACAATATATCTCATGCCGACAAATAATCATGGTCAAATAAAATATATTAATTAATCCAATATTCATGAGTACATTCGCATATATATGAATGCACAGCAGATCCTCGGGGCGCTGAGAACGAAATGACCGGTCTCGATGGGGTTTCACTGGTTTCATCGTGTTGGTATCCGGGACGGATGGGTTTCATCCTGATGAAACTCTGTTGCTCTCTCTCCTCATAAATTTCTTGCCAACTCAACAAATTTGCTGATGTGTCACTGCATTAAATGAGAATGAAACTCTTTTGAAACCCCCATTGAGACTGGCCTAATATGCCAGGCTCAACCGCCGGTGGTGATTGGTTGGGCTTATAGCTTATTTCACTGTAGTTAACTAAAATTACACTGTAATTAAAGGTGTCTTATTTGGTATAATTAAATTAAAAAAATTTTAAAAATAGAAAAAATGGGTTAGCCTATCACGTGTAATGCAAACGAATACAGGAAAAAAGAACCGGTAAAAAACTCAAAAAATAAAAAAAATCAGAAAAAAACGAAATTTAAAAATAGTGAAAAATAAGTCAGAAGCCATAAGCCGAAGCAGCAACGATCAGGGCTATGCCAGGCTCAACGGCCGGTGGAAAACATTAATGCACCTTTAAAACATCAGGATGTTTTCCGATTCTTACGTGAATTAAATTGTCCCTTTGAAAATTCTATTTAGGGACCAATTAAGTCAGAAAGTGCTAAACAACACTTAAGTATTTTTTTGACTTGAAACACTTAAAATTTTCTTCGATATATGCATTCCCCTAAAAGATTTAAGTGCTCGGACCACGAAAAACACTCAAATCCTCTTTCTTCTATATATGTACCATTTTAAAATATCAAAATGCTACAAACCACAAAAAATATTTGAGTGCCCTCCAGACACTACCAATTAAGTCTTGCTGGCCACGCAAGTGGACTCGAGCACGGTTAGTTGGCAGCGAATTTGCTAAGCCCAAGGGGCAGACTTAGTAGGTGCATGGTGCATGAGCTGCAAAATTTTTTTAAAAAAACAGGTATGTATTAGGTATAGTGTGTATATGTACATCATATTTGCACCCCTAATTAAAATCTCAGCCCACAAATTTTAATATGAGTTATATGACTTTTGTTAGTGTCTAACTTGAATTGTTTTATCAAACAATATTTTCGTAATTCCGTAACCTTATCCTAAAAAACCTGGTTCCGCCGCCGAACTCGCAGTGCTCAACAAAGAAGCTTGAAAAACGTAAACCCAAGTAAGAGCTTAATTTCAAGGTTCTGCACTAGGACCAGGAACGTTCCAGCTGTGCCCGGACATGCCTCCCATGCACAGTGCCCACCTCGCATGGAACTGCATCGGCAACCACGACGGGCTGGAGGCCCTCTTCCAGTACCTCGTCGACGGCGTCCGCACCATCGACAAGTGCAAGTACATACTCTGCAACTCCTTCCATGGCGCGGAGACGGCAACCTTCAACCAGTTCCCCAAGATCCTCCCCGTGGGCCCCTTCCTCACCGGTGAGTGCCGCGGCAAGGCCATAGGCCACTTCTGGCGGCCGGAGGACGACACGTGCATGTCGTGGATCGACGCGCAGCCGGCGAGGTCTGTCGTGTACGTCGCCTTTGGCAGCTTCACCATGTTCGATCGGCGCCAGTTCCAGGAGCTCGCCCTGGGGCTCGAGCTCTCCGGCAGGCCGTTCCTGTGGGTGGTGCGCCTGGACATTGGCCACGGCGCCGTGCACGACTACGCAGACGGCTTCTTGGACAGCGTTGTAGCCAGCAGCCGCAGCATGCTCGTCGCATGGTCGCCGCAGCAGCGGGTGCTGGCTCACTCGGTGGTGGTGTGCTTCGTGTCGCACTGCGGGTGGAACTCGACCATGGAGGGCATCCGGAACGGCGTGCCATTCCTGGCGTGGCCCTACTTCGCCGACCAATTCGTGAACCAGGTGTACATCTGTGACGTCTGGAAGATCGGGCTCAGGGTCGTCGCCGACGAGTCTGGCGTGATAACGAAGGTGCACATCGCCGACAGGGTGGAGGAGCTGATGGGCGACGCAGGCATGAGGGAGAGGGTGGAGGCCATGAAGAAGGTGGTGCATGAGAGCATTCAGGACGGGGGCTCCTCGCGTGACCACTTCGACATGTTTGTGGAGGCCATGAAGGCATGATGTACTTCTAGCTAATTAAGCTTGAGTGTATGGGCATTAATTTTGTGTCACAATTTGCCCTTTATAATTCACCTATCTTTCGAAATCTACTTGAATATAGCGTTTCGAATCCAATGGCATGAATCAAATTAATTGGCCCATGTTAAAATGCTACTGCCTTCATTATTTTTTATTTGTTGCTTCAAGTACCTTTAGCCACTATTTTTTTCTAATTATAAGTTAGATAAACTCAATACAATATAATGATATGAAACTACTTTTAAACGAATCTTGTTATATCATTTAAACATAACAAATCCAAATATTGCAAGTATTATAACATGACATCTAAAAATGAAAGGACGGATCATATTACTCTCTCTGTTTTTTTATGGTATTTTTGAAACCTATTTTTGTTTATAAATAGATGATATTTTGAGTTTTCTAGGTAGTGTTTTTCTAAAAGCCCATATTAAAAGGTGGTTGGTAGGACTTGTGGATTAGACTAGTGGGGTACTAATTGGGTGCTATTAAATAAAGATGAGAGTCTTTAAGAGGGGCAAACAAGTTACAAATGAAATACTCCCTCCACCTAACGTTATAAAGGGTATTTTCTCTTAGCATATAGGCCAATAAGATCTTAAAAATAATTAGATTAACTCTAATTATTATCTCTAAGTACTATATTTAATGTATGCATACAGAGAATATAAAGTAAAATTAGATATCTATTAGGATATATAGGGAACGTTACACTAATTTTATATTGAAATATAAAATACATCTTATATTTATAGACAAAATCATTAAAAAATACGTTCTAAAAACTTTAGACAGAGGAAGTAATTAAACGCCACCTTGTTTTATGGGATAGAGGTTAGAACGTCATGTACTTTTGAATGGAGGGATACATGTTTATAAGGAGGGCCTGTTTCTGAGGCCACGAAGGCATGATGTGCTTCTAGTTAACTAGTAGTACCTTCCGCGCGTAACTGCAGGTCTGAGAGGGAGATTTGTTGAAATCGGTAACCAGACCGGAAATCTATTTCCATGTCTAATCAGCACGGGAAGGCTTTGTTTATATTTTTGAGCAAAGTTTCCATTTATTTCTATATTTGATACTAAAATTAAGAAATGGGCAGATATAGCACATATCATTTGTTGGTTATAATCTTATTGTCGTACTACTACAGAAAGCCTAATACTAGACGGCCAATCACACACGGTTTGACAAAACCCTCTGTGACAAATACTAACACAGACGGTTTTAATTTGGACATCGTCTGTGTTGGCGGTGTCGGGGAAAACGAGTATCACAGACGGTTCATAGAAAGCCTAATACTAGACGGCCAATCACACACGGTTTGACAAAACCGTCTGTGACTAACACAGACGGTTTTAATTTGGATACCGTCTGTGTTGGCAGACGGTTCTTACCGATGAACCGTTTAGTATCACAGACAGTCTGTATTAAAAACCGTTTGTGATAATCTCAGATTATCACAGACAGTTTTTAATAAAAAAAACCGTCTTTGATAAGCTGGTTATCATATACGGTTGTTAATAAAAAACCGTCTATGATAATTTACAGACGGTTTTTAATTAAAAACCGTCTGTGATAATGGTACTAGGCATTTATTGTGCTGCTCAGACCGCATTTATCTTCATTTCGATCCAGATCTAGCCGCTGCTGCGCACTCTTTCGCTCAGGAGGTAAGCTAGGCGATTTCAGGTCAGTTAATTTGGTGGGAGGAGGCAGATATTGAGCTTTGAAGATTCATACTTTCCTGATTGCTCTAGATATGGTTAGTAATGAATTTTATTTTTTTCTTTGCATGCATTACAATTTAGATCTAAGTAATTGGTGAGTGTTATTAATTGAAGATGGTTTGCAAAATTGTTGGTTATATAATAGCTGTTGTGTTTATAATATGAATTGAGCTAGCAAATTAAGCCTCAATATAATACATGTGGCCGGTATATATGTAGTAATAATTAGTTAATTTAATTTTTAATACTGACTGCGAGAATTTAAAGATGTTTAAGAACCGAGGGCAAATTGAAGCGTACTTGATTCGGAGGGGTTTCAAAAAGGGTTATACGTGTTGGACCAGTCATGGCGAAGTGAATGATCAAATGCGCCGGATGACATCGCCGGTGAAGTGAATGACATGCCGCTGGATGATGTCGATTATGGTTCGGATTCGGATAGGTTGCACGATGATAATCTAGATCAAATGCTTCGCGATGTAGAAGAGAACTATGATGAGAGAGTATGTCAAATTCTGGGGCTTGATGAAGGATTCGGAGAAACCTTTGTTCACGTGCTGCAAGTACACGAGGTTGTCGGTCGTGCTTGAACTGTTGAAATTGAAGGCAAGCAACGGTTGGTCCGACAAGAGTTTCACAGCGCTGCTAGGTCTTTTAGCGGACATGCTTCCGGAGGGAAATGAGTTGCCTAAAACCACGTATAAAGCCAAGAAGGTTCTTTCTCCGTTGGGAATGGAAGTAAGAATACATGCATGTCCGAACGACTGTATCCTCTACCGTAAAGAGTATGCAAACATGCATGTATATCCGGTGTGCAACGTATCCCGATACAAACGTAACAATCAATCAGATGATGACGAGGGAACAGAGGTGAAGAAAGGACCTCCTGCTAAGGTGGCATGGTATTTTCCTATAATTCCCCGTTTGAAAAGTTTTTTTGCAAATCCAAAGGAGGCAAAACTGCTGCGTTGGCACTCGGAGGAGCGCAAGAAGGATGGAATGCTAAGACACCTTACTAATTCCGCGCAGTGGAGAAACATCTATAGGAGTTTTGCAGACTTCGGTGCAGAACCAAGGAATATAAGGTTTGAACTGAGTACTGGATGGAATGAATCCTTTCGAAGAGCATGAGCAGCCGACATAGCACATGGCCCGTGACTCTCTGCATCTATAAACTTCCTCCTTGATTGTGTATGAAGCGAAAGTATATTTTGCTATTGATACTTATCTAAGGGTTAAAACAACTTGGGAATGATATTGATGTGTTCCTAGCACCGTTGGTGGAAGATCCAAAAGTACTATGGAACGAAGGGGTACAGGTATAGGATGCATACAAATGAGAGAACTTCACTCTGCGCTCCTTATTGTTCTGCACCATAAATGATTATCCTGCCCTTGGTAACCTATCTGGCCATAGTACAAAAGGTGCTAAAGTTTGTACTTACTGTTTAGATGGTACCCAGAGTGTGTGGCTGAAACACTCACGCAAAACCGTCTACATGCGTCACTGCCGGTTCCTTCGGAGGGCTCACCCATACCGCAAGATGAAGAAACAATTTGATGGAGAGAAAGAAGATGGTTCAGCTCCAAGGCATTCAAGGGGACACGAGGTTTATGATATGGTTAAGGATTTAGATGTTGTCCTCGGAAAGAGATGTAAATTGAGGGCTTATGAGAAGAACACCTGGAAGAAGAGATCAATATTTTGGGACTTATCTTATTGAGAGTACCTAGATGTTCGACAGTGCATCGACGTCATGCATGTAGAAGAGAATGTATGCAACAGCTTGATTGGTCTCTTACTGAACATTCGTGATAAAACAAAGGACGGCGTCAACGCACGGCTTGACTTGGCTGATATGGACATCAGGCCTGAGTTAGCACCGACATGCATTGATAATGGACGAACGTACCTTCCCCCTGCGTGTTACACTCTATCCAAGGCTGAGAAAACAGAACTATGCCAGTGCTTGCATGGTGTCAAAGTTCCGTCTAGTTACTCCGGCAACGTGAAGAAACTTATTTCGATGCAAGATTTGAAGTTAAATGATACGAAGTCTCATGATTGTCATGTACTGATGACACAGATGCTCCCTACTGCAATTAAAAATATTTTGCCAATCAAAGTCCGAGAGACAATCATGAGGCTATGTTATTTCTTTAACACAATTGCTCAAAAGGTCATCGATCCCGAAGGACTAGATGCTCTGCAGGACGAGGTGGTAATGACTCTATGTCACCTTGAAATGTATTTCCCTCCTTCGTTTTTCGATATCATGGTCCATCTCATTGTTCACGTTGTGTGGGAGATAAAAATGTGAGGGCCCGTATTCCTACGTAGCATGTACCCATTTGAGAGGTTCATGGGAATTCTCAAGTCCTACGTACGGAATCAATCTCGGTCGGAGGGCAACATCGTCGAAGGTTATGCAAGCGAAGAGGTCATTGAGTTTTGTGTCGATTATATGGCTCAGATTCAACCGATAGGTGTGCCTCAATCTCATCATGAGGGGAGGCTGAAGGGTCTCGGAACTATCGGAAGGAAAGCAATCACTCCAGATATGGACACGTATACTCAAGCCCATTTCACGGTGTTGCAACACATGACTGAAGTGGCACCTTATGTCGACCAGCACAAGGATGTGCTTCGGCAACATAATCCGGAGCGGCCGGATGTTTGGATCATGAGGCAACACAACAGCCGGTTCAACCAATGGTTGAAGGAGCAAATCACTAGGAGCTCGCTAAGTGAGACGCTGACATGGTTGGCAAAAGGGCCGACATTTACAGTTGTGACATGGCAAGGATATGATATAAATGGGTACACATTCTATACGCAGTCTCAGGATGTACAGAGCACTAACCAGAACAGCGGTGTCCGCATAGATGCGTTCAGTACTGATGGGTCGAGAAACTCGTACTATGGATTCATAGAAGAGATTTGGGAACTCGACTATATGGTTTTCAAGATCCTCTTATTTCGCTGCCATTGGGTGCATCTCCCACAGGTGAAGGTTGACAAGTACGGTGTCACTACCGTGGACCTCCAACGTGTCGGGTACAAAGACGAACCATTCGTACTCGCCAACCAAGTTGTTCAAGTTTTCTATGTAACCGACCCAGCAAATAAGAAACGCCATGTAGTTCTTCATGGAAAAGGAGAATTGTCGGAGTAGAGAATGTAGTGGACGAGGAAGAATACAATCAATTTGATGAGTTACCTCCTTTTGGAAATGGCATATGGTCGACGATGAACAACGTGATTTAAACTAGTTACGCACGCATTGATCATGATGAAGGGCTAATTTTTAAATGAAATAAGCAGTGTGATGTATTTGTGAATTTGCATTTATGTATATGTGAAAATGTGTGATGTAGTCAATTTTGAGAATGAGAAAATGTGTAAAGAAATACACTGTGTGAATGTAGCTGGTTGGTGTTGTATATGAATGCAGCTGTTTGGTGGTTGATCATGATGAATGCAGCTGGTTGGTGTTTGTCTTAATAACTACAGTCGGGTAATGGCTTATCACAGACGGTTCTAAACTTAGAACCGTGCAGTGATATTTATTATCGCTGCACGGTTCTAAGTTTAGAACCGTTTGTGATATTATAACTATCACGCATGCGATTATAAACTTAGAACCATCTGTGATATTGATATCACAGACGGTTCTATGTTTAGAACCGTCTGTAATAAGCCTCCCTATATATACCCTCTGGCTAGGGTTTTCCGTGTGCGCTGCAGTTATTCGATCTAGATCTAAATCCTGAGCCCGTCATCGCCGCCGCCTCCCCGAGCCCATCGTCGTCGCAGCCTCCCCGAGCCCGTCGTCGTCGCCGCCTCCTCGAGCCCTCGCCGGCCGCCTCCCTGAGCCCGTCGCCGCTTCCCCGAGTGTCTTGGTAAGCTCTGTAGTGGTGTAGTCTAAAACATTATTTCCTATATGAATAATGGAAATGCTACACTACACTTGTTGCATTGCACAAGATGAAACATTAGTTCTCTCACTATGGATAAGAAAGTGAAACTGAGGACATGTTGCACTGCACACTATGTAGCTATTTTCATGTTCTCTCACTATGGATAAGAAAGTGAAATTGAGGACATGTTGCACTGCACACTATGTAGCTATTTTCATGTTCTCTCACTATGTAGCTATTTTCATGATGTGTTTGTAGATTTATGCCTTTGTTTTAATGTGTGCGTCCATGCTCACCACATGCTAGTTTACCTGCATGGATGCTGATCGTTCTTTGTGCAGCAAGGAAGCTCCCAAATTTGCTGTTGCCATTATAAAAAAGAAGTTTTTATGTACACCTCCCATATTGATGGAATATATATCGACATAAGAGAGGTGTATTCATATAAAATGGGCTTTTATTGAGTATAATGGCATTGCTAGGAGTATTTCACGATTGGAATGGTATTTTTCAAAGGAACACGATTGCAGTGGCATATAATCAATTCCTTCTAATGTATAGTATTTAGCAACCACCTAACTCAATTAATTTGTTTCCTCTTACCTCACCTCATCTATATCATTTCTACCAATTTCTAGACTAGCTTTTCTGGTTCTTTTAAATAGGCAATATCTTCCATAAGATACTATTATCATCTCTTGTTTAACTACTCTTTTACATTAGCTTGGATGTCATCCCCTCTCTGTCCACATCACCCCCTCTCTGTCCACATCACCCCCTCCTTCTCCCCCTCCCCTCTACTCCTCTCCTCTCTTCCTAACATTGAGCATCATGTTTCACTTTCTTATTTTATGGTATGGCACTTTCTTATCTTATCATAATAGACCCACAAATTGAGCAACATGTCATCCGCGCATTCTTCAACACCATCGCCGGAGGCGTCCGCTCCAACATCAAGACGCCAAGGAAGAGGGCTATCGAAGAAGCCTGAGGGCCGATTTACCATCACAGCGGTTGATGGATCTAAGGTCCCTCTCCTTCCTCACAAAGCAGTAAGTGCATTCCGAAGATTGATCGGAATAGTTGCACGAGAACGAATTGAGATCACATTCAATTCGTGGAAGAACGTGCCTGAGACTCGGAAACATGAGCTGTGGACCGAAATTTTGGCATCGTTCGAGATCCCAGAAGAACACCAAGATGCCGTGCAAAGACAAACCTTACTAGCGGCGTGCAAAGCATGGAAGAACTTCAAGAGCACGCTTGTCAAGTGTTGTGGTTACAGACCAAACAGAGAGAGAGTGTGTGGTAGTGGAGAGTTGAGTAAAATGAATGGCTTAGCCCCCTCCTCCCGTGGCCTATGCCACATATATATTCATATGGGGAGTGTTTGTACAGTTATACCCTTACACATGAGTATTCCCTTGGGGCTCTTATGTCATTACACATGTCCTATTTCGGACCTACAGCCCATCGGGCTTAGGTGGGGCCACCCCTACAACAGGAGCCTCTCATGGTGAAGGGCTTCACGGGCCGAAACCATGTCGCTGAGTCCTTTGGCCCCCTCCGTCCCATCGGCCTGTGATGCTTGATGACTCGGATAGTCTGCCCGTTTGGTCCTGCTTGCGCGGGGGCTGTCTTTGGGTCCCAAAGCTGGCGCGGTCTCGAGGTCGAAGGAAGCGTGAAGGCCGAAGGCTTCGACGGAGACGAGGTCCGGGTGTGCCGTACTTCGCACTCCGGATATTTGCGGGCAGAGTCGAACTTGGTCGGCTGCCCCTAGCAGCCGAGTCTCGGGAAATGCTTCGCGCGATGCCGTGCCAGTTCAGGGAGATGGTTGCCAGGTCCAGGAGTGCGCTTTAATGACACCTGGAATCGCGCCTGTCTTTACCAAGGGTAGGCTGGCACGGCTGCTCCGCCTGCTCTGTATTGGATGTGGGCACGCGTCCGGCTGCCATTGGAGCGTCGTGGATTGATTGAACGCGGGCGCCCACCGATCGCGATCCCGACGATTGGCATGCTGCCGGTTGACCTTCCGCCATCCTGGCGAATCCTCGCCGGGTGGGCCTGGGTATAAATACGCCGGTGTCGCGGCCTGTTCCTTGCTCACCCTTGGCTACTCATCTTATACCTGCACGCGGTTATCTTCTCACATGCAGGCCAACTATTGTTCATCCGCGTTTGGTGATTGCGTCTACTGATGCTAATGTCAGCGAGCGCTGATGAACAATAGACGGCCTACTTATGGGAATACGTCACAACTTGTTGTAGAAGTCTTGGATGTCCACAGGATCCTGCTCGCGCATCGCGCTTTCGTATGGAAATGGCAAGGCTTGACCTGGTCTCAAAGACAGAAATGCTTGAGTCTCTCTGCGCTCTCTGATTGCGCCCACCGGCGTTACCATCAGGGAATGTTGATGTATCAAGCATTTGCATTTACGCAGAACGCGTCAAAACCGCCATGAGGTGGGACGTCGCGTGACCTCCGACTCGTGGGGGCTATGGGCCGAAAGGCCGATCTGTACCCCACGGTTGAGAGTTTGCGGTTGAGTGCGTTGTGGGTAAACCGGTGCCCGCTCGCCTTCACCTTACGCCGCCGAACGCCCACCGAGGGGAAGCTAGGCCTCGACGCATGGGGGTGGGTCGGGTCCCGCTGGATCCCGCACGCCTTCTCCGCGCGGATTTTGGAGCCTCGTGGACGGCACGATGCTGCAACGCTGGACCGCCGCAGCGTTTGCGGTGGTCCGGGATGCTAAGCGGTGGGAGCGGCCGGCGCCTAGTCGGAAGTAGACGCTGAGCGCCCGTCCCCATCCTTCGAAGTGGTGGCGCGAGCTGGCGCCAGCCGAGGTAGACACGCGAGCTCGTCCCCATCCTTCGGTGGCGGCAGCGAGCCGGCGCCAGTCGGCGAAATGAGACGGCGAGCGCCCGCCCCTACCCCGAGGTGGTGGCGGCGAGTGGCGCCAGTCGGGCGACGCGGCGGGAGTGGGCGCGTGAGCGCCCGCCCCTACCCTTCAAGGGGGTGGCAGCGAGTGGCGCCAGTCGAGGTAGACGCGCGAGCGCCCGCCCCCATCCTTCGAGGTGGTGGCAGCGAGCCGGGCGCCAGTCGAGGTAGACGCGCGAGTGCCGCCCCATCCTTCGACGTGGTGGCAGCGAGCCGGGCGCCAGTCGAGGTAGACGCGCGAGCGCCCGTCCCCCATCCTTCGACGTGGTGGCAGCGGAGCTGGCGCCTGGTCGAGGTAGACACGCGAGCGCCCGTCCCCTACCCTTCGAGGTGGTGGCGGCGAGCCGGGCGCCTAGCGAGTGGCGCCGACGTGGTCGAGGCCTAGTCGAGGTAGCGCGTGAGCGCTCCGTCCCCCATCCTTCGGCGTGGTGGCGCGAGCCTGGCGCCTGGTCGAGGTAGACGCGCGAGCGCCCGCCCCCCATCCTTGGCGCGAGCTGGTGCCTAGTCGAGGTAGGCGCGCAGCGCCGCATCCTCTGGCAGCGAGCCGGCGCCAGTCGAGGTAGACGAGCGAGCGCCCGCCCCCATCCTTCGACGTGGTGGCGGCGAGCCGGGCGCCAGTCGAGGTAGCGCGCCGCCCGCCCCCATCCTTCGGCGGTGGCAGCGAGCCGGCTGTTGTGGGTGCCGCCGTAGTGCGCTTTAATGGCTCTGGGAATCGATCGGCGCCCGGTCGACACGGACGCGCGAGCGCTCGCCCCCATATCCGCAGCTCGCTTGTCTATTCGTAATGGCTCGAACACGCGGCGGTGGTGATTGGTGTGCCAATGGACTAACGCGCGCGGTCAAATTCCTTCCTCAATTCCTTCCTCAAGAGGGGCGGGGCACGTGGCGCGGCATTGTAGGCGTGCCGCATGCTGGCCGCCCCCCTCCCAACAGGCGCCACCGGCTGCGAGCGGTTGCGCTGCTCGCCGATCCTCGGTTGCACCTACGGCGCGGACCTGCGGTTGTCCCTTCGGACAGGTGCGGCCAGGGTCGAGCCAAAGGCTGTACCGGGGCGCGCGACCTGTGTTTATTGCTTGCGCGGACCGACATGCGGCGGGACGCTTGCGACGCTTCGCGTGGTGACAGGACTCTGTACGATCACGGTCGCATGCTAGCTACGTGGACCGTCGCGATGCTTCGACTTCGCGCGTGGGGAGGCGAGCGGTTTCCGTTGGCCTTTTGCGCTTAGGGTAGGAGGCGGGGAGCCTTTAAGAACCCCCCGTGGTATTGTGCCCACGCCACCTCGCGCTTTTTGGTTGTTCACGGTGCTTTCGCATTCGCCGCCTGCTCTGCGCTCCTTTCCGCCGCCTAGTTTCCGGTGGATGTTGATGGCGACTTGCGATGAGCGGACTCAGGCGGGCGGCTACGCCATCCGCAGCGGTCTTCGCTTTGGAGGTGAAATACACGCTGGGGAGCACGATCCGTCGGGCGGCGCAAGTGGTGGCGCGAAGAAGAGTCGTGGTCCGTATTCGGGAGTTGGGTCGCACGCCGTGACGGAGGACACCATCCCGGGCCGCTGCGAGATGGGAAGCTATCGGATCGCCACGCCAGTGCGGTTGCCCGCCGATGATGAAACGGAGCCGCGCCAAGGAAGTCGGAGGCGATCGCTTCGCTGCCTACTTAAAGCCGGGCCGATTCCGCCTGCAAAGAATTGTCGGGCGGTCTTTGCGCACCTTCAAGTTGGAGTTGTCACAATTAACTCGAACGCGTGGCTCACCTCGCCGTGCCACCGGGGCTCTGCGCGGAGGGTGTTGGCCCGCCAGCCGTTGTTCGGCGATTCGCATGAGGCCGGTGCCAACCGGGGAGCGAAGGACGGTGACGGTGTCGAAATTTGGCAAATACAACTTCCTCCCGCGGCGACATGTGGAAGCTCTTCCTCGCGAACGCGACCGAGGAAGTGGGAGGTCAATCGGGCGAGGCGGTGGTTCTACCATCGTGTGACGAGTGGCGCGCCTTGAATGCATGGGCAGCCGATTACATTCAAGACCGCCTACCGGGCGCTTGACCAGAAGATGAGCCGAGAGCGCAGAGGCTTGTGGGGGTCACCGCCCGCTTCAATATGCGCGATCTTGGGGTATATGATGCTTGGTGCAACGCCACTTGCCTGATTGGCGCTTCACACCGGCGAACGCCGAAGACAACGTCGCCTCGTCCGCTTGCTCGTTTCGCGCCGACCGCTTCGTAAGTCTTCATCATATCTTCCTCCGCAATTGTATATATTGTGTTTACGCAAATATGCCATCTTGGGCAGGGACTCGCCTTGAGGACGCGGAGCACGTCGCGCGCGTGTTCCTCGGGCCATACACCGGTAGAGAGCACGGCAACGCAGCTGCGACCACGAGGTGGGCCAGCGATAAACCGCGTGTGTGAGGCCTTAGGGTTTCTGTGCCGGATCGCCCCCCTCCGGCCCAGCAGCACGAGGATGATGGTGCCGCGAAGACAAAGGCGCCGTCCCGCAAAAGGACCCGGAGCACCGCGACCGCGCCCGCACGGGCGCCGCCGCTCGCCGGCCTGGCGAGCTCGGGTCGAGTTCGGCGAGGTATGCCGACTCAGATTTAGAGGGTGCGGAGATTGAGGGCGGGGGCACCGGCAGCGGAGGGCGTGCCGCGGAGGCCCCGTTGTCCGCGACCGTTGCCGAGGTGGTGGTGCCGGCTGGCGACATCGGTGCGGAGTCCTCGTCTCCGAGCGCGGCTTTGGCGGGGCTACCCTTCGCGGGAGTGTGTGGAGCGCCGCCCTTGCTAACCTCGGCGGCTGGGGCCGAGGTGTCGCCCGCGGAGGCGGGGGTGTCTCCCACGAAGGTGGGGGTAACCCCCGCGGAAGTCGTGAGAATGAAGTGCCCGACCTCTACTGTCGTAGCTGTGGAGACCTCTTCAGCTGATGATGCTGCGGAGGGGCCCCTTCTGTGGCGGGTACCGCGGTGATACCTTCCGCCCAAGCGAAGCGGGTGCGCCTGCAGTCCTCCCTTCCGCGGACTTCGCGAGGGTTCGTTGTGGCGACCGGTGTTAGGAACTTGTGGGGCCCTGCTTCAAACATCGAGGTCCCTCTGCCGCGCCCCCTCCCAGCCCCTCGGACCATGGTGACAGTGGCGTAGGTTCGGCTGGCGCGAGGTCCGGCTCGGTGGTCCTCGGCTTCGAGACAACGCCCGCTGGGGCCGACGTGGAAGCATTTCGCCACGGCTAGGGAGACGTCTCGCGAAGCCTCCCGCCCGCGATCAAGGTAGGTTATGATGGAACTCCTTTGATTTTTTTACGCGCCGTGACATGTGTAATTCCCTTCGCGCGGCGACACTTATCCCGAGGAGGAACCATTCCTGAGCGCGGGGTGCGGTCTTTGGCGACACAGTGCCGCACGGCCAAGCCCGATGGACTTCGCCCTCCGCGGATACTCACGAGGGCATGGCGGGGTTGCGAGGACGCGCCTCCAAGATCGGACGGCGGCGTTGCGGACCACGGTCGGGCGCCTTGAGATACATTGAGGTGTCGGTGCGGGTGGCGCGTCGCTTTTAGACCCCTTTGCCGCGCGCGGCTTGCTAACGCCGCGCCGCACTGACGCTCGTGCTGCCTGTGCCCCGCAGTGCTTACGCCCGCGAGGGAGCAGCGATACGGAGTAGGCTGCGGGTTACCGAGGAAGAGTTGCAGGGAGTTGCGGAAGGGCGATCCGCCCAGGATGCTCGCATACACCTCCTGGAATCGGAGTGCGTGGAGATGCAAGCGCGCACCGACGGGCTCATTACCGCGGCACGAACCTCAGCCGCGGAAGCAGTGCGGCAAGAGGCTGCTGCAGAGTGGGACGGCCTTGTACAACAAATCGTCGCTCTGGAGGGGAGGAACAGCGAGCTTGCTGCTGCTCTCGCGGAGCGGGATCGAGTTCTCGCAGAGCGGGATCAAGCCTTGGGCGACGCTTCGGCCGCCACCTGGGACGCCATACTGGCCTTGGAAGATACTCTAAGGGGCTTGTCGCCGGCGCCGCACGCTTCCTTTGGGCCCAGGACTCGTCGCGTCACTCCGGTGGATTAGAGAGGCGGCCGGCGTTGCGGCGTGGCGCCGCGGGCGATCTTCGCAGCCATCGCGCATACGTGGCATCGCAGTGTGACGGCGCGCTCTCGCGACATCGCGTTGCGAGCATGTTGCGGGGTTAGCCGATCCTCAATCGAGATGACCCGCGGGCGGCGTAATGTCCGACGCCGCGGCGAAGCCGCACGCCGTCGCGGAAGTTCTTCCATGAGCGGATATGGGAGTATTGCGGCGAGGCCGCAGCCCTAGTCGAGCTGTGGAGGAACTTGTACGGCGATGGGAACCTTGGCCGGTTTCTGGACGAGGTCCCTCGACGTGACGATGATGGCGTCGCGGCTCCGGAGGACACCGTGGATCCACAGGTGTGATGGGAGGTTGTCGCGTGTTGGGGTGCGTTGTAACCGAAGCCCGGGTTGTCTTCCTTGTTTTGTGTTTGCGAAAATACGGAGTTTTCCGCTGCTCGATTCCTACACCCTTGTCCCGAAAGCAGCTACCTAACCGGCCGGCCACGATCTCCGACTCGCAACCCGACGCGGCGTCTTCGGCGCTGCAAAGAATCGAGGAAGCGTTGGATTTCGGGCGTCGGGCGTCTTCGAGTGGGACCTCGATGACGGACGATGACGGGGCATGTCAGGATGAGCTCGCCGAGTAATACACGATGCGCGCCGGTTGTTCAGGCGCCTTTGTAAACATCCTTAGAAAATACCAAGAACAGTTTTGACCAGATCTCGCGGCACGCCGCCACCCTCGGCCACATCGTCCCATGGTAAGCTCGGAGGGCTTGCACGCGCGCCCGCACGCGATGGCTGCGCCTGCGGGCAATGCGATCGAGGTATACACGAAGTTGCGACAACCATACACGCCGCACCGATATCTCCTCCGCATAGCCGGGCGCCAGTCGGCGTAGACGCCGAATAGACGCGCGAGCGCTCGTCCCCTACCCCGGGTGGTGGCAGCGAGCCGGCGACTAGTCGAGGTAGACGCGCGAGCGCCCGCCCCTACCTCGGGGTGGTGGCAGAGAGTGGCGCCTAGTCGAGGTAGACGGGAGCGCCCGCCCCTACCCCTGGGGTGGTGGCGGCGGTGGCGCCTAGTCGAGGTAGATGCGCGAGCGCCCGCCCCTACCTTCGAGGTGGTGGCAGCGAGACACCGCGCTTCTTGCTCGCGGGTGTGCTCACGCGGGAATCAGCCTCTGGTGCTTCTCGCCCGCAGGTGTGCTCATGCGGGAACCAGCCTCTGGTGTGTCTCGGCCGCGGGTGTGCCCGCACGGGACCCAGCCTCTTAACACGTCGTCTTGGCACTCTGCAGGCGGCGCATGGGAGCGGCCCCCCGTGGTGCACTTTGCCCGCCGTAGGATTAACTGGGGTAAGCGTGGTTCGGTACGTGGGGCGATGCCCGCGCGTTGTTGATACTCCTAGTGCGCGGGGACAGCACCCGCGTCTTATTTATACTCCGAAGAGTACGCACTGGGGCGACGCCCGTGCGTGCGCGGTGTTCGCGTCTTGTTTATACTCCGTAGAGTGCGCAGGGATAGCATCCGCATCCTATTTATACTCCGAAGGAGTGCGCGGAATATACATCCACGTCTTATTTATACTCAAGAGTACGCGACCGGGCAACGCCATGCGTGCTGGGTTCACGTCTTGTTTATACTCCGTAGAGTGCGCAGGGATAGCATCCGCGTCTTATTTATACTCCGAAGGAGTGCGCGGGATATACATCCATGTCTTATTTATACTCCGAAGAGTATGCACTGGGGCAATGCCTATGCGTGCGCGGGGTTCGCGTCTCGTTTATACTCCGTAGAGTGCGCAGGGATAGCATCCGCGTTTTCTTTATACTCTGGAGGAGTGCGTGCGGAGGCGGACTCACGCCACGCCTTATTTAGAGTCCGTGATCTGCGCGCGGCGAGCGCAACCTCCGCGCGTTGTGGGCGGTGAAATTGCGCGCGGAGGCGGACCTCGACGCTACGCCTTATTTATACTCCGTGGAGTGCGTGCGAGGCGGACCTCGCGCTACGCCTTATTTAGAGTCTCAGACCGCGCGCGCGAGGCGAACCTCCGCGCGTTGCGGGCGGTGAAATTGCGGCGGAGGCGGACCTCGACGCCACGCCTTATTTATACTCCGTGGAGTGCGTGCGGAGGCGGACCTCGCGCACGCCTTATTTAGAGTCCAGAGATCGCGCGCGAGGCGAACCTCCGCGTTGCGGGCGGTGAAATTGGCGTGGAGGCGAACCTCGACGCCACGCCTTATTTATACTCCGTGGAGTGCGTGCAGGCACACCTCGCCACGCCTTATTTATACTCCGTAGAGTGCGTGCGGAGGCGACTCGCGATACGCCTTATTTATACTCCGTAGAGTGCGTGCGGAGGCGACTCGCGCACGCCTTATTTATACTCCGTAGAGTGCATGCGGAGGCGTCCCCGCTCGTCTTTGTTTATACTGCGCCCGTATCTTTGACGGAGAGTGCGCGCGAACGCGTGTCTTTGTTTATACTCATGCCCGTATGTTTGATTGGAGAGTGCGCGACGCGAACGCGTGTCTTTGTTTATACTCATGCCCGTATCTTTGACGGAGAATGCGCGCGCGAACGCGTGTCTTTGTTTATACTCATGCCCGTATCTTTGACGGAGAGTGCGCGCGAACGCGTGTCTTTGTTTATACTCATGCCCGTATCTTTGAGTGGACGCGTGTCTTTGTTTATACTCATGCCCGTATCTTTGACAGCAACGCGTGTCTTTGTTTCGAAGAACAGAAATTTGTGCAAACGGTGAACTTTATTAAATTCCCGTTTGCGCGGGTGAGCACTTACAAAAGAAGGGGGGATGCCAAGCACTAACCGCTAGGAGGGTGGGGCGAGCATTGACGGGCCGCCGCGACCGGGTCAATCTTGCGCGCGGAGCGCGGACGCCCCGAGGGCTCCGTGATTCGCCTCCCGCCAGGTGCCTTGGCGAGCCGCGTGGCATGGGCCCCTGGCGCCAAGCTCTATGCGCCGGGCCATGTCCTGGTCGCCATGAATGGTGATGATGGCCCACAGCCTGGGAAGCTTCATGCACAGGAAACAATGATGTGGGACTGCCCCGAGGGTGTTTAGGAGCGGCCGTCCTATTATGGAGTTGTAGGGGTATACGATGTCAACCACGCCGAAGATGGCGCCCTTGCTCTCGACGTTGTCGTTTGGCCGAAGGAGGCTTGGAGGCATATTCGCCTAAGGCGCGCAAGGGTCGCTCTCCAAACCCTTGCAATGGACGTTTGAAGGGCCCAAACGGCCCGAGGATCCCCATTTGGTCGAAGGCCGCAGCGAAGAGGATGTTTGCGAGCTTCCTCCATCGACTAGGACGCGCCGGACGTCGCACCCGGCTACGAGGACCCGGACGACCAAAGGGTCTTGGTGGGGGAACTCCACGCCCTCGGCGTCGGCGGGCGTGAATGTGACTTCGTGTTGCACCCATCTCGGCGGCGCTCGCGCCGGTATGCCGCGACGTGGTGTAGCCTCCGCGCGTAAGCCTTCCGCTGTCTTGCCGGGCGAACCCGGTGAGGAGCCTCCGGAGATGATGTTGATAATCCTGCGCTGGGCTCCCTCCGGGGCTTGTAGCTGTAGGAGGCCTTCCCGAGGTTATTGTACGTGCGCCTGGATGCGCAGGAAGCCTTCCTGGGCCTGTGCTCCTTGGTCCTGGGGGTGTTGGACGTGAGCCACAACGGGCGCGCGTGTATACGGGTTTTTATCCCTGGCAACGCTCTGCTGTAGCGCTGCGATGGTGGCACAAGCACGCGTGTCGTGGTTGCCCGGCCAGGATTTCGCACCATTGCCCATGGTGCTGGTCGCCGCATTTCGCGGGTCCGGCCGTCTCGTCATCTCGACCGCCACGCCCCCGCCTCGGCGTCTTCGCCTCCGCGACCGGGCGTTGTCTCTGAGCCGCCCTCGGCGTCGAAAACGTAACGAGATTTCCGGACTTGCGCTGATCGCGCTTGGGCTTGTCGCCGCTGGTCATTGTGTTGGGGTCCTTGCGTTCGAGGCGCCTTCGCTGCTCTTGCTTACGCTTGCCTTCGAACGCCCTGCTTTGGCGAAGTCTTAAGTCTTGATCGAGGCTTCGCCTTGTTAGAGTCGAGTCATCACCGTGTCACCTCCGCAGCGTCCTCCTTCGCCGGGCATACTCTTCCATCTTGTCGAAGAGTTTCCGACCGCCTTAATGGGCTTGCGCGTTGTACTCGCCATCGCCCCGGTCGGAGGCCTTGTATCGCGCGCTGATGACCGTTGTTTCGCTGACGCCCTGACTTGCAGCGCACCTTCGCGAAGGGCTTGAAGTAGCCCGAGCCTCTCCTCCGGCCGCTGACCGCAAAGAGCTGGTCCGCATCGACACGCTCGATGTAGTTTCCCTGGAAGTTGTTGTAGAGTCGGTTACGGACTTGTTCCCACGCGCAGATGGACTGTGGTTCAATGGTGAAGAACCAGGACAGCGCCACCCCTTGTAGCGCGAGGGGGAGCCCTTTTGCCTTCGTGGTGTCGTCTCGCCGCAGCTTCGATGGTGGTCTCGCACACGCGCACGAACTCGCGGTTGGAGTCGCTTTGTAGGCCTCGGCGACGCCGAAACTTGAAATCTTCGAGCCATGGCGTCTGCTGGAGGCCCGCAGAAAGTGGGGACTCCGGGTCTACGCGCCGTAGTGGGGCGTGGCTAGACGTGGGGGTGTCGCGGCTATCCACCCTTTCTGGGGCGGGTTCGGATGCCACCGCCGGAGGGGCATGTTGGCTCCGGCCTCGCATGTCCCGGACGGCTCGCGGAGGTCCGTTAGCTCCGCCGCGCGCACCGAGGCCGCCCGGCAGGCCGCTCTCATGCGGGCGTGGCGGGCCGTCGCGCTGGCGTACCGCGGCGAGGTGGTGACCACGGCCGCGCACCGTGAGTTGCGCGCCGCGCTGTTGGTCACGGGGTTGGTGGGATCGGCCGTCCACGCCGTTGACGGGTTGGTCGCCGCGTCGGCGCGGGGTTGGTCGTCGTGTCGTGGCGAGGCCCTCGGCCGCATCTATACCATCGCTCATACCGCGCCGCTAAAGCCGGCCCTCGTGGCCGACGCGAGACTTCGCCGCCCCGCCTTCTTCTTCTTGCACGATGGTGAAGCTTTCTTTGGTGCCATCCTCCTTCAAGTCCGAGGCTTGCTCTTGTCCTCCCCACGGACGGCGCCAACTATTGTGGTTACAGACCAAACAGAGAGAGAGTGTGTGGTAGTGGAGAGTTGAGTAAAATGAATGGCTTAGCCCCCTCCTCCCGTGGCCTATGCCACATATATATTCATATGGGGAGTGTTTGTACAGTTATACCCTTACACATGAGTATTCCCCTTCGGGGCTCTTATGTCATTACACATGTCCTATTTCGGACCTAACAGGCCTACTGGGCTTAGGTGGGGGCCACCCCTACAACATGAAGAAATACGTGGAGACGGACGAAATGCCTTTTCAAAATACCCATTCCTGGAACCACAATGGAAAGAGTTCAAGGCGATGAAGACGTCCGAAGATTTCAAAAGTACAAGTACGGCGCACAAGGCCCTCCAGGCAAAAAACACACACCCCAGACTTGGCATTAATCGGGTATGCGGGTAAAATCCCGCAGATGGAGGAAGGAGGATGAATCGCAGCCTCGCAGACATCGCCCGCCATTTAGCAATATCCGGATGACCGCGCTCGAAATTGGATTAGAGCAAGGTCATCTACAACGACATCGGGGGACGTCTCCTTTCGAAACCCTGCAGACCAGCAAGTGTCCCAGAGCCTGGTAAGATATCGATCAAACTATGTAGCTTATAATTACTCCACAACTTCGTACGAATTGAAATGACATGTCGTGCTCTTGCAGGAAGAGCTGAGTTTTGAATCTACCCTGGGATCATTCCAGCGAACAAGGAAGAATGATATGCTCTTCGTGGCCCTGGGAAACAAGGAGCACCCGGGCCGTACGAGAGGCTTAGGCTTTACGTTCCTTGGAAACATGGTTTCTAAGATGACTCCGAAATGTATCGACGTAGGAAGAGAACCAAAGCCGAGCGTGAGGAAAGGCTACGAGAAGAGATCAAGGCATCTCTTAGAGAGGAGCTAATGGGTGAGCTGGCTGATGTAGTCAGAGATGAGGTGCGGAAGCATACAGAAAGTCAGCAGGCCGCCGCTCATGTGCTAGCTAGCCCGCACAACCGTCCGAGTAGTTGCGCGTCCAATCCGACAGAAAGCGAGGCCAGATTTCCTTTGCACAACATCCAGGTAATAATTATTATCTCTCGAATGCTTGCTCCATTGATAGGTCTATTGGAGTAGCTAATTTTGTATCGTTATGTAGGAGCCACGGCGTGTGCTCCAAGTGAGATGTGCCTCCGCTCCTTGTACGCTTGGGGCCAGCATATCGAGTCAGTATCGGGGCCATGGTACACGGTCAACCTTTAGCGCCAGGCTACGCAAAAGTTAATGTGGATGGTGTGCATGCTAATTTTGAGGTCGTCCCGCTATCGAAGGCCCCCAACGACGAGATCGTGACTCTAGGGCAGGCCATTGGAATATTCATCCAGTGGCCTAAAAGCGACATCTCCCTGGAGGCTTCTTCACCGGTGGCCGGACCAGAAGGGCAGCGTGAACCAAAGCTAAATGCACTGGTGCTATCTCCACAAGGGCAGTGCGAATCAAAGCTACCTGCACCGGTGCTATCTCCACGGGTGCTATTCTCGCCAAAGCAACTTGCACCGGTGCTACCATTACAGTCGACTACCATAAAGTCGACATACAGTCGAGGTAGTGGCCAGGGCAAATCAAAGACAAAGGATGATGACGATATCCCGTACCTGCCATTGGCCCGCAAATTCGTGCTAGGCGAGCCGATGATATTCCCGGAAGAGCACCTCTTAACCCTAGGACTTGGTTGCCAAACATTACATGCTTGGTATATGGAACAGTCCAATAGGCCGAGGCGTAACGCGCCAGTATCACTATCAAATTCAAGCGGAACATTTCCAACACGGTTCGTGAATGTGTCTTTGCGGTGACCTTTGACGATATATTTGGTCTTTTCACGCTCAACGCCTCGATGCCTCACTGCTCACGTAATACCAATATATGTCACCATTTGTTGCTTTGCTCTGTGTGTGTGTGTATATGTGTGTGTGTATATATTCATGCATCAAGCTAGATCATCGAAATCACCAATTGGTTTCCGGACACACGCTTGGTCGACATTGATACCATCAACGAGGATGCATCCTTCGTCGAGAACTATATTACAACAACACTGCTGGCTCATCACGATAAGGAATTTGTTCTTATGCCATACAATGAGCACTTCCATTGGATTTTAATTGTAATTATACCAAAATGGAACAAGACTATATACCTTGATTATCTAAGTAAGAACAAATCCAAGTACACAGCTATCACACAAATACTCGATAGGTAAGTACATTGTACATTGTACTCTTTCTTTCCTTCCGAATGACTAATCTAACTTTTTCGAATAACGAAGGTCGTTCGCCACATACGTTCAACAAACACGTGGCTCGACGACAGGGGCCAAGCCCTTGAAACATGCTCACAATTTTTGGGTATTCGCTAGCTACACATTAATTAATCCTATACAACACTTAGTAGTAATGCCTTTTAATTTAACACATTCTATTTTTTGCAATGCCACCAGCAGCAGCCGGGCAACACGTGTGGATTCTACGTGTGCCACCATATGAGATTACTCCTCGATTCCTCGAAGATCACCAATTCTAAGGTTTGTCAACCTTCCCACATTTATTTCATACTTGTCAGGTTATATATGTACGCGCGTTGATATTCCTATCGACAGTGCGCCCATCTCTACATCCGCATTGAAACAAATGGACTTTGCACAAATTCGAGGAGAGTTCGCTTGGTTTTTGTGGACTAAAGTCATAAGATCGATGGAGAGTTCCATCACAAGACAATGATTTTTATTGCTCTTATCACTCGGAATCGAGGTCTCGCGAAGGAACGGATCCATAATCAACGAACTTGTTTCATGCACAAGCAATAATTGAATGGCAATCATGCACCATCCAAGTATAGCTTGTTCAGCTGGACAAGTTCGTTGATTATGGATCTGTTCCTTTTGCGAGACCTCGATTCCAGAGTGATAGAGCAATAAAAAAATGCAATGTTACCATCTAAGTGCAAATGCAATATAGATCTTTTGTAATTGTGTATATGTTAATGGATATTTTATTTCATTTCAATGAATTGATTTGCGAAATGGATGCTTTATGTTTGTGAAATGAAGTGCGATGTGAATTGGATGTTTTATGTTTGTGAAATGAATTGAGATGTAAATTGTATGTATACATGCACATGTTGATCTGCTTGTTTCAGAGGGCATGGCTAGCATTTCCTGAGGCTAGCCAATAAACAGGAATAGATTTAGGGGTAGGAAAGAATATCATAGACAGTTTTTAACTAAAAACCGTCTGTGACAGCTGATAATCACAGATGGTTTTTTTACTAAAACCGTGCTCAGGATTATCGATATCACGATGGTTTTCACTAAAACCGTCAGTGATTATCGATATCACGCACGATTTTTCACTAAAAACCGTCTGTGATATCTGATAATCATAGACGGTTCGAAAACCGTCTGTGATAACTTTTGATTATCACTGATTCATAAATTCAGACGGTTCACAAAACCGTCTGTGATGATGTTTTTGAACCATCTGTGATAACCTTTTCTGTAGTAGTGTCGGCAATAGAGTTTGGGATAGACTTCTAGCTATTGCTGACTTAGCTTAGGTATGAACACAAGAAAGGAGCTAACCATGTAAGTTAAGCTTTGAGCTGTGTTTGGTCAATGCCATATGAGGATATCTCCAACCGACTACATGAAGATTCTGGCTATATGTGTGGGTTATGTGTATTGGCAGACTAAGTAAAAAGAAAGAGCTTATGAGATTGTATCAGATACCTCTACAAGGTCCTGGATACAAGTCAGCAAGAAGTTAAGCTCACTAGGAGATTCCTGGATATATAAAGTAGCAAAACCAAGTATGGTGAGCTCGTCTTTATTTGCTAGAAGACGCTGGATGCACAAGTGAAAACCAAGTTTGCTAGACCAAGTATGGTGAGCTGTCTGTATTTGCTAAAAGACGCTGGATGCACAAGTGGATATTAGTTTCCTTGAGTCGTTTCATGACCACAAGTCGGTTCAACATGCTATATAAAGACATGTAACACATGTAAACAATGAGTTAGTAAGTACCTCAATGTGTGTTGATGGAAACAATGTAAGCGTGTATGTATGGGTGTGTAGCCACTAAAAGCTTGTAAGCTTCAGAAGTATATAAAGCTTCAAAGCTCTGTGTTTCCTCCACCACTGTTCTCTTGCTTTCCACGTATGTGTTCCAACATCATTTATCTCATGTTTAATGCTGCATCGAGGGAAATTTGTTAACACGTGATACACTTTTAGAGCCATATACAGGATAGGTTGGCTCTCGAATGATTTCTGGGATTGCTATGTGAAGTTCTCATTCGTAGTACACCTCACTTTGTAGAATAGGTTGACCAATACTTTTAGTTTCTAATCCAAACTTTCTGTAATTTTCTTTTGTCTGATGAACTTTGGCTTGCAACTCCAATACTTACATATAAATTTCCAACATCAGATGGACATTCTCAATTGAATAAAACGACAGCCAGTAATCCGGCCCCAAAAATTTCCTTGGTGATCAGACGATATTTCAATATTGATTTAACTGGGAAATGTTATGGAAATTGGTATATGCCCTGTTATAATCTATATAAAGTGCCAAAATTATCCCGGTTTGAAATAATTTGCTAAATTTTGCTAAATTCAAACAGTTCATAAAGGATTGGCAGTGCGAGCGTGTATCCTCTTTCATGTTAAAGAAAGACGTCATTCATCTTATTGTTTTGTAATTAACAGAATGAGGCAATACTATTTATACTAATAGCAAAGTACTGCACTATTCCATGCCAAGAGCACAACCTATTAAAAATGAACACTATTGCTAAACGGATATTATAAGCATCAAAGGAGGACAACATGGCCTGTTCTTTTTGGCTGCGGCTTATGACTTTTGGCTGAAATTTTTGAATTTTGCTGTTTACGGTACAGATTATAGAGAGATCGATTGATACCCACTTGCGATTTTGGCTGGTACATATGTTAGGCTTTTAACGTGTACTACGTTTAACTTGTAGACCCCGTCTTAAGAAAATACTCCATTTAAAAGTTAGGTACTGTAGCGGCTGCGAAAAGTCGGCCGGCTTGTAACCAGCCGAACAGGCCCTATAGCTTCTAGGCAGAGCCGCACATATTGGACAGGCTGCAGTTTTTCATCTGCAGCAGCTCCAAAGTTGGGGAGGGCGGGCAGGGTCCACGCAAGGTGGTGGGGTGGAGAATTTGCCCTTTATAATTCACCTCATCTTTCTATTCTACTTGGATAGCATTTCGAATCCAATTGCATGAATCAAATTCAATTCTAGAAAGCTAAGCATGTGATGGGTTCTTTTGAGTTGTGACCTATGTATTTTGGTTTAAATTTTTGAATTTTGACTGTTCGTAAAAAAAAGTATAGAGAGAAAGATACTCACATCTAGGTAAGTCTGGAATATAACCATTCCTTCGGTCTAGATTGTAGTGATCTTTAACCCTCCGTAGGTTAGGGCGTGATGAAATTCTAAATCCGCCGTTGAGGTAGGAGTAGAGATGGTTGTGACAGGGGAAGATAGCGGAGGTTGGAGGAGGCTATTCATTGCCGCAGTTGGCGAGGTGATCGGTGGAAGGTGGAGAGGACAGGCCATGGCGGAGTCGCACGAAGTGAGCTCAAGACGTGAGCGACAAGTCGCGCGAGAGACGGGGGAAAATCCCTGTTCCTCGCCTCTTCCAAACGGTCGTCTCAGTCGCCTGGGGGAAAAAATGGCAAGTGAGATTTCTCCCATGTGGATTGCGAAGGGATTCCGGCCCATCCAAATGAGCCCTAAGTTCTACTTGCGAGGGGGTTACTCAAGTTCTAGAATCTGTACCCAAAAGGTTTATGTTCGGCAGATTAGTTTTTGTATGAGTATGGGATCGTGACTCTAGGGCAGGCCATTGGAATATTCATCCAGTGGCCTAAAAGCGACATCTCCCTGGAGGCTTCTTCACCGGTGGCCGGACCAGAAGGGCAGCGTGAACCAAAGCTAAATGCACTGGTGCTATCTCCACAAGGGCAGTGCGAATCAAAGCTACCTGCACCGGTGCTATCTCCACGGGTGCTATTCTCGCCAAAGCAACTTGCACCGGTGCTACCATTACAGTCGACTACCATAAAGTCGACATACAGTCGAGGTAGTGACCAGGGCAAATCAAAGACGAAGGATGATGACGATATCCCGTACCTGCCATTGGCCCGCAAATTCGTGCTAGGCAAGCCGATGATATTCCCGGAAGAGCACCTCTTAACCCTAGGACTTGGTTGCCAAACATTACATGCTTGGTATATGGAACAGTCCAATAGGCCAGAGGCAGAACGGCGCTCAGGTATCACTATCAAATTCAAGCGGGAACATTTCCAACACGAAGTTCAGGAATGTGTCTTTGCGGTGACCTTTGACGATATATTTGGTCTTTTCACGCTCAACGCTCTCGATGCCTCACTCGTTCACGTAATACCGATATATGTCACCATTTGTTGCTTTGCTC
This sequence comes from Dendrocalamus sinicus, assembly GCA_036346575.1. Taxonomy (NCBI): domain Eukaryota; kingdom Viridiplantae; phylum Streptophyta; class Magnoliopsida; order Poales; family Poaceae; genus Dendrocalamus; species Dendrocalamus sinicus. Next base: position 10,990,507 of record CM070669.1, on the reverse strand, counting down.
TGTGTGTGTGTGTGTGTGTATATATATATATTCATGCAGACCGAAGCTAGATCATCGAAATCACCAATTGGTTTCCCGGACCCACGCTTGGTCGACATTGATACCATCAACGAGGATGCATCCTTCGTCGAGAACTATATTACAACAACATTGCTGGCTCATCACGATAAGGAATTTGTTCTTATGCCATACAATGAGCACTTCCATTGGATTTTAATTGTAATTATACCAAAGTGGAACAAGACTATATACCTTGATTATCTAAGTAAGAACAAATCCAAGTACACAACTATCGCCCAAATACTCGATAGGTAAGTACATTGTACATTGTACTCTTTCTTTCCTTCCGAATGACTAATCTAACTTTTTTGAATAACGAAGGTCGTTCGCCACATACGTTCAACAAACACGTGGCTCGACGACAGGGGCCAAGCCCTTGAAACATGCTTGCAATTTTTGGGTATTCGCTAGCTACACATTAATTAATCCTATACAACACTTAGCAGTAATGCCTTTTAATTTAACACATTCTATTTTTTGCAATGCCACCAGCAGCAGCCGGGCAACACGTGTGGATTCTACGTGTGCCACCATATGAGATTACTCCTCGATTCCTCGAAGATCACCAATTCTAAGGTTTGTCAACCTTCCCACATTTATTTCATACTTGTCAGGTTATATATGTACGCGCGTTGATATTCCTATCGACAGGCTGCGCCCATCTCTACATCTGCATTGAAACAGCCGGACTTTGCACAAATTCGAGGAGAGTTCGCTTGGTTTTTGTGGACTAAAGTCATAAGATCGATGGAGAGTTCCATCACAAGACAATGATTTTTATTGCTCTTATCACTCCGGAATCGAGGTCTCGCGAAAGGAACGGATCCATAATCAACGAACTTGTCGGCTGCACAAGCAATACTTGAATGGCAATCATGCACCATCCAAGTATAGCTTGTTCAGCCGGACAAGTTCGTTGATTATGGATCTGTTCCTTTTGCGAGACCTCGATTCCAGAGTGATAGAGCAATAAAAAAATGCAATGTTACCATCTAAGTGCAAATGCAATATAGATCTTTTGTAATTGTGTATATGTTAATGGATATTTTATTTCATTTCAATGAATTGATTTGCGAAATGGATGCTTTATGTTTGTGAAATGAAGTGCGATGTGAATTGGATGTTTTATGTTTGTGAAATGAATTGAGATGTAAATTGTATGTATACATACACATGTTGATCTGCTTGTTTCAGAGGGCATGGCTAGCATTTCCTGAGGCTAGCCAATAAACAGGAATAGATTTAGGGGTAGGAAAGAATATCATAGACAGTTTTTAACTAAAAACCGTCTGTGACAGCTGATAATCACAGATGGTTTTTTTACTAAAACCCGTCTGTGATTATCAGATATCACAGATGGTTTTTCACTAAAAACCGTCTGTGATTATCAGATATCACAGACGATTTTTCACTAAAAACCGTCTGTGATATCTGATAATCATAGACGGTTCGAAAACCGTCTGTGATAACTTTTGATTATCACTGATTCATAAATTCAGACAGTTCACAAAACCGTCTGTGATGATGTTTTTGAACCATCTGTGATAACCTTTTCTGTAGTAGTGTCGGCAATAGAGTTTTGGATAGACTTCTAGCTATTGCTGACTTAGCTTAGGTATGAACACAAGAAAGTAACTAACCATATAAGTTAAGCTTTGAGCTGTGTTTGGTCAATGCCATATGAGGATATCTCCAACCGACTACATGAAGATTCTGGCTATATGTGTGGGTTATGTGTATTGGCAGACTAGTAAAAAGAAAGAGCTTATGAGATTGTATCAGATACCTCTCTGGATACAAGTCAGCAAGAAGTTAAGCTCACTAGGAGATACCTGGATATATAAAGTAGCAAAAACCAAGTATGGTGAGCTCGTCTTTATTTGCTAGAAGACGCTGGATGCACAAGTGAAAACCAAGTTTGCTAGACCAAGTATGGTGAGCTGTCTGTATTTGCTAAAAGACGCTGGATGCACAAGTGGATATTAGTTTCCTTGAGTCGTTTCATGACCACAAGTCAGTTCAACATGCTATATAAAGACATGTAACACATGTAAACAATGAGTTAGTAAGTACCTCAATGTGTGTTGATGGAAACAATGTAAGCGTGTATGTATGGGTGTGTAGCCACTAAAAGCTTGTAAGCTTCAGAAGTATATAAAGCTTCAAAGCTCTGTGTTTCCTCCACCACTGTTCTCTTGCTTTCCACGTATGTGTTCCAACATCATTTATCTCATGTTTAATGCTGCATCGAGGGAAATTTGTTAACACGTGATACACTTTTAGAGCCATATACAGGATAGGTTGGCTCTCGAATGATTTCTGGGATTGCTATGTGAAGTTCTCATTCGTAGTACACCTCACTTTGTAGAATAGGTTGACCAATACTTTTAGTTTCTAATCCAAACTTTCTGTAATTTTCTTTTGTCTGATGAACTTTGGCTTGCAACTCCAATACTTACATATAAATTTCCAACATCAGATGGACATTCTCAATTGAATAAAACGACAGCCAGTAATCCGGCCCCAAAAATTTCCTTGGTGATCAGACGATATTTCAATATTGATTTAACTGGGAAATGTTATGGAAATTGGTATATGCCCTGTTATAATCTATATAAAGTGCCAAAATTATCCCGGTTTGAAATAATTTGCTAAATTTTGCTAAATTCAAACAGTTCATAAAGGATTGGCAGTGCGAGCGTGTATCCTCTTTCATGTTAAAGAAAGACGTCATTCATCTTATTGTTTTGTAATTAACAGAATGAGGCAATACTATTTATACTAATAGCAAAGTACTGCACTATTCCATGCCAAGAGCACAACCTATTAAAAATGAACACTATTGCTAAACGGATATTATAAGCATCAAAGGAGGACAACATGGCCTGTTCTTTTTGGCTGCGGCTTATGATTTTTGGCTGAAATTTTTGAATTTTGTCACACTGATACAGATTATAGAGAGATCGATTGATACCCACTTGCGATTTTAATGGTACATATGTTAGGCTTTTAACGTGTACTACGTTTAACTTGTAGACCCCGTCTTAAGAAAATACTCCATTTAAAAGTTAGGTCATCAGAGCTGGTGTGAAAAGTCAGCCCAGCTTGTAACCAAATTAACAGCCCTATAGCTTCTAGGCAGAGTCGCACATATTGGACAGTGCAGCTTTTCATCTGCAGCAGCTCCAAAGTTGGGAGGGCGGTGGTCCACGCAAGGTGGTGGGGTGGAGAATTTGCCCTTTATAATTCACCTCATCTTTCTATTCTACTTGGATAGCATTTGAATCCAATTGCATGAATCAAATTCAATTCTAGAAAGCTAAGCATGTGATGGGTTCTTTGAGTTGTGACCTATGTATTTTGGTTTAAATTTTTGAATTTTGACTGTCAGAAAAAAGTATAGAGAGAAAGATACTCACATCTAGGTAAGTCTGGAATATAACCTTTCCTTCAGTCTAGATTGTAGTGATCTTTAACCCTCCGTAGGTTAGGGCGTGATGAAATTCTAAATCCGCCGTTGAGGTAGGAGTAGAGATGGTTGTGTGACAGGCGAAGATAGCGGAGGTTGGAGGAGGCTATTCATTGGCGCAGTTGGCGAGGTGATCGGTGGAAGGTGGAGAGGACAGGCCATGGCGGAGTCGCACGAAGTGAGCTCAAGACGTGAGCGACAAGTCGCGCGAGAGACGGGGGAAAATCCCTGTTCCTCGCCTCTTCCAAACGGTCGTCTCAGTCGCCTGGGGGAAAAATGGCAAGTGAGATTTCTCCCATGTGGATTGCGAAGGGATTCCGGCCCATCCAAATGAGCCCTAAGTTCTACTTGCGAGGGGGTTACTCAAGTTCTAGAATCTGTACCCAAAAGGTTTATGTTCGGCAGATTAGTTTTTGTATGAGTATGGAAAATTACAGAGCAAATTAATTGGCCCATGTTAAAATGTTACTACCTCCATTATTTTTTATTTGTTGTTTCAAATATCAACAGTCTCCAAAGGTACCTTTAGCCACAGTTTTTTTCTTCAAATTATAAGTTAGTTAAAATCAATAAAAATAATTATATGAAACTACTTTTAAATAAATCTAGTTATGTTGTTTCCACATGATAAATCCAAATATTACAGGTATTGTAACTTAGGAGGGCCTGTTTCCTGTTATGAAACAAATACGCAGTACAAGGCAATCTCTATCGGCCGGCATGGAATCCAGCATGTTTTCTGATGCTCATAGATAAATTTTTGGAGCCACTCGCAAACTGCTTCTCTCCAAGAGGACAGGTTGCTTCCATATGTTATAACATGATGATAAGGAAATATTCCTCAATAACAGTATAGTAGCTGAAAATGGTGTAATCTACCCTACTCTACAATACACCAAAATTTTCTTTACTAAATCCACCCCTCAACCACCCACACAGTCATGCCTCATCTAAGTCCACCCAGATTTGTGTACCAAGTAATCCAACTTCATACAAATTAATGGCCTAGATCTCTCCTCAAACCTTCTTCTCTTACTTATTAAAGATTCTAAGGCTAAAATTATTTGGATCATGCGCATCATTAAACCGATACGCTGCCCACCCCCGCCCCCGCGCGAATCCCGCGCCTCCCCCACGTTCTCTCCCGTTCACAAAACCGGCGGCAGAGCTAGGGTTTGCCTCCTCCTTCCTCCCCACCCGCCGCCGCCGCCTCCTTCCCTCCCCACCCCGCATCTCCTTCTCCCACGCCAACTCCTCCGACCTCGAGATCGACGCCTTCCAGCGCCACGCCGCCGACCTCCTCCTCGACCTCCTCCCCGACCCCTCCTCCTCCGACCGCTTCGCCCCGGAGATCCTCTCCCTCTCCTGGACGTGTAGCCTCCTCGACTCCTTCCTCATCTGCCTCGAGGAGTTCCGCGCCATCCACTTCGGCGGCGGAGCGACCGCCGCCTCGCCCCCGCTCGATCGCCTGTTAGCCGACTTCCTCGATCGCGCCGTCAAGGCGCTCGACCTCTGCAACGCCCTCCGCGACGGCCTCGACCTCATCCGCCAGTGGCGCAAGCACCTCGCCATCGCCGCCGCCGCGCTCGCCTCCCCTGCCCCCGCCGCGCCTCTCGGGGAGGGCCAGATCCGCCGCGCCCGCAAGGCGCTAACCGATCTGACCATCCTCATGCTCGACGACAAGGGCGGCAGCGGCGGCGTCGTGGGCCAGCGCAACCGATCCTTTGGCCGCGGGAACAGGGACGGCCATGGGCACGACCACGGCCACCACCGCCGGAGCAGCAGTGGCGGCAGCTCAGGGTCCGGTTCCAGCTCCCATTTCAGGTCGCTCTCGTGGAGCGTATCCCGATCGTGGTCAGCCGCGCGCCAACTGCAGGCAATCGGGGGAGGCCTACCGGTGCCCCGCACGCACGATATCGCTGCCACGGGAGGCCTCGCTTCCGCCGTGTACACCATGGGCGCTGTGCTCTTTGTCGTCGCCTGGGCGCTTGTGGCCACCATCTCGTGCCAGGACCGTGGCCTCCAGGCGCACTTCTCAGTGCCCAGGAGCTTCCCCTGGGCCGGCCCCGCCACAACGCTGTACGAACGCATCCTCGAGGAGTCCAAGAAGAAGGAGCGCAAGCACTCATGCGGGCTGCTCAAGGAGATCCACCAGATTGAGCGGTGTTCGCGGCAGCTCATGGAGATCACTGACGCCTCGCAGTTCCCCTTGGCCGAGGAGAAGGATGCGGGGGTGCGGGAGGCTGCGCAGGAGCTGGTGCAGGTGTGTGAGTCCTCAAGGACGGGCTCGACCCGCTGAGCGGCAGCTGCGGGAGATGTTCCACCGGATTGTGCGCACCCGGACAGATATCCTTGACAGCTTGAGTAGGCCGCACAACACTGAGTGAAGAGGTAGGCAGTTGCTTGTTGTGATGCCGCTTGATTGAACATTGTGTGAAATGCAGCCGCACCACCGATTGAAATGAGGTAGTTTTTCTCTGCGTAAGTTAGCAACTACATATACATGTGTCTGCATAAAGGCGTGGCCTTCTGATAAATTGAGTTCTTTATTTTTTATTTGATTTTTTCTTTCTAGCTTGTGAATCCTTACTTGGGCAGTGCTTCGTACTAATGGTCTAATATTATTGTTTCATTCTTCTCATCTGGTTTGGTTTGGTAATGTTAAGCACTTCGGTGGTTGGTTTTTGTTCATGATTAGTCTGTAGAACAGTCGAACAGAATTATGGTGTGACGTTGTGAGTGTGAGTAATTTATATTTTCCGAAGGGCCAGTTTAGGGTTTGTGAGGCAATGCTACTGGTATGATCAGCTTTTTGTGCCCAGCAAATGTATATACTACATAATCTGCAAAGAAAGAAAACAGGCAAACAACATTTCATTGATTAATACACTTATATTTTGGTTGGCTTAGTAAAAGATGTTTCTTTCGTCCATCTTTCCTTTTTTCTTTCTCCCTGTGTGTGTTTAGATTTAAAATGGATGCGTCTAATGCGTGCCTTGTCGATGGTCTGTCATCAATAATGCAAAAAATAAAAAAGAAAAACCAAATGGAAGGAACATAACCCCATTTGGGATAATTTGTTAGTACATCCTTAGTGTAAAATAAAGTACTTATGCTGCTGATGTGGCTTCTATCATACTTTAGATGATCATGATGGCAATGAGCTGTTTGGGTCAGCCTTACTTGGTCCTGTATTCAAATTTAATTGTATTTTGCTTACATATGCTATTCTTGTACGCACATTATCATAGGAAGAAGTTTTGCTTTGTTGGCAATGAATTTTTCTTCCACAGTGCTAGCTACTGCTAGGTGAAAATTTTAGTTTTTTATGTGCATTTGATTGACATACCTCCAAAACTATAGTACACCTCTATGCTTGGTATAAAGCAATTCTGAAGGTTGTTTGTATGAGCCTATTAGGGATGGTAAGTCAGATATAATTTTGTGATGTATTCTCTTGATTTATATCCCTAGATTCAGATTACCACGAGAGCCATTTTGAAAAAGGCCACATTTTCATAGGCCACTGCATGAAATGCTAGGATGCTCCAGTTCGAATCCATATAGCTACTGCTACAGACTGTTTTGCAATTAAGGAAAGGCAAAAGTAAATAATGCTCAGTGGCACTGTTTTTTACAGACCGTAGTGTTTGGTTTTATATTATGCTGCTTTAACTTAAATTTGAGGAATTTGAATTTCCAGTAAGCCCAAGGGTCCATCGTGTTTAAAGATATAGTATACTTGCTACTTCTTTATCTGTTCTGATATGGACCAGTTGTAATCATTTTTTAGATGAAATCTATTATTGTAACACGGTCTTTGGGTTCTTACTTGAGAAATGCCATCTAGCTTAAAATCTCGACAAGGCCATCTCGTTTATTTCATTTCATATGTCTGTATGGTCTTCCATACCTTTGCGAGGTGACAAGGTTTTCTCACCAAAAATCAAGCACACATCATGGTTGTCATTCATTTGAATATTTCATGTCAATTAGATTCAGGAGGGCAATATTCGTGAATGACAACGTTTACCTAATCTTAATTCTGGATTTTTGTCCTTAAATTTTGCTCACCTTTATGATTGACTAATTACAGTGTTCATCTGATCTGAGGCTGCGTTATGATTTTGTTCCCCTGCTGTCAGAGGATATTCTTGGAATACCTCACCTTTCACCACCATAGATTGGTTTTATATTTTTTTCCTCACATAATCACATTGTTAAGAGTAAAAATTATTAAGCTTCTGATGAAGCACTTCCTTCAGGTGATGTCTTTGGAGAGAGTCAGATTCCTGTTCCAGATATTTTTACAGCTTCTATATACAAAAAGAAATGACCCTGCATATGAACAAGATATTTTTTTTATGGAACATGCATATGAATAAGATATTGTTACACTAACTGACAGTCGAATCCTTAATCCCATCTTTTGAGTTTCTGCTATGCAATTTCTTAACAGAAGTTCATCCATGCATGTAGCTGCTCTTTGCAGAAATACAGGTACCTGCAATTGTTCCATGACACTTGTACACTCCTATTAGAATTTAGGTATGCCTCACTGAGATGACCAGGCACAGTTGGAATGAGATCATGATATACATATATTGCTTTCAAGATGTCAGTCAGGCAGGTAAGGGCATCGATCTTACTTTTGTATAGAGCTAGACATCTTTGTATGATTCTTTGTTATATATATTTTTCTGAGTTCTCATTCCATAACTCATCCTTGGGATCCAAGAGGGTCCGAGAGGGTCAAGAGTACGGCATGGGGCCAAGAGGGTCCGCGTTGATCTGTGGTTATACTACTTATCATGAGTGTTGGAAGTTTCTGCATTGTGGTTTATGTGTTTTTTTTTCAAAAAAAGATTTTCTCCCTTTGGTTAGTAGGCCGATTAGGCTAATTTTGCGTTCTGGGAGTAGATTGCTAATTTTACTTTGTTGCTGAGGAAATGAGAAAACAAATCATGTAATGACATTAAGCAAAGGATCATCTATATGGTACAAGAAATGCTGTGTGAATAACATTAAGAAAAAGGGTTTGATTTTGGCTATTTAACGCCACTGCACAGTGATTTAGGAGCATTTTACATTATTGGTGTTCCTCTTTCAATTGTTTTGGGCTTTCTTGTTCACATGAGAATAAAGGTACTACAGTATTCTTTAATTAGGTTTTATAATCCATTGATAAAGTTATCATATTATTAACTCAAGTTTAGTGATATTGACTAACCCAAAAAAGTATTTGTATTATGGTAAAGTAATGTTTTTTGTCAATCCTATGTTACTCTTGATCAGGGCTTCTGGATTGGATTCATATGCGCGCTATGCATTCAAGATTTGTTGTATGGAATACTACTTTTTTGTACCAATTGGGAGAACCTTGTAAGTCTTATAGTTTTCTTTGTTTCTATAATTAACTGATGATGACATCCATAAACCATTAGCTCTTGAGCATTACTTGTTATTAATAATATGGTATTCTAGCGCAAAGACTTATACTGATTTTGGCATTACACATCACATAGACTCCCCGTTCAAATGTTTGCAACAGAGTTAGAGGTTCCATGTACTTACTGTCTTTTAACATAATATATCACACCAATTACACAACCAGTTCGTGCAAGTTTGCATAAGGAGAATGCAGTGGAACTTTATAAAAGCAATCATCCATGCACTGTATTTAATAAATGCCAGTCTCAAAAGGAGCTACAATTCTACAAACAGAGCTTATCTGTCCTTAAACTCTGTAGTCAGTTTAGTTTCGACTAATATTTCTACTCTTTCATTAATTGTAGCAATCCTTGTTTTATTTTTGCATGCAGGCTGCCAAAGCTAAAGAGAGAGTCCATAGCTCCATTTCACAGAAGGAGAACGTTGCTGACAGCGAGAAGCAGCATAGCACAACTGAAAAGTGTATGGAACTGGAAGAAGATCAGCATGTGTAACTTAAATAACCTTTTGTTTTGACCGTGTATCAGGTGTTCATGACAATTTCTATTAAGCAGCATTGCCTTGATCAGAAATGCAAGGAATGTAAACAAAGTTTCATCTACTGTATCCTTGAGCAGAGCTCAGAAGTAAACTGGGTCTATTTCCAGTGTGTTTCGCTCCATTACAGGATGGTGCAATTGTACAACCTATGCACAGTTAGGCTAAAATCCATCAGATGAAAGAATATATGCCGCTTCTTTTGATCCATCTTGTTTGTTACAAATATATGCCGCTTCTTTTGATCCATCTTGTTTGTTACATTTTATGATATAAGAGTGTATTAGCTTCTTCTCCATGGATAACTAAGAACTACATACTGTAATACCTAGAAAAAAAGGGAAATGGAACGGCCGAGCTAAGACCAAACCTGAGCCGGCCCAGCCCATGCCACACGAGGGATTACAATTTCACACCAAAATTCGCGGAATTCGCAAAATTTCGGTGTTCTCCTTGGAGGGTGAAAACCGGTTGAATTTGTAAATTTTGTTCAAAAATTCGAGGTTAAGTAGATTTTATAATTAACAATAGGTAAGAAAGACTTAGCTAGCCTTGTGGTAAGGAATGGTAATGGGTGAGCATGAGGTTGTAACAGCAATATTTTTTCTTTTTTTCATTTCCCCTTAAAATTCATATTTGAATTAAAATTTTTGAACGAAATGTAATACCAGTAAAAGGAAAAAAAATGAACAGTGCAAAGATATGCTGGGATAAGGTCGAGCGCCTCCCGGCCAGTAAATAATCAGCCTCCCATTTCCTCACCTCTCCAACGATAGTCAAACGCCACTTCTGTAGTACTCCTCCCTCATGGAGATTTCAATAATGTGAGCCAAATCACTATCTCATAGTTTGTCATGTCTGAAAATGTGAGTTATCCTGCCATGACCATCTAGACTCAGCATAGATGACCTGGTGTTCTACGTGGCTTACTATTGTTCAAGCACACAGTAATAGATGCACACGCTCGCGCACACAGACATTAATTACCTTGCTACTCTGCACATTGCTAACAGCAACACATTCGATCATAAAATAGAACTACAAACAAGCTCATAAGCTGTCTTTTTATGAATTGAGGTGTTTGAAGTCTTGTCTCCATGATTCTATTTTGTATTTTATCGTAGCGTTAGCACGTGCATACTACTAGTGACAAAAATATAGCAACGCAAATGCTGGCCACGACCTGATCGAATAGCCGTGCAAAACTTGTTTGTGCTGGAAATGACAGTACGCACTGTTATTTTTTCAAAAATGACCGACATAACCTTCTTTGATATTTTTTTATCGGCCTGTGTAATTTCCTTTTTGCGGATTGCAAGCTTCAGCTTAAAGCCGCCGCAAATTAAAACTGCCCAAAAGGAGTGAGGCTTTTTAGAGAAGAAATTGGAGACCTTTCTTGATTTGCTTTGCATTCACAAACATGGTCTTTTTTTCCCTCTGGTTTGGAGACTGCATCTAATTAAGGCTATGTTCTTTTCAGCTTCTAAAAGCAGCTTTTCAGCTTTTCTACAGTAACTATCTTTTAAACGGAGTATCTTTTAAGATAGGGTCTACTAATTAATTGTAATACATACTTTACTGACTTCATTTATATCGCCAAAAACTACATGCGAGTTTTTGTTACTATGTAATCTCTCGCACAAACAGTTTAAAAACCACAAGCCGCAGCTAAAAAGAACAGGCCCTAAGCTTATTGGGCAATTGGTAGAGAAGAGGATAGGGAATAGGGATGAGAGAGGAATTACATTTGCTTTTAACTTATGTACTTGTGGCTCCCACTTTAGAGGCTGGCAAGCCAGTTTAAAAATTTGAGTAAAATCATAAAGAAAAATTAGTGGAGTGTTACATAATAATTCCATTATTTCAATTCGCAAAAATGATTGGCTATCTTTTGTTCAGCTCAAAAAGGCCACACAGACTTACTGATAGAAACCTTTTTTTCAACGGAAAAGCAAAAAACGTGTGCGTCCGTTTGCTCTCCTGAACACACGCTTAACTGGAGATGCTTTTGGAGTTTGAAGCCACCCCATGCAAAGCACATGTGGCAAAAAAAATCTTTATTCTGCAGATGATGAGGCCATTGCATCCTTATCTCTTTTGCCTCTCTTTCCAGCTTCTATCTGTGACCTCCCACTGAACAATGCATCAAACCAAAAAAAATCTCCAAAGCCTTGGATTGAACACGTCCTTGTCACTTATCGGTCCTTGGCTCATTGTGGTTGCATTGGTGAGGTCAGCAAATTCACAAGTAAGCCTTGGTGGGCTAAAGTTGTGCGAGAAAAACCGAGTGATATAGGCGCACGCTATGCGTGGCTAGCAACACTTTTTTTGTGTAGCATCATTGGACAGAAAAGAAAACAGTGAAAACATTTATTTTATCGTTTAGCTATATTTAGGTGTGTATACCAAGAGCTCTTAGGACGCACGGTCGATCAATAGTTGCGGAGGCTACACAGACTTACCGATAGAAACCTATCTTTTTTCAATCAATTGTTATCGTCTTATCAGCAAAATCTGGCACGTATATCTAACCAGCTCTGAGGCTGGAAGGATGTACTAATTAATATCACAAATATTATATACAATGACGTCAGTCAATCATCACTATCTCATAAACAACAAAAAAGCATGGAAATAAAAGCACGCCAGCACTTTGGATCTTCCATCTCATGGCCCAGCACAAACAAATCCCGTACAAACACCACATGTGACTGGCTGAGTTTCCATCGTCCATTGACGAACAGTAGTCGACACCTTCCGTATATACACACGTGAAACTTGTATAGCCTAGAACCAACATCAGCTACTTCACCAATGGCGTCTTCACATCCACGCGCCCTCTTGCTCCCCTACCCGGCGCAGGGCCACGTCCTGCCCCTCCTGGAGCTCGCGCACCGCTTCGCCGACCGCACGGCTTCGCGGTCACCTTCGTCAACACCGACCACGTCCACGGCCACCTCGTCGCCGCCTCGCCGGGCCTGGCGGAACAGGACCCAGAGGCGCTGGCGGCGCCGGGCCGGGTGAGCCTCGTCTCCGTCCCCGACGGCCTCCCGGCGGATGACGACCGCACCGACCTCGGCAGCCTGACGAGCGCGCTGCAGGGCGCCCTGCCGGCGTCCGTGGAGGGGTTGATCAACGGGGGGGAGTACTGCTGCATGGTGGTCGACTACGGCATGACGTGGGTGCTCGGCGTCGCCAAGAAGGCCGGCCTGCGGACGGCGGCGCTCTGGCCATCGTGCGCGGCGGCTATGGCCACGGGGCTGGCCTTGCCGAAGCTCATCGGCGACGGCATGCTCGACAAGGATGGTAAGTGTAAAATACTGTAAATGTGTAATTATTGTTAAAACCTGATGCATCAACTGCATGACGGCATAATAAGAATGATTTGTTTTCTTATAAACGCAGTTAGAAGATAATCTTAGTTACTCTGTAAGTTTTTCTCTATTTGACATCCTATAACGTGTGCCATCAAACTTCGTAATATTTGATCGTTAATACGTTTAAATCTATCTAGATTAGCTATATGAAAAATTATATCATTATATTTATTATTAAAAATACATTTATAATATCATAATTTTATTACTATATCTTAATATAAAGTTTCAAAAGTAACGATTGCTGTTGTATCTCCGAAACCGTGAAAAATAAATGAAGTTAAAAAGAATGGACAGAGTAATTCACTGTAATTGCTGTTACTCTGTTTGGTCATGTGGAGGGCGTCAGTTTAGCACAGTCCTATATAAATGCCGCTTTGCATACATCATACATGACCATGTAACAGATGCAGTGGCATCAATGGCATCGAGTGCAAAGCAACCTAATTGAAATAAACTAATTATTTAACTAGAACCATCTTGGACGTTGGTATTTATCGCGCAGGTTTACCAACGGGCAAGCAAATCCCTCAGGTAGGCGACCTGCAAATGAACCTGGCGCCGCTCGTCTGGAACGCCGTCGGCACCGACGAAGCGCGGAAGCACATATTCCGCTGCCTGAACGACATACTACAGGCGCTGGGCATGGCCGACCTCCTGCTATGCAACACGGTTAAGGAGCTGGAGGAGGGCGTTGTGTCCCAGTACCCCGGCATCCTCCCCGTCGGGCCATTGCCGACGGGCCTCCGTCAGGGAAAGCCCGTCGGTAGTTTTTGGCCCGAGGACGCCAGCTGCATGTCCTGGCTTGACAGGCAGCCTGATAGGTCGGTCATCTACGTGGCATTTGGGAGCATTGCTGTTCTAGACCGAAAGCAATTCCACGAGCTCGCTGTCGGGCTGGAACTGTCGGGGAGACCGTTCCTATGGGCGGTGCGTCCTGGTCTCGCGGATGCCGTCACTTTTCCCGACGGATTCCTCGACACTGTCGAGAAGAGGGGGAAGATAGTGAGCTGGTCTCCTCAGCACAGGGTCCTCGCCCACCCGGCGGTGGCATGCTTCGTGTCGCACTGCGGGTGGAACTCGGTGATGGAGGGGGCTAGGAACGGGCTCCCGTTCCTCACCTGGCCGTAGTTCGCGGATCAGTTCATCAACGAGAGCTACGTCTGTGATGTCTGGAAAGCAGGCCTGCGGCTGGTGAAGGACGATGGCGGACTGGTGACGAGCGAGCACATCGCTTCACGGGTGGAGGAGTTGCTCAGCGACTCCTTGATTGCTGCAAGGGCGTTGAAGTTGCAGGGAATTGCGTCCAGGAGCATCAGCAAAGATGGCCCTTCGTTCAAGAATCTAACCACTCTTATCGATTCCATGAAGGCCTGAGATAGATCACCTTGTCCCAATGCACCATGCAAGGTCGTTAGAATAAGCAACTGCTTGTAACTTCAACCTTTCCCGTTTCAGGATGAAGACAGAATTCGAAGCACAATGGTTATTGATTAATATATGCTGAGTCTTCTAAGTATTCAGCATAAAGCGCCTTACCAGATGGAAGTTCGCAAACATTCAGATACAACATAATCAAGATGCAGAATGATTTGTTCATGGCAATGTAAACAAACGGTACAAAATTTTCCAGTTCAAGTGCAGTAAAATGGTAGCAAAACTTCAGTTCCTAGTATGGTCAATACAAAAGAAGAATGTAAGACAATTTAGTGACGGCCATGTCTGAATTTTTTAGACATGGTCATGCCAAGTAATGTGACCTGAAAATACACCGAAAACTGTACTGGTATCGCGTCGTAAACTGATCATCCTAACGTACTTCACGAGCAAGGCATCCTACGATAACAACTGCATTGGCCAAGCAGAATTGTGACTCGAGCAGATTGAGCTATACTGCTGTCGGCGGTAGTCCTGAAGCTACAGTGATCAGAAACCGAAGAAACCAAGCTCGGTCGCCCTTTCCTTCTCAAATGTCTCAAAGTACTGGTAAATGATTGTTACGGCAAGCAATATACCAGTTCCTGATCCAATAGAGGACAGTCAAAGCACCTATGCACACACCACCAAAGGCTGCGGCGGTGGGAATGTATCTGTTCAACTCCCTCTGCAGGTTTGACTCACGGTGGAAGAAAAAGATGCTTGTGCCGAGGAAGAAAAAGATGCCAGTAGTGCTCTTTCGCCCATCAAGATCAAGATCGCCGGCCATGTCGCTATCGCTGCAGCCCAATAAGACCAGTCTACCTCCTTTTTTTGGGTAGGTGACACCTAAACATCGTGTCCCAGCGATGTACTGGAGGATGTGTTTCACTGCGGCGAGGTGATCTTCTCGCGGATCCTCCATGAACCGACTCACATATCCTATGGTGATTGTGATATGTGGCCGGGTATGAGTCAGATAGCGCAGGCTCCCTACAACACTCAGGTAGTGGGTTGCGTCCGCAGGCGGTGCCGTTGATGCCTTGGACAGCTTGAGCCTCTCTTCCATCGGCGTGTGACAAGGATTGCACTCTGCCATGCCATTCTTCTCTAAGAGCTTCCCAGCATAGGCGCTTTGACAGAGCGTGATCCCGCTGACGCTTTGGCTTACCTCAATGCCGAGGTAGTAGGTGAGCAGCCCCAAGTCACTCATGCGAAACATGGACATCATCTTGCGCTTGAATTGGTCGATGCCTGCTTGAGTTGTCCCGGTGA
The DNA here is from genome assembly GCA_036346575.1 of Dendrocalamus sinicus. Lineage (NCBI taxonomy): Eukaryota > Viridiplantae > Streptophyta > Magnoliopsida > Poales > Poaceae > Dendrocalamus > Dendrocalamus sinicus. The sequence goes on along the minus strand of CM070669.1, from coordinate 10,974,922 downwards.
TGATCAGGTCATCGACGTAGACGCCGATGATCAATGGTCCTCCGGGCGCCCGCCGCATGTACAACACGTGCTCATCCATGCACCGGCTGAAACCCAATTCCTGGAGGCTAGCGTCTAGCTTGGCGTTCCAAGCGTGCAGGGCTAGACTTCCTCTGCAAGGTCCCTGTTTAGGAGCGCGGACTTCACGTCCATGTAGTGCACGGACCACCCTTGGTGTGCCGCCAGAGCCAGCAGTAGCCGCACCGACTCTATTCGCGTGACAGGGACAAAGACCTCCTCCAAGTCGATCCCTTCGCGCTGTGCATACCATTTCACCACAAGACGCGCCATGTATCTGGTGATGGCGCCATGCTCGTCTCATTTCACTTTAAAGACCCATTTAAGCCCGATCGCGCGGTACCCAGCATGAAGCTCGACAAGGTCCCAAGTATTGTTCTCTTCGATAGCTTTCATCTCCTCCATCATCGCAAAATGCCAGGACGGGTCGTGTTCCGTTGCGCCAAACGTGGCCAGCTCTTTGCACTCACCATATGCAACTCGGCAGGGGCAACCGGTTCTAGCTCTAGGAACCGTGTCGGGGCACCAGCGGGTGCGGGACCGAGGATGTCCCGCAACATCCTGAACCGGTGTTGAGCTCCACCGTTGTTGTCGTGATCGAGCTCAGCGAGGGCCTCGGTGTTGGCGATATGAACCGCACACGAGGTGCGTGATCCGGAGCATCCGGTCGTGGCGAGTCCTGGCAAGATGATGGCGTGTGCGACTGCTCCCCTGGGTAGGGACCTCTACTGGACCAGCGATGATCTTATGCTCGACGACGAACGTGCTAGCGCTGGACATCTTCTCCAGCTCGGCGGGATTTGCCCAATCCCAGCTTGCTTTCTCGTTGAACACCACATCACGAGAGACGTGAACGCGGTGCGCAACCAAGTCAAACAACCGATACGCTTTTGACCCTGGCTCAAACCCAAGCAGCACCATCTTCACGCTGCGATCATCGAACTTCTTAAGATTTGAGTGAGTTACCTTGGCGTGAGCAATGCATCCGAACGTGCGCAGGAAGGAGGCGTCGGGTTTCCTCTCGTGCCAAGCCTCTAACAGCGGCATGCCATCCAAGCTCTTGGTGGGCGCACGATTCAGGAGAAAGACGGCGGTGGTCACCACCTCCCTCCAAAACTTAGATGGCATCCCCTTCACCTTGAGCAAGCAGCACGCCATGCCGACGATTGTCTAGTTGCGCCGCTCAATGACACCGTTCTGCTGCGGCGAGTATGGTGCCGTGAGCTGCCGTGCAACTCCCTGGTCCGTGCAACTCACAACGTTGAGGCAAAAATAGATGAAAACTCAATGTTTTTGTGTTGCCTGATTGCCACACCTTTGATCTCTTTATTTATAGCAAAAACAAAACTCTAATCTGGGCAAGCAAACTCTGACTTGAAGCAAACTCCTAAACACACTAAGAAACAAACTCCTAAAACTCACAGTCACGTGTTTAACGCAAACATGTAGCAGTAACAGATTATACTAACACATATTCTATAACTCCTTCCACGGCGCAGAGACAACAACCTTCAACCGGTTCCCCAAGATCCTCCCCGTGGGCCCCTTCCTCACCAGCGAGCGCCGCGGCAAGGCGGTAGGCCACTTCTGGTGATCGAAGGATGATGCGTGCATGTCGTGGCTCGACACGCAGCCGGCGAGGTCCGTCGTGTACATCGCCTTCGGTAGCTTCACCATGTTCAATCGGCGCCAGTTCCAGGAGCTCGCCCTGGGGCTCGAGCTCTCCGGCCGGCCGTTCTTGTGGGTGGTGCGCCCGAACATCGGCCACGGCGCCATGCACGACTACTCGGACGGCTTTCTGTGTTAGTGATATGTCCTAGAGGCAATCATAAAGATAATTGTACCACTTCTATGTTTATGAACGTTGGAATAAAATGTTATTTTGTCCCTTGAATAAATATCTTTCGTATTAATCAACAAGTATGTGACTTGTTCGTGAAACTCTTTATTCATGTTTTGATGTTATTCTAAATTATCCCTAATCTTATATCGTTATTTGGAATGATTATGATTTATAGGTCAACACATGTATTGATTGATGATCTTGTTTCACAGATCATGAATATGAGATATCAAATTAATAATGTAGACACGTGTTAGAGAATATGATGTTGGATTAACCCATTATGAGACACCGTGAGAATTGTTACATTCTTAAGTGTCATCAGTTGGTCTCATACATAGTGTATGTAGGATCCTTAGACCTGAGATCGTCATTGCTTCCTACATGTGTAATAGTTTGTTTAAGGGTTACCAAACACTACCCGTAACTGGATGGTAATAAAGGTAGCTTTTGGATTTGCTATGAAACATGCAGAGGAATATGAGTGATCAAGGTGGACTCTGCCCCTCCTATATAACAGAAGAGATATCTCTAGGCCCCTCGATGTGGTTGGATTAAGAAAGTGCATGGCTATGCTGAATGTGGTTGAGGAGTCAATCACAACTGAGTAATCCACTGCAGGTTTGAGTGAAAGATCGAGCTATCATAGGATGGCACGTTTCTCGCCTTGAGTTCGATCTGGTATCATAAGGCAAAGGGATCGGTACATAAGCACTATATAGGTTCGTTCGATATGATCTTTATCTGTGTTTGGGAGTCGTTATGTCCTGCTAGGGACCACTATTGACTTGAAGGGCCAGAAAGGAGTTTTTGGCCCATGGCTAAATACACATGAACCTATAGGGTCACACACTTAATGGACTGGAACGATAATGGGTCAGATGATAGTTTCCAAGTGGGATTTGATCTCTACTTGTATTGGATATAGATCCGATTTTAGGCGATATAAGGAGAGGTGAAGGGGCTGAGGGAAGCATCTCGAAAACACACCCATCGAAACCCTAGCCACCACCTCTCATATCCCCTGTCGTGCATGTTGGTGCTTGCACATCAACGTATGGTGCTCCATCCCTGGACGTGTGAATTTCGATAGAGGCGCCGCTGTGACTGCGGCGCTGGTCGGGACGATCACGAGGAGGAGACGTTTGGACGAAGGACGTTCGACTACTACCGCTACACCGACGCGCTCTTCGTTGAATCAGCTGCTTCAACCCTACTTCCGCTACACTATGCGCCTAGTGGTAATGATCCACAATTTCTTACTCACATTACTTCCTGGTTTACGCGGTAGAAAAATTTTAATCTTGTGCTAGTGTAGTCGACCCGTATCCCAACATCCTGGGCCGCGTTGGAGCCAACGGCCGCGCCATGCTTGTCGCGTGGTCGCCGCAGCAGCGGGTGCTGGCGCATTCGGCGGTGGCATGCTTCGTGTCGCACTGCGGGTGGAACTCGACCATGGAGGGCATCCGGAACGGCATGCTGTTCCTAGCGTGGCCCTACTTCGCTGACCAGTTCGTGAACGGAGTACATCTGCGATGTCTGGAAGGTCGGGCTTAGGGCCATCGCCGACGAGTCTGGCGTGATACCGAAGGAGCATATCGTCGGCAGGGTGGAGGAGCTGATGGGCGACGTGGGCATGAGGGAGAGGGTGGAGGCCATGAAGAAGGTGGCGCATGAGAGCGTTCAGGACGGGGTCTCCTCGCGTGACCACTTCGACATGTTGTGGAGGCCATGAAGGCATGACGTGCTTCTAGTTAATTAAGCTTGAGTGTACGGGAATTAATTGGGTATCACAATTTGCCCTTTATAATTCACCTCATCTTTCGAATTCTACTTGAATATAGCATTTGAATCCAATGGCATGAATCAAATTAATGTGGCTCTAGCTAAGATTACCTTGGCGGCCATGCAGCGTTTTCTTTGGCAGAACATCATATGCCGCTTCGGGGTGCCCAGGGAGATCACCGTCGATAACGGCTTGCAGTTCGATTCTGCCCCGTTCAGGGAGTTCTGCGATAGCGTGGGCATCGCGCTTTGATTCACTTTAGTCGGGCACCCACAGTCTAATGGAGAAATCGAGCAGGCGAACGGCGCCATGTCCGCCGGAGTCAAGAAGCATCCCGTCGGGCTGCCAAAGGGCAAGTGGCCAAGCGAGCTCCACACTGTCCTCTGGTCCCTCCGCACGCACTCTACGGAGTATAAATAAGATGTAGCTTCGAGGTCCGCCTCCGCACGCACTCTACAAAGTATAAATAAGAGGTAGCGTCGAGGTCTGCCTCCACACGCACTCTACGGAGTATAAATAAGACGTACCGTCGAGGTCCGCCTCCGCACGCACTCTACGGAGTATAAATAAGACGTAGCGTCGAGGTCCGCCTCCGCACGCACTCTACGGAGTATAAATAAGACGTAGCGTCGAGGTCCGCCTCCGCACGCACTCTACGGAGTATAAATAAGACGTAGCCTCGAGGTCCGCCTCCTCACGCACTCTACGGAGTATAAATAAGACGTGGCGTCGAGGTCTGCCTCCGCCCGCACTCTACAGAGTATAAATAAGACGTTGCGTCGAGGTCCGCCTCCACTTGCAACGACACATCTGCCTGGAGCACGAATAATACACAACGACAGAACACGTTGGGAAAGTGTTGCTTCATTCATACAAAAAGGAGGCCGTAGGGAGACAATCGTACAACAAGGCATACGCAACACCACACGCCGGATCCCGGCATTACACCTGTGGGTCCGCTCCATCTTCGTTGCGCCGGGGAATGTCCACGAGCCACTGGATGAAGTTCCTCTCCCGATGCAGCGTTCGTCCGCAGCACGACCTTGGTCATGTCCTCTCCGATGTAGCCCCAGATCCAATTGTAGAAAGTCTAGAGGGCGGGCTGAGTGGCGCGAAGGGCACGGGACATCGCCCGGCTTCGGCTGGCAGATCCAGCTAAGGATCGACCAGCTTGTTGACGTGTTCCTCCACTGCGGTGTGCTGGGTCTCCTCCATGCCACGTTGCGCCGCCGCCATTGCGCTCTGTTGGACCAAAATGGCGACAGAGGGGGGGTGAATGTCGTTGTTGTGGCTACAGACCAAGAGAGAGAGAGATGGTAGTGGAGAGTGAGGAGATGAGTAATGGCCTGCCTTCTCCCCATGACCTGTATTCATATATATGCACACATGAGGAGTGCTTTTACAGTTATACCTTTACATCTGGTTATCCCCTCCGGGGGCACTTATGTCATCACACATGGCCTATTCGGGCCTTATAACCTCCTAGCGAGCTCTTTGGGTTTAGGTGGGGGCCACCCCTACAACAGGAGCCTCTCATGGCAAAGGGCTTCACAGGGCCGAAGCCATATTGCCGAGTCCTTTGGCCCCCTCCGTCCCTGTGGCCTGTGAACTTTTCCAAACTTGACCAGGGGCTACGCCGTAGCCGAAGTAGACGCGCGCGCTCCGTCCCCTCGAATGGGGGGCAGCGGAGTTGGCGCCTAGGCGAAGTAGACGCGCGCGCTCCGTCCCCTCGAACGGATGGCAGCGGAGCTGGCGCCTAGCCGAAGTAGACGCGCGCGCTCCGTCCCCTCGAACGGGCGGCCGCGAAGCTGGCGCCTAGGCGTGCGTTGGGGAGCGTTGCACCGGCGCAGGTAAGCGTAGCGGGCCCCTGAGCCGCCGCGTATGCCTTAAGTGATAAGGAACGCGCTACGACGCTCGTTCTTCTGGCCGTCCACGTGGTGAAGCGTGCTTAGCGCGGTGCGGGCCTTGAGGCGTCGTGACCATTAATCTGACGGCGGACTCCCGGCGGTTGGACTTTGCCGATTGGACTTCCGCCGGTTGGCTCCCCTGCTGATGGGGTATATATATACGGCGCTGGTGCGGCGTTGCTCCTTCATATGTTTTGAGAGAAACTGCTCCCCTAAAATGGGCCCCTTCCGTGCATCAACATTCCATGGCGTCTTTGGCGGCGGCAGGGAATGTTGATGCACAGAAGGAGGTCCATTTTTCTTGGGAGCTTGGTCAGCGCCGGTTATCGGTAGCCAGCCGCGCTTCCTGCCCTCGCGCTGCGTTTCTGCGGACGACGGCAAGGTTTGCCCTGTTCTCCTTAACAGACCTACCTACAGTCGGTGTTCCTGATGGAGCCCGGCCGCATTACCTTTTAAAAAATGTTGATGCGCTGTAGGTGGCCTGTTAAGGAGAACGGGGCAGACTTTGCGGGACAAGACCCTCGCCGTTGCCCGCGCGCGCGCCGAGGCCACGGCCAGGCTGGTATGGCGATCGAGAGGACGGCCGTCTACGCGCGCGCCGCTCTTTTGTATGAACATGGCAAGGTTTGAGCTGAGCTAAAGCGGGGGCCCGCCGGTATCCAGGCGCCGACGTCGTCGCAGCAGAAGTGGTGCGAAGTCGGAGTAGACCCGCGTGCTCCATCCGCTACCCGCCGAGCGGGTGGCGGCGGGTGGCGCCTAGCCGGCGTAGCGCGCGCGCGCTCCGTCCCCTACCCTTGAGCGGGTGGCGGCGGAGCCTGGCGCCTAGCCAGTAGGCGCGCGCGCTCCGTCCCTACCCTCGAGCGAGTGGCGGCGGGCGGCACCTAGCAGTAGGCGCGCGCTCCGTCCCCTACCCTTGAGCGGGTGGCGGCGAGCTGGCGCCTGGCCGAAAGCAGACGCGCGCTCCGTCCCCTACCCTTGAGCGGGTGGCGCGGGTGGCGCCCGGCCGGCAGGCGCGCGCGCTCCGTCCCCTACCCTTGAGCGGGTGGCGGTGGGCTGGCGCCCGGCCGAGCGACGCGCGCTCCGTCCCCTACCCTTGGAGCGGGTGGCGGTGGGTGGCGCCCGGCAGAGCGCGCGCGCTCCATCCCCTACCCCCGAGCGGGTGGCGGCGGGCTGGCGCCTAGCCGAAGTAGGCGCGCGCTCCGTCCCCTACCGCCGAGCGGGTGGCGCGGGCTGGCGCCGCATCGTGAACACCGCCGCGCGCGTGACTTGAGATCGACGATACGGTCTGCGGCTGTAGAGGTTCACGGAATCACGCCGGCCACAGTGCGCGCCAGGTTAGGTTCCCATACCGTGCGACCCGCCTCGTCGCTCTCATGGCACGTGGCGGCTCATGACTGGTTCGCGGCGGGATGTAGACGGTTGCGTGCCCTCGGCCGCTCGCCTCTTCCCTAGGGAGGGGACACGGGCGGCGATGAATGGCGCGGCGCGCGGCTCTTTGTGATCCGGGGCCCATTATTGCGCCTTTAATGGTGGCTAGGGGCATCGTCATCGTGCCAACCGCTGCGGTGTGGTGTGGCCTTTCACCTTTGGTTATGGGAATTGCGGCTGGGCGGGCGTTTGTATGACCATGATCGCGTCCGTACACGGACTGTCGCGGCGCCGGTATTGGGGCGAGGTGGCTTGAAGTAGCCCTCGTGACCACGCTCCGCGATTGGGCGCCCCTTCTTGCTTGCATCGCCTTCCATACTTGCGTAGTATTCTTCGCGCTATCCTCCTTCGGAGAAGCAATAGCGTGTGGCGGCAAGCGTGGTCGGCGGCGGTGTCTGCGGTATCGCGGCGGCCAGCGGTTGGAGGTGAAATGCGCGCTCAAAGAACGCGACCAGCCCGCGGGTGACGAGCGGTGGTCGGTGGCGGAGGAGGAAGCGCGTTCTCCGGCGAGCTAGGTCCTCGCTCGTGACCAGAAGACGATCCAGGGCCTGCGCGCAGGAAGCTGTCCGGCGCCCGAGCGATACGATTGCCGCCGCCGATGAGACGGAACCGCACCCCGAAAGGTCGGAGGCGGTCGTATTCGTTGCCTTTTTCGACGCGGGGCTCCGCATTCCGGCGACGGCGATCGTGGGCGACGTGCTGCGGACGCCGGTGGAGCTGGTGCAGCGACTCGAGCGCCGTGGCGGCTCGCGGTGTATAGCTGGGCCTTGCGCTCGGGGGCGTGCTGGCCCAGCGCCTCGTTGTTCGCCCACCTTCACGAGGCACGGTGCCAGCCCAAGGATCGGAAGGACCGGACGCTGTCGAGCTTCAGCAGCGTCACCTTTATTCTTCGTGCGACATGCAAGAAGCTCTTCCCGGCGAACTCCACTCGCGGGAAGTGGGAGTCTTATTGGATGAAGCGGTGGTTCTACCACCGTGTGGAAGCGAGGCGGTCTTGAGTGCAGAGCCGACCGATCACGTTCAAGCCCGCCGGCCGGCGCTCGATGATGAGGCAGGCGGAGGGCGGCGGCTCGTAGGCATCGCTGCGCCTCAACATGCGCGACCTCGCCCGAAGAGTATGTGATATGCGGCGTGGCACGCTTGCCGCGCGGCGGCGTCTAGCCACCGAGAAGCGTCGGGGCGACAATATTTCGCCATCGATCCGCTTCTTTGCCGGCGCCCTCCGGTCTTCGTAAGCCTCGGCCGTGTCTCTCCTTTGTTCACGCGAAATCGTTGTATGCTAACGTTATCTCCTTTGCTTGAGGATATGCTTGGAGGAGGCGGAGCGGGCAGCGCGCATATTCACAGGGCCATACACGGCGGGGACCACGGCGCAGCGCATCTGCTGCTCGAGGCGGTGGGGCGAATAAACCGCGTGTGCGAGGCCACAGGGCTTGCCGTGCGGACCATGTCGCTCCGGACGATGGTGCAGCAAGAAGAAGAAGGTTGGTGCTTAGAAGCGCGGCAGACGCGAGTCGGATCGGCAAAGTATGCCGATTCGAGCTTGGATGCGCAGACGCCGAGGCGAGGATCTTCGCGAGCGCACAGGCGGCGGGTTTGCCACGAGCAGCGGAGAAGTCTCGCCGCGCCGAAGTCGGCGAGCGAGAACCGTCGCGGACGGCGATGCAGAGTGGAGCCGGCCGTGGCATTGTGGTGCGGAGGCGCCCTCGTGGGGCGCCACGAAACCGTCTGCCTTCACCAACAGCGATGCAAGTCGGCGCCCGTGCAAAAGTTGCTACGGCGGAACCTTCGCCCCGAGTGCCATAGCCGCGGGGCCTCTCGGCGGCAGCTGCGGGCGGCGTTGCTGCTGCTGCCCGGCTAGCGGCGTGTGTACGGCGGAGCTCCACCGGGCGCCGCGGGATTCGTCGTGGCGGCGAGCATCGAAGCTTGTGGGACTCCGTGCGGATGCGAAGACCTGCGGCGTCGCTCCCCTCGCCCAGCCACGCCGCCCACCGTGCAGAGCGGTCGTCGCCCGACCCGACGCGGAGGCTTACGCCATTGCGGGACCATGCTTCTGCGGGGTGGCGCCACCGCGGCCCGTCTGGGAATAGGGGCGGGTCCCCAAAGCCCTCATACGCTCACAGAAGGTAGGGTAGTCTAACTTACCCTGGCGTATTCTTTTATGTCTGCGGTGCTTACTGTCTCCTGTGTGCAGCGTCGCTCATTCGGAGCGCTTGGCGGAACACGGGGCCCCACTGCGTGTGAGGCCCGCGGACTTCGTGCCTCCCGGAGGCGAGGCGTGGTGCGGGATTGTGGATGACGCGCCACGGCGTCGACCGGCCAGCGCTGCGAGCCTCGGGCAGCGCGCCTCGGGACGCGCCGAGGTGTGCGGGGTGAGGTAAGTACTCATACGACCACGCTGGGCGGTGAGCTTGCTAAGCTTTTCCATTCTGCGAACACTTGTCTTTGGGCAGCCGTGCAAGCGGCCTATACTCGTGCTCAACGGCGCTTGAGGACAGTGCGGGCGCGAGGAGGAGCTCTGCGAGGCCTCGGGAGCCCTTCTGCCAGGATGCCCGCATCCGTCGGCTGGAAGCGAGTGCGCGAAGCGAAGCGTCTGCCGAAGGACTTGCTGCGTCGGTAGCGGAGTCGGCCGCGAGGTGTGCGGCGGAGCTTGAGGCGAGCGGGGTGACTTTGCAACAGTCGCCTCCTAGAGAAGGAAAAAGCGAACTTCGCCACGACCTAGCGGAGCGTGATCAGACGATTGGTGAGGCACGGTGGTTGCATGGAATGCCATGCAAGCGCTGAAAGTCATCTCAAGGGCTTGTGGCCAAAGTGCGGACCACGCCGCCGGAGGGCTGCTGCGGACTCTCGCTGGTCGGAGATGCCACCACCGTCGCGGCGTGGCGCTGCGGCGACGCCGGCAACCGCTGCGCGTACACGCCGGCATGCACGGTGTGCGCTTCGCAACACAGCGTTGCACACACGTCGCCGGCTGGAGGACCCCGGTGGAGATGCCTAAGCGGGGCGGAGTAATGTCGGTGCCGTCGCTCCGCTTCGCCCGCGTCATCAAGCGCTTCTATGAGCAGATCCGGGATTACATTGGGGCGAGCGCGGCGTGGGTCGAACTCGGAAGTCACTTTACGGGGAGGAGCCTCGGCCAGTTCCTTGACGGGGTCCCTCGACGCGACGAGGGCGGCGCCGAGGCCTCCGAAGGCGCCGGGAACCCGCAGGTGTGACGCCGTGGTGCCTGGGTGTAGTCATGCGTTGTAATCCCCCTCTTTTTGTGAATGAAGTGCACGCTTGCTCCATACATTCTGACTTTCGCCTATGTCCCGGGCAGCTTCCTTGCTGGGGCCGACTTCTTGCGGCCGACCTTGCGACCCGACGACGCCTTCGACGCTAGCGAAGGGCCGAAGAATCGCTGGACTTTTGGGCGGGCCGATCTTCTTCCGGCGGAACCCCATCCTTACCGCGTGTTAAGGACGAGCCTGCCGAATAGCTACTTAGAGCGGCAGGGATGTTGTCGGGCCTCTGTACTTGGAAGATTTTTCCGATATATAGATCTTCTGATAATTAGGGCGTGCGCGGTCGTACTGTGCGGAGCCGGGCCCGTTGGTGTGAACCGTACGGGCGCTGGTTCCTGCTCGTCGCCCGGGTGCCAATGCGCCCGCGGGGTTCGCGCGTTGAGTACTCTGTGGAGCTAGCGTGTGCGGCGGCAGTTGTTGATACTGCAGCGGACCCCCGCACAACGACCTGTTTAGCGTCTCGTGGATTGGCGTGTGCGAAGGCGGACCTCCGCACAACGACTTGCTTAGAGTCTCATGGACTGGCGTGTGCGAAGGCGGACCTCCGCACAAGACTTGCTTAGAGTCTCATGGGTGGCGTGTGCGGCGAACCTCCGCTGCGACTTGTTTAGAGTCTCATGGGTGGCGTGTGCGGCGGACCTCCGCACAACGACTTGTTTAGGCGTCCACGCTGATTTATACTCGGAGAGTACGCACAAGGGCGAAGTCCACGGCGTGCTGCGAGGTTCGCGTCTTGTTTATACTCGATGAGAGTGCGCAGGAGAACATCCACGTCTTATTTATACTCCGTGAAGTGCGTGCGAGGCGTCCCCATACGTCTTGGTTTAGACTCATGCCCGTGTCTTTGACGGAGAGTGCACACTGTGAGCGTGCGTCTTCATTTATACTCATGCCCGTGTCTTTGACGGAGAGTGCACACGCGAGCGTGCGTCTTCGTTTATACTCATGCCCGTGTCTTTGGCGGAGAGTGTCTTCGTTTATACTCATGCCCGCGAGCGTGCGTCTTCGTTTATACTCATGCCCGTGTCTTTGACGGAGAGTGCACACGCGAACGTGCGTCTTTGGTTTATACTCATGCCCGTATCTTTGACGGAGAGTGCACACGCGAACGTGCGTCTTAGTTTATACTCATGCCCGTGTCTTTGACGGAGAGTGCACACGCGAACGTGCGTCTTCGTTTATACTCATGCCCGTGTCTTTGACAGAGAGTGCACACGCGAACGTGCGTCTTTGGTTTATACTCATGCCCGCACCCCTGGCTGCGGAGAGTGCACACGCGAACGTACATCTTTGGTTTATACTGTGGGAGCACACGCGTAGGCGAGGCCTCCACGTGTGCTCGCCGCGTGCTTTTGCACAGCGGTAATAAGTTGGCTGCAAGCGGAACTTTATTACCTTCCCATTTGCGCGGGTAAGCGATTACATACGAGGGGGGTGGGGGTGTACTAACCGTTTGCGCTCAGCGCGGCCGGAGCCTCTAGTAGCTGCACTATCGGTAGTGCTTGCGGGGTCGCCTCCGGATGTTGCCGTGTGCCTTCGCACGGCGGTGCCGACCCTAGGTGTGCCGCTGCCCGCAGCGATGGGGGCATCTGGTGCCATGCTCGATGCGCCGGGCATGTCCTGGTCGCCCCGAACAGTAATGATGGCTCGCGGCCCCGGAAGCTTCATGCATAAATAGCTGTGATGCGGTACCGCCCCGAAGGCGTTGAGGATTGGACGCCCCAATATGGCATTGTATGGGTATGGGAGGTCGACGACGTCAAATGTGGCGTCTTCGACCCTTTCATTATCGTCGGCGAAGGAGACTTGCGAGCATATTTGGCGGCGCGTAGAGGTTGTCCTCCGAAGCCTTGTAGCGGGACTCTGATGGGCGAGGCGACCGAGGATCCCCATCGGTCGAAGGCGCCGCGAACAAAATGTTCGCGAAGCGCCGCCATCAACGAGCGCGCCCCACATCGCAGCCCGCTATTACGACCCGGACGACCGGGGATCATGGTGGGAAGCTCCACGCCTTGGCGTCGGCGGGGTGAAGCGTGACCTCATCTTTGCGCTGTGCCCGAGCGGCGGTGCTGTCTTTGGATATGCCGCCACGTGGTGTAGCCTCCGCACATAGGCCTTCCGCTGCCGTGCGAGGCAAACTCCAACGCGAGCCTCGGAGATGACGTTGATAACCCCCGGTGGGTGGCATCCGAGCTGTAGCTGCAGAAGCCCTCCCGAGGCTGCGCCGCGTGGGCCTGATCCGCAGAGGACCCTCATGGGGCTGCGCCCCCGTGCGAATGTGCACGGTGGCCGTATGGGTGCTGTCGTGGGCCACCACGGGCGGGTGTGCTTCGAGTTCTGTCCTGGTGGCGCTATCGCGGCGCGCGATAGAGATGCACGTGCGGGTGTCGTGGTTGCGCGACCGTGGACTATGCACCACGACCCCTCTTGCTGGTCGTCATAATCTCCGCGGCCTTTATCGTCGCGCCCGCCACGCGCGCGCCCGCCTCGGCGCGCCCGCCGCCCGGCCGCGGAGCGCCGTCGGGAACCGCCGATGTCGAGGCGTCACGGCCTCGCCGCGACCTGCTGCCACGCTTGGGCCTGTCGGACGACTCCTTGGCGGGCGTCCTGCGATCGGCGCATCCTTGGGCGACTCGCTATGCGTTTTCCCTTGAAGAACCGTCCTTGGCGGATCTTGGCTTTGCCGAGGCCCCACGGTTGGTGTCGGTCGTCACCTTGCCTTCGCCGCGCGTCCTCTTCCGCCCGGCGTATTCCTCCATTTTATCAAAGAGCCGTCCTTTGTTTTAATTGGCTTCCTTGCGTTGTACTCGCCAGCGGGCGGCGAAGGCCTGATGGCGCATTGACAACGGTGGTTTCATTGACATCTTTGACTTGACAACGTATCTTCGTGAAGCGCTTGAAGTAGTCCCGGAGCTTCTCCGAAGGTTTCTGCTTTACGGCAAAGAGCTGGTCCGCGCCGACCCGCTCGACATAATTTCCTTGAAAGTTGTTATGAAGGCGGTCGCGGATCTGCTCCCACGCGTAGATGGAGTTTGGTTCTATTGTAAAAAACCGGAGAGCGCCACTCCTTGCAACGCGAGGGGGAGTCCCTTTGCCTTCGTGGTGTCATCTCCGCCCGCGGCCTCGATTGCGGTTTCATACACGCGCACGAACTCGCGGGGGTCCGTGTCACCTTTGTAGGGCTCGATGACACTGGGGTATTTGAAGTCTTCGGGCCATGCCGCTTGCTGTAGTCCTGCCGAAAGCGGGGACTCTGGATCGACGCGCCGTAGCGGGACGCGGCTGGATGTGGGGGCGTCGCGGCTGTCCGCCCTTTCCGGCGTGGGCTCTGGCGCGACCACCGCGCGCCTGTTGGCTCGAGCCTCTTGTATGTCTCGGACAGCCCGCGAAGTCCCCGGCTCTGCTGGAGGCGCTTGGCGCCGCCAGGCGCTTTCCACCGCTTTGTCGCGGGCGGGTCGCCGGCATGCCCAACGGACGGATCGGCGCGGGCACGACCGCGTCGTGAGCTCCCGAGCTGCCGGTCGCTTCGTTGTGGCTACCTCGAATGGCCCGGTCCGCGCTACCGGCGAGGGTTGCGGCGAGGGCGGCAAGGTCGGCTGCCGTCGCGTCGGTGGGGTCGGTTGTCGCCGCACCAGCGTCGACGGCTTCGACCACGGGGTTCGTTGTCATCGCGCCGGTGACGGGGTCGGCCGTCGCGGTGCCGGTGATGGGGTTTGCCGGTGACGGGGTTGGTCGTCGCGGTGCCGGTGACGGGGTTGGTCGTCGCGGTGCCGGTGACGGGGTTGGTCATCGCTGTGCGAACGTCGACATCTTCGACCACCGCGCCTGCATCGCCACACGCGCTCACCGCTGCCGATGCCGAAGCCCTGGTACCCATGCGACGCTCCGACCCGGCCGCCTTCTTTCCCTTCGTCGCCATTGATGAAGCTTTTTTCGGTGCCATCCTTTTTCAGGTTTCGGGCTTACTCCTGTCCTCCCCACGGACGGCGCCAACTGTTGTGGCTACAGACCAAACAGAGAGAGATGGTAGTGGAGAGTGAGGAGATGAGTAATGGCTTGCCTTCTCCCCATGACTTGTATTCATATATATGCACACATGAGGAGTGCTTTTACAGTTATACCCTTACATCTGATTATCCCCTCCGGGGGCACTTATGTCATTACACATGGCCTATTCTGGGCGTTATAACCTCCTAGCAGGCCTGCTGGGTTTAGGTGGGGGCCACCCCTACAACAGTCGTCTTTTAAAATTAACCCCCTCAAGTAGTCACTTCGAAAAGTTCTCCTCCAATAGCTATGAACAGTTATGAAGTGAGTGAAACAAGTTCTCTGGAAGGATATGCTAGACAAATATGAGAACAGAGCGAGAGAATAAAAAGCTGCAACCAAAAATCAAGAAAGCCAACCATCAAAATCCACTGGGCGGTCAGACCGCAGGTCACCGGGCGGTCAGACCGCTACTCCAACGCCGGTCTGACCGGTTCATGAGTGCCGGTCTGTCCGCAGTTCACGGTCCGGTCTGACCGCCTTCAAATAGCCGGTCTGACCGCTCCTCGGGGAACAGCAGCCCAGAATTCCTGATTTTTTCAGACATCAAACTGAAACTTCATTTTCTTGCTAATCCTAAGAAAATTAATGAAATGATGCTGTTCTTTTTGGACCAAAAGAGAAAGACATAGCCACAATAGCCAGAGGAGGCCAGGAAACCAAAGAAATGCAACTTAAAGCCACAAATTTCAGATTTGGACAAAAACCTGAAACCCTACAGAGGTATTGACAAAAACTTATATTCCCACCAAGTCTTTGATCCTATGGCCAAGATACTTTGCAGATATATTAGCAATAGCCATAGGACTCTCCAGACAAAATTTCATGCCATCACACAAAGGGAATCAAGAACAACATCAAAACCCTAAAAATGAGCAAGAACTGAACGGGGACAACTTTAAACCCAAATTGCTCAATGGTCTTAATCCTTTGCTTATCAGACTTTGCAGGGATGTTAGCAACAACCTTAGGGCTTTCCAGACCAAAACTCAAGCCTTCTTTCAAAGAAAATCAAAGGGGGCCAAGAACCCTAGAAAGCAAAAACAAGAACAGAGAAACCCCAAAAGAGAAATCTGAGATTAAATGCGATTGACTTTTGGGAAAATCGATCAAATGATCTTGAGGCATCATCCCAACATAGATCAACCCATTTTGCACCTCTACAGAGGGCATCCAAGAGAAAAACGAACAGAGAGACAAGAACTGAATCAAACTCAGACAACACCATCTCATATTGATAAAGAGGAAAGGAGATACATGATTGATACAAGAGGAATGATTACAAGCTTATCAATCCATCCACTCTCCCCCAAACACAAGAACTCACTCACTACATGCTTGGGGAGAGGATGAACACACACAAAGAGCTCTCACATAGGGGACATCGAAGGAGACACAGAACCCCCTCTGTTCAGCTCCTCCTCTCAACCACTAAAGCCTCACCAACTAAAGCCTAAAGCCAAAACAAACTCACAAAGCTTCTTTTGACTCTAGAAAACCCTAATTCTCTCCTAAAGCCATGAGGGGGCATGCAGCCACTCCCTCCTTTATATAGCCCTTGGCTAACTGGTCTCCAGCCCGTTACGCCCGCTAAACCCGAACGGAGCCTGCTCCCGCTTTTGCAGCCTCGCGAAATTACCATTTCGCCCCTCCTGCACCTTCCGAGAAGCTTCCACGTTCCTTGTCATCCACGACTCGCAAACACCTCGAGTTCACGCCGTCTTCGGCACACCTCGACCGTTCTGACCTCGGCACCACCTGTGCCTAGTCCGGTCCTCCGTGCCTCACCACGACTCCGTCTCGACGTCCTGCTGCCATCACAAACAAGAAACACATCAAATAGCACCGCTCGATATATGAAAGTATAAATGCATTAATGAAATAACCCAAACCTGACAAGTCGACATAATATGCATCCTAACCACTTTGACCAGGTTTGACCAAGTCCGACCGAGCCCGATTGCACCACGCAACGTCAAGGACCGAACCAACCAAATCAAACTCGACTTTCCTAAACCGATGTCAATTACTCATCACACACATCGGATGACCTCCACATGGTCTCTCAATCTCCCCCTTGATGAGTATATTGACAAACCCCGAAAAAACACAAAGTTGAGTTTAAAATGCAAGAAAGAAGTCAAACATGGTCCAAAGGAAGGAAATGAAACTAATGACCATGTCGACACAAGGAGCACAAGAAAGAGCAAGTTTTCCTCAAAGCTCCCAAAAATGGCTTTTTCTATCACTATTCTCCCCCTTTTGGCAATAAACACATCAAGGATGCAAGGAAGAGGACAAGTCATGGAAATGGATGAAATGGCTGAAGTTTGATTATTCTAAGCATTTAGAGCCATGAGAATTATCCAAAATGACCATAATGTATTACACCAAGCCATAACTCAATAAAAGGCTATCTAGATCATGACAAGATATGTATAACCCAGCTAGAACACATAGATGACGATCTGAAATGTAGTGCATTTTGTAAGCATGTCAAGTCATTAATAAGCAAAGTCTAGCTAGAGATATCCAAGGATGATGCAGGCCATGTCAAGAAGCTAAGTGGAACCAAGAAGCTAGTATTGAGTCCAATAGAGTGCTATATGCTCAAGAATGAAACATTGGCTCAAGTACTAGGTTCTTTTTGTAGCTTAAGCAAAATGAGCAGAAATGACATAATTTCTTTTGAAACTTATGGTTGTTTCCAACCAATATTTTTATCATGTGCTAGATCTCAAGCCTTATGCAACTACTCCAAGCAAAAAGCTTAAGAAGATAGTCTAGGTCATCCAAAACTCCCCCTGAGTTCATGCCTAGTGCAATGGCAAGCTGCCTCATGAGAAAGAATTGGTGAGATCAGTTTTTTAGCACAAAAGAGATCTTTTACTTTTTAAACATGATGTACTAACTCATGCTGCATCAAGAGACTAAAATAGCTCAATCTAAGGCTCAACAAAGATTCAAGACTCAACTCAGCCTATTTGACATGGCATGAATCATACAAGGATAACTAAAGACAAACTAGACTCAAATGCTATCATGACAAGTTTTAATTCAAGTTGAGCAATTTTAATTTACTTATCATGGCAAAAGCTAGTCTACACATATGAAGTCATGATCAATCTAGCAAATAAGCACAAGTAATGGCAAGGTGTAAAGCATTGTAAACATGTCATAACAGGATAATAATCAAGGCTCAATGTAGTTATATTACAATGCGAAATGCTAAAATGCAAAAAAATCCAGCTCTCCCTCAACATGAGATGCAACTTTTAGCTCAAGTTGAGTTATGTCAATATTAAGCTCCAGAAGCTCCCAAATGAACTCCCCCTGAACCAAAGCAATAAAATCAAGAAGCTGGCAAAGAAAACCAAACAGGCAGTCCTTAAAGCATAGATAAGATATAGAGGATACTATGGCTCAGACTGACTCTCATCTACCCCATATGACTCCAGGACTATCAGCTGACCACCTAACACACTAGAGAGCAAACACGTACCCCGTCTACCCGAGAGTGGCCCAACCCTCACTAGAACCTAAAAGCAGTGAGTGAGCTCAACCTAGTGAGAAGAGAAACAGCTAATAAGCAGCATCTTGGAATCACAAGATAAGAGCAAGAAGTCTAAGCAGCTAGACAAGAGAACCACTCTAACCTATGCTAGAAAGACTAACCCAATGTATCCGTATGCAATGCAGCAAAATGGAGTAAGAGCATAATTAATAAAATAAAGCAGTAAAGCACAAAGCTCCCCTCACAACAGTCTATAAGGACAAACCACCCCAAGCTCTCCCCTCAGAGCTGAAAATCTAGAGCTATCCAAAGGCTTGGTAAATATATCAGCCAACTGGTGGTCACTCTCCACAAACTGGAGCACGATGTTACCCTTCTCTACATGGTCTCTAAGGAAGTGATAGCGAATATCGATATGCTTGGTCCGAAATGCTGCACTGGGTTCTTAGCAATCTTAATCGCAGAAGTGTTATCACAAAAGAGTGGAACACTATCGATAACTAACCCAAAGTCCCGCAGGGTCGAGACCATCTAAAGCACCTGACTACAGCAACTGGCTGCAGCAATGTACTCGGCCTCTGCGGTGGACTGTGCAACACCGGACTGCTTCCTAAAAGACCAAGAAACAAGAGAAGTGCCAATGAATTGGCAGGTACCAGAAGTGCTCTTCCTATCTATCCTCTGACCCGACAAAGTCGCATCCGAATAGGCTCTCAAGGAAAGACAGGACGAGAAAGAGTACCAGATACCATAGTCAATGGTAGCTCGAAGGTACCGAAGGATGCGCTTCACCGCCTGGTGGTGAGAAACGCGAGGAGAAGCCCGAAACCGAGCACAAAGACACACAGCGAAGTGTATGTCCGGTCTCGAGGCAGTGAGGTACAAGAGGGAGCCTATCATGCTACGATACTCCTTCTGATCAACTGGCTCGCCGTCCTCATCTGGGTTGAGTGAAGCTGATGTAGCCATAGGAGTGGATACTGGCTTACCATCACTCATATCAAAGTGCTTCAAGAGGTCTCGAGTGTACTTGCCCTGATGCAAGAAGGTACCCTCCCGAGTCTGCTTGATTGGAAGCCAAGGAAGAAACTCAACTCGCCCATCATGCTCATCTCAAACTCCGAGCTCATGACATCGAAAAACTGGGAAACAAGAGCATGTGAAGAGCCGCCAAAGATGATGTCATCCACATAGATCTGGACGAGCAGAAGATCAGTGCCATGCCGGCGAATGAACAAGGTCTTGTCTACTTTACCCATCTCGAAACCATGACTCAACAAATAGGACTTAAGCCTCTCATACCAAGCTCTAGGGGCCTGCTTAAATCCATACAATGCTTTGGAAAGCTTGTAGACATGGTTTGGATATTTAGGGTTTTGAAACCTGGAGGCCGTCTCACATAAACTCCTTCCTCAATAAAGCCATTGAGGAAGGCACTCTTGACATCCATCTGGTAAAGCTTGAAACCCTTAGAAGCTACGAAGGCCAGCAGGATTCTAATGGCCTCAAGTCTAGCTACGGGGGCAAAGGTCTCCTCGAAATCTAGACCCTCAACTTGGGAGAACCCCTGAGCTACCAGTCTAGCCTTATTTCGAATAACCACACCATCCTCACTCTGCTTGTTCTTGAACACCCACTTAGTCCCAATGACATTATGACCTCGTGGAGGCTCAATAAGCGACCAGACCTTGTTTCTCTCAAAATTTTCCAACTCCTCATGCATGGCATTGACCCAAGACTTGTTAGACAGAGCATGACTAACATCCTTGGGCTCAAAGGTGGCAACAAAGGCAGAATAGAGACAGAAATGTGACATGCCAGACTTTGAACGAGTGACTCGCTCAAAGAGGTCTCCAATAATCTACTCAGAAGGATGGTCTTTTTGGATGTGTCTAGGAAGTCCAGGATGAGATGAAGAAGTGGCATCTACCTCGTGAGCTGACGAGGTAGGAACAGAGCCACTAGCTCCAGAAGAAGCAAAAGGCATGGGCTGATCACCTCGAGGTGCGGTGGAAGACGGCACCTCGAGGGGTGGATGAGGGACTGGATCAGGTAGACAACCCTCATCTCCATCATCCTCATCATCCACAAAGATGGGCTCGGACTGCTCTAAAGAACCTGAGATCTCGGGCCTAGTCCCCGGACTGGCCTCGTCGAAAGTCACCTCACAGGTCTCTACCAATTTGCTAGACTCGCAGTTCCAAACCCTATAAGCCCGCGAAGAAGTCGAGTAGCCTAAAAAGATCCCATCACAAGAACGTGACTCGAACTTATCTAGGTTCCCGGACTTCAAAATAAAGCACTTGCAACCAAACACACGAAAATGAGACACGCTGGGTTTTCGCCCATATCTCAGCTCATAAGAAGTGCAGTGCAAGTGTGCCCTCAGAAAAACTCGATTTGAGACATGGCACGCGGTGGCTATAGCCTCAGCCCAAAACTTTCGCGGTGTAGAGTACTCATCAAGCATCGTTCTGGCCATCTCGACCAAGGTACGGTTCTTTCTCTCCATGACGCCATTTTGCTGTGGGACGTGCGGAGAGGAGAACTGATGCTTTACACCTGTCTCATCGCAGAACCTCTCAAAGTAGGAATTCTTGAACTCCGTGCCATTGTCACTGCGGATCGCTCGCAAGGCACCCGGGAGCTCAACGAAAGCTCTTGAAAGACCTCGGAAATGTGAAAACGTCTCATCCTTCGAGGCTAAGAAAAACACCCAAGAGAACCTCGAATAGTCATCGACCACGACAAGAACATACCACTTCCCTCCTGCTGACTGCACTCTAGCTAGTCCAACTGTGTCCATATGGAGCATCTGTCCTGGTGCATCGGTCATAGTAAGCGTGGATGGGAGGATGAGAAGAGGCAACCATCTTGCCGTGCCGGCAAGGAGCACAAACTAGATCTTTGACCATCTTGAGTTTCGACAAACCACGAATGAGATCGTGGCCGCTAACTCGGGTCAAATGATCAAATCTAATATGACCAAGTCTCCTATGCCAGAAGGAAAGGTCGCGGGACTCAGAAGCAACCAAACAGCGGAGAGGATCACCAGAGGACTCAGAAAAATCAGCACGAAAAATCCTCCCAAAACGAGAAATCCCGCAAACCAGACTACCCGAAGAATCAAGAATTTTGCAATTGTTTTTCTTAAAGCTCACCTCAAAGCCGTCATCGGTAAGCTGAGAAACGGAAAGCAAATTATACTGCAGCTTACTAACCAAAGAAACATCTTTGAAAATGAAAGAATCATTAACACGCACTGTACCTTTGGCGATGACGCGCCGAGATGAAGCATCTCCAAAGGTGATCGTCTCATCACCTGGAGCACGAGCAAGGGAAGAAAACCAACGGGAGTCTCCGGTCATGTGTCGTGAACACCCGGAGTCTACGAGCCAAACCTTTCCCTTCCCTGCCCGGTGAACCTGAGTCAAACAGAGAGTAAAGTCTCAGTACTAGGTTAAATCAAGAGTGATTTTAGCACCCAATACTGAGTAATACGTCGAGCAGATGAAGTAGTCAAACACGACTGACCTCTATCTACCCTACGCTCTCTGTCACTCAAAGAAGTAGACGGTCTCTGTGTAGACTTGAAGCTGTTGCTGGGTCTGACTGCCACGGGCGAGCGAGTCGGAGCACCGGCAACACGCTGAACACGCCGCGGGTAGTCATCTCGACGGGGAAAACAAGATCTACCCTCAGAATGGTGGAAGTCACGACCAAAGGGAGCATGAGAACGAAAACCAAAAAACTCGGAAAAACCAAGTCCTCGATGCTGCCCAAACCCATCAGCTGAAACAAACCTAGACCTCGTGTTGGTCTTAGGTGCACTCAAGGTCTGGGCTGACCCTGAATACGCCTAAGAGACTCAACACGGTCTCTACGCGCGATCTTGGCGCGCTGAAGCATCGATCGATCAGATGTCCATCCTTCTGATAGAAAATGCAATGATACTTCACCTTCTGAGAGGTAGAAGTAGCATGATGAGGCTTCGCCTTCTGAGAGGCCGAAGCTTCAGGTGGAATCACCTTGCTGTCAAAAATCCCTTGGACAAAGCCCGCAGACTTAAATTGGACTTTCTTGGTCCTAGACTCAGTCTCGATCACACCTGGTGCTATGGGTCTGAGCACGACAGGTGGATGCTTCCTCATGTCCTCATAGAAATCATATCCTAGACCCTGATTAAATCTGCAAATCTTGGATTGGTCTAGAATAAAATTAAGCTTCTTCTTGCCTCCTACAAATCTCTCGAGAGTGTTCATAAGATACTGACACTCCCGAAAGAGAGAGGTGCAAGAAGAGCAGAGAGAAGAAGAGACAACAAAAGGTAAGGGAGCAGAAGAAGAGCCAACAGTAGAGGAAAGAATGGCTTGTGCACGCACAGCCAACTCTGAGGGGACAATCCTACTACTAGCCGGTTGGTTTACGTCGCTAAGCGTCTCCACCTTACCCTTGGGCTCCTTCCCCACCTCAGCAATCACATCACAATGAGTTGATGGCTTCTCTAGTAAATCCTTAGTTAGCTTCACACATTGTTCATTCAAAGCAACGAGTTCAAGTTTTAGTTTATCACAACTAATGCATGGTGAGCTAACCGGATCCTTAGTCGCAAACTGAGCTAATTTGTTGTCATGATCAACCATCTCTTGGAATTGCTTAGAAACGGACTCAAGCTCAAGTGTCAATTTTGGATAGTTGGTGCAAGAAACAACAGGCTCAAGTAAAGAAGCATGCAACTCAGCAATTTTATGATCTGCCCTTTTTAAGTTCAATTTCAAATTATTGCAGTTTTCACAAAACTCGGGCAGATCCAGGAGCATGGTATAAAGACCTCTAAAAGCATTATCCTTATCCTCACATGAGGTGCAAGCAATATCTCAACAGTAGTAGATGACGAAGGAGCTACCCTACTCATCTCAAGCTCAGCAAGAAGACTAATGTTCTCCACCTTAATCATGTTAAGCTCAGAGGACAGACTATCATGTGAGGTCCTTAATTTTTCCATGTCACCCAACAGAGCACAGCATGTATCACAGTTATCACGGGAGGGAGCAGATCTAAGTGAAGTAAGCTCCCGTGATAATCTATCTACTTCCTTCTCCAACTCGCTAACCCTAGCTCTAGCTCTAACATGAAATCCACCTAACTTAAGAAAAGCATGATTGAGCTGGTCGTAGGTGGGGGATACCTCGTCGGAGTCGGAGTACAGCTCGCTGTCGCTTAGTTCGCCCTTAAGGGCCATGAAGTACATGCCGGAGAAGTCATCGCCGCCCTTGGGTTCTTGCTCGTCCGTTCCATCGTCATTGCTCCACCCCTCCACCTCGCTGAGATCGAGGTCATCGAAGGCGGTGAGGACGCGGTGGAAGAGCTTCTTGGCTTTGCCAAGGTCGCAGAACTTCTTCTTGCCTTGTGCGGGAGCTGAGGGCTTCTTGTTGTGGTTCTTGTCGATGTAGTCGTTCTTGCCCGAACCGCCGTAGTCACCTTTGTCCTTCCCCAACTTGGGGCAGTTCGCTCAAATGTGGTTGGGGCCACCACACTCGAAGCAGATCACGGGTCCTCCTCTCTTTCCGTCCGTCCTCCTCTTGTAAGCATGTGAGAATCACCGAGCTAGGAGGGCTAACTGCTCATCCGCAAGCTGCTCTAACTGATCATCAGTTATGTCACAGAGAGCAGCAAGGGAGAATCCACGTGCTCCTCCGCTGCGGCGTGCTGGGTATCCTCCGTGGCACGTTGCGCCACCGCCATTGCGCTCTGTTGGACCGAAATGGCGACAGAGGGGGGTAAATGTCGTCTTTTAAAATTAACCCCCTCAAGTACTCACTTCAAAAAGTTCTCCTCCAATAGCTATGAACAGCTATGAAGTGAGTGAAACAAGTTCTCTGGAAGGATATGCTAGACAAATATGAGAACAGAGCAGAGAATAAAAAGCTGCAGCCAAAAATCAAGAAAGCCAACCATCAAAATCCACTGGGCGGTCAGACCGCAGGTCACCGAGCGGTCAGACTGCTACTCCAACGCCGGTCTGACCGGTTCATGAGTGCTGGTCGACCCGCGATTCACGGTCGGTCGACCGCTCCTCGAACAAGACCCGAATTCCCGATTTTCAGACATCAAACTGAAACTTCATTTTCTTGCCAATCCTAAGAAAATTAATGAAATGTTGCTGTTCTTTTTGGACCAAAAGAGAAAGACATAGCCACAATAGCCAGAGGAGTCTAGGAAACCAAAGAAATGCAACTTAAAGCCACAAATTTCAGATTTGGACAAAAACCTGAAACCTTACAGAGGTATTGACAAAAACTTAGATTCCCACCAAGTCTTTGATCCTATGGCCAAGATACTTTGCAGATATATTAGTAATAGCCATAGGACTCTCCAGACAAAATTTCATGCCATCACACGAAGGGAATCAAGAACAGCATCAAAACCCTAAAAATGACAGCACCAGTGGATCCAGGCTACCGCCGGCGCGCTCCGCGACCTCGTGAAGGACGCCAAGCATCTCCGATCAAGGGATGAAATCGGAGACGATGGGCCTCGGCCCTCTACGCCAGCGGCTTCGGTAGCACCAGACACCCACATCGTGTCCTACGCAATATGGCCGGAGACTTCGCGCACACCTCCGTTGCTCGATCCTTGACCACGTCCAGGAGACCTCGTCTCACCTGATGATGACCTCGAGCGAGCAAATCGGAGAGAACTTCGCGAAGTCGCGAGGGGGGAAAAGGAATTGTGCCTACCTTCGACACCCTATACCAAATCACGGGGAGGTGTCCGCTCAACCCCAGGGAACGACGACTTCTTCCTCAGCCTCGACGGCTTCCCCGTCGGACTCCAGGACCTCGGTGACCACGCCCGCCACATTGAATCGCCTCCTCGAGGGCGGAGGCGACCATATCCGGGGGCGCTTCGCTCTCGGGGATGTGGGCGCGCTTCCCACCGCTCTAGTGGCGTAATAAGCGCACGAGCGGCGGAGTCCTCGTGGCGATTGCGGCGGCGAGGCCTCATCTTCGGGGGCATCGGTACCGGGGCCCGTCGCCTCACCGCCGCCTAAGGCCTCCTCGCTGGGGGCAGTGTGCCCCCCGAACCGACGTGTTTGAACCCAGCGCCGATCATACCATCCGTCTCGATGGTATTGACCGGGGATACGGCCGACGTGCTAGATGCAGCGGCGTCAGATTGTGCCCTGCGCCCAGAGGGCGGCGCCCCCACCGTACCATCGCCATCGCGGTGGCGGCTCCGGACCTCCGCGGCGCGTGCGTCGAACGGGAATCTCGAGGCCTCGCATACCCGATTATCCACCCTGCCCGCCGGCGATCGCGCACCGTGCAGCTTATGCTCCTTGGCCGTGTATGGCCCAATGTGTGCAACTACCGCGCGCTCCGCATCCTCTAGTCGGGGCACTACACACAAAAGTGGGGGCATCGTTCATAAAAGGGTTGCACGCGTACATGCGCGGGCACGCAGCCTAGGGCTGAAGGACTTACAAGGAGCGGAGGGTTTTAGAAGGGAAGATACTGTCGGGTGGATGCCATCTTTCCAGGTGCGGCCCCGTCGCTCGTACTTCCACCGGTTGGAAAGTGGCGCCACCCTGTACATAGCGAACTCTTCAGCGAGGTCACGCATGTTGAACCGGAGGGCGACACCGGCAAGCCTCCGCGCCTTCTGCTCGTCGTCGCTCTTCGGCTTCACGTCCAGCGAGCTGTTGAACGATATCGGCTGTCCCCGGCACAGCAGACTGCTTGTGCTCGTCACGTGGTAGTAGAACCACCGTCGCATCCAACCGGACTCCCACTTCTCTCGCGTAGCCAACGCGGGGAAGAGCTTCGTGCATTGCGTCCTCAACACGAAGTTGACGCTGCCGAAGTTCGATAGCGCCCCTTCTTCGACCTTCTTCAGCTGGCAGTGTGCAACGTGCAGAATGGCGAACCGGCTCACGTTGGGACGGACACCTTTTGTTCGCGCCGCCCAGGCGTAAACAGCCAAGCGAACCATCACATTTGGGGTCAGTTGCGCCAGCTCCAATCCGTAAGCCCACAGGACCTCACCGACGAAGAGCGTCGAAGGCATCCGGAGCTCGGCATCAAAAAATGCAACAAAGACAATTGCCTCTGTCTCTGCTGGGTGCGGCTCCGTCTCACCGGGGCCGGGCAAGCGAGCCCCTGCACGCTCCTCTAGTTTTTTTCTCCCGGAGAAGGGTCTGGATCATCTCCTCCGTAACACGACTCCGCCCCAGCACACGGGAGCAGCGGCCTCCCGATTTCTTCATGGCATCCCACCACTTGTCGACCTGCAGCAGATCGCGAAGCACCAAAGCGTATTCCGCCGGCGGCGGCGACAAACAGCACTGGCTCGACGAGGCGCTCCCACTGAGCCGGCAAGCGGGGTCTTCGCGGTAAGCCATCCTCCTCCGAGGTGAAGAAGCAGGAGCAAGGGCAGATTGCACAAAAGAACGAGGAAGAAGAGAGCAGAGCAAAGGCAAGCGAGCAGCCAAGAGGAGCGTTCGCATGTCGATGGTGACGCCTTATAAAGCCCCCTCACCTCCCCCACGATCGGAAATGCAACCGGCGGGAGACCAATGGTTCAGCTCCACATGATCGGGAAGCGTAACCGCTGACAGCTGGGGGCACGCATTGGTAGGCGGCCGGACAGCGCACGACGCGCCAGTAGCATCCCGCCACGCGTCCCGCTTCTCTCGGGAGGCGCGCGACCACTGGCAGCCCACGACGCGCCAATCGCATCCCGCCGCGTGTACCTTCCCATCGGGACAGCGCGTACGGCTGCAGCAGCCCACCCCTGACAATTTAGGGGTCAGCGCGATTCTCGCCGTCATTAAGACGAAATCTCCAGACCGCGAAGCTGTCGGGCCATGTTGACGCCAGACCGGGCGAAGCCCCCTCCTCCACTCGACTTCCTGGTGCTACGCGCGGGAGCCTTGCCTACCTCGCGCCCAGGGGTGTCCACGGCATGAGCCTGTCTCGCCTTGACTTCGACTACGCCGGCATCTTTGACCCCGTCGGCACCTTCGACTCCACGGTTAAACGAGTCCAAGGCCAAAAACACCTTCGACAGCAGATCCGGCCCCATATCCTCAGTGCGACGGCAGGCTGCACCGGCAAGGAACAGTCCTGTCCAAGATCATTGAAGGTCACACCGCAGGGACGGAAGGGGCTAAATGGCTCGGCAACATGGTTTCGGTCCGTGAAGCCCTTCACCATAAGAGACTCCTGTTGTAGGGGTGGCCCCCACCTAAGCCCAACCAGCTTGTTAAAAGGCTGTAAGGCCCAAAGTGGGACATGTATAATGACATAAATGCTCTCGAGAGGGATACTAAAATGTAAGGGTACCACTGTAAAAACACCCCTCATGTGAATATATATATATATGCATACAGGCCATGGGGAAACCCTAAGTATTGCTCACCTAACTCTCCACTACCATACTCTCTTTCTGTTTGATCTGTAACCACAACAAACACACTTTCCAAAATTTTGAAACCGGATTTTGTATATGTCTTACTCATATCACATTACATTATTGCTTTCGATATAGACTTATGGTAGGATTTATTGTAGTTCCTTTTCGATCGGATTAAGGAACGCGATACATATTTTCGAGACGTGACTTCTTGCCTGATTATTGCACCGTTACGTAAGATTCGGTACACGAACACGAATTACTTTGATTTATGTGCTCCCTTGACTGAAGTTCTTGGAGCTACGTACTTAGCCGCAACTCCATCCAATAAATCTCTGGAATACTTCATAGGGGAAAAAACAAAGGAAAAACAGAGAGGAACAGAGGCCTCTGCATGCAACTTGCCAAGTGTTTCTCGCTCCTCGTATGCTTCTCAAAACTAAGCAGAGCGATGATCACAAGAAAATTCCATGAAAACAATGCGATGCAACAAGATAAGGGCATATCTAATGGTGACTTATGAGCTAGCTCTAAACATATTATTTCATATTTTAATAGAAGAGAGAAAAGCTAGCTCTTGATCAAGAGCTAGTCTCATACACACATTTCAAGATTATATGAGGATGTCATGTGGGACTATTCATATTATAAATTATATGCTAAAAGTTAATATCATTGGAGAAGCTATCTTAAAGTTAGTAACTAGTTCATACCATTGTACATACCCTAAAAGAAATCCCAGCCAGAACTGACATGTTTGAGTTGTTATTCTTCCCTGAGAAATGCATGATTCGTCTGTAGAAACTCAACAAGAACGAGCCTTGTGTCACTCGAGCAACAAGAAACGTCGTTTCTTCGTGGCACGCAGTGCGTGTCCATACCTACATCTCTCTCGCTATAAATCCTAGCAATCATTCACTTGATATCACAATCGCAGCATTTATCCAGGACAGGACAAGATCATCAATGCAGATATGCTAGGCTCAACTGCCGATGGAAAACATTAATGCACCTTTAAAACATCAGGATCTTTTTCGATTCTTAAGTGAAATAAATTGTCCCCTTGAAAATTCTATTTAGTTTACAAATGAGATTAATTAAGGTCCCACTCAAAACGATTTAGGCTTTTAGTTTTTAGTTTATTTTTTACTATTTAATAATTTTATCTTTTTCTAGTTTTTGGCTTTTTGAGCTTTTTTATCAGTTCTTTTTTTCCGTATTCGTTTATACTGTCCGTGATAGGTTAACCTGTTTTTTCCATTTTAATTTTTTTAAATTTAATTACGTCAAATAAGCCACTATTAGTTACAATGCAATTTCAGTCAGGTACAGTGCTTTTCAGCCATAAGCCATTTTGAGCACCCCCTAAGTCGGGAAATGCTAAAAGCACTTGAGTGTTTTTTAGACTCGAAGCACTCAGATTTTTCTCATATATATACATCTCTACAGGAAATATAAGTGCTCTGAGCATAAAAAATATTTGAATCCCCTTTCTTCCATTTGTGCACCCGTCCAAAATATCTAAATACTATGAACCACAAAATATATTTGAGTGCCTTCTAGACACCACCAATTAAGTCTTGCTGGCCACTCTAGTGGACTCAAGCTCAGTTAGTTGGCAGGGAATTTGCTAAGCCTAACTTGCGCAGGGGCAGACTTAGTAGGTGCATGGGATACAACATTCTTTTTAAAAAAAAATTGGTATATACTACGTATAGTTTGTATATGTACATCATATTTGCACCCCTAATTAAAATTTCAGCCCACAATTTTTAAGCTGGGTTATATGATTTTTGTTAGTATCTAACTTGAATTTTTCTATCAGATAATATTTTCGTAACTCTGTAACCTTATCCCAAAAATCCTAGTTCCACCGCCGAACTCACAGTGCTCAACAAAGAAGATTGAAAAACGTAAGCCCAAGTAGGAGTTTAATTTGCAGGCTCGGCTCTGCACTAGGAAAGGAACGTTCCAGCTATGCCCGGACATGCCTCCCATGCACAGTGCCCACCTCTCATGGAACTGCATCGGCAACCACGATCGGCAGGAGGCCCTCTTTCGGTACCTCGTCGACGGTGTCCGCGCTATCGACAAGAGCATGTACATACTCTGCAACTCCTTCCATGGCGCGGAGACGACAACCTTCAACCGGTTCCCCAAGATCCTCCCCATGGGCCGGCAAGGCCGTAGGCCTCTTTTGTCGGCCGAAGGACGACGCGTGCATGTCGTGGCTCGACGCACAGCCAGCGAGTTCCATTGATTACGTTGCCTTCGACAGCTTTACCATGTTAGTGGTATGTCCTAGAGGCAATCATAAAGATAATTATATCACTTCTATGTTTATGAACGTTTGAATAAAATGTTATTGTCCTTTGAATAAATATCTTTCATATTGATCAACAAGTACGTGACTTGTTCGTGAAACTCTTTATTCATGTTTTGATGTTATGCTAAATTATCCCTATTCTTATATCATTATTTGGAATGATTATGATTTATAGATTAACACATGTATTGATTAATGATCATGTTTCACAGATCATGGATATGAGATATCAAATCAATAATATGGACACATGTTAGAGAACATGATGTTGGATTGACCCATCATGAGACACTATGAAAATTGTTACATTCTTAAGTGTCATCAGTTGGTCTCATACACAGTGTATGTAGGATCCTTAGACCTGAGGTCGTCATTGTTTTCTACATGTGTAATAGTTTGTTTAGGGGTAACCAAACACTACTCCGTAACTGGATGGTAATAAAGGTAGCTTTTGGATTTGTTATGAAACATGCGTAGGAATATGAGCGATCAAGATGAATTTTGCCCCTCCTATATAACAGAAGAGATATCTCTGGACCCCTCGATGTGGTTGGATTAAGAAAGTGCATGACTATGCGAATATGGTTGAGGAGTCAATCACAACTGAGTAATCCACTACAGGTTTGAGTGAAGGATCAAGCTATCATAGGATGACACGTTTCTCGCCATGAGTTCGATCTGGTATCATGAAGCAAAGGGATCGGTACATAAGCACTATATAGGTTCATCCGATATGATCTTTATCCGTGTTTGAGAGTAGTTATGTCCTACTAGGGACCGCTACTGACTTATGGGTCAGAAAGGAGTTTTTGGCCCATGGCTAAATACACATAAACCTATAGGGTCACATACTTAATGGGCTGGAACGATAAGGGGTCAGATGATAGTTTCCGAGTGGGATTTAATCTCTACTCGTATCTGCTATAGATCCGATTGAAAGCGATATAAGGAGAGGTGTGGGGCTGAGAGAAGGATCCCAAAAACACACCCGTCAAAACCCTAGTCGCCACCTCTCATATCCCTTACCGTGCACGCTGGTGCTAGCACAACGACGCACGGTGCTCCATCCCTGGACGTGTGAACTTTGGTAGAGGTGTTGTTGTGACTGCGGCGCTGATCGGGATGATCACAAGGAGGAGACATTTGGACGAAGGACGTTCGACTACTACCGCTACACCGACGCGCTCTTCGTTGAATCGGCTGTTTCAACCCTACTTCCGCTACACTACGCACCTAGTAGTAATGATCCACGATCTCTTATCCACATTACTTCCTAGTTTACGCGGTAGAAAAATTTTAATCTATACTAGTGTAGCCCACCCATATCCCAACATCCTGGAGCCAACGGCTGCGCCATGCTCTTCGCGTGGTCGCCGCAGCAGCGGGTACTTGCGCACCCGGTAATGGTGTACTTCGTGTTGCACTGCGGGTGGAACTCAACCATGGAGGGCTTCCGGAACGGCATGCCATTCCTGGCGTGGCTCTACTTCACTGACCAGTTCGTGAACCAGTTGTACATCTGCGATGTCTGGAAGGTCAGGCTTAGGGTCGTCGCCGACGAGTCTGGCGTGGTAACGAAGGAGCATATCGCCGGCAGGGTGGAGGAGCTGATGGGTGACGCGGGCATGAGGGAGAGGGTGGAGGCCATGAAGAAGGTGGCGCATGAGAGCGTTCAAGATGTGGGCTCCTCGCGTGACCACTTCGACATGTTTGTGGAGCCATGAATGCATGATGTGCTTCTAGTTAATTAAGCTTGAGTGTATGGGCATTAATTGGGTGTCACAATTTGCCCTTTATAATTCACCTCATCTTTTGAATTCTACTTGAATATAGCGTTTCGAATCCAATGGCATGAATCAAATTAATTGGCCCATGTTAAAATGCTACTACCTTCATTTATTTTTATTTGTTGCTTCAAATATCAATACAGTCTTTAATATGTACCTTTAGCCACTATTTTTTCTAATTATAAGTTAGATAAATTCAATACAATATAATGATATGAAACCACTTTCAAATGAATCTAGTTATATCATTTCAACATAACAAATCCAAATATTGCAAATATTATAACATGACATCTAAAAATGTAAAGGACAGATCATATTACTCCCTCTGTTTTTTATGATATTTTTGATACCTATTTTTGTTAATAAATAGATGATATTTTGAGTTTTTC
Source organism: Dendrocalamus sinicus (assembly GCA_036346575.1). Taxonomy (NCBI): domain Eukaryota; kingdom Viridiplantae; phylum Streptophyta; class Magnoliopsida; order Poales; family Poaceae; genus Dendrocalamus; species Dendrocalamus sinicus. The sequence goes on along the minus strand of CM070669.1, from coordinate 10,943,134 downwards.
AGTTAGTGTTTTTCTAAAAAAAACCTCTATTAAAAGGTGGTTGATAGGACTTGTGGATTAGACTAGTGGGTACTAATTGGGTGCTATTAAATAAAGATGAGTCTTTAAGAGGGGCAAACAAGTCACAAATGAAATAATTTCTCCACCCAACTTTTTAAGCGGTATTTTCTCTTAGTACATAGGCCAATGATATATTAGAAAATAATTAGATTAATTTTAATTATTATCTCTAAACATTATATTCAATACATGCATATAGAGAATATAAAGTAAAACTAGATATCTATTAGAATATATAGGAAATGTCGAACTAATTTTGCATTAAAATATGAAATACATTTTTTATTTATAGACAAAATTATTAAAAAATACGCTCTGGAAACTTTAGACCGAGGATGTAATTAAACGCAACAAGAAACGTCGTTTCTTCGTGGCATGCAGTGCGTGTCCATACCTACATCTCTCGCTATAAATCCTAGCAATCATTCACTTGATATCACAATTGCAGCATTGACTAAGTAGGCTAGATAAATTATCCTAGCTGCTTGCGTGCGTCAATGGCGTCTCCGCCGCACGCGCTCGTCATCCCCTATCCGGCGCAGGGCCACGTCATCCCGCTCATGGAGCTCGCGCACGCGCTGGTCGACCGGGGCTTCACCGTCACCTTCGTCAACTCCGAGTAGTTCAACCACGACCGCGTCGTGGCCGCCATGTCCTCGTCCAAGAACGGGCTGGACCGGATCCGGCTCGTGGCGGTGCCGGACGGCATGGCCCCCGGCGAGGACCGGAACAACCTGGTGAGGCTGACCGTGCTCATGATGGAGTGCATGGCGCCGCGGGTGGAGGAGCTCATCCGGCGGAGCGGCGAGGAAGCGATCGACGGCTGGGGGGAAGATCACGTGCATGGTGACGGACTACAACCTCGGGACGTGGGCGCTGGAGGTCGCGCGGAGGACCAGAATCCGATCGGCCGCCATCTGGCCGGCGTCGGCCGCCGTGGTGGCGACCCTGCTGAGCATTCCCAAGCTCATCCAGGACAACATCATCAATGCAGAAGATGGTAGGTGGGCAAATATGCCAGGCTCAACCGCCAGTGGAAAACATTAATGCACCTTTAAAACATCAGGATGTTTTCCGATTCTTACGTGAATTAAATTGTCCCCTTCAAAATTCTACTTAGGTTACAAATGCGACCAATTAAGTCGGAAAGTACTAAACAGCACTTAAGTATTTTTTTAACTTGAAACACTTAAAATTTGCTTCGATATATTCATCGCTCTAAAAAATATGAGTGCTCCAACCATAAAAAACTCTCGAATCCTCTTTTTTCTATATATACTCCCCTCTAAAATATCAAAATGCTACGAACCATAAAAAACATTTGAATACCCTCTAAACACTACCAATTAAGTCTTGCTGGCCACTCAAGTGGTCTCAAGCTCGGTTAGTGGGCAGCGAATTTGCTAAACCCAACTTACGCAGGGGCGGACTTAGTAGGTGCATGGGCTGCAACATTTTTTTGAAAGAAAAACAGGTATATATTAGGTATAGTGTGTATATGTACATCATATTTGCACTCCTAATTAAAATCTCAGCCCATAATTTTTAATCTGAGTTATATAACTTTTATTAGTGTCTAACTTGAATTATTCTATCAGACAATATTTTCGTAACTCCGTATCTTATCCTAAAAATTCTGGTTCCGCCGCCGAACTCGCAGTGCTCAACAAAGAAGCTTGAAAAACGTAAGCCCAAGTAGGAGTTTAATTTGCAGGCTCTGCACTAGGACAAGGAACGTTCCAGCTGTGCCCAGACATGCCTCCCATGCACAGTGCCCACCTCGCATGGAACTGCATCGGCAACCACGACGGGCAGGAGGCCCTCTTCCGGTACCTCGTCGACGGCGTCCGTGCCGTCGACAATTGCAAGTACATACTCTGCAACTCCTTCCATGGCGCGGAGACGGCAACCTTCAACCGGTTCCCCAAGATCCTCCCCGTGGGCCCCTTCCTCACCGGTGAGCGTCGCGGCAAGGCCATAGGCCACTTCTGGCGGCCGGAGGACGACGCGTGCATGTCGTGGCTTGACGCGCAGCCGGCGAGGTCTGTCGTGTACGTCGACTTCGGCAGCTTCACCATGTTCGATCGACGCCAGTTCCACGAGCTCGCCCTGGGGCTCGAGCTCTCCGGCAGGCCGTTCCTGTGGGTGGTGCGCCCGGACATTGGCCACGGCGCCATGCACGACTACCCGGACAGGTTCTTGGACCACGTTGTGGCCAGCGGCCGCGGCATGCTCGTCGCATGGTCGCCGCAGCAGCGGGTGCTGGCTCACCCGGTGGTGGCGTGCTTCATGTCGCACTGCGGGTGGAACTCGACCATGGAGGGCATCCGGAACGGCGTGCCGTTACTGGCGTGGCCCTACTTCGCCGACCAGTTCGTGAACCAGGTGTACATCTACGACCCATGGAAGATCGGGCTCAAGGTCGTCGCCGACGAGTCTGGCGTGATAACGAAGGAGCACATCGCCAACAAGGTGGAGGAGCTGATGGGCGACGCGGGCATGAGGGAGAGGGTGGAGACCATGAAGAAGGTGGTGCATGAGAGCGTTCAAGACGGGGGCTCCTCGCGTGACCACTTCGACATGTTGTGGAGGCCATGAAGGCATGATGTGCTTCTAGTTAATTAAGCTTTCGTGTATGGGCATTAATTGGGTGTCACAATTTGCCCTTTATAATTCACCTCATCTTTCGGATTCTACTTGAACATAGTGTTTCGAATCCAATGGTATGAATCAAAATAATTGGCCCATGTTAAAATGCTACTACCTTCATTATTTTTTATTTGTTACTTCAAATATCAATACACGTACCTGTAGCCACTATTTTTTCTAATTATAAGTTAGATAAAATCAATACAATATAATGATATGAAACTATAGTTATATCATTTCAACATAATAAATCCAAATATTACAAGTATTATAACATGATATCTAAAAATGAAAGGAAGGATCATTTACTCTCTCTGTTTTTTATGATATTTTTGAAACCTATTTTTGTTTATAAGTAGATGATATTTTCAGTTTCCTAGGTAGTGTTTTCTAAAATGCCCCTATTAAAAGGTGGTTAGTAGGACTTGTGGATTAGACTAGTGGAGTACTAATTGGGTGCTATTAAATAAATATGAGTCTTTAAGAGGGGCAAATAAGTCACAATGAAATACTCTCTCCGCCCAACTTTATAAAGGGTATTTTCTCTTAGCATATAGATCAATGAGATATTAAAAAATAGTTAGACTAGCTCTAATTATTATCTCTAAGCACTATATTCAATGCATGTATACAGATAATATAAAATAAAACTATATATCTATTAGGATATATAGGAACGTCTCACTAATTTTACATTGAAATATAAAATACATCTTATATTTATAGACAAGATCATTAAAAAATACGTTCTAAAAACTTTAGACAGAGGAAGTAATTAAACGCCACCTTGTTTTATGGGATAGAGGTTAGAACGTCATGTACTTTTGAATGGAGGGATACATGTTTATAAGGAGGGCCTGTTTCTGAGGCTACGAAGGCATGATGTGCTTCTAGTTAACTAGTACCTTCCGCCTGTAACTGCAGGTCTGAGAGGGGGATTTGTTGGAATCGGTAACCAGACAGGAAATCTATTCCATGTCTAATCAGCACGGGAAGGCTTTGTTTATATTTTTGAGCAAAGTTTCCATTTATTTCTATATTTGATACTAAAAGTAAGAAATGGGCAGATATAGGACATATCATTTGTTGGTTATAATCTTATTGTCGGCAATAGAGTTTTGGATAGACTTCTAGCTATTGCTGACTTAGCTTAGGTATGAACACAAGAAAGTAACTAACCATATAAGTTAAGCTTTGAGCTGTGTTTGGTCAATGCCATCTGAGGATATCTCCAACCGACTACATGAAGATTCTGGCTATATGTGTGGGTTATGTGTATTGGCAGACTAGTAAAAAGAAAGAGCTTATGAGATTGTATCAGATACCTCTCCGGATACAAGTCAGCAAGAAGTTAAGCTCACTAGGAGATACCTGGATATATAAAGTAGCAAAAACCAAGTTTGCTAGACCAAGTATGGTGAGCTCGTCTTTATTTGCTAGAAGACGCTGGATGCACAAGTGAAAACCAAGTTTGCTAGACCAAGTACTCCACCACTGTTCTCTTGCTTCCCACGTATGTGTTCCAACATCATTTATCTCATGTTTAATGCTGCATCGAGGGAAATTTTTTAACACGTGATACACTTTTAGAGCCATATACAGGATAGGTTGGCTCTCGAATGATTTCTGGGATTGCTATGTGAAGTTCTCATTTGTAGTACACCTCACTTTGTAGAATAGGTTGACCAATACTTTTAGTTTCTAATCCAAACTTTCTGTAATTTTCTTTTGTCTGATGAACTTTGGCTTGCAACTCCAATACTTACATATAAATTTCCAACATCAGATGGACATTCTCAATTGAATAAAACGACAGCCAGTAATCCGGCCCCAAAAATTTCCTTGGTGATCAGACGATATTTCAATATTGATTTAACTGGGAAATGTTATGGAAATTGGTATATGCCCTGTTATAATCTATATAGGGTGCCAAAATTATCCCGGTTTGAAATAATTTGCTAAATTTTGCTAAATTCAAACAGTTCATAAAGGATTGGCAGTGCGAGCATGTTAGCCTCTTTCATGTTAAAGAAAGACATCATTCATCTTATTGTTTTGTAATTAACAGAATGAGGCAATACTAATAGCAAAGTACTGCACTATTCCATGCCAAGAGCACAACCTATTAAAAATGAACACGATTGCTAAACGGATATTATAAGCATCAAAGGAGGACAACAAAGGTTGTTATAGCTTCTAGGCAGAGCCGCACATCTTGGACAGGCTGCAGTTTTTCATCTGCAGCAGCTCCAAAGTTGGGGAGGGCGCGCAGCGTCCACGCACGGTGGTGGGGTTGAGAATTTGCCCTTTATAATTCACCTCATCTTTCTGTTCTACCTGGATAGCATCTCGAATCCAATTGCATGAATCAAATTCAATTCTAGGAAGCTAAGCATGTGGTGGGTTATTTTGAGTTGTGACTTATGTATTTTGGTTTAAATTTTTAAATTTTGACTGTTTGTAAGAAAAAGTATAGAGAGAAAGATACTCACATCTAGGTAAGTCTGGAATATAACCTTTCCTTCAGTCTAGATTGTAGTGATCTTTAACCCTCCGTAGGTTAGGACGTGACATAATCCTAAATCACCGTTGAGGTAGGAGTAGAGATGGTTGTGTGACAGGCGAAGATAGCGGAGGTTGGAGGAGGCTATTCATTGGCGCAGTTGGCGAGGTGATCGGTGGAAGGTGGAGAGGACAGGCCATGGCGGAGTCGCACGAAGTAAGCTCAAGACGTGAGCGACAAGTTGCGCGAGAGACGGGGGGAAATCCCTGTTCCTCGCCTCTTCCAAACGGTCGTCTCAGTCGGCCTGGGGGAAAAATGGCAAGTGAGATTTCTCCCTTTTGGATTGCGAAGGGATTCCGGCCCATCCAAATGAGCCCTAAGTTCTACTTGCGAGGTTACTCAAGTTCTAGAATCTATACCCAAAAGATTTATGTTCGGCAGATTAGTTTTTGTATGAGTATGGAAAATTACAGAGCAAATTAATTGGCCCATGTTAAAATGTTACTGCCTTCATTATTTTTTTATTTGTTGTTTCAAATATGAACACAGTCTCCAAAGGTACCCTTAGCCACAGTTTTTTTTCAAATTATAAGTTAGTTAAAATCAATAAAAATAATTATATGAAACTACTTTTAAATAAATCTAGCTATGTCATTTCCACATGATAAATCCAAATATTACAGGTATTGTAAAACGACATCTGAAAATGAAAGGTCGGAGCAACTTACATATTTATACTTAGGAGGGCCTGTTTTCCTGTTATGAAACAAATACGCAGTACAAGGCAATCTCTTTCGGCCGGCATGGAATCCAGCATGTTTTCTGATGCTCATAGATAAATTTTTGGAGCAAACTGCTTCTCTCCAAGAGGACAGGTTGCTTCCATATGTTATAACATGATGATAAGGAAATATTCCTCAATAACAGTATAGTAGCTGAAAAAGGTGTAATGACAAAAATATAGCAATGCAAATGCTGGCCACGACCCGATCGAATAGCCGTGCAAAACTTGTTTGTGCTGGAAATGACAGTAAGCACTGTTATTTTTTCAAAAATGACCGACATAACCTTCTTTGATATTTTTTTTTGTCGGCCTGTGTAATTTCCTTTTTGCGGGTTGCAAGCTTCAGCTTAAAACCACCGCAAATTAAAACTGCCCAAAAGGAGTGAGGCCTTTTAGAGAAGAAATCGGAGACCTTTCTTGATTTGCTTTGCATTCACAAACATGGTCTTTTTTTTCCTCTAAGAAGAGACATGATGGCTTGGAGATTGCCTCTAAACATTGTGGGGAAAATGGCAGCAGCTAGAGATTGTCTTCTGGTTTGGAGACTGCATCTAATTAAGCTTATTGGGCAATAGGTAGGTGGAACCAGGATTTGGCTACACCCCGGGCTGAACTCTAACCACCTAAAACTAACGCCAATTTGTACCTATACCATGATATAACAAAAGTATATCATAATTGGCTAATTGTATTACTGATATGAAACTTGAGTTCAATACTAAACAAGCAAACATAAAGCATAATACGAAGAATATGGTTTGATCTCAAAGTACAAAAAATGTAACATAATAGAGATACAATTTAAGTACCTAAATTACGATGATTTGCTCTCTATCCTATCCTGTCATTTCTTTATTGATAGTTGGACATGAACCAGAACCTGTAAAGACAACATATGAGAGTAAAGCAAACATGTGTATGAATAAATATGAACAACACGAAGTCTATATTTATAAGAAGCTATGATAGACTATGATAACCCATTATTCCTTCCATCTAAAAAGAAGTTTTATCGAATATGATAGACAAGCTTATTAGTATCTTCTCCCAAATTGGCACAGAGCAAGTACTACATATTTCCATCTCTTTCATAGTGCTTTCCAAGTTTTCCCCAGTTAGCTCTGACTTAACTGGGATCCAACTTTAAGAATTAGTGTGATCAAAACAACTTAAGATTCACTCCATTGCTCACGATGAAGTTCATTTTATCGGAGTAGTTGTACAGTGTGTAACAATATTATTTTCACTGTCAAAGAAGACTATACATACAAGGCTTCTGTAAATCTGCAACAAGTGGGATTTAACTAGTGTAATAACTTACCTACCAATGTCGAGATCCCCTCTGGTAGCTTCCCTCACTTAAGTTGTGCAACTGTGTCTCTTGCAGTACTTATTACGCAGATAAAACTTCTACCAATTGATGCAATTTAAAAGTTTGCATATATGGTTGCAATTCCAGATCAATAAACATCTTAGAATCAAAAAGGTAAGAACTGCACAGAAAAAAATGGAGAGAGCCGAAAACAGTTTGCACCTTAACCATGGTTAATTTTCCAAAGATGAGATGCATAACGTTACTGAAGGCATCAAAGTGGCAGAGTTGATCACGCACCATTTTTTTCCTGAAAGACGACAGAAATTGCATGTGAGTTTCCAAGTTTTCCCCAGTTAGCACACACACATATCAAACTCAATACCAAGATAGCATCACACCTGCAGTTTTGTGGTACCCTCCATGACAATGCCCCAAATCTTTTTAAGCTTGGCGGCATAGACATGTAATTCCTCCAGTCTTCCATCATGATTCTTAGATCATGAAGTTTTCTCTGCAATCCAATGCAACAATCCAATCCAATCCAATCCAATGCAACAGTTAGGCGGGACGGCCGGCGCCGGGAGGCGGGGCGGCCGGCGCTGGGAGGCGGGGCGGGCCGGGCGGCGCTGGATCGGCGCAGTCGCGCAGATCTGAGACGGCGGAGGGTCGGAGGCGACGAGGCGGAGGCGGGAGGCCGGTTGCGGGGCGGCGCTGGATCGGCGCAGTGCGGCGGCGCAGCCGGCGCTGGATCGGCGTCGTGCTGCTGCTGGCGAGTGGCGAGCGCGCGAGTGCCTAGGGTTTCCTCTCAGCGAGCGGCGCCGCAGGCAGCGTGAAGGCGTGAAGGCTTGGGCCGCGCGGGCGCAGAGAGAGTGGTGGGCCGTGTGAAGACGGTGGGCCGTGTGAAGACTGGGAGACTGGTGGGCCGCTGATTTTATGTAGAATTGTGAAATATATATAGGCTACCTGGGCTGAATACTAATAATAATACCTTGGGCTGACTTGGGCTATATACTATAAATTTTCTCACCCGGGCTGAAGCCCACTTTGCCGGGGGCCCAAATCCGCCCTGGTAGAGAAGAGGTTAGGGAATAGGGATGAGAGAGGAATTACTTTTGCTTTTAACTTATGTACTTGTGGCTCCCACTTTAGAGGCTGGCAAACCAGTTTAAAAATTTGAGTGAAATCATAAAGAAAAATTAGTGGAGTGTTACATAATAATTCCATTATTGCAATTTGTAAAAAATGATTGGCTATCTTTTGTTCAGCTCAAAAAGGCCACACAGACTTACTGATAGAAACCTATTTTTTTCAACGGAAAAGCAAAAAATGTGTGCGTCCGTTTGCTCTCCAGAACGCACACGCTTAACTGGAGATGCTTTTGGAGTTTGAAGCCACCCCATGCAAAGCACATGTGGCAAAAAAATCTTTATTCTGCAGATGATGAGGCCATTGCATCCTTATCTCTTTTGCCTCTCTTTCTAGCTTCTATCTGTGACCCCCCACTGCACAATGCATCAAACCAAAAAAATCTCCAAAGCCTTGGATTGAACACGTCCTTGTCACTTATTGGTCCTTGGCTCATTGTGGTTGCATTGGTGAGGTCCGGTTCGCTACCAACGCAGTTGCTAGACCATTGAGCTTGTTTCATGCATCCTCTCTCTCATCTAGGAGCGTCATTGCAAGCTACGAGGTGACAGGCTACACCGCATTGTGAGCCAAGCGGTAGTGACGAGTATGAGACAATTGGGTTGATGGCGGGCCGGTGTGGCTCGAGGTGACACTGACGGGGCCTAGCGAAGTGATAGCGAGGTGGGAGTGATTTGGTGTCAAGACAAGCTCAGTCTATGCTAGCCGAATGGCAAACTAAGCTATCGCAATGCTACCTCGTACATAACTTGAATTGCTCCTTGAAATGTTTTGATTTTGCTTGGGAAATTATCTTGGATTGCTTTCCAATATTGTTCTATTTATTTCCAAATTTGTAGTAGTTTGCTTTCAAAATACTTGAATTTTCTGACATCTTTGTTTACCTTTTCAATTTTATCCCCTGAATTACTCTCAAATTTTGCAGGAATTTGCTCCTATTTTTATTGTGGTTTGCTCTCCTCATTATTTATGTTGATTTGCTCTTATTTTTAGAATCAGAAAGCTCAACGCTCTAGTTCTAGTTCCATTTTATAAAATGAAATAACTTTTATTTATACTGATTGCTTTTGAAGTTAAACATATTTCCTCTAATACATGTACCGGTTTGCTCTTAAGTTTTCATGATTTGTTTTCGTAATGTAAACCGATTTGTTTCCCAAATAATTTTCAAAAAAAGGGGCAGCAAATTCACAAGTAAGCCTTGGTGGGCTAAAGTTGTGCGAGAAAAACCGAGTGATATAGGCGCACGCTCTGCGTGGCTAGAAACACTTTTTTTGTGTAGCATCATTGGACAGAAAAGAAAACAGTGAAAACATTTATTTTATCGTTTAGCTATATTTAGGCGTGCACACCAGGAGCTCTTAGGACGCACGGTCAATCAATAGTTGCGGAGGCTACACAGACTTACCGATAGAAACCTAGGGTGTGTATAGGTATCACCTGGATGTTTTATTCCTAACAATCATCTAAATTTTTGACTGTTGGATAAGAGATCCAACGGTCTTTTATTTTTGGAGGGGGAGATTTTTTTGGAGGAGAGGGAGATTTTTTTTTTGAGGGGGCGGAGAGAATTCGTGACCGTTGGATCTCTAATCCAACAGTCACAAATCTGAATGATAATTAGAAAGAAAATATCTGAATGATGTTTATCAATACCCAAAAACCTATCTTTTTTCAATCAATTGTTATAGGCTTATCAGCAAAACCTGGCACGTACATCTAACCAGCTCTGAGGCTGGAAGGATGTACTAATTAATATCACAAATATTATATACAGTGACGTCAGTCAATCATCACTATCTCATAAACAACAAAAAAGCATGGAAACAAAAGCTCGCCAGCACTTTGGATCTTCCATCTCATGGCCCAGCACAAACAAATCCCGTACAAACACCACATGTGACTGGCTGAGTTTCCATCCTCCATTGACGAACAGTAGTCGACACCTTCCGTATATACACACGTGAAACTTGTATAGCCTAGAACCAACATCAGCTACTTCACCAATGGCGTCTTCACATCCACGCGCCCTCTTCCTCCCTACCCGGCGCAGGGCCACGTCCTGCCCTCCTGGAGCTCGCGCACCGCCGCCGACCACGGCTTCGCGGTCACCTTCGTCAACACCGACCACGTCCACGGCCACCTCGTCGCCGCCTCGCCGGGCTTGGCGGAACAGGACCCAGAGGCGCTGGCGGCGCCGGGCCGGGTGAGCCTCGTCTCCGTCCCCGACGGCCTCCCGGCGGACGACGACCGCACCGACCTCGGCAGCCTGACGAGCGCGCTGCAGGGCGCCTGCCGGCGTCCGTGGAGGGCTGATCAGCGGGGAGTACTGCTGCATGGTGGTCGACTACGGCATGGCGTGGGTGCTCGGCGTCGCCAAGAAGGCCGGCCTGCGGACGGCGGGCGCCATCGCGCGCGGCGGCTGGCCTTAGAAGCTCATGCGACGGCATGCTCGACAAGGATGTTGAAAAGCCCTAAAATTTCAAACCTAAATTTTCGTAAATTTTGCTGATTTTGGGAAATTTTGAAACTTTCCTTTTGGGAAAGCCTCTGGCCTTGCGGACGCCTCCTCTTCCGGCCCGCCATTTCCCTTTCCTTTTCTCCGCGACTTCCTCGATCGGTAAGTGCTCCTCCCGCTTCCTTCCTAAATTCCTCTCGCGTCGCGCCTATCCCCTCCTCTTAAACCGCGCCATGATGAATCACGCCGGATTCGCGCTGATTCGCCGCCCTCGCCGTCGCGCCCGCGCGACGCCAGCGATTGCCGCGCGCCGCAGCGTCTCCGCCTCACTTCAGCCACTGCCTCTCTCGCGCTGGTTCTTCCCCCGGCGCCGGTTCCTCCCCTTGCCCACCCGTGCCTCCTTCCCGAAGCTTCTTCCTCGCTCGGTTTAAAACCCCCATTCCCGGCTCCCCTCTTCCCCTTGCTCCCCAATCTCCTCCACCCTTCCCCATTTCCAAATTACTGCGCCAGAGCTCCCACACCCTCCCGGCTCGTCGCCACCATCCTCCGGCCGGAGAAGCCCCAAGGAGCTCCGGCGCCGGCCCGCGCCGGCCACCACACCTCTCCGTGGCGGCCTACTCCGAGCCTCCGAGCCGTCCTCGCCGCCATCGTGAACCTTGGGTTCCCCCGCCCGTGTGGTCGCCGCCATTGGAGCTACCTTGCCGCGTGTAACTCCTCCGCCACCGCAACCGAAATCATCCCTTCGCCTCCCGTCCTCTCCGGTGCCCTTCCTCACTTCCCGAGCCCCGCTTGAGTTCCCGTGTTGAGCCGCATCCGGTGGTACCCTCCCCGCCGCCGAGTCCTCGCGACGCCGAAAGCGAAGCCGCCGCCATGCCGTCGCCTTGCGCGCCCGGCGAGAGGTAGACGGCGAAGGAAGCGTGGCCTCCCCGTCGTCGGATCCTACCTCACCTTCTAACCTCGGTAGTTGGATCTTCCGCATCGCCGGTCACCTTCCTTGCTTCCGCCGTCCGATCCTCCTGTTCGCATCTCGTCCGCTCATTCGCGCGCATCCGAGCCGCACCGCCAGACACACGCGTCGTCCATCCATCTCGTCGCGGCGCAGCTGCGGTGGCACTTTCCCGACCGCTCTCGTTCCGCGTGCGCGCGACGAAGCGTTTTGTTCCAACCGATTTTCCAGTGATTTTCCAATTTCCAAAATCCAGAAAAATCCAAATAAATCCTAGAAAATCACAGAAAATCCCAAAAATTCCCAAATTTCACCACTTTGCTCCAAATATTATTCTGGACCCATTTTTGGCCTCCATTTCCATAAATTCATCCCAGATAATTTTCTAAAATTCCCCATTTATAGATTTATGCATTTTACTCCTTTTTAATTAGTTTATTTCTCCTCGCTTGATTAGTATCGAGTGGCGTGTTTGCGCTAGTGTCGGAGCTTTCGGAAGTTCAAGTGCAAGCTCAGGATTCAGGCGCTTCTTCGTTCGAGCTAGCCGAGATCATCCAAATCAACGGCAAGTCCCAAATCCTTGATCATGTTGTATCCCATGCCATTTAATTATGTTATTATATTATTTACATTGAGCTAGTTCTGAAAAGTTAGTTCAAAGTAAAATAAAATGGTTCAGAATGACATGTTATGTAGTTAAACCTACCACTGACAAAAGCCATGTTAAACTTGTAGCCATGCCTTTGTAACCCTAGAAATAAATATCTGTTAATTTAAATAACTGTAAGTTATTAATATCACTCAAAGTCTTACACTAATAAGGTTGTGGCTGGGCCAATAGACTTTCGTGGTAGTATGGGATGCCGTGCCCTAGGCGAGTATGTCGACATGTAAGATAGGGTAAGGGGGGTGTGTGCGCGAGGCGGTTTCGCCGCCTCTTACCTGGGTTGCAGTTGCGGACTGGCGGGGTTGCGGACTCGGGAAAAATATAGGACCAGACCCTACGCCGAGCAAATGACATGGTGACCGCTCAACCACAGGAGTTGACTTGTCAACACTGGTTTAAGTAGCTCAACTCAATTGAAACTCTGGTGGTGAGAAGTAGGTGTTTGAGTAACGTGGTTAGGCGAGCCGTCTTTGCGGTGCCTAACAACGATAGAATTCACTCGAAGTGGACGTTGGTGTGCGTGTGTAGGTGTGTGAGTGTGTGAGCCAGACCCGAGTGGAATTCTACCGGGTAGAGTCTATATAAAGGATTGAGCGGTGAAACGACACGGCTTTCTTAACTCTTTAGCGGGAGTTAAGGGATCGTGTGGGTAAAGCCGAGCAAACTCTGCAGAGTCAAATAAATGGTATTCGAATACGCCGTGCTCCGGTTATTGGAGTGTGTCACTGGGTGATTCAGTGCAAAGCTTAAGTAGTTTTGTACATGTTTTAACTTGTTTAGTGGTTAAATTAACTCTTGATTGAAAACCCCGAGTTCTTGAGAAGTAGTTTTGGGTCCGTTTATGAAAATGTTTGCAAATAAAGCGCATCCACTCAAGTTAATAAACCAAGTATATTCCTTTCCATTGTGAACCGGTGCATGTAGTAAAATAGAATCCCTTTGGGATTTCTTGAGCCGTTGTTTGGCTCACGGCTTGCTTAATCAACTTTTAGAGGATCAAGGCGAAGGTGAAGGTCTCCCGTTGAGGAAGTCCGGAGGGTCTCTTCTTCGACGAGGATCCGTGGCTTTAGGTCTTCGCCGCGCCGAAGCGGATCTTGGAGTTTTGTAATGTAATTATACTTTGGGCTTGCACGCCCCTTGTCAAAATGGATGTTATTCCTTATATGAAATATATCTGGACTTTTCTTTGTAAGCATGCAATAGTATACTCTTGCGCGACGCTCCATAGCTGTTCATGTGTGAATAGTTACGAATGTCAGTGTCTGCGACGCGCCTCGAAACGGGCGTTACAAGAAGTGGTATCAGAGCAGGCTCTTTGACCGTAGGTCAAGACCTAAGGCAAATTAGGAAGCGATTTTATCGCAAAACTTAATTTAAGCCATAAAAAGGGTTTATGAAAAATATAAGTATTATTGCTGTCTTTTCCTCTCTTGTTGCTACCTTATCTATCCTAGTTTACTTCTGCTTAAGTTTTGCTATTGCAAAATGTTTACTGCTTTACTCGCCTAGCTTCAAAATTCCGTTCCTCAGTGGTTGGAGGAGTAGCGATTGTTCGCTAGATTAGACTGACCCTGAGTGGTAGTGGTGTTTCTTTGTAATGTAAAGCAAGTGTATTCATGAACCCTAAGTGGTTTGTGTACCACTTGCATAATATAAATTTATGTCTATTATCTTGTATGTTGTTTGCTTAATTATCAGTAATTCCTCTGTATTCAAAGCTTTCTCCTGTCCCCTTTCGCTCTTGTTCTTACCTTTTTCGCCCTATTCTTGCCTTGAAAAATTCAAAGTCTTACTTATCTACTCTTGATTGCCAAAGCCGCTGCAAAGCTGATCTCTAGTTCCCAATTGGCAGATGGACCCAGAGCAGCAGAGTGGTCAGACCAGCGGGCAGGGTGCACCTGCCACAGATCAAGCGACATAGGCCAGTGTGTTAGCAATGATGGAACAGAACCGGTATCAAGGAGAACAAAATATTTTGCGAGTACTAGATCAGCATGCCAGACTCCTTGAACAGATATCAGCCAGATCTCCAGGCATACCAGGTGGAAGCAATGTTAATCGGGATGGTACACCAATTTCCACCCGATGGGCAGACTTTTTGAAGACGCGTCCACCAGTCTTTTCTACCTCAGCTGACCCCATAGTGGCTGAGGACTGGCTTGTGGATGTGGAAAGGAAGCTTGATACTGTACGATGTGATGATAGGGAAAAGGTGTTATATGCATCCCACCAGTTACAGGGTGCTGCAGCAACCTGGTGGATCAACTACCAACGCACCCTGCAGAATAGAGAAATTAGTTGGGAAGAGTTTTCAAAGGCCTTCCGTAAAGCCCACATACCAGATGGAATAATGGAAGCCAAGCGCCGTGAATTCTTGGCACTTAAGCAAGGTGGACGCACAGTTATGGAATACCTGCACCAATTCAACCACCTTTCCAGATTTGCCCCAGATGATGTCGACAATGAAGAAAAGAAGATGAGTAAATTCCGAGCAGGATTACAACAATCTTTGAAATTTCATATCTCAGCCATGAAATTCAAAGACCTGCATGATATGGTAGATAGCCTGATCAACTCAGAAGAGGCTAGAGGAGAGATGGACGATTACAGAAAGCGTAAAGCAGTGCACAAATCTCAGTCTTTTTCACACAGTGCTCAACGGAGCAAGACCACGGGATCGTCCTCCTTTCGATCCCAGCCCTCCCGACAATTTGTAATGTTACCAAAGACCCAATCTGGACAGCCTCAGCAGTATGCCACTCCTTTACCACTTGCTATCAAGTGCCCTACCTGCAGTGGCAATCATCTTGCCAGCGCCTGTCCACGGAGGTCAAATGCTTGTTTTCACTGTGGTGAGATTGGGCACTACAGAGATCAGTGTCCCCGGAAGAACTTGCCATCCGATGCAGCCAAGCTACAAGTCCAAAACCAGCAGCAGCAAGAGGCCAAGACACAAGCAGGCTCTAGCACTCCCCAAGGAGGTCTCTTGCAGATCAAAGCAGCCGGACCCCAATCTCCAGCAGGCATAGCAAATTTCACTTCTGTAGGCAGAGGCAGAGGCCGCACCAGACCCACCTTCTATGCGAGGGTGAATCACGTGTCTGCAGAGGACGCAGCTGGAGCAAGTGACATTATTGCTGGTATGTTCCCAATCAACTCCATACCTGCATTGATTTTGTTTGACCCCGGTGCAACACATTCATTTATTTCAAAGAGTTTTGCCTCAAGAAATCAGTTGTCTTCTGTTTCATTGCCAAGACCCTATGTGGTCGAAACCCCTGGGGTTAGAATGGAGTCCCACCGTGGGTGTACTGGACTTAATATAAAAATCCAAGGGGTAGATTTTAGAGCAGATTTACTGCAACTAGATATGTCCGGATTAGATGCCATTTTGGGCATGAACTGGCTAGCCAAGAATAAAGGCAAAGTAGATTGTGAGATTAAAACAGTATCATTGGTCAATCCTAAAGATCAGAGAGTGGTAGTGAAGACAGATCGAGAAGTATTGAAGAATGCAAGGAAGCGCATGATTAACATGTTAGCAGCCACACCTAATCAAGTGCCAGTAATACAAGAGTATCCAGATGTGTTTCGGAAGAAGCGCGCAGTGCGGACCCACGATGCACGGTAGAACTTGCCATAGAACTGGTCCCAGGTACAAAGCCAATTGCCAAACATCAGTATAGGATGTCAGCCAGTGAATTAAAGGAACTCAAGAGGCAATTGGATGAATTACAAGAGAAAGAGTTTATTCGACCAAGTGTTTCACCATGGTCGGCACCAGTTTTGTTTGTGAAGAAAAAGAATGGAGAATTAAGGATGTGTGTTGATTACAGAGGTTTGAATGCTGTCACAATCAAAAATAAGTACCCTCTACCCCGAATTGACGATCTGTTTGATCAACTTAAGGGTGCCAAAGTGTTCTCCAAGATCGATTTGCGCTCGGGTTACCATCAGCTCAAGATCCGAGAGCAAGATCGAGAGAAAACAGCCTTCATCACCAAATATGGACTATTTGAGTTCACGGTCGTTCCCTTTGGTTTAACCAATGCGCCAGCCTATTTCATGAATCTTATGAATCTGGTGCATATGGACCAACTGGACCGATTCGTGATAGTTTTCATTGATGATATTTTGATTTACTCCAAGAATGAAGAAGAGCACAAGAAGCATTTGCACATGGTTTTGACCAGATTGAGAGAACATCAATTATATGCCAAGTTCGACAAATGCAGCTTTTGGTTAAAAGAAGTTGCTTTCTTGGGTCACATTATATCTGAAGATGGAGTCAAGGTTGATCCAGAAAAGATCACCGCAGTTATGGAGTGGAAACAACCCAAGACAGTGACGGAAGTGAGAAGCTTTCTTGGATTGGCAGGTTATTATCGCCGATTCATAGAAGGATTCTCCAAGATTTCTCGTCCGCTCACTCAGCTACTGAAGAAAGACAAGCCATTCGCATGGACAGAAGCTTGTGAAGAAAGTTTCCAGTTATTGAAGACCAAGTTGACAACAACACCAGTACTGATCCTACCCAACCCAGAGAAAGAGTTTCAGATTTATTGTGATGCCTCGAAGCAAGGTTTAGGATGTGTGCTCATGCAAGATGGAAAAGTTGTTGCCTACGCTTCAAGACAGTTGAAGCCGCATGAGGAGAATTATCCAACACACGATTTAGAGCTAGCAGCTGTGGTACATGCACTTAAAATTTGGCGGCACTACCTGCTAGGGAATCGTTGTGAGATATTCTCAGATCACAAGAGCCTGAAGTACTTATTCACACAGCCAGAGTTAAATATGAGACAACGGAGATGGCTGGAGTTAATCAAAGACTATGATATTGATCTCCAATATCATCCGGGCAAGGCTAATGTGGTTGCCGATGCCCTCAGCAGAAAGGTTCGACAAGGCAAACCCAATGACACAGAATATCCGCCAGAATTACAAAGAGATGTACTACGACTAAATTTGGTGATCACAGAACAAGGCAGTATGGCAGCGTTAGAACTTCAACCGTTGTTGACAGATCGGATCAAGGCAGCACAAGATGAAGATGCAGAGATTCAAAAACTGAAAAAGGATATTCAAGAAGGAGATTCATCAGAGTATGCGATAGACGAACATGGAATCCTTACATTCCGTGGTCGCTATTGCATACCCAACAAGACAGAATTAAGAGAATTAATTCTATCAGAGGCCCATTCGTCCCAATTCTCAATCCATCCAGGAGGTACCAAGATGTATCAAGACTTGAAGAAGAAGTATTGGTGGAACCAAATTCGAATATGTTAAATATCCGCCACAGATCAAGATAGATCATCGAAACCCCTACAATAACGAATGGAAATGGGATAGTATCGGTATGGACTTCCTTGGACTTCCCAAGACGTGAAGGATATCGTATCTCGGGTCATTGTTGATAGATTGACTAAGGTGGCTCATTTCCTTCCAATCAAGCAAACCTATACGTTATATTTGACAAGGATTGTGACATTACATGGAGTCCCCTAGAGGAGCACAATTCACCTCCAAGTTTTGGGAGAAACTACATGAAGCTATGGGCACCGATCTGAACTTCGAGTTCAGCATATCACCTGAGCAGATGGATGAGGCAGAGAGGACCAATCAGTTCGGAAGACATGTTGAGAGCATGTGCAATTGTGTATGGAGCAGCATGAAATACTTGTTTACCATTTGCTCAGTTCTCATATAATAATAGCTATCAAGCCGTATCCAAATGGCCCCATTTGAAGCTTTGTATGGCGAAAATGGAGCGGAGAACGTCAATTTATTGGACCTCGATTGCCCAAGACGCAGAAGCACATGTTAGGATTATCAGGGACAGACTCAAGATGGCACAAGACCGACAGAAATGCTATGCAGATAACCGCAGGAAAGACTTGAGTTTTGAAATTGGAGATTTCGTCTACATTAAAGTCACCCCATTCAAGATAGTCAAGAGATTTCAAGTCAAGGGCAAATTAGCACCAAGATATGTGGGACCGTTTCAAATAATTGGAAGAGTTGGAGAGGTAGCTTATCAAGTGCAGCTTCCACCCAACTTATCCAGAATACATAACGTGTTCCATGTATCCCAGCTTCGGAAGTGTCTACGCCAACCCACAGATGAAGTGCCATTGTCAGATATTGAATTACAAGATGACTGCACATATGCTGAAGAACCACTACAAATACTCGAAACCTCAGAAAGGCAGCTCAGAAACAAGAATGTCAGGTTTTGCAGAGTTCAGTGGAAGAATCACACCGCGGATGAGTCCACTTGGGAAAGAGAGTCAGACTTGCAGCGGGATTTCCCCAACTTACTCCCTGGACCAAGTTAATCTCGGGGTCGAGATTCTTTTAAGGGGGGTAGGTTGAAAAGCCCTAAAATTTCAAACCTAAATTTTCTGTAAATTTTGCTGATTTTTGGGGAAATTTTGGAAACTTTCCTTTTTGGGAAAGTCCCTCTCTTTGCCGCTTTCCCTTTCTGGCCGGACGCCTCCCTCTTCCTTTGGCGCCCCGCCATTTCCCGCTTTCCTTTTCTCCCGGCGCCCTCCTCCTTCCTCGCTCCGCTGGCGCCGCTCGCTCCTCCCCGTTTCCTTCCTCCCCAGACGCCGCCCCCTTTCCCTCTCGCGCTCGCGCCTCCTCCCTCCGCCTCCTCTCTCACGCGCGCGCTCGTGGAGACCGCGCCCATGACCGAATCACGCCCCGGATTCGCGCCGGTGGGTCGCCCCCTCGCCGTCTTGCCGCGCCCGCCGGCGCCCGGCCTGTCGCCGCGCGTCGTAGCCCCTCCGCTCAGCCCACCTGCAGCCTCTCTCGCCTGGTTCTTCCCCCTTGGCGCCCGGTTCCTCCCCCTTGCCCACCCGTGCCTCCTTCCCCGAAGCTTCTTCCCCTCCGCTCGGGTTTAAAACCCCCCATTCCCCGGCTCCCCTCTTCCCCCTTGCTCCCCAATCTCCTCCACCCCTTCCCCATTTCCAAATTACCTGCGCCAGGAGCTCCCACACCCTCCCCGAAGCTCGTCGCCACCATCCTCTGGCCCGGAGAAGCCCCAAGGAGCTCCGGCGTCGAAGCCCGCCGCCGGTCACCACACCTCTCCCGTGGCCAGCCTACTCCAGAGCCTCCGAGCTTCGTCCTCCGCCGCCATCGTGAACCTTGGGTTCCCCTGTCCGTGTGGTCGCCGCCATTGGAGCTACCTTGCCGCCGGTAACTCCCTCCGCCACCGCAACCCGAAATCATCCCCTTCTGCCTCCCGTCCTCTCCAGTGCCCTTCCTCACTTCCCTGAGCCCCAGTTGAGTTCCCCGTGTTGAGCCGCATCCGGTGGTACCCTCCCGCCGCCGAGTCCTCGCCGACGCGCTTGAGCGAAGCCCCCCGCCATCGCTGTGCGCCTTGCGCGCCCGGCGAGAGGTAGACGAAGGGAAACGTGGCCCCTCCCCCGTCGTCGGATCCTACCCTCACCTTCTAACCTCAGCCGTTGGATCTTCCCGTACCGCTTCGGTCACCTTCCTTGCTTCGCCGCCGTCCGATCCTCCCGTTCCGCATCTCGTCCGCTCATTCCGCGCATCGAAAGCCGCACCGCCAGACACGCGTCGTCCATCCATCTCGTCTTGGCGCGGCGGTGGCCACTTCCGCCCACTCGTTCCCGCGTCTGCGCAGACAGCGTTGGGCGCTCGGCCAGCGAGCCGCCTCCTCGCCGGGCGCCACGATGTCGGGCGGCCGTTCTCGTTCCAACCGATTTTCCAGTGATTTTCCAATTTCCAAAATCCAGAAAAATCCAAATAAATCCTAGAAAATCACAGAAAATCCCAAAAATTCCCAAATTTCACCACTTTGCTCCAAATATTATTCTGGACCCATTTTTGGCCTCCATTTCCATAAATTCATCCCAGATAATTTTCTAAAATTCCCCATTTATGGATTTATGCATTTTACTCCTTTTTAATTAGTTTATTTCTCCTCGCTTGATTAGTATCGAGCTGGACTTATTTATTTTACGTGTTTGCGCTAGTGTCGGAGCTTTCGGAAGTTCAAGTGCAAGCTCAGGATTCAGGCGCTTCTTCGTTCGAGCTAGCCGAGATCATCCAAATCAACGGCAAGTCCCAAATCCTTGATCATGTTGTATCCCATGCCATTTAATTATGTTATTATATTATTTACATTGAGCTAGTTCTGAAAAGTTAGTTCAAAGTAAAATAAAATGGTTCAGAATGACATGTTATGTAGTTAAACCTACCACTGACAAAAGCCATGTTAAACTTGTAGCCATGCCTTTGTAACCCTAGAAATAAATATCTGTTAATTTAAATAACTGTAAGTTATTAATATCACTCAAAGTCTTACACTAATAAGGTTGTGGCTGCGGGCCAATAGACTTTGGAAAACCCGACTCTAGGGCGGGGGTAGTATGGGATGCCGTGCCCTAGGGCGGAGTATGTCGACATGTAAGATAGGGTAAGGGGTGTGGTGCACCGCGAGACGGTTTCGCCGCCTCTTACCACAGGGTTGCAGGTTGCGGACCTGGCCGGGGTTGCGGACTCCGGGGGAAAAATATAAGGACCAGACCCTTACGCTGAGCAAATGACATGGTGACCGCTCAACCACAGGAGTTGACTTGTCAACACTGGTTTAGTAGCTGCTCAACTCAATTGAAACTCTACAGGTGGTGAGAAGTAGGTGTTTGAGTAACGTGGTTAGGCGGCCGTCTTTGCGGTGCCTAACAACGGTAGAATTCACTCGAAGTGGGCGTTGGTGTGCGTGTGTAGGTGTGTGAGTGTGTGAGCCGGACGAGTGGAATTCTGGGTAGAGTCTATATAAAGGATTGAGCGGTGAAACGACACGGCTTTCTTAACTCTTTAGCGGGAGTTAAGGGATCGTGTGGGTAAAGTGAGCAAACTCTGCGAGTCAAATAAATGGTATTCGAATCGCCGTGCTCCGGTTATTGGGTGTGTCACTTGGGTGATTCCAGTGCAAAGCTTAAGTAGTTTTGTACATGTTTTAACTTGTTTAGTGGTTAAATTAACTCTTGATTGAAAACCCCGAGTTCTTGAGAAGTAGTTTTGGGTCCGTTTATGAAAATGTTTGCAAATAAAGCGCATCCACTCAAGTTAATAAACCAAGTATATTCCTTTCCATTGTGAACCGGTGCATGTAGTAAAATAGAATCCCTTTGGGATTTCTTGGAGCAGTTGTTTGGCTCACGGCTTGCTTAATCAACTTTTAGAGGATCAAGACGAAGGTGAAGGTCTCCCGTTGAGGAAGTCCGGAGGGTCTCTTCTTCGACGAGGATCCGTGGCTTTAGGTCTTCGCGCGCTGAAGCGGATCTTGGAGTTTTGTAATGTAATTATACTTTGGGCTTGCACGCCCATTGTCAAAATGGATGTTATTCCTTATATGAAATATATCTTTGGACTTTTCTTTGTAAGCATGCAATGGTATACTCTTGCGCGACGCTCCATAACTGTTCATGTGTGAATAGTTACGGAATGCCGTGTCCGTACGCGCCCCTGGAAACGGGGGCGTTACAGATGGTAAGTGTAAAATACTGTAAATGTGTAATTATTGTTAAAACCTGATGCATCAACTGCATGACGACATAATAAGAATGATTTGTTTTCTTATAAACGCAGTTTGAAGATAATCTTAGTTACTCTGTAAGTTTTTCTTTATTTGACATCCTATAACGTGCGCCATCAAACTTCGTAATATTTGATTGTTAATACGTTTAAATCTATCTAGATTAGTGTCGTAGGGGTGGCCCCCACCTAAACCCAACAGGCCTGGTAGAAGATTATAAGGCCCAGAATAAGCCATATGTAATGACATAACTGCCCCCAGAGGGGATAACCTGATATAAGGGTGTAACTGTAAAAGCACTCCTCATGTGTATGTATATATACGAGCAAGCCATGGAGAGGACCCAGGCCATTACACTTATCTTTATCGCTCTTCACTACCATCTCTCTATGTTTGGTCAGTAGCCACAACAATTAGCTATATGAAAAATTATATCATTATATTTATTATTAAAAATACATTTATAATATCATAATTTTATTACTATATCTTAATATAAAGTTTCAAAAGTAACGATTCCTGTTGTATCTCTGAAACCGTGAAAAATAAATGAAGTTAAAAAGAATGGATAGAGTAATTCACTGTAATTGTTGTTACTCTGTTTGGCCATGTGGAGGGCGTCAGTTTAGCACAGTCCTATATAAATGCCGCTTTTGCATACATGACCATGTAACAGATTCAGTGGCATAAATGGCATCGAGTGCAAAGCAACCTAATTGAAATAAACTAATTATTTAACTAGAACTATCTTGGTCGTTTGTATTTATCGCGCAGGTTTACCAACGGGCAAGCAAATCCCTCAGGTAGGCGACCTGCAAATGAACCTGGCGCCGCTCGTCTGGAACGCCGTCGGCACCGACGAAGCGCGGAAGCACATATTCTGCTGCCTGAACGACATACTCCAGGCGCTGGGCATGGCCGACCTCCTGCTATGCAACACGGTTAAGGAGCTGGAGGAGGGCGTCGTGTCCCAGAACCCCAGCATCCTCCCCGTCGGGCCATTGCCGACGGGCCTCCGTCAGGGAAAGCCCGTCGGCAGTTTTTGGCCCGAGGACGCCAGCTGCATGTCCTGGCTTGACAGGCAGCCTGATAGGTCGGTCATCTACGTGGCATTTGGGAGCATTGCTGTTCTAGACCGAAAGCAATTCCACGAGCTCGCTGTCGGGCTGGAACTGTCTGGGAGACCGTTCCTATGGGCGGTGCATCCTGGTCTCGCGGATGCCGTCACTTTCCCCGACGGATTCCTCGACACTGTCGGTAAGAGGGGGAAGACAGTGAGCTGGTCTCCTCAGCACAGGGTCCTCGCCCACCCGGCGGTGGCATGCTTCGTGTCACACTGCGGGTGGAACTCGGTGATGGAGGGGGCTAGGAACGGGCTCCCGTTCCTCACCTGGCCGTACTTCGCGGATCAGTTCATCAACGAGAGCTACGTCTGTGATGTCTGGAAAGCAGGCCTGCGGCTGGTGAAGGACGATGGCGGACTGGTGACGAGCGAGCACATCGCTTCACGGTTGGAGGAGTTGCTCAGCGACTCCTTGATTGCTGCAAGGGCGTTGAAGTTGCAGGGAATTGCGTCCAGGAGCATCAGCAAAGATGGCACTTCGTTCAAGAATCTAACCACTCTTATCGATTCCATGAAGGCCTGAGATAGGTCACCTTGTCCCAATGCACCATGCAAGGTCGTTAGAATAAGCAACTGCTTGTAACTTCAACCTTTCCCGTTTCAGGACGAAGACAGAATTCGAAGCACAATGGTTATTGATTAATATATGCTGAGTCTTCTAAGTATTCAGCATAAAGCGCCTTACCAGATGGAAGTTCGCAAACATTCAGATACAACATAATCAAGATGCAGAATGATTTGTGCATAGCAATGTAAACAAACGGTACAAAATTTTCCAGTTCAAGTGCAGTAAAATGGTAGCAAAACTTCAGTTCCTAGTATGGTCAATACAAAAGAAGAATGTAAGACAATTTAGTGACGGCCATGCCTGAATTTTTTAGACATGGTCATGCCAAGTAATGTGACCTGAAAATACACCGAAAACTGTACTGGTATCGCGTCGTAAACTGATCATCCTAATGTACTTCACGAGCAAGGCATGCTACGATAACAACTGCATTGGCCAAGCAGAATTGTGACCGAGCAGATTGAGCTATACTGCTGTAGGCGGTAGTCCTGAAGCTACAGTGATCAGAAACCGAAGAAACCAAGCTCGGTCGCCCTTTCCTTCTCAAATGTCTCAAAGTACTGGTAAATGATTGTTACGGCAAGCAATATACCAGTTCCTGATCCAATAGCACCCATGAAGTCAGCTAGGACAGTCAAAGCACCTATGCACACACCACCAAAGGCTGCGGCGGTGGGAATGTATCTGTTCAACTCCCTCTGCAGGTTTGACTCACGGTGGCCTGGCATCACCATTTGTTGTTCCTGTTGAATCACCCAAGTCAGAATGATTTATAGAGCTACTACATGCAAAATCATTATAAATATCCTGTTTTTTTGTACTAAACACAGGTATTAGCAGAACGCAACTGGTGTTTCATTAATATAATAACATGTAGACATGTCTAAACCTATGACTGTTGAGTTTCATAGCATACCCTGTGAAAAACTGATCCTATTTTGGCTGAAATGCACTCAGGAACTTAAAGAGAGCTACAAACTAGCAAACCTGAGAAACTGATATCTACTTGTACAAGCTATTAAATATCAGTGAAGCTTTTATCGGTACTTAAATATCTCCTCCGATAAAACCTGGTACCGCCCTCTGTTGACAACTGATATGCTCCAAATTGAACATAAAAAAAACTGGCTTCTAATACCGGAAATCATGCCAATATATACCAACATATGTTCCACCAACAATGACAACAAAATGAACAGTTTCATACTAAAGTTGAGGCATGCTTTGCAACCTTACAGGCTTGTGTAAAAAAACATGAATTTATGTAGTTATCTAAACAGAGAGCAGTGAACATTAAAGTTTCATAAATACAACCTGTAGCATGGCACAACCTTATAGGAATACCAAACAGTAATTAGCTAGGATAAAAACATACCATACAAATCAGTTTTTACCTTGAGCTGCTTGGCAACATCCTTGGCTGATGAACCAGATACTTCAATCCATGTCTTTGAGAAGAGTGCACAGGCTGACAGCATGAAAACCACATAGAAGAGTGCATGGAATGGATTTGCAAGAACATCAGCCAAACTGCATGGTTTGCAACAAGCAATCAGTAAATACTTGGCAATTGCGGATGGAAAAGGCACAGAAGATACCAAAAAACACAAGTAATTGTCAAAAAGATTGATACACTTAATGACTGATCCCTGTTAACAAGAGGTAGGAAACATTAACCAATCACCTTGATGGGGCAGTTACATAGTAAGCAAGACCACCAACAGGAATAGAGTGGCCAGAATATTCAGATTCCTTCCATTTACCAAGGAGGTTGACCAGGAAATTTCCACTGTACTTCCTGTAGAGCAGCTGTCGCAGCAATAAACTACACGTTAGCACTTTGTAAGTGAATGAAGAGACTTAACTTGCCACATCATTGAAATCAAGTATACCTGGGATATGAAATAGAGGTTGGTAATCAACGCAGAGTGCAGAATGATGGGCATGTTAGAAGTATAAAACAGCTTAATAGGATATGACCCTTGCTGTCCACGAGCATTTTTTGACCTCACTGGAAGCACAACACGGAAGCCTTGGAAGTAGATAACTATGAGGAAGACCAGCACAGTGGCAAGCAAATTGGTCACATTGGGAAGATTCTGGCGGTAGAAAGCCTCCCGAAGTGCTCGGACTTTGTCAGTTCTAGTAATCAACAGATGGAACAAAGCAATGACAGCCCCTTCAAATTCAGCACCACGCCCACTGTTGATGGTTGTCGGGCTAAATGCCTTCCAGATGATATTCTCGCTACGTAACAGCAAGTTCAGAGTAAGACAATTTGTCATAATAGAATAATAGATACTTCAACTAGTGAATGAATTACAAGCACTTACCAGATATTAGTAGCGATGAACAGAGAAATGCCAGAACCCAGACCATATCCTTTCTGGAGAAGCTCATCCAGGCAAATGACAATGATACCAGCAAAGAAGAGTTGGAGTATAATGAGAATAGCATTCCCAGTTCCAAGCTGGCTTACACTGCCATACATTCCAGACAGAACATATGCCACTGCTTCCCCAATAGCAATCAGGATGCCAAGCAACTTTTGGGCACCATTCCTGAGTAAAGAACATAAATCACGAAACTATTCCTCAGTTAAAAAGAAGGAAAATTGGTTCTATAGCTGTTGAGGATGTCTATTAGGGTAAACACTATACTAGTCGTTCTTGGCAGGCTCTGGGTTCGGGTTCGGCTTACACTTTGGCCTTATCTGGCAAGACGTGATAAGTTACAGCCGGTCAGACCGGGATTCAGGCGGTCAAACCGGGACTCAGGCGGGCGGTCGGACCGGGACACAGGCGGTTAGAACGGGTGTTAGGCGGACGGTAGGACCAGGATTTCGGAAAGGTTGCTAGTATTAGTAAAGAGTCCGAATTGGCTTAACCAAACCGGTTATCTATGATATGTGAGTCAGTTTAGGGTATTAGAATTTTTTTTTCTCGAACACGCAGGAGAGCTGCGTATCATTATATTTAAAAGGAGAAAAGGGGGTAAGAACCCTTACAACACAACACACACCTCCAACACAACACACACCTCCAACACACCTAGGTTCCTAAAACAAGTGCTCTACAGAAACACATAGACCGACCAGAAACTCTAACCTTGACAAATTATCCTTCAAGAGGCGCTAGGGCAAGGAGGTGAGTAATACCTCGCGCCCCAGCCAAATCAGGGTATTAGAATTGGTGTCGGTTTTGTCGGTTTTGTGCAGCCCGATATATATATAAGGGCACAACTTGTAATCTAGAGAGTAAGCAAGAAATAAAGTATCTTCTATTCCCCAAACCCTAAGTCTTAAGCTGGAACTCAGCCATGGTGAGGCAGGGAGCACCCAGTTGGCAGACTGAAGACCAGATCCATCCTACCCATCCATACAACCTAAGATCAAGAGCTAAGGTCCTTAACAGATTGGTATCAGATTCCATGGCTGACGATCGTATATAGCTGGTTGACCAGTGACCACACCATTTTTGGCCTAGGTTGACCAAGCTACATCTATCGCCCACGGCTGCCCCGCGCCCCACCCCCACTTGATTGCGACCAGAATCTCGCCTCTCCTCGCAGTGGCCACACAGCATCTCCAGCGAGGCGGTCCCGCACTGACACTCATAGAGATCTCAACTCTCAAGTTCATGCTCCTACATCTTCGCATCATTCATTTGAGCAATCGGGAAAGCCGCAAGATATTTTACAAACATTGGCAGCCAAATTCCAACCAGCATAAAGGAAAGGGCAGTTAGGATTACGCTCGAGTTCTCTTGAACCACTGCCATTTCATGATTCCTTTGATGTTTTGGGCTAGTTCGTCATTGATCTTAGATAATCACTCATTCATCTAGCCATGTCACAAGCTAAGGTGGGCGTTCGCCCAGGCGCTCACGTCGAAGTGGCCTTGGTCGCTTCATCGTCGCCGAGGTAGGAGAAATAGGTAAGAGGAAGGAACTTGGGGAGGACTCCCATGGTGTAAATGAGT
The DNA here is from genome assembly GCA_036346575.1 of Dendrocalamus sinicus. Lineage (NCBI taxonomy): Eukaryota > Viridiplantae > Streptophyta > Magnoliopsida > Poales > Poaceae > Dendrocalamus > Dendrocalamus sinicus. Next base: position 10,915,365 of record CM070669.1, on the reverse strand, counting down.
GACAGAGGAGGGCATGCCAGTCCTCTAACGGGAAATCCTTCAACTGGACGGGAGTGTTTAATAGGCTAACGGCTGAATCTTTTGGTTGTATTAAAGTACCAGAATCTTTTGATGGTATATAGCTAAAGTGAGGATCTTTCAGTGCTACAAAACCAATTTTTGTTAAAAAGAACACAATAAATCACAAGACAATTACTTGATATAGAAAATACGAACCAGAAACCTTGGAATTGTAACTAATCAGATTTTCAATCTAGAAAAAATACGCTAGTATACTTTTCTACTTAAACTAACAAGGAAATATGCCTTGTGCACTATAAAACATTGTTCAATCACTACCATAACCAGTATCTTGAAGCAATGTCTTCTTTCATAAATAGATACAACATATTCGGTATAAATACAGCATTTTTTATTTGCCCTGCCCACAACCAATGAACGTTTATATTTTCACTTTTTGACTTGCTCATTAATGGAGGAAACTATCACCAACTATCATACAGGAGCAACAGATTGAAGTTCTTGGCACACAAGACAGTACCTTGAATATAGTAAGTTTTTTTTTTTGAAAAAGCATCCATGTGATGGCTAAGTACCAAAACTTAGAATGTGCAGAGTGTAGACATTGCTAGATCAACAGATCTTGCGAAAACTCAACTCAGGAGTCTACTGTGCATTATTTTTTACTACCACAGGAAGGCTCTGAAAAAGTCAAATTAAGTATGTGCCCTAATAATTTTAATGTCGTACATTATCCTCATGCAACAAGGGCACAGTAAACAAATTACAGATACCATTGGACCAACACGGAGATAATGGAATGCATTGCCATCACCCATCAGCCCATGTAAACACATATTTTTAATTGAGAAATAAATGCCAATCAATGTTAAGAACATTACTGTGATCAGAATATGACCAATACTGTTTGGAAACGGCCTTGCACTTTAAACTAGGTTATTTTGAGTTTTTGACCACAAAACTGTAAATGAGCATTATGTTAGGTTTATATAATACTTACAACAGAGCACGGTCCTCTCTCACACTGTTATCAACTTCAATGATCTTTGATCCCACTAAAAGTTGCATGACCATCCCAGATGTCACAATTGGGGTAATACCCAGCTCCATGACAGTTCCACGGTTAGATGCGAGAATGACACGCATCCAGTAGAAAGGATCAGCTCCGGTTGTCGAGTGTATGCCATAGAGCGGGAGCTGGCTGCAAACCAGGAAGATAAAGAGGGAGATGACGGTGTAGATCACTTTCTCTCTGAAGGGGATCTTCCTGTCAGCACTCTGAACTTCTGGCAAGAAAGCCAGGAAAGGCCTGACCAGATGCAGCACCCTGAAACCACCAGCCATCTTATCTGCACCCGAGGAAAATAAACAGATCAGATGCTTGTTCAGTGCAACGAATGAAATTCTAAATACATCAAACAAACAGCAAGAAATATTCAGCTTTGCACAAGCCATACAGCATCGTAGAATTAAACCTAACACAACATTATGGAGCAAAAAGCCCCCATGGAAAACTTGTTCACCACTACGAGCTTTAACTCTTTTGAAGATTTACTTAAAACTAGCGCTCAACTAACAAGAGGGTTGAGTCAACAGCAACAATTTACAACCGAAATTACAACACACTAACACAGAGAGATCACAACTGGAACAAGACCTGACTCCTATAACCACAAATTATCTACATCGGCGCCGCGAATTTGGCTCACATGAACCACAAGATCTACCCGAGCAGAACAAAACCCTGTTGTCTCAGAGATCTAGCGCTAGCGACAATTAACCTGCGTTAATGGAACCCTCCGAGCGCCCACCGAGGGCAACAAGAAACAAGCAACGGAGATCTAGCGAAACTGGGCAAGAACCGAACGGAATGCCAATTGACACACAGAGATCTACGTGCCCGCACACGGATCGAGCAGGAAAACACCGCAGGCCTCCGCGACTCCGGAGATCTGCACTACACACACAGAAAGAGAGAGAGATAACCTGGCCGACGACGACGGCGGCCGCACGGGACTATGGACAGGGAGGGAGAGACGAGAGATGCAAGGAGAGAAGAGGAGGCGTGTTAAGAAGGCATTGGAGTTGGTGCGCCTTGGACGCGTGCCGTGCGAGTAGGGATGCAAACGGATACGAACGGGTAATATTTCTACCATATTTATTTTTATATTTTTTCTCAGATAAATATGGATACAAATACGAATACCTCGGATACGAATAATATCAAATATACAGAGCGAATACAAATCAAAACGAATACGGTTACGAATATTTATTGGAACATGAAAAACCCTTTAAACTATACATCCAAAATCAATGAAAACGCATAAATAGTTTATTTTGTCAAAACATTCGTGAAATCTAAACAAGCATAAGTATTTTTATCCACAATAGTCATACCGTTGTACAAATTTTAAATCTTCAAGTGGCAATTAATTTTTTCTAAAGTCCTAAATAATTCTTAATGGATTTCTACCATTTACATGTGACTAATAAATTAATTAAGTATTTAAATTTGCATCAAAATGATTTAAACGGGAGTACATCAATTTAATCGGTACAAATTTTAATCCACCCACAATATTAAATTTATTTTTAATAAACATAAATATTTGCTAGTGGTGTTTATAATTTAATATGACTAAGGAACCTAATGTCTAATGGTAATGGAGGCTTATGGCTTGGTTGGACTAGTGGGCTAGTGGCAAGGGAGATGAGAAAGGCTGACTTGGGCTGGGCAATGTTGGGTTGAAATCCCGGATATCCGTTTTCGTATTATCCGGATAATCCATATTCATATCCGTATTCACCGGATATCAGGCCTACTGTATTCGTATCCGACAAAAAAATCTATATTCGTATATATTGTAGGGGTGGCCCCCACCTAAACCCAGCCGGCTTGTTAGAAGGTTGTAAGACCCAAAATGGGACATATATAATGACATAAATGCCCTTGGAAGGGATACTTGGGTGTAAGGACATAACTGTAAAATACTCCCATGTGAATATATAGATGCCATCCAGACCATGGGGGAGGCCCCAGCATTGCTCACCTAACTCTCCACTACCATACCACTATCTCTCTGTTTGGTCTGTAACCACAACAGTTGGCGCTATCCATGAGGACGACAAGAGCAAGCTCCAGGATCTGAAGAAGGATGTCACCGAAGAAACCTTCATCATCGGTAGCGGAGAAGAAGAGGGGCGCGACGGGGCCTGCGTTAACATCAAAGCTTTGGCATCGGCAGTCGCGAGCGCGGGCGTCGACATGGGCGCGACAACTATGAACATTGACGCTCACAGCGCGACGGTCGACCCCACCCCGCGCGCGATGATCGACTCTACCGCTGACGCGATGGTCGACATTGGCAGCGCCGACCGCCTTGTCGGGAGTGGTAATGCCGATGCCCAAGCTGGCGCGGCCGCCGTCCCTACATCCGGCACGGGGCGCGAGCGGCTCCAGCGGCCATGTCGGCCTCGTCATCGACCCCGAAGTCCACCGCACCAACATGTCGGGCAACCCGGGAGTGCAGGCCATGGTTGCTGCCACCCCGGCGGTGCAACCAGGCGCGCCACCCGGCTCGGCCACGGTAACGGTGGAGAGCGTTTTACTGACGGCCATCGGTATGCTCCAGCGAGAGCTAACGGACCTTCATGGAGCTGTGCGGGACATGCAAGAGGCTCGGAGCCAGCAGATCCCGCTGATGGCCGCACCGGAGCCCACGCCAGAGCGGGATGACAGCCGCGAGGCCCCTACCTCGAGTCGCGTCCCGCTGCGGCGCGTGGATCTGGACTCCCTTCTCTCCGTGGGCCTGTAGCAATCGAGGTGGCCGGAGGGTTTCAAGTTCCCCAACGCCATCGAACCGTACAAGGGCGACACGAACCCTCAGGAGTTTGTGCATGTGTATGAGACTGCCATAGAGGCTACAGGCGGAGATGACACCACCAAGGCGAAGAGACTCCCCCTCGCGTTGCAAGGAGTGGCGCTCTCTTGGTTTTTTTACCATAGAGCCAAACTCCATCTACGCGTGGGAATAGATCCGCGACCGCCTCTACAACAACTTCCAAGGGAACTATGTCAAGCGCGTCGACGTGGATCAACTCTTCGCCAACCCTCGGAGAAGCTGCGGGAGTACTTCAAGCGCTTCGCTAAGGTACGCTGCCAAGTTAAGGACGTCAACGAGACAACTATTATCAATGCAGCTGTACAGAGCCTCTGCCCGAGGCCATTGGCTGAGTACAATGCGCGCAAGCCAATTAAGATACTGTGAAGCTCTTTGACAAGATGGACAACTCCTACACCAGTCAGGCGGAGGACTCGTCACAAAAAGGAGACCCACTGGCGGGGAACGACTCCTCAAAAGGCAAGCGCAAGCAAGGGTCCTTGAGAGACGCCCTTGAGCGCAAGGATGCCCACCACAGCTAGGGCGTGTCGAGCGGCAAGGCCAAGGCCAAGCGTAGCCAGCGCAGATGCCAGAAGGCCCGATATGTCTTCGACATAGAGGGCGCCTCCGAGGACGCTGCCCCCGCTCTTCACGACCGGGGCCGCGGAGGCCGGGGGCGGGGACGTGGCCGCGCACGCGATGATAGACCCCACGCAGAGCAGGGGAACTAGGGCCCTGGCAACCATTTCACGCGGGCGTGCACCGCCATCGCGGCGCTGCCCCAGCTTGCTGACAGGGACAGAACCCTGGTAGCCGCGCCACCCGTCATAGCCCACGTACAGCAGCCCCAAGAAGGCTCCCTGTAAGTGCAAGCCCTGGAAGGAGCCCAGCGGCGGATCATAAATGTCATCTTCGGGGGCTCCGCATGGGAGTTATCGGTGAGGGCATCGCCAGCCTGGGCACAATGCGAGATTACCTTCACGCTTGCCGATGCCGACGGCGTGGAGTTCCCTCACTAGGACCCCCTAGTCATCCAGGCCGCCATCGCAGGATATGACGTCAAACACGTCCTGGTCGATGGAGACAGCTCCGCGAACATCTTATCTGCGGCGGCCTTCGACCAGATGGAGATCCCCCGGACTTAGCTGGACCCCTCAGGGACCCCGCTGCAGGGCTTCGGGGGTCAGCCGCTGAATGCATTAGGCCAGGTACGCCTCCAAATCTCCTTTGGTCAGGGCGACAACGCGAGGAGCAAAGATGTCACCTTCGACGTTGTCGACGTCCCACACCCATACAACGCCATATTAGGGCGTCCGGCCCTCAACTCCCTCGGGGCGGTGCCGCACCACAACTTCTTATGCATGAAGCTCCCCGGCCTGTAAGTGTCATCACCATCTTCGGTGATGTCGGAACCTGGAGCAACAACTCCTGGATTCTCTGTGTAATCGCACTAGTCCAGGATCAGCTAGTGCACACAGTGTACAATAAAGATAAATATCAACCTTAATGACATTTATTAACTAAACATGGGCATGATTGCCAGAGTTTACATCAACGGCACATAAGCCAAAATTTTAAATAATAAGCAGCGGAAGAAAAACACCGAAGCGGAAGAAGCCCACTGAGCCTGCCCACAGGCAAACGACAGTAAGACGTGGCCTACTCGTCCAAGTCTTCACCGTAGTCGAAGTCGTCTTTCTCTGTGTGGAGATAGCAAGGTGAGTACAAACTTGTACTCCGCAAGTCACACGGAGAAATGCAATATAATGATAAAGGCTTCAATGAAAGGCTTATAGGGTTAGTTTGCATAAAACAGCATTTAATGAAATACAGTAAATAGATTGAAATTGCTGGATTTAATACAACACGTAAAGACAGTACTTGTAATTGAAAATATTACCGTCAGTGCAGGCTCCGACCAAACACCAACCTATCCACGGGCATCCCACTCGGACCATCTTTTCCAAAAGACCACGTATGGATTCCATCCATCCACACGCTTCCACTGCGCAACTCTCTCACGGATTCCATCCATCCGCAAGGTTTTCATCTCTCATGGATTCCATCCATCCACAAGGTTTTCGAAAATCATTTTTGAAAAACAAAGTCTAATCCATGAAAAACTTTTACTCAGCATGCCCGTGACCGCGAGCACGGCTATCCCGGATCGATTATACATATCCTGTGCGGCGGTCCAACCACTGCGGCTCGACCAACGGGGCATGCTGCACCCACCATTCTAACCAATTGCCTAAGTCTAAACCGGTTTTATATTTTATTTTTAAAATATTTCATAAACCTCCTTGACTCACCAAAGTCAGAGTAGCTTTGAAAAGCTTATCATTTTATGTAAAAGGTTCATCATTTCATGTGAAAAGGTATCCCAAAACAAATATTATAACTAAGCGAGTCTAAGCATTTGATTAAAACTCTCTAGCCAACACTAATGTATTAACTAGAGTTTGATTCTAGGGTGACAAGGTATCGAGAATTCAATATCAATGGAGGAATTAACAAGTAGGCAATAACTAAATTTAAAACTGAATTGAAATGTTGAATAAAAATATGCATGCAATATAATTTAAAACAACATAATTTTATTTTGAAAACTGGGATCAACATGATCAAGGAGTGTGACTTGCCTTGCTCTGCAGTCTGGTGTGAATCGTCATCGAATTCTTCTGAATCGTCGTAGTCTACACGTGAAGAACCAAAGCGAATAAATCCAAAAAAAATCCAAAAATTATAAAATATATACTGACGGATATAATATGATTTTATATGAATTTAGGAGGAAGAATCAACGGATTCAGAGTTTGTATGAGGGAGAGCGAATATCTGGAAGTTTGGACATCACATGAAATGATAACCAAATCTGAGAATTATCTTTTTGAATAGTACAGTGCCGGTTGGCTGTGAAGTGGCTAGCGAATGGGCAAAATGGAATGCTGAGTGACTGATGGGCAATGTGTGCAGTATATATCACCGAGAATCCGATAATATATGTGCACACAATGCCTTGGGTCAACTTGTCTATGTCTAGAAGACGAAATCTACGCCCTAATTCCCTTCGTGGTTTCTTCCTTCCATAGCAGGGGTGTCTTCGTGGGCATAATGTTCCTGCGTCTCTGTTTTCGTGATGCGAGTGTGAGCACAAATCCACCGTGCTCAGCGAGCCAACACAAAGAATGCAATATTTAACATGCTCAGCTTATCAAAGGAAGGCTTGGGTTTATTTTATTTTGCATAGAGTGCTTTTGAATACAATTACTTAAAAATCCCTACGACCTAGCAGTTTTAAACTCATGACTTAAATTTGTGAAGTAAGACTATCTTATAATTGACACAGATGCCATCCATCGTTACATGGCATCTGCACCATATAGCATCTTTCAGCGTTATAACCGCTTAACTTACCATTGGGACGACACCCAGGACAACTCAAATTAGGGCTTTCCGTTGCCCTCCATATTTCCATTCTCTAAACATTTTTAAATAGAACTATATCTAGTTAAGTCCCCATATCTGCCCTTGACCGTAGGCACGGCTATTCGAATAGTTTTGACTCTGCAGAGTGTGTACACTTTCACCACAAGAGATAATCAACTTGTTGTCCCACACGATTCCTTAGTCATGTGGTTGAGTAGATCATCACAGTGACTGTTTAGATTATCTAGCCTCTTTTGTCATCTCACCCTATGGGCTGCTCCCACTTGCGGTGGGTCCCATACGTTGCAGAGATGTTTCCCACAGTCACTAACGCAGCCGAGCTCCACTCCCCGCAACGCTAGCACAGCTGGGAAACTTCACCCTCCACTTGGTGTCCCTTTAGGCCTTCTCTTGCCCTTGCTCAACCACTTCTATCCGCTACTGGTGAGATGAGTCCAGGGGTTTCGATAAAACTACTTAGCCCAGTTGAATTTTACAGACTTGTGGTTGTCTTGTTTTACGGGATAACATGACAAGATTCAGTCCTTAGGGCTACTGGATGGTTCTACCACATTTCATATTTTGTCGTCCTTTGCACCACATACCAGCCCCCAATCCATCCACCCAGGTACTTAAGCATTGTTGGGGATTTTCGGGAACATAAAATAACGTATCAACATACTCCAGTCATTCCCACCATGACTGTCCAAAGCAATTCATGTTTGCAAGAGATGATTTTGGGGCATTTTTGTACCCCCATTTATCTAGCAATACTAAGCAACGCAATATTTATAGGGACTTATTTTCAAAAGCTACATTACTAAAATTTTGCTATGGCGACAAGGTTTATATGTCCAAAGTTTCAACGGAGTATTACTAGCAAGCATAATATTAGGTGCATAACTATCATCTTTTAAAATGAACGTAATCTACCACATAAAATAACAACAAGCATGTGTATAATTTAAAAGAAATTAAATTTGCATAAACATGGGTTCAACATGGTCAAAGTGTTAACTTGCCTTGGTCACAGGGGTCGAGGCCTTGGTTTTCTTGAGGTTCTAGGGTGACTGCTTCGGCCTCTTCCTCTTGAGCCTCGTACGCTATTTTATCGTGCGCGAAATTCAAATAAAAGAAAAGCAGCAAATCACTCAAAATATCACCAGAAATTCAAATGAACTCTAAAAATCATGGTTCTAGTTCCATTGAGTAAATCTAGAATTTAGATGAATTTAGAAATTTATTTCACTCAATTTGGAGTTAAAATGAATGAGTTATGCTCATTCAAAGTTTTCAGTTGAAGTTAATCCAAAAATTAATAAAAACCTGACAGGTGGGTCCCACTGCCATTTTTAATTCATCCTTTACATTTTATTATTCCATGTACTGTATCTATGACAGGTGGGCCCAAGGTTATCTTAATGTTCGTGGTAGGGCCCACATGTCAGTGGGACATATCTGATAATCATCCATTTAACAGTATTCAAGTCTGTCATTAATCCCTAATTATTAGTCATTATTGCTAATTTGCTTCTGACCGGTGGGACCCTACTGTCAGTGGGCCGCTCAGGATAGCAGCCACTGACAGGTGGGGCCCACTAGTCAGACCAGAGGAAAATAGAGAAAGCTCAACTCGGCGCTGCGGAGCCGAGAGCTCGAATGCGCGCGGCCGGGGAGTTGGGGGGGAAAGAGAGTTTGCGGTGCTAACCAGGCGGACTCACGGGTGTTGCTTACCCTATAAGGGGAGTTAATCCCCCTATACTATCTCGCGGAGGGAGTCGGGCAGAGAAGGCCGGGGCGGCGGTGGAGATGCGGTGCCGACGGCGAGCGGGGACCGAGGTGGTACGGGAGAAGGGCAAAACGGGTTCCTCGAGCTTCGGGGGTGCCGGTGGTGGGGTCGGCAGGGGCCGAGGGAGCACGGTGGTGGCCGGCGGTGTGCGGTGGCGGAGGCTTGGAGATGGTTCTCGGTGCCGGTGAGGTATGGACCACGGGAGGTGCAGAGAAAGCCGGGAGTAGTTTTGCGATGTTCTAGGGATGGTGTAGGTGGCGGCAATTGGCCTCTAATGGTGGAAATCGGCGGGGAGGCCGATGGCCGGAGCTGGGGAAGACAAGTTGCGCCGGTGGCTTAGGGCGAGAAAAATCTCGATTGGGCGCTATGGGAGATTGTAGGAAGTGTGGGAGCTCGGGGGTGTGCTCGGTGGCCTTTATAGGCGAGCGAGGGAGGCCCGCCCGGGACCTCACCCGTGCAGTCGCATCAATGAGCAGCAGAGCAAACGGCGGGGCAGGGTGGAGATCCTGCGCAAGGGATAAGGCATGATGGCCCTGAGCTGCGCATGGTTGGCGAAGGACGCTGGCACCGCGTGCGCGCGATGAGACCAAGCAGGGAGGGGACGAGAAAAAGAGGGGCGGTAGTGCAGAGCTCGGTGGCGCGGGCAAGAAAAAGAGGCGGCGACAGGGTGCCTCGGTTGGGAGCGGACATGATGGCGGTGCTTGTTGGTCGAGCCAGGTGCTCGCTGGTTCGAGCGCGGGGTCGTTGCGCGGGCCTAGGCTACGGAGGCAGAGCGCAAGGGAGCAGGGGTTGCGGCCCGGTGAGAGAGAGAGCGGGGTGGGGGTGGGGAAGAAAAACAGTGGCGCTCGGGCAGGGGATTGAGGAGGGAGGAGGTGGGGGTTGGGCTGGGCCGAGTTGGCCTAGTCTGATCCCCTCCTCTTTCATTTTTTTATTTATTCACTTTAGCTATTGTCACTATATGTATATGGATATTTATATACTTATGTGTATACATATTTGTATATAAACTTTTATTCCAATTTACTTGTTTATTTCCATAGGTGCCTTTCCTTTTTCGTAGGCTTTATGTATATATATTCTTACTGCCCCTTGTGATTTTTGTCTTTATAAAATTTTTGTACTTTAATTGAAAGTTCTTCCTCCATCCATGGCTCGTCTTTTAAAATTTATTTTCTTATCAACTAAACATGTTTATTCATTTCTGGCATTTCTTTATTATTATTTTTGGGAACCTCAACCAAATTTTTTAAATGTAGCTCACCAACTCCAATTCAAGTAAAACACACTGCAAAATAACTCAAAACTCCATATTTCCAAATTTAAATTTTTAGGATGTTACAGTACATGCGCGGCCCTTGGTTTATCTGTAATGTAACTGATTTGAATTCAATGTCTTTTTCCTGCATTCATATCTCAAAAAGAAAAACATCACATCTATAATTGTATATGGGTGGTATCTGCATCGGGATTCTCATTTGAAGAGAGAAAACCAACATTTGACGGTATGCAATTCCTTTCCAGCGCTTATAGGGCCTTGCCATGCGATGCATGCACAAGCACAGCACCGTTGGACAAGTGGTGCACTCTACGTGCCAATCCAAGACCCTGCCATGTGCCTCCTGTTGAGAAACCTGGGCCCAAGACCAGGAGTCTTGGCCCACTATGGGCACCCCACCGTAGGCTATAAATAGAGAACCATACCAGCATACTATGTACACCTGATGCAATTGAAAGTAATAAAGAAAGACTAGGAGTTCTCTCTACCTCTCTGTGTTCAATCTATTATTCTGTCTTCTGTGATTGATTCGTTCTTGTTCTAAGCAGAGGAATCGATCGGACTGGTCGCAGGCGACGGTTCCTCAACACGTTATCAGCACGACTTCGCTCCGGTGAACGAAGGTAATCATCGAAGCATTTAATAGATTGAATTTTCTAGATCGCTTTGAATTCGCAATTTCTTTCGCGTTCTAGATTGAATCTCTACAGTGCAAATCTGCCCTAATCTACCGCGAGCAGACCTGAAGTCGTCGACACAATGTCGATCAGTAGATTGTGAAAAGTGGTAGATGTTGATTGCATCGTAGATTAGAAATGAAAAAAAGAGGGGAAATTTTGCATCGCTTTCCTCTTGTTTGGTTTATGCGGCATTACACGAAAATAAACTTTGCTTTGGTTTCGTTTCCTGCACGGCCTCTACATAGAAAAGGGAGATCGGGCACTGCGGCCGTGCCCGCATGTGCACTGCCGGCCAGTAGCCGGCAGAGGTGCCAGGAGCATCGCTTGGCGTGCATAGCACCCGCATGCGCACTGCTGAAGTCGGCATGAAGACCGGCCGCCGCCGACCGTAGATCGCCGAATGCACGCTGCCGTCGTCACCTGCGTCCGTGCGAGCACCCCGCGTGGCGCTTCCGCACACGCCGACCACCTCGGCTTCTTCCCGCTCACGCATGCTGCCGGTCCGAAGAGCCCCGCCGCCGCCGCACGGGGGAGCTACGCCCGAAGCGCCGCCGTCGCCCCGCAAGGCTGGCCGCCTTTTGGCTCCCGAAGCATGAAGTCGCCGCGTCGCCACTTGGTTTCCAGCCGGCCGCCCTGATGTCGGCCATCTGCACTGGCTCCACTGCGCCCGCACGCACGCCCGCACCCGCACGCACGTCTCCCCGTGGCCGACGCCTCGACTTTCGCTTATGTGAGCACCGTCGGCCGCTGCATCCGCAGCCGTCTTGCTCCGCCCTGGCCCGAAGCCGGTTCATCTACCATGCCGCCGCCATGAAGTCGCGCCAAGCCACCTTTCCCCGAGCCGTCCGACCGTAGCCGCCGTCGTCGCCGCCGCCTCGCCGACCGGCCACCCGCGCCGCCTCACCGCTTGGCCAAAAGGATACCGAGTAGGGAAACCCTACCCCGATTTTGTATGGCCGGACGGGCCTTTTGGGCCATCACGTGATGGGCCGCGGGAAAGGAAATGGGCCGAAAAGGCCAGGCCGGGAAGGGGGGCGGGGAATTTTGCAGAAAAGCCCCCTACTTTATAAAAATCACCGATTAGCCCTTAAATATTTAATATAAGTCCCAAATTTTGCAGAAAGGCATTGGTAATTTCAAAAATTACTGATAGGTCCTTAGATTTACGTATGAGTATAGAATTTTACAGAAAAAACCCTCTGTAAATCCGAAAATTGCGTGAATTTTTCTCTGAACTGAAAATTTGTGTAGAAACCCAAGAAATTACAAAATTCGCTGAAAATTTATATTCTAGCATAAAAGGGCCTTGGGAATCTGAATTTTAAATAATTTTTAGCATTTGAAGCTTATTTGTTTCTGCCATTAGTATTCTCTGTATTTTCTGTATTTATTTACTGTTTTGGTTAATTGTAATTGTTTAAATTGCTTTTAATCACTGAAATTAGCAGTAAAATTATAGAAAATGCATAGAAAATTATGAAACATTATGAGAACCTGTTGTACCATTTATTTACCAGGAGTAAATTATTCCATGCATGTTTACCTAAAATCATACACATGTAGATGACTGGCATCACGAACCGTGAGTTCAAGGAGCTGGCCTAACATGGCCAAAGCTATCTGACATGGGCATCCGATGTCGAGATTGTGCTTGGGGGCCGGATGCTCTACACGGCTATTGGGTTAAGCGGACAGAAAGACGCCCAACCCACACCTGAGGAGAATGATTAGGCACTTCATTTTCTCAGGCACCACCTCTGCCCTACACTCAAGAATGAGTATATGGTGGAGAAAAGCGCGCTAGCACTCTGGACCGCACTCAAGAAGCAGTTTGAGAGGCTCGAGTATACCATTCTTCCTCAAACAGAGCGAGAGTGGATCAAACTGAGGTTTGCCGACTTTAAGATGGTCGGGGAGTACAATTCTGTCTTGCAAAGGATTTGCACTAATCTTCAACTCTGTGGCAAGCAGATCATAGATGAGCAAAAGATCGAGAAGACCCTGTCCACCTTTCACCCCAGTGCTGTACAAACCGCCCGCAACTATCATCAAGATGCCTATAAGGAGTATGCCAAATTGATTGATATGATGCAGGTTGCGGAGGCTCGGGACGAACTTCTCTGCAAGAATTACGTCACTCAGCCACCAAGCAGCTCTGCTGGCCGTGAAGCCAACGCTAGCAGCTACAAGGTGCGAAAGCCCTTGATAAAGAGAAGGGTAAAGAAGGGTAAGATCGTTGCCCGAAAGGCAAGTCAGATGCTCCAAGTGACAAAAAGCCTAAGAAGAGTGGCAAGACCTATGGCCTGCAGAACCAGGGTTGCTACAAGTGTGGCAAATGGGGGCATTGGTCGCGGATATGCAAAGAACCGCAACATGTCATTGATGCCCACCAAGCTCAGAAGAAGAAGGATGGCACGGGGCAGCCTGAAGCCCACTTTGCAGCAGTTGAGGGGGAGCACCCTGAACAACTGCCTGAGTTGATGGAAGTTGAATCCATCCCGGCAGCAGCACCTTCTTATGACTCAGAGGCAGCCACCGCCATGATCTCTCTTGAAAAGAAGATCACTCTTGAAAAGATAGCCGAAGAAGTCAATAATTTTCTAGTTGATTCCGTCTGATGCACAGAATGCATTAGACGTTAATTGTCATTTATTTTGTGTTAAATGGACAAGTTTAGAACTTGCATGGATGGTGCTTTAGGATTTGTTTTCTCATAATGGTTGGATGATTTTGGAATAATTCATTCATTTATTCAGTTTATAATAGCATGATATGTTCTGATATTGGCGCATTTTATTTATGTGTTGAATGCCTTCTAATATATGTTAATTAAATATGTTATATTAGAACACGTGTGGCGCCCTATGGAGGAAGTATGCCTTGCCGACAGCGCACAACGAATACCATCTTAAGAGAGACTAAGTATTTTCAGTCGATTCGTAAGAGCACTGGCAACCTTACGACAATCGCCGGAAGCGATGCATGTATAATCGGTTCTGGAAGAGCCACAATTATACTTCCCATGGGCACAACTTTGGTCATTGAAGAAGCCTTATTGTACCCAGAATCGACTAGAACTCTCCTAAGTTTTAAGGATATTCGCGACAATGGTTTCCACGTTGAGACTGACGAAGAGTACGGTAAGGAATACCTGCTCATCACGAAGCGCAAAGAGAACGGCAAAAGGGTATTAGAAAAACTTCCTTCACTAGAAACTAGGCTATATTCTACCAACATTAAGGCACTTGTAGCCTACACTGTTCTGAAGACAGTATTTAGAAGCTCTGAACTCTTCTGTCTCTAGTATGATAGATTAGGCCACCCAGGTCTTAGGATGATGAGAAACATAATCAATAATTCCCAAGGGCATAATATTAATGTGAAGAATTTCCGAATCATGAAGATTTTGTGTGCCCTGCATGTGCCACCGGGAAATTAATTACTAGACCCTCCACTCTGAAAGTGAAGGATGAAGACCCTGCATTCCACGTCGGGACAGCCGAAGACATAAAAGAAGCAAGCTCCTACTTGGAGTCAGAATTTGAAACGAAAGATCTAGGCAAGACCAAGTTCTGCTTAGGCCTGCAGCTTGAGCATGTCCCTGAAGGAATCTTGGTACATCAGTCGACCTACACCTAGAAGGTGCTTGAAAGGCTTGGCTTTGAGAAGGCATTCCCATTGAAAGTTCCGATGATCGGGAGGTCTTTACAGTAAGAAAAAGATCCTTTCCAACCTAGGGAAGAGGGGGAGGAAGTCCTGGGACCGGAATTCCCATACTTGAGTGCAGTGGGAGCGCTCATGTACTTAGCAAAATGCACTAGACCGGACATGCTTCTTGTTGCTCCTGACACGAGCGTCTCTTGCAGCTGCCTTGACAGCTCCCAAATCTTGACTAGGTCCTCCATTAAAGATGCCCCTCCTTGTCGATCTAGCTTAGCTATGGGCTCTGAGGAGCCGGGTCTATTCTTTTTAATTAAGACATATAGTTTTTGGCTACGGCTTGTGGTTTTTGAGTTGTTCATGTGAGAGATTACAGAGTAACAGAAACTCACGTGCACTTTTTGCCGATATAAATGAAGTAGGTATAGTATGTACTATAATTAAATAGTATACCTTATCTTGAAAAGACACTCCGTTTAAAAGCTAGTTACTGTAGAAAAGTCAAAAGTAGAAGCTAAAAGCTGAAAAAGAACAGGGCCAGTGTGGCTTCTTGGTTCTAGTAGAAGATGGAAAAGATTGGGAAACAGGAGAGTTTGGTGCCTAATAATGTAATATGTTCACACAAATGGCGTTGAAGCTAAACAATTTGGTGTTTGGATATCTTTTTTTTTGCAAATCTAGCTCACTCCCCAAGCTCGACAACTGCGACAGGCGACACGTGCCGCCTACCGTGCTACAGGAGCTCGGTAGGTGCTATCGAGCTAGGGGTGTTTGATAACACCTGCCGAGCCATAGCTACTTGGTAGCAGGTTACTATCAAGCTCCTATAAATCAACAAGTAATTAGGCCACTAGATGAATACTAATTAAATATGATTAGGCATCCTGCGAGCTCTCCTCGGCAAGCACCTGCAGAGCTCAGGGAAGGGCTAGATTTGCAAAAACAAATGTTTGGGGTCAAATTTGAAAAAAATGACTGCAGTGACATTTGTGTGAATAGTTCTGTAATGTGTGGCTAAGTGCGAGAGTGTTGGCACAAAAGGATAAGATAGGGTGGGGCCCATGACATAGAAAAATTGTCTTTACTAAGTAGATGTGGGGGTTTCGTATTGGTTCCTACTTCTAGCATCTGCTTAGAAAAGTCAAAAGTCAATATGAATATATGACTTCTTGAAGTGACTTCTTCACTAATCTTGCTCCTATCTCGCTCCAGGGATAAGGTAGAGGGTCATGGGTGCATCACGTGCCCCACTCCTTTTGCTCCTATCTCACACACTCATCTCTCCCTCACTTCCCCACCACTCGTGCCCTCCATCTAAAAGTCACTTCTTTCAGCTATTACTATTCATTTTCAGCCAAAATCTATCAGCCACAACCAAAACCCATCAGCCGTAGCTAATATGAATGCCTCATAAGCTTTGTCATCCCATGGCTCCAATCAGAGAAGTTCATATGTTTGGCACTGTAACGCATTTTTCTCAAATTTGACCATCGAGCGCCCGTTTTGCAAAAAATAGCTCTCTCCCCCAAAATCGACAAGCGCAACAGGTGACACTTGTCTCCTTGCGCACCACTAGAGCTTAGCAGGAGCAGGTGATAGCAGCAGGTGGGCCAAGCGTTGCAGGAGAGGACACAATGCAGGTGCAATAGCCCCACATGGCTGCCGAGCTCCCGTTGTTCTGTAGTTCCAATCGAGCTACCCTAGCTCGACAAATGGCTAGGTGGCCGCCCAACCAAATATGATGTGACATGCTATACAGTGATTCCTGTGACCTTCGGAAGGGCTTGGCACTACCCTCGCGCCCATGTGCGCCCGCATTGCCCTGTCCATACAGATAAAATGGCTCACGTCCCTATCTACCCTCTCATCTGGAGTCGTGCAGTTGAGTTTCCTTCCTATCGAGTGAGAGAGAGATGAGGGAGAAGAAAGAAAGGGAGAGTAGGGGAGTTTAAATTAGTTTTTAGAGGTGGTTTTGCTGCAAAGTAGGAGATTTCACAGTTGAAGTTGGTGTAAATCCGATGAAGGCATTCAAAAGAGACATGTTTCATTTGCCTACGAGCAATGCACTTAATATGTCATTAACATTTCATTAGAGTAATGGCGGTTTAGTTGTATAGAATGTGCTTAGTAACCATGTTTAGTTGACATGTGTATTTAGTTCTTGCGAACAATATTTTGTAATTAGCCACATCAGTGATGCATTACTGGCGATCATGATGATTCTTTGTAAATAGCTGAAGAAATACACACTATTGTTTGTACTGTTGTCGCTACCTTTGCAAATTAGGAAATATGTAGGAGTATATGCACATATATATATGTATTGTTGTCGTGCCATTGTAAATAACGTAGAAAATATGTGTGTACCTATATTATTAGCACATGGTCATAGGCATAATTGGTAGCTCAACTATGTACATGTGTGATTATTTTGCATTATGTTTAGTTGTATTTAGCATCATCAGAAATAAGTGCATTTCGTTTGAATTGGTGGTAAGTACCTAATGTCGGATATAGAACATTTGTTCGTATTCTACGAGGAGGGTGTCATATGGGATAGGTCGTACGAGGCGGACCTTCAAAATTATGAACGAACCATAATCTATGCTCCAGTGCTGAAGGAGATGGGTTGCCCTAAACTCAGGAGGTGCGTACGGAGTGCATTTGGCATGGAGGTTGGTAGCAAGAAGCTTGCCATCGAGACAGTGGTAGCCATAGTGGTTGGACCCCCGGGGGAGTGTTTTTGGAAGTTGACGAAGGTGGATGGCAATGTCACTTGGGGTAGTACATGGAGATTGCAAGCAATCCTATTGCGGTAATATATGGGATGCTAATGGTGTATGTGCAGTTATGAAGAGGCAAAAGCGTCGAGTAGGGGCGAGGGTGGCAGGAGTTGTGGCATGAAAGTACCACAGTTGGTTGGTGGTGGCGGTGTGGAGCATAATATTGGTGGGGATGGTGGCGGTGAAGTGGAACATACTAGTGCTGCCCATGGTGATAGTGCGATGAAAGATGATGTCGGTTAGAATGATAGAGGACTGTCAAGGTTGGCTCATAACTTTGAGCCAGCCGAAGATGTAGGGAGAAGGTGGGCCTATCGAATGGAAGCTATTCCGACAAGGATGAGGATGCCGACACAACCAGTAGTAGAGACAAAGATACTATAGGCACTGATGGGGGTGGTGCATCCAGCGGTATTGTGTGCATGGATGTTGAGTACGTCTCCTTAAGATTGAATGTTGTTGCGTTGGCCTCCCTAGTTCTAATGTCCAAATATGGGTCAGAATGGTCTTCTAAACAAAGACACTCTGGTCAAAAGGCAATATAACATCCCAAAAATCAAATGTTCAAAAATATGTAAAATTTAAAACTTTTGATGCATATTGTTGACAATTGGATTTCTCTAAAATAATTATTTGAGGTTTTTATGAAAATTGAGTTATGGAAATTTATTGAAGAATAGATGTACAATTAATAAAAACAACTTTGAATAACAACCCAAATTTGAAAAGATGATATAGAAATTAGTAGGGGAATATTTGTAGTAGAATTGTATTAAAAAAATTCACCCTACTAAAGCCAAGATAGTGAATTAAATAAAAATTGTGAGAAGAAATTCTAAATGAAAGGTTTGTAATGAAATCAACTTTAATTGAATCATTTAAATTTTTCGATAATATGTCAAAATTTCCTTTTGGCCTTAGGAGGTAAATTGAAAATCAAAACTCAAAAATTAAATTCAATTAGAGATCTTAATTTAATTTGAGTGTAATTCAAATTTGGGTCCAAATTCAATTGCAAAACAAAGCTCAAACTTTAGTTTAGAAATTGAAATCTAAAAATCAAAATTTAAAATTTGTCTTGGGCCTAGCCCATTTGGCCTGCCTTCTCCTGGCTTGGCCTAGCCAGCACCAACGTGTGCTCGCACCCAGGGGCGGATCCAACGGTGGGGCGGGGGCTCGAGCCCCCTACCGCTACCGGACCCCTGGAGCCCCCCCTAAATTTTTAGCTATGGATGTATAATGTAGAAGGGGCTGAGGTTGAGCTGAAGGTACTTCAGCCCCTCCAAAATTTTTTCTGGATCCGCCACTGCTCGCACCAGCCTCGTCCTTGTGCCTCGCCACGCTCTGGCTGCTCCCCTACTATGCCTTGGCCCCACCTTGATGAGAACATGACCCCTATGGATACAACCATATTTGCTATTCTTGCTATTCCAATTACAAGAGCTCGTATACTCCACTTAAATTATTAGGTGAGTTTGTTTTTTGGAGTGTCTTTATATTATATGAACTCTATGATGTTACCTAATAATAAAAATGTATATTTGTGCAGCACCACGTCACTTTTTGTACAAACCAATCAAGAGCTTAAGTTAAACACATTTTGGAATCCAATTCAGCTTAAGTTTTGCAAATGTAAGTGAAGCATTTATGCAATTCAAATCTCTAAAGTTATAAACTTGCAGTGGTATCACATATGGTCAAAGCTACAACTTTTAGAATCAAACAAAGTTCATCCATATAATCATATTTCAATCGAGCAATAGCAAATTCATCTAGCAATGGTGAAGAGATTTGTAAGTTCTATAATTCATCATCTTTATTCAGATTGTCCATACTAGATGGTGCCAATGTTCAAGTAGGTGCTAGGCGCTAGGCGGGCGGCAAGCAGGGGCCTAGTGCCTAGGCCGCCTAGGTGGGGCTTAGGCGGCTGACTTTAGCATGATGTGCTACTGGCAATGTCAAGACATATATGATGTTTGAAAGAAGAATTGTTACCTGGATTAATTTGTAATGTTGTAAATTTGAAAGATGATGATGGATACTTCATCACTTGATATAAATTCTTGATGTAAATGCTTCATGTAAACCTGCACATTAAAAATTAAGCAATATATAGACTCCTGGTATGTGAATAAATTTATACAACTACTGCTTTTTAGACTTCTATGTAAGTATGAAAGAATGAAAGAAATAAGAAATGCCTACAAGACAATAAAACATAGTCACACACATAGATCAAATAAAAGTATAAAATAAGTTCACAACCATACGTAGACACATTTCACAACATCTCACACCAAAAGTTCTCAACCACACATAGCAAAATAATTCTTAAAGAAACTTTAACAAGGTAGCATGCATAGATAAAATGATCAATCTTCATCCTCTTGACCGTAATCCTTTGTTGGAATCACGTCATCTTGATTGGATTTGAACTCAACATCCTCAAGTTCCTCGTTCACCTCCTCTTCCTCTTCACTTTTGGATTCGAAATCATCCTCATGAAGTTCTCTCACTCTAGTGCTCCTAGAGGTTGTATGACTTCATTAGCTCCACTTACTTCTTTAATGAGTTTCCATGAAAAACCCATCTTAGGGTCAACCTCCTCATCCTCGCCTTCAATAACCCATCCTTGAGCAAAAGTAGCATGTGAAGATAAAAGGATGTATATGTTCTTTGATTTGCTCTTTTTCTTTTTTGTTCATAAGTCTTGCATTGAATTGAACATAGATAAGATTATTGAGGCGGTGATCATCTAATTTATTTCTCTTCTTCGTATGTATCTACAAGTTGCAAAGTAAAGGTTAGTTAAGTACTTAAATTGAAATAGTGACATAAGAGATAGGACTTGAGAGTTAGTGAGTAACCATGTCAAAAATGCTCCAATTTCTTTCACATCCAGATGAACTTGAGGTCAAAGAAAGAATTCTTATAGCTAATCTTCGCAAAGTAGGGAACATGACATCCATACTTAGACTACCAATTGGCTACATTATAGGAAGCAAAATATTAGTAATGGACAAAAGACAATTTGCATGCATTGGTTCATCAAATTTGAGAAGTGAGAAGAAGTTTACCAGGAACAAGATCAAACTTTTGACATCCAAATCGTGCGGGAGTTTTCCCAAAGGTTTCTCATTTTTCCTTGAAAATATCAACATCGACATTGATCACTTGATCCATCGCTTCTTATCACCATGATAAAAGATTTCGACACATTCAATGAATCCATCTATTATGGTTTGTTCCAAAAATATTGATTGATCATGATAACTTTAATATGGATTCAATAGATATGTTGTCATGTGCAATGGAGAATCAAGTCTTCCCTTCATCTTTGCATCAATTGTTTCAATTATCAACTTGTAGTTACTTTCCATATTGTTCACTCTTTGATTTGCTACACATATATAGCATAAAGAATTAAAGATTAGCAAAGCATGAATAAAAGTGTAATTATCAAAGCATTAATAGAATGCAATTGTGCATCAAATAGGTAAACAATTGAAACATGCATTATTGTTTGCATTGCTATGAGGTAATATAAACTCTTGTCATCACTCGTCGGTGGTCATCTGCCAATCTCTCTCTCTCGCCAGTTGCTCCCTGGCTCACTCTCCATTTCTCGCAGTGCTGGCTCTCTCACTCACTCAATCCCTCAATCCCTCCCTCGGCTACTCCCTCCCTCAATCCCTCCATCGCATCTCGGCTTCTCGCCTCTCGGTTTCTCCGTAGTCCCCATTCCTTCTCGGGCCTCGCTGGTCTCCACCCTTGTGGGGCCATCCGACTGTGACGGCACGGTGGTGGGGAGGTGAAGGGGGAGGAGAAAGCGGAGAAGGCCGAAGGGGAGGGGAGGCGGAGAAGATGGCGGACAAGCACGAGCGGAGACTGATGGGAGGACAACAAGTACACAACGAAGGGGAGGAGCCAAGGAGGGGAGGTGGAATGCACCTAGGCGACTGGGCGAGGTGGAATCCGATGAGGCAGTGAGATAGTGTTTACCGGCGATGGAGAGGCAAAATCTAGCAAGTCGATGGCAGCGATAGCCCCGTGTGCGCGCACAAAAAAACCCTAGCTCCCCGTGCGGCGCCCTTGACTATTGGTATTTGGTAACTCTTCCCTCCCTCTATTATATACTCCATGCTCTGTTCTCCGCCTAGCCCACCTAGGTGGCCAACACGCTCACCGTGGCTACCGAATGCCCACCGCAGCCGCTGGTCAACCTCCCCACCCAGGCCACCTTTGACCGCCTACAACCGCCTCGCCGCCTAGCGCCCAAGCACCCGCCTTTCTCCTGAGGCGCAGTGGACTCTTACCGTCGAGCGCCTACACGGCGCCTGGGTGGCTACCGAGGCCGACTTCTTCATCACTGGATGGTGCAATAAGAGGCAAACACATAGGCATTGGATGAGTACTAAATTTTATTACCATCTCATATTGAACAAGATTCAACACACAAGAATTGTTGTCCAATACAACAAGCTTCAATTCATCCATATAATTGCAAGTTATACATATACGATATACAAGAAATTGATTTTCTACACCATAATCTTTAATCAAATTAAACTTATACCTAAGGGTGTAGGCACTAAATAAGGATTTCGAACATGCGAGTTCAAAAACTTTCTCCATGGTATTTGACAATTACATAGGTACATCCAACATGATGTAATATAAAGAATTAGCAGGAAAAATTCTAGTCAAAACTTCTTTATATCTAACCAAAACCACATGATCATTGTTGCAATTAATTCATCACATAAATCACTTAAAACAACAAGCAATTCAATTATTTTATGTCTGGTGCACTCAAGTCAATGCAGTCTAAATTCTCCACTTGAAAAATGTACGTGTCAGGATTGTTTTCCACTAAGTTTTGCTCTAAATTAGCATGAATAGTGGATAATTGTAGTTATTCACAAGCATACTCACCGCGAGTGATGATAGCACCATGATCTTTACCTTTTTGACTCTCCACAGATAATGTAGGTGCATCCATCTCCTCATCTTCCTTCTCAACCAATGGAGTCGGTGGTTCAATTAGCGCCTGTTCCTCTTCGGCATGGTTCTCAACTACCTGCAAGTTATTAGTCATAGAAAAATGCATAAACACGAGTTTGTTCTCATGTTTATTATCATCAAGCACTCTCAATTTCTCCTTAATCTGATTTTCAAATGAGAGAGATAATTATATTCTTCGTAAATAAGAAGGTCCTGAATTTCTTTATTAAGCCCATGTAAGAATCTATTCTTTATAACTTCAGCATGTTCCTCTAAGCCACAATGTAGTAAACAAGTTTTTAATTCATGATAGTATTCCCTTACAATTCTACTTCTTTGTTTTAAATGTGCAATCTAGCTAGCAAATAATCAGCATGATATTTAGGAACAAATTGATCTCTCAAAAGTTTCTTTAATGCATGCCACGTTTGAGGCACTCTTCCATGTCTACTTAAGTACTTCCACCAAAGTTTTGCATCCTCAATAAAAAACACTAGTGGCAGCCTTAATCTTTTGCCTATCAGATCATTCATAACATTCAAATTTATTGTCTAAAGCTATCTCCTAGTCAACATAGGCATCAGGATCAAATTTACTAGCAAAGGATAGCACAGTGACTTTAGTTTTACCAGAAGTACTGTCACAATCATATACCTCTCGTGGGGGATGATCTTGTCTAAAGCATGCATCTTTCTCGTGGACTTTCTTTCACACCCATTCAATGGCTCGAAGAAGACGTGGATCTAGCTGGAAATCATCATGTGAACCTACCATAGTTAGTAGAAAACAAGGAAACAAATTACAAGTATATGTTCCTACTACTACTAGTATCAAGAGGCTCAACTCAAGTCACTCCCTCACAACGCCTTAGCAAGTTCTTACAAACTCTTACCAATGCCACAATGAAGTGGTACAACAGGTGGCTGATTCGTCACACTCTCACTTGTGAATAGCCCAATGCTTGTGAGGAACGGTACCTATTAGGTTAGTAGGAAGTGGAGCTCGAAAGGCTAGTATGTAGCAAAGGAGTAGCAATTATTCAATTCAGGATGCAAAGTTGAAAAGTAGTTTAAAGTACTAGTCACAAGTGCTGGTCCTAGTCTAAACCAAGCCTAGCTAGAGCAAGCCAAAGGGAGAACACAAATAACGAGTGCACGCGCAAAGATCAGTATGACTTGATGTAAGCAAAGAAAAATCTCACACCAGGTGCTAGGAGAGATGCAAGCCAAGCTACTCAAACTTCTATCTAAGGAAATAAGATTGTTCACAAGATATATAGCACACAAAACAATATAACATTCAATGTAAATAGTCCTCTAGTTTGAGAAGAACAACAACTAGTCTCAAAGATAAAAGAGGTAAAGTTTTATATAGCTTATATATAATTGTTTGAAAGGTTTTGATGAGATCTACAACTTTGCAGATGAGGTGAAACTCAAATTATGAAGGAAAGACCAAGGAAAAGGGCAAAAAACAGAAACCAAAAACCTGCTATGCAAATTTGGTTCAAAGATGGCCGATTTTAGGGGGTCTTAGAGGGCGACTGGCAGCAGCCACTCATTTTTTTGGATGCACCTCATTGTTAGCTTTCTAATGAGTATAAGAATGTTGAAAATGGATACTGTATGCAAAAATTATGCCGTTTTACTTAAGATATCTCGGAATTAGATTCCTACTCGGACTAGAAACCGACTCGGACTCAACTTGAAACTACTATATCTTTCAATCCTGTGGTCCAAACTTGATAAAATTTTTTGTGGAACCTTGTGGCTATATGTATAAGGTCTCCACCAATTTTTGTTTGTTTTGACAAAAGTTTGACACACTTTTTATTTTTCGGGAGGGTGGGCCCAAAACCAACTCTTCCTCTTGCTTTTTCTCTCTTTTTGTCTCTCTCTCTCTCTCTTCTTCTTTTTCCGAATCCAATTCTTCCTCTCTCTTTTTTCCTTTTTATGCAAAACCGAATTTGGCTAGGGTTTGAAGCCCAATTGGAAACTGAAATCAATCCTTCCTTTTTCCTCCTCTTCGAAAGCCAATCTACCCTAGGGTTTTCTCCTCTTAACACAAAGTGGCGGTGGTAGGAGCCAAGGTGGCTGCTTTAGTTGCCACTGCATGAGTGGCTGCCACTTCAGTTGCCATAGTAGGAGAAAGGTAGTGATGATCGGTTGCTGTAGTGGCGTGCGGCAGCGACGGCACACTTGATCAGTTGTCATGGTAGCAAGATGGTAGCATGCGGCAGGGTGCATCGACTGTGTATGGTTGTCATGGCAAGGGAGGCACGGCGGTACCAAGTGACTTGGTGACCATGGCAGGGCCACTTGATGGTCCCGGTAGTGAATCGGTGGTGGCAGTAGGGAACGGTGGTAGGACTAGATAACTTGCAAGAGACTCTAAACTAGACCAATCTAGATAGAAACCAACACAAAGACTCGACAATGCAACGAAAATTCATAAACACAAAGTAAAATAAACAAATTACAATGGCTCAAAGGGCTCGGTATGGATGATAGATGCAATATTTTTGGGCAATTTTCTAGACTCTAGGTATGAAAAATAAAAATGAATCTAATATTAGAAAACTAGAAGCTCTCATTGATCAACTGTAGCTTTGATACCACTTGATGAACTGTTGTTGTCCCGATCTTTCGATGAGTAGATAAATTCAGTAGTAGTCACTAAACTCTCACGATCCTAACTATGAACTTGCAAGGCCTGAAACCACGCAATCATTAAATTGCTCAACAAGTTGTTATCAACCATGCACGAATACCTAGATGACCTGATCATAAAGATCAATTCTTGCATACACCAAAGAAGCATGTAAGAACAAGGTGAAACACAATCTGATGTATTGCAAATATATGATTGAGTTCAAAAGGTGGGATTCTGCAGAGATTCTTTATGGTTGGTCAAGTCAACACAAGCGAAGAACAAAAGATTTTACAATAGATAAACTAAGCAAATGAAATCCAAACCCTAAAGTGTAAAACATATGAGATTATATGAGGATGACGGCCAGAGGGTGGTGGCCAGGGGTGGGCTCATTTGAAGTCGGTGCTATCTCTAGAGGCATGTGCCCACTCCCCTAGCTGCCACCCTCTGGCCATGCTGAGCACCGCCCATGCTGCCCCATTGCCTCGCTAGCTATAAAAGATGTGACAAGCTTGCTATTTGCTCCCCCACACCCTCCTTTTCATTCTCCTCCAAACAATCATGTTTTCTTCCCTATAGCTCACCGGTGCTGCCATCATTCCCAACTCCGGTCGCCCATTGCCCTTGTCGCTTCGGTGAGCCTCAGGCCAATTCTTCGTGCATGAAGCACCTCCTCACCTCCCTCTAACCGATGTCGTGTTCCACCACCACTCCACCCTAGGCCACCATCGCCAGACCTCTCCACCGCTTCTTTGACCTTGCCAATCACTCTAATGAGCTCCCCATGTCCCCAAGATGCTCTTAGGCCCCTTTAATTTCTCGCTGCGCCACTAAAGCCAAGGACGCCATGGTGGCCAACCACAACCATTGATGTATCTCACTGTCGACCACGCTGTCATTGCGCATAGGTTCACCGTGGTCTCGGCAACCCATTTTAGGGGTTGTTAGAGCTTGTCGTCACTTGCTCTGCCATTGATGAGCTTGGCAGTGGCATCTCCTCTAGGTGCCACTATAGCTGGTAGCTAATTAACTACCGAGATTAATTAGCTTTAATGATATATCATCAATTTAGGTTAATCTGTCACTAACATGTGGGCCAAACCGATTTAGAAGTCTAACTAAAACCAGTTTAAAGCCATAAGTTACTTATATGTGGGCCCTTCTTAGTGCCCGGGTCCACCTATCAATCACTCTTCTCCTTTCTTTAAAGAAAATAATTACAAAAGAAATTAAAAAAGGGTCCCACTTGTCAGTCACTGTTAGATTTTTCTTAAGAAAAATAAATCAAAACTAAATAAAAATCCAGATAGCCCCACCTATTAGCCTCTAAAGTATTTTCCAATAAGAAAATAAATTGGAAAATAAACTGAAAATTGTGGGGCCCAAACATCAGTGAGACAGCCTCTCCTTTGTTTATTTTTATTATTTTCCTGAATTTAAATGTTGGAAGGTCCATTCTCACTCAATTTAAATCTACATTAAATAAAAACTAGAGTCTAAATTCATCTAAAATTAAGATCTTTCTAATGACAGTAAAGTCATGAATTTTAGAATTCATTTGAATTTTCATTTGGATTTTATTTGCGCTCTCTGGTATTTACTCAATTCTCATCGCAATCGTTTGCTTAGACTATGAAGCTCAAGTAGCAGTTCGAGCTGAACTAGGACCTTCAAGACCAAACAACTTGTAAAAAAGAGGAGTCAATATTTTGACAATTTTGCACCTACATTTTTTTAATGCAAGTAATATCAATTTAAAGTATTAAATTACATTCTTTACTTTATTATGTAAATTATATTCGCATTAGCTCATAGTTATTTCCCCATGGATAATTACTTAATTTTACCCCACTCCTTGACTTTGGACATAAAACTTTATCACCCTACGAATAATGATAAACATAATAGTGATAAGTCCATATTTGAGCATCATGCTTAGTCTTGCTTAGATACCTAGGGGCATTAATTTGTCTTGACATCATTTGAAACATAAAAACTTAGTTTGGGTAGTCACTTATGAGAAGTGCCTAGTATGTTGAGATCAATTATTTTATGCTCCCTAAACCATAAAACTTACTTAAATATCTAAGCAAATGGTAAAAGGTGTTAGTGCGGATGTAGCATGATAATGTGAGTTTTGTGGTAGAACCGCCTAGATAACTTTAAGGATTAAATTATGTACGGCCTTCTAAAGTAAAACAGTGCAACCACAAAATTTCTAATGGGTATGACCTCGCCAACTAATTTGCATCAACTCAGCGTGGTTGCACCATTCGGATGAACATGGGTCATGTTGCTGGATTTAAGTCGTCGTGCGGCGCAAGAGGGGGACTACTAGCGGTGGAAACATTAGTAGGTACGGCCCATTGGGAAGATGCATTGTAAAGACTTTGTGATGACCTTCTTAATCTGCATGTCTACGAAAATATATGGAATAATCAAGTTGGTTATCTTTTGTGGATAAAGTATGCGACCTTTGTAGAGTGAAAACTATTCGAATAGTTGTGCCCACGGTCATGGTGGGCATTGAGAACTTGGTAGAGTTAGTATCTATTTACAAAAAGTTTATGGGTGGGATGAAAAATGATGTGCGGATGTAACCCTAGATTGATTTTCCCTGGGTGGATATAACCTAGCTATAAAAAATGGGTGGATGTAACCCAGGTAACCAAACTAGCATATGGTAGAGGTAACCATGTAAAAGGTGGATGGAATCTGCACTATTAATATTGCATTCTTACACACACTTTGGAAAATTGCTAAGTCTCAAGAATAATGGCATGTAGCAAATAAAAGAACTCAAGCCTTACTTTTATTTAGTCATGCATCAATATTATTGTATTCTATGTGTTGGCTCGTGGAGTATGGTTGCTTGTGCTCACACTCGCTCACTCAATTAATTCAGAACCTTTGGACCAAGACCGTTATGCCTACTACGACACTCTAGGAACATATGGAGAAGAAGATAATGGAAATTAGGTCGAGCTGTAGTATTCTAGTCCTTACTTTAGATGGATAGACTTTGATGGTCATAGTATGCACATCTATTATCCAGACTTTTATAGAACAGTAAGCTATCATTTACCCTCAGTCACTTGTTTGTGGCAAGGTGGCCTTATGTGACATCCCAAATTTCTAAATTTTATTTGTTATTTTTCTAGAATTTAATTCTCTCTATTCTTTTGAGTATAGATTAAAAATATTAAATTTTGGGAGAAAATGTGATCAAAATGAGTTTAGTTAATTTTATCTGAGTTCCTTGCATTTTGTTAGAGTTATAGGAATTTTCTAGGATTTATTTGGATTTTTCTGCTATTTTCTAAGCTTTATTCTCCTTTCTTGGGTTTTTTGAAAACCAAAAAGAAAATAAAATCCCCTCCTTCCCTCCGGCCGACGCTTGGACGACCTATATGAGCCCACATCGCCGCCATCCGACTGCCCGCTCAACCCGCCTTCCCTCCCTCTCCGTGTGACACGTGTGCGGCCCGATTCCGCCCACGTCGCCACCCCGGCCCATCCTGCCGTCCCCTCCCACTTAACTTCCACGGCCGCCCGATCCTTCCCGGGCCACATGGCTACATCTCCGCCGCCGGGTCCCTTCTTTCCCTCTCCCGGTCCTACCTGTCAGTGCCCTCTCTCCTCTCTCTCGCTACGCCCTTGGCCCGCTTGTCAAGCCATCTTCTTCCTCCGCCCATCTCCTTCCTCCCGCGCCCGCCGCCGAAAACGCTGCCTCCGCCATTGCCGGCCTCCCCCTCTTCTGCACGCACGCCGCCCCACATTCTCCCTCGTGCGCCGCCCCACCTCCCCCATTTCCACGCTCACCTCCCCACTTCCCCCACTCCTCGCGCCCACTCGGCCCTCTCCGCCTGCAACCGTCGCCCAGCGAGCAATCCGTGTTGGCCCGCTCCCCCTCTGCCACTATAAATACCTCCCGTGGCTTCTGCCCTCTCCGCTCCACCTCTCTCCACCCTCCTCTCCCCTCTCCTGAGAGCCGAGCACCCCGACGCCGTGCACCTTGGCCGCCACCGCTGCCACCACCATCTTTGGCGAGAAATCGTCGCCGCCTCAGCCACTTTCGAGCCTCGCTGTCGCCTCCCTCGGCCTCCTCA
This sequence comes from Dendrocalamus sinicus, assembly GCA_036346575.1. Lineage (NCBI taxonomy): Eukaryota > Viridiplantae > Streptophyta > Magnoliopsida > Poales > Poaceae > Dendrocalamus > Dendrocalamus sinicus. The sequence goes on along the minus strand of CM070669.1, from coordinate 10,886,078 downwards.
AGTCTGTCCGAAGTCCCTTCGCCATTTCTCCGAGCCCGAACGCCGCCGGAGAGCCCCGCCGCCAACACCTGAGCTGCGCCACCGCTTTACTGCCGTCACCGACCACCCTCCAATCATCGCCAAGCTCCGTTGAAGGTACCCACAGCATCCCTATCGCTTGCTCTCTCATTTGCACCTGACCCGGTCACCGCCGCCTGCCAAAGCGTCAGCGAGCCCGAGGACCCGAGCGCCACTCCGGCCAGCCCAGCCACGTCGGCCATTGAGCTGACGTGGTAGGAGAGGTTCGCCACGTCCTGGCCACCTCGGTGCCTTGCCGCCCCATCAGCGCCACACAGGCACCGCCTCAGCCCTGTGCCACCTCGGCCGAACCCTTCGTCCATGGACCCGGTCCATAGACCCGGGGCCCACCTGTCAATCTCTGGTCCAAAAATTTGACCAGGGTTGACGTCAGCATGATGTCATAAATCGGATTTCTAATAGAAAAATAAATTAAAAAATACCAGGGCTGACGTCATTTAGAAAAATAATTCTAAAAATCCAGATTTATTCTTTTTCCCGATTTTAAACTTCCGAGAGCCCGTTCTCCTTCATCCTAACTCTGATTGAGCCCATTCAAATTTCTAAATTCATTAAAAAAATTGCCCTCTATCCATTTCTGCCCTCAATTGAAATATTTGGAGTTGATTTGAATTTAGTGGGTTATTTTCACGTGTAGACTACGATGATTTGGGAGAGTTTTACGATGATGATTCACACCCAACCACGGAGCAAGGCAAGTCACACTCCATGACCATGTTATCCAAGTTTGCAAATAAAATTATCTTGATTTAAATTACATTGCATGCTTTATTTTATTTAACGTAATTCAATTTAATTTTAAATTTAGTTAATGCCTATTTGTTATTACCTCCTTTGACATTGCAAATCCTTATACCTTGTCACCCTAGATTAAAGCTCTAGTTAGTACATTAGTATGGCTAGAGAATTTTTGTAGCAAACGCTTAGCCCTACATAGATGTAACTTAGACTTGGGATACCATTTTCACATAAAATGATAAGCTTTTCAAATGAAATCTTGACTTTGGTGAGTAAAGAAGGATTATAAAATTATTTTAAAATAAATATAAAACTTGGTTTAGACCTAGGCTAATGGTTAGGTGGTGGGTGCAGCATGCACTGTTGTTCGGAGACACAGTGTTGAATGTCGTGCACAGGGGGTATGTGGTTAGCCTAAGTTAATTAAGGATCGATCTGTGAGGTACTGTTGCAAAGCCCTATCGTACTGCCACAAGGCTAGTATGGGACAGTCCTGACTGACTAATTTGCGGGTCCCAACCTGAGTCATGTTGTAGGTTGAAAGTGAGCGTGGTGTGTGCCATGTGAAGTCTTACTCGGCTCAAGAGGGGATCCCGGTCTAGTGGATTCCTTACCGGGGTGAAAGCTTAGAGTTGGCTTGACTAGGTTGAAGGCTTTGCATTGTAAAGGCCTTGTCATGATCTTCCTGTCGCACACCCAAGGAAGTGTGTAACTCGCGTGACAATACGGGATGATCATGTCTTATGGGTAAAGTTGTAAAACCTCTGCAGAGTGTATAATCTATCCTGGATAGCCGTGCCCATGGTCACAAGCATGCTGAGTAAAAGTTTTTCACGGATTAGACTTTGTTTTTTTTCAAAATGTTATGTGAAAACCTTGTGGATGGATGTAATCCATGAGAAATTGAAAGCGTATGGACGGATTGAATCCATATGAGATCTTTTTAGAAAAGATGGTCCAGGTGGGATGCCTATGGTTTGGTTAGTGTTTGGTCGGAGCCTGCAATAATGGTAATATTTTCAATTACAAGATCTATTTTTACTTACTATATTAAATTCAGCATTTCCAATCTATTCACTGTATTTCTTTAAATGTTGTTTTAAGCTCAAACTAACCTTATAAGCCTTCCATTGATGCCTTTATCATTATGATGCATTTCTCCGTGTGATTTGCGGAGTACAAGTTTGTACTCACCTTGCTATCTCATCTCAGAGGAGGATGCTTGCGACTACGGTGAGAACCTAGACGAGTAGGATGCATCTTACAGTTGTCTGCCTGTGGGCAAGCTGTTGGGCTTCGCTAATTATCAACTTGTTACCGCTGCTATTTTCTTTATTTGTGTTATCAATGATCCTAAAGTAAGACTTGGCCATAAGGCCGTACTCTGTTATTTAATATATGGTTGGTCATTTGTACTCGATATGTATCTTTGTTCGCTATGTGCACTAGTTGTTTCTGGACTAATGCGATTTACACAGAGGATTTCGGAGTCATTGCTCCGAGATCCGACACCTTACCTTTCGCTTCTGCTTTTGCTTCCGCTTTTATGTAATGTAAACATTTGGCCTGATCAGCCTGTATTGTAGACCCTACCCGTTATAGGTTAATTAAACTATGTTATGTAACACAAGTGTTTGGAATGTTTTATACGATGTATGAAATGATTTAGTAATATATTTGTTAGCCCTATCTACTATTCCAACGAATAGTATGGTGGACTAATAGAGGGTTTCGAATGGTAAATTTGGGGTCCGATAGGCAACGCTTTCCCAACAAGGGTGCCGCACAGTAAGCTATTGTTAGATATGCCATCCACATAAGCTGCACGTAAGCTGAACCCTGACATGTATGTGGTGAAGTGTGTGGATGGTTCCTTTCCCAAGAAAGTTCGTTCGTAGAGATCCAGAAGTGGTGCAATGAACTTCCAGATAACAGTGTGAAGGATCGCACCTGTGAGCTTGCGAAGCCACTGCACAGGCACTAGAATACGACCTTGTCAATCATCACTAGCCTAATCAGTCACCTCATAGTTGAGGACGTCATAGTTTCACTAAAGCTATTGATGGGCGATGTTGTGAATTGGTTGGTTCCTGGCGAGCTACGATAAGGTATGGGGGCGAGGAGAGTCATGCATGGAATGTATGGCACATACAAGGAGGTCTACGATTTCATACCAAAAATGCTACATCAAATTACCAAAGTCAATCCTAGGAAATATATAAATAAGATGGAGAGGGTGAACCCTTCGAAGGGCCCTAATTGTTTCATCCTTGACTGAGTGTTCTAGGCATTTCGGCAGGCCATTGAGGGGTTCAAGTACTGTTGTCCAGTGCTCATGTCGGACATCACGTTACTCTCTTGCAAGTACAAGAGCATGGTGTTGACATGATGGCTGCCAACGCAAATGACCAACTACTTTCAGTGGCCTATGCAATTATGGAGAATGAAAATATCGATAGTTGACTATGGTCTTTTGCCAATTTGAAGTAAGCAGTAGTTCAAGACTAGCTCAACATTTGCTTTATCACAGACTGCAACGTCGGGCTACTGTCGGCCCTAAGCACCATGTAGCAAGGGACTCAACCACACTTTCAGTGGGATGACGTGAGGATCTGTTAGTGCACGTTTCCGCAACAAGGAGTTGACGAACAAGTTCAAGAAGCTCGATATGCAGAACCAGAGGCGTAAGTCCAACACTATAGCAAAATCTTGACGAGGAAACCTCGAGGCATGTGAGGGAGTAGTAGGAAGCGAAACTGGTCATTCCCGCAGCAATGGGCGAGTTTACTCAATGGATCAACTTGCATAACCTTGACTTAGAGAAATGGTTCCAACTTCACCACACCGATGATGTGATGTATGGGATTATGACGACGAACATATCTGAGGTGTACAATAGTGTGTTGAAGGATGTGCACTCCATCCTGATCACTACAATTATGGATGAGAATTGGAACCACACTGTCGATTACTAGCACGTCGCTCATACCATGGATGGGGTGAGGAAGAAATTCAAGATCCATTTAAGGAAGAAGTATGTCATGGACCATGCCAAAAGCGATCATAAGTATTCATGCACCATCGGTGAAGTAGCAACCTGCACATGCAACAAACCGAAGTTCCTTTAGAAGCCTTTCTTGCATATCTACACCACGTGTGTTACGTGGCGGCAGCCTTCCATGCAAAATATTTTGGAGTACTACAACATCCATCATTTGTTTGGGACTTGAAGCGCTGAGTTCAACTCCTACAGGGTGAACATGCATTACAGGGACATTTAGCGGGGGGAAGTGAAATGGGTGCCGAACGACACACTAAAGCAGCACGAGCAAGAAAGATGTCAGTCCCGCTGCATCTGCAATGACATGGATGACGTCAACGTGGCCAACGAGCCAGACTACAGAAGTGTAGGCTATACAAGATAGTGGGGCACTTCATAAGCAACTGCCTGACATCGGCTACCCTATAAATGTAGCAATTTGTAGCACCTACACCTGTGTAGTCTTTCATGCTTTGTGAGGACGGCATGTCGTACAATGTAACTCTCAACGAAGTAATGTTCTGCAATAGAAATTTACATGCATTTTAAATATGTTTAGTTGTAATGTTGCCACATTCTTTTTCATAGCTTTTAATGTAAATTTTGTACGGGCACTGACACATGCTTTTAATGTATATTTCATACGGACACTCACACATCCGTCTCTATATTGCAGGGAATCGCACTCTGACAACCGAAGCATGGCAGACAGGGTTGGAAGCTTAAGGCGTTGGAGGGGACGACTGGTACAGGTTGGGTTTGAGGTCGTGACCCTTACCTCAAAGACACGACTATCTACGTTCCCCTAGAGCCTGACCCCCAAGCCCCGATCTACCTCTTAAAACCAGAGAGTTGTACACCCCTAGAAATCCCTTTCGTGACTACCCACACATTCTCAAGGCTTGGTAGCAATGCAAGCACAATTTTGATGTGGTAGTGCAGGTTTGTGATGACAACACACACCTAGAACGTTGACTCTTTCACCGCCCTTTGTTCATGGTAAGTGATTCATTACCTACCTATATTTGCATGCATGTATCTCTTGTAATCACTTTATCTTGCTGCAAGTTCACTGATGGGTAGATCCATCATATCTAATACCCACCTAGATTTACATCCACACTCTCCAAATCCACATACAAGAGTTGCGAGAGGAGCTCTAAATTAATAGGACTAACAAGACGAGCTCCGCAGGCAGAGGATCATGGAGAGGAACAATGAGGAGGTGGTCCACCTCGGTAGTAACTACCACCCGTATTATTACTATGCCAACTCGAGCTACAATTTTGCTTGCCACTATCGTGATAACCAGCCACATTCACACCACCTGGATGATCGCAACACCATGTGGACGCCCAACAGTTTCACTTTTTTGCCCTAGGGCTGCTCCCCCCAACCCAATTATAACAGTTTAGGTCAATATCGTTTCTGTTAGGTAAGACCCACAAGTGTCTTATAGTATAGTTATAATTTATGGTCCATGTATATTGCCATTTGTACTATGAGACAAACAACACACGTAATCAAGGTCTTCGCACCATGTAATTTTTACCCTCATATAAAGTGTTATGTTAGACTACATATAACCTACTACTATTTTGTAATAATATATCTGTGCGACTTAAATAAGAGTTTCCGAACAGACACCAGGGCGTACACAATGCACGCGCTCCGGCCGGACCCGGTAAAAATCGACGCACGGCTCGGTGGTGACGTCCTCGAGGAGCCCGCGTGGCGCTGTAGATCTGACGGCTGGGAAGCCTCCCACGTCAGCGCTACCACCTCCCGCTGTGGCCCCCCGGGCCATCTACGCGCGCGGCACGTGCCCGTCCTCTCCCTACTCAAGCAGATTGCCGTGCTGGAGGAGGAGAAGGCCCAGCTCACCGCGTCCCTTGAGGAGAGGAACCGGACCCTGGGGGACGCGTCGGTGGCGGCATGGGGGGCGATGGAGTCCTTGGATGGTGCCCTCGTGGACCTTTCTGTCGACGTGCCAGACGTAAAGTTCGGCCCCGAGGACCTAGCGCGAACGCTTCGACGAATCGGAGAGGGTTCGGACCTCGCCCTCCGCGGTGCCAAAGCCTTCGGCGACCACTGCGGCTTCACCAGTGCCTGCATTGCCTTCGCCATGCTCTACAGCTGGGGGTGCCAGCACGTCGCCGAGCTGGAAGACCCCTGGCTGGAGCTGCCAGCCGGAGCCGGGGCGATGTCAAGTGCCGTCGTGCCGCCGGCCTGCCGTCCAGGCTTTCTACAACCGGATCTAGGGCTATATCGAGGAGGGCACGGCCAAGGTGGCACTGCGACGGACCCTGCATAGGGAGGGGAACTTCGGCCAGTGGCTCGATGAAGTCCCCTAGCGCCACGAAGGTGATGCCGCCGCTCCTGGGCACGGTGCGGACCCACAGATGTGAGGCCGGGGTCCGGAGTGTAGGCGTGCGTTTGTGTGCGTGTGCTTTTGTAAGTCGGCGCCCTGTGGCCCCCTCCCCATCATATGAATGAACTGGTATTGCCCTAGACATTCTGATGATGCATACTATTTTTGTTCCCGGGAAGATGTTTGATAGAGCCCGATTAGTACTTTCAGGCCACATGGTTCGACAGTATCTCCAGCGTTGGGCATGGGCGAAGGAGGCCCGGGACTTCTGGGCGACCTGTACTTCTACAGGTGATACTTCGACGCAGAGGCGCGTGAAGGTGGAGCCAGGCGAGTGGCGACCTTCAGCACTCGAAGGTCCTTGTAAACCTTAGGGGTTTTTTTAGCAATCTAACCGCCGAATCTTTGGCCACTTTCTTGGGAACGCAACAAAGATTGATTAGAGTACATGTCCTTGTCACTTTTCACAATCGTGCCTGGCTCCGATCAACTCGTAGGACTAGGTGTTCCGGAAATGCCCAACCTTAGTCAAAGTATATGCTCAAGCGCTCCGTCCCCTACCCCTCGAAGTGATGGCAGCAAAGCTGGCGCCTAGTCGAAGTAGACGCTCGAGCGCTCCGTGTCAGACCCAGATTTTATAATCCGGAATCCTCTGTGATTCTACCGCACTATTCCCTGGATCAGTAGATAGTGCTCACAGATTACAGTTCTGAATATCAAAATACATATCATGCGGAAGCATAAATAAAATAGTAAACTTACACAGGGGCCGATTAGGCCGACAACAATAAAATGTAACAGCGGAAACGAAGCACACAGGTGGGACCCTCAGGACATGTCCATAGGCATCCAACTGGAGGTTCGTGACCTAGCCCTTGACATCTTCATCTTCTCTACCATCATGTCCACTCGTGTCGCTGTGACGTAGTGATCTGATTCCTGATTCTGGATTTGTTATGAGAGCGAGTGTGAGCACAAATCACCGTGCTCCGCGAGCCAATACACAGAATGCAATTAAATAATATGCATGGCTTATCAAGGGAAGGCTCGGGTTATTTTATTTGCCATAAATTGCTTTTGAAATATGATACATAGAAATTTCCTAAGACCTAGCATTTTGAACTAAAACATAATATGTGAAAGAATGCAATAGTAATAGCGATCCAGAATCCATCCACCGTTACATGGTCTCTGCACCATATGCTTAATCCTTCAGCTTCATAACCGCTTAACTTATTACTAGGGCGACACCCAGGGCAACACAATTAAGGGCCTTTCTCTGCCCTCCACTTTACCATTTCCACCCACAAAGTTTTTGAAACAGTACTATATCTAGTTAAGTTCCCATGTTTGCCCTTAACCGTGGGCACGACTATTCGAATAGTTTTTGACTCTGCAAAGTTTACACAGTTTACCCACAAGAGATAAATCGACTCGTTGCCCCACATGATTCCTTAGCCATGCGGTTGAGTAAAGTATCACAGGACCTTTACAATGCATTTTTCCTAGCAGAGTTATGTCCGCTAAGGTTTCCACTTTCTTCGGGGTACGACCACCCTTTCAGAAGCCCCCTCTTGCACCATCACGTCGGAGGATGTGGCCATCCTCTGCCCGCCCGTGGTCACACCAGCGCAACTCTTACTAAGTCGATGCAAATTAGTTAGCCCTATCTACATTTTGCCAGCTTGTGGTTGTACTGGTTTTACACTGGGAGATCATGACAAGATTCAGTCCTTAGTGGTATCTGGGCGGTCTACCACTACCCACTTTGTGCCTCCACTGCACCACACTCACACCCTCGGACCATCCGCCCAGATATTTAAGCAAGTTGGGGTTTTGGGAACATAAAATAATCATACCAACATATACCAGTCATTGCCATCATGACTTCCCAAACCAGTTTCTCATAATTGAAAATGATAATGATGCTTGGGGCATTTCAGCACCCCGAGTATCTATGCAATACTAAGCATGGCGTATGATTAGGGACTTATTTTCGAAAGATTACTATTAAAATTTTGCTAGGGCGATAAGGGTCACACATTCAAATATTCCAAAGGAGATGTAATGTTAATCAAGTTAATAATGGGCGTGTAACTAGAATCTCGAATTAATCATGTATTTGCGTATAATATAACAGCATGCAATTTGATAATTTAAATCAAAGTAATTTGCAGAAAATGTAGGTTCAACATGATCAAAGTATTGACTCGCCTAGCGCGGTTTACCACGAGCTTGAGCTCACACGATGCTTTCTCTTGAGCTTCTACTCTTTATCTTCCCTTTGTTCTGGCCACGCTTGATCCGGGGAATCTTCAGGACTCCAGTTTCTAATTACGCAATAAACGACTGAATCCAAATAAAAGAAAATAACTCAAAAGATCCAAATAAATCTGGATAAACTTAAGTTAGATTTATTATAAGTTAATGAGTGATTTGGGTGATTTGAGGCAAGGTCTGCGGTAGGGTACGATGACTTGATCTTTTTATTAACAATTTCTTTTATCATTTTTTTGTATTTATCAAGGAAGTTCCATAAGTTAGGTTAGACCTATGAATGGGTGTATGAGTCTAGTTGAGTATTATTTTGTCGAGCGTTAATATTTCGAGCATATGCGGTATATAAGCGATATATACAATGTTTAGCCTACCGAGTTAATCTTATAGTCTGGGTATTTAGCATTTTGTGGCATGACATTCTATGTACCTTTAGTTATTACTAAGCTAAGTTTAATTTGAATTAGGATCTATTTATATGGGTCCCAGCTTGCTATATACATAATTATGCTCAATATTATTATGTATTACATCTAGTGTTAAAATGGCACTATTTCTATCTTCCTTATACTTTAGCTACTATTAGGCTTAGCTTTGTTTTAAATTTCAGTTTAAACCTAGCTATCTGGGCAAAGCTTGGTATATAGCTTTTTATGCAACCCTAATTACTCGTGTTATTGGTTAAATGCTTACTTTTGAGTATTTATACATCAGTGAGATTATTTCGATGCTTGATGACCTAGGGTTGTTATATTTTAGCATCTGTTTATTATTATTATGACCCCTTTTAATTTGAGTGCTCTCCGAAAAATTATTGATACTGATATTTTATCCTTTTACAAATCGAGCCTGTTGCACATGATTATATTTTGTTATTATTATTAACTAAGCTACCATTTAAGACTCCCTGATTGGCAGTGTGTTAATGACAGTGTTTACATGTATATATGTTTAATAGGGTCTATGGTGAACACAAAAATTGTACTGATATATTTACTAGTGGGCTGCTTACATGCCATCCGCATTTCCCTAACCATTCATATATATATATATATATATATATATTCATATATATATATATATATATTTACTTAGATAGTCTCTACATTTTAGTTATTATTTGGCTTAGCTTTAATTAAAATTTATTTATCTAGCAAGGCTTGTTTTACAAGGTTATATTTCAACATTTGCTAATTAGCATAATTTACCATAGGATTTATTTAATGGTAGTATTTTAAATATTAGGCATGAATCTTAATTTTAATTAATGGCAATCTTTATTTGGTCATTTACCATAAGTTGTTTTTCTTTATCAAAGTCTTTAATTAGTACTTAGTCTTTTAGTTAATTATTCGAATAGTATTAATTATTCAAACATAATAAATAATCTACATTTAAATATTAATTGATCTGGTTCTATGACCTTATTATATTTATTAGCTTTTCTAGATTATCTCTAAATTTATCTTGATTTTTATTAATTAAAATGAGCTACAAAAAGTAGAACAAAAATATGGGGAAAAAGGGTGCTGCCGGCCGGATTTAAACTCAAGACCTTGGGGAAAAGCTAATTGTTAAGCGCGTTGGGTAGCCAAGTGGGCGCAATGCCTGGGCTGACCAAGAAGGTGCAGCAAAATAGAAAAGCTAGAGTTGGGGCTGGGTCAGAATAGAGGAGATGGCCGGCGCTCGGTGTTGAGGTCGCCAGCAGCGGACGGTGGCTGAGGAGGGGGCGTTTACTGGCAAAATGGGTTGCTCGGTGAGTGGGGAACTCCTAGCGTTGTCTTCATGGGCCGTGGTGGCGTCGAGGGTGGCAGGCGTCGGCGCAAGCGGCCGGAGGCAGGGACGGGTCAGGGCGCCAGCTCTAGAGTGGGAGAGGGTGAAGTTGAGGGAAGGTGTGAGCTCGAGGGTGCCGTGGAGAGACTCACCGAGGAGCATACAGAGTTGGGGAAGGCCTAGGGCGGGCTGGCGGCGCCGACAGGCGCCGGCGCGGATAAACTCACGTCGCCGGCAAGGTACCGGCGTTGAGAGGCCCGGGTGATAGTGGTAAAGAGCTGACGGGGCCGTGGTGGAGCAGCAGTGCAGAAGAATCGACCGGGAATGGCTTCAATCGGCCAAGCCTTCGCCGGCCGGAGGCGAAGAAGAAATGGGCGGCCGACGAGCCACGAGGCCCCAGGGGCCGATTCTTGGAGGCGGGAGCAAGAGGAGGATGTGGCGAGATGGAAGGGCGCTCTTCGCATTCTTATACTCCCTGAGCTGACCGGGCGGCGTGGGCGTGAGGGCGACGGGGCATGGCGCCAGGGAAACGGCGTGGGGCTCGGTGCGCGGAGGCGTGCAAGGCGCAGAGCGAGTCAGCGCAGATGGGGCAGGGGCGGCGGCAGGCGCTGCAGCAGGATGCGCGTGCTGTGGCAAGGCGGCGAAAATCTGGGGCACGGTGGTTGTGTCGCGCGGTGTGGCCAAAGCAGAGAGGAGGAAGGGGGACCCGGACGCATGGGGAAGAAGGAGGAGCCGCACGCGGGCGGAGTGGGTCTGTTGCTAGGGAGAGGAAACAAGGAGGGGGTGGGGCCCACGTGGCAGAGGCTGTACGGGCGGGGGAAAGTGGGCTAGCGGGTGCACGGGATTGGTTGGGCCGTGCGGGGGAGGAAGCGGGAGATGGGGAGCTGGGCGGGTTGGTGGCCGGCCTGGCTCTTTCTTTCGTTTTTTTATTTTCCTTTTCCTTTTCTTTTGTTTTTGGCTTATGCATTTGTGTGTATGTAGCATTCATGTCTTGTCCCTTCCTTCTTATTAATTTTTGGCATTAAGTGGTAGGTGCTACATTTTATTATGTACACATTTATATATATATATATTCATATATTTATCCATATATGTTAGCATTTTAATTATTTTGCTTCCTTGTTATCCTTACCATTATTTTCAGAAATGGGTCTTTAGGTTTTAAATCAAATTTCTCCTTGTCTTTTATGGATCATTTTTTTCAGATTCTCATTTTAAATTTTTAATTAACTATTATTTAAATATGTTGGTTTCTTCTTGATACTTTTAACTTTTGGAACTTTCACCAGATTTTCAAAAACTCTCATAAACTCCAAATTCAAATAAAATACATTACTAAAATAATTCAAAGCTTCACATTTTTCAGATTTACATTTTTAGGATGTTACACTCCGTCCCCTACCCTTTGAAGTGGTGGCAGCGGAGCTGGCGCCTAGTCGAAATAGACGCTCGAGAGTGCATGTGAACAACATCCACGTCTTATTTATACTCTGTAGAGTGCGTGAGAACAACATCCATGTCTTATTTATACTCCGTAGAGTATGCGTAGGGACAACATCCACACGTGCGCGGGAACAACATTCGCGTCTTTTGTTTTATACTCCGGAGAGTACGCGTAGGGACAACATCCACGCATGCGCGGGAACAACATCCACGTCTTTTTTTGTTTATACTCCAAAGAGTACGCGTAGGGACAACATCCACGCGTGCGCGGGAACAACATGCGCGTCTTTTTTTCTTTATACTCTAGAGAGTACGCGTAGGGACAACATCCACGCATGCGCGGGAACAACATCCGCGTCTTTTGTTTTATACTTCGGAGAGTGCGCGCGGAGGCGGGCCTCCACGCATCTTTGTGCAGAATGGGACATTTCTTTGCAGACGATTGGCTTTATTAACCTCTCGTTTGCATGGGCAAGCGTCTTACAATAGGCTTGGCGCTGGCCTTGCTACAGGTTTCTTTTTGGCCCTAGACATAGTACCGCCGCAGCCTGTCTGCATTCCATGTGTGGCGAAGTGTCTGCCCTTCCCACATTGCGAGGTGATAAGCTCCCTGCTGCAAGGCTGCAACGACGATGTACATGCCCTCCCACTTGGACTCCAGCTTGTCGACAGTCTCCGCATGGAGCGCCATTTTGAGGACGAGGTCTCCTGGCTAGAACTCCCGCAAGTATACAGTACGATCGCGCATGCGCACCATTTGACGTGCGTACTTTGCGACGTGCTGGGTTGCGCTTACTCGCTCTCCATCGAGGAGGTCTAGGGACAATTGACGCTCCTCCGCTGGTGCCTGGACGAGGACCCTCCTCGAGCCAGCCTTAATTTCTTCGGGCGTCAATGTCTCATCTTTGAAGAGGAGTTTGAATGGCGTGAATCCCGTCAGGCATGTCACCGTTGTGTGGAGGGACCAGAGGACACTGTGGAGCTCGTCTGGCCATTTGCCCTTTGGCAGCCCAACGAGGCGCTTCTTGACTCCGGCAGAGATGGCGCCGTTCGCCCGCTCGACTGCTCCATTGGACTGCGGGTGCCCGACTAAAGCAAATCGGAGCGTGATGCCCATACTGTCGCAGAACTCCTTGAATGGGGGCAGAGTCAAATTGCAAGCCGTTGTCGACAGTGAGCTCCTTAGGTACTCCGAAGTGGCATATGATATTCTGCCAAAGAAAGCGCTGCATGGCTGCGGAGGTTATCTTGGCTAGAGCAACAGTCTCCGGCCACCTGGAGAAATACTCCAAGGCGACTACCGCGAACCGAAGATCTCCAGGGGCGTAGGGAAGTGGCCCCACGATGTCGACACCCCAACGTCCCAGTTGATAGGAGCGGGGTCCCGATGTTCCAACAGGTTCTGGATATGTTCGATTTGGTGGAGGCGCGACACAAATCGATCCAGCTTGCGAACAACACGTTCCGAACCCCGCAATCGCAGCACCATGTCTCCTCAAGTTATCAACCGTGCGCAGCCCGGTTGACCTCGCCAAGAAGGCTAATCCTCGCCTGCGAATCGAAGAACACAAGCAAGAACAAGGGAGAACACAACTGAATTGCAGATGTATTGATTTAGCACTCGAAAGTTGGGGTCTCACAAACCGATGAACGGCAAAACTGTTCAAAAACAGATTAATCTAAGCAAAATCCAAACCCTAATGGTGGGGTGGCGGCTGGATATAAAGGAGTGAGGGGTGTGCAAAACCCCTGGACGCGCCCTAATGAGCTCCAACACGATACAAAGCCGAACGGCCCAAAAGACGGTGACGCAACACCTGACAGATTCTAAATGCCCACTTATTTTGACAATTCCTGTTGACTCAGAAAAAATTTTGACATGGGACCAGAGCCATTGGAAAGGTTGTCTTCTCAGCTTTCCAGCCATATGTAGAACGTCCAAAACGGAGCCCGGATGCGATCTGGGCGTCAATTTTAGTGCGAACTGGTCCTGGACTCCGAATTGGATTCAAAGTCGGCTTGAGTTGGCCCTCCAACATGATTCGACCGCCCTTGCTGGACTTGTGTGTCTCGTAGTCCTTCTCCAAGTACTTCCAGGTCCTCTCCATGGTTCCTAATCATAATTAAATCATTAGGTAGCAATCGATTCTCAAATGAACAAAAAGAAGTACTTAGGAACGAGCTCACCTATAAATTCAATTGTTGGCCGTGAGCTCTAGTGATTTGTCCTTGAATGTCAAGTGGAGGAGTGTTGTGTGTATCCGAAGAAGTGATGTCCTCATCACCAGTGGCCACACTGGGGGAATGGGCTGCAAGATCGTCGTGGGCCTGTGGATGACCCGCCCCATCCATTGGCAGCCTTGACACCAGCGCATGAGGTCTTAGGCGTTAGCAATGGCGGTTGGCCAGTAGAAGCCTTGCCTGAATGCCTTGCCGACTAGCGACCTCAACGCCAGGTGCGAGCCGTAGAGCCCCGCATGAATCTCGGCAAGAAGGCTCTTTCCCTCATCGCACGAGAGGCACCGTAGGAGCGGGCGCAGACTCCCTTTTTGCAGAGTACACCGTCAAGCACCTAGAAGGACCTGGCGCGGTGCTGTAGGCGTTGGAGCTCCAGGGGGTCGTCTGGCTCCACGATGCCCTGCAAGAAACCATATATGGGCTCCCGCCAATCACCCTGGCGTGTAATTTGGTGGACGAGGGCCGCATCATGATTGTCTTGAGCGATGGCTACCGCGGGTAGGACTTCATAGAATGCTCCTTCAAGAAGGGGAAGCTGTTGGCTGGCGGCCTTCGCGAGGATGTCGGCTTGTTCATTATCCGCGCGAGGGATGGCCTTAACCGTGACGCCCAGGAAGTGTCACTCCCTCGCCCTTACAGCTGCTAGGTACTTGGCCAGCTCAAGGTCCTTGGATTGATAGGATTTGTCGACGTGGCCCGCCACCAGCCGTGAGTCAGTGCGGACTAGGACCCATCGTGCGCCAAGAGCCCTAAGCTTAGTGAGGCCGAAGAGCAGCGTTTCGTATTCGGCCGTGTTACTGGTGGCCGAAAATCCGAGGCATGCCGAGTACAGCAGGCTGAGAGACCATGTGGATATGACCCCATATTTGTGATGAATAATTGACGCGTGTTCTGGAAAGCTTGAGTTTGGTTTGAGTGATTTGTGCCAGGTCGGCATTTGGCGCAGTCGGGTATGGTTAGACGGTCTTATTGCATATTCGTCTTCCCGATTGGTCGTCTGGGCGATTTCATGCTTAAGTTCGTTTTGTTGATGTTAATTATGCTTACATGTGTCGAGCGGTGCTATTTGATGTGTTTCTTGTCTGTGATGGCTGCAGGACGACGAGGCGGAGTCGTGGCGAGACACGAGGTGACCGGACTAGGCACAGGCGGTGTCGAGGTCAGAACGGTCGGATGTGTCGAAGACGGTGGAGACTCGAGGTGGTTGCGAGGCTTGGATGATAAGGAACGCGGAAGCTTCCCGGAAGGTGCAGGAGGGACATTTCGGTAAAAGCGCAAAGCTGCACAGGTGGAAGCGGTTCCGTTCGGGTTTTTAGCGGGCATAACGGGTTGGAGACCCATTAGCCAAAGGCTATAAATAGGAGAATTCTCAAGTGCATATATATCTTGTGGGGGAGTGCATGGCTTTTAGGTTTTACTTTTAGTCAAAATGGCCTTTGGAGGGGTTGTTTTGCTTTAGGGGGGCTTTAGTGGTTGAAGGAGGCAGAGTGTTGTTGGAGTGTGTCTCCTCTGTGTGTGTTCCCCCGTGCTCCTCTCCAAGCATGTAGTGTTCTTGAGTGTTCTTGTTTTTTAGAGAGGGAGAGGTTGGAGATGAGTTGAGGCACTATGTAACCCTTCCTCTGTACTCAATCACGTATGGGGACTCCGTGTAATCCTTGATTGATTAGGAATGAAGGGTCTGAAGTTTATTTCTCAAGTTCATGCCTGTTTTCCTTCGATGCTCCCTTTTGGTTGATTTCTGAGTTTTTCATTTTTGTATTGATTCTTGCTGAGGAGTATCAAATGGGTTGCTCGGTGATGGGATTGTATTTCTAGACCCCTTGGTCAGCTAATTCCAAGAGCAATTTGATTGAATCTCAAGAATCTTGCTTTTCTCTTTTCTGTGTTCTTGAGTTCTCTTTTTATCTTTTCTAGGGTTTGTTGTAAATCTTGTTTCCCTTCATGAGATGGCATGAAACTTGGTGTCTTAAGTCCTGAGGCTATTAATTAGCTATCCTCAAAGTTTCATGATCATAGAATCTCAGATTGAATGGGAATTTGAATTTGAGCAAAGCCCTCTGTATCTTTTCAGGTTTTTGGCTAAAATCTCAAATTCTTGGGCTTTTGTTATTCTCTCTTGTTGTTTGAGGTCCTTTAGTTGTTTGGAATATGGTCTTACTCTTTTGAGCAGAGGAGAATTGGCGTTATCTCTTCTTTTTGCCCAAAATATGCATTTCTTGTAATTTTTGCGCAGCCTGTTGCTCTCTGCCTAAATTTGGTTTTCAGTTAAGTGGTCAGACCGGAATATATATGGCGGTCAGACCGGCATATGGCCGGCAGTCTGACCAGCGGCACAGGACCGATCTGACCGACCTGGATATGGCGGTCTGACCGCCCGGAGCATTGAAGTCAGACCGACTTGCACTGGTTTAGCCCTGTAGTTTTTAGTGTCATGTTCTTTCGCTATCTTCACTTATCAAGTCTATTCTTCTGTGGGTTTGAGTTTCCAGAGACTTGAACTTATCTTTTCATAGCTTTTTGTAGCTATTGAAGAGTTCCATTTGGGGTTCTAATTGGGGACAAGTTTTAAAAGTCGACATTCACCCCCCTCTGTCGCCATTTTGGTCCAACACAGGTGGTGCCCCTCCGGCGTAGTAACCACTGCACCCACGCCAGCACCCGAAGCGCCGTAATCTCCGTCGGTATTGAGAATCCACACCGGGTCCTCTGGCTGTTGGACGTGCTGGGCCGGCGGAGTCCATTTCGCGAGGAAGTCCGCAAGGACTTGAGACTTAATTGTTGTTCGTGAGGCGTAAGTCAAGGAGAATGGCACGAGCTCGGTGCCCACTTGCCAATGCGTCCCGTAGACTCCTTATTATGTAGCATCTCCGCCAGAGGGAACGAGGATGTCACCGTGATCGGATGAGCCAGGAAGTAATGCCAGAGCTTCCTTGAGGCCATGACCAGCACATATGCCAACTTCTCAAGCTTCGTATACCGCGCCTTGGCACCCTGGAGGGCTTCGGAGATGAAGTATATGGGGCGCTGGAGGGCGCCCTCCTCGAGGACAAGAACAGCACTGATCGCGGTTGTTGTCGCAGTGAGGTAAAGTAGGAGGGGAGCCTCTGGCGCTGGGGCGACCAAGTGGGGAGGCTTGCAAGGTGCCTCTTGAGGTCGTCGAAGGCCTTCGCGCAGTCGTTGTTCTAGTGAAACCTATCGCATCCGCGAAGGGTCTTGAAGAACGACAGGCCCCGCTCCGCTGCCCTAAACAGGAAGCGGCTCAGCGCGGCCATGCGGCTAGCGAGCCTCTGGACCTCCCTTGTTGTCTTAGGCGGCTCCATAGCGAGGATCGCCTTGACTTGGTCGGGGTTCGCCTGGATGCCACGTCCGGACACAAGGAAGCCCAGGAGCTTGCCTACTTGCACGCCAAAGACACACTTGTCCGGATTGAGCTTGATGCCTGCTCTCCAAAGGTTGCCGAAGGTCTCTTGGAGATCCTGGCTGTGGGAGACGAGCTGCCTGGTTTTGACGACTACATCGTCGACGTAAGCCTCCATGTTCCTCCCAAGCTAGGAGGCCAGTGCTAACGCGATGAGGTGGGTGAAAGTCGCCCCGCATTCTTCAAGCCGAAGGGCATCCTGACGAAGAAGAATGTCCCAATCGGTGTGATGAAGCTGGTCTTGTCCTCATCATCCTTGGCCATGTAGATCTGGTGGTGGCCGGAGTATGCATCCAGGAAGCTCATGAGCTCACACCCCGCTATGGCATCCACCAACTGATCTATGCGCGGTAAGGGGTAGTGGTCCTTCGGGCACGCCTTGTTGAGGGGGGTAAAGTCGATGCACATACACCAGGCGTCGTTGGTCTTTTTAACCAGCACCGGGTTGGCGAGCCAATCCGGATGTTGGACCTCACGGATGACTCCAGCCTGGAGAAGTTTCGCTACCTCCACCTTGGCTGCATGCTGCCGGTCGATGGACATGCGCCGAAGCCTTTGCTTGACCTGTTTAGCATCGGGGCGGACCGCTAAACTGTGCTCAATAAGGGCGCAGTCCACACCGTTAATGTCTTCCGGGGACCACGTGAAGACATTTGCGTTGTCCCGGAGAACCCGGAGCAAATCTTGCTCCACCTCCGGGGGAAGGCCCTCGCCGATGGACACGAATTGACCTTCGGCTTGGAGAGGCATCCTCTTGACCCCGCCCTCCGGCCGGGGCTTGGGCATCCATCCCAGAGTGGACGGCGTGTCTGCCATTGCCTTGTTGGCGAGGACGTGCACCCTACAGTGCGGGCCCCTGGTACCAGACTCCACACGCTGGGCGAGGTCCTGGTCACCTGTAACAGCCTAGGTTTTTATAAAAAAAATATTAAACATAATTTAAAATAAAAATAAGTGTTTTGGTTGCCTAAATTTTATTTTTGGTTTGCCCTGATTTGTTTTCTACTTTTAAAAATGTTGGATTTGAAAAGTAATTTAGGTAAAAATATAAAAATATTATTAAATAGAATGATATTTTGATAAAAATCCTATTTCAAATTAATTATTTGGAAGCATTTGGCGTTTATCTGGATTTCCGTGTTTTTGGATTTAAAAAAAATCAATTTCAAAGCTAAAATGTATTTTTGTCAAAAAATTAAAAGACCAACTTTAAGTTGGAAATATTTTTCCTAAGTCTAAATCATCTCCTGGAATTTCTGTGGATGTTTTCTCTCTCCTCCAATAGTGATCATGTTCACCAGACGAGCCATTCCCGAGCACATGCGCCCAGCGCCATTGTTGCCTTTTGAAGCTTCCATAACTTTTGATTTTCTCAACCATTTCTTGCGCAACAAAATGCATTTGAATCCTCTCATCAAGACCTTTCCATTCCTAGCCTTAGCCCCCAATTTCATGCACCAATTTCGCGGGAATATGCCATGCCACCGAAAGACATTCCCTCGCGGATCTCCCCATCCGGTCCACCTCCGCACCTATAAAAGGGAGCACCGGGTGCCCCTCCTCATCCTCACCCAGCCCCAGAAATCTCAAAGCCTCTCTCCCTTTCTTCTAGCCGCAATCGGCATTTTTCTCTCACGAACAAAACGACATTCTTCGCCCATTTGCGCTGTCTACAGTGGATTCCGGCCATGATTGACCACACCATTGGCTTTGCCTTGGCGCGTTCTACATGGTGCTTTCCTCGCTTTCGCCGGAGCTTCGTCGGAGCATCGCCGTAGCACCATGGCCAAACCGTGCCGCCGCTTCTCTCCTCGCCGCAGGCCGACTGTGCATCTTCCACAACAACCAAGGTGAGCGCTGCGTTCCCCATGTTCTCCTCTTCGTTTCGCCATAGACCTCACCCACTAACTCCTCTCCGTTTGCCCGGAACGCCGATGTCAACCCGCCGGTCGTCGGAGGTCTTCTCCGTCGTGTTCCGCCACCATCCGTTGTCCTTTGGCCATACCGTAATTTTTCTTAGACTTGCCTCGCCGCGTTCTACGCCGTGCTCCCTCCCTTTTCCTCGAAAAGCCTCCACAAATTTTCGCCTCTGACACCTCGCCATGGCCGCCAAAGGCATCTCGTGTCCCCATCTATCCGGTGGTGTTTTCCCCAATCCGTTCACGTCATATCGTGCCAAACCATCCCAGGTAGCTACCTTTCAAATGGTTTTAAATTCGCTCAACCAAGCACCAAGATATCAAGTTTTTCCTTTTTCTCTACCGTCGTCGTTCAAACGTCGACTTTGATTAATTTTCAGCTTAGCCAATAATTTTTCTAGCTTCACCATACCGTGTTCTACCCCATGCTCACCTTATATCTCCACATTCAATACCCGGTACTATCTCTTTCCAACCTGCGCAGCGTTGCTACCACATCCACTACTAGTTTTCAAGTCTAGGACAACGGAGCGAAATCGTTGCAATAGGGCCAAAATAGATGCAATATGTAACTATTGCAACACTTCACTTCCGTTGGCAAGCGTGGCAAGTACTTGCGTGCTTAAAAGGTTGTGCAACGGATTGTGGTTTCGTTGCAATACCTATGGTTATTGCCATGCAATGTGTTGTGGCAATTGTTTGTTGTTGCAACGAATGATGTCATGGCGATATAGGCTATTGCCATGGCTGACTCTGTGGCAATAGCTGCTTTTGCCACAAAGTGTGGTCGTGGCAATAGTATCATTTGCCACGAAAATATTGCGTGGTAATAGGTTCTATTGCAACGCCAATGGTTAGTGGCAATAGACCCTATTGCCACGGAGTGCATTTCGTTGCAACAGGATATATTGCTACGGGAGGCGTTGATCGTGCAAAAATAGCACACCCGCAAGTGCACGGGTTGCCACTGAAATAGCGGTGAGTGTCGTGTTCTCCATAGGGACTAGACTGAGGCTACCGATGCTTAGCTAAAGCTAGGTCGAACAAAACGGGGGAGAATTAAACATAAAACGATTACCAAAACAACCGAACGAACGAACTCTAACTCACACGAACGAAATGACGAACGACTAAACAAACGAAGGACGACGGAACGAACGACCGTACGAATGGACGTCGTACGACCGAACAAACTACTCGACGACTGACTACACGAACGACACGAACGACACGACTACCGACCGACGACCTAACTAACTACCAACCGCGAGACAGAAAGAGGAAGTCGAGAAGCACTGGGGAAGTCTAGAAGCAAGGAGGGAGTCGAGAGAGAAAGAGAGGGAAGACGGTCGACAGCTAACTAGACGACAACGGCAGGACAACAAAAGCACAGAACTACAACCGACTGCACGACCTCGCTAACGACCAACCGCGCAAAAAAGAAAAAGGGGGAGGTCGAGAAGCACAAGGGAGGATTAGAAGAAAAGAGGGAGTCGAGAATAGCAAAAGAAAGGGAACGGAAACGGTCGTCGGTTCGCTAATCCGCACAAACAAACACAACGAGATCCATATATACTAACACTAACAACTAACTCAGAAGCTGAAATGACAAATCATTGAACACAAGAACTCACAAGCTAATACTATAATTTCTACCAGCACAGCTCACAATTAACACTACTGAAAATACTACTAACAAATCACAAATTGCACAATTATCACAGAGCACATATCACAGAACTCAAATTAACTGGGCACATGCATACATCACAATGAGACATAACAGAACACAATCACATTGCTGCCCAAATATTCACAATTCATATAGCATCACTAATCAACAATATAACAATGCATACTTAACATAAATTAGTAGTCAACAATACGCAATTACTGAGCAGTAATTAAGAGTAGCAAAGAGATAATGGGAGAGAATCTAGAGATGAACCAAAGAAGGAGAAGTAGCAGAGGAGGAGGGGGTCGGTGTAGATGAAGCCGTAGAAGTCCCGGTCGCCGAGGTTGGTGGCGATGAAGATCGGCGGTGATGGCGTAGGGGCGGCGCACTGCTTGAGGGAGAGGGGCGATGTAGGAGAAGAGGCGCGGTGGTGAGGTCGTCGGTGAAGGAGTAGATGGCAAAGCCGCAGTGGAGTGGAGCCGAAGAGTGGGTGTTGTCGGACTCGGTGGAGTGGGGCGATTGGCTACCGGTGGTGGAAGATCGGTGGTGGCCGTAGAGGCGCTGGTGGTGGGTGGACGCCGGCGAGGTAGAGAGAGGAGATCAGCCGGTGGTTAGTGGAGTAGGCGGAGCAGATGGGGAGGATGGCGCACCGGAGGGGGAGCAAGGGGGGCGCAGATGCAGAGCGGCGGCGTAGAGGAGTATGCAGCCGGATGTGGAGGGAGAGCAAGAAGGCGGCGCGGATGGGGAGAAGTTGGCGGCGCACGGATGGCGGTGGATCGGGATGTGGTGGCGCCGTGGCGAGCCAAAGGTGCTGCGGCGGTGGTGAGATGGCGCGGTGAGGAGCAACGGAGGCGTACTGGCGAGCTGCGGCCCAGCGCTCGCCAGCGGCCGGACGTGGAGGAGAAGGGAGGAGGAGCAAAGGGGGGCGAATGGAGAAGAAGCTGGGCTCAAGCATTCCACAGGCGGCGGCGCTAGGGATTTGAGGCAGTTGGGGGATTTCTGCATTTATGCATTTTAGTCCTCCAAGAAGCTAGGGTTTACATCTAAGTCCTTCCCCCAATGTGATTTCTTCTGTTTTGGCCCTCTGGAAGTCCGATTTCATCACGAAAAGATCCTACGCGTCCATGACGACGTGTACATCTGTACGATGCAATCCCGGAATGCCAAATTTGTCGTTTTATGCGCCTCGATCGCGCCGTCCTACGGAAAAAGCACAAAATAATGTAAAGTGATGCGAATAGGTGGCCTAGCATCTTTTTGTGTGGTCAGGATGCTTGCTGGGTCATTCTGCAAATGTAAAATGTAGAATAAAAAATATTAGCATCCTGATGTGTACTACTATTAAAATATGTTCAGCATGCATGCATCAATTAAAGTTCAGGGAAGGTACACATCAGCTGGTGCTGAGGCGGCGTGAACTCTTCGACCGGCGGTCGTGTTAGAGCGACGGCGGCAGTCCGGGCGCGTGAATCGATCGACCGAAGCAGGGGCTCTAGGTATGGACGTACGGTGTTGGGTGGCCACGTACAATATACCTGGCCCACCATGATCTATTGTCGCGGAAAATTTTCATATTTTGCAACAAATTTATTATGTGGCATAAAAACTTGTTTCATGCACAGTATAGAGTATCCTTTTGTAACGCAATCCAAAACTATAACTACCCAACAAGACTGTAGCAAAATTGTCAGCCATTTGCAACGAAATTCTATATCATGGCAATACCCCATAACTAATGCAACGCAAATCAATATTATTGCAACACAAGAATATCATGGCGATAAAGTTATACTTCTTGCAACCGTATTCTAAATAGTGGCGAAAGATCACCATATTGCAATGAATTAAGGTGACTATCGCAACACCATATTTAAGTAGCAATATGTGCACATATTGCCATGATTTTGGACATAGGTTGCAATAACAGGTACCTATAGCAACTAATTTTGTGTCGTTGCAATGCATTTCGTGGCCAAAGACCCGAAATCTAGTAGTGTCTCACGCTTGCTTCTGTTCCGCTGCTTGTTTGTAATGAAGACATTTGGCCTAATCGGCCCTTTTGTAAACTCTCACCCGATGTGGTGTATTTTAATTCTGTAATATTATGAATGTTCATGCGATGTATGATGTGATTCAGCAATGTACCTATACACACTATCTACTGATCCAGGGAATAGTGCAGTAAACACAGTAGATTCTTGATTGAAAAATCCGGGTCTGACAGAGCTGGTATTAGAGCATACGACTATAGGGTAAAAAGCCTTAGGATGGATATTAGGATGGGCTTAGGATCACAATATTTATAAAACTTATAAAAATGAATTCGAAAAATATAGCATACTACTTCTTCCTTATCCTTCTTAGATATGTGCTACTCTACCTTTCATTAAATATTTTGGAAAGTTACTAACACTAGTGATTTAATTTACAGATGGCAGGAGTTGGCGATGAGGGCAACTGGGACTACATGGCCCATGGAGCCCAAGAGGGAGAGTTTGCCAGAATACTACGCAAGCTCTTGCACTACTTGGGCTATAAGGATCAGCCCATTTACCAAGGGCTCAAGGCTACTACAGGAGGAGAGGAGTCTTGGTTAATGGAGGTGTTCATTTACCCCAAGAGAGAGCACAACCCACCCCATGTCTTCACATCGGAGCACTCGGACGGTGGCACTTCAGGACGCTACACGCCTAGCCGCTGCGCAGCTATGCGATATCTGCAAAACCCCCCTTCAACGAGCACCCTACTGCTACTACCCATCGCATCGTGATGGTGCGTGATATAACGAGACTAATCTGCCGACCGATGAGGATGACCCGATGCTCACACATCAGGTCGACCTCACCAGGGCCATGGGAGCGGCCTACACTGTTGCCCTGGAGGAGATCGCAACCCTCCGTCAGCACCTCGTCGCCAAGCACACTGCGATGGCGACCCTCCAGGAGCAGCTCGCCCAGTGCGAGCAGGCTTTGGCCTAGGCCAAGGTGGAGGCGTGGCGCTCGCCCGGCCTTCAGCAGCCCCCGCCTCGTAGCGCTCAGCGCCACCGCCGCGGTCGAGCCCCGCACTCGGACCGGCTGCGCGCAGAGCTCTGCGGCCCCGTGGCCTCGATGCGCTCTTCGACGGGGAGAGCCTCTCCACAGCCGTAGCCCCCCACGCGCTCACTCGAACTCCGACCCATCGGAGTTCAGCGGCAGTCGATCCCGCTCCCAGTCGCCGAACTACAGTCCCTCAAGCCCCAGTGCAGGAGATATGAAGGAGTAGGTAGAGTGGTGTCGTACTTGCCATATGTAGTGCAAGTACTAAATTATGTATCTTAGTATGTTGTATCATTCCCCCAGAACTGTAGTCGTCATCCTGTCGAATTTTATTTATCATGTTGTAACTGTAAGTCCAGCATAAAAGCTGGCTATGTGGTGTTTGTGTGTTTAAATGTAGACTCTATGTTGGAAGTTATCTTGTCGTTTGCTTTATTGGTTTTTATTTGCTTGAGATGGTACTTTTCTTTTATCTACATATTATTAGTATTAAATCGTAGAGCTATAACTGCAGATGGCTAGCCAAAGGATAACGAGGGCCCAAGCCAACGCTAACCCCAATCAAGCCGAGGTAGATTCTACCCAAGGAGCCTTGCCCGAAAGGCGAGGTAGAAACCAGAATCAAGACAACAACCTTCCGTCCCCTCCAGTTAACCCCACTATGGCTCAAGTCATGGCGCAACAAACTCAGCTGTTGCAGGCCATTTATGTTGGACAACAAGGAAGCTCCAGTGGACATAGAGTTGATTTGGCTGACTTCCAGAGGACGAGGCCACTTACCTTCTCATCAGCAGATGAGCCACTTGAAGCTGAGGATTGGCTTCGGGACACGGAGCAAAAACTACATTTGGCCAAATGCGCAGAGGAAGACAAGGTCATATTTGCCACGCATCAGCTCCAAGGAGCTGCAGCGGCGTGGTGGGAAAACTATCTAGCCGCCAGAGGCCAAGAAGATGCCACTACAGGAAATGACACAGAAGCCATTCCATGGACAGAGTTCAAGACGGCCTTCAAGGCCAACTTCATCCCATCATGAGTAATGAGGATGAAGAAGAATGAATTTCGCACCCTCAAGTAGGGCAACATGTCAATTAATGAATATCTTACCAAGTTCACACAACTAGCCCGCTATGCCCCGAAGGATGTGGCGGATGAAGAGGAAAAGATTAAAGATTTTTTGAAGGAATGAACGAGGAGTTAAGAGTTCAACTAATCATCCAAGACTTCACCAGCTTCCACCAGCTAGTGAACAAGGCTTTAATCCTAGAAAACGAGAGGAAGAATTTAGAAGCTAGCCACAAGCGGAAGCTGTCAGTTCAGAGACCCCAAGGAAGGTTTACCAGAAGTTCTTCAACAACCCCGCATTCTCAAGGCCTAATCCATCCAAGGCTTTGACTTCAACTTCTCGACCAAGTGGAAGTTCTTCTCAAGCTCCATGTGCAGGCAGTCAATACACGGGAGCAAACCCTGCAGCTAATCTTAATTACTATAGCTGTGGGGAGAGGGGCCATTTTTCCAACAGATGCCCACAGAAGCAGAATACCTCCATCCACAGCCAAGCTTCAGTGCCCAACAAGGGGCAGCAGGCCTCCCAAGCTAGCAAGAATTCTTCAGCACCAAATCGTGGCCAGGTTAATCATATCACAGCCGAGGAAGCCCAGCAAGCAGCAGGAGTCCTTATGGGTACGTTCTCTGTCAAGTCCATACCAGCACAAGTACTTTTGATTCGGGAGCTTCGCATTCATTTATTTCCAAGGGGTATGCTGATAAATTGGGGTTACCTGTCTATACTTTAAAGAAACCATTGGTGCTTAATTCACCAGCTGGTCTAACCACTGCTACTCTAGTATGCTCGGGGGTGATAGTTACCATGGAAAGATGTGACTTTCCAGCAGACCTGATAGTACTGAGCTCCCAGACATTGGACATCATATTAGGAATGGACTAGTTAGCTAGGCATAACGGGATCATAGAATGTGCCACTAGGGTGGTGAAACTAGTCAAATGTCCCGGGATGACTATAGAAGTAAAAGTGGACCGACCATATCATTGGGGCCGTGCTATATATTACTGTGAGGATATACCCCTAGAAGGAATGATTGTGGTACAAGATTACCCTGAAGTATTTCCGAAGAGCTACCAGGCATGCCACCCGACAAAGATTTGGAATTTGTCATCAACCTAAAGCCCGGTGCTGTGCCCATCTCTAAGAGGCCATACCGGATGACGGTGGATGAGTTAGAAGAATTAAAGAAACAACTACATGAGCTGCAGGACAAGGGATTCATTAGGCCGAGTTCCTCACCTTGGGGATCCCCGGTAATCTTTGTGAAGAAGAAGGATGGTACCGCCCGGATGTGTGTAGATTATCGAGCCTTGAATGAAGTGACCATCAAAAACAAGTACCCTCTGCCTAGGATAGATGACTTATTTGACCAGATTGGAGGAGCCACTGTATTCTCCAAAATTGACTTGAGATTGGGTTACCATCAGTTAAAGATCAGGCCCGAGGATATTCAAAAAACTACTTTCACCACTAGATATGGGTTGTATGAATTTACAATCATGTCTTTTGGTTTGACCAATGCCCCGGCCTACTTCATGAATCTCATGAATAAGGTCTTCATGGAGTATCTGGATAAGTTTGTGGTGGTGTTCATCAACGATATTCTTATCTACTCCAAGACTGCAGAAGAGCATCCTGAGCATTTGCGCTTAGTGTTAGAGAAGCTAAAGGAGCACCAGCTCTATGCCAAGTTTAGCAAGTGTGAATTTTGGTTGTCAGATATCAGCTTCCTAGGTCATAGAGTGACTGCTGGGACAGTGTCAGTGGACCCAGCCAAGATTGCCGCTGTAATGGAATGGCAACAACCCACCAGTGTCACAGAAGTGCGCAGTTTCCTTAGATTGGCAGGATACTACCGAAGATTTATAGAGGGATTCTCTCGAATTGCCAGACCTTTGACACAGTTACTCAAGAAAGATCAAAAATTTGAATGGACAAGGGCTTGTGAAGAGAGTTTCCAAGAATTAAAGAAAAGATTAACCTCCACCCCAGTATTAGTCTTGCCGGATGTACACAAGGATTTTGAGGTATACTGTGATGCCTCACATCAAGGCCTTGGATGCGTACTCATGCATGGGGGCAAGGTCGTGGC
Source organism: Dendrocalamus sinicus (assembly GCA_036346575.1). Lineage (NCBI taxonomy): Eukaryota > Viridiplantae > Streptophyta > Magnoliopsida > Poales > Poaceae > Dendrocalamus > Dendrocalamus sinicus. Next base: position 10,858,915 of record CM070669.1, on the reverse strand, counting down.
GTATGCATCAAGGTAGCTACGCCCTCATGAAGCAAATTACCCAACCCATGACTTGGAATTAGCTGTGGTGATACATGCATTGAAGATTTGGAGGCATTATTTGATTGGCAACCATTGTGATATATACACAGATCACAAGAGCCTCAAGTACTTCTTTACCCAGTCACACCTTAACCTGAGGCAGAGAAGATGGCTAGAATTGATTAAGGATTATGACCTGAGTGTTCACTACCTCCCAGGAAAAGCTAACGTGGTAGCAGATGCTCTAAGTCGTAAGGCTTATTGCAATAACCTCATGGTTCAAGAGCAACAACCTGAGCTGTACAAGGAGTTACAGGCATTGAACTTGGAGATAGTAGAGGAAGGTACTTTAGCTACAATGGAAGTGCAACCAAGTATAGAAGAGAGGATCATAACAGCAAAAAGGAAGACTCAACCGCTTTGAGAATGAAGAGATTAATGGAAGAAGGGAAGGCTCCCAAGATGACTATGGATCAACAAGGTGTACTGAGATATGGAACACGTATCTTTGTACCTCACCAGAAGGACCTCAAGGACCTGATACTCAGAGAAGCTCACAGCTCTGCATATTCCCTTCACCCTGGGAGTACCAAGATGTATCAGGATTTGAAGCAATGTTATTGGTGGCAACATATGAAGAAAGACATTGCAGAACATGTGGCGTGTTGTGATGTTTGCCAAAGAGTGAAGGCTGAGCACCAGAGGCTAGCAGGATTGTTACAACCATTGCAAGTACCTCAGTGGAAGTGGGAAGAAGTTGGAATGGATTTTATCACAGGGCTTCCATGAACCAAATCAGGGTATGACTCCATATGGGTTATAATCGACAGGTTGACCAAGGTGGCACATTTTATCCCTGTCAAAACCACATATAAGGGAGATAAGTTAGCAGAATTGTATATGTCTCGCATCGTGTGCTTGCACGGGGTACCAAAACGGATAGTCTCAGATCGAGGTTCCCAGTTTACCTCTCATTTCTGGGCTAGCTTACATGAAGCTCTGGGAACCCATTTGGATTTCAGCACCGCCTATCACCCTCAGACGGATGGTCAAACAGAGATGGTGAATCAGATATTAGAAGACATGCTTAGGGCTTGTGCCCTAGATTTCTCCAAAGATTGGGATCGGTGCTTACCATATGCCGAGTTTGCTTATAACAACAGCTATCAAGCTAGTCTTCAGATGTCACCATTAGAAGCTCTGTATGGAAAAAAATGCCGAACCCCTCTACACTGGTTAGAAGTAGGGGAGAACTACATCTTTGGGCCAGACACTCTAAAACAAGTAGAAGAAAAGGTTCGCCTGATCAGAGACCGATTGCTAGCAGCCCAGTCCAGGCAGAAGAGTTATGCAGACAAGAGGAGAAGACCGTTAAGTTTTGAGATAGGAGATTATGTCTACCTGAAAGTATCACCCTTACGAGGAGTCAAGAGGTTTAAAGTCAAAGGCAAGCTTACCCCGCGCTATGTTGGACCATTCCCAATTGTGGCTAAGAAAGGAGAGGTTGCCTATCAGCTAGAACTACCTCCAGATCTATCTGACGTACACGACGTCTTCCATGTATCTCAACTCAACAAGTGTCTACGGGTCCCAGAAGACCAAGCTCCGCTAGAGGCAATTGAGCTTGAAAGTGACCTGACTTACAAGGAGCGTCCGATTAAGATTCTAGATACAGTAGAGAAGATGACAAGAAATCAGATCATTCGCATCTGCAGAGTACAATGGAGTCATCATTCAAAGAAGGAAGCCACCTGGGAGCGCGAGGATCAACTGCGAAAAGACTACCCCGACTTGTTCACCAACTAGGCTGAATCTCGGGGTCGAGATTCTTTTTAAGGGGGTAGGTTTGTAACATCCTAAAAATTTAAATTTGGGAATATGGAGTTTTGAGTTATTTTGCAGTGTGTTTTATTTGAAATTGGAGTTGGTGAGCTACATTTAAAAAGTTTGGTTGAGGTTCCCAAAAATAATAATAAAGAAATGCCAGAAATGAATAAACATGTTCAATTGATAAGAAAATAAATTTTAAAAGATGAGCCATGGATGGAGGAAGAACTTTGAATTAAAGTACAAAAATTTTATAAAGACAAAAATCACAAGGGGCAGTAAGAATATATATACATAAAGCCTATGAAAAAGGAAAGGCACCTATGGAAATAAACAAGTAAATTGGAATAAAAGTCTATATACAGATATGTATACACATAAGTATATAAATATCCATATACATATAGTGACAATAGCAAAAGTGAATAAATAAAAAAAATGAAAGAGGAGGGGATCAGACCAGGCCAACTCGGCCCAGCCCAACCCCCACCTCCTCCCCTCAATCCCCTGCCCGAGCGCCACTGTTTTTCTTCCCCACCCCCACCCCGCTCTCTCTCTGACTGGGCCGCAGCCCCTGCTCCCTTGCGCTCCGCCTCTGCAGCCCGGCCCGCGCAACGACCCCGCGCTCGGACCAGCGAGCACCTGGCTCGGACCAACAAGCGCCGCCATCATGTCCGCTCCCGACCGAGGCACCCTGCCGCCACCTCTTTTTCTTGCCTGCGCCACCGAGCTCTGCACTGCCGCCCCTCTTTTTCTCGCCCCCTCCCAGCTTGGTCGCATCGCACACGCGCGGCGCCTGCGTCCTTCGCTAACCACACGCGCTGCTCAGGGCCATCATGCCCTATCCCTTGCGCAGGATCTCCACCCTGCCCCGCCGTCTGCTTTGCTACTCGTCGATGCGACTGCACGGGCGAGGTCCCGAGGCGGGCCTCCCTCGCTCGCCTATAAAGGCCACCGAGCACACCCCCGAGCTTCCCACACTTCCTACAATCTCCCATAGCGCCCAATCGAGATTTTTCTTGCCATAAGCTACCGACGCCACTCGTCTTCCCCAGCTCTGGCCATCGGCCTCCCACTGATTTCTGCCATTAGAGGCCAATTGCCGCCACCTACACCATCCCCAGAACATCGCAAAACTACTCCCGGCTTTCTCCGCGCCTCCCGTGGTCCATACCTCGCCGGCACCGAGAACCATCTCCGAGCCTCCGCCACCGCACGCCGCCGGCTGCCACCGTGCTCCCTCGGCCCCTACCGACCCCACCACTGGCACCCCCGAAGCTCGAGGAACCCGTTTTGCCCTTCTCCCGTACCACCCCGGTCCCCGCTCGCCATCGGCACCGCATCTCCACCGCCGCCCCGGCCTTCTCTGCCCGACTCCCTCCGCGAGATAGTATAGGGGGATTAACTCCCCTTATAGGGTAAGCAACACCCGTGAGTCCGCCATGTTAGCACCGCAAAATCTCTTCCCCCCCAACACCCCAGCCGCGCGTGTTCGAGCCCTCGGCTCCGCAGCGCCGGGTTGAGTTTTCTCTATTTTCCTCTGGTCTGACTAGTGGGCCCCACCTGTCAGTGACTGCTATCCTGAGCGGCCCACTGACAGTAGGGTCCCACCGGTCAAAAGCAAATTAGCAATAATGACTAATAATTAGGGATTAATGACAGACTTGAATACTGTTAATGGATGATTATCAGATATGTCCCACTGACATGTGGGCCTACCATGAACATTAAGATACCCTTGGGCACACCTGTCATAGATACAGTACATGGAATAATAAAATGTAAAGGATGAATTAAAAATGGCAGTGGGACCCGCCTGTCAGGTTTTTATTAATTTTTGGATTAACTTCAACTGAAAACTTTGAATGAGCATAATGGAACTGAAAACTCCAAATTGAGTGAAATAAATTTCTAAATTCATCTAAATTCAAGATTTACTCAATGGAACTAGAACCATGATTTTTATAGTTTATTTGAATTTTTGGTGATATTTTGAGTGATTTGCTGCTTTTCTTTTATTTGAATTTCGCGCACGATAAAATATCGTACGAGGCTCAAGAGGAAGAGGCCGAAGCAGTCACCCTAGAACCTCAAGAAAACCAAGGCCTCGACCCCTGTGACCAAGGCGAGTTAACACTTTGACCATGTTGAACCCATGTTTATGCAAATTTAATTTCTTTTAAATTATACACATGCATGTTGTTATTTTATGTGGTAGATTACGTTCATTTTAAAAGATGATAGTTATGCACCTAATATTATGCTTGCTAGTAATACTCTGTTGAAACTTTGGACATATAAACCTTGTCGCCATAGCAAAATTTTAGTAATGTAGCTTTTGAAAATAAGTCCCTATAAATATTTCGTTGCTTAGTATTGCTAGATAAATGGGGGTACAAAAATGCCCCAAAATCATCTCTTGCAAACATGAATTGCTTTGGGCAGTCATGGTGGGAATGACTGGAGTATGTTGATATGTTATTTTATGTTCCCGAAAATCCCCAACAATGCTTAAGTACCTGGGTGGATGGATTGGGGGCTGGTATGTGGTGCAGTGGACGCACAAAATATGAAATGTGGTAGATCCATCCAGGTAGCCCTAAGGACTGAATCTTGTCATGTTATCCCGTGTAAAACAGTACAACCACAAGTTTGTAAAATACAACTGGGCTAAGTAGTTTTATCGAAACCCCCGGACTCATCTCACCGGTAGTGGATAGAAGTGGTTGAGCAAGGGCAAGAGAAGGCCTAAAGGGACACCAAGTGGAGGGTGAAGTTTCCCAGCTGTGCTAGCGTTGTGGGAGTGGAGCCCGGCTGCGTTAGTGACTGTGGGAAACATCCCGTGCAACGTATGGGACCCACCGCAAGTGGGAGCAGCCCATAGGGTGAGATGACAAAAGAGGCTAGATAATCTAAACAGTCACTGTGATGATCTACTCAACCACATGACTAAGGAATCGTGTGGGACAGCGAGTTGATTATCTATTGTGGTGAAAGTGTACACACTCTGCAGAGTCAAAACTATTCGAATAGCCGTGCCCACGGTCAAGGGCAGACATGGGGACTTAACTAGATATAGTTCTATTTAAAAATGTTTAGAGAATGGAAATATGGAGGGCAATGGAAAGCCATAATTTGAGTTGTCCTGGGTGTCGTCCCAGTGGTAAGTTAAGCGGCTATAACGCTGAAAGATGCTATATGGTGCAGATGCCATGTAACGGTGGATGGCATCTGTGTCAATTATAAGATAGTCTTACTTCACAAATTTAAGTCATGAGTTTAAAACTGCTAGGTCATAGGGATTTTTAAGTAATTGTATTCAAATGCACTCTACGCAAAATAAAATAAACCCAAGCCTTCCTTTGATAACCTGAGCATGTTAAATATTGCATTATGTGTGTTGGCTCGCTGAGCACGGTGGATTTGTACTCACACTCGCATCACCAAAACAGAGATGCAGGAACATTATGCCCATGAAGACACCCCTGCTACAGAAGGAAGAAACCACGAAGGGAATTAGGGTGTAGATTTCGTCTTCTAGACATAGACAAGTTGACCCAAGGCATTGTGTGCACATATATTATCGGATTCCCGGTGATATATACTGCACACATTACCCATTAGTCGCTTGCCTGTGGATATGGTCTCACTTTTGCTTCTGTTCCGCTGCGTGTTTGTAATGAAGACATTTGGCCTAATTGGCCCTTTTGTAAACTCTCACCCGATGTGGTGTATTTTAATTCTGTAATATTATTAATGTTCATGCGATGTATGATGTGATTCAGCACTGTACCTGTGCGCACTATCTACTGATCCAGGGAATAGTGCGGTAAACACAGTAGATTCTGGATTGAAAAATCCGGGTCTGACATGTACCCACAAAAAAGATGTGACTATTTCAGCAACTAAACCTTACTAATCATACTTGATAAGATAAATATAGATATATATTGGGATACGGGTAGGCTACACTAGCGCAGATTAAAATTTTCTACCACGTAAAGTAGGAAGCCATGCGAGTAAGAGATCATAGATCATTACCACTAGACGCATACTACAGCGGAAGTAGAGTTGAAGCACTCGATTCAACGAAGAGCGCATTGGTGTAGTGCTAGTAGTCGATCATCCTCTAGCTAACTGTCTCCTTCTCACGATCGTCCCAATCAGTGCTGCAGTTATAGTAGCGCCTCTGTTACAAATGTGGACAATATTTTAACTCTAAATTTTATGAGGAGACAAATACAATAAACTAGTGATGCAAAACATACTACTAACAGCAGGCTACTCATCATACTTCAGAAAATACTCAAGAAAAATATAGTAACAAAGCCGTACGTGCGCGCGAACGACTTACTTGTAAGCCTGAAGAAGAACAGAAGCGCGCAGGCTTGACGCAGTGTAGAACATAGATGACGCAGTGCAGGAGCGGTCGCGCAAATGCGCTGCCCAGAAACCTTATTGCCGCCCCGTGCAGGTACTCTCTGCTGCAATGGTTCAAGATAACCGCTCTCCATCCTTCTAGGTGCACGCCGAGAAGAAAGGTTGGCGAAGTCCAGGAGGCGTAGTACAACAGCATAAGTTGGCAGAAGTAAGAGATGCTGGCAGTGAGAGATTCTCACCTCTATACCTTGGACATCTCCAGGTATATAAAGATATACAAATTACTCTCTAGTAATTGCCCCATTGAACTGAAATAATTCACTGGTAACTGCTCACTGCTCAATAATTCACTGGTAACTGATAATATTTAACCAATGATTTACCCACTGGTAACTGACTGTCATCAAAACCCAATTAAGTCTCAAATTCAAAAGTTTGAATCTCATTCAAATAGATAGAGTGAGGTGCAAGGTTCAGCAAAAATAAAGATGGACTTGGTCTACCAAGTGGCGAGCCATGTCACAGCACGGTCGCGCGTCACAAGTCACATGATTTTCACGCAAAAATACGCGAATATGCGCACATGCGTGCGTACGCACGTGTGTGACTAGACAGAACCCTCCTCATACCAACTCTATCCATATTCAAGGAGTGGTGAGGACTCCACCTTATAAATCGGTCTTCCTCACCTTTTCTTAGCAATATGGTACTAAACCATGCATGCTTTGGAAATAAAGAAATGGGCCATAAAAAATGGGCCAATTTCTAACAATCCCCCACCAATTCCAAAGCAAGAAGTAAACAGATGATAAAGATATTGTGCTGAAGTATTGTTAATATACCAGTCTTTTAGTGTAAGTCCCCTACGGGTTGAACTTGCACCTAGAATGACAAGATTCATCTTCTCACAGTTGATGAATGGACTATGCCTCGAATTTACAGCTTTTCGTGATCAGATTTCACTTGAAATCTCAACTAGTACTAGACTGCCAATGAACCACACCTAAACGGAGTGTTATATGGTCATGCTCCCTTATCTGCTCATGAGCTTTCTAGAGAATGCCCCATTCTCATGAACTGCGACCACACAGTTAGGCTCAAGTAGGTGTATTCTTTCTAGGTATCCTGCAGGCTAATACCTTTTCGTTATTTGGACAACAGAATACATTAAGGCTTCATGCCAACCTTCCATACAATCGAAAGTACATTGTTTATTAGGACATGGGTACAATAAGTATGTACTCTCTTGTTACAACATCAATTTGTTTTTCCCATTGCCTAAATCATGGGATCTCCGATCAAGAAGGTATGGGTTACCATTGTGATGTAACTTAAATGGGCCTTATTCCCATGTCCATAGATGCAACGGAAATCGCTTTCCGTGCTAACCCCTTTGTAAAAGGGTCTGCCAGATTTTTCTCAGTGTGAATATAGTTCACAGCAATCACTCTGGAGTTTCTCAATTTTCTGATAGATTTAAGTCTACGCTTCATATGTCTAGAGGACTTCATATTATCTTTTGTACTTGTGACTTTGGCCAACACTGTTTGATTATCACAGTACATCAGGATTGTAGGTATTGGTTTCTCAACCAATGGCAAGTCCAATAGAAGCTCTCTCAGCCATTCAGCCTCAACTGTGGTTGTGTCAAGTGCTACAAGTTCTGCTTCCATAGTTGACCTCGTCAATATGGTCTGTTTGCAAGACCTCTATGAAACTGCAGCACCAGCTACAGTGAATACATAACCACTTGTAGCTTTGATCTCATTTGCATCAGAGATCCAATTAGAGTCACTGTATCCTTGCAATACAGAAGGATGTCCAGTATAATGTATTTCAAAAGATGTTGTGCCTCTCAAGTAATCCGGTTGATCCATATAGATTTCTTCCTCCAACTCTCCATTAAGGAAAGCTGTCTTCACGTCCATTTGATGAACATGTAGGCCATAGGAAGATGCTAATACAAGGAGCACTCTGATGGTAGTTAGTGTGGCGACTGGAGAATAGGTATCAAAGAAATCTTCTCCCTCTCTCTAGGTGTAACCCTTGGCCACAACCTTGCCTTGTACTTCTCAATAGTTCCATCAGGCCTTAGTTTCTTTTTAAAGATCTACTTACATCCTACAGGTTTACACTCGATAGGACGATCTGTGATCTCCCAAGTCCCATTAGCCATGATAGAGTCCATCTCGCTATGGACTACCTCTTTCCAATACTCAGCATCAGGAGATGCATAAGCCTCTGAAAGAGTCTTTGGCACATCATCCACGAGGTATACAATAAAGTCTTCACCAAAGGTTTTATCAACCCTTTATCTCTTGCTCCTGCGAGGAGCTTCTGCGACTAGATTGTTATCCTCCTCAGGGATATCACATATTGGTTCAGAAATGGTGGGAAGTTCAGAAGTTTAATTTTTCTCACTTTCAATATTATCAGTTTGAACATTCTCTGTTCGTGAAGTACTACCTGCTGTTCTCATAGGAAAGATGTTCTCAAAGAATGAAGCATCTCTAGACTCCATTATTGTATTAGCAATAATCTCAAGAGTTTCTGATTTAACTACTAAAAATCTATGTGCCGTGCTATTTTGAGCATATCCCAGAAAAATACAATCGACTGTTTTTGGTCCAAGTTTTCTCTTTTTCTGCAATGGTATATTGACTTTTGCCAAACACCCCAAGTTCGCAGAAAATTAACATTAGGTTTTCTCCCCTTCCATCCCTCATACGAAGTAATCTCACTCTTTTTAGTGATTACTCTGTTTAGGATGAAAGTTGCTGTTATAATCCTTCCCCCCACCATGCCTTAGGCATACCGGCACTCTCTAACATGGCATTAACCAAGTCTGTTAGTGTCCGGTTTTTCCTCTCAGCTACCCCGTTTGATTGGGGTGAATATGGTAGTGTAAATTCATGGACTATTCCATGCTTAGAACAGAATTAGGAGAATTCATGAGAGACATACTCTCCTCCACAATCAGACCTTAATCTTTTATTTTCTTTTCTAGTTGGTTCTCAACCTCGACCTTATAAGTTTTAAAGTAGTTTAAAGCTTCATCTTTAGTTTTCAGCAAATACATGTAGCAGTAGTGTGTTGCATCATCAATTAAAGTTAGAAAATATCTTTTGCCTCCTTTTGTCAATAATCCATTCATTTCACACAAATCTGAATGAATAAGATCTAAAGGTGCCAAGCTCTTTTCATCCTCTAATCCCTTAAAGGGTTTTTGAGGTTGCTTTGCTTGCACACATGACTGGCACTTTGATCCTTTGACAATTTTACATTTTGGAATTAAATCTAATCTGGACATTCTAGCAATACTATCAAAACCAATATGACAGAAACGAGAATGCCAAATATTTGCCTCGCATTTATTTAAACCAGTTGCAATATTCAGATTATAACATGACTCTAAAATACTTAGGCGGAACAAGGCTCCGCTCTCATAGCCTTTACCAACAAATTTTCTGAACTTGGACATTACAACTTTATTAGACTCAAAAACTAGCTTATAACTGTCCCTGCATAGGAGAGAACCACTACCGAGGTTCTTCTTTATTGTAGGAGCATGCTGCACGTTCTTCAAGTGGACAATCTTCCCTGAAGTAAGCTTCAGATCCACTGTGCCAACAACAAGAACAGAAGCATGCGAACCGTTTCCCATTAGGACGGAGGAAGCCCCTACTGCCTGATAAGAAGAAAACAAGGAAATATCAGAACATACGTGAACATTAGCTCTAGTATCAACCCACCAATCAGTGGATTGACAAGCTGAAAAGACAACAGGTTAATTACCATACCCTCCTGAAGTTGAGTCCTCACCTATGGTCATGTTAATAGCCTTCTTCTTAGGCTGTTCACCATCTCTGATCTTGCGGAAACGACAATCCTTCACTATATGGCCGTCTTTTCCGCACACAAAGCAAGTGATGTCCTTCAAATCCTTTTTCTCTGTTTCTTCTTAAAACTAGTTGTCTTGTTCGGTTTGTTGGATTTGTACTTCTTAGCAACAGCCTTTTTCTGTATGACATTTGCATTATTCTGCCCGGATGCGCTAAGTGCATCTTTTGCTCTTGCTTTTTCTCTACATTGAGGGCTGCAATGAGATCCTCAATAGAAATCTCTTCCCTCTTATGTTTCAAGCTAGTAGCAAAATCCGCCAAGAGGTAGAGAGTTTAGCAACAATGCCCGCAGCCACAAACTTTGGAGGTAACACACAGCCCAGGTGCGCAATCTCATCGACTAGTAGCTGGAGGTCATGAGCTTGTCCAACTATGGACTTAGCCTCATCCATGCTAAAGTCAAAAAATTGCTCACATATGTAGAGCCAGCAACCTGCCTCTGCCTTTGCATATTTGTGCTCTAGTGTATTCCACAACTCTATGGCGGACTTGTAGTCCATGTACACATCATAGAGCTGATATGCTAGAACAGTTAGAATGCAGCCAAGAGCAGTATTGTTCGCAGTTTCAAACTGCATATACTGCTCAATCGTAAATGCATACTCCGGGTGGATAACCCACCACAGCCCCAAAGACATGAGCCAAAACTTGACTCTAGTCTGCCATCTACGAAAGTTCTGACCAGAAAACCTCTCAGGTTTCATCGCATCAGAAGCACTAGCCATTGCTGTATTGCAACAAAATTGGCAATAAGGTTTCTGGATTGTTACAAATATGGGCAATATTTTAATTCCAAACTTTATGAGGAGACAAATACAATAAACTAGTGATGCAAAACTTACTACTAACAGCAGGCTACCCATCATAATTTAGAAAATACTCAAGAAAATATAGTAACAAAGTCGTACGTGCGCGCGAATGACTTACTTGTTAGCCTGAAGAAGAATAGGAAGCCACACATGCTTGACGCAGTGCAGAACGTAGATGACGTAGTGTAGGAGCAGTCGCGCAAATGCACTGCCCAAAACCTTATTGCCACCCTGTGCAGGTACTCTCTGTGGCAATGGTTCAGAGATAACCGCTCTCCCTCCTTCCAGGTGCACGTCGAGAAGAAAGGTTGGCGAAGTCCAGACGGCGCAGTGCAACAGCACAAGTTAGTAGGAGTAAGAGATGCTGGCAGTGAGAGATTCTCACTTCTATACCTTGGACGTCTCCAGGTATATAAAGATATGCAAATTACTCTCTAGTAACTGCCCATTGAACTGAAATAATTCACTGGTAACTACTCATTGCTCAATAATTCACTGATAACTGATAATATTTAACCAGTGATTTACCCACTAATAACTTCCTGTCATCAAATCCCAATTAAGTCTCAAATTCAAAAGTTTGAATCTCATTCAAACAGAGAGAGTGAGGTGCAGTGTTTAGCAAAAATAAAGATGGACTTGGTCCGCCAAGTGGCGAGCCACGCCACGGCATGGTCGTTCGTTGCAAGTCACAAGTCACACGATTTTCAGGCGAAAATACGCGAATACACGCGCGCGCGTGTGACTAGACAGAATCCTCCTCATACTATCTCTATCCATATTCAAGGAGTGGTAAGGACTCCACCTTATAATTCGGTCTTCCTCACCTTAGTAATATGGTACTAAACCATGCATGTTTTGGAATTAAGGAAATGGGCCATAAAAAATGGGCCAATTTCTAACACCCTCTACCTAGGTCCACACTTCCAAAGATGGAACTTCGTGCATCGGTATGCTAACACCAGCACGCACGGCAGGGGTTATGAGAGGTGGTGGCTAGGGTTTCGATGGGTGTGTTTTGGGATACCTCCTCAGCCCCGCACCTCTCTTTATATAGCCTCCAATCAGATCCTTATCCGATATGAGTAGAGATTGAATCCCACTCTGAAACTATCGTCCAGACCCTTATCGTTCCAGCCCATTAAGTGTGTGACCTTGTAGGTTCATGTATATTTGGTCATAGGCGGAAAATTTATTTCTGGTTCATAAGTCGGTAGTGGTCCCTAGCAGGACATAATGACTCCCAAACATACATAAAGATCATATCGGATGAACTTATATAGTGCTTATGTACCAATCCATTTGCCTCATGATACTAGATTGAACTCATGGCAAGAAGCATACCATCTTATGATAGCTCGATCCTTCACTCGAATCTGTAGTGCATTACTCAGTTGTGGTTGACTCCTCAACAACATTCGGCATGGCCATGTACTTCCTTAATCCAACTATATCGAGGGGCCTAAAGATATGTCTCCTGTTATATAGGAGGAGAAAATTCCTTCGCATGTTTCATAGTAAACTCGAAAGCTACTTTTATGACCACCCAGTCACGGAGTAGTGTTTGGTAACCCCTAAGTAAACTATTACATATACAGGAAACAATGATGATCTCAAGTCTAAGGATCCTACATGCATTATGTATGAGACCAACTGATGGCACTTAAGAATATAACAATTCCCGTAATGTCTCATGGTGGATCAATTTAACATCATGTTCTCTGACATATGTCCATATTACTGATTTGATATTTTATACCCATGATCCGTGAAATGTGATCATCAATCAACACATTTGCTGATCCATAAATCATAATTATCCCACATAATGATATAAGATCAGGGATAATTAAGAATAACATCAAAACATGAATAAGGAGTTCAACGAACAAGTTACATATTTGTTGATCAATACGAAAGACATTTATTCAAGGGATAAAATAACATATTATTCAAATGATCATAAATATAGAAGTGATACAATCATCTCCATGATTGCCTTTAGGGCATATCATTGACGATATATATGTGGGGACTCGAGCGTGGGAGACGCCCGTAGTCGCCATATGTGTTCCGTACTAGTCCCATGATCAGTGGCTAGTGCACACATTCATATCATTGAAATCGCACATAAATAACCTACAACAAAAAGGGTGATATATATAAGTGAGGCATAAAAGAGTCTGTACACATAAGGCCGACCGCCAAATCAACATAAGAGTTTAAAACAAAAGGTAGCGGAAGTCTAATAACAAAAGTATCAAGTGATTTGCCCTTATAACCCGTAGGCAACCGACTGGAGTTAGGCCGTAGAAAGACCCCTCATCAAATTCCTAGGTGCCAAGGGCAAAATACGCATCGTCGAGCACGTAATCTTCATTCTCTGATCAACAATGATTTAAGCAAGGTTGTGTACATTGTGCACTCAGCAATACTTGTAGTATACTGCAAAATTTTACAAATATGCAAGGTTGTCAAAGGATGAGACTCTATACTAAGTTATTTTCAGCATAAAGTAGATTTCATTTTGCAATATCAGTAAATAATAATTTGCAAGTAGAATTGTAAAGAGCATTTGACATGTAATGAAATAACATTTGCATAATTTCCATAAAAGTAGCTTAAATCCATTCACAGCCTTCCTTAGCTGAGAACATCACACAAATCCCACCCATTGGTATGGCACACGGAAGACGTGTACATGGCATCCCATATGTTCAGTGAAACAATTTTGAAAAGAAAAACTATACCCTTTGTGGCTACATCCAAGCTTTCTCATGACTGCGAGCACGACTATTTAAATAGTTTTTAATACTCTGCAGAGGTTGTACAACTTTACCACACGAGATAATCAATTATACTATCGGCAACTTCACGCTTCCTTTAGCGTGTGATGAAAGTTGATTATCATATAGCCCTTAGATCATCTAGTACTAACCTTGCACCAACCCAATGAACATCGAACCTCTATTAGATACACTCCTAAGAGAGTATTCGAATCCTCACTTAGGTACACTTCTAAGCGAAGACCCTCACTTAGGTCCGTTCCCAAAGTGAACATTCACCGTTGTATTAGCAAGTTTTGGCCCCAACACCTTGGTGAAGAGAGCCCCAACAAGCAAATTTAGCTGGAGTGCTCTTACTACATCTATGGCTACTACAATGCAATATTAGACCTAGATAACTTAATCAGCTAAATGTCAAAGTCTATATAGCACATATGGTTGTACGGTGTGACTTGGATGTGCGGTAATAGCGTTCGGTTCTTAATTGACCCAGGTGAGAGTCTCCCCTATATACATGCAAGATTCCCTCTAACATTTGACAGTGTACCATATAACTCGCCCGCGTCTAAAAACTAAGTTTTTCATTTTATTTGATACCAAACTAGGTTCCCCCTCTAGTCCAACATTTTGAAACCATCATGCCCACGTGTAAACTTGTTCGAAGAATCAAACTTAGTGGAAACTAGTGCTTGGCTAAGCATCTAGAACATGCACTCAAAGTAATATACCCAAAATTTGACATTAGCTATGTCTAACCATATCCTAAGGGTTACAACGGTGAGGATACATAGTATAGCAATTTTTCTAAAACATACATGCATACATAATAGATTTTATAAATAATATATAATAATTGAAATATTGGGATCAACATGGTCAAAGGGGGTGCTTACCTTGCTCGTATTGCTCAGAGAATGTTTTCGATGCATTGTTAGCATTGTCTGGCGTGGAGTCATCAATCTGATAAAATTTAGATAAATGCAAATAAGAGCCAAATAAATAGAGACAAGACTAAAATATTTTTGTACAATCAAGAAAATCTTGATTTTGGAAGAATTTTGAAACAAAAATCACTGAATTGGAGTTTGCATGCAAACGTTATAAGCGTTTGAGTTTTGGCTTTGTTTGAATGATCTCTTCTCGGTTGGTACAATAATCTTTAGGACTGCTAACGTTCTTCGGCTACTACGGTACTCGAACGCTCCGCTACTGAATACCGACTACCGACCTTGGTGCTTCAACTAGATAGGTCTTTGGAGCACCATGGTCGGTAGTCTGCCTAGGTGAATGGCCTAACATGCCTAAGCCTGCCTTGGCTTGGCGGCACGCCAATGGTGCCTAAGCAGGGGATCATGACAACGAGCTCACACACATGCTGGTATTGGTCACCGATGGCAAGCGGGACACGTATGGGATCAGTGAGGTTAAGGCATTCCATTTTTGGCTTGCATAAG
Source organism: Dendrocalamus sinicus (assembly GCA_036346575.1). Classification (NCBI taxonomy): domain Eukaryota; kingdom Viridiplantae; phylum Streptophyta; class Magnoliopsida; order Poales; family Poaceae; genus Dendrocalamus; species Dendrocalamus sinicus. The sequence continues at coordinate 10,843,736 of CM070669.1, read as the reverse complement.
GGCGAAGGGTCACTGGAGTTGGCTAGCAATGAGGAGAGCTCATTGGAGCAATTCCACAGCACGATGGAGCTCTGGTGGAGTTCCGGCATGGTTGTGGGTGTTTCAAGCATGGATGACAAACTAGGAAGCTAAGGGAAGAAGTGGCTATGGTTGGTTTAGCCAGAGTAGACCTGTTGATTGTGGCTAGGCTCGGATGGCAATGATGCATGGTGCCAATAGTCTAGAAGCCAAGGGAGAAGTCAACGAGATTGCAGTGAGGTTTGTAGTGGTCATGCGATGCTAATGCTATGGTTTATTAGACTATGGTTGGCTACAGCATGGGAATGGGTTGAAGAGCTCATCGGCTTAGGGCATAGCGACGGCTTCGATTGCCAGCCGTGGTTGGGGAAGGATTAGTTCAGGAATGCAATTAGAGGCTAAGGGAGGCTAGCCAAGAGCTCAACTAGGCTTTAAAGCATACCCAAAGGTGGTGGGAGTTGGGCACGGCCATGGCGGTGGTGGCACATGGACGGCGAGCATGGTAGGTCATGGTATTGGTGTGCGCCGAACAGGCGGTGACATAGGTGACACCAGTGAGGTTAGTGTGTGGGCGGGGTGAGGTGATGGCCATTTGTGGTATGGTTGGGGAGGTGACAGGGTGCTGTGTAGGAATTGACGACCGAGACAACAGCGAATAGGGGTGAAACGTGGATGCGAATTATCTAGTTACCGTATTCAATATGATGCGAATATGGTGTAGATTTTTCCATCAATTATCAATTTCTATCATATTCGTATTCTAATTCGCATAAAAAATAGATACAAATGTTGTATGGGCTTTTACCATCCAAAATTTTATTTTATCCAGATTATCTATATCCATATTCGTACTCGATGAAGGAATATGCATATTGTATTATAATACAACTAATTACATGGACAAGTTTTTAATTGAACATGAATTCATGTTTTTTAGGTGAAGTAAATGAATTAAAATGATTAAGCATAATTATACAAGGATATAATGTCATTAATGTCTTTACATTACATAAGCTATGAGGATGTCCAGATCTGACCAAATTGAGTAAATATTTTATTCAAAGTTGTATTTGTTACATATTTGATTCATATTCATGTTCAAGAATATTTGGATTTATATTCGTATTCATTTATAAAATACGAATATGAATGTAGAAAGGGCACTATTCAATTCGTATTCGATTTGTTTTCACCCCTAGTGGCGAATGGCCTTCACCTCCGTCAACACCAAGTTCAGCCATCGCCGCGTCGTGGCGTTCTGCTGGAATTGCAGTGGGCTCATTAGGAGGCTTGACGAGGCTCATGGTGGTTGTAGACGGGATGGGTGATGGCGAGGACTGTGACAACTTGGTCAGGCTCATGGTGAACTATGACACATATCTCCCTAGTTATGGCACCTATTCTAGCTAGCTGGCCCATGGGTGAAATGGCTAGTTGATATGTTAGTTTCTTGTGGCCTAAAGAAATTGTTTTGTTGTTCCTTCTTCTCCATAAATGCTATATGTGTGTAACTGTTGTCTTTACTTTGTAGCAATTAGTGAGGTGATGAGAGCAAATTAAAGCAGGGGAGCGCCGTGTTGATGTTGGAGTAGTGGATGAACAACATCAACATCACGTTGGTCCCTAACCTGTTGGTGCTATATATTGTTATATATACAAACAAACATACATACATACATACATACATACATACATACATACATACATACATACATACATACATACATACATACATACATACATACATACATACATACATGGCAAAAACTGCTATACCATGCACTCAACTAAAAAAGTCACAAAAAATTGTAAAAGGTTTTTGGATATACTTCATGGTTTACTCCACCTAGGTATAAAATTTCAAATTCAAATTCCTTCTATGTTAAGAGTACCAAAAGAGAGAAAATTCTGACAAATTTAAACTCTTAACATTCGTTAGATTTTTCTGTTTTTTGTTACTCTTAACATGGAATGAATTTGAACTTAAAATTTTATACATAGGTAGAGCAAGTTTAAAAATGCATATGAAATTTTTTTTGTAATTTTTTATGACTTATTTAGTTTGAGTGCGTGGTGAGTGCACCATAAAGGTAAGTGCATAGCAATTTTTGCATACATACATACATACATACATACATACATACATACATACATACATACATACATACATACATACATACATACATACATACATACATACATACATACATACATACATACATACATATATAAGTGCCATACTGATTAGAAATGCAATTACTAGACAATAGAGAATTTTTGTGATGGATACAATTCAGCTCAAGATGATTTGGCTCTAGAAGGCCTAGCAATTGTTAAGAAACCTTCAACATTGGACCTGAGTTCTAATCAAATGAACAACTTCTGATTTTTTGTTTTAAGCTCTAGAGGACATTCAAACATCAAATGCATCAGCTCCAGGGGACATTCATGCAGCTCTGAGTAAATTTTCCACAAAAGCCACAGAAGTTGAGGAATGGATTCACAACATATTTATTGACAAACTAAAATGACACAATCTTCCTGTGAACCATCTTTGTAGGCTATGACACCACAATGTTGAAAACTCTTTCTAACATATCATACCATCATAGCACTAGACCACAACACAGCGTCAGAGCCCATACCACCAGAAGTGGCGCAAACAATAGAAAAATTCGATGACAACATAAACTTTGCAAAGAGGGAATGGATACAGGGAGAAAACCAAAAATATATGCAATAATGTCTAAATACATCATACATTGGCCAAATCTACAAGCAAAAAAGGTATGATTATGAAGCAACATATCTCTTTGAGATTTTCCGACACATGGTAGGCACATCATTACAAATTAACACCCAAAACTCCAAAATAAAGTAAGTAATTGGCAATCTATGAGATGCTTCAAACACACTAAAACCAAATTTGTTTTTATAATGACTTGATCATTTAGGAATTGCAATCCCCCAGTTTTCTATTACAGCAATTGGTTGGTTTTCTGAAATTCACCAGGATTGTAATTCCCATACATTGATTCTTGTAGTGCTCTTAAGATGTAGATCAATTGGAGCAAAGAACTCATTCTGACAAGAATGACTAGACAATTGATTAATATGGCTGGGTGGGAGGGCGGTACCTTGGTGCGCGGTGATGGCTGGGGATGATGCGGCCTTGTAGTGTGGGAGGGAGGCGGTGGCGCTCAAGGAGGTGGCCAGGTGGGGTAACGCTCAGGGAGGCGCCAGGAGGGAAGTGGTGGCACTCGAGGAGGAGGCCAGGTGGGGTGGGGGTTGCAAGCGATTCTTGGGGAGGAGGCCTAACCCTAAAGCTTTGCTGTGCGGGGGGTTTCTCCAAAGGTGAGCGACGGGGTCTTCTGACAGAGCAAAAAGCTACGCGGGGGGCAAGGGGTGATAAGGACATCACTTCTTTGGACACACACAATACTCCTCTAGTTGCTACACCTACTACACATGGTTTCATGACTAGGGCACGACAATTCAATTATTACGTGAGCTCGTTCCTAGGGTAATTTATTTTACCTTCTGAGAATGGGTTACTGCCTGATACATGTAATGTGATTGTGCTTAGGAATATGAGTAAGGACCAAGAAGAGGCACATGGCATTACGGACATGTTTGGGATGAACATTAGAGGTCATCACATCACTTTGAGGCCAAAACAACCAAGGATGAAAGCTGGGTATATTCTAGAATCTAGTTCAGCATCTGGAGACAGCGTTGACTTCAAACGAGCTTAGAAGATGCATACGGAGTCCAAATGAGATTATCTAGGACTTGTTAGAAAGATTATGATGTCCTCTTTCCAATGGCTCTAATCCCACCTCAAAACTCTACCTGAGTATATTGCAATCCATGAAACAAATCTAAATCAGTTTCAAACCTAGGCCCTTGGCCTTGTATCAGTTTGAACCCAAACTGGAGAGTTGCAGTGAGATGCTCCTACTCCCTCTTGGATGTGCTCCCCATGTACTTGGCCCATCAAATAGGACCAGGTATGCCACTTTTACGGTTCAGGTTTAGTTTTTGCTTGTTAGCTCCCATATGTGACATCCACATCTTCTCTAGTGTCGGTTAGACCTATGGAAGTGTGTTTCTGAACCTCACAACTATTTCTAGAGCTTTAATTTCTATTTACAATTTAGATTGATTTTACTTTGTTCTTGCTTCAATCTATAGTTGCATTGCAAGAATCGATCTTCGTGATCAGGTCAGCTGCGTTCTTGGGACGATTGATAACCATTTGGAGTGTTGTTTAGCAATTGCTTGGCAACCTGGACATGTTCGGTTTGTAGCCATCATCATCAAAGTCATCCTCCACAAATTGTTAGTTATCCATCACTGAAAGATCAAGATGTCCCTCGCATCATGTGGTATCAGAGCATAGATTGCCTGGTGAGATTTTAGTTTTCGATTTATTTTTATACCTATAACTAGAAAATTGCCCTATAAAAAGAGTTAATTTTCATTGTCCAAACCCCATTTGTGCCTTTTAATCTGTTAGTTTTGGTTTGCTAAATTGAATTTGCATCTGTTTTAGCTTTGTCCAATTGTTGGTCTTATCTTTGGTCCCATAAACTCCAAAAAAATCCTAGGTCTAAAACCATCTAGAACACACCAAATTCTAATTTCCAATTTTTAGCTAGAAGACTCTCCTTTCCACTATTGCCGCAAAAAACGCCATACTTTCATATCCATTATCCATTCATCCATTCTGAGTGAAACCACTGCCATTAGATTCATAACTTCATTATTCATCTGCTTGTAAAAGTTTGCTTCATTCAAGTTAGGGAGTTAAAAGATATCTGCAGTGAAAGTCGACCCAAATTTCTAGTTTGAATCTGCAATAGTCAGCAGTTGTGATTTTTGTGTGAATTTTTCAGTTGGTTTTCAGAATGTGGCCCCAAAAGAAAAATTGTAGAGAAATTTGTTAGGAAACAAATGAAAAGGGAATCATTGAAAAAGAGGCATTTGAAAAAGTTATAGCCGAAATACCAACATACTATCTAGTGGACAAAAATCTACATTTTTCATATTTGGGTCAATCCTTATGCTTTTCAATTATAAATTGCATTCTTTTGAATTATCTTGTGTCTATCACTCATGTACCATTATTATACACTTGATTTAGTCTTCATCTATCCTTGTTTGATTAGCAACATAGGCTAAGAGCTAGATACGAACTATAATTTAATTTTGTGCAATTTCTAAAATTAATTGATTGTTCTCCATTGCTACATATCAAGCCTTCCAAGCTACACCTACTACTAACTGAATAGGTGCCGGCCTTGCAATCTCTTTACACATCACTTGGGTGAAAGTTGTCATGAACCAGCCACCGGTTGCACCTCCTGCTTCGTGCTAGTAAGATTGTTGCAAGAGCTTCATAAGAGGTTGAGTGTTGAGTGACTTTTAACTCCACCACACATAGTAGTTGATAAGAATTAAATTTATTTGTGAGTTTCTTGTTACTATTAATATGGTAGGTTCAAGTTCACGAGAGCATAGTGAGATGACATCATCGCACTTACCTCGCACAAAGGCGATATAGTAACACTTTGAGCAGGAAGTTTGAGTACACACTAATTGCACACTCAATGCGGTTGACAGGCTCCAACTCACACTCCAAGAGCTTATGACACGAGTTGACTGACTTGAGAGGTGGCCACCTCCAGTTGCTACCCGCTCGCTATGGCCACTGAGGGCCAAAGGAGAGACAACCATGCTGCACGTTGTCTGCCACCTCGCATGCCATCTTGGGCCAATGAGGTAGAACAAGAAGAAATGAACTCCTACATTGTTGATCTTTAGAGTGATGGATTCAACCCCAACAATGATCATGATCTTCATCGACTAAGACACAATCGACAAGGTATGGGGAGACCACAACTGATTTTGCATCCATTTGGTGGAATGAGGCTTGTAAATGAGTCTGAAGAGGGAGAACAATTGGGAGTAGAGATTTCTAAGAAGTACATGAGCATTGTTGTTCAGCGTGTACTTAGTGCACAGATGGAGTGTGCTAAATAGAATCAACACCATAATTTGTTCCAATCCAAGTTTGTCATCAACAATCACTCATTCTATGTGATCATTGATGGAGGGAGTTGCAACAATCTCGCTAGCATGAACATGGTCAAGAAGCTTGGCTTGACTCCATGCCCTCATCCATGACCTTACTACATTCAATGGTTCAATTCTTGGGTAAGATGAAGGTGTCACAGATGGTGAGAGTACACTTTTCACTTGGTTCATATTATGATTATGTTGATTGTGATGTTGTGCATATGCAAGCTTGCCCTTTGTTGTTAGGTAGGCCTCGGCAATTTGATTGAGATGCTTTACATCATGGTAGAAGCAATCAATATACTCTCATTTTCAAAAACAAGAAAATCACTTTGCTTCCTATGACTCCTGCTACAATTTTAAAAGACGAGTTAGATAGAGGTGAAGAGGAAAAGCAGGCTAGTTCCAAAAGTGAAAATCAGGTTGTACTTAAAAACTTTGTTTCAAGTAAAAGGGAAGAACCTAGTTCTAGTTCTAAGAAAGCTGAAATGTGCAATTTTGTTAGCTACAAAATCTGATGTTTGTGAGATGGAAGTGAGTAATCCTGGTTGCTATGATTTGGTTTGCAAAGAGGCATTGTTTTCATTGAAGGATTTGGTTACTTCTTTGCCTCCTACTGTCATTAACCTTTTTCAGGAATTTGAGGATGTGTTTCCTTCTGAGGTCCCCCCAGGATTACCACCAATTAGATGTATTGAGCACTAGATTGACTTGATTCTAGGAGCATCGCTGCCTAATTGCGCACCATATAGGACCAATCCTAAGGAGACGAAAGAGATTCATCATCAGGTTCAAGAATTGCTCATAAAGGCTATGTACACAAATTACTTAGTCCTTGTGCTATTCTTGTTATCTTGGTTCCTAAGAAAGATATGTCATCGTGCATGTGTGTAGGCTATAGAGCAATCAATAATATAACTATTAGATATCATCATCCTATTCCTAGGCTAGATGATATGCTTGATGAGTTGAATAGCTGTACCGTGTTTTGAAAGATTGATTTGCATAGTGGTTACCACTTAATTAGGATGAAATTAGGATATGAATGGGGAACTGCGTTCAAATTTAAATTTGGTTTGTATAAGTGGTTAGTGATACCATTCGGTCTAATTAATGCACCTAGTACTATCATATGTTTGACGAATTGAGTTTTGTGCAATTTCATTGGAAAATCTGTTGTGGTATACTTTATGACATTTCGATCTATAACAAATCCCTTAGTGAATATCTTGATCATTTACATGCTATTTTAAATGCCCTACAAGATGCACGTTTGTTTGATAACCCTGAGAAGTGCATATTTTGCACAGATCGAGTCTCTTTTCTTGGAAAATGTTATGACCCCATAGGGAATTGAAGTTGATGCAACCAAGATCGATGCGCTTAAGAGTTGGCCATCTCCTAAAACAGTGATATAAATGTGGAGTTTCTATGGACTTGCTGGGTTCTATCATCGTTTTGTGAAGGATTTCAGCACCATTGTCACACCATTGAATGAGTTTGTTGGACTGAAACGGCGAAAGAGGGGAGTGAATGTCGACTTTTAAAAACAACCCCTCAAAAGTACCACTTAGAAGTTCTTCTTCGAAAGCTATGTGAAGCTATGAAGAAGTCCAGCTTTCTGAACCTCAAACCATCAGAAATGAAAGCAACCCAGAAGAAATGGAGCAAGGCATGCAGCAGAAGAACCATCAAAAATAACAACTAGGGTTACCTCTCCAATAGCTATACCAGCTATGAAGGAGTAAACAACTTCTCTGGAACCTCAACCAACAACAAGAAGAAGAAAACAAAGACCAACACAAAAATACAAGAGGAGCTCAGGCTGCACAGGGGGAGGCCGGTCAGACCGAAGCCATCAGGCTGGTCTGACCGCTCCCTGGTCGGCGATCAGACCGCCCAAGCCATGCTGGTCTGACCGCCCCTCTGAGCCCAGTCTGACCGCCATTGAAGCTCCGGTTAGACCAGCCCTCGGGCACAACAGGCTGCAGACAGGAATTTCAGACTAGCAAAATTGCAGATCTTCTCACAGCAGAGCAATTGAGGATTTTCCTTTGATTTTCTCTACCCAGAAGGACAAGACTGCAACCAAAATAGCCAGATAAGCCTAGGAAACAAGAAAATCCATCTCAAAACCAAGAATTGAGGAGATTCCCTAAAATCTGAAAATTCACCAAGTGCTGCACTAAATCTCAAATTCCCATCTCATCTTTGATCCTTTGACTAAGAAACTTTGAGGATAGCAAGTTAATAGTCTCTGGACTTTACACGCCAAGTTTCAAGCCATCTCAAGGAGGAAAACAAGAATCACATCAAAACCCTAGAAATGAAAATAAGAACAGACGAGTCTGAAAATGGGATTCTTTGATTCAATCAATTTGCTCTTGGGAAAAATCGATCAAATGATCTTGAGGCACTATCCCAACATAGAGCAATCCATTTTACACCTTCTGGGCAAGAATCAAAGCCAAATCACGAAAACTCAGAAATCAACAGAGAAGGCATCGAGGGATAAAATAGACAGAGAAGCAAAGACTCAAATGACTTCTTGAAAGCATTCATTTCCATAAACACAAAGATCATAGAGGAGTCCCCATACATGATTGAATATAGAAGAATGATTACATGGTGGCTCAACTCATTTCATCTCTCTCTCTCCCAAGCTCAAGAACCCAACTCAAGAACCACACACAGGGAGGAGACTACAAGAGAGACACCCTCTGCCCTTCTCACCAACTTATCAACCACTAAAGAGAAAGCAAAACAACCTCCAAAAAGACTTGGACTACATGCAGGAGACACTCCCCTATTTATAGTCTCTCACTAATGGATTGCCTCTCTCTTTACCCACTAAGCCTCAACAACTCTAGTGCTTTATCCATAACCCACTTCCTTTAGTGTAGCTTTGCGTATTCTCCAAAACGCCCCTCCTGCACCTTCCGGAAGCTTCCTTCTTTCGTGCCCTCAAGCCTCGCAGCTACCTCGAGTCTCCGTCGTCTTCGACACATCCGACCGTTCTAGCCTCGACACCGCCCGTGTCTAGTCTGGTCACCCCGTTCCTCGCCACGACTCCGCCTCGACGTCCTGCAGCCATCACAAACAAGAAACACATCACATAGCACTGCTCGATAACATATAATCAATAGAAACATTAAGAGTAATCTTAAGTAAGTAAAAGCCCAAACCTGTCGTAACAAGTGACTAAGCATCCTAAACCCATACGACCAAGTTTGACCAAGTTCGTCCAAACCGATTGCACCATGCAACGACATGGTCCGAACCACACAAACCAAACTCGACTTCCTAAACTGATGTCAATTACTCATCACACACTCGGGGTCACCTCCACATGGTCCATCAATCTCCCCGTTGATGAGTATATTGACAAATCCAGAAAAAGCACAAAGTTGAGTTTGAGTTTGAGAAAGAGAGTCAAACATGGTCCAAGAGAAATCAAAGAAGCTATGACCATGTCGACGAAGGAACACTAGAGCTACAAAAGAAAGAGCAAATTGTTCTCCAAAGCTCAAGAACGTTCCCAAATGGCTTTTTCTCCGCTATTCTCCCCCTTTTGGCAATAAACACATCAAGGATGCAAAAGAGAGAATATGACATGATATTGGATGAAATGACTGAAGTTTGTTTATTTTAAGCATTTAGAGCCATGAAGATTATCCAAAATGACCATATGAGAACTACATCAAGCCATAACTCATAAATATGCTATCTAGATCATGACAAGATATATGTAAGCCAGCTAAACCAATGAAGTCACAATCTGAAATTTTAGTGCAAATTCTTAGCGTCAAGTCATCCATGATCATAGTCTAGCTAGAGATATCCAAGGATGATGCAAACCATGTCAAGAAGCTAAGCGAAACCAAGAAGCTAGTATTGAGTCAATTTAGAGTGCTACACGCTCAAGAATGAAACATTTGTTTAAGTACTTGTTCTATGTGGATTTAAGCAAATTGAGCACATTTGACATAAGTTTTTATTTTAAAGCTCATGATTGTTTCCAACCAACATTTTTAGTTATGTGCTAGATCTCAAGCCTTATGCGACTACTCCAAGCTAGAAACTTAAGAAGATAGTCTTGGTCATCCAAAACTCCCTCTAAGTTCATGCCAAGTGCAATGGCAAGTAGTCTCATGAGAAAGAATTGGTAAGATCAATTTTTTTCGCACAAAAGAGATCTTTTTGCATTCATAAATGGTTGTACTAACTCATGTATCATCAAGAAACTAGAATAGCTCAATCTAAAGCTCAACAAAGATTCAAGACTCAACTCAGCCTATTTGACATGGCATGAATCATAAAAGGATAACTGAAGAAAGACTAGTTTCAAAAGCTAACATGACACGAATTAGTTCAAGTTGAGCATTTTAATCATCCTATCATAGCAAAGACTTGACTACACATATAAAGTCATGAAGCTAAGTCATGGCAAGATGTAATGCATTGTAAGTATGTCATAACAGGATAATAATCAAGGCTCCATGTAGTTATATTACAATGCAAAATGTAATGTAGAAAATCCAGCTCCCCTCAACATGTGATGCAACTTTTAGTTCAAGTTGAGTTATGTCAACATTACGATCTAGAAGCTTCCAAATGAACTCCCCCTGAACCAAAGCAATAAAATCGAGAAGCTGGCAAGAAAATCAGAAAAGACAGTACTTAAAGCATAGACAAGATATAGAGAGTACTATAGCTCAGACTGACTCTCATGTACCCCATATGACTCTAGGACTATCAACTGATCACTTAACCCACTAAGGAGCAAACACGTACCCTGTCTACCCGAGGGTGGCCCAACCCTCGGTAGAACCTATAAGAAGTGAGTAAGCTCAACCGAGTGAGAAGAGAAACAGCTAACAAGCAGCATCCTACAATCACAAGATAAGAGTAAGAAGTCTAAACAACTAGACAAGAGAAGCACTCTAATTTATGCTAGGAGGACTAACCCAATGCACTCGCATGCAATGCAACAGAAAGGAGTAAGAGCATAATAAATATGATAAAGCATGAAAGCACAAAACTCCCCCTCACAACAGTCCAAAAGGACAAACCACCCCAAGCTCTCCCCACAAAGCTGAAAACCTAGAGCTATCCAGAGGCTTGGTAAAGATATCGGCTAACTGGTGGTCACTCTCCACAAACTGGAGCACTATGTCACTCTTCTCCACATGGTCTCGGAGGAAGTGATATCGAATATCAATGTGCTTGGTCCGAGAATGTTGCACTGGGTTTTTGGCAATGTTAATTGCAGAAGTGTTATCACAAAAGAGTGGAACACTATCGATAACTAACCCAAAGTCCCGCAGGGTCGAGACCATCCAGAGCACTGCTACAAAGAATCGGCCGCAGCGACGCACTCGGCCTCTGCGGTGGGTGCAACACCGGATCGCTTCCTAGAAGACCAAGAAACAAGAGAAGTGCCAATGAATTGGCAGTGCGAAGTGCTCTTCCTAACTATCCCTGACCCAACAAACTCGCATCCGAGTAGGCTCTCAAGGAAAGACGGGACGAGGAAGAGTACCAGATACCATAGTCAATGGTATCTCAAAGGTACCGAAGGATGCGCTTCACCGCCTGGCGGTGAGATACGCGAGGAGAAGCCTAAAACCGAGCACAAAGACACACGACGAAGTGTATGTCCGGTCTCGAGGCAGTGAGGTACAAGAGGGAGCCAATCATGCTACGATACTCCTTCTGATCAACTGGCTCGCCGTCCTCATCTGGGTCAAGAGAAACTGTGGACGCCATGGGAGTCGACACTGGCTTGCCATCACTCATGTCAAACCGTCTCAGGAGGTCACGAGTGTACTTGCCTTGATGCAAGAAGGTACCTTCCGAGTCTGCTTGATCTGGAAGCCAAGGAAGAATGTCAACTTACCCATCATACTCATCTCAAACTCGGTGCTCATGACATCTAAGAACTGTGAGACAAGAGTATGAGAAGAGCCGCCAAAGATAATGTCATCCACATAAATCTGGACGAGCAGAAGGTCAGTGCCATGCCTACGAATGAACAAGGTCTTATCCACCTTACCCATGACTCAACAGGTAGGACTTAGGCCTCTCATACCAAGCTCTAGGGGCTTGCTTAAGTCCATACAACGCTTTGGAAAGCTTGAAGACATGGTTTGGGTATTGGGGTTCTCGAAACCTGGAGGTTGTCTCACATAGACTTTTTCCTCAATAAAGCCATTGAGGAAAGCACTCTTAACATCCATCTGGTAAAGGTTGAAACCCTTAGAAGCCACAAAAGCAAGCAGGATTCTAATGGCTTCAAGTCGAGCTATAGGGGCAAAGGTCTCCTCAAAATCTAGACCCTCAACCTGGGAGAAGCCCTGAGCTACCAGTCTAGCCTTATTTCGAACAACCACCCCATCCTCACTCTGCTTGTTCTTGAACACCCACTTAGTTCCAATGACATTGTGACCTCGAGGGGGCTCAACTAGCGACCAGACCTTGTTTCTCTCAAAATTTTCTAACTCCTCATGCATGGCATTGACCCAAGACTCATCAGAAAGAGCATGACAAACGTCCTTGGGCTCAAAGGAGGCAACAAATGCAGAATAGAGACAGAAATGAGACATGCCGGATCTTGAGCGGGTGACTCACTCAAAAAGGTCTCCAATCATCTGCTCTGAAGGATGGTCTTTCTAGATGTGTCTAGGAGGTCCTGGATGAGAAGAAGAAGTGGCTTCTACCTCATGAGCTGATGAGGTAGGAATAGAGCCACTAGCACCGGAGGAGGCAGAAGGTATGGGCTAATCACCTGGAGGTGTGGTGGAAGATGGCACCTCAGGTGGAGGATGAGGAACTGGATCAGGTAAATAACCCTCATCTCCATCATTCTCATCATCCACAAAGATGGGCTCGGACTGCTCTAAAGAACTTGAGACATCGGGCCTAGTCCCTGGACTAGCCTCGTCAAAGGTCACCTCACAGGTCTCTATCAACTTACTAGACTCGCAGTTCCAGACCCTATACGCCCGTGAGGACGCCGAGTAACCTAGAAAGATACCATCACAAGAACGTGACTCGAACTTATCTAGGTTCCTAGACTTCAAAATGAAACACTTGCAACCAAATACACGAAAATGCGAGACACTAGGCTTTCGCCCATATATCAACTCATAAGAAGTGCGATGCAAGTGTGCCCGAAGAAAAACTCTGTTCGAAACATGGCACGAGGTCGCAATAGCCTCAGCCCAAAACTTTCTGGGTGTAGAGTACTCATCGAGCATCCTCCTGGCCATCTCGACCAAGGTACAGTTCTTCCTCTCCACGACACCATTCTGCTGTGGGACGTGCGGAGAAGAAAACTGGTGCTCTACACCTGTCTCATCACAGAACCTCTCAAAGTAGGAATTCTTGAACTCCGTGCCATTGTCACTGCGGATTGCTTGTAAGGCACCCGGGAGCTCAACAGAAAGCCTACTAAAAAGACCTCAGAAATGTGTAAACGTCTCATCCTTCGAGGCTAAGAAAAACACCCAAGAGAACCTCGAGAAGTCATCGACCACGACAAGAACATACCACTTCCCTCCTACTAACTGCACTCGGGCTGGTCCAACTGTGTCCATATGGAGCAGCTGTCCTGGTGCATCGGTCATAGTCACTGTGACCGGAGGGTGAGAAGCAACAACCATCTTGCCGTGCCGGCACGGATCACAAACAATATCTTTGACCATCTTGAGTTTCGGCAGACCACGATTGAGATCGTGGCTGCTAACTCAGGTCAAATGGTCAAATCCAATATGACCAAGTCTCCTATGCCAGAAGGTAAGATCACGGGACTTTGAAGCGACCAAACACCAGATAGGATCACCAGAAGACTCAAAAAAATCAGCACGGAAGATCCTCTCATAACGAGAAATTCCGCAAACCAGACTACCCAAAGAATCAAGAATTTTGCAATTATTTTTCTTAAAGCTCACCTCATAACCGTCATCGGTAAGCTGAGAGACTAAAAGCAAATTATAATGCAGCTTATTAACCAAGGCAACATCTTTTAACATAAAAGACTCATTAACATGCACTGTACCTTTGGCGATGACGCGCCCAGACGAGGCGTCTCCGAAGGTGATCGTTTCATCACCTGGAGTGCGGGCTAGGGAAGAGAACCAACGAGAGTCTCCGGTCATATGTCGAGGACAACCGGAGTCAACAAGCCAAACCTCTCCCTTCCCTACCCGGCGAACCTGAGTCAAACAGAGAGTAAAGGCTCAGTACTGGGATAAATCAGGAGTGATTTTGGCACCCAATACTGAGTAACACGTCGAGCAGTAGAAGTAGTCAAACACGACTGACCTCTAACTACCCTACGCTCTCTGTCGCACAAAAAGCAGAAGGTCTGTGAGCAGACTTGAAGCTATTGCTGGGTCCGACTGCTATGGGAGAGCGAGTCGGAGCACCGGCAACACGCTGATTTCACCGCGGGTAGCCATCTCGATGGGGGAAACGAGATCTACCCTCAGAACAGCGGAAGTCACGACCAAAGGGAGCATGAGGACGAAAACCAGAAAACTCAAAAAAACCAAGTCCTCGATGCTGCCCAAACCCATCAAAAACATGTGAAGCAGACCTAGACCTCGTGTTGGTCTTAGGTCACTCAAGGTCTGGGGCTGACCCTGAATACACCTAAGAGCTGTGCAACACGGTCTCTACGCGCGATCTTGGCTTGCCTGAAGCATCGCTGATCAAGTGTCCATCCTTCTGACAAAATGTGCAATGATACTTCACCTTCTGAGAGGTAGAAGTAGCATGATGAGACTTCACCTTCTGAGAGGCCGAAGCTGCAGGGGGAATCACCTTACTGTCAGAAATCCCTTGGACAAAGCTCGCTGACTTAAATTGGACTTTCTCGGTCTTGGACTCAATCTCGATCACACCTACGGCTATGGGTCTAAGCACGGCAGGTGGATGCTTCCTCATGTCCTCATAGAAATCATATCCTAGACCCTGATTAAATCTGTAAGTCTTAGATTGGTCTAGAATAAGATTAAGCTTTTTCTTGCCTCCTACAAATCTCTCGAGAGTGTTCATAAGGTACTGACACTCCCGAAAGAGAGAGGTGCAAGAAGAGCAGGGGGAAGAAGAAATAGCAGAAGGTAAGGGAGTAGAAGAAGAACCAATAGCAGAGGAACGAATGGCTCGTGCACGCACAGCCGACTCAGAATGGACAGTCCTACTGCTAGCCAATTGGTTCACGTCGCTAGGCGTCTCTACCTTACCCTTGGGCTTCTCCCTCAACAGCACACACATCACAAGCAGAAGGTGGCTTCTCTAGAAGGTCCTTAGTTAGCTTCACACATTTTTCATCCAATGCAATCAAGTTAGATTTTAGTTTGTTACAATTAATGCATGGTGAGCTAACAGGGTCCTTAGAAGCATATTGAGCCAATCTGTTGTTGTCCTCAACTAATTCTTGAAACTGTTTGGAGACAGCTTCAAGCTCAGCAGTAAGCTTGGGACAATTCGCACATGAAGCAACAGGCTCAAAAAGAAAAGCTTTAAATTCAACAATTTTATGATCTGCCCATTTTAGGTTCATCTTCAAATTATTGCAACTTTCACAAGTCTCGGGCAGATCGAGCAACATGGTACAAAGACCTCTAAACGCATTGTCCTTATCCTCACAAGAGGTGCAAGATGTAGTCTCAACAACAGTAGATGCAGGAGTAACAATCCTACTCATCTCTAGTTCAGCCAAAAGACTAACATTCTCCACCTTAAGCATGTCAAGCTCAGAAGACAGACTATCATGAGAGGTCCTTAATTTCTCCATATCACCAAGCAGAGTAGTACATACACCACAATCATCACGGGAGGGAGCAGATCTAAGTGAAGTAAGCTCCCGTGACAAACTCTCTACTTCCTTCTCCAACTCGCTAACCCTAGCTCTAGATCTAGCATGGAATTTACCTAGCTTAAGAAAAGCATCATTAAGCTGGTCGTAGGAAGGGTATACCTCGTCGGAGTCGGAGTACAGCTCGCTGTCGCTCACTTCGCCCTCAAGGGCCATGAAGCACATGCCGGAGAAGTCGTCGCCACCCTTGGGATCTTGCTCGTCCGTCCCATCGTCGTCGCTCCACCCCTCCACCTCGCTGAGGTCGAGGTCGTCGAAGGCGGTAAGGACGCGGTGGAAGAGCTTCTTGGCTTTGCCAAGGTCGCGGAACTTCTTCTTGCCTTGAGCGTGAGCAAGAGGCTTCTTGTTGCGGTTCTTGTTAATGTAGTCGTTCTTTCTCACACCGCCGTAGTCGCCCTTGCCCTTTTCCAGTTTAGGGCAGTTTGCCCGAATGTGGTTGGGGCCACCACACTCGAAGCAGATCACATGTCCTCCTCTCTTTCTGTCCCTTCTTCTCTTGTAAGCATGAGAAAACTTTCTAGCTAAAAGGGCTAACTGCTCATCTGCAAGCTGCTCCAACTGATCATCAGTTATGTCACAGAGAGCAGCAAGAGAGAAACCACAAAGCGACTCGGAAGAAGGACCAGAAGTGGGATCGGTGACTAAGGCCATCGACTACGACTTCGACCTACGAGAGACTATGTCAATCTCATGAGTCTTGAAGCGTGAGTACAACGCGTCAAGAGTCAGGGTCGAGAGGTCGGTCGTGTCTTTAATCGTGGTCACCTTCATCTCCCAAACACGCAAATCAAGAGCAGAAAGCATTTGGCGAGCGTTGTCCGAGTTGGGGTATGTGAGACCGACCGCTCGGAGGTTGCTCAAGATCTTGTGAAAGCGAGCGAAGCACTCATCCAAGGACTCGCCAGCGAGCATTTCAAACTTGTTGTAATCTCGCTTGAACTGGTCCTGTCGAACCATATTAATCTAGGTGGTGCCCTTATGGTATGCATCGAGGGTCTCCCAGATGTCGAAGGCCGACGATAGATGAGAGATGCGATCGAACTCGCTTCTTCTCAACCCCTGGATTATGATGTTCCTTGCCTTTGCATTCGCCTCAACATCAAGCATGTTTCCAGCGTTGATGTTCTCATCGGCAAGAACAACATAACGTACTTTGACCTTACGCCAGATGGTGTAGCCCTGAGCCTGGATGTAGGTCTCCATCCGGCTCTTCCAGAAGGGATAGTCGATCCCATCGAAGACCACGGGCTTGGTCGAGTACTTGTCTGTCGACATGGCTCTAGAGACCGGTTAAGATCTATCGAGAAGAGCTAACCGGCTCTAATACCAATTGTTGGACCGAAACAGCGACAGAGGGGGTGAATGTCGACTTTTAAAAACGACCCCTCAAAAGTACCACTTAGAAGTTCTTCTTCGAAAGCTATGTGAAGCTATGAAGAAGTCCAGCTTTCTGAACCTCAAACCATCAGAAACAAAAGCAACCCAGAAGAAATGGAGCAAGGCATGCAATAGAAGAACCTTCAAAAATAACAACTAGGGTTACCTCTCCAATAGCTATACCAGCTATGAAGGAGAAAACAACTTCTCTGGAACCTCAACAAGCAAGAAGAAGAAGAAAACAAAGACCAACACAAAAAATACAAGAGGAGCTTAGGCTGCACAGGGGGAGGCCAGTCAGACCACAGGCATCAGGCCGGTCTGACCGCTCCCTGGTCGGCGGTCAAACCGCCCAAGCCATGCCGGTCTGACCGCCCCTCTTAGCCCGGTCTGATCACCATTGAAGCTTCGGTCAGACCGGGCCTTGGGCACAGCAAGGCTGCAGACAGGAATTTCAGACAGCAAAATTGCAGATCTTCTCAAAGCAGAGCCATTGAGGATTTTCCTCTGATTTTCTCTACCTAGAAGGACAAGACTGCAACCAAAATAGCC
This sequence comes from Dendrocalamus sinicus, assembly GCA_036346575.1. Classification (NCBI taxonomy): domain Eukaryota; kingdom Viridiplantae; phylum Streptophyta; class Magnoliopsida; order Poales; family Poaceae; genus Dendrocalamus; species Dendrocalamus sinicus. Next base: position 10,825,825 of record CM070669.1, on the reverse strand, counting down.
AGAGAAGCCTAGGAAACAAGAAAATCCATCTCAAAAACCAAGAATTGAGGAGATTTCCTAAAATCTGAAAATTCACCAAGTGCTGAACTAAATCTCAAGTTCCCATCTCATCTTTGATCTTTTGACTAAGAAACTTTGAGGATAGCAAGTTAATAGTCTCTGAACTTTACACGCCAAGTTTCAAGCCATCTCAAGGAGGAAAACAAGAATCACATCAAAACCCTAGAAATGAAAATAAGAATAGAGGAGTCTGAAAATGGGATTCTTTGATTCAAACAATTTGCTCTTGGGAAAAATCGATCAAATGATCTTGAGGCACTATCCCAACATAGACCAATCCATTTTACACCTTCTGGGCAAGAATCAAAGCCAAATCACGAAAACTTAGAAATCAACAGAGAAGGCATCGAGGGATAAAACAGACAGAGAAGCAAAGACTCAAATGACTTCTTGAAAGCATTCATTTCCATAACACACAAAGATCATAGAGGACTCCCCATACATGATTGAATATAGAAGAATGATTACATAGTGGCTCAACTCATTTCATCTCTCTCTCTCCCAAGCTCAAGAACCCAACTCAAGAACCACACATAGGGAGGAGACTACGAGGGAGACACCCTCTACCCTTCTCACCAACTTATCAACCACTAAAGAGAAAGTAAAACAACCTCCAAAAAGACTTGGACTACATGCAGGAGACACTCCCCTATTTATAGTCTCTCACTAATGGATTTGCCTCTCTCTTTACCCACTAAGCCTCAACAACTCTAGTGCTTTATCCATAACCCACTTCCTTTAGTGTAGCTTTGCGTATTCTCCAAAACGCCCCTCCTGCACCTTCCAGGAAGCTTCCTCCTTTCTTGCCGCTCAAGCCTCGCAGCTACCTTGAGTCTCCGCCGTCTTCGACACATCCGACCGTTCTGACCTCGACACCGCCCGTGTCTAGTCCGGTCACCCCGTGCCTCGCCACGATTCCGCCTCGACGTCCTGCAGCCATCACAAATAAGAAACACATCACATAGCACCGCACGATAACATGTAATCAATAGAAGCATTAAGAGTAATCTTAAGCAAGTAAAAGCCGAAACCTGTCGTAACAAGCGACTAAGCATCCTAAACCCATACGACCAAGTTTGACCAAGTCCGATCAAACCGATTGCACCACGCAACGACATGGTCCGAACCACACAAACCAAACTCGACTTCCTAAACTGATGTCAATTACTCATCACACACTCGGGGTCACCTCCACATGGTCCATCAGAGTTGACTAAGAAAGGCACCGCTGCTAACCCCACCTACCCATCACATCAACATGATGGATCTCTTTCCCCTTGTCTCTTTTCGCGCATTGCGTTCCATGGCGAGTATTTGATCACACTGCTCAGTTGTGCTCACGAGAACTCACGCTCAGTCCTTAGCCTTTTTGTGCCTATAAAGCCCCCTGACCATGCCATTACTCTTTAGCTCTCCTCTCGGTCTCTTTGCATATGATCCTTGAGTACTTTGCTCACTGGAAATCGAGAAACTAAAGTTGTACATGACACTGGCAAGTATGCCATTATGGTCTAGCTACTCTAGTGAGCTTCTCTTCTCCCCAACTTAGTCACAATGCGCTTACCTCTTCCTTAAGCACCCAACTCATTTGATTGACCTTTCATGCAGTGGATCAGTCGAACTAGGCCTTCTCCTTCATCTTTGACCAGGATGCAGCCATAAGGCTTCCTCTCTCTTCGGTGAGCCGTACCTCGATTCTATTCACCCAATACCTCCGCATGAATGCAAGCAAGCTCATGTGCACCCTCTTTCTTTATAGCTTCTCTTTTGTCGGATTATGCTGCCACCGAGAAACTCCTCTTCGCCGCCAGCAGAGTCTCTGATGCCAGCCTCCTCTGCTCCTCCTCAAGCACTGTCCTCACCTCCTGTGAGATCCTTCTCCCTCGTAGAGTATGTGAAATCAAAAAGAGGACTAAAGTAATCAAAGTTAAAAAGAGAACTAAAGTAGTCGAACTAGAAAAGAAAATTGTAGTAGTCGAACACGAGAACAGAACTATAGCCATAGTTGAAATCTTTGACCGCTGCCATTGTCAAAATCTTTGACTGCAGCCGTAGTCGAAATCATTGTCCACAGTCGGTGTCGAAATCATTGACCGCTAGTCGAAATCATCGACTGCAGCCAGTGTCAAAATCTTCTACCACTGCCGTTATTGAAATCTTCGATCAAGGCATTGTCAAAATCTTCAACTATAGCCATAGTAGACATTTTCAACCACTACTGTTGTCGAACTCTTCGACCGCAGTCGGTGTCAAAATCTTTGACCGCTTCCATTATCGAACTCTTCAACTGAAGCTAGTGTCAAAATCTTTGACCAGTATCACCATTGAAATCTTTGACCGCTACCGCCATCAAAATCTTCGACCGCGGTCAATGTCAAAATCTTTGATTGATGTCGCTGTCGAAATCTTCGACCGCAACTGGTGTCAAAATCTTCGACCATTGTCGTTGTCAAAATCTTTGACCACAGCCAGTGCCAAAATCTTCGACCACTGCCATTGTCAAAATCTTTAAGTGCAGCTGGACTCATAATCTTCAACCACTAACCACAGTCATGAGTTACAGTATAAGATCGGTAGTTGCAACTTACAGTACCCAATTGATAGTCGTAAGCTACAGTACCCAGTCGGTAGTCGTAAGTTAGTACCCGATTAGTAGTCGTAAGTTACATTAGCCGGTCGGTAGTCATAAGTTACAGTACCCAGTTGGTACTCGTAAGTTATAGTACCCGGTCGGTAGTTATAAGTTATAGTACCCTATCAGTAGTCATAAGTTACAGTACCTAGTTAGAAGTCGTAAACTACAGTACCTGGTTGGTAGTCTAAAGACCTACGATGTCGAATACCGTTAGTACATACTCTGTGTGAGCGGTACGACCAGAGTTTCACTGAGGTACCGTAGTCGTAAGTTGTAGTCGTAAGGTCGTAGACTACAGTGGTCATGAGCTACAGCGATCGTAGGCTGCAGTAGTCGTAGATAGAATTGAGTAGTGACCGAGGAATGTTAGAAGTCGAAAGTACACTATAGCGACCAAAAAACATTAGTAGATGTAACGAGTACTGTACCAATCGAGGAGGTAATTCAAACCGAGCCAAAACTCAAACACTTATAACTTTTGCATACGAACTCTAAATTTAGTAATCCTTGTTTCTAAATTTTTCTAAAAACATGGTCTTCCCGATTATACAAAAATATTTAAGTCTTGTCTCTATTTAAATTTATTTGGCTCTTATTTGTATTTATTTGGATTTTATCTAATAGACAACTCTACGGACGACTTTGAGAATGCCTCCGAATCATTTTCTGAGCAACAAAAGTAAGGCAAGCACCCCTTTGACCATGTTAATCCCAGTATTTTGATTAATGTATATTATTTGCAAAATCTATTATGCATGCATGTATGTTTTACTAAAATGGCTATACTGTGGGTATGGTAGTTACAATTAGTCATATGCATTGAATCTAGGACATGGTTTAGACAATACATACAATAACCTCTAGGACATGGTTTAGACAATACATATTGTCAAATCAGGAGTATTACATTGATATATGGTCTAGATGCATATCCCCACAATTGCTTTCACTAAGTTAGATATTTCAAAAAATTTGCTCATGGATATGGATGGTTTCAAAATGTTAGACCAAAGGAGGAACCCTACTAGTTTGGTATAAAACAAAATGAAAAACATAGTTTTTGGACGTGGGCAAGTTATATGGCAAACTATTGAATGTGAGGCAGAACCTCGTATGTAGATAGAGGGAGATTCTTGCCCGAGTCAATTAAGGACCGTACAACCTTATTTGTTATATGGGCTCTGGCATTTAGCTGATTAAGTTATTTAGTAAGGGCATTTCGTGGAATGGTTTGGCTCGTAAGGGCTCCCTTCACCGAGGTGTTGGGATCGAGGCTCGCTAATAAAATGGTGACTGTCTCACCAAAGGGATAGAAACCGCCAAGGTGAGGGTCTGTCATGCAATTCACTTGGCGTACGCAAGTGTAGGCTTGTCCATTCATCAGGCTGGTACAAAGTTAGGAATAGATGACCTAAAAGCTTTGTGATAATCACTATCATCACATGCCCAAGGAAGCGTGTAATGGCCAATAATGTATTTGATTATTTCATGTTGGTAAACCTATACAATCTCTGCAGAGTGTTAAAAACTATTTAAATAGCCGTGCTCATGGTCATGAGCAAGCCTAGATGCAGCCACAATGGGTATAGTTTTCATTTTCAAAACTGTTTCACCAAACATAATGGGATGGCATGTACGCGTCTTCCATGTGCCATACCCATACAATATTCACCGAGGAGGGCTACAAATGGGTTTGTTCTACTGTTGTGGAAATTATATAAATGTTATTTCATTACAAGTTAAATGTTCTTTACAATTCCATTGCAAATTATTAATTATTGATATTGCAAATGAAATTTACCTCATGCTGAAAATAACTTAGTGTAGAGCCTCATCTTTTAATAGCCTTACATATATATAAAATTTTGTGATACACTATAAGTCTTGCTGAGTATATAATGTACTCAACCTTGCTTAAATTAATACTGAGCAAATAATAATGAAGACTACGTGCCTAATGACGCGTAGTTTGCCCTCGACACCGGGGAATTTGACGTTGGGTCTTGCTAGGGCCTAACTTGAATCGGTTGCCTGTGGCTATGGTGGCATACCATTGGACACTTTTGTTATTTATAAGACTTCCATTGCCTTTTTATTCGAACACGATGTTTATTTAAACTCTACTATGCATCGCCTTATATATATAAACTCTACTATATATATATATATATATATATATATATATATATATATATATATATATATATATATATATATATATATATATATATATATATATATATATATATATATATATATATATATATATACCCTTATCATATATAAGTGAGATGTGTATAGATGTGAACTCAATGATTGAATGTGTGTACTAGCTACTAAATATGGAACTAGTACAGAACACATACGGTGTACTTCGGTCCTCACAAGATAAATGATAATGCATACAAGCTTGATTTGCCCGCATAATTTGAATTAAGTCCTATATTCAATATTACTGATTTGAAGCTATACTTGGGAGAGGAAGATGAGTTTGAATCAAGGATGTCTTCAATTCAAAAGGGGGAGGATGATGAGGATATCACTTCTTTGGACACACAAAACACTCCTCTAGTTGCTACACCTACTACACATGGTCCCATGACTAAGGCATGTGTACGACAATTTAATTATCAGGTCATAAAATTCCTAAAGTTGTTTAATTCACCTTCTGAGAATGGGCAAATAAGCATAAGTGAGCCGTGCATTTTCCCCGTTTGGATCGTGATCGTCCGGCTAGGATCTGACGGTCCTCAGCGCTATTAGTATATTATAACTGAAATGGCCATGTACACAGTACATACATACATATGAAACCTCTTTTCTACTTCCCGGAGTAGTTACTCTCTATATCGCATCTCATAACGTAGGGAGTATTTCGTGTAACTGAGGGTATGTACATATAGTATATGAGTATATAAAACCATCTAGGTGGTATGTGCATTTTTTCCGAGGTATGTGTATTTTTTAGACATACTCCTTTTTATATGTGTATATGAAGATATTTATAAAATATACTAAAAACTATAGACTCTCTTGTAATTTTTTATGTGGCTCACATTAGAATATCTTATAATTAGTATATGAGTATATCCAAAGTGATAGAGGTGTATGTCAAGTTCATTTAGATGTATATCATGAGTGGGAGTAACTACACCCAGAAGTAGAGAATGTATTTTCTCTCTCTCTCTCTCTCTCTCTATATATATATATATATATATATATATATATATATATATATATATATATATATATATCTTAAATAATGATGTACATATAATCTAACTCAAGATATAAATGTAACACTAAGTATCTCACCATTTTTATTAGATCAATCTCAGGCAATCTGTAATGCCACAAGCAGAACAATATGTTGTGAAAAAATAATTTTTTTTCATACAGGAAGCCAAATTCTAGTCAGAGCTTGGTATTCTTCCTTAACCATCCTTTTTCTAGGAACAACTGATGATAAGTAGCTAATTATGACTATCATACCATATTTCCTACTCGCAATTAACCTTATGAAAGTGTGCCAAAGAAACAAGCTCTATGCACACTTTTGCAGCATCAAACAAACTTGTAAATAAAAGTGTAGATTCAGTTTGCATTCCTGAAGATGGATTGCAATGTAGCAAATTGTGGCCACATTCCTTACCTCTCCAGAAGGTGGTCTGAGAAACACTGCACTACTATGTCATGCAATAAGAATGCATCCATTGAGCCTTGCAAAAAGAAGATTATGCAACCGTTGAGCACATATTTCATCTCTTTTCATGCAAGAGAAAAGATTATTCTCAGTTCTTGCACTAAAAAAGATACAGGGTAGTTCGAACCAACAAAAAAGAGTAATTTAGCAGAAGACATGACTGTACAGAGACAGACCTCTAAATCACAATGTCTAAACTGATCTTGGTGAACATTTAGTCATGCATATATGCACAAAGTTCTCCCAGACAGCATGCGAGAAACACAATTATTTGAATTGCATTCTTCCAATGCAGTGCATGCACTATTGATAAATCACAAAACAAAGATCTAAGAAAAATACATAGGAGCAAATATTCGTTAACAACATGTTTCGTTCTTACGTGCCATTTAGATAGTTGATATTAGTGGTCATCCTAGAGGTCAGTTGGCATCTACACAACACATTGAAAGTCAAAATAAGTGGAGAGCAAATAAGCTAATGACGGGACTATCATAAGCCTCCAATTTAATTTTTTGCAAGAGAAATCTGAATTGAGATAATAGATTAATTAAGAAGCATTTCATAATAGATTAATTAACACTACTACAGAAAACCATATTACATACGGTTCAGAAATGTCATCACAGACGGTTTTGTGAGCCGTCTGAATTTATAGGTCAGTGATGATACAGGTCATCACAGACAGCTTTCGAACCATCTGTAGTGTAAATATCACAGACGGTTTTTAGTTAAAAACCGTCTGTGATATTCTCTAAAACCCCTAAACCAATTTCTGTTTATTGGCTAGCCTCAGGAAATGCTAGCCATGCCCTCTGAAACAAGCAGATCAACATGTACATGTATACATACAATTCACATCTCAATTCATTTCACAAACATAAAACATCCAATTCACATCGCATTTCATTTCACAAACATAAAACATCCATTTCGCAAATCAATTAATTGAAATGAAATAAAATATCCATTAACAAATATAAAATTACAAAAGATCTACATTGCATTTGCACTTAGATGGTAACATTGCATTTTTTATTGCTCTATGATCACTCTGGAATCGAGGTCTCGCGAAAGGAACAGATCTATAATCAACGAACTTGTCAGGTTGCACAAGCAATACTTGGATGGTGCATGATTGACATCCAAGTATTGCTTATGCAGCCTGACAAGTTCGTTGATTATGGACTGTTCCTTTCGCGAGATCTCGATTCCGGAGTGATAAGAGCAATAAAAAATCATTGTGCGCAGTGGAACTCTCCATCTGATCTTATGACTTTAGACCACAAAAAGAATGCGCACTCTCCTCGAATTTGTGCAAGGTCCTCCTGTTTCAATATAGTTGTAAAGATGGGCGCAGCCTGTCGATAGGAATATCAATGTGCGTACATATACAACCTGACAAGTATGAAATAAATGTGGGAAGATTGACAAACCTTAGAATTGGTGATCTTCGAGGAATCGAGGAGTAGTCTCATATGGTGGTAAACATAGAATCCACACGTGTTACCTGGCTGCTGTTGGTGGCACTGCAAAAAATAGAATGTGTTAATTCAAGAGGCATTACTACCAAGTGTTGTATAAGAATAATTAATGTGTACTAGCAAATACCCGAAAATTGCGAACATGTTGCAAGGGTTTGGCCCCTTTCGTCAAGCCACGTGTTTGTGCAACGTACGTGATGAACGACCTTCGTGATTCGAAAAAGTTAGATTAGTCATTCGGAAGGAAAGAAAGAATACAATATAGTTATGTATGGAGAAAATGTACTTACCTATCGAGTAATTGGGCGACAGCTGTGTACTCGAATTTGTTCTTACTTAGAGAATCAAGGTATATAGCCTTATTCTATTTTGGTATAATTACAATTAAAATCCAATGGAAGTGCTCATTGTATGGCATAAGAACAAATTCCTTATCGCGGTGAGCCAGCAGTGTTGATGTAATATAGCTCTCGACGAAGGATGCATCCTCATTGATGGTATCAATGGCGACCAAGCGTGGGTCCAGGAAACCAATTGGTGATTTCGATGATCTAGCTTCGGTTAGTATGTATATATATACACAGAAAAGCAACAAATTATATATGACATATATCGGTATTACATGAACAGAGACTGTGATTGTACAGACTTACAGCGTCCAGCATTGAACGAGTGAGGCATCGAGAGCGTTGAGTATGAAAAGATCAAATATATCCTCAAAGGTCACCGCGAAGACACAACCCTAAATTTTGTGCTGGAAATGGTCCCGCCTGAATTTGACAGTGATACCTGAGCGCCGTTCTGCCTGTGGCTTATTAGACTGTTCCATATACCAAGCATGTAATCTTTGGCAACCAAGTCCTACGGTTAGGAGGTGCTCTTCCGGGATTATCATCGGCTCGCCTAGCACAAATTTGCGGGCCAATGACAGGTACGGGATATCATCATCGACCTTCTTTCATCTGCCCCTGCCACTGCCTCGGCTGTAGGTCGACTTTATGGTAGTTGACTGTAAAAGTAGCACCGGTGCAAGTTGCTTTGGCGAGAATAGCACCCGTAGATATTGGCAAATGGAGGGGCGGTGTCCTGCAAGATTGCTGTTCATCCTCCCTCCTCCACTGCGGGATTTTACCCGCATACCCAGCTGTGCCAAGTCTGTAGGGGTGTGTGTTTTTTGCCTGGAGGGCCTTGTGAACCGCACTTGCACTTTTAAAATCTTCGGTCGTCTTCATCGCGTTGAACTCTTCCCATTGTGGTTCCAGGAATGGGTATTTATGAAAGGGCATTTCATCCTTCTCCATGTAGTTCTTGACTAGCACACTCTTGAAGTTCTTCTATGCTTTGCACGCCGCTAGCAAGGCGTGTCGTTGCACGGAGTCTTGGTGTTCTTCTGGGATCTCGAACGATGCCAAAATTTCTGTCAACAGCTCACGTTTTCGAGTCCCGGTCACGCTCTTCCACGAATCGAATGTGATCTCAATCCGTTCCCGGCAACTATTCTGATCATTCTCCTAGATCTATCCACCTCTGTGATGGTAAATCGGCCCTCAGGCTTTTTCGATAGCCCTCTTCCTTGGCGTTTTGATTTTGGAGCGGACGCATCCGGCGATGATGTTGAAGAATGTGCGGATGACATGTTGGCCTTCTCATATATGAAAACTAAGCACAATGTAGCATATACGTAAATAGTGCGGTATAAGCACATACTTAAATTTAATTCCAATATATGTATACATATATTCAAGTATACATATACATATCTATGTTCATTAGCAATATATATATACATATACATATACATAACAGTAAGATTTAACAACAATAAGATTTATGAAACAACAACAATATATGTATACATATATTCAAGTATACATATACATATCTATGTTCAATAGCAACATATATATACATAACAATAAGATTTAACAACAATAAGATTTATGAAACAACAACAATATATGTATACATATATTCAAGTATACATAACAGTAAGATTTAACAACAAATACATAACAGTAAGATTTAACAACAATAAGATTTAACCTCTGTAATGCTCGGGGGACGGCGACGGACTCGGGGGCTCGACGGAGGCGGCCGGCGATGAGCTCAGGGGACGGCGATGGCCTCGGGGGGACGGAGGCGACTGACGACGGACTCGGAGGGACGGAGGCGGCCCGCGATGGGCCCGAGGGAGGAGGGTGATGGGCTCAGGGGACGGCGACGGGCTCGGGGGCTCGACGGAGGCGTCCGGCGATGGGCTCGGGGGACGGCGACGGCCTCAGGGGGACGGAGGCGGCCGGCAACGGGCCCGAGGGCGGAGGAGGGCGACGGGCTTGGGGGACGGCGATGGGCTCGGGGCTCGGGACTGCAGTGTACGTGCAAAACCCTAGCGGTTCTATTTATGAACCATCTGTGATATTTATTATAACAGACGGTTCTAAACTTAGAACCGTCTGTGATAATAAATATCACAGACAGTTCTAAACTGAGAACTGTCTATGATAAGCCTTTGCCCCCCGGCTGTAGTTATTAATATAACTACACCAACCAGCATTCAATAAGACCTCACAGAGTGTATTTCTTTACAGCAGCTGGGTGTATTTCTTTACAATAGGCCAATGAACATAGAGATACATTTGTATGACTCATTCTCAAAATTCACCTATATATCACACATTTTCACATATACATAAATACAAATTCACAAATACATCACACACATGTATTGTTGTATACATAAATGGCAATTCACATATACATCACATACATGTATTGTTATATACATAAATGCAAATGCCCACATATATGTCGCACATTCCCATTCCACTTGCTTATTTTCTTTAGAAATTAACCTTTCATGATGATCAATGCGTACGTAACTAGTTTCATCATGTTGTTCATCGTCGACCCTTATGCCATTTCCAAAAGGAGGTAACTCGTCAAATTGATTGTATTCTTCCTTGTCCACTACATTCTCTACTCCGACAATTCTCCTTTTTCCATGAAGAACTATATGGCGTTTCTTATTTGCCGGGTCAGTTACATAGAAAACTTGAACAACTTGGTTGGCGAGTACGAATGGTTCGTCTTTGTACCCGACACGTTAGAGGTCCATGGTAGTGACACCGTATTTGTCAACCTTCACTTGTGAGAGATGCACCCAATGGCAGTGAAATAAAGGGATCTTGAAAACCACGTAGTCGAGCTTCCAATCTCTTCTATGAACCAATAGTACAAGTTTCTCAACCCATCGGTACTGAATGCATCTATGCAGACACCGCTGTTCTGATTAGTGCTCTTTACATCACGAACCTGTGTATAAAATGTGTACCCATTTATGTCATATCCTTACCATGTCACAACTGTAAATGTTGGCCCTTTTGCCAACCATGTCAGCATCTCACTTGATGAGCTCCTAGCGATTTGCTCCTTCAACCATTGGTTGAACCAACTATTGTGTTCTCTCATGATCCAAACATCCAGCCGCTCTAGATTATGTTGCCGAAGCACATCCTTATGCTGGTCGACATAAGGGGCCACTTCAGTCATGTGTTGCAAGACCGTGAAATGGTCGTGAGCATACGTGTCCATATCTGGAGTGATTGCTTTCCTTCCGATAGTTCCGATACCCTTGAGCCTCCCCTCATGACGAGATTGAGGCACACCTATCGGTTGAATCTGAGCCATATAATCGACACAAAACTCAATGACCTCTTCGCTTGCATAACCTTCGACGATGCTGCGTAGGAATATGACCAAGATCGATTCCGTACATAAGACTTGAGAATTCCCATGAACCTCTCAAACGGGTACATGCTACTTAGGAATATGGGACCACACATTTTTATCTCCCACACAACGTGAACAATGAGATGGACCATGATATCGAAAAATGAAGGAGGGAAATACATCTCAAGATGACATAGAGTCATCACCACCTCGTCCTGCAGAGCATCTAGTCCTTCGGGATCGATGACCTTCTAAGCAATTGTGTTAAAGAAATAACATAGCCTCATGATTGTCTCTCGGACTTTGATCGGCAAAATATTTCTAATTGCAATAGGGAGCATATGTGTCATCAACACATGACAATCATGAGACTTCATACCATTTAACTTCAAATCTTGCATCGAAACAAGTTTCTTCATGTTGCCAGAGTAACCAGATGGAACTTTGACACCATGCAAGCACTGGCACAGTTCTGTTTTCTCAGCCTTGGACAGAGTGTAACACGCAGGGGGAAGGTACGTTCGTCCATTATTTGTTTCTATCGGTGCTAACTCAGGCCTAATGTCCATATCAGCCAAGTCAAGCCGTGCGTTGACATCGTCCTTTGTTTTATCACAAATGTTCAGTAAGAGACCAATCAAGCTGTTACATACATTCTTTTCTACGTGCATGACGTCGATGCACTGTCGAACATCTAGGTACTCCCAATAAGATAAGTCCCAAAATATTGACCTCTTCTTCCAGGTGTTGTTCTCATGAGCCCTCAATTTACGTCCCTTTCCGAGGACAACATCTAAATCCTTAACCATATTATAAACCTCTTTTCCTCTTAAATGCCTTGGAGTTGAACCGTCTTCCTTCTCTCCATCAAATTGTTTCTTCATCTTGCGGTATGGGTGAGCCCTCCGAAGGAACCGGTGGTAACGCATGTAGATGGTTTTGCGCGAGTGTTTCAGCCACACACTCTCGGTACCATCTAAAAAGTGAGTACAAGCTTGGCACCTTTTGTACTCTAGCCCGACAGGTTAGCAAGGGCAGGATAATCATTTATGGTGCTGAACAATAAGGAGCGCAAAGTGAAGTTCTCTCGTTTGTATGCATCCCATACCTGTACCCGTTCGTTCCACAGTATTTTTAGATCTTCCACCAATGGTCCTAAGTACACATCAATATCATTCTCAGGTTGCTTTGGCCCTTGGATAAGTATCGACAGCAAAATATACTTTCGCTTCATACACAACCAAGAAGGAAGGTTATAGATGCAGAGAGTCACGGGCCATGTGCTATGTCGGCTACTCATGTTACTGAAAGGATTCATTCCATATGTACTCAGTCCAAACCTTATATTCCTTCGTTCTGCACCGAAGTCTGCAAAACTCCTATCGAAGTTTCTCTACTAGGCGGAATCAACAAGGTGTCTTAGCATTCCATCCTTCTTGCGCTCCTCAGAGTGCCAACGTAGCAGTTTTGCCTCCTTTCGATTTGCAAAAACCTTTTCAAACGGGAAATTATAGGAAAATACCATGCCACCTTAGCAGGAGGTCCTTTCTTCACCTCTGTTCCCTCGCTGTCATCTGATTGATTGTTACGTTTGTATCAGGACGCGTTGCACACCGGACATACATGCATGTTTGCATACTATTTACGGTAGAGGATACAGTCGTTCGGACATGCATGTATTCTTTCTACTTCCCTTCCCAATGGACAAAGAACCTTCTTTGCTTTATGCGTGGTTTTAGGCAACTCATTTCCCTCCGAAAGCATGTCCGCTAAAAGACCCAGCAGTGCCGTGAAACTCTTGTTGGACCAACCGTTGCTTGCCTTCAATTTCAACAGTTCAAGCAGGCCGAAACCTCGTGTACTTTGACCTGCAACACGTGAACAAAGGTTTCTCCGAGTCCTCCATCAAGCCCCGAAATTTAACATACTCTCTCTCATCATAGTTCTCTTCTACATCGCGAAGTATCTGATCCAGATTGTCATCGTGCAACCTATCCGAATCCGAACAACAATCGACATCATCCGGCGGCATGTCATTCACTTCACCAGTGATGTCATCCGGCGGCATATCATTCACTTCACCGGCGATGTCATCCAGTGGCATATGATCATTAACTTCGCCATGACTGGTCCAACACGTATAATCCTTTTTGAAACCCCTCCGAATCAAGTGTGCTTCAATTTGCTCTCGGTTCTTAAACATCTTTAAATTCTCGTAGTCAGTGCATGGACAGTACATATATTCCACCCCCTTATTCAACATATCCTCCTCGGCAGCTCTTGTAAAAGCAGACACGCCATTAATGTACTCTTCACTCACACGGTTCGCGGCATACATCCAGCTTCGGTCCTACGTTATGTATATATATATAACAACTTAGTATTAAAAATTAAATTAATTAATTATTATTACATATATACAACATGCATTGAGTCTTTGCTAGCTTAATTCATATTAATTATAAACACTCACTAAAACTTAGATTTAAATTGTAATGCAAACAAAAATAAATTCCATTACTAACCATATCTAGAGCAATCAGGAAGGTATGAATCTTCAAAGCTCAATCTCTGCCTCCCACCAAATTAGTTGGCCTGAAATCGCTTATCTTGCCTCCTGAGTGAAAGAGCGCAGCACCGGCTAGATCTGGATTGAAATGAACATAGATGCAGTTCTGAGCAGCGCAATATATATGTAGCAGGATTATCACAGACGGTTTTTAATAAAAAAACCGTCTGTGACAATTCCAGATTATCAAAGATGGTTTTAAATAAAAAACCGTCTGTGATACTGTAATATCACAGACGGTTCATCGGTAAGAACCATCTGTGATACTCATTTTCTCCAACGCCATCAACATAGACGGTGTCTAAATTAAAAAATCAGTGCAGAGTGTCGATCTGAGACGATTTTGTCAAACTGTCCGTGATTTGGTGTCTAGTATTAGGCTTTCTGTAGTAGTGTAAGAATTATTTCATTAAACACCTATACGGCAAAAGAAACTTCAGTAATCCCACAATTCCTGAGCCACACACAAAGCCTAATATTTCAGAACCTTGGCTCCAACATACCTTGTGCAGCATTTGAAAGACCTCCCAAAAGATCTTTCTAGTATAATCCAGGAAAAAAAATGTAGAACTCTTCGTATTTGCTCTTAACAGATTTATTAATAAAAATGTTAGATATAAAGAAATAGCTCGCTCCCTAACCATAATATAATGTAGAGAAGGAATAGACACAGTAGATTTTTCTTAACTTTTAACAATTTCTCATCTGATAAGTCCCACCAATAGCGTGATCAGTAGCTGCTGCCATATTGTATTGGCTTTCAACATTTTTCTATGTGTCACAACTTAGTTAAAAAATATATGTGCAAGGTGCTTTTCACAAAGATGCAACGCTATGCATTGTGTATTACTTTGGAGGAACATGCCTTCATGCCAACTTTGGAATGCAAAAAAATCACCTGTATTGAATGAACTGTTGCCTCCATCTCTACACAGTTATGCAGGATGCCAGCCATCTCTTCTGCTCATCTGTTCGGTGATGAGCCTGCAGCCCCACCTCCTGATCTCACCTTTAAGCCTCCTTTGTGTAACGCCCCCGTTTCCAGGGGCACCAGGACCCGGTATTCCGCAACTAACCACGCTTAGCTAGTTACGAAGCGTCGAGCAAGAGAATATCATCACAGACCATGCTTACAGCAAAAGAGCCAACTTATATTACAACATATGGTTTATCAACCAGGTTTCACTGCAATGGGCGTGCAAACCCAAAAATATAATACAGTACACAAAACGCCAGGAAGCTCAAGCGCGATTGAGACCTAAAACCACAAATCATCATTGAAGAACGGCTCTTCAGAAGCATCCTCAACTGGCTAACCTTCACCGGCATCTTGAAACTCTGAAGAGGTTTAGCAAGCCGTGAGCCAAACAGCTTAGCAAGTTATAAGGGGAACCCTAACTTAGCAAATTTGCACGGATCACCAAAGGATGGGAGTATACTTGTTTATTAACTTGAGTGGATGCACTTTTATTTGTAAACACTTTTAAAAACTCAAAACCAAAGACTACTCTTTAAGATTAATGGGGTTTCTGACATCTACTCGATCTAAAACACTTGTGAAAACTACTTATGCCTAGCTGCTGGAATCACCCAAGAGACATAGCTCCATTAACCGGGAGCACGGCGTATTCGAATACCTTTTTGATGACTCTGTAGAGTTGCCCAACTTTACCCACAAGAATTCTTAACCCTCATGACTGAGTTAAAGAACCTAGTCGTTTCACTGCTCAATTCTTGATATACACTCTACCCGATAGGTTAGGGCTCGCACAACTCCAGATATCCGCTGGCCAGCACGGAGCGCCAAGCCCGAGTTGTGGAGACCTATCGTTGTCTAGTCTGGATCTGCCAATCCACACCAACTCCCAATGTAGAGTTTCACTCGAGTTGAGCAGCTATTAAATCAGGGTTGAGAGCGGCCAATATGTCATTTGCTCGACGCAAGGGTCTAGTCCTTACATTCTCATGAGGCAACCAACCTCCACCTTAGGGTAAAGTGGTCGGCAAAGAACATCTCGTGGTGTCCCACAACTCCTCTACCCTAAATCTCAACTTTTCAAATCTACTGGCCTGCGGCCACAACCTTAGTAGTGCAAAACTTACAAGAAATATAAATATACTACAAGTATTAAATATACTACAAGTATTTATTTCTATCATTATGTAATTATTTCTAGGGCTATCAAAGGCATGGCAGCAATTTAACATGGCAATTGTCGGTGGTAGGAAATATCTAAATATCAGGTCATTCTAAACATTTTATTTTAAGCAATTAATAATTCACAAATAACCATAATGCAAATACCACAAAAACATAATTTAAATGGCATGGGATTCAATATGGTCAAGGATTTGCAACTTGCCTTGATACTCAACTAGCTTGGCAACCTCGTAAACCATGCTTCCTTGTTCTTGCCCTTTCACTGTCGCCTCCGAAAACTCCAAAGCTAGCGCAAACACACAAAAATAACATAAGTCTGGCTTGAGCCTAATCAAGTGAGGAAAAATAAATCTATTAAAAAGGAATAAAATGCACATAAACTCAAATGAGGATTTTCAATTTTGCTGGGCAGAATTTGGTGGATTGGAGGTCAAATATGGGTTCAGGGCATCAAAATGAGCAAAATGATGTAATTTGGGAATTGTTGGGATTTTTACGAATTTTCTGGGATTTTATTTTATTTTCTGGATTTTTGGAAAATAGAATATCCTGGAAAATCCTATGAACAGCATTGGGCCAACCCGGCGCTATAGTGCAGCCCGGTGGCGATTCACTGCTTGGCTGGGTGGGCATGTTGCCTCGGCCCAGACACGCTGCAGTCGAAGCCAGCGCGCGCCTTCCCTTGCCGGATGGCTGCTGTGAGGCCACGCGGGCGGCAGCGATGCGGCGAGGATGAGCGCTCCGGATGAGGTTCGGTAAGTTAGATCAGATGGCTGAGAGGCATCGCCATCTGATGGCTAACGTTAGATGGCAACAAAGGCGTGGACGGAAGAGATGCGTCCACGTCGGAAATGGCCGCCCAAGCGACGGCCGCTCGATTTGAGAGATGCGGCTGAGATGGCTCCACGTCACTGGGGGTCGTCTTCAACCTCCCGCTGCTCGCACAGTGGAAAGACAAAAGCGCAAGAGCCTCCGCCCCCACAGTGACGACAAGGGTACCCGACGGCGATTGAGGGCACCAGCGAGTAGCTTTCGGTGAGGTGGTCCATTTTGGGGTTTCAGGAGGCGTGAGGATCGGTGATGGCGCTGGCAACAGAAGGGGAGGTTTAGGCTTCACGGTAGTTCAAAGGTTCACCAGCGTCCCTTTAGTCAGGACGGAGGTGGTTCAACGGTCTAAAGAGCTTGGGGCTCATAATGGCGGTGGCAGATTCAGCTGGGAAGCTTCTGGGGAGGCTGTCCATGGAAGAGTCTCTCGGCCGGCGGCGAGCTTCGATGCTAGGGCTCCACGGGCTCGCACCTGGTCGGGAAAGTGCACCGAAGGGGTCGAGAGGCAGAAGAGATGCTCTGAACGGAATGAATCGAGGTTTAGAAGAGGGAAGAGGAGGATTGGCTTACGGAGGTCACTTTGAGAGGCGGTGGAACTTCGATCGGCAGCTCACGGAGGTGATTGAGGGTCACAGGCGGCTAGCTATGGGGTGGAAGAAGCTGTAAAGGCACGGGAGAGTAGGGAGGTGAGTGGTGGCGCATTTAAGCTTCGGTTGAGGGCGAAAAAGAGGAGAAGAGGGAATGGGGTACGGCACGGGCAGCCTGCAGAGGTGATGGGGAGTCGCATCCGAGCAACAAGGCAATGATGCAGTGCTACGGCGAGAGATGGCACGCGCGGGAGCAGGCGAGCAACCAGGATGGGTGGCGATGCAAAGCGCGGGGAGGGAGGATCCGAGACTAACGGGTGGGGCCGTGAGGGGACGAGACAACGCAGTCAACGACGACACCGCACGACTTCAACCAGGTGGCGACAGCGTAGTGAAGCCGGTGAGGCAAAACAACGGGAGAGGCATTCTCACGCGTGGGCGCAGGCAGAGGGAGGAGGCGGGGAAGGAAGAAGGCGCCAAGGAGATGGGAAAACGGAAAACCCGAAAAGGAAAGCGTAAACCGCTGGGAATTTTCGAAAAAGGAAAGATTTAAAAGAATTCACCCAAAAATCAAGGAAAATTTACAAAAAGATTTGAAATTTTTGGGGCATTTCAACCTACCCCTCTTAAAAGAATCTCGACCCTAAGATTAACTTAGTCTAGGGAGTAAGTTGGGAAAATCCCGTTGCAAGTCTGACTCTTTTTCCCAAGTGGACTCGTCTGCCGTATGATTTCTCTATTGAACCCTACAAAATCTGATGTTCTTGTTCCTGAGCTGCCTTTCTGATGTCTCGAGTATTTGTAGTGGTTCTTCGGGAAAGGTCAAATCATCTTGCAAGTCAATGTCAGACACCGAAACCTCATCTGAAGGCTGTTGCAGACATTTTTGAAGTTGTGATACATGGAATACATTATGTATCCTAGCCAAGTTGGGCAGTAGCTGAACTTTATAAGCTACCTCCCCAACTCTTCCGGTGATTTGAAATGGTCCCACATATCTTGGAGCTAATTTCCCCTTGACTTGAAACCTCTTGACGATCTTGAACGGAGTAACGTTGAGATACACAAAATCCCCAACTTCAAAACTCAAGTCTTTTCTGTGGGTGTCGACGTAGCTCTTCTGACGGTCTTGTGCAATCTTCAACTTGTCTCTGATGATTTTGACATGATCTTCTGCGTCTTGAGCAATCTTAGGACCGAGAAATTGGCGTTCTCCGGCCTCTGACTAGTTCAATGGCGTTCTGCACCTTCTGCCATACAAAGCTTCGAATGTAGCCATTTTAATGCTAGCTTGGTAGCTGTTGTTGTATGAAAACTGAGCAAAGGGTAGACAGGTGTTCCAAGTTGCTCCATACACAATAGCGCAAGCTCTCAACATATCCTCCAGGATTTGGTTGGTTCTTTCTGTTTGACCATCTGTTTGTGGATGGTAGGCTGTACTGAAATTCAAATCAGTGCCCATGGCTTCATGTAGTTTCTCCCAGAATTTATATGTGAACTTTGCTCCTCTATCTGAGACAATCTTCTTAGGAACTCCATGTAGTGTCACAATTCTTGTCAGGTACAACTTGGCCAGTTTGTCTTTTCCATAGGTATGCTTAATTGGAAGGAAATGAGCCACCTTGGTCAGTCTATCGACAATGACCCAAATAGCATCATAGCCTTCATGAGTCTTCGGGAGTCCGGCAATAAAATCCATGCCGATACTGTCCCATTTCCATTCGAGAATTAGCAAAGGTTGTAGTAATCCCGATGGTTTCTGATGATCTATCTTGATCTTTTGGCAGACATCACATTGCATTCCACCAGTATTTCTTTTTCATGTCTTGGTACATCTTGGTTCCTCCCGGATGAATTGAGAATTGAGAAGAGTGAGCTTTAGCTAGGATTAAATCCCTCAATTCTCTCTTGTTGGGTATGCAATAGCGACCATGGAAAGTGAGGATTCCATGTTCGTCTACCGCATATTCTGGTGAACCTTCCTCTTGGATCTTCTTCTTGAGCTTCTTAATTTCTTCATCTTCATCTTGCGCTACCTCGATTTGGTCTATCAGCAGAGGTTGGATTTCTAATGCTGCCACACACGCTTGTTCTGAGATTATCAAGTTCAGTCGCTGCATATCCCTCTGCAACTCAAGCGGGTACATGGATGTACTGACTTTATTCTGATGAACCTTCCGGCTAAGTGCATCGGCCACGACGTTTGCTTTGCCTAGATGGTATTGGAGTTCCACATCATAGTCTTCGCTGCCTCATGTTCAACTCTGGTTGAGTGAAAATATACTTCAGGCTCTTGTGATCAGAGAATATCTCGCAACGATTTCCTAGTAGGTAGTGCCTCCAAATTCTGAGTGAATGCACCACTGCTGCTAGTTCTAAATCATGCGTTGGATAATTCTCTTCATGCGGCTTCAATTGTCTCGATGCATATGCCACAACTTTTCTGTCTTGCATCAACACACACACCAAACCCTGCTTTGAAGCATCACAATAAATCTGAAATTCTTTTTTTGAGTCTAGCAAAATCAAGACTGGTGTTGTTGTTATCTTAGTCTTCAGCTGCTGAAAACTCTCTTCGCAAGCATCTGTCCAAGTGAAAGGCTTGTCTTTCCTAAGTAACTGGCTAAGCGGATGGGATATTTTTTAGAACCCTTCTATGAATCAGCGATAATAACCCACCAATCCAAGAAAACTTCTCACTTCAGTCACCGTCTCAGGTTGCTTCCAATCCATGACAACCTTGACTTTTTCTGGATCTACCTTCACTCCTTCTGAGATGATGTGGCCTAAGAAAGCAACTTCCTTCATGTAAAAGCTGCACTTGTCGAATTTGGCATACAATTGATGTTCCCTTAATCTTGACAACGCCATATGCAGATGCTTCTTGTGCTCTTCTTCACTTTTGGAATAAATCAGAATGTCATCCACAAAGACTATCACAAATCGGTCCAGTTGGTCCATATGCACCTGGTTCATAAGATTTATGAAATATACTAGCATGTTAGTTAGACCAAAGGGCACGACTGTGAACTCATACAATCCATATCTTGTGATGAAAGTTGTCTTCTCTCGATCTTGCTCTCGGATTTTGAGTTGATGATAACCCAAGCGCAGATCGATCTTGGAGAACACCTTGGCTCCTTTGAGTTGGTTACACAGGTCATCAATTCTTGGCAATGGTTATTTATTCTTGATTGTGACAGTATTCAATCCTCGGTAGTCGACACACATCCTCAACTCTCCATTTTTCTTCTTAGCAAACAGCACCAGAGCTGACCAAGGTGAGACACTTGGTCGAATGAATTCCTTCTCCTGCTAGTCATCCAACTGTCTTTTGAGTTCTTTCAGTTCACTAGTTGACATTCTGTATTGGTGCTTGGTGACTAGCTTGGTGCCTGGAACCAGTTTTATAGCTAGCTCTATCTGTCTCTCAGGCGGTTTTCCTGGCAACTCTTCAGGGAACACATCTGGATGCTCTTGCACTGCTGACACTTGGTCAATTTCAGCTATCAACATCCTGAGTACACACTTCTTTGCATTCTTTATTAGTTCGTGGTCTGTCTCTACCACCACTTCCTGGCCTTCTGGACTAACTATGGTCACTGTCTTGAATTCGCAATCTACCATGCCCTTGTTTTTAGCTAGCCAATTCATACCCAAGATGACATCTAGCCCTTTCATGTCTAGTAGCAGCAGATCTGCTCTAAACACTATCCCTTTTATCACTATGCTAATGCCACCACACCCAAAGTGGGATTCCATCCTTATCCCTAGGGTTTGAACTGCATAGGGTTTTAGTATAGAAACACATGGCAACTGATTTCTTGTAGCAAAACTCTTTAATATGAATGAATGTGTTGCACCCGGATCAAATAAAATCAGTGCAGGTATAGTTGGTTTGGAACATACCCACAATGATATCACTTGCTCCTACGGCGTCTTCGGCAAACACATGGTTCACCCTAGCTTGAAAGGTGGATCCTGTGTTGCCCTTGCCTCTGCCCGCGGGAATGTAATTTGTCGTTCCTGCTGGTGCCTGGGGTCTTGGTGGCCTCGTCTGCAAGAATCCTCCTCTTGGAGTGTTGGTGCCCACCTGTGGCTTGATATCCTGCTGTTGGTTGCGGACTAGCATCTTTGCCACTTCAGACGGCAATGTCTTCCAGGGGCATTGGTCTCTGAAATGACCAGTTTCCCTGCAATGAAAACAAGCATTGGATCTTCGTGGACAGTTGGTTGAAAGGTGGTTCCCGCCACAAGTGTGACATCTGAGTGCTGTTGGTTTGGACACAGTGTACTGCTAGGGTTGGGTGGACAAAGCTCGTGTAAGGAGCACAACCTGTCGTGGAGATTGGGGTCGGAATTGGGGTGACCCCGTTGTTCTCCCTCGCTGTGCACTAGGTGAGGATGACGAAGGCCTTTGCATAGCCTTTCACTTTCTGAAGTCTTCCATTTCATTTCTGGCCTCCTCGGAGGTGATGAGCTTGTCCACCATAGCTGGCAAATCCTTGAAGTCCATAGTAGAAATTCTCTTTGTCATCACATTGTACTGTTTGGAGCTTTCTCTCCACATCTATCAACCAATCCTCCGCTGCCAGAGGATCAGGAGATGTAGAGAAGGTCGGCGGATGGGTCTTTTGGAAGTCAGCCCACCGGGAGGTTATTGGGGCACCCTCTCGATTGGTGTTGCCTTCGCCTTGGCTGCCTGCAGCCCTCGCTGCAATCTGTTCAAGCAGTCTAGTGTGTTGCTCCATCATCCTGGCCTGGTTCTATTCTGCTTGAAATCGGTTTTGTTCCATCATTGCAAGAATGTTAGCCAAAGTTGTCTGATCACTGGCAGGTGCACCCTACCCTGCTGGTTGTCTGCTCTACCCGGGATCCATCTTGTTCACTTGATTTGTGCCAATTGAAATCTTGGAGTTAGCTTTGCAGCGGCTTTTACGATCAAGGAGTAGGGAAGTAAGATGTTGAATTTCAAGGTAAGTATAGGGTGAATAAGGTAAGGACTAGGGCAAAAAGGGGACAGAAGAAAGCTTTGAGGGCAAAGAGAATACTGATAATAGACAAACAAATTAAGAAGTAATTAACATAAATTTTACAATATGCAAGTGGTACACACACCACTTAGGGTTCATAGTACAACTTGCTTTACAGACAAAAGGCACTACTACCCTGGCTCCCACTAAACTAGCGAACTCTGACTACTCTAGTTGCTCCTCGACGACGTCCACGACTGGTTGGGCGAGGGGTGCTGCAGGGCGGAACTGAAGATGGTACTCCCTCGCAGTGAGCCTACGCCTCGGCTGGGACGGCACCGAAGCAGACGAGGAGGGAACATCAGGGGACTCACCGCAATCCGACATCTCTCCTACCTCGATTGCCTCGAAACGGACGATAGCTGCGCGGAGCTGTCGCACCTCCTGCTGAGCTTGGAGAAGCTGCCTCTGCAAGGCCCTGGACTCCTCCACTGACCTCTCGTAGAGAAACTCCTGCTGCACCACCACACTGGCGACCCCCGGCAGGCGGGGATCATCACCCTCTCTGAACTGAGACACTGCAAAGGTTCTCCCACCGTGAAGCGACCGCGGGATCAGGTCGAACGGAGACTCAGCCAGCTCCAGGTCATAATAGCTGCGCAAGTATATTGCAGCCCTCCTGGCTGCGTCCTCCTGCTTGATCCGATGGGCAATGAACCTCCTCTCCTGGTCAGGGCGGATAGGCAATGGGATCAAAGTCACCCATGCCTTCCACTCGTAATGCTCCTTCTCAAAGAACCTATTGACAGCATGGAATACTGGCTTGTGGTATCCATCGACTCCCAGGTACTGCTGCATCTCCCAGAGCTTCGAGGCCCTCCATCCCCTCTGACCTCGAGTGGACAAAATGCACCATCTGCTTAAGAACGAAATTTTGAAGTTAGACAAGTCCAGCAGTAAATATTTTGCAAAAGTAAAACTTAAGCAGAAGTAAATTAAGACAGATAAGGTAGCAATGAGAAAGAGAGAGACAGCAATAATACTTATATTTTTGCAAACTCCCTTTAGGGTTTAAAATTAGGTTTTGCGACAAAATCGCTTCCTAAATTGTCTTAGGTCTCAACCTACGGTCAATCAGCCTGCTCTCATACCACTTCTTGTAACGCCCGCGTTTCCAGGGGCGCCAGGACCCAACATTCCGCAACTAACCATGCTTAGCCAGTTAGAGAGCGTCAAGCAAGAGAATATCATCACAGACCATGCTTACAGCAAAAGAGCCAACTTATATTACAACATATGGTTTATCAACCAGGTTTCACTGCAATGGGCGTGCAAGCCCAAAAATATAATACAATACACAAAACGCCAGGAAGCTCGAGCGCGATTGAGACCTAAAACCACGAATCCTCGTCGAAGAATGGCTCTTCAGGAGCATCCCCAATTGGCTGACCTTCACCAGCGTCTTGAAACTCTGAGGGGGTTTAGCAAGCCGTGAGCCAAACAGCTCAACAAGTTACAAGGGGAAACCCTAGCTTAGCTAATTTGCACGGATCACCAAAGGATGGGAGTATACTTGTTTTATTAACCTGAGTGGATGCACTTTTATTTTTAAACACTTTTGAAAACTCAAAACCAAAGACTACTCCTTAAAATTAATGGGGTTTCTGACAAAGCTGATTAACCATCTACTCGATCTAAAACACTTGTGAAAACTACTTATGCCTCGCTGCTGGAATCACCCAATAGACATAGCTCCATTAACCGGGAGCACGACGTATTCGAATACCTTTTTGATGACTCTGCAGAGTTGTCCAACTTTACCACAAGCATTCTTAACCCTCATGATTGAGTTAAGGAACCAGGTCATTTCACTGCTCAATTCTTGATATACACTCTACCCGATAGGTTAGGGGCTCGTACAACTTCGGATATCCGCTGGCCAACACGGAACGCCAAGCCCAAGTTGTGGATGTCTATCGTTGTCTAGTCTGGATCTGCCGATCCACACCAACTTGCAATGTACGGTTTCACTCGAGTTGAGCAGCTACTAAAACAGGGTTGACAAGTCAACACCTGTGGTTGAGCGGCCAATATGTCATTTTCTCAGCGCAAGGGTCTAGTCCTTACATTTTCACGAGGCAACCAACTTCCACCTTAGGGTAAAGTGGTGGGTGAAGATCGTCTCGCGGTGTCCCACAGCTCCTCTACCCTAAATCCCAACTTTTTAAATCTACTGGCTCGCGGCCACAATCTTAATAGTGTAAAACTTGCATGAAATATAAATATACTACAAGTACTTATTTCTATCATTATGTAATTATTTCTAGGGCTATCAAAGGCATGGCAGCAATTTAACATGGCAATTGTCGGTGGTAGGAAATATCTAAATATCAGGTCATTCTAAACATTTTATTTTAAGCAATTAATAATTCACAAATAACCATAATGCAAATACCATAAATACATAATTTAAATGGCATGGGATTCATTATGATCAAGGATTTGCAACTTGCCTTGATACTCAACTAGCTCGATAACCTCGTAAACTGCGCTTCCTTGATCTTGCCCTTGCACCGTCGCTTCTGAAAACTCCGAAGCTAGCGCAAACACACAAAAATAACATAAGTCTTGCTTGAGCCTAATCAAGCGAGGAAAAATAAATCTATTGAAAGGAATAAAATGCATAGAAACTCAAATGAGGGATTTTTGGATTTTTCTAGGAAGAATTTGGTGGATTGGAGGTCAAATATGGGTTCAGGGCATCAAAATGAGCAAATGATGTAATTTGGGAATTTTTGGGTTTTTCAGGAATTTTCTGGAATTTTATTTGATTTTCTGGATTTTTGGAAAATGGAATGTCCTGGAAAATCCTATGAACAGTACTGGGCCAGCCTGGCGCTACAGTGCAGCCCGGGTGGCGATTCAGCCTGCGCGGCCGAGTGGGCCGTGTAGCCTCGGCCTAACGCACGTGCGGCCGAAGCCCAGCGCGCGCGTGCCTTCCCTTGCCGGATGACTGCTGCATGGGCGCGCGGGCGGCAGCGATGCTGCGAGGACGAGCGCTCTGAATGAGGTTCGGTAAGTTAGATCGGACGGCTGAGAGGCGTCGCCATCTGATGGCCGACGTTAGATGGCAACAAAGGTGTGGACGGCAGAGATGCGTCCACGTCGGGCCTAGGCGCCCAAGCGACAGCCGCCCGATGTGAGAGATGCAGCCAAGATGGCTCCACATCACTGGGGGTCGTCTTCAACCTCCCGCTGCTCGCACAGCGAAAGGACAAAGGCGCAAGAGCCTCCGCCCCACGGCGACGACGAGGGTCCCCAACGGCGATTGAGGGCACCAGTGAGTAGCTTTCGGTGAGGTGGTCCCATTTTGGGGTTTTGGGAGACATGAGGATCAGTGTGGTGGCTGGCGGCAGAAGGGGAGGTTTGGGCTTTGCGGCGGTTCAAAGGTTCACCGGCGGCCCTTTAGTCAGGAGGGAGGTGGTTCAACAGTCTAAAGAGCTTGGGGCTTACAATGGCGGTGGCAGATTCAACTAGGAAGCTTCTGGGGAGGCTGTCCACAGAAGAGTCTCTCGGCTGGCGGTGAGCTTCGATGCTAGGGCTCCATGGGCTCACACCTGGCTCGGAAAGTTCACCGAAGGGGTCAGGAGGCAGAAGAGATGCTATGAATAGAAGGAATCGAGGTTTAGAAGAGGGAAGAAGAGGATTGGCTTACGAAGTTCGTCGGCTCAGGGGAAGGGGCGACGGAGTTGAGAGGCAGTGGAACTTC
This sequence comes from Dendrocalamus sinicus, assembly GCA_036346575.1. Taxonomy (NCBI): domain Eukaryota; kingdom Viridiplantae; phylum Streptophyta; class Magnoliopsida; order Poales; family Poaceae; genus Dendrocalamus; species Dendrocalamus sinicus. The sequence goes on along the minus strand of CM070669.1, from coordinate 10,799,330 downwards.
GATCGGCATCTCACGGAGGCGATTGAGGGTCACAGGAGACTAGCTGCGAGGTGGAAGAAGCTCTGAAGGCACGAGAGAGTAGGGAGGTGAGTGGTGGCGCATTTAAGCTTCGGCTGAGGGAGGCAAAGAGGATAAGAGGGAATGGGGCGCGGCACGGGCAGCCTGCAGAGGTGATGGGTAGTTGCATCCGAGCGACGGGGCAATGACGCAGCGCTACGGCGAGAGATGGCACGCGTAGGAGCAGGCGAGCAACCAGGATGGGCGGCGACGCAAAGCGCGGAGAGGGAGAAGGAGCCGAGACTAACGGGTGGGGCCACGAGGGGACGAGACAACGTGGTCAACAGCAACGCCGCACGGCTTCAACCTAGCGGCGATAGCGCAGCGAAGCCGGTGAGGCAAAACCGCGGGCGAGGCGTTCTCACGCGCAGGCGCTGGCAGAGGGAGGAGGCAGAGAAGGAAGAAGGCGCCAAGGAGAGGGGAAAACAGAAAACCTGGAAAGGAAAGCATAAACCGCTGGGAATTTTGAAAAAGGAAAGATTTAAAAGATTCACCCAAAAATCCAGGAAAATTTACAAAAAGATTTGAAATTTTTGGGGCATTTTAGTTTGCAGTTCTCCCTCCGATTGAAAATAGAGCCTGAGCACAATCACGGTCAAGGTTGACACCCGTGCCACCTGCTCGCCTGAACCCATCGGCCAAGAGCCCACATGGACCACCTCCGCCTCTTTGCCAGTGGTTGTATTACTGCTGCAGCACCGTGTCATGGAACCTCATCATCACTTGGCGGTATATCATATAAAAGGAGAAGAATATAGGTCAAAAGTAATGTAAATTGGAAATTTTGAGAGGCACGGAGGATATTCAAGCATTTCATCAACAAATCATGTTGCTTTGGAAAAAAATCATATTACATGACATGACTTCATCGAAGCATCTCGTCGAGCTCCACCTCGGTCCGTGTCATGCCTCTGCCCTATCATCGACCTACACCACTACTCCGGCTCTGCCACTACATCTAGTCACACTTTGCTATAGCATGCACCACTGTGCCACCATGCTCGACTTGTGCCACCTCATGTCTGTACAACAGTTATTGGCGTTCTAGACATTCATGTACTTCAACTTAACCTCAAAGTGTATATTGATCCCGTATCCATCAAAATAGACTATATTAATTGCATATAAAAACTTTCCAAAAAAGCAAAATAAACTACTTAGTTTTTTTAAAAAGAAAACATTAAATGGTGCTTACTCACCCACAAAAAGTTTCTATTGAACAAAGTCTGATGAAGGGAATTTCTTTTGTTAATAGTACCTACATCATACAATTGTATATGTTGCAGGCTGGTACCATCATAGTGACAAAATCTCGTGGTGAGGGGATAATGTAGCACCATTTTAACAAAACACAAGCTCAGAGGCATCCTACTACACCCACACATTCACAACTAGGGTGCATGATATGCGCATGATATATATGCAATCTTACGTCCAGTGACATACCCAAGATTAAAATAAAAGAGTGCTTGCAGAGCCTTATTCTTCTTCAACCTCTGAACCCTAAACCTCACTCTCTTTCTAATGATGGGTGGATGCCGGTGCTATAGGGGGTACCTATGGTTCAAACAGTAGTAGGGGTACTCCCACCATGGCTCCCCCTGTTGGGTCCACCCCTGCTTCCATCCATTCAACTATTCAAGAATTGACCAAAATGGTGTAATGAAAATTTTAATTAAAGAAGAACCAACAACACAAAAATCCTTTTCTAAAACTACTCTCATCGCTACATTGGTATGGTTGCATTCCACCACCACCACTGACTTTTGGTATGATCATTCAAAGCATGGATCAAAATGTTGTCATGAACAATGAGAGATCAGAGAGGAAGAAACAAGGAACTTCTAAAACTTTGCTTTCACTCTCTATAGATGCCCTCGAGCTGTTATGACACCTCGCAACTTACCAATTATAATCCATACTTCATGTAAAGCAACCAATGCAGAAGAACTGAACTAAAACAGCATTGCCATGACCCTTGATATAAGTGAACGTAACAAAATATAGAAAATACTTACCCAGTTGGATGATGCAAAGCTGCAATGCCACGCCTGTTACTCTCCTTAGATTTCGATATCATCAATTTGCATCAAACAGAAGAATTTTTTAGATAATATCTAAAATAAATAACAACAACACCAAGCAATATTAACAAATCTTACTATAATAATAGATGCATGCAACAAACTGCTCATAATTGGTCGACCTTGCTTAAGTGCATATGGATGGTGCACCATTTTTTTTGGAAATAGTGATGGTGCACCGATTTGGACAGCAACCTTTTTCGGCTTGTTCCTTCCTATCACCATGTCACTTATCAAAATCTAAAACCAAAAATTGAAAATTCAAGAACTTCATACGATGAAGAACCAACTAAAAAGGAAAAACAACAAACCAGTAATAGGCTAAGCATTTTATCAAGCATGTGGTGGTAGTGAGCAACACAACACATCGTTGCATTGATTTGGGGCCTGGGTTGTTCCATAGGAGACAACAACCATAGTGGAGGAAGCAAGAGGTGGGAACTGTGCATGGCACATCACAGAGCATGGCTAGCTTCATGACAATGAGCATGGGTGCACACACGTGTGAAGCTAGATGGGAAGCAATGGTGGTGCTGTGGGGAATAGTACCTTGAGGTCAATGTTGGAGTGGGAGGGGAGAACGCCGCACCACAGACCCTCCTCCTCCTCTGACGTCTACTTCTACTTTGGCACCCCATCTCCCGTGCTCCTCCTCACCTCCCCTCCCATGCTCTCCACCATGTGGCTATGGGATCAGCAATGACCAGAGATAGACTGGGCTGGAGCTTAGCGTGGGGGAGGAGGCCGAGAGTGAGGAGGGGAGAGTGAAGAGGAGGACACCTCGGCGATAGCGGGGTGCATGTGTTGGAGTTAGAGGTAGAGCTCCGAGAGCCAAACTCATCGGAGGTCCACGACGTGCATGGATCTATGGGAGATGGACAGGAGGCGAAGCGCTAGGAAGAGGCATCAACATTGGTGTAGGGGGAGGAGGAAGAGGCAATGGCATGTAGGGAGGAGGACATAGTGCAGGGTGAGGATGGAAGGGTTGAATTTGGACAAGCTTGATCAGATCCGTCCAGTGAAAGCAGCAATAGGGGAGGGCTGGTGGCGCGTGGGAAGGGATAGAGGAGGAGGCAGTGCGGGGTAGGGTGGGGAAGAGGAGGAGGCAGTGCGGGGTTTGTTGGGAAGGTCAAGCAAGCTAGAAGGGAGGGAATGGGAGAGTCGGTGCTTGCCCACCTATCAGCACAAAGAGGATTAGAGGTGCACAAATCTTTTTGTAGAAGAGGGAGAGAGGGGAAGAACGTACCACTCATCAACTACCTCTTTTAAATAGTAGAGAAATGGCCCACATGTCAAATGCCATATGTGGGTGCCCAACGGAGATGGGGAGTAGGGAATGCCCCGCTCTTGAATTCTGTGATGGGGATGAATCTGTTGGTGTATTGCCTATGGGGGAGAGTATTCCCCATCCCCGTCCCTTAGTAGGCAATTTCCTACTGGGTCAAGAGTGCAGCCTCATTGCCATTCCTATGTAGAGGTGGCCATTTGCTATATTCCATCTCTAAGTAGAGGTGGTCATTCAGTTTATTTGGTAAAACAAGTTCAGTTTTTCAAAAGTGCTCACTGAATTCACCAAAGGCACTATATATATAATGCATTGCATATTTGCCAGCATGCATTACCTGTATATATCCTAATTTCCAGGAAAACTATTGAGTATACCGCGCGAGCATCTGATGCAATCCCACCAAATGCCCACAGCCATCCAATTCAAGCGCTTTAAGGCACTACGAGGAACCATTTTTTTTCCTAATGGATTTTGTCATTCTCGACGACTCTGCAAGTCCCATAAGGAGGAAAAACATTTCGTGACAATTATACCTTCTGACGCGATTGTGTCAAGTTTTCCAGACAGTGAGGCCCTATTTGGAATGTGCGATTTTTCTCTTGCTTCTTGCAGGAATTTAAATGGTTAATGTGCAATTTTGTACAAAAAAATGTAAATTCCCTCGGTTTGAAAACAGGCCTAATGCATCAATTCTTCCTGCTCTGGTCATACGTCTCTCTCTCCCTCCTAGCTTTGTCCTCCCAAATCAAGCACAACGACAGCAGAGCACGTGCCAATCTCTTGATGATGTAGCCTACCTCTTCCATGTTGGCTCACCACAACGTGAACATCCGACAGCAGGTTGTCTGAATCATTCCTTGTCACTTCGTCTTCTCAAGTGGGGCTTTCACTGTTAATGTCACGGTGTGAGTGAGCGAGCATAGTAGCTATGAGCGGCAAGGAGAACTGTTCACACATTATTACTGTAGAATTCTTTTCAAATTTAGCTTTTAAATTCTTTTTTTTACAAAAATAGCCAGGTTATCGAGTTTGGCAGGACGGCAGATGACACTTGTCACCTGCTATACCACCAGAGCTCACAGGAGTGAGGCATAGTGGCAGGAGTGGTGAGCATGGCTAGTGATGGCATGGCATGGCATGGGTGCTAGTGGGGCCCACAGTGCTGCCGAGCTCCCTAGGTTCGGCAGCTCTTGCTACTGGCCCCTGTGGCCGTTTGCCCGTTTAACCTTTTTTGTAATAACTAGTGCTAGGATAAAAAAATCATATATTTTTGTTAGAAATTTTTTAGGGAGGCGCAAGGGGGAGTTTGAACAGGTAGATGAACCAACACCTTCAACTCTCTCTTTTAAATAGTGCAAATATATTATTTCAAAAAAATGTAGCAATAGACCGTGTCTAGCCTAACATAACACTTCATAATGAAGGTATGAATTAAAACTGTCCTAGGGTGAAAATATGAAACCATAGGACACCCACATGGCATGGCAGTCCTCCAGGCGGCATGGACGTGGCTAGTTGTCATAGTAGTGGCAGGTTCAATTGCAGCTCGAGTTGGCACAACAACAATATAGGTGGTAGTCACTAACAAGGTGCACCACCTCCTTGTTGTTCCTCCCCTAAACCTCTGCCTGTGGAGCATATCGTTGTTTGTCCTCTCGGTTTGGAGCTCCTCCCGTAACTCTTCTAGGTGGATGTGCAATTTGTATATGTAAACCTAGGCGGGTATTAAATACAATAGATCCCTCCACTCGATGAACTTGCAATCCGATGTCTACAAGTAAGACGAGGTGACTATAAGCGTTCCATGCATGCAAGTATAGTTAGGTAATAAACCACTTACCATGAACACAGAGCGGCAAAAGAATCGATGTCCTAGGTGCATGTTGTCATCACAAACTTGCACTAGCGCATCAAGGTCATGCTTGCATTGTGGCTAAGGCTTGGGGTACGTGGGTAGTCGTGAAGGGCTTTTCTAGGGGTGTATGACTCCCTAGTTTAGCGGTAGATTGGGCATGGGAGGTTGGGGTCCAGGAGACCATAGATGATAGATGCTCGTGTCTTCGAGGTAAGGGTCACAAACTCAAAACCCAGCTTGTGCCCATCGCCCCTCCCACACCATGAGCTTTCAGCCCTATCCGCTTCAACAGGATCAAAGTATTGACTCACCATGCTCAATTTACTGTAGTCTTGAGCTCACTCAAAGTCTTCTTAGTTGGTGATCTCGAATTCTGGGTCTTCTTTTCTTTTTGGATCTTGACCTTGTTCAGTTGGTTGCTTCTTAAATTTCTAATTAATTACGTGATAAACAATTGAAATCCCAATAAATGCAATTAGTCAAAAGTCCAAATAAATTTGAAAACACTAATTAAGTTTTATTATGATTAAATGGATGATTTGAGGCAAGGTTTATTAGATGTGAAGTATTGACGGAGTCAAACTAGGTTTGAGCGAAGTGGGGGAAATGACAGAGGAAAAATTTGCCGAGAAGGACACCAAGGAAAGTTCAATGATAAAGGAATACTCACAGGAATATTCCACTTTGGAATTGAATATGGCTAGGCATAGCTAATTGTAGAATACCATAGCTCGATCTTTAATTTAATAACTTCTTTTATTATTTTTATATTTATTAAGGAAGTTCCACGAGTTAGGCTAGACCTACGAATAGATGTAAGAGTTTAGCTGGGGGTGTTGTGTACTAATTATTGAATGTTACTATTTAAGAATTAGGGCATGAGTTCCACCCGCGATGTGCATAGCCTTAGTTTATCGGGTTAACCTTAGAGTTCATGTTCTTGGAACTTCAAGATGTGGTATTTTATGAGGTTGTAATTGCCAATTAATCGATTGGTAACTTAAATGATTAACTCCACAATCTATTATCGTATGGGATTATTTATTTAATCATTTCCATTTAACAATCAATTTTAGCTAGATTATTTTTAACGACCAACGACCCAGGGGTCATTGTATTTTAATAGATGCATAAGGTTATACTTTAACATGATCTTTTGTTTATTAAGGATGATCTCTTGATTAAAGGCCATTGTTATTTTATGTATCTTTTGTTATTTTCTAATGTAGTATAGTTTTTAATTAAGATTTATTTACATTAGGCCTAACTTGTTATATACAATTATATTTCAATAACTTTATTAATTAAATTACCATTAAGTTTCAATTATTGGTAGCATGTTAAATGATAGGGCTTATATTTTGCTAGAGCCTACGGCCAATACCGGGGCCTTCAACTAACCTACAAACTTCTTCAAACAAATATTGGTTGGCTTTATGTATCCTCCGTTTTTATCCAACTATTTTTAGAAAAGTCCCTAATTAAAGTGGACACTCCAATTCAAATATTTCTAATATTTTAGTTCATTGATGCACCCTAATTGGCCACTATTTATTCTAAGCACCTTTGATTATCATTTACATTTGCAATGCTCTATCATTATTTACTTTAAACATGCACTTTAATTTTGTTACACAAACAAGGTGGCCAACTACCTTATACCTTAACCCTAACTCAATTGACATTTTAACTGAGCTTCTTAGGATACTTGGGCACTTATACAATATATATATATATATATATATATATATATATATATATATATATATATATATATATATATATATATATATATATATATATATATATATATATATATATATATATCAATGGTGTCTTTTATTAGTACTTGGATTCAAAATACCTTTTAGTGGCAAACTAGTTACTTTTGAGACTTGTTTAATTATACACAGGGCAATCTTTTTAATTTAAGTCATGTGTTTATAGTTTAAATATTACTAACGTAATACTCAAATTATTTAGTCATCATTCGAAAAAGGATTCTCATGACCTTTGAAATAATAGTTATATTTTATATGGTTAAATTAGGCTCTAATTTCATGTGGCCTAGCGTGTTATACTTTCTTTATTTTAATCTCCATAAACTCTTGTTTACATGCAATTATTTTTAAAATTAGATCTTTAAATATTGTTGTTTTCCATAAACCTGGATTCTAAACTTATAATTAAAATTTATCCATATTTCTATTGGTTATTAAATTATTTTTCATCTTATTTTATTTTGAATTTTGTAATTATTTTATTTTCTAGAATTATTTTATAGTTGGAAAATGGAATGGGCACTAACATGTGGGCCTGTGAACAGTGTTTGGTACCCACTTGCCGTGTAACCAAATCGAAGAGAGGGAGTAGAGAAGGAAAATAGGGGAGCTATGTCTAGCTAGAATAGGGAGCGGTGGTGCAAAGGCATGCAAACTCGCTGGTGGTAGGTGATGGTTGGAGAGGTGGCAGAAACCGACAAAATGGATCATCGGGGTGTGGAGTAGGCTGGGGGAGGTGGAACACTAGAACAGGCTAGAAAGGGCATGGGGGAATTGAGGGGAGCATGAGCAGTGCCTCGACCCATCTCTTCACCCATGCCTTGGCCTGGCTAGTCCGCTCGGCCTAGCCTAGCTTGCCATCCCGCCTTGCCCTAGCCGATCTTCGCCATGTGTTACGCATTTATGCACTATTTGTCTTCATGGTGAGTTTGTCTCATCGACATTTCAGTTTCTCACTACCACCCTAGTCTGTGCTGTGTTTGCCTTAGTTCCTCGACATTTGTGCTTTAAATAGAGCCTGAATCATCCCATTTTCATATCTTTGAGTTTTTCATCTCATCACCTTCTCGTTGAGTTGTCCGCCATCATCTTTGTCGCCGGCGAGTTTGTCAAGTCGTTGTCATCTTCTTTGTCTTCTGTGCCGCCTCATCTTCTTCACTAGTGAGCCCTGCCATTGACCCTTCCCGCCGGTGAGCCTCTCCACTAAGCACCACCCTTCCTCCACCATCTGTGCCTCGCCGTTCATCAGCCGTCTCGCCTCGCCTCGCTTGCCACACTATCTCTTCGGTCACCAAAGCGTTGCCTCGGTCCACCCACCATCATGCATCAGCCTATGATGTCAACCCAAACCGCGTCAGCACCTAGGCGCTTCTGTCAACTTTGTCCACCGTGAGCCATGCCTATGCCATGTTCCCCTCATTTTCAGCCACTGTGTTGTAGACCGAGCATGCCGCAGACCAAAGCCTTGATCCATGAATTTGGTCATGGACCAATGACCCACCTGTCAGTGACCCGAGCCAATTTTCTTTAGAAAAACAATTGGCCACAAATTGAAAAAACCTTGCTAACATCATAAATTCCTTTAGAAAATAATTCCAGAAAAGCCAAATAGTAACATTTTCCTTTTCTTAGATTTAAATTTTCTGAGAGGCCATTCTTCTTCGTCCGAACTCTGATCGACCCATTATTCTTCCTAAATTCATCTAAAATTGAGCTATATCTTTTGGTTCTAGTTTTGTTGTTTTTGTATTTTATTTGAATTTATTTGTGTTTTGTTCACTTTATCTCTCTTAGATAACATCTTCGAAGGAGCGAAGCAGGACCTGAAGTCTAAGAATTGATAACTGAGTGAAGCTAAGGTAAGTCATGACCTTTGATTATGTTGAACTTACTATTTCAATCTATTATTTATTATTTTATTTTAAATTATTATGCATTGCTAAATTATTACAAACATTTGTACTTGGTAGTTATAACCAATTGTTCAAATAATCCCTCATTGATAATTTGAGTGCCATGATTCCGTTGTGTCTATAGAATGAGGTAATTATCTAGTAATGCAATAGTAGTGTCCACTTGGGTTGTACGTATAGTATAGCAATGCTTACTACATTGAGCTCATCATCACATGTTAATTAATTAATTAATTTTGACTTAACAAGATATTGAATCGTGGTGGTCAGCCACAGTTATAAAACATGTATACCATGACATAGATAGTGTCATTAGTGTTGGTTAAACAAAATAGTTTTCACTTAGATAAGTGATTGTGCAGTAAAGGGGGAAGTGTGGTTAGCACTTTTAGAATGTAGATGCCTTGCATGGGTAATGTCTAAAGACTTAATTTTGTGCACCACTAATCTAAGCCTTGTTATACAACCATATGTCTAGTATGAGATGGATCAAGCTAATAGTTTGTGATGTTTCAACCTTGATTTAGTCATTGAGATGACATGGATAGTTAATTCATTTGTGGGTAATTTTTCCACATGGCTATAGAATCAAGAATAATCGACTTGAGGGGGTGAATAGGAGGTTCTAAAATTTTTTACTCTTAAGTACAACAATTTTAATCACAATGAGCAATATATGAACCCAGCACAAGATAAGAGCAAATTTCCTAAATTCTCTACGGCACCACAAGAACATATCTCTACCAAATACAATTCTTAGCTTCACAAGATATCAATTCAATTCAATTTAATAGCTAAGAATATAAACGCGGAAGAGTAGAGACAAAGAAATAGCCGATATGGACACATGATGTTTTGTCGTAGTATCGAAGACTTGTTGGTCTTCACTAGTACATGTTGAGGTAAGTCCAAACGGATTGGACTAGCTCTACAAATTAAGCCTTAAAACCTCAAATCCACTAAGATTGTTCTTCCTCTGCCTGGAGATGGCGCTGGGCCTCTTCACAACTTCTTAAAAAGATCACCGCGCAAATCTCCACCAAGCCATCTAGGTGCCGACAAATACCAAGAGTAATAAACCAAACCGCTCGCTTGAGGAGGAATAAGTGCTAAATGATCAAAAAATGATGCGAATGCACCTAATAGCTCTCAACTACCTCAAATGTATGCAATGTGAGTCAATTAGGAGTGAAGAGTGCACAACTAGCTCAAATGTATTCAATGAGGTCTCTTCTACTTGTTCAAGAGCTGGTGGGGGTTATTTATACCCCCTCACCCTCAAATTCGACCATTTGGGAACAAATATCAGAAAATTTAGTAGGGACAGTAGCACCACCATGTATGGTCGATATTACCGTACCTACTATTCAATGGCTATTCAAGTGCATGAATGTGAATCAGCTAGCCGTTGAACCATGGTGCGGTACTATCACCAACTAGAATCAGTACCACCACTCGGCGGTAGTACCGCATCGGTCGTTCGGTACTACCATTTTTCAAAACTCATAAATGTTTCCAAAAACATGCTCTTTGGAAAAAAACATACCGCAAGGAAGTCCAGTACTACCGCCAGTACCGATCCATAATGGCAGTATTACCATTGGTTGGTAGTACCACACCACTAGGGCGGTGCTACCAATTTTCAAAACAAGATTTTAGATTTGATTTAAAGATGCATGCATAGCCTTTTATTGATCAAAATGGCACAAAATAAATTCTCAAGCTACTAGCCATGTTCTCTTTTTATAGTACGGCATCTAGCCTACAAATCCGGTCTTTTCTCCAAAACACAGAGATTGGCAAAACCATAAAAGGGGCCTAAAGATATTTTTCACCTTTGTCCTTGCGCCATGTCGATCATTCACCATCTTTGCATGCTATTGTTGTGTTGTCATCAATTTTAAGACATCTCAGCCCAAGAGTTAGTTCCAAACTCAATATAGTTGTTAATTACCAAGTATTGTCATTAATTACCAAAACCAAGTTTTAGGGTCTAGATGCTTTCAATGGCGTAAGAGGAGGCTTTTTCAACTAGGCGATTAGCCTACTCTGTAGCAAAACCTTAGCGAGCGAGATTAGTTTGAGATTGAGTACTGTAAAGGCCTTGTTCTGATCTTCTTGGTCAATGTGTCTAAGGAAGCGTGTTATACCGGTGATACCACAAGATGGTCATATCATGCGGGTAAAGTTGTGCAACCTCTATATACTATAAAACTATTCGAATAGTCATGTCCCCAGTTATAGACAATGCTCGGTGATTTCACATGAGAAGTAGAGATTTCATAAAATTGGAGTTGGTTTAGTTTGGATGGGAAGTGAATGTTTAGTTCACTTGTCGTTATTCAATTCCTTTTAATTAATTACTTGCTAATCATTTTCAAATTGTGCATTTCAATTTACTTATGGTATTCACTCTATATTATTGTTTCCTGCAAAATAACTATTCAGCCTTCTTTTGATAAACCTTGCATAATTATATTACATCTTATTACAAATGACTTACTGAGTACTCTATGTACTCACGGCTATATTTATTGTTGCTTAGTTGGTGAAAGAAGAACCATATCAACTAGATGTATTTGAAGAAGAATTCTTCAACGACTTCTTAGAATTGGACTTTGCTTCCCAATTCATTGCCTATGGAATGTCAAATAGCTACTATGCTTATCTTTATTTTCCACTACTAGATTTTGCTAAACCCTTCAGGCTATTATTTGTAAATTTGGTCATAAGGTCACAATTCTGATAAGTAATAATATTTGAGTCTTTCTTAGTTAATCATTATCTTGTCGATATTTCATTTATGTTTCGATTGTGTGCACTAGTGTGATCCTAGACTGGTGCAAAATACATAGAGAGGTCCGAATTTGTATATTTGGGCTTCAACAAAGGTAGTATCAGAGCCATATCGACTGTAGGATGAACCCTAGTTAGAAAAGCCAATTTAGCAAAAATTTTAAAATCTACTTTCTAAATCAAACCAACAAAAAGGATATCTATAATTCTTTATTATTTCCCCATTCTTAAGGTTCTTGTTGCTTTCCCTTTTCTGAAATTTGGTTTTTAGTTCTTAAACTGAACCGTTATAATACCATAGATGTCTTGAGTTTCCCAAAACCAGAGTGTAGGTTGGCCTAAACTTCTTTGAACATTGTTGTGAAGTTTTGGATCAAAGAGGCAATCAATTTATTTTCACGAAGGATGAGATAGCAATGGGCTAACGCATTGGATTCATAATAAGATTGTACTTTACTAAGCCAAGTTCTTCACTATAGCTTGAAGTACAATAGTGCTTATGAAGACTTATCTGTGTATGGAGCCATGCATAAAACTATTCGATGTCTTTGTAAGCTGTACAGAATCAATTCATCAAAGCTTATCTGGAAGTTTAAAGAGCAATATGTAACTTTGCCCAATATTATGGAGCAAGTGGAGATTATGGAGGAACTAGGGGTGAAAACGGATCGGATATTTCCCGACCGACCGACCGCCGAATCCGAGTCGGATCGAATTCGGATAGTCATATCGGATAATTATCGGATTCGGAGTCGGATTCGGATAGTTGCTTTCAGATACGGATTCGGATCGGGAGCGGACTATCCAAGCGGATCTGGATACTATCCGAATTTTATCGGATAATACTCGGATATATTTTTGGATATCCGCCCATCACCAAATCATCATTTTCAGCCCATCACCCATTAGCAAATCCAAATAAATTCCACAAATCCAATAAATGCAAATAACTCCAAAAATTCCAGAAAATGCACAAAAATATTATAAATCTAGGAGAACTTAGGAAATAACATAAACTATTTTTAACTTTTAGAAAATAGTTAAAATAAGTTTTTTGCTCTTGGCTTTCAACTAAAATCTAGAAAAATCCAAATAAATTTCAACAAATCCAATAAAATATGGGATATTCCATCAAGAAAAAAAAGAAGATAAGCTAAAAAAGGTTCAGCCATATGAAACTCCGAGCCTATGTTATCCGCCTATATTATCATTTAGAACCGAATCAGTTATATATCCGTCCCGATGCAGTATTCGAAACTCGAATATTCCGAATTCGTATTTGTATCCGGTCTTACCGTATTCGACTCCGAATCCGAAAAAAATATGGGTTAGGATACGGTTTAAGCAATATCCGACCGAATCCGATCCGTTTACACCCCTAGGAGGAACTGCCACCAGAGTTGCCAGTTCTACTACCTTCACCTATGCCTCCCAGTCTGAAAGAAAGATGGCACATAACTAGCAATCTTTAGGAGTATCTTCATCGCTTCATTCCAGTCGAAGCAAGAGAGCAGTCACTACAAGTTTGCAACTTGTGGGTATTCTACAGTGACTTAGAGTTGGAGTCAAGTAAGCCTTATTTGGCAGAATCAGAGTGGGAGCCATTAGATTAGAACCTTGTATAGTTTTTAGTATTGAGTAGATCATTTTGTTTTTATTTGTAGTTGTGTGTGATGTGAGTTACAATTTTGCCTTAGGCATTATGTTGCAGTCATGTTAAAGTTTCCTTTCTGTGGATTTAATGCAGTTTTGCCAGCCTATTTCGGCTAAGTGAGTGCTTTAGTTTAGATTTGTCCTTGGTTTATTCTCCTTAGATGAGTTTACCTCTTATATTTGTTGTTCCCTCTTTCCTTCATAACCTTAGTGTCAAATTGGTATATGGTTGATACTCAATATTCAACTGATCATAGTAAGATGCACTCAAATCCTAGCAGTAGCGACGTAGATCCTTCAGCTCAGGGGTACCCAACAGCATAACTAGTTTGGATTCAACTCTGAGTCAATTCATGGTAGCCCAGGCTTAGCTCATGAATACGGTGATGTAGAACATGACAACATGATGAATCGGTAGGATTAGGAAGCCATTGCACCTCAACTAGCCCGTCTGCATTGAGATTTGTCAAATTCAAAAGGACTAGAATGCCTACTTATTCTAGTTCATCTGAGCCTTTGGAAGCAGATGATTGATTTTGTTCTATGAAGAAGAAGCTGGATCTTGCTCAATGAACTGATCGAGAGAAAGTTCTCTACGCTACTCACCAACTGGAAGGTACTACAGCAGAATGGTGGAAGAACTATTATGCCACTCATGAGGATCAGAAGAACATTACTTGGGCAGAGTTTACAATAGATTTTCGCCATGCCCATATTCTGTATGGGGTGGTTGAAATGAAGAAAGAATAATTCCATGAGTTTCAACAAAAGAATATGTCAGTGAGTGAGTATCTTGACATGTTCACTCAATTAGCTTGTTATGCACCACAGGATGTTGCCATAGATGATGCATGTCAGAAGCAATTTAAGAAAGGACTTAATCCTGGAAGGTTCAAGTTATGGACAATGACTATGCTATTTCCAAAACATGGTGGATAAGGCCATACTTATTAATGAGAGTCATTGTAAGTTGGAAAAATCTCGCAAGAGAAGGATGGTGCAGTAGTGAGCTCAAGTAGCACTAGTCACAGAAAGCTTGCTTTAGTGCATACCAGCCAACACGTATGCTTCAACAGTCAGGATTCAGGACTTCAGCACTAGTGCCTTATCAAAATGTTTTTAGGACCGTGCCCTATTAATGTCACAATCAACCTCAAAGGAATGTCAATCCTGCAACAGCAATTACTTGTTTCAAGTACTATGAGGCTAGTCACTATGCTAACAAGTGTTTGTAGAAACAAGCCCGACACCAGTTCATTTCAACTTGGGAGCCACGCCAGATAGAATCCCTGTTCCAGGAGATGTTCGTGGAGCACCCCAACTTCAACTTATTAAACTAATGTCTTTGATCAATTCTAATACCCCATTTATTATGCCCAATTTATTCTGGATTTTTTGGAATTCATTATTGAAATTGATGGAGTCCTTTGAACTTTCTTATTTGATATACCGTGATATTTAATGCCGTAAAAGATCAATGCCTTAGATAGCATGGTAGAAGGAAAGATACTGAGGTATACCCATTTAACAAGAAGATAACTAATCTTTCTTAGAAGAAAAAAATTGCACTCTCCTATTGAGTGCGGTTTCAAAATGGGAAAACTCTAGCATGTAATATAAAAAAGGAAGAAAATTAGATTGCTATCATACAATTGTTCTGATAAGAACATGTACCCTGTGGATACAACCATATTTCCTATACTTGTTGTTCCAATTACAAGAGCTCCTACGCATCACATAAATTATGAGGTGAGCTCGTTTCAAAGAGATTTTACTTTATTTGATAAAGAACTTATGATATTACATAATGAGAGTTTGTTGCGTTTGTTATCATGTACCAAGATCTATGATCAAGATCATGCAATACGTGGCACTACACCTATGTTAAAATCGAGAACGGTTTTCTATCAAGAAGGGGAGGATGATGTGACCACGCCACCAACACATACGACCATAGCGGCCAATATCAAGATTGAACTAAAGGTGAATTCGTTTCTTCAACTTCAACACATTTTAAATGAGAATATGATGCTACCTAATGATGAAAATATATATATTTGTAGCACCACATCACTTTGGAACCAATTGAAGCAAGGGTTCAAGTTGGACAGGTTTTGGAATCCAATTCGGCCTCCAAATCAATTCGGATTCAGCTTGATAGGCCAACTTCAAACAGCCATAACTTTTGATCCAGAAGGCTTCTTGGGGATCGTGAGTACTCGTTGGAAAGCTCTTGGAGTCTACTTTCAGATGAATCTAGTCTCACCTCCAAACTCCATCTGAGCAGATCAGAAACTGTGAAAAAATGCATATCACTTTTCCAGTCCGAGTCAAAGTGGGTTGAGGGCCTTGTAACTTAGGCTAATTGGGCCGGTATTGTTCACGTGAACAGAACCACGGCCGTATGAACAGTAACCAGAAATAGTACCACATTTCTTTTCATTAGATAAGTGTGGCTTCCCCCTCCCCTATTTAAGGAGGGCGCACCCTTTAGTTTTCCTTGGGTTTTTCTTAAGAGATTATTCTGCTTAGCAGTTTCACCGCATGTTCGGTTGAGGAACCCCAACTTGTGAACTTAAACATTATTCGCAATTTCAGATTGCATCTTAAACTCTCTTGCTTGTGTTCTCGATTCGCTTGCAGGAGATAGCCTTCTTGGCGAGGTCAACCGTGTTCGGCACGGTTGATAACCAACTGAGTAGTAGTGTAGTGATTGCGAGGGGTTCGATCTGTTTTGGTCGGAGCCTTTGGATCATCAACGTCGAGATCTCCACAATCGACTTATCAGTACCTCTCGAAAGATCAGGCTATCGTCACATCATGTTCATTAGTTATAATAAGAAAAAAATCATAATATAAATGTGAAACAAAATTAATATTATAAATGCGGTGGTACTGTGGTACGCAGTTTGGAGTGAATCATGTGGGCAGTAGCGACTAGGAAGTGGAGGCAGCACCGCGGGTGACATGGTGGCGATGACCAGATCTAGCTGGATCTGGATGAGTCTAACCAGATTCGGCCGATATGAACGGTGGTGTTGTAAGGAGTGTAGTGCATAGGGTTGATGCGACTACGGTGTGGGAGGGGTCGGAGCGCATGGGTCTAAGCTAGCGGTGTGAGAGTGGGCAAAGAGCGCGGTTGGCTGTGGCTAGGGGCGGAGAGGAGGAAATAATGGTGGGGGTTGGGGCAAAGCAAATAGCGGGGGTAGACCGGTGATGGAGATGAGCAAACGGCGGTGTGGGATGACTGGAGTAGAAGGACGGGCGTGATGCCTTTCGGGATGAAAGGGGGGTAAGGAGCAGAAGTAGCATGGATGTAGTTGAAGCATGGACATGAGTGGAAGTTGGCTACTGTTGTTGGGAGGCGACGACAATTGCTATCATTGGGAGTCGGGTGACAGAGGAGATGAATTGGGAGGACTATCTCTTGGTAATTGGCATTGGAAAGGGCAATGTGAGAATTTTCCCCATGAGACTCTGGGCCCACATGTCAACGCAATAAAATCTATGAGGGGTAGGATAGGGGAGAATGGACGTATTACCAACTCGTGTTTTTAAGGAGTAGAGAATTTTTACCATGCAGTGCTATGAGGAAGCTGCTGGTTACTAAAATGTTAAGCCCATTTCTAAGAAATGGGTTTTGGAAGAAATTTACTGATATTATGTTTTTCATACAAAATTCCCACAAACCCGGTGTTGACAGGAAGATGCCAGCTACCAACCATAAGCCTAGTTTTAAGAAGTGGGTTTTAGTAGAAATTTATTGTAACTCTATTTTTCCTACAAAATTCTTATGGCCTCTTTGAATTGCAGGATTATTGGAGGAAAAACATAGGAATCCAAATCCTATAGGAAAAACATAGTATTAGATTCCTATTCTTTCGATTTCATAGGAATTTTGAAGGAAAAAAGAATCAAACACTTCTATTTTCGTGTGTTTCGAATCCTCTTTGCACGTTCCTATCTTTGTAAATAATCTTGTGTTTTTGGCTCGTTATAACTAACGAGCTAAAAAGCTAGCTCGGCGTAAAAAGCTCGAGTTAGCTCGATCCAAACAATACTTCCATGTATTTAGAGTACAAATTAACACATGTGTGTACAAATTTACATTTGCAATAGAGTACAAATTAATCCTAAATTCGAAGTATGGCTCGTTTGCACGTTCCTATCCTATTAATGTATTTTTGCTCGGCTCGGCTCGTTATCCTAACGAGCCGAGCTCTAGCCGAGCGAGCTAACGAGCCGAGTTTTTCGTTCCTATTCTATCCTATTAATGTATTTTTCATTCTTGTGTTCTAAAGAGACCCTTATGACCTGATGTTGCGAGTAAGCTACCAGATACCAAAACATGGAAATTTATTGATACTCTTTTTTGTCTTACATAATTCGTACAACATGTGTTGTAAGGAAGGTGCTCCATCCATCTCATATGTTCCAGAATGCAAAAATAAATCAGTTTGCAACATGATTACTAAAAAATACAACTAACTAAACACCCAAATATCTAAATGCGGTCCAAGCAGATGAGATTATGGTCATCCACCCCTCATAAATTTTTTGTACTCTATTTTTTTCCTGCAATATTGTACTCTATTTTTGATGATTAGCGAGCCAGTTCTAAAGTACATTATACTTAAGGGAGAAATTTTGAAAAATTGTAATGGACTTTTTCCTGGGATTATATATACAGTTGAGGTGGCAGTTTCCCCTGTTGGGGAATTTTCCCATCGGGTACTAGGATGATCTCCCCCCACAAGGGAATGGGACAGCCCCCACTACGCTAGCAAGGCAGGGTTGGGGTCACCCTTCTCTGTGGGGACTGGTAAAAATAAAAGTATATTTTTATAATAGATTATAGTTTTTTAATATTGGATATTGTATTCTTTACTTGTATATTTAGACTAAAACTTGAATTTATATGTTACAATACAGATTTTGAAGCTATATTTTAAAAATCTATGCATAAATAATTATACATTAATAAATAAAGTCATAATGTTATTTTTTAAAATAATATAGCCTATTTGTAATCCCCGCAGGGATCCCTATGGAGGTCGGGTCCCGTGAGAACTGGGACATAGCAATCTCTACCAGCTATGCCTAACGCCTAACGATGCCAGAGTGGGGCTGAGCTGGTGGTAGGGCTATTCATTCAGTTGTATTGGTAAATATGGTATTGTTAGTTTGGTAAATATGGTCTTTTTTTAAATACAGTTCGATATCGGTAAATCTCAATTTAGAGCCTGTTCTTTTTGGCTGCAGCTTGTGGCTTTTGGCTGCGGCTTTTGGGCTGTTTGTACGAGAGATTACAGAGTAACAGAAACATACATGCGGTTTTTGCCGATATAAATGAAGTCAGTAAACTATGTACTACAATTAACTAGTAGACTCTATCTTGAAAAAAATACTCCATTTAAAAGCTAGTTACTGTAGAAAAGCCGAAAAGCAGCTTTTAGAAGCTGAAAAGAACAGGGCCTTATTTCGGTACAATGTCGATAAGTACCATATTTACCAAAAGTAACACAAATTACAAATGACATGATGACCTTATTAGTCCACCATTGCACTTAGCCTTAGCCGACCAGCCACCAGGAATTTGGCTGAATGATACTGATACATAATATAGAACTATTGGCTTCTCTAATCTCTATGAACAAATAAAAGAGAGAGAGAGAAAGCCACTAGCTAGTACTCATGCGCATATGTTCATACTTCGTATATGCATGCATGGCAATTAAAGGCCTGGAGTTTGTTTATTGATTTGTGGCAAGTATGATTGTATGAGTAGCCAGTAGCTACCAGCGGCAGCACCGCAGCACAGCATGTAGCCACCACGACCACCCACTAGGCAGCAGCAGCAGGCTGTGTAACATCCTAAATTTCAAATGTCCAAAATTGCAAAGAATTTAAAACTTTTATTTGCATCGTGTTGGCATTTGAAATTGAGTCAAAATCTTATTTGGATTTTCCCGAGTTTTGTGCTAAGCAAAATAATAACTAGAAATAATTCTCAAATACAAATAAGAATCATGATGATAGAAGATACGAAATAATTTAAATGTGAGTTTAAAACTCTGAAAACCAAAATCCAAAAATTAAATTAAATGAAAATCCATCTTCCATCAAATTGACCCAAGAATTCAAATTCGGATTTAATTTTAAGTTTCCTGATTAGAAATAAAAATTAGAAATGTGAAATTCAAAATCATGCAAAACTCAAAATCAGTAAATCCTAATGTAAATTAAAATTAAAATTAAAAAAAATCCAAATTTCAAAAATTTCCTAATTTTTTTTTTTTTCTCTCTTTGCCCGTGGGCCCTCTTCCTCCCCCACCTCCTTTCTTTCCTCCTCCCGTTCTTTTTCTTCTCCTGTTCCGTCTTCTTCTCCACTCATGTCACCCAACCGCACGGCCCCACCTCCACTATGCACATGTCGCCACGCCACTGCTCCCATGTCACCGCCACACCTGCCCCCATCGTCGTCACGTCAGTCACGTTGCCATCCCATCGCCATGCCTTGCGCCTACGCAGCCGTAGCGTCGCACATCGCCTGGCCACGCCCAGGTCCATCCCATGCCCTGTGCTCTAGTCACCAACTACAGCCTCCACCATTCCTTGTGGCTGTAAATAGCCACTGGCTCCTCCCATTGCTCCCTGTGCCTCTCCCCTCTTCCCCCTTGAGCCGGCTAAGCACGCTCGAGCACCGGCCGCCACCGCCTCAAGCCGCCCCGGCCGCTCCGGCAAACCCCACGGCAAATTGACCACGTCACGGCGTACCCCAGAAGTCTCCTACCTCCTTCCTCGTTTAATTGGACTCCAGTGCCCCCAGCTCGCCGCATGGCGTTCTTCCCTATGCTGGCCAAAACCCGCCGCTCCCCGGCGACCCGCTCGATTCCTCCTATCCCCTCACCAGAGCTTTCCCAAGCATCGCCCCGCTATCCCCTCCGTTACAGCCCACCGGCGACATGAGCTTCCCCGCGCCACCATCGGCCATCGCTGTCGGCCTGCCTCGGCATCACTCCGACCACACCAACTGCCTGGGTAGGTTCTACTAGTCCCCTCGTGCTCGTGCCCTCCTCCGTTCTCCTCCTTGTCCTCTCCAACGCTGTCTCCACCGTTGGCCCCATTTCCGTCGCCGCCATGGAAGCTGCCGGCCATCGCCCTGGCCAAATTAGCTGGTGAGGCTCCGTCTATGGGTGCGCGTAGGCGTGAGCAATCCATTTTGCAGGTACTCACGTCCGGCCACCGCCTCTGCCACCATCCCTGCGCTTACCTCTTCTAGAATGTTTCCCCCTGCCAGTCACAAACGAGCGGATGCTTAGTTGGCTAGCCTAGCGGACGTCCACACCGTAGGTCTCGTGTTCGAATCCTAGTGTTGCACATTTTTGCTTTTATTTTTATTAGCCCAATTTAAATAGGAAATATGGAAATAAATCAAGGAAGCTAAGATAAATTGATTGGGTTCAAATAAAATTTATATATACATCAAAATATAGAATAATATGCATATGAACAATTAAGTGATTAAGGGAAATAATTAGGTGAAGTTTAAATAATTAGTTATAATGTAAATTAAAACAAAAGCTTAATTAGAGGTAGTGGCAAAAATATAATTCTGCACTTGTAAACAATAATCAAGGTTGCTAGGGTAAATGACAAATAAAGTAGGACAACCAAATTAGTTTTGTGTTACTAGAATTTAATTGGAAGTGATCTTTTTAATTAGAAATCTTGACCAAAATACAAATTTGGTAGAAACAGAGGTGATATAAGAAGCCACCTAATAATTGTGCGAGAAACTCGCATGACAGTCAGAGGCTCTATTAAAACCTAATTCTTGCCATTAACACGCTATTGGTAGGTGAACCTCAGCGGTAGGTTAAATTAATAATGATCTTTGGTATATAATGGTATATATACATAAAACTCAACCATTGCTTAAGTTGTGCACATACGAGGCTAAAATAAAATTCTTTTTATAAATAAAAGGAATTCGCCAACCATAAAATGATTCAAAGACTCATTTAAAATATTGTAAGTCCGCATATGTAAAAAGGTTGATAATTTCCTTAAGGCTGTCAAGCTAAATATTACTTGGGCAATTAAATAATCCTACACTCTAACATATTATTAAGCTAAGCAAGAAAAGTTAACAGATTAAACAATTATCCATTAGAATCCTATAAAATACTACATCTCGGAATGATAGAAATATAAGCTACAGGATTTATTCGATAAAGTAAAAATGTACGCATTATGTGTAGAACTCAAGCCCTAACTCTCAAAATGCTAACATTCAACAAATAAATACTTAATACCTTTGGTGGCTCGTACACTGGTTCATAGGTCTAACCTGACTCATGGAATTTTCTTGATAAATATAAAATAACAAAAGAAGTTATTAATAAAAAGATCGCACCATGGTATTTTGCAGTCAGCTATGCGTAGCCATCCTCAAGGCTCATTGACATCTGTCTTAGTAGATTTCTCTCCTTCATTCTTCACTTCGCTCTAACCCCTTTAACTCCGTCAAAACTTTGCGCCCAATCAACCTTGTCTCAAAACACACATTAACTCATAATAAAGCTAAATTGAGTCTATTTGGATTTATTTGGACCTTTTGAGTTATTTACAATTATTTGGATTCAGTTGCTTGCCACGTAATTAGAAATTGAAGTCCTGAAGATTCAATGGATCAAGCGAGATCAAGATCCAGATGAAGATGAAGGCTAACAGCTCATGACCATCGAATGAGAAAGTTTTGAGTGAGCTCAAGACCGTGGTAAAACCGCGCAAGGCGAGTCAATACTTTGATCAAGTTGAACCTACATTTTTTGTAAATTATTTTTATTTTAAATTATCAAATTACATGCTATTATTTCATATGCAAATATATGTTTATTTTAAGATTCTAGTTATATGCCCATTACTTGACTTGTTAGTATTACACCCCCTTTGAATCATTTGAATATTTAAACCTTGGCACCCAAGGAAAATTATAATGGTAACCTTTCAAAAATAAGTCTACAGTTATTTGCCATGCTTAGTACTGCTTAGATACTCGGGGACACCAAAATGCCCCAAGCACCACTTTCAAACATGAGAAAACTAATTTGGGAAGTCATGGATGAAAATGGCTGGTATGTTGTAACATGGATATTTTATGCTCCCAAAAACCTTAAATTGCTTAACTATCTAGGCGGATGGTTCGGAGATGTGGTGCAGTGGAAGCACAAGGGGGATAGTGGTAGAACCGCCCAGATAACCCTAAGGACCGAATCTTGTGATGACCTCCTAATGTATAACAGTATAACCACAAGCTGGCAAATTGTAGGTCGGGCTAAATAATTTGCATCGACTCAGTATGGGTTGCGCCGGTGTGACCACGAGCGTGCAAGAGGGGACTCCTGGAAGGGTGATCGTACCCCAAAGGAGTGAAATCTTAGCAGACGTGACTCTGCTGGGAAAATGCATTGTAATAGCCTTGTGGTAATCTATTCAACCTCATGGCTAAGGAATCGTGTAGAGTAACGAGCGGATTGTCTCTTGTGGGTAAAGTGTACAAACTCTGCAGAGTGAAAACTATTTGAATAGTCGTGTCCACAGTTAAGGGCGAACATGTGAACTTAACTAGATATAGTTTTATTTCAAAATCTTTGTGGGTAGAATTAGAAAAGTGGTGGGTAGTGGAAAGCCTTGATTTGTGTTGCCCTAAGTGTCACCCTTGTGATAAGGTAAGCGGATATATCGCTGAAAGGCTAGCATATGGTGCAAAAACCATGTAACGGTGGATGGAATTTGGATTGCTATTATTAATGCATTCTTTTACACATTATGTTTTAGTTCAAACTGTTAGGTCTTAGGAAATTTCGATGTTTCATATCTTAAAAGCGATTTATGGCATATAAATTAACCCGAGCCTTTCCTTGATAAACTATGCATGTTATCTATTTGCATCATGTGTATTGGCTCGCGGAGCACGGTGGTTTGTGCTCACCCTCGCTCACTCAATTAATCCAGAATCAGGAGTCAGATCACTACACTTCAGCAATACACTTGGTCATGATGGTGAAGATATCAAGGACTAGGTCGCGAACCCTAGTTAGCTGCCTGTGGGCACATCCTAAGGGTCCCACCTGTGTGCTTCGTTTCTGCTACTGCATTTTATTGATTTCGGCGTGATCGGCCCATGAGTAAGGCTGCTATTATATTTACGCTTCTGCATGATATGTATTCTGATGTTCAGTATTGTATCTGTGAGCACTATCTACTAGTCCAGGGAATAGTGTGGTGAAATCACAGAGGATTTCGGATTGTAAAATCTGGGTCTGACAAGCTGGCAGTAGGCCGAAGGGAATGAGGGATGGGTATTAAGGTTGTGTGGGCCATGGGGATGGCGGGCTACCTTAGAGTGAGCGCTCTCCTCCAGGCTTCAGCCTCTTCTACTCAGTCCAAGGTGATTCAGTTTGTACAATTTTCTTGATTTTTGGCCTTTTCAATAAAAAATGAGCTCCTAGAAGACATAGGTGGGTTCTTTCCAGCTTAAAACTAACTTATGCTCATACTGTCTATAGTAACTAACTTTTAAACGGTGTGTTTTTCAAGGCGGGGTCAATAGAAAGATTGTAGTAAAAAGTGTATTGAGTTCAGCTGTATGGGCAAAAATCGCATATGACTATTTTCTATACGTACCACTTCTCACAAACAGACAAAATTCAAATATTTAAGCTATAAGTTATAAGCCAGCAGCCCAAAAAAGCTATCTATCATACCAAATACCGGTCAAAGAGTTGACCAATACGATTCGATATTTTTGATTCGATTGTCGGTTCGGGGCCACAGGGCCTCCCCGCCCCGTTGCCATTATACAGGCAGCCTCCTTGCTGTGTGTTTGGTTGGTGCCTAAATTTTTCTTGCTAAAATTTGGCTAGCCCTAACAATTTAGTACTTATTTGGATGGTTGCCAAAATTTTAGTAAGCCTATAGCTCTATAATGATCTCATATATATTTTTTGCTAATTTTTGGCCAAATAGTGAGCAATCAAAACTCTAACCAAAATTTTAGCTAGCTAAATTTTTTTTGAAGGATTAGCTAGCTAAATTTTGGTAGAGATAATTTAGGCACCAACTACACGCCCCACCCCCCTAGTCTCCTACCCTGCGTATCCCTGCCCCGGTCGCGTCACACTCATAAACGCCGTCACCTCCCACCGTCCGACCCCTCCTACAATCCAACGGCCCACCCCACGCAAGCCCCACCGATCCAAAATGGACGGCTCAGATCCGCCCAGCACCCGCCCGGCCGCGGCTCGAACCGTCCCGTCGCCGTGGAGGCTCCCGCAGCGCAATACCGCTTTATCTTCGCTGCCCATCGCTCGCCACAGCCGCGCCCCCGCCCCCGCCTCTCCCTGTCCTCGCACCGCACGAAACCTAACCCTAGCCCCCGCGCCCTCGCCGTCCGCGCCGACAGGCTCCGGTCTCCCCCGCCCCGCCCCGCCCTGCGCCGGGCCGATCCAGGTACGTCCGTCCCGAATCCGCCCGGAATTTGCGGGGTACTCTCGTCTTGCTGAAGGTTATATGTGGTAGGTTTTTCTACGCGGGCTCCTGCGCGTCATGGGAGGCGTGAGCTTTTTTTCGGGTGGTTTGGGAGGGATCTGCATGTGTTGCGGGGCGACCGGGGCTTGGTGGTGGTTGATCTCGGCGTTGTTTGTGCTCTGGTGGTGAATTGGGCGCGGAATTTGGGTGGTGGGGGGGGGGGGGTAGGGAGTAATTCGTGGGGAATGGTCTAGGGTTTGTTGGATTCAAGCATCAGTTCGGTCTGTACTTACAGGTTTCTTAGCTTTCGAACTTAGTGCGAGCTGTGATTGGGGAGAGGTTTGGGATCTGGGTGTGTTGTAGAGTGGAGAATTTCGGGGTGCAGAGGGATTAGAGTGTCCTGACGCATGTATGGCGGTTATCGTAGGTGCTAATTTCTTTGAATTTGTACGGTTGGATAGTTCTGGAGCTTGAATTATGTGTAGTGACCGCTTCTGTGAGCAAGGCAGTGTTCATGCTGCTTCCTTGTTGCTTCTTGTGGGGGTGTAGGGGGCTACAACTTTTCTTGTCGCATGGATTTTACGTTTAGATTCAAGCGTCGTTCTGGACTTTTCTATAGAGCGAATGTTGGGTGCTCCAGCTAAGGAACTTGATGGGAGCGTTCTAGTTCTCTGTGGCTGTAGCCTCACTGAGTTGGTCATACTTTTTTTTGTCCTCTTAGATTCCCATTTGGTAGATAACTGATGAGCTTGGACCTAGCTTTGTTCTTTCTTTCTTGGTTGGTTTAGCAGCTGGCCAGTACTGTTGTGTGAGTTGGGAAAGATAGGATCTTATTCCAGGGAGATGGTGTAGTAAGGTTGGAGCAATCTTGGTATTTGCTCACTGCTGACTTGTCCATGCTCTGCCATTATCTATGCTGAGAAAACTGAGCGTGGTTTTCATGAGCCATGCCACACATTGGCTTTTGGACCATTGTTGGGTTCCTCATCTTCGTCACCATATCTTACTTTGTTTTGGACTTTTGGTAGCTTTAGGTTTGTCAAATTTCTCTTGTAAGGATGCACATTGTGGGTTGAGCAAGTAGTTTTAGTGATGTCTATGCTATTTATTTATTTATTTATTTATTTTGAAACTGTCAAGTCTCATCGTCTAGTTGTATATAATATCTCATTGTTAGTGCTTGATGCCTTTCTCCTATGATATGAGAAATTGTTGCGGTTAGTATGCTAGCTTACATTATCTCTCTACTATGAGCTGTTAGGTTCTGAGCATAGGTTAGCATGCATTGTCCCTAATTAATTAGGGAAACCAAGGTCTTCTAAGGTTAAAAGACAGTAGGACATGTATTTTCTTGTAATTATCTAATTAGCTATATATTTAAGCATCTGATCATTTGATTGCCATGTGAACAGGTCTTGAAATTAATTATGTTCTGAGATTTTTTTCTTCTTGTTTTGATTATGTCACAACAACATTTTGCAGATAGTTCTGCGTACTACAGTTTCACTGGGGCATGAGAGATTTTGAGGCTTCATTTAATTATAAAAAAATATGGTACGGAGGCAAGTTTTCATCTCATATATGCATTTGTTTATTAAGATGTAACTGAATTTTTATTTTTGAGAAAGCAAACATACTGTTACATTCTTAGAGCTTGTGCTAAGTATTTATTTTTTTCCTTCTTTGGGTACGCACTACCACTTTCGTGTCCACGTTGGCAATTGCATGCCTTTTGGTTTGTGGTCAGCACTAACTTCTTGAGTAACCAACAACGTGGTTATGAAAGGTGAAGATTGATTCTACTGTTAGTAATTTTTAACATGTTATATGACTAGCTAGCGGTTGAGAATAGGATTGGAAAAGAGATATTTTGTGTTGCTTCACAAATTAGCTTATTGGCACTTAAATTATCTTTTGGTCATTAATGACATGAATAATTTCCATGTTCATAACAATGAATAGATAGAAAGATAATTTCTGTGCCCCGCCATTGTTTTACATCATGAAAGCTTTCCTTGAAAGGATCTAAATTTTGAGTTTCCAGCTCTGCATCCAAAAATGGCTGAAGAAATGTTACCAGTTTTGTCCTTTGCAATCATTCTTAATTTATGGGCGTACTGTTTCTTCAGATATTGATATTTAGCAAATCTGTCTTTAGTTTCCAACCCTATATTATATTGCTGATATTGTGGAATACAGTGATGTGAGAGGGGAAATGTTGTGCTGGATTCATGCTGATCAGATGGCCAACAGCAATCTATTATGTTCTGATGTAATGAATATTTGATGTTTGCAGGCCTTGTGATCAATAATGGAAAGAGTGTCAAGTTACATTAGGCTTGATTTGCCTTTTATCACTTCGGAATGAATCTTACCTGATAGAAACATATTTTCAGTCAAATGATTTTCACTACTTTAGAAGCAAACTGTTCTAAAAGCTGTTATTGTATCATCTGATATGAAACTTAAGAATTTAGCGATCTCTGACCTGTCACATTTCGGCTGACATTGGATCCTAAGGAACGACCTATGGCATGTCACACTTTCACCCCACACGGCATGCGGGTGATAGTGATGTCCAAATGTGGCAGCAGCAAATGATGTATAAGCAACTACAAGAGTTTCAGAGGCAGCAACAACAACAGCAGCTTGATCATGGAGCTAGGATGCAGAATTCCTTTGGACAGTTCCATGCACCTGCAAAACAAGCTCCTGCTGATCAGTTGCCAACCATGATGAATGAAATGCCGATGAATGAGCCATCAAGTTATGCGTGGTCAAATAATGTTGCTGTTGGTGGCTCCAGGTTAGGAAGTAACTCTCAGTTGTTCAATACTGGTAATGCACATTGGGAGCAACTTGGTGTTTCTCCTGGTACAAGCAACTTTATAAATGGTTCAGTGTACTCAAACAGCCAAAATCTCATTAGACCAATGGGGTTAGTTTCCCACAAAGTAGACCAATCCTTTTATTCCTTTCCTGCTGGCATGAGCAAAGGTTCTGGAAATCAGCACTCCCAATTCCCAGGATTCCCAGTTAATTCCCATAATGCAATGTCAAGGGTGGGTTCAGATCAGACAGATAAGGCAACACAGTTTTCTAGTTCAATTAATTCCTTCCAGAGTGAACATGGTCTTCGTGAACAAGGTATGCTCAATACTCTGCAGATTTTTCATGAGAATGGAAGTGTATTAAGTGATAATACAACTCAAATTCAAGGTGGTAACATGAAGGCAGGAAGTCCTGCTCTTGCTAATGATCTACAACGTGCTTTTCATGCCCAAGATTTTCATGGTAAGAGAAACCAAGTTGAATTTCAGTCAGCACCACATGTAGGGCTGACTAGCAGCATGGCTAGCCTTGATCCCACCGAGCAGAAGATTTTGTATGGAAATGATGAGGATAGCAACTGGGGAGATTTGTTGAGAGAGGGAAATTCATCAGGTGGAGCAGATCCTGGTAATTCATTGGGCAATGATAACTCAAACAGTGCTGTGCCATTTCTACAGGGTAGCTGGAGTGCCCTTATGCAGGAAGCGTTACAGTCAACAAGCAGTGAAACTGGCCTCCAGGAAGAGATGAGCGGTGTGAATTTCCATACAGACCAGCAGTTTGCCAATAATTCAACTTTGCCAGGTCTGAAACAGAGGCAGCTTGCGGCTTTAAATAATATAAACCTGTGCAGTGCATCTCCAAATGCACAACATTCCCCCTCACGAGATGGTTCTTTGGGAACCATGAATAATTCTAAGCTCACCAGTTTCAAGCATGCCACAGAATCTACTTATGATCAACAGGAGAAATTATCTCATGAATCTCCTACTGCTGCTGTTACCACTTATCAGCCAGCTACAGAAGCCAATGATAGGTATTTTGATCAGAGCTTAAAGCAAAGTCATTCTGATGAGTATGGGCCACAAGAACAGGTCCACTTATCAAATGGTATGTGGACATGGCAGAAACCTGGGCTGCTGAAAGGAAATTCGAAATCAACTGGTGCACATTTTATGCTGCAGAATGCGCATGGACTTGGGTTGTCACAGCAAAACACTTTTGACCATAATTTTAACAAGGAGTCTAGTAATAACCAAAATGACTGGAACTGCAGAAATCCACATGGACAAGATATCAATCATACTCCAAATATCTCCAATAGTGATAGAAGCCTTTGGACGTCTGAGGTTAATACAAATTCAGTTCATAGGCTTCAACAGTCAAAGCCTAATGTAACCACTGTTCAAGTGCCATATGACTGTTATGGTGGTAAAGATGTTGGTATGATGAGTTCAAGCATGCCAATGGTTCGTCAGGACCGGCATCAAATGGTGGGTGGTCGGAGCAGCGAAAATTTTGGAATAAACCATACTCTTGGTCAAAGGTTTTCAGAACCCTGTGAATCACAAGGGAATAATGCAACCTCCACCGAAGGACAAATTCCAAATAATGAACAGCATTTAAGCGGTACCTTTTCTGCAAGAAGAAATTCCTTTGCTGGAATGGATGCCCAATGTTTGGGTCAGTCTGGCCAGAAAACAATGGGCTCGTATGCAATGCCGAATCATCTTAGTGGAGCCTCTGGACTTAGTGCTGCACAGTTTCCAGCCAATTCAGTGTCCAATACTGAGTTTATGTCAGAGTCAATTAGGTCCCCAAATAACCAAGAGCATCTGTTGGGTGGGCACTGCCAAGTTGCTGGTAACATGGCTTCAGCAAACGAGGTATATCCAGCAGAGTGCATCTTTTTTCTTATATAATGAAGATATCTCTTCTCCTTGGTTATATTTTATGTGTGCTTTGAGTACATTTCTGCTTTCTCATGTTTCAGTACTTTACCTTTGTAGAAAATTGCAATGGCGGAGGAGCAACTTAAATCTCAACATGCCATAGCCAAGAACTACAACAGTGAATCTCCCTTTAGAGGATCTGATGCAACATTGTCGCAAAATCCAAATAGGGCAGTCCAAACAAGGTAATTTTTTGCTTCTTACATTCTCAATCATCCATTTTCAGGTCTGAAGGTCATATCATTTTTCAATCCTCCATGGTGTAATATTTTCCACACGAAGTTGTTTGTTGACTGGAATGCTGACATCTCCCACAACCTTGCCTGTTCTGAGTTCTGACCAGATAGATGGGGCATGATATACAGTAGTTGGGTAAATTAACTTGATTGGACCTGTTAGTTAAGCTACTACAAGTTCATTTAATAATATACCTATGTCACTATCACACTATGTTATATATTAATCTTTAAGTTGTTGCCCACTCCAAAGTTTTACTCAGCTTGCATGACAACTAGTAATCTGATGAAGCATTGAGGGTTGCATGTGACTGACCACAGTGAATAGCTTTTCTGGCTCCTCATATTTGTCACGTACTGATACTACAGGGAAGTAGGGCCTCAAAAGGCCGTTATGCTCTTACCTTTATCTGACTAAATCTTTCCATCAATTGGTGTCTGAGTCCAAATATTTGTCTGGAATCTGGATTTCCTTTTATTGGGATGTACTGCAGGATCTATCAACTAGCTTGTGTGCCATTTGAGATATTTTGTTAGCTTGTTTAATTTTCTATTATTTCTTGTCATTTGTAGTCAACATATACTACAACAATTCCTTCACAAGGTGGACAGCTCAAGTAACTATGCTGTTGTTGCTGGTAATATGCCCAACAGATCTGTTCATATTACTACTGCTCATCAGCAACTTAACCAGCCTTCTTTACCAGGATCTGGATTAAAACTTGCACCACCATCCCAACGACAACCAACTGCAGGTCACTTATGGACCAGTCATACCTTTGTGGACAGCAAGCAATCTGATCATCCAGTACCAGAGGAAGACCAGCGACAGCTACCTTCCACTCCTGGTCAGTCTTTACCATCTGGTCATCCAAGTCGATCTGCACCATTTCACTCATCAATAACTGATAATGCTGGATTGCCAAGTGGGAGTGTCCCTCGTTCAGGCCAGCAATATCCAGTCATAGAGTCAAAGTCTGCTTCTGTAAATTCTCTTTCCCAGCACCCTCAGCAAGGTAGTTTGGCAACGATGTTCAAGAATGTATGGACAAATATCTCAGCACAGCGTCTGGCAGGTGTCCAACATAACAAGATTACTCCCAATATTCTCCAGTCCATGATGTTCCCAAATACTGTTGGGGATTCCACCCTATGGGGTTCTCCAAGGGATGATGCTGCCACCACTACTCCCAGCTCAGAAAAACTAGTTGTGGACAATGATGCAAAATCAACCTCATCTGAGGTGCGAAATGTTGATCAAAAGGGAGATATTTTATCGGGAAAGATAGAATCCCTGCAGAGGCATTCCTCGGATGGGAACTTGATGCAGCAGAGCATCATGAACCAAAGACAAGGGGGGAATATGGCAGCAAACTTTCCGCCTACGAGTTCTTCGTTTGATAAAGCTTCTTGTGTTAGTGGCATCGATTTGCATGGAATCCCAACACCCTCAAATGCTCAGCAGCAAAATTACTCTCTACTACATCAGATGCAGGCCATGAATCCTGTTGATACTGATCCAAGCAATACATCTGGAAAGAGGCTTGAAACAGCTGAGATGAGTTCTGATGCTTCACAGGCTGACTGGAGCACTGGCCAAAGTGTTCCAGCAAATAATTCAGTGAGATCATGTGCAGATAATATGGAGGCCTCAAGAGTTCCTAGCTCATTCCCATCAGATGTCCAGATGTTAAGCTTTGCTCCTAGGAACAGTGAAGAGAGGACCCCAACCATGCCATCCAAGCTTCATTCAAGGGAGTTGTCCTCCCATGATATGGCCACTGCACAAACTGATCTTCAAAATCAAGTCTCATCTCTTGGTACAAGCTCAGCAGAAAATTTAATTGAAAGCAGTGATGGATTAAGGATCAACCCTCAAATGGCTCCTTGGTTTCAACAGCACGGGAGCTACAGAAATGGTCAGAATCTTGCTATGTACAGTACCAAGAAAGCTGCAGCACCATATAATCTTCCAAAAGCTTCCTGGAACATGGACAGTAGCAGTCCGGTTGAGCATGGATTTGACTGCACTAATTCTGTTGGGCCTGTACATTCTAGTCTAAAGGCATCTTCTGTGGTGAGAAAACCAAAGAAGCGCAAATTTAAAGATTCTGTGCTTGTTTCTTGGAATCGAATCGTTGAAGGACACCAGAAGTTGGCAAACATGAGGTGACTTTTCTCCCTTTGCACAATTGTTGCCTGGAATTTTGCTGCTTATTCTCCTTCTAGTTGCTATTATTTGTAGTTTGCTCTAACTATTCTTCTGTTCAGTTTTGATACTCTACCAAATGTAATCTTTTAAATTACTTACAGCTCCCCGGATATGGACTGGGCTCAGGCAGCTAACCAATTAATGGAGAAGGTCTGTATGAGATAATTTATTATCTAATTTAGCTCTCGTGTTTTGGCTCAATGAGCTTTGTGTGATTGTGTAATATATTTTGGTAACAGGTGGAGGATGAAGCAGACATTCTAGGAGATGCCCCCATATTTTATTTACCACGCAAAAGGCTAATTCTAACGACTCGGTTGATTCAGCAACTTCTCCCTGCTATACCAGCAGCTGTTCTTAAGGCACAAGCTGTATCAGTGTATGAAAGTGCGACATATACTGTTGCTAAGTTGACTATAGGGGATGCATGCAGCATGGCTTCATCTTCATCTGGGGGCACTGACGCTATCATAAATAGTGGGAATAAGTAAGTACTTATTAATTGAATATTTTTGCCAGTCACGTGGTCGTGGTTGTTTAGTTCTTTTTGAGCGTCATAGACAGTGTTAACCCGCATTTAGCTCAAAAGTTTCCTAAGATATGTACTATCCTTGACCAGGCCATCAGAACAAATAAAAATTACTGAGAAAATGGAAGACAAATTCTTGAAGGCTGTGGAATTCTTTGTTGGAAGATTCAAAAAAATGGAAAATGACTTTTTGAGGTGCGTGCAACCATTATGTCCTCATTCTTAATTGGCAATTGTTAATTTTCCCTGTAATGTCCTCGCGTTTGCTTTTTTCATGTTCGATATACTTATAATGTGATTAGCATTCTGTTTTTTGCTGAAAGGGTTAGTATGGGCTTTTCGTGCTTGTAACAATTCCAATATAAAGGATGCTGTGCCCTTAAACAGGGCAGCAGTGCCTTTTCAAGCATGCCAATATTGTGCTATTTGATGTGTTGACTATTCATTTGCATAATGTTTGCTTCTACTTGTGAGCCTTTCTTTTAGGGGTGAAAACGGATTGGATAGTTTTCAACTGATCCAGACTATTTTCGAATATGGATACTATCGGCTCAGATATTTGTCAGATAGTATCGGATTGGAAATGAATACGGATTTTTTCTGTTGGATATGAATACGGATTCGGTAGCTCACTATCCGTCGACTATAAGTACGGATTCGGATTATCTGGATATTCAAGGACCGGATATATGCAGCATATATCCTTTATTTCAGCCTATCCCATTTACATGATACTTCAGTAGCCTATTATACATTAACATATACATCAATACATGGAGTTAAGAAAGGAACCTTAGCATATATGAAGATTTCATGAATGTTTTTCAAATAAACTATTTATGTTTTTCTATTCATTTTGTGCATACAGTTTAAAGGGTTTTTATGTTCCGAGAAATATTCGTGATTATATTCGATTCGTATTCGCTCCGTATTTGTATTCGACATTATTTGTATCCGTATCCGGGGTATCTGCATTCGTATTCGCGTCTAGGAAAAAAATATGAAAGCGTCCGTTATCTATCCGTATTTGATCTGTTTTTACCCCTACTTGTTTGTTTGGTGAGATGCCCTGGATAATGGTTATTGCACATTCCCATCCACATCTATTAAACAAATCCTTATTTCTTTGGGTATTACTCAGATTGACATTGGTTGGGATATTTTACTCCATACTGATATGGGCTCAATTCACTTATGAAATCAGATTGTGGGTGTGCTGGATATATTTCTACTTTCTGAATTGATCTTGACTAAATAGACAAAGCTGAAGCCCATAATTTACCTAATGGGAATATAGAAAACTTCATATGATATCAGTACACAACACAACTAAACAAAGTTGCACAATAAAATGTTTGACATGCTGCAGATTTAGGCGGGTGCTTATGTATGAATTCTATTGAATTCAGATAGTTAAAAAAATTGTTCTCAACTAAATTTTCATCCTATTGATTAAAGTTATCTTATGGTTCAAATAAACCAATGTTGAGAACACTTTGGTTGATTATGCCGTGATGTAATGAGAGGATCATATAATTCTTGAGATGATCCTTTGGTGCAATGAATGTTCCTTTAGACGAGATAATCAATTTGTGCATGAAGATTCTTTGCATTATTATTTTTTTCAAAGGAAATGTCTCCAATTGGTAGGATAACATGGAATTTTCTTTTTAAAGGTGCAAAGGCTACATGGTCTTAAAAAATTATGCGTATCCGACGATCTTAAAAAAGTATGCGTATCTGACTAAGACTCATTTCAATAGTAACTGACTGACTGGACAAAAATCCTATTGAGTGTTAGAGTAATCCTGTGTGCATGTAATCTCTTAGTATTCTGCATGTAATCCCTTAGTATTCTGCATGCATTTCTCTTAGTATTCTGCATGTAATCTCTTAGTATTCTGCATGTAATCTTTTAGTGTTCTGCATGGATGAGTTACTAAGGCAGTTACTAAGGCCTTATCTATCTGTGAGTTTCTAGCTATAAATAAAGGGGAAGAAAGAGCAGAAAGTAAGCAACACAAAACTAGTCCAAAGTTTGCTTTCTCTCAATTGGTATCAGAGTGAGGTGATAACCTAGAGCGAGGTGTTAACCGTTTTCTGGGTATCAGAGTGAGGCGATAACCTAGGCGGCCACGGCGATCAAGGAGTTCCAGGCACGTGTCGAGACGGAAAATGGGCCACGGCGATCAAGGAGTTCCACCGCAGTGTTCCTGCTCAATTGCTCCACCACGAAGAGCTTGAGTGGCGTGACGCCGTTTGAAGCTTGGCACGGGAGGAAGCCTGATGTCTCATTTCTGCGCACATTTGGCTGTGTTGCACACGCAAGGGTAACAAGGCCAAATCTATCCAAGCTTGACGATCGCAGTATTCCAATGGTGTTTCTCGGGTACGAACCGGGAACTAAGGCGTACAGGCTTTATGATCCACGCGCGCGCCGAGTTCACGTCTCGTGTGACGTTATCTCCAACGAGAATGCATGCTGGGATTGGGAGGCCTCGAGTGATCTGACAGCTGCGAGCCTCGACAGCACCTTCACCATCGAGTACACCTTCACCCATGCTGCGGTTGCAGCGACTCCAGTGCCCAGCGGCGGGAGACGAGACGAGCCTGCCCAGCCGGCGCAGGGAGCTCAAACTTCTTCACGCCAGCTCCAGAACCGTCCATGTTTACAACACCCACTCCGAGCACTCGGCGACAATTATTTCCGCTTCGGCCCCGCCTGCTCCAGAATTCGTCTCACCGTTGGCAAACGACTCTGCCAGGCTCAACGCAGTGCACGACGACACTGGTGCGGTATCGCACCGTGGAAATTTTAATCAGAGGAGCTACGCCACCGGGGTTCGCATCGCGAGAGCTGGACGAAGCTGAACTGCATCTGGCAAGCGCAGGCGAGCCATGCTCATTTGCCGAGGCTGAACAAGACGAGGCGTGGCGTGCGGCCATGCGTGAGGAGATCGACGCCGTGGAACAGAACAAGACATGGGAGCTTGTCAATTTGCCGCACGGCCACCGCTCGATTGGCCTTAAATGGGTCTTCAAGCTAAAGAAGAACGAGTCCGGTGCGGTGATCAAGCACAAGGCGAGGCTTGTTGCGAGGGGTTTTGTCCAGCAGGCGGGCATTGCTTTCGACGAAGTGTTTGCTCCTGTTGCCCGCATGGAGTCCGTTCGCTTGTTGCTCACCATTGCTGCCCAGAAGGGATGGCCCGTCCACCACATGGATGTGAAATCCGCTTTCCTCAATGGAGAATTGGAGGAGGTATACGTGAAACAGCCACTGGGGTTCGTCATCACCGGAGAAGAAGGGAAGGTCCTGCGGCTGCACAAAGTGCTCTACGGCTTGCGCCAGGCGCCGCGGGCTTGGAACGCGAAGCTCGATCACACACTCAAGAATCTTGGTTTCAAGTAGAGTGAACACGAGCACGCAGTCTACCAGCATGGCTGTGGTGGCATGACCCTGCTTGTCGGGGTCTACGTGGTGATCTGATTATTATCGGGCCATCTATGGAGCCGATGGTGGAGTTCAAGGGCGAGATGAAAAACAAATTTCAGATGGGTGATCTTGGCTTGTTATCATTTTATCTCGGCATTGAAGTACAACAGGACAGCGGCGGCACCAGTCTTGGCCAGGCACATTACGCCGTGCGGATTCTGCAGTTGGACGGCATGGAGAGATGCAATCCAGCCCACACCCCGATGGAGAAAAAGCTCAAGCTCAGTTGGGACAGCACAGCCATGGAGGTAGATGCCACGAAGTATCGGCGTATTGTCGGCAGCCTCCGCTAGGGGGAGTATTGTTAGAGTAATCCTGTGTGCATGTAATCTCTTAGTATTCTGCATGTAATCCCTTAGTATTTTGCATGCATGTCTCTTAGTATTCTGCATGTAATCTCTTAGTATTCTGCATGGATGAGTTACTAAGGCAGTTACTAAGGCCTTATCTATCTGTAAGTTTCTAGCTATAAATAAAGGGGAAGAAAGAGCAGAAAGTAAGCAACACAAAACTAGTCCAAAGTTTGCTTTCTCTCATTGAGAAATGCACCTTTTTGCAGAAGGGTTAATAACATTTTGGGTGTGCCTAATCAAATAACAGCTGTGACAGGACATCATATTTTAATTTAATGTACTATCTCTCTATGTTGTCACGGCGACAAGGCGAGGCAAGAGCGCTCCGGAGGTGCCAGGACGCCTAGGCGCCTAGGCGGGCGTCTAAGCGATGATTAGACGATGGTAGGGAAAAGAGAAAATAAGAAAATAGGATAGTTTTGAAGGAGTAAATCGGAAGAAATCCAAAGAGGAAGAAGGACCTAAAAGGATCTAATTGTAATTTTGTAGAACTCTAGAGAGTAATTTGCAAAAATACCAAACATATCCTTTTAACCGTTACCCTAACATCGCACACAGCGCACAGACAACAAAGCGACCGCCTCGCTCGCTCCCTCTCCTCTCCGCGCAGCTCCCTCTCCCTCTCCTCTCGTTACCCTCTCATCTCCGCCTCGCTCGCTCCCTCTCCTCGGCGAATCCGCCTCCCCCTCGGTGGCTCCGCGCCTTCGCCTCCTCCCCTCGATGGCTCCGCTCCCTCTTCCTGCTGCCACGCTCCACGGCCCCCAAGCGGCAACCGCGGAGTCGGGGCGGAGGACCGGAGGCGAAGACGCAGAGTCGGGGCGGAGGGCCGAGGCGGAGGCGGCGGGGAGCCGGGGACGAGCGACGACGCCGGATCCGGAGGCGGGGACGAGTGAAGATGCCGGATCCGGAGGTGGGGACAGCGCACGAGGCGGAGGCGGAACCACGGAAGATGGAGGCGGCGAGGCGCACGAGCGGCACGACGCGGAGGTCAGGACGCCGGTTCTCTCTCACTCCTTTCCATATCCCACCCCTTTTAACGCCGATTCCTGGACGCCTGGAAGCTCTAGTCAACCGCCTAACTTCAAAAAACTAGGCGACAGTCCCTGGCGTCCACCTTGGAGCGCCAGGACGCCTAGGCGACGCCTTGATAACATAGCTACCTCTGATTACAAACATAAGTCATCCTAGAATCCGTGATGGTCAAACATTTTAAGGTTTGACCATCAATATATAAACCTAGATTAACTTGAAATAAGTATTACTAGATCCAACATGAATTATACTTTCATAGTGTATAATTATTTTTATTTGAAACAATATGTTTTTCATAGAAATTGATGGTCAAAGTGTCACCTTGGAGGTCCTGTCAATGTCCAAAACAATTTATATTTGCAATCGGAGGGAGTATATATCTTTTATTTTTTGAAGTTATGCATGAAAATTTAAGAATCACCGCAACTCAGCTTTCAGTTTTGGTGCATTCAGTCTTTTAAAAATAGGGAAAAGGTTTGTAGTTTTTTTTCCAGATAACGGTTACTGTCTTATACGAAAGCAAAGGCAATTGATAACTTTGTGGAGTCTTTTCCATGCTAATACTGTCAAGGGTGTTTCTGGTATTGTATTTGTAATCTAGGGTTTAGTGTGTCTCTTGAGTCCGTGTACTATATATTTGCCCCTTAAGCTATTGCAATACAACAAAACATCCATCCTTATCTCCATACCAGAAATACCCTTAACAAATACCTGATATATCAGTGGGTAATGAGGGTTCATTTGATTTGAAGGACAATTACTTCTGTTGATGTATAATTTACTGAACATGTGAATGGTTTTAAAATATTTGTTATTTCCTTTTGGTGTGTTTTAGCCATTGTACAAGTTAACTTTTTGTCAGTCTGCCTCCTGAAAAATGTTGGTTAACCTTGTTGATTATATTATTTTCCTTCATTGATGATATTCTTTTTACCTTTGCATTTCATTTTCCTGGAGTGATGATCGTCAAGGGTGACAATGTCGAAATGAGTTCTGATGATGTTAATTTTCTTGAGTCATGCATTTTGTGGAAAGCACAAGAACTTTTATCACGGTGACACTTAAAAAGATTTGATTTGTGCTTTGCAGCTTGAACAAGAGGGCTTCGATGCTAGATGTACAATTGGAGTGCCAAGATTTGGAGAGAATTTCTATTGTGAACCGGCTGGGAAGGTTCCATGGTCGGAATCATTATGCAGTTGGAGTTGAGGGCTCATCTTCTGAACTTTCCTCTCGTAGAATATTTCCTGAAAGACATGTGATGTCTTTTGCAGTACCTGGAAATCTTCCTGAAGGGGTGTCCTGTTTGTCACTCTAGATCATTAAATCATTCATTGGTTTTAAACAGCTCTGGTCACCTTGGACTGCACCCTGTAATTTTCGGGTGGCCTTCATCATGCAATGCAACGTCTTCCATGCATAAAGATGAAATCCATGGGAGGTAGTTTGCAAAATTGCAATCAACACAGGTTGAAGAATCCAAGGGATGTCATAGCTGTACCAGCCGATCAACTCAGTGCTGGGTGTTGCTTCTCCCTTAATAGTATAGGTCCCTGTATATTGTGAAAGGAAAAAGCTTTGGATCTCGCATCATTTTTCTGATGGAGAATAGCGTTAGCTTCGTCATATTTTGTTAGAAAATGTCAATGCTTACTAGTTTGGTACATCTAGCGAACTGCAATCTCTATTTGCCATCATCTATTTATCCGTAATGAAATGCTGGTGGGTTCTATGGGGAAAACGATGTTTACTTCCGAGTCTTTATCTTTTGTTCATTTTATGCTGTTGTTCACTTTTTTTTTTTGTTAAAGCATTCCTGGAACAGGTGAGGAGGCGAACAAGGGTTGGCAACCCTGTGCCGGAGACATTCTGATGATTTTTTTGTTAAATGAATATATAAGTATTTGAAGGTAAACTTTTACTTCCTTTTCTACATTATTGTAAGTTTGCTGCTGCCGAAGAGTTGGAAGTTGATAGGAAGTTTTTGTTTTTGAAGCTGACTGTTGATTTTGTTCTCTTGTTTCGATTGGGCTGATGAAAAAAGCTATCTCTCGTCCTTAAGCTAGATTCGTGATATATTTCTTTTTATAGAGTTGGTTGCAAAATCTCAATTTCGACTACGGAAAGTTGCCTCGGGCAAGCCATGTGACTGACAAGGATGATAAAACAAGGACCAGGAGTGCAGGTTAAGTTCTTTTTATATCTATTTCCATATTTTTACCCCACAAACTCGAGTCAGGTAAATTTGATTTTCCCCAACCACTACAGTTAGTTCGTTGCCATAATTGTGGCGGTTTTTTAGCACTCAGGGCCATGCAAAGGGGTGTGCGAGCCGAGCGTTTTAGCATGCATCCATTTACCTTGAATTTGTCTAAACTTGTACGTGCATCACGCATTCATACGTTTCTTTTTTTTCACTAAATTGTGAAAAATCTTTTTATGACTGTTTTTCGAAGGTATTGCAGCTCTTTGTGTGCATGAATTCAATTGTATTTGACTTACGTTTTGGAATTAATTTCAAGGCAACAAAAAATGTGAACTAAATTGAATTACCTTTTTAAATGTATATAATAAAGTGG
The DNA here is from genome assembly GCA_036346575.1 of Dendrocalamus sinicus. Lineage (NCBI taxonomy): Eukaryota > Viridiplantae > Streptophyta > Magnoliopsida > Poales > Poaceae > Dendrocalamus > Dendrocalamus sinicus. The sequence continues at coordinate 10,759,150 of CM070669.1, read as the reverse complement.
CTAACAAGCAAACACAGTGAAGTTTTAAATATAATACCTGTTTTTATGTATTTATTGACTTTGATAAGGCCGCTTCATATTATAACAGGCAAGGTGATCGGATACTTCTCACTCCTTGAAGTACAAATGGAAATTTATATAAAAATTTGGGTATCTTCTTTTTAGCTTCTAAAAGCAGTTTTTTGATCTTTCTACTGTAATTAGCTTTTAAACAGATTGTTTTTTCAAGATAAAGTGTACAAGTTAATTGTAACCGCACGTAAGTTTCTGTTATTTTATGCTCTCCTACGAACAATCTAAAAGTCATAAAATGTAACAAAAAGTCATTGACCAAAAAAATAGACTTTTATTTGAAGGACTTACCAACATACTTGAAAATACCGATTTGGTTTTTGGAATGGTACATTTTGGTACCGGTCCATACCGACGAGTGTTTCATGCACCTTGGTGTCTAGGCACCTATATCAATACCCGTTGATTTGCTTTGAGATTCACAACGTTTGATGTGGGTATCTTCATATATCCATAAAAAAGTATATCTGAGATGTCAAACTCCGAAAAAAAATTAAATTCAAATTCAGTTTAATTAGTTCGAACTATTTTTATGGTATATACTCACTGTAGTCGCATTGAACTCAAAAGTAGTTCAAACTAGTTTGAACTGAGTTCAAAACTTACTTACCATAAATATATCAAGGGTATAAAACATTTCCATACCCAAACTCAAAAAAATTATCAATCATACACGTGTATCGGACGGTTCTTGATGTGGGTGCCTTATGTAATTTTCCTATATAGGTATATATATATATATACACACACACATAATTTAATTTAAAATTTCACTTTAAATACATAACTATAGTATAAAAATGAGGGACCATTTCAATTATGCCTGGTACTAGAATAGATGGAACGACAAATCCTATAAATTTCTAAAATCAAAATATCAAAAATAAAATCATGGCCGGTATCGGAATAGATGGAACGACAAATCCTACAAATTTCCAAAATCAAAATATCAAATATAAAATCATGGCTGGTATCGGAATGGCCCGAACAAAATAGACCGGTATTGGCCAGTATTGACCGGAATTGACTGGTATCAAGGCCGATACGGGATAGAAGGTTAGCTGTGCCATTTTACATGCCAGTATGGAACATTTTGGTCATTCGGAACCGAACTAGTATTTACAACATTGCTTACCAACCGCTTCTGGCCACATTTGCCCCACTCCCTTGGACAGTTGACGTCCTAGGCCCCTAGCTGATAGCGAGAAGAGATGGCCCTACCACTTGTTTCCTCTTGTATAATTTGTTTTGCCCTTTTGGTTGGTCTCCGTGGCAATTCTCCGAATAGAACTCCCCTATGGAGCTGAGCAGCCCATCAGCCCATATCGGTACATATTGTAGGCCATCATCTGGCTAGTCCTCGCTATTGTTAATCGTTCCCGTCAAGCCTCGGGATCTAGACGTTTCCCCAACTTCTCAAACCCCACCGTCAAGCTGTTGAAGGGGGAGTCAGAACTACTAATATGAAGCCTCTTGGCACTCATCATGGCCATGAATAGGTAAAGCGTTGCCACCCCGCAACGTTAGTGGGGTCCAATGGGTCACCTTTTGACGTGCCTGAAATGGCAAATTATTTCTGGTAGTTTTTTTGCATTAGTTCACTGATTTTACCATTAATTACTCGGATGATCTTTAATTAATTGTTAAATGCACAAGATATGTTTTAGTTAACGTTATCTGCAGTATTCAAAAGGAATCACACACTTTTAGTAGTAGATATGAAAAGCAGACATCAAGAGGAAGGAAACCCAACTTGGATTACCGCGAACCGACCTTTTAGAGTGTAAAAGGCCAATGATATGTCCGCTGCCGAGTGACCATATCAGGCAATCGTACCACCCTCCAGCGGAACCGCCACATCAAGGATCACGATTCGTAAAGGCTCCAAGACGGCATTCGGCTTTCTGACGGCGCAAACCTCTTCACAGTGCTTATACCCTAGGATTGACTATTTAAAGGAGGTTGGTTGCATTCATAAGGAGGCGACCACCACATCATCGATAGTCATCCATCATGTCCACAACACCATCTCCACCATACTTTATCCTCCATTAATCTGTCCTTGTAATGATTCATCTATTGTTGTAATTGGAAAGTCAGCAACTTCTTCATTAATAGTTTTTGTCATTCTTAGATTATTGTCATTATGTTCTTCATTATTCATCTATTGTTCTTGCTTCCCATGGATATGAGTAATTCCCCAAGGGCTAGGGGTTAAGGTAGCCATATAGCACTAAGTTTTAGACCATGTGGATATGTCGTGAATATAGTAATGGTGAATAATTGACATTTGGATTGCATTGAAATTTCTGTTTATGAATGTTTCGGTCGATGCACTATTATAAAACTGGACATTGCTGGAATATTCAAGTTAAGCGGTCTGACTGCCATGTATTGGGTAGTATGACGGCAATACTTGATGAGGTTGGTTCGCCGAGTCGGGTCGTTAGTCGGAAGTAGTCGGTAGTTGGAAGTTGAAAGCAATCAATAGTCAGTAGTCGTAGGCTTCGACCGCAATGGTCGTAGCTACATTACCTGATCGTTGTTCATAGCTACAGTGCCTGGCCGATGATCATAGGTAGCTACAGTGCCTAATTGATGGTTGTAGCTACAATGACTGGGCCAACGGATTGACCAGCATGTGCATGGCGGTCAGATTAGTTTTTTTAGGGTGGTTTGAAGGTGATTTTTAGAAAACATGAAAATTGTGGTCATGGATGATTTGGTTCGTGTTTATAGATGAACAAGGGTGTGTTATACGTGTGTGGACTGATGATTGGTCATGTTAGAGAAAACTTGTGCCGAAAAAAACATTCTTTGGTCTTTGCATATGCAGGTTGGACATGGAGATTGTCGTGGTCGAGACTAGGAGGACTAGGATTAGGATGGGGAAATCCGAGGTTCAGGCAGTCGAGGATGTCACGAGGTGGTTGGGCTCACGCTGGAACACGTGGAGATCAAAGGTTGATGATTCATGAAGAAGCTATGGGGGGTGCGGTCCTGGAGACTTCGACATAGGATGAGTTGGAAGGAGTTTTGAAAGAAGTCCATAACTGAAAGGTTTAGAGATTTTGGAAAACCCGTGTTTGGAAGGGTTTTGGGTCTCTTGATTTTTGGAATCAGATATAATTTTTTGTTCATGTTGATGAGGACATGGTTTGATGCTCTAGCTTATAAAAGTAGGGATAGGTTAAGTGTTAAGTAGGGCTTTTGAGGGAGAAAGCTTTTGGAATTTTTTGTGCAAGGATTTGAGGGGTGCCATGAGGGCACTTTGTACTCACAAAACATGATTCAGAAATAAAAGATTAAATCTATTTTTGAGAAAAATTAGTCGGTGCCAAAGACGTCTTTTTCTAGGTGTCATCTTCGACTTGTTCTTGTTTCGAACAGTGCGTGGCGTGCCAGCACAGGTGATGTGCATGGTCTTCTGTCCATGCATGGAGAGCCATCGTCTTCCTGTGTGCTCGACGACGTGCTAACACATCACGATCTTGTGTGTTACACGGTGTCTTCGGTCATCGGTTCAAATCCAACGCAGGCCATCCTCGGTAATTCGCAAAGAAACCAGTATAATCATTTACCCCTCCTCTAACTGTGACATTTGATCCTACAAATGGTATCAGAGCGGGTTGCTATCGCATCACAGATATATGTGAACTGTCCCATGCTTGATGGTACTGATTTTGCTTTTTGGAAGTATTGTATCCAAGCTTACATTGAGACTTATAGTAGTGATGTTTGGAATAAAGTTTCTAGACATCATGAGGTTCCTGCTACTGTTACTTATCTAAATAAAACAGATGTTGATTTAAATGCTTTGCTGTTTTAAGGGATTTCTCGCAAAGAATTTGATCATGTAGCTTATATTAATTCTACCCACTTAATATGAAAAACACTTTGCGATTATCATGAAGAACCATAAAATCAAGAAAATGTGTAAAATATTTTATCAAAAAGAATATTTTAATTTTACTATGAAGCATGGTGAATCTGTTGATGATCTTTTTGCTCGTTTGAGAAAATATTGAGTAATTTATGTGGTGTTAATATTATTCCTGCTAATGAAAATAATGCAACTAAAATTTTGAGATCTTTGGGTTCTGAATGGTTGATGGTTGTCATAACTGTTAATCAAACTATCGATCTGGATACTTTAACCATGGATGATCTTTATTCTAGATTGAAAACCTATAAGATGGAAATATTGCCATCTAAAATGGATAAATCTTCACCTTTAGCACTTGTGACTAACCCTGTGCAGGTTGCTTCGTCGAGTCCTTTGTCTGCTTTGTCTTCTTTTTTAGATGAACAGTTCGAGCAGCTCCTTGAAGAGAACTTGGTATTGATCTCCTCATGGGCATATAAAACACTCAACAACGTGAGGATAAGGAAGTGAGGTGGCGTGTCAAGTTCGATCAGATGCATTGAGTGTGGCGAGCCAGGCCACATTAAGGTAAATTGCCGAAGCTCAAGGAAAAGGTGATCAAAGAAAACAAGAATTATTGTCGTTGTCCATCCAAGAACAACACTAAGGGTAGAAATTTTCATCACAAGTTTGCTGAAAAGATCATTTCGACTATCAAGCGTCTTTATTTGAGTGATGAAGACTTTGAAAGTTGCAACGATATCAGTAATGATGATGATTCTAAAGGTAAAAAGAAGAACGATGACTTCATAGGTATATGCTTCATGGCAAGTGATGATGACGATGATAGTGATCTCAATGAGGTAAGACCATCATATGATAAATTGAAGATGGTTTGATTAAACTTGCTATTGAATTAAAAAAGACCAAAAAGAAACTGAAAAATAATTTTATTGTTGAAAGCTTGAATTTTGAGACTAATAGGCGTAGAGATTCTATTCCTAATGATGAATCATATGTGTCTTATCATGTTTTACATTCTGCGTTGGAGACTGGTAGATCAATTAATGCATCAAACTTGGTTCATCTTAGGGATGTAACTGATAAATTTGATAAATTAAGATTGACACATGACTATCGATGAAATTGAAAATCACAAGTTTAATTCTTCTAAAGCTTGTTCTAATTATGAATTGCTATAAGCTAGACTTAATGCATCTCAGAAATCTATTCAACAAATGCTTTATCATGACAAACTGTCTTGATCAAATATTCTTAAGTTAAATATTAAAACTGATGATTTAACTAGGCAATTGAATGATTTTGTTGAAAAGGAAAGATTAGCTCAATCTAGTGCTTCCAAGAATTTAGTGAATGAACTTGTTAAGTGCACATCTTGTCCCTCATTAGCTAAAGAGAATGAGTATCTGAAAGACACTTCAAAGTGATTTTCTTTTGGTAAGAAAAATCTAAATAAGATTCTAGACAAGTGAAAAATAAGTGTGAAAAATCATGGTCTAAGATTTAATTTTGTTGAGCATGCTAAGAATAATCCCCCTAAAGTGTCAAGTTACTTGAACCTAGAAAATTGGAAGTAAAATTTGAACCAAAAAAATTATCTTTAAATCTACTAGTATTACAAAGGATTCCTCTACCAAAATGGGTGTTGTGAAGGCGATAGATATGACTTCTCATCAAATCAAGTATCAATGTACTCATTATGATAGAGGGGGTCATTTAGTTCACTTTTGCTTTCGAAAAGCAAACAGAACAAACATGTTAAGGAAGGTTTCTCGTTCTGGAGTTGAGTTTGTGCAAGCTTCTTATCATCGCTTTAATCCCTTTAATCAATTTTTTGCAGGTTCAGGAGTTTTTGCGAAAGGACTAGTCATACTGACGTTTTCCACATGGCCAGACCGGCCTCAGGCGATCAAACCGCCATTGGTGGTGCGGTCTGACCGGCCAGTGGTTAGACCGGCCTTGCTAAGTACGGTCAGACTGGCACTTCAATGACGGTCTGACTGGAATCTGACAGAGGCTAATTCTTCACTTAGATCCTTATTGTTGCCTACTATTGCCCTTGTTCATCATGTATCTCAATACTAGATTCCAAAATCTTATTTCAATAACCCCAGTATTATGAGACAGATGTTTCCTGTGATGTAAGAATAGCTAACGAGGATGGAGAATATGAGCTTGATTGGGTTTTGATCTTTTACGTCGTTGCTTGATTGGAACACTCGATGGTTTTCACTTTCTTTGATGGCTTCAAAGAATTCACTTTCTAAGAGACCATATGGAAAAGGTGATGTTGTCCTACATCTGATTAAGTCAGATTCTCAAGGTGCTGATATTTTCTCAAAACTGCTTGATTCTTCGCATTTCGCTCATTTACGAAGTGAGTTAGGTGTGTTGCATCCTTTGAGATTATTTTGAGGGGAAGCTTGTTGTTTAACATTGTTTTAGAAGCTTTGTTTATTATATTTGTCAACTAATTCTTCAAGTCTAAGCCAGTGAAGTCAAATAAGTTGTAGAGCTTTTTTTTATCATATTTACTCATATGTTGTATAGTTTTGATCATGACTGGGTATAATTAATTTGTTGCATTTGAACTAAAATATGATATGGTGGAATGCTTCGACTAGATTGATTATAGATAGTACATTGCGATGTTCATCTAAAATAATTAGCTTGATTGTGAGTCTTATTTTAAGTCTTAGCAATGAGGCTCCCATGTTTCATATTGCAATCTTTTTATGCTTACTCAATCTGGCATGCTATGAAAAATGAGAAAGAAATAATTGAAAAGATGTATGCTTTATATACACACACACACAAATGAAAAGAAGTATGTTTTAAGCATGCCACTATTTAAAAGAAGTATGCTACAAATATACCATCATGAAAAGAAGTATACTGCAAGCATGCCATATGCTTAAGAATTGAGTGGCACAATAGATTGTTACATGAGACTGCTAACTCATCTAGATTTATTGTTTGATTCACTTTCATGCTTTGACGTTTCGTTGTGATATCTTATTGTGCTTTTTATAATTGGTTTAGTCATTGTTTAGATGCCTATCATTAATATAAATTGTTTAATCATACTAAACACTTGTTTTGATATTGCTATATGATATATGACTTTATATGATCTAGGTAGGTCTAGTAAAAAAGATGGCTTAGTTAAATTATTAAATCAATTCAAAGTGACTTGAATAATCTACAAAACTTCTTGATTTTACTCTCATTCTCTTCTTAGAATTATTCTTTCTCTAAAGTTCTTGATGATTTCGTTACAAAAGGGGGAGAAAAATGGGAGAACTTGGAGAAAAATGGGAGAAATTTGCTTACCTTGTGTCGAGGGGGAGTTTTTCGGAGATTTCTGGTTTTTGCTGAGAGTTTGTTACTGTGGTTTGTCAAATTCATTTCTTTGTAGCTTGAAACTTTCTTTTCACAAATTTTGTTTTTCTTTCAAAATACAACTCATTCGAAAGATTTTGAGGTGTTGTCAATGTATTCAACAAGGGGGGAGATTGTTAGACCATATGGATAGGTCGTGAATATAGTAATGGTGAATAATTGACATTTGGGTTGTACTCAAATTTGTGTTTGTGAAAGTTTCGGTCGATACACTATTGTAAAATTGGACATTGCTAGAATATTCATCTTAAGAGGTCTGACTGCCATGTATTGGGCAGTATGACCAGCGATAACCGATGACCACTTCGACCGCTCGACTTTGACCACGATTAGTACTTGTAGTGAGGTTGGTTCGCCAAGTCAGGTCATTAGTCGGTAGTCGGTAGTCGTAGGCTTCGACCATGATGGTCGTAGTTACAGTACCTAGTTGATGGTCATAGCTATAGTACTTGGTCGGTGGTCATACCTACAATGCCTGGTCGATGGTCCGTAGTCGTAGACCTCAAGTGCTACAATTTTTGTGACCTTCGAGTACTCATTTTGGGCTAGCAGACTAACCGGCTAGTGCATGGTGATCAGACCGATTTTTCAGGGTGGTCTAAGGTTATTGTTTGGAAAACATGGAAATTATGGCCATGGATGATTTGGTTTGTGTTTATGGATGAATAATGGTATGTTATGCGTGTGTGGACTGATGATTGGTCAAGTTGGAGAAAACTTGTGCTGGAGAAAATGTTCTTTGGTCTTTGCATGTGGAGGTTGGGCGTGGAGACAGGTATGATCGATGATGAGGAGGACCGGGACTAGGATGGGGAAATCCAAAGTTTAGGTTGTCAAGGATGTCACGAGGTGGTTGGGCTCACACTGGTGCACGTGGAGATTAAAGGTAGATGATGAATAGAGAAGCGACGGGAGGTGTAGTCCTCGAGGCTTCGATACGTGATGAGTTGGAAGGAGTTTATGGAATGTGTCTATAACTAGAAGGTTTAGAGATTTTGATAAACCCGTGTTTGGAAGGGTTTTGAGTCTCTTGATTTTTGAAATCAGATAGAATTCTCTGTCCGTGTTGATGAGGACACGGTTTGGGGCTCTAGCATATAAAAGCATGGGTAGGTTAAGTGTTAAGCGGGGCTTTTGAGGGAGAAAGCTTTTGGAATTTTTGTGCTAGGGTTTGAGGGGTGCCATGAGGGCACTTTGTAGTCACAGAACATGATTCAGAAATAAATGATCAGATCTACTCTGAGAAAAATTACTCAACACCAGAGGCATGTTTTTCTAGGTGTTGTCTTTGACTCATTCTCATTTCGAGCAGTGGCACTTTGTAGTCACAGAACATGATTCAGAAATAAATGAATAGATCTACTCCGAGAAAAATTACTCGACACCGAAGGCGTGTTTTTCTAGGTGTCGTCTTTGACTCATTCTCATTTCGAGTAGTGCGTGGCGTGCTAGCATGGGTGACTTGCATGATCTTCTGTCCACACGTGAAGAGCCATCGTCTTCTTATGTGCTCTGTGGTGTGCTAACACATCACGATCTCGCGTGCTACGCGGGTGCCTTTGGTCGTCAGTTCAAATCCAACGCAAGCTGTCCTCGGTAATTCGCGAAGAAACCAGTACAATCATTCACCCCCTTTGATTATGATATTTGATCCTACACTAAGTAATCAAGGGGATGATCTAATTTTTATCTATGCTTTTGTGTGATCATTGCTATAAGTATTTGTTTGTCTTTCCTTTATACTAGGACTCAATGGCCCCGATGCTCCTCGGGTTGGCTCAAGGAAAAGTAGCAATAGGTGGTCCGTGACAATGAAATTGACAGAGATTGGCTTTCGGAAGCAATCCACTTGAGGGAACATGGCATAACCATGGTACTTAATGTGTTGGTCCGGTTATAAGTGGGTTTACCTACGTGGTAATTCCTTAGTTGTAAGTGACATGCGTCATTTTTACATATATTTACCTATCATTTTACCCTCATATTTTTCACATTTCGAGATCATTTATCATTATTTGCATGCTTTTCTATAATTAATTGCTCAATTTGGATCATTTTACATTTTTCATAATTTTTTGCAGGCTGGCACGATCGAGGCGCATTAAATGACAAATTTGGTATTTCGGGACTACTCTATACAGATGTACGCATCGACACGAACACATAGGATGAAACCGTGAAGAAAACAGAGCTCTGGAGGTCTAATTTAGAAGAAATTAAATGGGAGAAGGACTTTATTGCAATTCCTAAAAACATTGAGGGCTAAATAGCAAAATTGCCTATTCCTCAATCTACCTCAAAACCCTAGCCACCGCTACAAAAATATCTCGAGCCTGGCACAGTTCTTCATTTTCTTCCTTGATGCCCTTGCTTGTTCTCCCCCTCCCCTTTCTTCTCCACCGTCGGCATTGGCGAGAGCCAGGCCTTACCTCGCCGGCCGCCTCCCTTCTCGGCCACGCCACCGCATCCCACTCCACCAGTCTCCCCAAATCCTCCTCGCCCAACGTCCTTCTCCACTTGCCCTTCAGCGCCGTCGCCGGCCGCCTCCCCTTTTGGGAACCCAGAGAACAACTCCTATATCCTCTGTGTAAATCGCACTAGTCCAGGATCAGCTAGTGCACACAGTGTCAACAAAGATAAATACTGATAGATCATGTGGAGATGACCCCGTGTGTGTGATAAGTAATTGACATCGGTTTCAGGAATGTCGAGTTTGGTTTGTGTGGTTTAGACCATATCATTGCACGGTGCAATCGGCTTCAGTCGGACTTGGTCAAGCTTGGTCGAAGTGTTTAGGATGCTTATTATTTTGATTCGACAGGTTTTGACTTTTTCATACTTAAGATTTTTCTTAATACTATTATCGAGCGGTGCTATGTGATGTGTTTCTTGTCTGTGATGGCTGCAGGACATCGAGGCGGAGTCGTGGCGAGGCACGGGATGACCGGACTAGGCGCAGGTGGTGCTGAGGTCAAAGCGGTCAAGGTGTGCCGAAGACAGTGAGGGCTCGAGGTAGCTGCGAGGCTTGGGCGGCAAGGAATGAGGAAGCTTCCCGGAAGGTGCAGGAGGGGCGTTTTGGTGAATACGCAAAGCTGCACTAAAGGAAGTGGATTGTGGATAAAGCACTAGAGTTGTTGGAGGCTTAATGGGCAAAGTATGTAGCAAACCCATTAAGAGAGGCTATAAATAGAGAGGATGTTCTCCAGTAGCCTTCATGAAAAATGATGGGGATTTTTGAGAGAGAAAGAGAGAGTTCTGAGAGGTTTCTTGTTCTTTCCATGTGTGTGAATCTTTGCTCTTAAATAGGAGATAGAAGAGATGGGTGTAAACAAATTCATTAGCTAATCATTCATGTCTCTTCCTCCATTCTTTGAGCTTTTATGGCTGTGTTTGTCTTGTTTATCTCTCTGCTAGCAGCAGTCAATTAATTTCAGTTTTCGGTTTCTAGTTCTTTTGGTATATTTTTCTTGTTTCGGAGTGCCTTTTGCTATTTGGTTCTTAGTCTAAAATGATAACCCTGAGAAGAACCGCAAGGTCTGATTTTGTTCACTGTGTTCAAGTTACTTCTCAGTACTTTCTTGTCTAGCCAAACTGCAGTTTGATCTTTCTGTTTAGCACTTGAAGTATTCGGCCAAAGAGAACATCCTCAATTTGCAGTTTTTGGCTTTGAATCTTTTCTCTCTAAAGGAAATTGGTAGACAACCCATTCCAAAAATAGAGATTTAGCCGAAGGTTTGCAGCCTGCTCGATCATCTTCACTACCGAACAATTTTTGTGCACTATTGATCTTTTCATCTTTTACTCTTGGCCAGCTAGGAGCCACACCCTTGTGATTGTTGTCCACTATTCCTTGCTATGTTTCTTTTTACTTGGCTTTCAGTTTTTGCTTTCTTTTCATTTTGCTTTTCAGCTTTTCTTTTTTGTTTCTGCAGTATGTTCGGCAGTGAGCATTGCAGCCAGCTCTCTTTTTTGTCTACACTTTCAGATAGCAGGTTTATATTTTCTTTGTTTCACTGCTGTTTGCCTTTGTATTTTTAGCAGTTTCGGTTCATTTCCTGGCTGCATTCAGTGGGTTCAGTGTTATCCTTTTTGCAGCAGCTGAAATCTTTGGTCCACTTAATCTTTTGACAGCAGCAGCCTCTATTTTGGTTTTTATTCTCAGTTAGCTATCTCTTGTGAAGTTCCGTGAATTTCATTTTCTCTGTTTTGAGTTACTGTCTCGAGTTGGCATTAGATCTTCAATGAGCATAGATTATCTTTCTTCATAGCTTGCATAGCTATCGGAGAGTAGAAAAATCGTGTGGATACTTGGGGTAATTTTTGAAAGCAACATTCACCCCCCTCTGTCGCCGTTTTTGATCCAACAATTGGTATCACAGCCGGTTAGCTCTCGTCTATAGATCTTAACCGGTCTGTGAGCCATGGCGACAGACAAATACTCGACCAAGCCCCCGATCTTCGATGGGATCGACTATCCCTTCTGGAAGAGTCGGATGGAGACCTACATCCAGGCTCAGGGCTACGCCATCTAGCGGAAGGTCAAGGTCCGGTATGTTGTTCCTGCCGATGAGAACATCAATGCCGGGAACATGGCTGATGTTGAGGCGAACGCTAAGGCAAGGAACATCATAATCCATCGTCTGAGCAGAAGCGAGTTCGATCGCATCTCTCATCTGACGTCGGCCTTCGACATCTGGGTGACCCTCGATACATATCATGAGGGCACCACCCAGATCAAGACGGTTCGACAGGACCAGTTCAAGCGAGATTACAACAAGTTTGAAATACTCGCTGGTGAGTCTCTCGATGAGTGCTTTGCGCATTTTCACAAGATTTTGAGCAATCTCCGAGCGGTCGGTCTCACATACCCCGACTCGGATAATGCTCGTCAGATGCTCGCAGCTCTTGATTTGCGTGTTTGGGAGATGAAGGTGACTCCCATCAAGGACACCACCGATCTCTCGACCTTGACTCTTGACGCGTTGTACTCACGCCTCAAGACTCACGAGATTGACATAGTCTCTCGTTTGTCAAAGTCGCAGCCGATGACCTTAGTCACCGATACCACTTCAGCTCCTGGATCTTCTTCCGAGTCGCTCTGTGGATTCTCTGTTGCTGCTCTCTGCGACGTAATTGACGATCAGTTAGAGCAGCTTGCAGACGTCCAGTTAGCCCTCCTAGCCAGAATATTTTCCCATGCTTACAAGAGAAGGAGTGACAGAAAGAGAGGAGGATTCGTGATCTGCTTCGACTGTGGTGGCCCCAACCACATTCGGGCAAACTGCACCAAGCTGTAGAACGGCAAGAACGACTACAGTGGCATGAGCAAGAACGACTACATCGACAAGAACCGCAACAAGAAGCCCCCGGCTCATGCTCAAGGTAAGAAGAAGTTCCGCAATATTGGCAAAGCCAAGAAGCTCTTCCACCGCGTCCTCACCGCCTTCGACGACCTCGACCTCAGCGAGGTGGAGGGATGGAGCGACGACGACAGGACGGGTGATCAAGAACCCAAGGATGGCGACGACTTCTCCGGCATGTGCTTCATGGCTCTTGAGGGCAAAGTGAGCGACAGCGAGCTGTACTCCGACTCCGACGAGGTTCGCCGGGCAGGGAAGGGAGAGGTGTGGCTCGTAGACTCCGGGTGTTCACGACACATGACCGGAGACTCTCGTTGGTTCTCTTCCCTAGCCCGTGGTCCAGGTGATGAGACTATCACCTTCGGAGACGCTTTGTCTGGCGCGTCATCACCAAAGGTACAGTGTGCGTTAATGAGTCTTTTATTTTAAAAGATGTTGCCTTGGTTAGTAAGCTGCAGTATAATTTGCTATCTGTTTCTCAGCTTACCGATGACGGTTTTGAGGTGAGCTTTAAAAGATGTTGCCTTGGTCTTCGGGTAGTCTGGTTTGTGGGATTTCATGTTTTGGGAGGATCTTTCGTGCTGAATTTTCTGAGTCTTCTGGTGATCCTCTCCGGTGTTTAGTTGCTTCTGAGTCCCGTGACCTTACTTTCTAGCATAGGAGACTTGGTCATATTGGATTTGACCATTTGACCCGAGTTAGAGTCACGATCTCATTCGTGGTCTGCATAAACTCAAGATGGTCAAAGATCTTGTTTGCGCTCCATGCCGGCACGGCAAGATGGTTGCCGCTTCTCACCCTCCGGTCACAGTGACTATGACCGATGCACCGGGACAGCTGCTCCATATGGACACTGTTGGACCAGCTCGAGTGTAGTCAGCAGGGGGAAGTAGTATGTTCTTGTCATGGTCGATGACTTCTCGAGGTACTCTTGGGTGTTTTTCTTAGCCTCGAAGGATGAGACGTTTACACATTCTCGAGGTCTTTTCAGGAAGCTTTCTGTTGAGCTTCCGGGTGCATTACGAGCGATCCGTAGTGACAATGGCACGGAGTTCAAGAATTCCTACTTTGAGAGGTTCTGCGATGAGACAGGTGTAGAGCACCAGTTCTCTTCTCCGCACGTCCCACAACAGAATGGCGTCGTGGAGAGGAAGAACTGTACCTTGGTCGAGATGGCTAGGACGATGCTTGACGAGTATTCTACACCTAGGAAGTTTTGGGCTAAGGCTATAGCGACCGCGTGTCATGTTTCGAAAAGAGTTTTTCTTCGGGCACACTTGCATCGCACTTCTTATGAGCTGAGATACGGGCGAAAGCCTAGTGTCTCTCACTTTCGTGTGTTTGGTTGCAAGTATTTCATTCTGAAGTCTGGGAACCTAGACAAGTTCGAGTCACGATCTTGTGATGATATCTTTCTAGGTTACTCGACTTCTTCGCGGGCGTATAGGGTATGGAACTGAGTCTAGTAAAATGGTAGAGACCTGTGAGGTGACCTTCGACGAGGCTAGTCCGTGGACTAGGCCCGATATCTCAGGTTCTTTAGAGTAGTCCGAGACCATCTTTGTGGATGATGAGGATGATGGAGATGAGGGTTGTCTACCCGATCTAGTTCCTCATCCTCCCCTTGAGGTGCCTTCTTCCATTGCACCTCCAGGTGATCAGCCTATGCCTTCTGCTTCCTCTGGAGCTAGTGGCTCTGTTCCTACCTCGTCAGCTCATGAGGTAGAGGCCACTTCCTCATCTCATCCAGGACCTCCCCGACATATCCAGAAAGACCATCCTTCAGAGCAGATGATCGGAGACCTTTTCGAGCGTGTCACTCGCTCAAAATCCGGCATGTCTCACTTCTGTCTCTACTCTACCTTTGTTGCCTCATTCGAGCCCAAAGATGTTTGTCATGCTCTTTCTGATGAGTCTTGGGGCATGCCATGCATGAGGAGTTAGAAAATTTTGAGAGAAACAAGGTCGGGTCGCTTGTTGAGCCACCTCGAGGTCACAATGTCATTGGGACTTAGTGGGTGTTCAAGAACAAGCAGAGTGAGGATGGGGTTGTCATTCGGAACAAGGCTAGACTGGTAGCTCAGGGCTTCTCCCAGGTTGAGGGTCTAGATTTTGTGGAGACCTTTGCCCCTGTAGCTAGACTTGAGGCCATTAGAATCCTGCTTGCTTTTGCGGCTTCTAAGGGTTTCAAGCTTTACCAAATGGATATCAAGAGTGCCTTCCTCAATGGCTTTATTGAGAAAGAGTTCTATGTGAGATAGCCTCCAAGTTTCGAGAACCCCAAATACCCAAACCATGTCTACAAGCTTTCCAAAGCCTTGTATGGACTTAAGCAGGCCCCCAAAGCTTGGTATGAGAGGCTTAAGTCCTATTTATTGAGTCATGGTTTTGAGATGGGTAAGGTAGATAAGACCTTGTTCATTCGCAGGCATGGCAATGACCTTCTACTCGTCCAGATTTATGTAGATGACATCATCTTTGGCGGCTCTTCCCATGCTCTCGTTTCCCAGTTTTCCGATGTCATGAGCTCGGAATTTGAGATGAGCATGATGGGCGAGTTGAGCTTCTTTCTTGGCTTTCGGATCAAGCAGACTCGGGAGGGTACTTTCTTGCATCAGGGCAAGTACACTCGTGACCTCCTGAGACGCTTTGACATGAGTGATGGTAAACCCGTGTCAACTCCCATGGCGTCCACAACTTCACTTGACCCAGACGAGGACGGAGAGCTAGTTGATCAGAAGGAGTATCGCAGCATGATTGGCTCCCTCTTGTACCTCACTGCCTCGAGACCGGACATACACTTTGCTGTTGTCTATGTGCTCGTTTTTAGGCTTCTCCTCACGTATCTCACCGCCAGGCGGTGAAGCGCATCCTTCGGTACCTTTGAGCTACCATTGAGTATGGTATCTGGTACTCTTCCTCGTCATGTCTTTCCTTGAGAGCCTACTCGAATGTAGACTTTCTTGGTCAGAGGATAGATAGAAAGAGCACTTCGCACTGCCGGTTCATTGGCACTTCTCGTTTCCTGGTTTTCGAGGAAGCGACCGAGTTGCACATCCACCGCAGAGGTCGAGTACATTGCTGCCGCCGATTCTTTGCAGCCAGGTACTTTGGATGGTCTTGACCCTACAGGACTTTGGGTTAGTTATCGACAGTGTTTCACTCTTTTGTGATAACACTTCTGCAATTAACATTGCTAAGAACCCATTGCAGCATTCTCAGACCAAGCACATTGATATCAGATATCACTTCCTTCGAGACCATGTGGAGAAGGGTGATATAGTGCTCCAGTTTGTGGAGAGTGACCACCAGTTGGCTGACATCTTTACCAAGCCTTTGGATAGCTCTAGGTTTTCAGCCTTGCGGGGAGAGCTTGGGGTGGTTTGTCCTTATGGACTATTGTGAGGGGGAGTTTTGTGCTTCATGTTTTATCCTGTTTATTATGCTCTTACTCCTTTCTATTGCATTGCATATGGGTGCATTGGGGTTAGTCCTTCTAGCATAGGTTAGAGTGTTTCTCTAGTCTAGTTGCTTAGACTTTTTCCTCTCATCTTGTGATTCTAGGATGCTGCTTATTAGCTGTATGTCTTCTCACTAGGTTGAACTCACTCACTTCTTATAAATTCTAGCAAGGGTTGGGCCACCCTTGGGTAGACAGGGTACGTGTTTGCTCCTTAGTGTGTTAGATGATCAGTTGATAGTCCTAGAGTCATATGGGGTAGACGAGAGTCAGTCTGAGCCATAGTATCCTCTATATCTTATCTATGCTTTAAGGACTGCCTTTTCTGATTTCCTTGCCAGCTTCTCGCTTTTATTGCTTTGGATCAGGAGGAGTTCATTTGGGAACTTCTAGAGCTTAATATTGACATAACTCAACTTGAACTAAAAGTGCATCACATGTTGAGGGGGAGCTGGATTTTCTTGCATGTCATTCTGCATTGTAATATAATTACATGGAGCCTTGATTATTATCCTTTTATGACATGTTTCCAATGCATTACATCTTGCCATGATCTGTGTTTACTTGCTAGATTTATCATGACTTTATATGTGTAGTCAAGTCTTTGCCATGATTGGTTGATTAAAATGCTCAACTTGAATTAAATAATGTCATGTTAGCTCTTGCTACTAGTCTGACTTTAGTTATCCTTTTATGATTCATGCCATGTCAAATAGATTGAGTTGAGTCTTGAATCTTTGTTGAGCTTTAGATTGAGCTATGTTAGTTTCTTGATGAAGCATGAGTTAGTACACCCGTTTAAGAAAGCAAAAAGATCTCTTTTGTGCGAAAAAACTGATCTCACCAATTCTTTCTCATGAGACGGCTTGCCATTGCACTAGGCATGAACTCAGGGGGAGTTTTGGTTGCCCAAGACTATCTTCTTAAGCTTTTCGCTTGGAGTGGTCGCATAAGGCTTGAGATCTAGCACATGACTAAACAAAAGTTTGGTTGGAAACGACCATAAAATTTCTAAAGAAAAACATGTCAATTGTGCTAAGTTTACTTAACTACACAAAGATCAAGTACTTAAACAAATGTCTCATTCTTGAACTTGTAGCACTCTAAATTGATTCAATACTAGCTTCTTGGTTCTACTTAGATTATTGACATGGCTTGCATCATCTTTGGATACCTTTAGCTAGACTAGCATCATGGTTGACTTGACATGCTAAGAAATTCGACTAAATTTCAGATTGTGACTTATTTGGCTTAGCTTGATTATACATGTCTTGTCATGATGTTGATAGCATCCTTATGTGTTATAGCTTGATGTAATTCTCATATGGTCATCTTGGATAATCTTCATGGCTCTAAATGTTTAAAATAAACAAACTTTAGCTATCTCATCCAACATCATGCCTTATTCTCTCTTTTGCATCCTTGAAGATTTTATTACCAAAAGGGGAAAAATAGCGGAGAAAAAGCCATTTGGGAACCTTCTGGAGCTTTGGAGAATAATTTGCTCTTTCTTTTGTTGCTCTAGTGTTCTTTCTGTCGACATGGTAATAAGCTTCTTTGATTTCTTTTGGACCATGCTTGACTTTCTTTCATTCTCAAACTCAACGTTATGCTTTTTCTGTGTTTGTCAATATACTCATCAAGGGGGAGATTGATAGATCGTGTGGAGGTGACCCCGTGTGTGTGATGAGTAATTGACATCGGTTTCAGGAATGTCGAGTTTGGTTTGTGTGGTTTGGACCATGTGTTGCACAGTGCAATCGGCTTCGGTTGGACTTGGTCAAACTTGGTCGAAGTGTTTAGGATGCTTATTATTTTGATTCGACAGGTTTTGGTTTTTTCATGCTTAAGATTTTTCTTAATACTATTATCGAGCGGTGCTATGTGATGTGTTTCTTGTCTGTGATGGCTGCAGGACATCGAGGCGGAGTCGTGGCGAGGCACGGGATGACCGGACTAGGCGCAGGTGGTGCCGAGGTCAAAGCAGTCGAGGTGTGCCGAAGACGGCGAGGGCTCGAGGTAGCTATGAGGCTTGGGCGGCAAGGAATGAGGAAGCTTCCCGGAAGGTGCAGGAGGGGCGTTTTGGTGAATACACAAAGCTGCACTAAAGGAAGTGGATTGTGGATAAAGCACTAGAGTTGTTGGAGGCTTAATGGGCAAAGCATGTAGCAAACCCATTAAGAGAGGCTATAAATAGAGAGGGTGTTCTCTAGTAGCCTTCATGAAAAATGATGGAGATTTTTGAGAGAGAAAGAGAGAGTTCTGAGAGGTTTCTTGTTCTTTCCATGTGTGTGAATCTTTGCTCTTAAGTAGGAGATAGAAGAGATGGGTGTAAACAAATTCATTAGCTAATCATTCATGTCTCTTCCTCCATTCTTTGAGCTTTTATGGCTGTGTTTATCTTGTTTATCTCTCTACTAGCAGCAGTCAATTAATTTCCGTTTTCGGTTTCTAGTTCTTTTGGTATATTTTTCTTGTTTCGGAGTGCCTTGTGCTATTTGGTTCTTAGTCTAAAATGATAACCCTGAGAAGAACCGCAAGGTTTGATTTTGTTCACTGTGTTCAAGTTACTTCTCAGTACTTTCTTGTCTAGCCGAACTGCAGTTTGATCTTTCTGTTTAGCACTTGAAGTATTCGGCCAAAGAGAATATCCTCAATTTGCAGTTTTTGGCTTTGAATCTTTTCTCTCTAAAGAAATTGGTAGACAGCCCATTCCAAAAATAGAGATTTAGCCGAAGGTTTGCTGCCTGCTCGATCATCTTCTCTGCCGAACAGTTTTTGTGCACTATTGATCTTTTCATCTTTTACTCTTGGCTAGCTAGGAGCCGCACCCTTGTGATTGCTGTCCACTATTCCTTGCTATCTTTCTTTTTTTTACTTTGCTTTCAGTTTTTGCTTTCTTTTCATTTTGCTTTTCAGCTTTGCTTTTGTTTCTGCAGTCTGTTCGGCAGTGAGCATTGCAGCCAGCTCTCTTTTTTGTCTACACTTTCAGATAGCAGGTTTCTATTTTCTTTGTTTCACTGCTGTTTGCCTTTGTATTTTCAGCAGTTTCGGTTCATTTCCTGGCTGCATTCAGTGGGTTCCGTGATCTTCTTTGAGTGTGGTGGCCCCAAGCACATTCGGGCAAATTGTTCCATGCTGGAGAAGGGCAAGAACAACTACAACGACGTGAGCAAGAAAATCAACTTGACCTCAGAGTGGAAAATCAACTTGACCCCGGAGGGGAAGATCAGCTCGATCCCGAGGGGAGGATCAACTCGACCCCGGAGGGGAGGATCTGCTTGACCCCGGAGGGGAAAATCAGCTCGACCCAGAGGGGAGGATCAGCTCAACCCTAGAGGAGAGGATCAACTTGACCCCGGAGGCGAGGATCAGCTTGACCTTAGAGGGGAGGATCAGCTCAACCCCGGAGGGGAGGGTGATCACCAGCTTGATCCCGGGATAAGGGAAATCGCCAACTCGGCTTGGTCTGTAGCAAGATATTCCACAAGGACAAAAAGGTGCAATGAGGGTGACATACCAGACTTAATAGCTATATATAATACTTACGAAGGTCGTCGAGGCCGAAGTGAACCACGTCGAGGCTAGCCATCGAGGCGTGTTGGTGGTGAGAAGGGGTTCCGAGGCGTGATGTCCACGCCGGTCTGGAGTGAACGATACTGGGCGCGATGCGAAGTCGGTGCTGCACTGGACTTCCATCTGCAGCAATCCTCACCTTACCACGACGATAGCCGGTTCCCGGGATCCAAGAGTCCTGCCTTGAAGGGGAGAAGCGCAGCCCGCTTACTCGCGATGCAGCCTCCTCCCGTCTCCGATGGGTGAACAGAGGAAGCGAATGGCACTTGAGACACCAGGAGGCAAAA
The DNA here is from genome assembly GCA_036346575.1 of Dendrocalamus sinicus. NCBI lineage: Eukaryota > Viridiplantae > Streptophyta > Magnoliopsida > Poales > Poaceae > Dendrocalamus > Dendrocalamus sinicus. The sequence goes on along the minus strand of CM070669.1, from coordinate 10,739,107 downwards.
TATTATGGATACTAGTTGAGGGAGGAGACACAGTTCAGCTATTCTGATTGTAGTTTTAGTAGCTAGCTAGCTAGTAGTTACTTATACTGTGTATGCATACATGTATAAGGCTGGTGGTCTTGTGCTGGACAGCAGGGTTGTATATATGTGCTCAGTGGTTCGGGAGTGCAGGACAGCTCACATCAGGGCTATGCATATCATGAAAGAGCGCGAGGAGCCTGGGAGCACAGGAGAGAATCTTTAGAGGAGGCGTGCATGACCCAACTGCTCGGGAAGGCGCCTCGGGCGTGCGGCGCGGAGGAGCACTGGAGTGACGGCGTCTGCATAGTGCTCGGGTAGGCGAGGAGCTCGGAGCGGCGCTGGCGGTGATCTCCATGGCCGGCCGGTCCGAGTGACAGCGCGGAGGCGCCCTGGGTGCTCGGCGCTGGGGGTAGACGCCCGAGGCGACAAGCACAAGCGGACTGGCGGTGGGTGATTCTAGAGATAATAATGCAGCTCGACAGCTTAGAAGTAGCCCACACTACTACAAAAGCCTAATCACAAACGATTTTTGAACCGTCTGAATTTATGGGTCAGTGATAATCGAAGGTTATCACAAACGGTTTTCGAACCGTCTGTGATGTAAATATCACAGACGGTTTTTAGCTAAAAACCGTCTGTGGTGTAAATATCGGTTTTAGCTAAAAACCGTCTGTGATATTCTTTTGTACCCCTAAATGTATTCCTGTTTATTGGCTTGCCTCAGGAAATGCTAGCCATGCCCTCTGAAACAAGCAGATAAACATGTACATGTATACATACAATTCACATCTCAAGTCATTTCACAAACATAAAACATCTAATTGACATCGCACTTCATTTCACAAACATAAAGCATCCATTTCGCAAATCAATTAATTGAAATGAAATAAAATATCCATTAACAAATACACAATTACAAAAGATCTACATTGCATTTGCACTTAGATAGTAACATTGCATTTTTTTATTGCTCTATCACTCCGGAATCGAAGTCTCGTGAAAGGAACAGATCCATAATCAACGAACTTGTCAGGCTGCACAAGCTATACTTGGATGATGCATGATTGCCATTCAAGTATTGCTTGTGCGGTTGACAAGTTCGTTGATTATAGATCCGTTCCTTTTGCGAGACCTCGATCAATAAAAATTATTGTCCGCAGTGGAACTCTCCATTTGGGTTTATGACTGCAGCCACCAAAAAGTACACCAACTCTCCTCGAATTCGTGAAAGATTGCACTGTTTCAATGCAGTTAACGGGATGGACGCTGCCTGTCGATAGGAATATCAATGTGCGTATACATATAACGTGATAAGTACGAAGTAATTATAGGAAGATTGACAAACCTTGGAATTAGTGATCCTCGAGGAATCGAGGAGTAGTTCCATATGGTGGCAAACGTAGAATCCACATGTGTTGCCCGGCGGTCTTGGTGGCATTGCAAAAAATGGAATGTGTTAATTCAAGAGGCATTACTGCCAACTGTTGCATAGGATTAATTGATGTGTAATAGCGAATACCTTAAAATCTCGAGCATGTGTCAGGCCTTTGGCCCCTGGCACCGAGTCACCTCCCTTTGTAACGTATAGCGCAAACGCCCTACGTGATTCGAAAAAATTAACCTTATCATTCGGAAGGAAAGAAAAAGTACAATATAGGTATATATGGAGAAAATATACTTACCTATCGATTACTTGGCTGACAACTGTGAAGTCCATTTTATTCTTACTAAGGGAATCAAGGTAATATACCTTGTTCCATTTTGGTACAATTACTATTAAAATCCAATGATAGTTCTGATTGTAGGGCATAAGTACATATTCCTTATTACGTTGAGCCAGCAGTCCTGCTGCAATGTACCTCTCGACGACGGGTGTATTCTCGTCGATGGTATACTTGGCGACCAAGTGTGGGTCCAAGAAACCAATCGATGATGATTTGGATGATCTAGCTTTAGTCAGCATGTGTCTATATATATACACACGAAAGCAACAAATTATATATGACATTTATCGGTATGACATGAACGGAGACTGTGATTGTATACACTTACAGCGTCCAGCATCGCATGAGTGAGACGTCGAGACGTTGAGCGTGAAAAGATCGAATAAATCCTCAAAGGCAACCACGAAGACACACTCTTGAAGACTATGATGTAAATGATCCGGCGCAAATTTGACAGTGATACCTGAGCTCCGTTCTCTCTCTGGCTTATTGGACTGTTCCATATACCACTTGTGCAATTGCTGGCAACTAATTGCTAGGGGTTAGAGGCCCTTTTCTCGAGTAACGGCTCGCCAAGCACAAATTTGCGGGCCAATGGGAGGTACGGAATATCATCATTGGTCTTCTTTGCTTTACCCTTGCTGCCCTTTGCCTCGGCTGTAGGTCGACTTTAAGGGTAGCACCGATGGTGGAAGTTGCACTGGTGGAAGTATCTACACTGGGAATAGTGCTCGTGAACATGAAACCAGTGCAGGTAGCTGATCTTGTTCAGGTTGCCCTTCTGGAGATGGCACCAGTGCGCGTAGCTGATCTGCCACCGGTGAAGAAGCCTCAAGGCAGTTATCGCTTTTGGGCCACTGGATGAAGGATCCAATGGCTTGCCCTAGAGTCACGAGCTCGTCGTTGGTGGGCTTCGATAGCGGGATGACCTCGAAATTGGCGTGTACACCATCTACTGACACTTTTCTGAAGCCTGTCGCTAAAGCTTGATGATGCAGCATGACCCCTTGAGCAGACGAATATGTCATGCCCCAAGTAGCGCACAAGGCAACGGAGGCATATCTCACTTGGAGCTTGCACTTCGTAGGCTTCTACATAACGATACAAAATTAGCTACTCCAATTAATAGGCCTATGAATGGAGCAAGCATTCGAGAGATAATAATTATTACCAGGATGTCGTCCACAGGAAATCTGGCCTCGCTTTCCGTCGGATTGGATGCGCAACTACTCGGACGGTTGTGCGGCTAGCTAGCACAAGAGCGGCGGCGGCGGCCTGCTGATTTTCTGTATGTTTCGCACCTCATCTCTGACATAATCAGCCAGCTCATCTCTTAGCTCCTCTCTAAGAGATGCCTTGATCTCTTCTTGTAGCCGTGCCTCACGCTCGGCTTTGGTTCTCTTCCTACGCCGATACATTTCGGAGTCATCTTGGAAACCATATTTCCAAGGAACGTAAAGCCCAAGGCCTCTTATACGACCCGGGTGCTCCTTGTTTCCCAGGGCCGTGGAGAGCATATCATTCTCCCTTGTTCCCTGGAATGATCCCATGGTAGATTCAAAACTCAACTCTTCCTGCAAGAGCACGACATATCATTTCACTTCATACGAAGTTGTGGAGTAATTACAAGCTACATAGTTCGATCGATATCTTACCAGGCGCTAAGACACTTGCTGGTCTACAGGGTTTCGAAAGGAGATGTCCCCCGATGTCGTTGTAGATGACCTTGCTCTAATCTAATTTCGAACGTGGTCATCTGGGATATTGGCAAATGGCGGGGCGATGTCTTGCCGGGCTGCCAGTTCATCCTCCCTCCTCCACTGCGGGATTTTACCCACATACCGAGCTGTGCCAAGTCTGTGGGGGTGTGTGTTTTTTGCCTGGAGGGCCTTGTGCGCCGCACTTGTACTTTTGAAATCTTCGGTCGTCTTCATTGCCTTGAACTGTTCCCATTGTGGTTCCAGGAATGGGTATTTATGAAAGGGCGTTTCGTCTGTCTCCACGTATTTCTTGACAAGCATGCACTTGAAGTTCTTCCATGCTTTGCACGTCGCTAGCAAGGTTTGTCGTTGCACGGCGTCTTGGTGTTCTTCTGGGATCTCGAGCGATGCCAAAATTTTGCTCAGTAGCTCACGTTTCCGAGTGTCAGGCACGCTCTTCCACGAATTGAATGTGATCTCAATTGGTTCTCGTGCAACTATTCCGACCATTCTTCGGAATGCGCTTACTGCTTTGGGGAAGGAGAGGGGTCCCAGATACATTGACCTCTGTGATGGTAAATAGGCCCTCAAGCTTCTTTGATAGCCCTCTTCCTCGGCGTTGTGATTTTGGAGCGGACGCATCCGCGATGATGTTGAAGAATGCGCGGGTGACATGTTGCTCATTTTGTGGGTCTATTAGGATAAGATAAGAAAGTGCCATACCATAAGATAAGAAAGTGATCATATTGAATTGGAAGATGAGGAAGCAAAAAAATTGAAACATGATGCTCAATGTTAGGAAGAGAGGAGAGGAGTAGAGGGGAGGGGGTGATGTGGACAGAGAGAGGGGGTGATGTGCCTATCTTAGCACCTACTTTAGTTGCTAATACTATATACTAACACTCACAACAAACAAAAGACAATTTACTACAAGAAATGAACATTACAAAATAAACCAAATAGCAAACTATGCTACTGTAGTAAACAAGATCTCTATTCACAACACACTTTTAAAAACTTCGATTAACAAGTACTGCTACAAAACCTTATCTTCCTTGGTTCTGCACCGAAGTCTGCAAAACTCCTATCGATGTTTCTCCACTGGGCGGAATCAGCAATGTGTCTTAGCATTCCATCCTTCTTGCGCTCCTCTGACATGCGTCATTTTTACACAATTTATCCGTCATTTTACCCCATTATTTTTCGCATTTCGGGACCAATTATCATCATTTACACGCTTTTCCATATTTAATTGCTCGAAATGGACCATTTTACATTTTTCTATATTTTTCCGCAGGCCGGCGCGATCTAGGCGCATAAACGACAAAACTGGACTGCTCCATACAGATGTACGGGTCGTCTCGGATGCGTAGGATCAAACCGCGCTGAAAATGGAGCTCCGGAGGTCTAAATCAGAAGAAATTACAATGAAAAAGGACTTGATTGCAATTCCTGAAAAGTGGGAGGACTAAATTGCAAAACAGCCAAATCCCCACCCGGTCCTAAACCCTAGCCGCCACCGCTTGGAATCGATTGAGCCGGCCATTGCTTCTCTCTTGGCCCCCTTCTGCTCTCCCCCTTCCTCTTCTCCGGCGCCGGCGAGGGTCGGCCATCTCGCCGGCGGCCAACCGCTCCTCCGCAGCCTCTCTTCACCCCCACGCCGTGCGCATCGCGCCGCCAAGTGCCGCCATCCCTCCACCAGTGCGCCGCCACCTCTCCTCCTCTACATCTCCTTCCTCTTTCCATTTCCCCGTTCTCCTCCAAATCCGGCCACCGGCGAGCGCCGGGCCGTAGCTCGCCGGCGCGCCACCCAACTCCACCGCCTGCTCTCCCTCTAGCCCCACTGCTTCTCACCAGATCCACCCGTGCGCCGCCTCCAAAACCACCGCCCTCTAACCCGGCCGGTACCCCACATCGTCGCCGCCGCCATCTTGCTCTCCTTCCGGCACTCCACCGCACCAGCTTCCTCCGGCCGCTCCCCTTCTCCACCCTCTACTCCGGCCACCACATTTGTTCTTCCTTTGCCCCCGTTGCTTTTCCCTAACTCCATCTCTTCACCTCTGGCCACCCACATCGGTGCCGCCGCTTCTTCACCCGCACCGCCTTCTCCAGTGTGCCTCCCGCCGACCGCACCGATCTCCGTCGCCTAGACTTCATCAGCTCCAACCACGCGGCACATCATCTTCTACACCGACGGCTTCTTCTTCACCAACCCCGACTACTGCTACTCATCGGGCGACGCCTGCTTCCTCTTCACCGAGCTCCGATTTCCTCCTCCCTCTTCGGCTCCGCTCCACCGATAGCATTGTCTTCTTCAACCCCTCCTCGATTGTCTAATTTCTTCCCTTTATTTCTTCAGCTCTGCATTGCTATTACTCTGTTAACTGACAATTACAATTGCACTGTGATGAAGAATTGTGGAATATTCTCTGAGAACTATTATTGTGCATGTGCTCACTTAGATGATGTATTGGGCTTGGTTAACTTGTTCCAGAATTGCTTTAAGTTTCCTGAGTAGGGTATAATCAATGCCTGCAATTTGTGGTATCTGCTCAGTAATTGTGATCTTTGTGCAGCAATAGTGCTCTGTTAATTTGTCAGTTCTGTCTAAGTGAATTGTTCAGCTCATGTGAATTTGTTATGTTATTCATCTGTTGGTACATGTGGGTTAGTGTTTGTGTCCATGGTCAGTGTTCATGTCTTGTGGTTGTGTAGTTGTCAATGTTAGTACCTGTGTATGTTTGAGAGTGTGCCCAATTTAGCTAGGCCGGCAACCGTTTCCTCTTCTCGTGCTGTCTCGACTCCCACTTGCTTCTAGACTCCCTTTTCTTTCTGCGGTCTGTCGATAGTTAGATTGTGCGAGTATTTGTCGTAGTTTGTTGTGTTGTAGTGTGCCGACGTCATTTAGTTAGCCATCGACCGTTTTCTCCCTCCGTGCTTCTAGACTCCCCCCAGTGCTTCTCGACTTCCTCTTTCTGTCTTGCGATCGGTAGTTAGTTAGATCGTCGATCGGTAGTCGTGTTCGTTCGTTCAGTTGTCGTGTCGTTCGTTTCGTCGTTTGTGCGTCATTTGTGTAGTTAGTCGTCATTTTGTTCGTTCGGTCGTACGACGTCCATTCGTACGGTCGTTCATCCCGTTGTCTTTTGATTGTTTAGTTCGTTCTTAGTTTTGTTTGTGCGAGTTAGAGTTCGTACGGTAGTTTAGTTTTCTCTCCGTTTTGTTTGATCTAGCTTTAGCTGAGCACCGGTAGCCTTAGTCTAGTCCCTGTGGAGAACACGACACTCGCCGCTATTTCAGTGGCAACCCGTGCACTTGCGGGTGTGCTATTTTTGCACGATCATCCTCCGAGTGCCAACGCAGCAGTTTTGCCTCCTTTGGATTTGCAAAAAACCTTTTCAAACGGGGAATTATAGGAAAATACCGTGCCACCTTAGCAGGAGGTCCTTTCCTCGCCTCTGTTCCCTCGCCGTCATTTGATTGATTGTTACGTTTGTATCAGGATGTGTTGCACACCGGACATACATGCATGTTTGCATACTCTTTACGGTACAGGATACAGTCGTTCGGATATGCATGTATTTCTTCTACTTCCATTCCCAACGGACAAAGAACCTTCTTGGCTTTATACGTGGTTTGAGGCAACTCATTTCCCTCCAGAAGCATGTCCACTAAAAGACCTACCAGCGCCGTGAAACTCTTGTCGGACCAACCGTTGCTTGCCTTCAATTTCAACAGTTCAAGCACGGCCAACAATCTCGTGTACTTTGACCTGCAGCACGTGAACAAAGGTTTCTCTGAGTCCTCCATCAAGCCCCGGAATTTAACATACTCTCTCTCATCATAGTTCTCTTCTACACCGCGAAGCATCTGATCCAGATTGTCATCGTGCAACCTATCCAAATCCGAACCACAATCGACATCATCCGGCGGCATGTCATTCACTTCACCGCGATGTCATCTAGCGGCATATCATTCACTTTATCGGCAATGTCATCCGGCGGCAAATGATCATTGACTTCGCTATAACTGGTCCAACACGTATAACCCTTTTTAAAACCCCTCTGAATCAAGTGCGCTTCAATTTGCCCTCGGTTCTTAAACATCTTTAAATTCTCACAGTCAATGCATGGACAGTACATATATTCCACCCCCTTATTCAGCATATCCTCCTCGGCAGCTCTTGCAAAAGCAGACACGAAATTAATATACTCTTCACTCACACGGCTTGCAGCATACATCCAGTTTCGGTCCTACGTTGTGTATATATATAACAACTTAGTATTAAAAATTAAATTATTTAATTATTACTACATATATATATACCACATGCATTCAGGCTTTGCTAGCTTAATTCATATTATAAACACAATAGCTATTATATAACCAACAATTTTGCAAACCATCTTCAATAACACTCACCAATTACTTACATCTAAATTGTAATGCAAAGAAAAATAAATTTCATTACTAACCATATCTAGAGCAACCAGGAAAGTATGAATCTTCAAAATCAATCTCTGCCTCCTCCCACCAAATTAATTGGCCTGAAATTGCCCAGCTTGCCTCCTGAGCGAATGAGTAAAGCACCGGCTAGATCTGGATCGAAATGGAGACAGATGCAGTTCTGAGCAGTGCAATAAATGCCTAGCGCTATTATCACAGGCGGTTTTCAATAAAAAACCGTCTATGATAATCCTGAGATTATCACAGACGGTTTTTACGGTTCATCGGTAAAAACCGTCTGTGATACTCATTTTCTCCGACACCACCAACACAGACGGTGTCCAAATTAAAACCATCTATGTTAGTGTCGATCACAGATGATTTTGTTAAACCATCTGTGATTGGCCGTCTAGTATTAGGCTTTCTGTAGTAGTGCCATGCGGCCATGCCCCCCTTGTGGTCTTCCAAAGGCTAGCTGTTGCTATAATTTAGTAGTTGTTTAGACGTCAAGGGAATCCATACTTGTGGGCATGCAGACCAACCCAAAGTGACATGCCATATGGCCATCACGTGGTTAGCCAGTAGCTTTTTTGTTGGGCAAACGGTGGGGACGGTCTCGGGATGCCTCGGGAGGAGAAGGGTAAACCCTGGGGGAGCCCTGCGTACCGCCCTGGGGTAGCCTCGCGTACCGGCACGGAGTCATAGGAGGTGTCCCTGGTGGAAGGAGCGAATCACCGAGGGGTCCGAGGCCGCAGTGTGGAGGGACCCCCGGGGAGTCCCAAGGGTGTGGCGGCCTAGACCCCGGGTAGACGACGGCCTGAAAGACCCTTGGGGGTCTCAGGGTCACGGCAGCTCAGACCCGGGGGGTCTGGGTGCGATGGCTACATGGGGTCAAGAGGCGCAGGCACAAAGCCCCGGGGAGCTCGCGAGATAGCGGCAAGCGTATCGGGCATGGAAGCTGGGAGAGCGCTGACCAGAGGAGGCAACCGACCGGAGGTGAGCCGTCACTACCTCGAGGGTGAGCGCCGAGCAGAGGTAGCCAGAGGAGAGCACTGAGCGGAGGCAGGCGGCCGATCGAAGGACCGCAAAGGATGGGGAGGTTTGGGCCTCTCAAGATTCTTCACATCCTAGCGAGCTCTCTCCACGTCCTTCCACAGAACCATTTGCCCACTACTCCCGAGTTCTCATGAAACGAAACCGTATTTCAAAATCTGAATTTGAACTAAATTTTGCGTTTTGCTTTGATCCTTTACCTCCCTAGCCTAATCCGCCCAAAACTCCACCCAATCCAGCCCTTGATCTGTATCGGCAATGCTTGAGCGGAGGGATGTGGCGTAGACACTGTGCGCCATCCGAAAATAGCCGACGCCCCGATTTTTCTTGCCTCCACCAACTCCTTTCTTCACCGCCAAGCTTATGCGTTCTCCCATGCCTTCTAGCCTTGGCCAAGTCACCTTGCCTAGTGCCGACGCTACCCACGGTGGATATTTTTGCCTTGCTTCCTGAAAACAGCTACCGCCGCCCTGGTTTACGGCGCCCGAGCCTTCTCGCGCCATCTCAAGCTCTCTTGTCACCACTGCCTCGCTGCCAACACCCGACGCCATACGCCTCCCTCTGACAACCCTATCTGCCCTCCCCTTGACTCACGGCAAGCTTCCGGGTTGAAATTCGCTAGCGCCTTCCCAACCCTAAAAATCTCCCCTCCTCAAACTGCCTTAAACACGCTATAAAAAGCTCCCAAGCCCCCTTCTTTGAGGCACATTCATCTCCAGCAAGCCGACCACGCCCCCAATTGGCCCGTCTTCACCCCTACTGCCGGCAATTGCCGAAGTTCCCCACGGTGAGCCCTAATCCGATTCTCTCGATTTACGATAACTTTCCAATTGCTCGCTTCCGTAGTTTCCTTGTGAACCCAGAAACATAACCGAACTATCGCCCTAGCGTTCCAAGCCCTTTCCTTTGTCGCCACCAAAGTTCACCGTCCGGCCAAAAAGCCCCACCGTGGCCAGCCTTATCCCGGCTTTCCTAGCCCAAACCACCACTTCCATGACCTTGCCTTAGCCCCAAGGATGCTCAAACACCCACCGATTTTAGAAATAGCTGACCATAGAGCTCCCAAGTCACTAAAAGTATGCTGCACTCTCGAGCTCACTGCCGGCGAACGTTGCCTCCCCGGCCGCCACCGATCCCAAAAATGGGTTCCCGGCATGTCCCCGAACCCATCCACAACCTTGGTTTGCGTCGCAAGGTCCTGTGGTGCGTCGCTGGCTCCCACCGTTTTGCTCTGCTCCCTGCGCGCGCGCGTGACCGACTAAGGAAGAAGAACAGTGCCGGGCGGCACTGTTCATTCGACCCGATATCGGTTGAAACCGGACCCGCACGCAATTGTAGCTGACCCGTTAGAGCTAGAGCCCGAACCCGATGAACAATGCTATACCCGGTTTGAACAGTAAATGCCCGCCAAGAACAGTAACCAGACCGTTAGCAAATAAAAAGCCGAAAAATACAAAAATATACTCCTTTGAACCGTCTTGAGCCCATGAACCCATTTTTCAGGTCCATTTCTCCATTCCAAGCCTCCTAAAAATCCTAAACCTATTTTATTTGGTTTTCTCGGATTTTATTTCTTTATTCCTAGCTCATTTCCTTCGAGCGTGGAATTAAATATTAATTCTTTGCTTTGCGCTAGCACCCGATGTTGAAGACCAACTAATTCAAGGAGGAGGAATCCTAGATCAAGCTCAAGATCAAGAAATAGAAGAATACGAAACTGTTGAAATTATAAATCCGCAAGGCAAGTCACATGTTTTTGATCATGTTGAACCTAGTTTCCGTTAATTACTATTTATCAGTATTTTCATTATGCTATTTATGAACTGTTATTTTATGTACAAAGATTGTTTAGAATGACATGCTATTAGCTAATGTCCCACCACCCAAAAAGCCCTACTTAATTTGATGGCCATATTCACCCTGACAAAACCTAGTAATATTAAAAAGTATTATTAATGTAATCATGGTAGTTCAGGAACTTAATGAACTTTTACTATTAAAAGTCTTGATATTCTACTAATAGAATCTTGATGAGATGAGATAGAAAAGCCATGGGTTGGCTGAGCCCATCCTAGAATGGGAGCCGAGTTGTGAATTGATAGCAGTGCCGTGGGCACTGGGATGTAAATTTGTAGATGAAAGTGTTTCAGTGAAAAGTAAGAGTTAAAAACCTTATGCCAAGTGAAGAACATAGTGATCGCTCAACCACAAGCGTTGACTTGTCAAACCTGGTTTAGTAGCTGCTCAAATTGATTGTATCTCTAATGGAGTACAACCAGTTGGTATGGAAACGGTAAAACCATACTGAACAACGTTAGATCCTTCCAGAACAGGTAGTCTGGCCTTAGTGGCGGATACTCGGGTTTGAGTTGAGATCTAACAGGTACTGGAAAGTCAGTATGGAAATGGTAAAACCATACTGGACAACGATAAATTCCCTTAGGACAGGAAAAATATCTAGCCATATCGGTAGATAAAATGTCTGGCCGTGTCGGCAGACACCCGGGTCTGTGTTGGAGTTTATCGGGTAGAGCTTACATGAAGAGATGAGTAGTGAAACAACCTTATTTTCTCAATTCAGTCATGAGGGTTGAGGAATCTTATGGGTAAAGATGGGCAACTCTGCAGAGTCATTTATAAATAGTATTCGAATACACCGTATTGTGTTTAATGGGTGATTCCAGTAAGCATGGCATAAGTAGATTTGGAATGGTTTTGGGAATGTGAAAGTGTGAGTTAAATCAAGTTTGGAAACCCCCCAATTACCTTATGAAATCTATGAATTAATATTTCATGTTTAAAGAAAAATGTTTACAAACAAAATTGCATCCACATAAAATAATGAACTACCTTCATTCCATGGCAATATCTTGCATATAGTTAAATAGTATTCCCATGTGACTTGTTGAGTACGGTTGTTTGTACTCACGCTTGCTAAAATAATAAACAGAGAATGCTTGTCAAGATAATGAAGGAGTTTCCGAAGACGATGCCGAACTCTAGATGTAGACGACACCGAGTGTTAGGGTTTATTCTACACTCAGGCCTGCCTGTGGAGTTTCTTTTCGTAATGTATCTTTGGGTTGTACACCCTTTTGTAAACTTTGGCTGCTAAGCCTTACTTTTGTAATAAAGTTTGATCTTATGCCTAAGCTTGTCTTGGCAATGGTGCACATTCTTCTACAGTACTCGCAGCTGAACAGTCCTGGGCAGTTGCGAGGATAACCTAACGCTCCCAAAATGGGGTTGTTACATGTCACAAACACGCCTTAACGCATCCAAGTGCAAGCGCATCCAAGCAATGAAGGGGTGCCTTGAGGTGTTCCAAGCTGCAGCATAGAGGGCTCCCTGGGGGGTTCCCGGACTGTGCGAAGTCTGGGGTTCAAGGTAGCAAAATTTGGGCGGGGCGAGACACGTCGGGATGCCCAAGGTGGTGACCTGGATGCAGGCGGAGGCCACCCGTAGGGGGTCTTGGAGGAAGAGATGACCACCTCGAGGGGGGTAGGGTCGGGGCGAAAGCAAAGGTCACCCCCAGAGGGTCCAGGGCGGACGTGAGTATATTCAATATGAGTGTCCTAGGGTTGCAAATAACCTCCTCTCTCCTATTACATGGGGTCCTATGTATAGAGGGAGAGGGAAGGCAAGTACAGTTATAACTTTGCCCTTAGGGTTTAACCTACTCCTAGGGGCATTCTTGTCATTTGCTCTGTGCAGGCCTCACTACGTCCAGGACCCTAGGGTTAGTCCAGGGTCGGCCCTGGACCCTCTTGGGACTGGTCTTGCATACTCCACCTGGGGTCGGCCTCGGACACCTCTGGGACTAGTCTTGCACACCTCACCTAGGGTCGACCCCAGACGCCTCCAGGCCGGTCTTGCGTACTTCGCCCATAGTCGGCCCTTGACATCCCAGGGGCCAGTCTTACGCACCTTGTCTGGGGTCAGCCCCGGACGCCTCTGGGGCTTGTCTTGTGCACCTAGCCCGAGGTCGACCCCGGATGCCTCCGGGGTCGGTGTTGTGTACTCTGCCTGGGGTCGGCATGGGGACTTGGCTCAAGGTAGGTCCTCCAACGGGTGTTATCGCCCTGAGGTGCTCGTGGGCCCGATGTAGCATGAGGACCCTTCCCCAAAAATATTAGTACATAACATTAGCATGTGAAAATTCATTTATTGTGTTATGTCATTAAGCCTAGGAGTCATTGTGTTCTACCATAGATCTCTCACATTGCTTGTTCCTTATGGACCCAAATCTACGAAGGAGTATCTATTATGTCCGGTTCCCTCAGAGGTTTGATGTTATAGATAGGAATTATTGGTATGCAAATACGAACGCCCGTATGATTAATATATTTGTTGTGGCTTTGATGGTGTATTATATTGTCAGTAGCGCGCATTGCTCTGTACTGATTTTAGCTTGCCTTGCTCTTGCTCTTGCTCCATATGGGACGCGTGTGTTTGATGAAATGCATTATATATATTGTGTTTTTAACTTCTACTTATGATTTACTTTATGTGTACAACACTATGACCTACACATTCCTTTTTCCCTTTATTGTTCTAATATATTCATCTCTAACGTGAAGCTCATTCACACATGTCGACATTCTTTCGCGTTGTTTAATGTATCTTGCCTTCCAATCATTTGGCATAAACCCACTCGGCGAAGCGTAGCGTGCGACTCTTGCTAGTTTTTCTTGTATTTGGACCGTTAGTAGCTCTTGTAACTTGGTTGCTTTAATATCCAAAATTAAAACTCAAGTTCTTACCTTTTGAGATGTTTGATAAATTAATCATTAAGGGGGAGATTGTGAGATCATCAGGAGGTCATCCCACATTTATGTATGAGTGTTTGTCTTCAGGAGGTCATCCCACATTTATGTATGAGTGTTTGTCTTTGCTTATACCTTATCATCGAAGTTACTTTGATTTTGTGTTTTGAACCCTCCGGTTTTTGCTATCAGGAAGCTAATGGTCTGATCGGCCATGATGGTGGTCTGATCGGCGTGCCGTAGTACTGGCCGAAGTGTGCAGACTGACCGGAGAGAGGTAATACTGGCTCATAGTTGGTGGTAGCTATTTTCTAAATAGGTCTTTGGTGAGTTGCACAAGGTTTTTAGGAGCGGTCTTACTGACCATGCCATGATAGTTTGACCATGGTGTTTAGGGTGGTATGATCGATCTTGTTCTGGCAGTCTAACTGACCTTTGTAGGGTGGTTTGACTGACTTGGTGGGTGCGGTCAGATCGGCCCCAATTTTTGAGAGGAGATGGTTTTGGTTTTGGTTGTTAATCATGGGGTGTCTAAGCAAGTGTTAGTTATAGAGTGTCTATGCAAGTGTGAATCATGTCGTAGGTCTATGCATGTGCTTTGCTAATGAGAGTTAAGTGCATGTCATTTGTGCTCGGATCAATTGCTTGTTCTTTAATGTGTAGGTGCTTGATGATTGTTGCGGCCAGCAGCAAATTCGATGCTTGGTGGCTATAGCGTGTCATGTAAGTCCAAGTGGAGTATTATCTCAAGTGGAGAAGCATAGGAGAAAGATAATGATCGTGAAAAAGAAAATGTATGCATGTAGTGTGCCAATTAGATTTGTGTATTTCAAGTAGTGACGATTCTTGGTGTAGACGTATATGCCCTATTGCTTGCCACCAAGATCATACGCCTACACCAAGAATCGTCACCACTTGAAGTACACAAGTCCAATTGGCACACCACATGCATACACTTTCTTTTTCACGATCATTATCCTTCTCCCATACTTCTCCACTTGAGATAATACTCCACTTGGACTTACATGACACGCTATAGCCACTAAGCCTTGATTTTGCTGTTGGCCGCAACAATCATCAAGCACCTACACTTTAAAGAATAAGCAATTGATCCGAGCACAAATGACATGCACTTAACTCTCATTAGCAAAACACATGCATAGACCTACGACATGATTCACACTTGCATAGACACTCCATAACTAACACTTGCATAGACACCCCATGACTAACAACCAAACCAAAACCATCTCCTCTCAAAAATAGGGGCCAATCTGACCACACCCACCAAGTCAGTCAGACCACCCTACAAAGGTCGGTTAGACTGCCACGACAAGATCGATCATACCACCCTAAATACCACGGTCAGACTATCATGGCATGGTCGGTAAGACCGCTCCCAAAAACCTCGTGCAACTCACCAAAGACCTATTTGGAAAATAGCTACCACCAACTATGGGCCAGTACTATCTCTCTCCAGTCAGTCTGCACAGGACTTGGGTGTTTCAAGTGATGATGGCCTCGAACCAAGCATGCAATCTTTGCAATGAGGCATTGGGCATTGCATCTTCGTGGAGTTTGGTGCGTGACAATTAAGAAAATTGTACAATACTAAGGGCCTGTTTGTTTGTTTCGAGAAGCGGTGGTGGGTATCAGCTAGAGAATGAGAATTTGGATGGTGAGTATCATTTATGGATTTGCAGCCGGCTACTTAGAATGCGGATAGTCTGGCTGTTTGGGGAGCTGCAGAATCAGCAGAGCCTAAGTTGAAGTAGTGATTGCAAAACTGCGGTGTTGGCCTAACTAGTTTAGGTCATGTCTTAGGATGGAGTGTATTATCGGGTTATTGGAGCCATTTGAAGTCACACATTGAAAAGCTCTAAGCCTGTGTGTGTACAGGTTTCCCTATTTGCAAGTGGTGTGAGAGAGATGAATAATAGGGTTTGGTGTGTGGTGGAAGCCTCTAAGCCTTGTCTGTGAAGAGAGAGATGAACAATGAGAGAGAGATTAGGGTTTCCTTGTGTGTGCGCGCGCTCTAGGGTTAGAGCTCTACCATCTTGAGAGAGTGGCTATAAAATCATTCCTCTCCAAAATAAAATGAATATCCAAAATTTGCCTAAGTGAGTTGTGTTATGGATCCTAATGCTTTTTATTTCCTTAGCTTTCTTGTTTCGATTTCTCTCTTGATCTTTTCTAGTGTCAAGTACTTGTAAGAGGTGGAGATATCTCCTGGAGATCAGATCTCATTCATCTAGACACATTCTAGAAAGAGTTCTTGAATTTGCGTAGTTTTTCCTCAAGACAAATGTGATTTTGGGGTTTTGCTCTTGTGGGTGATTTAGATTGAATTCGTGTTATGATCTAGCTTGATATGGCATATGAGAACCTATCTAAGGTCATCTAGATCATCTAAGACTTATGAACAAGAGTAGATCAAGGTTTCTCTCTTTTGTCTAGTTTTAGTGCAACCTTCCTATTTTGGACAAAGGCCAGAACTTTGGCTTCTATCTTCACGATCCATGATTGGAATAGGTTCTTGACATCCTTGGGAGGGTTTGTGCGAAGTTTGACTATATTTGGATTAGTGGTTTGCGAGTTATCTCTTCTCTTAGATCGTGTGCAGTGCAATCTGTATTGTTTCTCAGTGAGCGATTAGACCAACCCTCGGTTAGACCAACCAGCGATTAGACCACTTCTAGGCCAGCGGTCAGACCAATTTGGTGGTGAACTCTACTATGAGTTTGTGATCTTTAGCTCTTAGCTTTGGTGAGTTTGTATTTCTGCTATATATGTGTTGTTGAGGATGCTTGGGGAAGATTTTGACAGAGTCATTCACCCTTCTTTGACTCGTCATACATGATCCTACATAGTGTAACCTCAATTTTTTTTCTGAGAATAGTGTAACCTCATCTAGAATACAACTTTGTTATGTGCCCTTATTTATTTCAGTATATGGATGGTTGTTGATCTATTGTTACTTTTGTTGAATATAAAAAAGCATTGGGTTGTAATTTTGACTTGCAATGTATGTGGACTGCAACACAGTTAAGACAATGCATGAGTAGATTGCAGGTGCTGTGGAATATATATTTTATGTGGATATTGTATGTGCACTAGTCTATAGCATTAATGTATTTAAATGCATATTTTTTGGGTCTCTAGAGTAATTCATACTCAAACTATCTGTTGGCAAAAGTACTGAACGACTATAGAACATCTGTCGGCAATGACATATCTGTCAGAAAAAACTTTGTCCGTCGACAAAGGTTTCATCTATCAGCAAAGCTATAGGCTACGGCGCCTAATTATCTGTCGACAAAGGTTTATCTGTTGGCATAGAGTCTTCCCGGCCCTGATTATTGCCACCAATGGCTATCTGTCGCCAAAGGCTTTGCCGACAGATGAGCTATCGGATAATATGTGTATTGCCGGCTTATTTGAGGGTAGGCAAAACTATTCTATGGTGTATAGTGTATCTGCCCCACCCTCACCGACGAGAGAGGAGAGAGAACGGGATGCGAGGAGCTTGGCCGACTTCCCAGAGAAAAGGATGAATTCATCTCCATGTTGGATTCTTTACTCACATGGTTGTGGTAGACAATTAAGGGGTCTGTTCTTTTCGGCTGCAGTTTATGGTTGAAAATTTTGAATTTTGGCTGTTTATGGTATAGATTACGGAGAGATAGATACTCACTTGCGATTTTAGCTGTTATAGATGTTGGGCTTTTAGCGTGTAGATCGTTTAACTTGTAGACTCTGTCGTGAGAAAATACTCTGTTTGAAAGTTAGGTACTGTAGCAAAACCAAAAGCCGTCAGCTTTTGAGGTAAAGAACAGGTCCTAAATCCCACGGGACATTAAATTTCCACAGGAAAATCTCTCCCTGTTGCCAAACAAGCCTCCAAAGGGATGCGACGTCAGTAGTGCTTCAAATGGCTCAAAAGCTATGGCTTTTGACTTCTACTATAGACTTCTGGCTGCAAGTGGCTGTTAGTTGTGAGTCAAAGAATGAGAAAAAATAATAAAAATTGAGAAAAATTGAAAAATATTGCTTTATTTTTTGGGACAATATAAAGGAGTAAGAAAGAAAACAAAAAACAAAAACACCAAAAACTAAACTAATTGAAATTAAGAAATCGACGTATTTTAATGACTTTGTTTGGAGCGGAAAAGTGTTGGATGGCTTCTGAGGTGATAATGTATGGAACATATTGAAGTAATGTAGAGGTCCTAGAGGATGGGCCACTCTTGCGATTGTAGCGGGAGGAAGGTACAATGATTCAGGTCAAGTAGCATAAAAAAATTATTCTAGACGGCTGATCTTGTAGTTTTAACATATCTACGCATTTGTTCTGCGTTTTAGCAACCTGAATTCACCATTCAATTTATTTTTTTTAACATTTTGTTGTTTGACAGGTTTGTGTAGTACGTACTCTTTAAAAACTACTATTTTCTTTTATATTTAGTTGTATCGATAGAATAGAATAGAGGATAGCAGTAAATTAAAGATTGAAAAGACTATAAATATTATTGTATATCGGCCTATTTCTGAGAGAAAGATTTGATTGTGTGGATAATTTACCTAAACCTGACTCATAAAAGCCTATTGGGCTCATAAGCAGTAATAGTTTAGTCCCACATAAATCCTACCTTTCATCTCCTCTTAAGGTCATATTCTAAACAACTTTTGATTTTTTTAAAGTTGGCTATTGAATAGAATGACTTCTCAAGTTGGTTTCTACAAATCGTTTGTAGGAGTCATAGAAACCGCTTTGGATGGAACGGCTTCTCAAGGTGAGTATCCTTTACTCCTTCAACCTCTCTGGCAATCAGTCAAAAGTGAGCGAAAAGCCATATCACTTTTGAGAAGGTCCTAAATAGGGGGCTGATTTTGTACACATTGAAATTCCTATCAATAATGAGAGAAGGCTTTGGTATTAAATCGTATTCTTCTTCTTGTTGTGTGTTTGTGTTTAGTTGTCGTCAATGTAACCGCCAATATGTAACAAATATGTCACATTACACAAGTTGATGGACCAACAATACTGTAATAACGTAATCAAGACTAATTGTAGATAACATAATGAACAGAAACTAATTCAAGACAAACAGATAGAAATATTCTTGTAGTGAAGCCTTTAATATATCTATTTCTTTATATCTTATTTGATTGTTCGTTGTATGTACAATGAGAAAGGTCCCATCTATTTGTAGTAGATGGATGGCCTTCTAGAGGTGTTTAGGTAATTTGTCCAGTATTACAACACATGGTTTTTCTAGGCACTTAATTGGGCCCCAATACGGCCTTGAAGGCTGAATTTGTTGATCCAGGGTTAAATGTGTTAAGGAACCATCACTGGCGATTAGTCCAATTGATTCCTCTGCTTAATACGAAACGAATCAATCACAGAAGATAGAATAATATATTGAAAACACATAGAGAGTTAGAGAGAACTCTTGATCTTTCTTTACTGCTTTTGATTGCATGAGTACAAAATCTGCCGGTACGGCTCCCTATTTATAGTCTACCGATGAGGTGCCCACAATGGGCCAAGGCCGCTGGCCTAGGCCCAAGTTTCCTAACACTCCCCTTTGGGCACTCATCCGACATGCTCATGCCGTGTTAAAACTCCATAAAAACCCAGTGGGAAAATTTTGAAGAAAGAGTACATGATACATGTTATGCTGCGATGCACGAATTGTCTCATTAAAAACCTTGGTCGAGAAACTTCAGAAAAACTCGTCAAGGGGAAAAGAGTACAATTCACCCTACTTCATTCAATCTTCAGGACTTATTCTTTTGGGTACTTGACCTTCATGATCAAGTGTTGGATCGAAATGGCGACAGAATAGGGGGTGAATAGAGCCATTTTAAAAATACCTCGAGAAACCACACAATTTTTCAACTCTCTTCAATTGAAAAGAAGGAAATGCTCAAAAGCAAAGCCCAAAAGAAATTTCTGCTGCTTGTCCACTGGTGCACTCTCGGCAAAGAGCAGTATCAAGAGTACATGGCCGAATTAATTGCACCATGATGGAAGCATGCGGCATCCACAAAGTAGCAACCGAGAGACATAGACTACTAGCTAAAATCTCCCAAAACAGCAGTCCAAATATGTTCTATTAATCTGGCCAAAACTTAACCCAAAAGATATAGCTAAAAATCTGAATGGGCAGCAGGGAAAGCAATCAACAAAGAAACACACGCTGCTGAAAATAGCAGGCCAAAACAGTACAAAACTGCAGCAAATTCAGACCTGAGAAGAGAAACAAAAGCTGCAGCCAAAGAGCAAACTTGCTGCTGTGAATAGCAGAGAGAAAGATTGATATTTGCTGCTGTTCACCCTGGCGAAAAGTACTGCTAAACTGACAAACAAAACAGCAAAAGATGTCTTGCAGAAAAAGAAAAACTGCACCCTAAAAGTAAATACCAATCGGCTCACTGCACTGCAATCCAAAAAGAAAACCACACTGCCGATTAGTGCTCATTGCACTAAATACCAATCGGCTGAACACAAAAAGGAGACCACAATAAAGTTTTTGCAGCCAGACTCAGTGAAGATAAAAACCCGATTTGATGCTGGCTTTTATGTCGAGAATGACTCAACAACAGACAAACCAAAAGATGAAATAGCCAGAAACATTCTGGGACTTGAAGAAATCAAGAGATGCGGATAGACTGATCTTTACTAAAGCATAACCAAAAGGTTGAGAGCCATTTTCAGCAGAAACCAAATCGGACCTCCTAGCCAGGAAAGGTACTAGATCAAATAAGCATCAACGAGCAAGACTGCAGACTAAAAGATTTGGTTGAGAGGGGATGAACTGAGCATCAAAAGGAGAAAAGAAACCAGACCAAGCAAAGTAAATAAAAAGGGAAAAATGAAAACTGAAATAGAACAGTAATCACATCAACAAAACATAACTCTCATAGATCGAGACCGAGACATACGTGATTACATGATAGTTGTTCTTAGCTCAAATCTCACAAATCAAACCCTACATCCCCATACACATGGAGAGCATAGAGAGAAACTCTCACCTTCTCTCTTTCTCTCTTTCTCAACAAACAAAGACTAAAAACCCTAATCCATCTCACAAGTCCCCTCTCTAAAAATCACTCTCATTTTTTTGATCTCATTTTTCATGCATGGAGAGAACCAAATAAACCCTAACTCTAACACCCACTCTCTCATTTTCAGCTCTAGAGAGCACCTCTCTATTTATAGCCTCCACTAATGGGTTTGCAACACACTTTACCCATTAACTCTCAACAACTCATGGCGCTTTATCCACAATCCACTTCCTTTAGTGCAGCTTTGCGTATTCACCAAAACGCCCGTCGCGCACCTTCCAGGAAGCTTCCTCATTCCTTGCCCTCAAGCCACGCAGCCATCTCGAGTCCTCGCCGTCTTTGGCACACCTCGACCGCTCCGACCATCCCATGCCTCGCCACGACTCCACCTCGATGTCTTGCAGCCATCACAGACAAGAAATACATCACATAGCACCGCTCGACACATGCAATCATACATTACCATCAGAAGAAAAACTCAATGCCCAAACCGATCGAACCAAAAAATAAACGACTTAAGCACGTTCGACCTAGTTCGTCAAGGTCCGACCGAAACCGATTGCACAGCGCAACGACATGGTCCGAACCATACAAACCAAACTCGACTTTCGTAAAACAGATGTCAATTACTCATCACACACACGGGGTCACCTCCACATGGTCTATCAATCTCCCCCTTGATGAGTATATTGACAAACCCAGAAAAAGCGTAAAGTTGAGTTTGTTTGAGAAACAAAAAGAGAGTCAAACATGGTCCAAAAGAAATCAAAGAAGCTTATGACCATGTTGACAAAAGGAACACTAGAGCTAAAACAGAAAGAGCAAATTGTTCTCCAAAGCTCCGGAAAGTCCTCAAATGGCTTTTTCTCCGCCCCCTTTTGGCAATAAAATCATCAAGATGCAAGGAAGAGGATAAATCATGAGTATGGATGAAATGGCTGAATATTATTCATTTTAAGCATGATGAGCCATGAAGATTATCCAAAATGATTGTGAAGTATTACACCAAGCCATAACTCATAAGTATGCTATCAAGATCATGACAATGCATGTATAGACAAGCTAGGCCAAATAAGTCATAATCTGAAAATTAGTCAAATTGCTTAGCATGTCAAGTCATCCATGAGTCTAGTCTAGCTAAAGGTATCCAAAGATGATACGGGTCATGTCAATAATCTAAGTGGAACCAAGAAACTAGTATTGAGTCAATTTAGAGTGCTACAAGTTCAAGAATGAGACATTTGTTTAAGTACTTACAAGTTTTGTAATTTTAGCAAATTGAGCACATTTGACATGATTGTTCTTTTGAAACTCATGGTTATTTCCAACCCAAAAATTTTTATGTGCTAGATCTCAAGGCTTATGCGACCACTCCAAGCAAGAAGCTTAAGAAGAAGGTCTTGGTCAACCAAAACTCCCCCTGAGTTCATGCCTAGTGCAATAGCAAGCCGTCTCATGAGAAAGAATTGATGAGATCAGTTTTTTCGCACAAAAAAGATCTTTTTGCTTACTTAAAAATTGTACCAACACACGCTTCATCACGAAACTAGCATAGCTCAATCTAAAGCTCAACAAAGATTCAAGACTCAACTCAGCCTATTTGACATGGCATGAATCATAAGAGGATACTAAAGACAGACTAGTTTCACGATCTAATATGACATGATTTAATTCAAGTTGTGCATTTTAATCAACCTATCATGGCAAAGACTTGACTACACATATAAAGTCATGATAAATCTAGCAAGTAAGCACAGATCATGGCAAGGTGTAATGCAATGTAAACATGTCATAAACGGATAATAATCAAGGCTCCATGTAGTTATATTACAATGCAAAAATGCTGAAATGAAATACAAGAAAATCCAGCTCCCCCTCAATATGTGATGCAACTTTAGTTCAAGTTGAGATATGACAGTATTAAGATCTAGAAGCTCCCAAATGAACTCCCCCTGAACTGAAGCAATAAACAAGAGAAGCTGGCAAGAAAATCGCAAAAGGCAGTCCTTAAAGCATAGAAAAGATGTAGAGGATACTATGGCTCAGACCGATTCTCATCTACCCCATGAGACTCTAGGACTATCAGCTGATCATTTAACACACGAAGGAGCAAACATGTACCATGTCTACCCAAGGGTGGCCCAACCCTTGCTAGAACCTATAAGAAGTGAGTAAGCTCAACCTAGTGAGAAGATAAACAGCTAATAAGCAGCATCCTAGAATCACAAGATAAGAGTAAGAAGTCTAAACAGCAGACAGCAGAAGCACTCTAATCTATAGTAGAAAGACTAACCCAAATGCACCCATATGCAACGCAACAGAAGGGAGTAAGAGCATAACAAACATGATAAAGCACAAAGCTTCCCCTCACAATAGTCCATAAGGACAAACCACCCCAAGCTCTCCCTGCAGAGCTGAAAACCTAGAGCTATCCAAAGGCTTGGTAAAGATATTGGCTAACTGGTGGTCACTCTCCACAAACTGGAGCACAATGTCACCCTTCTCCACATGGTCTCGAAGGAAGTGATATCTAATATCAATGTGCTTGGTCCGAGAATGCTACACTAGGTTCTTAGCAATGTTAATCCCAGAAGTGTTATCACAAAAGAGTGGAACACTGTCGATAACTAACCCAAAGTCCCACAGAGTCGAGACCATCCAAAGCACCTAGCTGCAGTAACTGGCGGCAGCAACGTGCTCGGCCTCTGCGGTGGACTGTGTGACACCGGACTGCTTACTCGAAGACCGGAAACAAGAGAAGTGACAATGAATTGGTAGGTGCTAGAAGTGCTTTTCCTATCTATCCTACAGCCAGCAAAGTCTGCATCCGAGAAGGCTCTCAAGGAAAGACAGGACGAGGAAAAGTACCAGATACCATAGTCAATGGCAGCTCGAATGTACCGAAGAATGCGCTTCACCGCCTGGCGGTGAGATACGCAAGGAGAAGCCTGAAACCGAGCACAAAGACACACAGTGAAGTGTATGTCCGGTCTCGAGGCAGTGAGGTACAAGAGGGAGCCAATCATGCTACGATACTCCTTCTGATCAACTGGCTCGCCGTCCTCATCTGGGTCAAGAGAAGTTGTGGACGTCATGGGAGTTGACACGGGCTTACCATCACTCATGTCAAAGCGTCTCAGGAGGTCACGAGTGTACTTGCCCTGATGCAAGAAGGTACCTTCCCGAGTCTGCTTGATCTGGATGCCAAGGAAGAAGGTCAACTCACCCATCATACTCATCTCAAACTCGGTGCTCATGACATCCAAGAACTGTGAAACAAGAGTATGAGAAGAGCCGCCAAAGATGATGTCATCCACATAAATCTGGACGAGCAGAAGGTCAGTGCCATGCCTACGAATGAACAAGGTCTTATGCACCTTACCCATCTCAAACCCATGACTCAACAGGTAGGACTTAAGCCTCTCATACCAAGCTCTAGGGGCCTGCTTAAGTCCATACAACGCTTTGGAAAGCTTGAAGACATGGTTTGGGTATTTGGGGTTCTCGAAACCTAGAGGCTGTCTCACATAGACTTCTTCCTCAATAAACCCATTGAGGAAGACACTCTTGACATCCATCTGGTAAAGCTTGAAACCTTTAGAAGCTGCGAAGGCAAGCAGGATTCTAATGGCCTCAAGTCTAGCTAAAGGGCAAAGGTCTCCTCGAAGTCTAGACCCTCAACCTGAGAAAAGCCCTGAGCTACCAGTCTAGCCTTGTTTTGAATGACTACCCCATCCTCACTCTGCTTGTTCTTGAACACCCACTTAGTCCCAATGACATTGTGACCTCGAGGGGGCTCGACAAGCGACCAGACCTTGTTTCTCTCAAAATTCTCTAGTTCCTCATGCATGACATTGTCCCAGGACTCGTCAGATAGTGCATGACAAATGTCCTTGGGCTCGAAAGAAGCAACAAAGGCAGAATGGAGACAGAAATGTGACATGCCGGACTTTGAGCGAGTGACGCGCTCAAAGAGGTCTCCAATCATCTGCTCAGAAGGATGGTCTTTCTGGATATGTCGGGGAGGTCCTCGATGAGAAGAAGTGGCCTCTACCTCATGAGCTGATGAAGTAGGAACAGAGCCACTAGCTCCAGAGGAAGCAGAAGGCATGGGCTGATCGCCTGGAGGTGCAGTGGAAGAAGGCACCTCAAGGGGAGGATGAGGAACTGGATCGGGTAGATAACCCTCATCTCCATCCTCCTCATCGTCCACAAAGATGGGCTCGGACTGCTCTACATAACCTGATATATTGGGCCTAGTCCCCGGACTAGCCTCGTCGAAGGTCACCTCACAGGTCTCTACCAACTTATTAGACTCGCAGTTCCAAACCCTATACGCTCGCGAAGAAGTCGAGTAACCTATCGTGACTCGAACTTGTCTAGGTTCCCGGACTTCAGAATAAAACATTTGCAACCAAATACATGAAAATGCGAGACACTGAGCTTTCGCTCGTATCTCAACTCATAAGAGGTGCGATGCAAGTGTGCCCGAAGAAAAACTCTATTCGAAACATGGCACGCGGTCGCAATAGCCTCAGCCTAAAACTTCCTAGGTGTAGAATACTCATCAAGCATCGTCCTGACCATCTTGACCAAGGTAGGTTCTTCCTCTCCATGACGCCATTCTGCTGTGGGACGTGCGGAGAAGAGAACTGGTGCTCTACACCTGTCTCATCGCAGAACCTCTCAAAGTAGGAATTCTTGAACTCCGTGCCATTGTCACTGCGGATCGCTCGTAAGGCACCCGGGAGCTCTACAGAAAGCCTACTGAAGAGACCTCGAAAATGTGAAAACGTCTCATCCTTCGAGGCTAAGAAAACTACCCAAGAAAACCTCGAGAAGTCATCGACCACGACAAGGACATACCATTTCCCTCTGCTGACTGTACTCGAGCTGGTCCAACTATGTACATGTGGAGCAGCTGTTCCGGTGCATCGGTCATAGTCACTGTGACCGGAGGGTGAGAAGCGGCAACCATCTTGCTGTGCCGGCATGGAGCGCAAACAAGATCCTTGACCATTTTGAGTTTCGGCGGACCACAAATGAGATCGTGGCCGCTAACTCAGGTGAAATGGTCAAATCCAATATGACCAAGTCTCCTATGCCAGAAGGTCAAGTCACGGGACTCAGAAGCAACCAAACACCAAAGAGGATCACCAGAAGACTCAGAAAAATCAGCACGAAAGATCCTCCCATAACGAGAAATCCCGCAAACCAGACTACCCGAAGAGTCCAGAATTTTGCAGGCGTTTTTCTTAAAGCTTACCTCAAAGCCGTCATCAGTAAGCTGAGAAATAGAAAGCAAATTATACTACAGCTTACTAATCAGGGCAACATCTTTCAAAATAAAAGACTCATTAACACGCGCTGTACCTTTGGCGATGACGCGCCCAGACGAGGGGTCTCTGAAGGTGATCGTCTCATCACCTGGAGCGCGGGCTAGGGAAGAGAACCAATGAGAGTCTCCGGTCATGTGTCGAGAACAACCGAGTCAACAAGCCAAAACTTTTTCTTCCCTGCCCGGCGAACCTGAGTCAAACAGAGAGTAAAGGCTTAGTACTAGGATAAATCAAGAGTGATTTTGGCACCCAATACTGAGTAACACGTCGAGCAGCAGAAGTAGTCAAACACGACTGACCTCTAACTACCCTACGCTCTCTGTCGCTCAAAGAAGCAGGTCTGTGAGCGGACACGAAGCATTCTTTGGCCGGGTCCGATCGCTATGGGAGAGCGAGTCGGAGCACCGGCAACACGCTGATCTCGCCGCGGGTAGCCATCTCGACGGGGGAAATGAGATCTACCCTCAGAACGATGGAAGTCACGACCAAAGGGAGCATGAGGATGAAAACCAGAAAACTCGGAAAAGCCAAGTCCTCGATGCTGCCCAAACCCATCAGAAACACCTGAAGCAGACCTAGACCTCGTGTTGGTCTTAGGTGCACTCAAGGTCTAGGGCTGATCCTGAATACGCCTAAGAGCTGCAACACGGTCTCTACGCGCGATCTTGGCGTGCCTAAAGCATCGATCGATCAAGTGTCCATCCTTCTGACAGAAGGTGCAATGATACTTCACCTTCTGAGAGGTAGAAGTAGCACGAAGAGGCTTCGCCTTCTGAGAGGCCGAAGCAACAGGTGAACTCACCTTACTGTCAGAAATCCCTTGGACAAAGCCCGCTGACTTAAATTGAACTTTCTCAGTTCTGGGCTCGACCTCGATCACACCTGCGGCTATGGGTCTGAGCACGGCAGGTGGATGCTTCCTCATGTCCTCATAAAAATCATATCCTAGACCTTGATTGAATTTGCAAATCTTGGACTAGTCTAGAATAAGATTTAGCTTCTTCTTGCCTCCTACAAACCTCTTGAGAGTGTTCATAAGGTACTGACACTCCCGAAAGAGAGAGGTGCAAAAGAGCAGGGGGAAGAGGAGACAGCAGAAGGTAAGGAAGCATAAGAAGAACCAACAGCAGAGGAACGAACGGCTTGAGCACGCTCAGCCGACTCAGAAGGGGCAGTCCTACTGCTAGTCAAGTGGTTCACGTCGCTAGGCGTCTCTACCTTACCCTTGGGCTCCTTCCCCACACAAGCACACACATCACAACAAGATTGTGGCTTCTCTAGTAAGTCCTTAGTTAGCTTCAAACACTTACCATCCAAAGCTATCAAGTCAGATTTTAGTTTATCACAATTTTTGCATGGTGAGCTAACAGGGTCCTTAGAAGCATAATGAGCTAATCTATAGTTGTGGTCAATCATTTCTTGAAACTGTTTTGAGACAGATTCAAGTTCAGTAGTTAATTTAGGATAATTTGTGCAAGAAACAACAGGCTCAAGGAGTGAGGCATGCAATTCAGCAATCTTGTGATCTGCCCTTTTTAAGTTCAATTTCAAATTATTGCAATTTTCACAAGTCTCGGGCAGATCAAGAAGCATGGTATAAAGACCTCTAAAAGCATTGTCCTTATCCTCACATGAGGTGCAAGATATAGTCTCAACAGTAGTAGATGAAAGAGGAACTACCCTACTCATCTCAAGTTCAGCAAGAAGACTAATATTCTCCACCTTAATCATGTCGAGCTCAGAGGACACACTATCATGCAAGGTCCTTAGTTTCTCCATGTCATCAAGCAAAGAAGTGCATACATCACAATCGTCACGGGAGGAAGCAGATCTAAATGAAGTAAGCTCCCGTGACAAGCTCTCTACTTCCTTCTCTAACTCACTAACCCTAGCTCTAGATCTAGCATGGAATTTACCTAGCTTAAGAAAAGCATCATTAAGCTGGTCGTAGGAAGGGTATACCTCATCGGAGTCGGAATAGAGCTCGCTGTCGCTGACCTCGCCCTCAAGGGCCATGAAACACAAGCCGGAGAAGTCGTCACCACCCTTGGGATCTTGCTCGTCCATCCCATTGTCGTTGCTCCACCCCTCCACCTCGCTGAGGTCGAGGTCGTCGAAGGCGTTGAGGACGCGGTGGAAGAGTTTTTGGCTTTGCCAAGGTCGCGGAACTTCTTCTTGCCTTGGGCATAAGCTGAGGGCTTCTTGTTGTGGTTCTTGTCGATGTAGTCGTTCTTGCTCACACCGCCGTAGTCGCCCTTGCCCTTCTCCAGTTTGGGGCAATTTGCTCGAATGTGGTTGGGGCCACCACACTCGAAGCAAATGATTGGACCACTCTTCCGATCTCTCACTCTCTTCTATGCGTGGGAAAATTTTCTGGCTAAGAGAGCGAGTTGGTTTTCGGGAAGCTGCTCTAACTGATCATCAGTTATGTCACAGAAAGCAGCTAGGGAGAAACCACCAATCAAATCAGAAGAAGAGCCAGAAGCTGAACTGGGATCGGTGACTAAGGCCATCGACTGCGACTTCGACCTACGAGAGACTATGTCAATCTCGTGAGTCTTGAGGCATGAGTACAACGCGTCAAGAGTTAGGGTCGAGAGGTCGGTCGTGTCTTTAATCGTGGTCACTTTCATCTCCCAAACACGCAAATCAAGAGTAGAAAGCATTTGGCGAGCGTTATCCAAGTCGGGGTATGTGAGATCGACCGCTCAGAGGTTGCTCAAGATCTTGTGGAAATGCGCAAAACACTCATCGAGGGACTCGCCAGTGAGCATTTCAAACTTGTTGTAATCTCACTTGAACTGAACCTGTTGAACCGCCTTAATCTGGGCGGTGCCCTCATGGTATGCATCGAGGGTCTCCTAGATGTCGAAGGCCGACGACAGATGAGAGATGCGATCGAACTCACTTTTGCTCAACCCCTGGATTATGATGTTCCTTGCCTTCGCATTCGCCTCAACATCAAGCATGTTTCCAGCGTTGATGTTCTCATCGGCAGGAACAACATATCGTACTTTGAAGTTACGCAAGATGGCGTAGCTCTGAGCCTGGATGTAGGTCTCCATCCGGCTCTTCCAGAAGGGATAATCGATCCCATCCAAGACCGGGGGCTTGGTCGAGTACTTGTCCATCGCCATGGCTCTAGAGACCGGTTAAGATCTATTGAGAAGAGCTAACCGGCTCTGATACCAATTGTTGGATCGAAATGGTGACAGAGGGGGGTGAATGGAGCCTTTTTTTAAAATACCTCGAGAAACCACACAATTTTTCAACTCTCTTCAATTGAAAAAGAAGGAAATGCTCAAAAGCAAAGCCCAAAAGAAATTTCTGCTGCTTGACCACTGGTGCACTCTCGGCAAAGAGCAGTATCAAGAGTACATGGCCGAATTAATTGCACCATGATGGCAGCATGCAGCATCCACAAGTAGCAACCGAGAGACATAGACTACTAGCTAAAATCTCCCAAAACAGCAATCCAAATATGTTCTATTAATCTAGCCAAAACTTAACCCAAAAGATATAGCTAAAAATCTGAATGGGCAGCAGGGAAAGCAATCAACAAAGAAACACACCCTGCTGAAAATAGAAGGCCAAAACAGTACAAAACTGCAGCAAATTCAGACTTGAGAAGAGAAACAAAAGCTGCAGCCAAAGAGCAAACTTGCTGCTGTGAATAGCAGAGAGAAAGATTGATATTTGCTACTGTTCACCCTGGCGAGAAGTACTGCTAAACTGAAAAACAAAACAACAAAAGATGTCTTGCAGAAAAAGAAAAACTGCACCCGAAAGAACATACCAATCGGCTCACTGCACTGCAATCCAAAAAGAAAACCACACTGCCGATTAGTGCTCACTGCACTAAATACCAATCGGCTGAACACAAAAAGGAGACCACAATAAAGTTTTTGCAGCCAGACTCAGTGAAGATAAAAACCCGATTTGACTGCTGGCTTTTTATGTCAGTAACAGCTCAACAACAGACAAACCGAAAGATGAAATAGCCAGAAACATTCTGGGACTTGAAGAAATCAAGAGATGCGGATAGACTGATCTTTACTAAAGCATAACCGAAAGGTTGAGAGCCATTTTCAGCAGAAACCAGATCGGACCTCCTAGCCAGGAAAGGTACTAGATCAAATAAGCATCAACGAGCAAGACTGCAGACTAAAAGATTCGGTTGAGAGGGGATGAACTGAGCATCAAAAGGAGAAAAGAAACCAGACCAAGCAAAGTAAATAAAAAGGGAAGAACGAAAACTGAAATAGAACAGGTAATCACATCAACAAAACATAACTCTCACAGATCGAGACCGAGACATATGTGATTACATGATAGTTGTTCTCAGCTCAAATCTCACAAATCAAACCCTACATCCCCATACGCATGGAGAGCATAGAGAGAAACTCTCACCTTCTCTCTCTCTTTCTCAACAAACAAAGACTAAAAACCCTAATCCATCTCACAAGTCCCCTCTCTAAAAATCACTCTCATTTTTTATCTCATTTTTCAAGCATGGAGAGAACCAAATAAAACCCTAACTCTAACACCCACTCTCTCATTTTCAGCACTAGAGGGCACCTCTCTATTTATAGCCGCCACTAATGGATTTGCAACACACTTTACCCATTAGCTCTCAACAACTCATGGCGCTTTATCCACAATCCACTTCCTTTAGTGCAGCTTTGCGTATTCACCAAAACGCCCCTCGCGCACCTTCCAGGAAGCTTCCTCATTCCTTGCCCTCCAAGCCACGCAGCCACCTCGAGTCCTCGCCGTCTTTGGCACACCTCGACCGCTCCGACCTCAGCACCACCTGCGCCTTGTCCGGTCATCCCGTGCCTCGCCACGACTCCACCTCGATGTCCTGCAGCAATCATAGACAAGAAAATACATCACATAGCACCGCTCGACACATGTAATCATACATTACCATCAGAAGAAAAACTCAAAGCCCAAACCGATCGAACCGAAAAATAAACGACTTAAGCACGTTCGACCTAGTTCGTCAAGGTCCGACCGAAACCGATTGCACCGCGCAACGACATGGTCCGAACCACACAAACCAAACTCGACTTTCCTAAAACAGATGTCAATTACTCATCACACACACGGGTCACCTCCACATGGTCTATCATCAAGATTTACTAACAGGCTTGACAGAATCGCCCTGAATTCTGCACTTCTCTAAGTC
This sequence comes from Dendrocalamus sinicus, assembly GCA_036346575.1. NCBI lineage: Eukaryota > Viridiplantae > Streptophyta > Magnoliopsida > Poales > Poaceae > Dendrocalamus > Dendrocalamus sinicus. The sequence goes on along the minus strand of CM070669.1, from coordinate 10,707,796 downwards.
TCATCATTCCAATTTCTCGTACGCACCTTTCAAAGCTAGATGTAGGGAATGACTTAGCGAACAAATTTGCCAGATTTTCACATGACTTAGTATGCAGTACTTTAATCTCGTCCATCTTCTGCAATTCATAAGCATAGAAGAACTTGGGGTTGATGTGCTTTGTGAGATGACTCTTCACATAGCCCGTGTGCACTTGTGCAACGCAAGCTGCATTATCTTCATAGATAATTGTGGGGTGTTGGACCAAAATGGCGACAGAGGGGGAATGGCGCTCTAAAAAAATTTATCCCCCGACAAGTACTAGCTCCTAGTTTCCTCTCCTATAGTTACCAGAAGCTATGAAGAGAGAACTTAACCTCTCTGGACCCTCAAGAAATCATAACAGAGAAAGAGACATGAAACCTAAAAAAACAAGAGGAAATGGAAAGCACAGAAGGGCCGGCCTAACTTGAACATACCGGGCGGTCTGACCGCAATTTTGCCGCTGGTCAGACCGCCCAGTTACCCCGGTCTGACCGCCACCCTATTACCGGTCTGACCGCAAGTCAGGCACCGGTCAGACCGGCCTTCGGGAATAGGGCAGACAGCAGGCAAATTTTTTGAGATAAAAACATGAACTTCTCACAGCAGACCAATTGAGGATTCTCCTCTGGTTCTCTCTGCCCACAAACTCAAGACTACAACTAAAATAGTCAGAGGACCCTAGGGAATAAAGGAAATCAACCCAAAACAAAGAGATTTAGGAATTTACCAAAAAAGCTGAAAATATTCAGAGTGCAGCAAGAAAACTTAAATTCCCATCTCAACTTTGATCCTTTGCACATGAGACTTTGCAGAAATGAAAGCAATACCCTAAGGACTAGAGACACTAAATCTCAGCCCACCTCAAGAAGGAAATCAAAGGATTACTCCAAACCCTAGAAACAACCTGAAAACTACAGGGAGGAGCACTAAAAACCAAATTTCTCTTCAATCCTTGAATCTTGGCTCATGAAACTTTGAGGATGGCTAATAGATAGCCTTAGGACTTTAAAAGTCAAGTTTCATGAGATCTCATGAAGGGAATTAAGAACAGCACCAAAACCCTAGGAACAAAAACATGAACAGAGGAGGTTGAAGGAGGGAAACTGAGATTAAAATCAAATTGCTCTTGGGAGAAACCAATCAAATGATCTAGAAATATATTCCCATCACTGAGCAACCCATTTTGCACCTCCACAAAGAGGAATCAAGCCAAAGCACAAAAAGTCAAGAATCTCACAAAGAAAGCATCGAAGGGAAATAAGCAACAGAGAGCTAGAGACTCAATCAAACTCAAATAAAACCATCTTGGATTGATAATGAGGAAGAGAGATACATGATTGCATAGAGTATCAACTCATAACATCACTACAACCCCATACATGCTTGGATTGAACAAGAACTCTACATGCTTCCAAGAACAGAGTTCTCACATAGGAGACATCGAAGGGGACACAGCCAACGGCATCCCTGTCTCTCCCACCAACTAAAGACTAAAGCCAAAACAACCCTCTAAAGCCTATTTTGACTAAAGTAAAACCCTAGAATCCATGAGTGGGCATGCAGCCACCACCTCATATATATAGCCCTTGGCTAACGGGTTTCCAACCCGTTACGCCTGCTAAACCCGAACAGAGCCCGCTCCCGCTTTTGCAGCCTCGCGAAATTACCATTTCGCCCCTCCTGCACCTTCCGGGAAGCTTCCGCGCTCCTTGTCGTCCAAGCCTCGCAACCACCTCGAGTCTCCGCTGTCTTCGACACATCTCGACCATTCTGACCTCGACACCGCCCGTGTCTAGTCCGGTCACCTCGTGTCTCATCACGACTCCGCCTCGACGTCCTGCTGCCAACACAGATAAGAAACACATCAAATAGCATCGCTCGAAACATGTAAGCATAAATGCATTAATGAAATAGCCCAAACCTGACAAGTCGATATAATATGCAACCTAAACCCTTTGACCAGGTTTGACCAAGTCTGACCGAGTCCATTGCACCACGCAACGACATGGTCCGAACCAACCAAATCAAACTCGACTTGCCTAAACCGATGTCAATTACTCATCACACACATGGGGTCTCAACCACATGGTCGCTCAATCTCCCCCTTGATGAGTATATTGACAAACCCCGAAAAACACAAAGTTGAGTTTGAAATGCAAGAAAGAAGTCAAACATGGTCCAAAGAGAGGAAATGAAGCTAAGGACCATGTCGACACAAGGAGCAAAAGAAAGAACAAGTTTTCATCAAAGCTCCCGAAATGGCTTTTTCTACCACTATTCTCCCCCTTTTGGCAATAAACACATCAAGGATGCAAGGAAGAGAACAAGTCATGGAAATGGATGGAATGGCTGAAGTTTGATTATTCTAAGCATTTAGAGCCATGAGAATTATCCAAAATGACCAATAAGTATTACATCAAGCCATAACTCAATAAAATGCTATCTAGATCATGACAGGATATATATAAGCAGCTAAACCAAAATAGATGACAATATGAAATTTAGTGCAATTTGTGAGCATGTCAACTCATCCATGATCAAAGTCTAGCTAGAGGTATCCAAGGATGATGCAAACCATGTCAATAAGCTAAGCGGAACCAAGAAGCTAGTATTGAGCCAAAATAGAGTGCTACAAGCTCAAGAGTGAAACATTTGTTTAAGTACTTGTAATCTTTGTAATTTTAGCAAATTGAGCACAAATGATAAGTTTTTTCTTTAGAAATCTCATGATTGTTGCCAACCAGATTTTTGTTTTATCATGTGCTAGATCTCAAGCCTTATGCGACCACTCCAAGCAACAAGCTTAAGGAGATGATCTTGGTCATCCAAAACTCCCCCTGAGTTCATGCCTTGTGCAATGGCAAGCCGTCTCATGAGAAAGAATTGGTGAGATCAGTTTTTTTCTCACAAAAAGAAATCTTTTTGCTTTTTATCATGTTGTACTAACTCATGCTGCATCAAGAGACTAAAATAGCTCGATCTAAGGCTCAATAGAGATTCAACGCTCAACTCAGCCTATTTGATATGGCATGAATCATAAAAGGATAACTCAAGAAAGACTAATCACGAAAGGTAACATGACAAGTTTTAATTCAAGTTGAGCAATTTTAATAAACTTATCATGGCAAAATCTAGTCTACACATATGAACTCATGATCAATCTAGCAATGAAGCACAAATCATGGCATGATGTAAAGCAATGTAAACATGTCATGAAAGGATAGTAATCAAGGCTCAATGTAAGTATTTACAATGCAGAATGACATGCAAGAAATCTAGCTCCCCCCTCAACATGTGATGCAACTTTTAGTTCAAGTTGAGTTAAGTCAAAATTAAGTTCAGAAGCTCCCAAAAGAACTCCCCCTGAACCAAAGCAATAAAAACGAGAAGCTTGCAAAGAAAACCAAACAGGCAGTCCTTAAAGCATAGAAAAGATATAGGGGAAACTATGGCTCAGACTGACTCTCATCTACCCCATATGACTCCGGGACTATCAGCTGGTCTACTAACAACCTAGGGAGCAAACACGTACCCTGTCTACCCGAGGGTGGCCCAACCCTCGCTAGAACCCACAAGAAGTGAGTAAGCTCAACCTAGAGAGAAGAGAGACAGCTAACAAACAGCATCCTAGAGTCACAAGATAAGAGCAAGAAGTCTGAACGCTAGACAAGAAGATCACTCTAACTTATGCTAGAAGGACTAACCCAATGCACCCCAAATGCAATGCAACAGATAAGAGTAAGAGCATAATTAATATAATAAAGCAGTAAAGCACAGAGCTCCCCCTCACAACAGTCCATAAGGACATACCACCCCAAGCTCTCCCCGCATCGCTGAAATCTAGAGCTATCCAAAGGCTTGGTAAAGATATCAGCCAACTGGTGGTCACTCTCCACAAACTGGAGCACCATGTCACCCTTCTCTACATGGTCTCTAAGGAAGTGATATCTAATATCAATATGCTTGGTCCGAAAATGCTGCACTGGGTTCTTAGCAATGTTAATCGCAGAAGTGTTATCATAAAAGAGTGGAATGCTATCGATAACTAACCCAAAGTCCCGTAGGGTCGAGACCATCCAAAGCACCTGGCTGCAGCAACGTACTCGGCCTCTGCGGTGGACTGTGCAACACCGGACTGCTTTCTCGAAGACCAGGAAACGAGAGAAGTGCCAATGAATTGGCAGGTGCCTGAAGTGCTCTTCCTATCTATCCTACAGCCGGCAAAGTCTGCATCCGAGTAGGCTCTAAGGGAAAGACAGGATGAGGAGGAGTACCAGATACCATAGTCAATGGTAGCTCGAAGGTACCGAAGAATGCGCTTCACCGCCTGGCAATGAGATATGCGAGGAGAAGCCTGAAAGCAAGCACATAGACACACAGCAAAGTGTATGTCCGGTCTCGAGGCAGCGAGGTATAAGAGAGAGCCAATCATACTCCTATACTGTTTCTGATCAACTGGCTTGCCATTCTCATCTGGGTCGAGTGAAGCTGATGTAGCCATAGGAGTGGATACCGGCTTACCATCACTCATATCGAAGCACTTCAAGAGGTCTCGAGTGTACTTGCCTTGATGCAAGAAGGTACCCTCCCGAGTCTGCTTAATTTGGAAGCCAAGGAAGAAGGTCAACTCACCCATTATGCTCATCTCAAACTCGGTGCTCATGACATCCAAGAACTGTGAAACGAGAGCATGAGAAGAGCCGCCAAAGATGATGTCATCCACATAAATCTGGACGAGCAGAATATCAGTGCCATGTCGGCGGATGAACAAGGTCTTGTCTACTTTACCCATCTCGAAACCATGACTCAACAAGTAGGACTTAAGCCTCTCATACCAAGCTCTAGGGGCCTGCTTAAGTCCATACAAAGCTTTGGAAAGCTTGAAGATATGGTTTGGGTATTTGGGGTTCTCGAAACCTAGCGGCTGTTGGACATAGACTTCTTCCTCAATAAAGCCATTGAGGAAGGCACTCTTGACATCCATCTGGTAAAGCTTGAAACCCTTAGAAGCTGCAAAGGCCAGCAGGATTCTAATGGCTTCAAGTCTAGCTACAGGGGCGAATGTCTCCACGAAATCTAGACCCTCTACCTGGGAGAACCCCTAAGCTACCAGTCTAGCCTTGTTTCGAACAACCACCCCATTCTCACTTTGCTTGTTCTTGAACACCCACTTGGTCCCAATGACATTGTGACCACGCGGGGCTCAACAAGCGACCAGACCTTGTTCCTCTCGAAATTTTCTAGCTTCTCATGCATGACATTGACCCAAGACTCGTCAGACAGAGCATGACAAATGTCCTTGGGCTCAAAAAAGGCAACAAAGGCAGAATGGAGACAGAAAAGTGACGTGGCGGACTTTGAGCGTGTGACACGCTCAAAGAGGTCTCTAATAATCTGCTCGGAAGGATGAGCTTTCTGGATATATCTAGGAGGACCAAGATGAGATGAAGAAGTGGCATCTACCTCATGAGCAGATGAGGTAGGAACAGAGCCACTAGCTCCAGAAGAAGCAGAAGGCATGGGCTGATCACCTCGAGGTGCGGTGGAGGAAGGCACCTTAAGGAGTGGATGAGGAACTAGATCGGGTAGACAACCCTCATCTCCATCGTTCTCATCATCCACAAAGATGGGCTCGGACTGCTCTAAAGAACATGAGATATCGGGCCTAGACCCCGGACTGGCCTCGTCGAATGTCACCTCACAGGTCTCTACCATTTTACTAGACTCGCAGTTCCAAACCCTATAAGCCCGCGAAGAAGTTGAGTAACCTAGAAAGATCCCATCACAAGAACGTGACTCGAACTTGTCTAGGTTCCTGGACTTCAGAATAAAGCACTTGCAACCAAACACACGAAAATGAGATACATTGGGCTTTCGCCCATATCTCAACTCATAAGAAGTGTGGTGCAAGTGTGCCCTAAGAAAAACTCGATTTGAGATATGGCACGCGGTGGTTATAGCCTCAGCCCAAAACTTCCGTGGTGTAGAGTACTCATCGAGCATCGTCCTGGCCATCTCGACCAGGGTACGGTTCTTCCTCTCCACGACGCCATTTTGCTATGGGACGTGCGGAGAAGAGAACTGGTGCTCTACACCTGTCTCATCGTAGAACCTCTCAAAGTAGGAATTCTTGAACTCCGTGCCATTGTCACTGCGGATCGCTCGTAAGGCACCTGGAAGCTCAACAGAAAGCCTACTGAAAAGCCTCAGAAATGTGTAAACGTCTCATCCTTCGAGGCTAAGAGAAACACCCAAGAATACCTCGAGAAGTCATCGACCACAACAAGAACATACCACTTCCCTCCTGCTGACTACACTCGAGCTGGTCCAACTGTGTCCATGTGGAGCAGCTGTCCCGGTGCATCGGTCATAGTCACTGTGACCGGAGGGTGAGAAGCGGCAACCATCTTGCTGTGCCGGCATGGAGCGCAAATAAGATCTTTGACCATCTTGAGCTTCGGCAGACCACGAATGAGGTCGTGGCCGCTAACTCGGGTCAAGTGGTCAAATCGATATGACCAAGTCTCCTATGCCAGAAAGAAAGGTCGCGGGACTCAAAAGCAACTAAACAACGGACAGGATCACAAGAAGACTTAGAAAAATCAGCACGAAAGATCCTCCCAAAACAAGAAATCCCGCAAACCAGACTACCCGAAGAATCAAGAATTTTGCAAGCATTTTTCTTGAAGCTCACATCGAAACCATCATCAGTAAGCTGAGAAACGGAAAGCAAATCATACTGCAGCTTACTAACCAAAGCAACATCTTTCAAAATGAAGGAATCATTAACGCGCACTGTACCTTTGGTGATGACGCGCCAGATGAAGCGTCTCCGAAGTTGATCGTCTCATCACCTGGAGCGCGGGCAAGGGAAGAAAACTAACGTGAGTCTCCGGTCATGTGTCGTGAACACCCGTAGTCTACAAGCCAAACCTTTCCCTTCCCTGCCTGGCGAACCTGAGTCAAACAGAGAGTAAAGTCTCAGTACTGGGGTAAATGAAGAGTGATTTTGGCACCCAATACTGAGTAGCACGTCGAGCAGATGAAGTAGTCAAGCACGACTGACCTTCTATCTACCCTATGCTCTCTATCACTCAAACAAACAGACGGTCTCTGTGTAGACCTAAAGCTGTTGTTGGGCTTGACCGCTACAGAGGAGCGAGTCAAGACACCAGCAACATGCTGATCACGCCGCGGGTAGCTATCTCGACGGGGAAAATGAGATCTACCCTCAGGACGGCAGAAGTCACGACCAAAGGGAGCATGAGGACGAAAACCAGAAAACTCGGAAAAACCAAGTCCTCGATGCTGCCCAAACCCATCAACAGAAGCAAGCCTAGACCTCGTGTTGGTCTTAGGTGCACTCAAGGTCTGCGGCTGACCCTGAATACGCCTAAGATCATGAACACGGTCTCTACGCGCGATCTTGGTGCGCCTAAAGCATCGATCGATCAGATGTCCATCCTTCTGACAGAAGGTGCAATGATACTTCACCTTCTGAGAGGTAGAAGTAGCATGATGAGGCTTCACTTCTGAGAGGCCGAAGCTGTAGGTGGAATCACCTTGCTGTCAGAAATCCCTTGGACAAAGCCCGCGGACTTAAATTTGACTTTCTCGGTCTTGGGCTCAGTCTCGATCACACCTGGTGCTATGGGTCTGAGCACAGCAGGTGGATGCTTCCTCATGTCCTCATAGAAATCATATCCTAGACCCTGATTAAATCTGCAAATCTTGGATTGGTCTAGAATAAGATTAAGCTTCTTCTTGCCGCCTACAAATCTCTCGAGAGTGTTCATAAGATACTGACACTCCCGAAAAAGAGAGGTGCAAGAAAAGCAGGGGAAGAAGGAGTAGCAGAAGGTAAGGGAGTAGAAGAAGAAGAACCAACAGTAGAGGAATGAATGGCTTGTGCATGCACAGCCGACTTAGAGTGAACAGTCCTACTGCTAGCCAATTGGTTCACATCGCTAGGCGTCTCTACCTTACCCTTGGGCTTCTCCCCTCAGCAGCAAACACATTACAAGCAGAAGGTTGCTTCTCTAGTAGGTCCTTAGTCAGCTTCACACATTTCTCATCCAATGCAATCAAATCAGATTTTAGTTTGTTACAATTAATGCATGGTGAGCTAACAGGGTCCTTAGAAGCAAATTGAGCCAATCTATTGTTGTCATCAACTAATTCTTAAAACTGTTTGGAGACAGCTTCAAGCTCAGCAGTAAGCTTGGGACAATTCACACAAGAAGCAATAGGCTCAAGAAGAAAAGCTTGTAATTCAGCAATTTTATGATCTGCCTGTTTTAGGTTCATCTTCAAATTATTGCAGTTTTCACAAGTCTTGGGCAGATCGAGCAACATGGTATAAATACCTCTAAATGTGTTGTCCTTATCCTCACATGAGGTGCAAGCACTAGTCTCAACAGTTATAGATGAAACAGGAACTACCCTACTCATCTCAAGCTCAGCAAGAAGACTAATGTTCTCCACCTTAAGCGTATCAAGCTCAGAAGACAAACTATCATGCGAGGTCCTTAGTTTCTCCATGTCACCCAACAGAGCACAGCATGTATCACAATCATCACGGGAGGGAGCAGATGTAAGTGAAGTAAGCTCCCGTGATAGTCTATCTACTTCCTTCTCTAACTCGGTACACCTAGCCCTAGCTCTAGCATGAAATCCACCTAACTTAAGAAAAACATGATTAAGCTGGTCGTAGATGGGGGATACCTCGTCCGAGTCAGAGTACAGCTCCCTGTCGCTCAGTTCGCCCTCAAGGGCCATGAAGCACATGCCGGAGAAGTTGTCGCCGCCCTTGGGTTCTTGCTCGTCCGTTCCATCGTCGTCGCTCCACCCCTCCACCTCGCTGAGATCGAGGTCGTCGAAGGCGGTGAGGACGCGGTGGAAGAGCTTCTTGGCTTTGCCAAGGTCGCGGAACTTCTTTTTGCCTTGTGCGGGAGCGGAGGGCTTCTTGTTGCGGTTCTTGTCGATGTAGTCATTCTTGCCCGAACCACTATAGTCACCTTTGCCCTTCCCCAGCTTGGGACAGTTTGCCCGAATGTGGTTGGGGCCATCACACTCGAAGCAAATCACGGGTCCTCCTCTCTTTCCATCCCTCTTGTAAGCATGGGAGAATCTCCGAGCTAGGAGGGCTAGCGCTCATCATAAGCTGCTCTAACTGATCATCAGTTATGTCACAGAGAGCAGCAAGGGAGAAACCGCAAACAGAATCAGAAGAAGAACCAAAAATCGAACTGGGATCAGTGACTAGGGCCATCGACTGTGACTTCGACTTGCGAGAGACAATGTCGATCTCGTGAGTCTTGAGGCGCGAGTACAGCGCATCAAGAGTCAAAGTCGAGAGGTTTGTAGTGTCCTTGATGGTAGTCACCTTCATCTCCCACACACGCAGGTCCAAAGCAGCGAGCATTTGATGAGCGTTATCTGAGTCGGGGTATGTGAGACCGACCGCTCGGAGGTTGCTCAGAATCTTATGAAAACGCGCAAAGCACTCATTGAGGACTCACCAGTGAGCATTTCAAACTTGTTGTAATCTCGCTTGAATTGGTCCTGTCGGACTGTCTTGATTTGGGTGGTGCCCTCATGGTAAGCATTGAGGGTCTCCCAAATGTCGAAAGCCGACGTGAGGTGCGAAATGCGGTCAAACTAACTACGACTCAAACATTGAATGATTATATTCCTTGCCTTTGCATTTGCCTCAACATCGGGAACATCGGGCATATTCGCCACATTGATGTTCTCATCGGCAGGAACCAAATAACGGACCTTGACCTTCCTCCAGATGGCATATCCTTGAGCCTAGATGTATGTCTCCATCCGGCTTTTCCAGAAGGGAAAATCAATGCCATCAAAGATCGGAGGCTTGATCGAGTACTTGTCCATTGCCATGGCTCTAGAGACCGGTTAAGATCTATGGAAAAGAGCTAACCGGCTCTGATACCAATTGTTGGACCGAAATGGTGACAGAGGGGGGGGAATAGCGCTCTAAAAAAACTTTATCCCCCGGCAAGTACTAGCTCCTAGTTTCCTCTACTATAATTACCAAAAGCTATCAAGAGGAGAACATAACCTCTCTGGACCCTCAAGAAATCATAACAGAGAAAGAGACATGAAACCTAAAAAACGAGAGGAAATGCAAAGCACAGAAGGGCCGGCCTAACTTGAACATACCAGGCGGTCTGACCGCAATTTTGCCACCGGTCAGACCGGCCCGATTCCCCGATCGACCGCCACCCAATTACGGTCGACCGCAAGTCGCACCGATCATCTGGCCTTCGGGCACAGGCGACGAAGAGGCAAATTTTCAGAGATAAAAACATGAACTTCTCACAGCAGACCAATTGAGGATTCTCCTCTGGTTCTCTCTGCCCAGAAACTCAAGACTACAACTAAAATAGTTAGAGGACCCTAGGGAATAAAGGAAATCAACCCAAAACAAAGAGATTTAGGAATTTACCAAAAAAGCTGAAAATATTCAGAGTGCAGCAAGAAAACTTAAATTCCCATCTCAACTTTGATCCTTTGCACATGAGACTTTGCAGAAATGAAAGCAATACCCTAAGGACTAGAGACACTAAATCTCAGCCCACCTCAAGAAGGAAATCAAAGGATTACTCCAAACCCTAGAAACAACCTGAAAACTACAGGGAGGAGCACTAAAAACCAAATTTCTCTTCAATCCTTGAATCTTGGCTCATGAAACTTTGAGGATGGCTAATAGATAGCCTCAGGACTTTAGAAGTCAAGTTTCATGAGATCTCATGAAGGGAATTAAGAACAGCACCAAAACCCTAGGAACAAAAACATGAACAGAGGAGGTTGAAGGAGGGAAACTGAGATTAAAATCAAATTGCTCTTGGGAGAAACCAATCAAATGATCTAGAAATATATTCCCATCACTGAGCAACCCATTTTGCACCTCCACAGCAGGAATCAAGCCAAAGCACAAAAAGTCAAGAATCTCACAAAGAAAGCATCGAAGGGAAATAAGCAACAGAGAGCTAGAGACTCAATCAAACTCAAATAAAACCATCTTGGATTGATAATGAGGAAGAGAGATACATGATTGCATAGAGTATCAACTCATAACATCCCTACAACCCCATACATGCTTGGATTGAACAAGAACTCTACATGCTTCCAAGAACAGAGTTCTCACATAGGAGACATCGAAGGGGACACAGCCAACGGCCTCCATGTCTCTCCCACCAACTAAAGACTAAAGCCAAAACAACCCTCTGAAGCCTATTTTGACTAAAGTAAAACCCTAGAATCCATGAGTGGGCATGCAGCCACCACCTCATATATATAGCCCTTGGCTAACGGGTTTCCATCTCGTCACTACAAAAAATCTGGGCTTTTATAACAAAATGAAAGTGTCATGGAAAGTACAGAATTTGTCACAAAATGAATGGTATGACAAAAAACCACCGTCATGAAGGTCGTCATATAACGACCATCACAAAATGTACCTTGTGACGAAAATATGGAAAACCGTCACAAAATGTGATGACCTTTTGTGACGGTTTTGTTGTGTCATCATATATTGTTGTCATTTAATGACGACTGTGACTGTCACATATTGGTTGGTGAACTCGTCACCTAATACGCCAACCGTCATAAATTGTGTCCTGGGAACCCTGATTTATACAACTTATTGTGACGATACGGTAGCGTCATATATAATTATGCCGATTTTGTGACATTTTCATTTTGTCTTGTTATGTAAGGGTGTGTTTGGTTCAGAGTCATGGTGGGACGGGATGGATCCAACCCATTTTTTAGGGACGGGACGGGACGGTCCCTGTTTTCTGTTTGGTTTAGGGACAAAAGGTTTAGGATGACAATCGACATGCGGGGTCTACTCACACCACTCGTCCCACTTCATCCTCACCATCCTCATTTTTGGGGATAGGAGCATCCCAATTTGAGAGCATATCCACAGAATATTCCCTGAAGGGATATCCCCCATCCCACCTGACTCTGAACCAAACAGCTCTGGAATGAGGACCGCCCCATCCCATCCCCCATGGTCCCATGAACCAAACACATACTAAGGTAGTTAGAGACATCTTGAGACGACTCTAGGTCGTCATAAATTTTCCTTTCATTCGATGACGAACGTGGCTCAAATATATGTATCAATTCAATGACCAATGTTAGACAGATCTTTCTAGCATTCTCATCAGAGCTCATAAAGCATACACATTTCAACCAAGCCATCATCCACATACATTCCAGAGCATAAGACACAGTGAACCATGAACTTCTATTAGCGATTCTGTTGTATCTGAATTATGCTATTGAAATTTGTATATGAATTATGAAATTGTAAGACCTTGTATGCAATGATTATGTTTCAATGTTAAACTTGATTTATGAATTCTATTCTATGCACATGTAACCTATTGGAAGTTACGTACAGGCTATATGCTGCCAAAATATCATAGATATGTTATATGCTGCCCAGAATTCATTGAGATGATATATACTACAAAAATTCTAGGTTTTTATGACAACTTTGTGATGTCATGGAAATTACAGGATCTGTCATGATATATATATGCTGGAAGTTACATACATGCTGCCAAAATTTCATCACACACAGGTTACACATCAAAGCAAAAGGGATGTTTAATTCCAACATACATCAGAAAGGCGCATATTTCATCACACAGACAAGTTACATATCCATGCACACAAGAGATGTCCAACAGCACAAAGGCACATATTTCATACCAACTGCAAATACATCACGGATAACAGTTCAATACAATATGTCCTAGCCTACTTCATCATCATAGCCAAAAGCATATCAAATGTGGCCAACATATCCAACCTACTTCACAACATGTCCTACTTCATCATCATTGCCTACTTCAACACTACAGTTACAACCAAAAGGATGGCCAACACCAGGAATGTTACATTCAGACAGGCACACACAAGACAAATGCAGCTTCCCATGCCTTCCCTGTTCGTGCCAACCATTTCCTTCACCTTGTTCAGATTCTGCTCTAAGCTATCAATTTTTTCCACCAGCTCAAGAACTTCTGTTGTCGAAGCTGCTGCAATGGTCGAGGAAGCTGACAGTAGATAACCATTATCATGAAGGAACACCACATATTCTTCCTCCAACCAATACCTAGTACATGTCCCCTACATCCAAATTAAAACAACAGGCAAATTAACATCAATAGTGCAGCCACTGAATGCTAAAAACACTACCATTCTCAGGCATGCCCATTCAAACAAGAATGAAATTTGGGCAATGCAAAATGATTATAACACTGACATTTTGATAGTTCTTCCTGGGGCACTTGAAAAATCTCCTTCCAACGTTATACTCAGACTGCGTGGTAGTGGCAGCAAACACCCTCACGTCCTTGCAATCCGGGCACATTATCAACGGCAACCTAGTCACATCATCAATCGGCGCCTGCAGCTTGACAGCAGTGGGCGGAGGCGCTACAGCAACAACAGCAAGGGGTGCGGGTTGCCAGGAAACCCTAGCTGCGCTTGACCGCCGAGTGCGAGCGGTAGATGATGATGCCTGCGACATGAGAACTTGAGAGAGCGGGGATTGATTAGGCCTCACACATCAACTGGAAAGGGGGAAGGTGAGCGACGGGGAAAGGCAACGGAGTGGGAACGGGGAGGGGGATGAGGGCGGCACTGCCACAATGGCGCACCTGGGGACTAGGAGCACGCCGCCGACCAACGAGATGGAGTCACGCGTCGTCACCGGATATCCGCTCGTGGCGGGTGGGATCTGCGCTAGCTCCGCCCGGCCGTCTGCCGCGATTGGGGAGATGGGGAGCTGGCTCCGCCAGCAGGCGCCGTGCCGTCGATTGGGGAGATGGGAGCTGGCTCCGCCTGAGGCCGCCCGCCGCTCGCCGCCGTCTTGATGGGGAAATTGGGAATGAAACGGTCAACAGAGAGGGATCAAGGGTCCACCTCCTATTGGGGTATATTGACGTTGGGGGCGTCATGTTTGAAATAACAAACGAGTGGCGCTCCACAACCGTCACATAAAACAACACATATCGTCATAAAAACGCCCTTTGTCAACCGGCTCTGGCGACTTGCATTTTGTGGCGACACTTGGTACCTTTATGTGACAAACAAAATAGCCGTCATAAATAGTTCGGCTGTCTGATTTTATGACGCTACAGACTTTTGCGTCATATTATGATATATTATATGACAAAAATTTGCCCCGTCATGAGGATTTTTGTCATAGAAAGAAGGATTTCTTGTAGTGCGTTACGCCCGCTAAACCCGAACAGAGCCCGCTCCCACTTTTGTAGCCTCGCAAAATTACCATTTCGCCCCTCCTGCACCTTCCGGGAAGCTTCCGCGCTCCTTGTCATCCAAGCCTTGCAACCACCTCGAGTCTCCGCCATCTTCGACACATCTCGACCTTTCTGACCTCGACACCGCCCGTGTCTAGTCCGGTCACCCCGTGTCTCGCCACGACTCCGCCTCGACGTCCTGCAACCAACACAGACAAGAAACACATCAAATAGCACCGCTCGAAACATGTAAGCATAAATGCATTAATGAAATAGCCCAAACCTGACAAGTCAACATAATATGCAACCTAAACCCTTTGACCAGGTTTGACCAAGTCCGACCGAGTCCATTGCACCACGCAACGACATGGTCCAAACCAATCAAATCAAACTCGACTTTCCTAAACCGATGTCAATTACTCATCACACACATGGGGTCTCAACCACATGGTCTCTCATGGGGCTTGCACAGTATTCATTCCACAAGACTGCTGGATATGGTGAACCATTCATCGGAGCCAAGTGCATTTTCGTGCGGCTTCATACAGTGCTATACATTCTAAGTGGTTCGTCGAAGTCGTTACGAGACTTTGCTTAGATGATTTCCAGGAAATTGCAGTTCCACCACACAAGAATACATAGGCTGTTTGTGACCTTAAGGTATGCGGGTCAGACAGGTAACTGGCATCTGCATAGCCAATTAAGTTCAGATCTTGATTCTCTCTGTAGAACAATCTAAGGTCTTTGCTTCCTTGGAGATATCGGAAGATGTCTTTTATGCCATCTGCGCGAGCCAATCCATGCCAAGGATCACATCGAAGGCTCGAGGTATAACCACCAAATTTGCTACGAACTCCTCATCCGCTAGAACCACCACACAACCAGGGGCAAATCGAGCACCGAAATAAGCCCACTTGAAGAACTAACAACCAGCTCTCCCAACAAACCGCACTGCGGACAGACTGCCGCTGAACAAAACCTCCGAGACAAAGGAGAAACTAGCCCGAATCGAAAAATACGAAGCATCAAAAGAATCAACAGATAAGGTACTGTCACCACATCTCCACGATCCTCGCCATCGACTGGCATGGCATACGCCGCAGAACAACAAGAAGAAGAACCTCCCACGCCCGGAAAGTCGGTGAAGGAGTCCATCGAGGTACAGCGCGCAGAGTAGCGAGGATGCTGGACCCGTATCCTCGGTGGAGGCGCCGGCGAGCGCGCAGGTCTGAAGGCGGCGGCAAGTATCGCGGTGTAGGGACCACAGTGCAAGAATCGGGTTAGGAGCCGCAACCATCATCTGCACGGTGCCATCGGGACGGGTAGAGCTCGCCAAGGTGTAGGCGCCAACTCCCACTGCAGCTTTCCTTGGGATTCTGCCGCACACCACATCCTCGTGGCTATTACCACAGATAGAACATCGCCCACCTCCAAGTGCGCTCGCTCCGCCTATGCGGGTCTCCACAACGAAACACACCAAGCCCAGCCCGGGCATCTGCGGCTGCGATGCATCGCGAGAGCTCCCTCCAGTGAGAGTGGATCGCCTGCACTACTACGGTAGGGTGGTGGCGACGACTCTTCGCCTTCTTGTGCGCAGGCCTCGGAAAAGCCCTTCTTCTCGCCATGGCCTCGAGGCTGATCTCCTCCAGTGGCCTTGCGGATGTCATCTGTATAAGCTGCCGCATCTCGATCCCCAAAGCTGCTCCACCAAGGTACGAAAATGCGTGATCGGAAAAGCACCTAGCAGGTGGCGGATCGAAGGTCTAAGCCCTCGACGAAATGATGCTATACATTCTAAGTGGTTCGTCAAGTCGTTACGAGACTTTGCTTAGATGATTTCCAGAAATTGCAGTTCCACCACACAAGAATACATAGGCTGTTTGTGACCTTAAGGTATGCGGGTCAGACAGGTAACTGGCATCTGCATAGCCAATTAAGTTCAGATCTTGATTCTTTCTGTAGAACAATCTAAGGTCTTTGCTTCCTTGGAGATATCGGAAGATGTCCTTTATGCCCTGCCAATGCCTTTTGGTAGGTTCTGCACTGTACCTTGCTAACAGGTTCATGGTAAATGCAATGTCCGATCTAGTGCAGTTTGCTAAATACATAAGTGCTCTCACTGCACTCAAGTATGGGGATTCCAGTCCCAGAACTTCCTCCCCCTCTTCCCTAGGTCGAAAAGGATCTTTTTTTGCTGTAACGACCTCCTATCATCGGTACTTTTGATGGGTATGCCTTCTCAAAGCCAAACATTTCTAACACCTTCTGGGTGTAGGCTGACTAATTTACTAATATTCCTTCAGGGATATACTCGAGCTGCAGGTCTAAGCAGAATTTGGTCTTGCCCAAATCTTTCATTTCAAATTCTGACTCCAGATAGGAGCTTGCTTCTTTTATGTCTTCCATTGTCCCAATGATATTCAGATCATCTACATACACTGAGATTATACAAAATCCATTCTGGGATCATCATATAAACACACAGGGACAGTCTTCATTGTTCGTGTAGCCTTTCTTGCAGAGAAAGTCGCTTAAGCGATTATACTACATTCTTCTAGATTGCTTCAGTCCATACAGTGAGTTTCTAAGCTTCACATTGTACAGATTTCTATTTGCTTTGTCTTGGTTCGGGAGAGGGATTTCTTCAGGGACCTTCATATAAATCTCCGAATCTAATTTTCCATAGAGGTATGCAGTTACCACATCTATCAATTTCATTTCTAAATTCAAGTTCACTGCCATTGGGATCAAGTATCTAAAGGTAATTCCACTCATGACTGGGGAGTAGGTTTCTTTATAATCAACTCCTAGACGTTGAGTGAAACTTTATGATTCCAGCCTTGCTTTGTATCTCACTACTTCATTTCTTTCATTTCTCTTTCGAACAAATACCCACTTATGCCCTACAGGTGCACATGGGGAGGTGTGCGGCATATGGATCCAAACACCTCTCTTTTGTTCAGAGATAGTAATTCAGTTTCTATTGGCTTCTTCCAATCTGATCTTTTCTTACATTCGGTGAGTGATGCAGGCTCGGGATCAAGATCGATGATTTTGGCAATTTTCTTTGCGAAGTAGATATCGATATTAGCTGTTGTCCTATTCATGGACTCTCCTGTGTGCACATAATTTATAGCTATTTCTTCATGAGTTGCTTCTTCTGGAGCGATTGCTTATTCTAGAGCTTCTCCTTGCACATCGCTTTCTCCAATTTCGGCGGCAAGTCCCTTTACTTTTTCGGCTCCGATATGTGCACACACATCCATGCCGATTTCTTCTTCCATGGGGATATTCAGATCGGGTATGCCCTTTTCTGAAGGTGTTATACTTGTGCCAGGTCTCAACTGACTCCCCTTCTCATTCTAGGGGACTTCAGTGATCGGCTGTGATAAATCCTTCTTATCCTTCTTTGCCGGGCGTCCCCGGTTACTTGGGATTCGAGGAGCTAGAGTTCTCGTCCTTTTGTTCTGAGGCCTCTAGACGGGATTAGGGATACCTTCTGTTTTCTTTGGTATTTCAACCCTCTCCGGTGCATTGCGTGCAGACACATGCGACTTAGTTACGCTCTTCAAATCACTAAAGTGATCAGGCAACTGATTTGCTAATGCTTGCAAGTCAATGATCTTCGGACCTCTTTCTCTGCTTCACTAGTGCGCAGGTCATGTGCATGGATTCCGTGGCTTGCCACATAATTTTCCGACATTTTTCATCAAGGGGTTGATTTCCTCCCCCTAATGTTGGGAAATTATACTCATCAAAAATGCAATCAGCGAAGTGGGCGGTATGCAAATCTCCTGTCATGGGTTCCAAATACCTGATTATGCATGCAGTCTCATAACCAACATATATCCCGTCTTACGGAGAGGGCCCATTCCAGTATGCTGTGGAGGGGGTATAGGTACATAAATCTTGCATCCACACCTCTTGAGATGAGAAAATTTCGGTGGTGACCCTTGCGCTAGTTGTATAGGTGAATGGATGTTGTAGGGCGATGGTCTAAAGTTGATGAGATTTGCTGCATGTAGGACTGCGTGCTCCCAACATGTAGCAGGCAAATTACAATTCTGCAAAAGAGGTCGGGCAATAAATTTAGTTCTCTTGATTAATGCCAGTGCCAAACTATTCTAGGTATGGACATACGGTACCGAATGCTCAACTGTAATCCCCATCACAATGCAATAAACATCCCCTTTGAAGTAAATTCTCTGGCGTTGTCCATTCTAATGGACTTTATGTGATGATTAGGGAAGACATTTATGATGCGAATGATCACAAGATCAGCTTTGCAAAAGCATGGTTTCTTGTGGATAATAAACCCACATACGACCATTTCGAGGAAGCATCAATGAGCACCATGAAATACTTGATCTACAAGATCAGCTTTGCAAAAGCATGATTTCTTATGGATAATAAACCCACATACGACCATTTCGAGGAAGCATCAATGAGCACCACGAAATACTTGAACAACCCTGAAATAGGCTGAATGAGACCGCAATGTCTCCCTAGATGTGTTCCAGGAATGCAGGGACTTCATTCTTCACTTTCAGAGTGGAGGGTCTAGTAATTAATTTCCCGGTGGCACATATAGGGCACACAAAATCTTCGTGATTTGGGAAATTCTTTACATTAATATTATGCCCTTAGGAATTGTCGATTATATTTCTCATCATTTCTAATACCTGGGTGGCCTAATCTGTCATGCCAGAGACAGAAGAGTTCAGAGCTTCTAAATACTATCTTCAGGACAGTGTAGGTTGCGGGTGCCTTGATGTTGGTATAATATAGCCCAGTTTCTAGTGAAGGAAGTTTTTCTAATACCCTTTTTTCCATTCTCTTCTCGCTTCGTAATGAGCAGGTATTCCTTACCGTACTCTTCTTCAGTCTCAACGTGCAAACCATTGGCGCGAATATCCTTAAAACTTAGGAGAGTTCTAGTCGATTCTGGGTATAATAAGGTTTCTTCAATGACCAAAGTTGTGCCCATTGGGAGTATAATTGTGGCTCTTCCTGAACCAATTATACATGCATCGCTTCCGGCGATTGTCGTAAGGCTGCCAGCATTCTTACGAATTAACTGAAAATACTTTGTCTCTCTTATGATGGTATTCGTTGTGCCACTATCGGCTAAGCACACTTCCTCCATAAGGCGCCACACGCGTTCTAATATAAGGTATTTTATTAACATGTATTAGAAGGCATTCAACACATAAATAAAATACTTCAATATCAGAACATATCATGCCATTATAAACTGAATAAATGAATGAATTATTCAAGATCATCCAACCATCACGAGAAAATAAATGCTAAAATACCATCCATGCAAGTTCTAACTTGTCCTTTTCACACAAAATAAATGACAATTAAAGTCCAATGCATTCTGTGCATCAGACTGAATCTACTAGAAAATCAGAGACTTCTTCGGCTATTTTCTCGGGAGTGATCTGCTCTTCGAGAGAAATCATGGCGGTGGCTACCTCCAGGTCAAAAGGGGGTGCTGCTGGCAGCTGCTCAGAACTCTCCCCCTCGATCGATGCAAAGTGGGCTTCAGGCTGCCCTTTGCCATCCTTCTTCTTTTGGGCTTAGAAGGCATCAATGACATGCTATGGCTCCTTACAGATCCACGACCAATGCCCCCATTTGCCACACTTGTAGCAACCTTGGTTCTGCTGGCCATAGGTCTTACCACTCCGATTTGCCTTGCTTGTCTTTTTATCACTCGGAGCATCTGACTTGTCTTTCTGGACAGCGGCCTTACCCTTCCCCCTTCTCTTCATCAAGGGCTTTCGCACCTTGTAGCTCCCAGCGTTAGCCTCACAGCCAGCGAAGCTCCCCGGTGGCTGGGTGACGTAATTCTTGCGAAGAAGTTCGTCCTGAGCCTCCTCAACCTACATCATATCAATCAATTCGGCATACTCCTTGTATCCATCTTGACGATGTTCCATGCGGATTGCACTGCATTGGGTGGAAGGTGGATAGGGTCTTCTCAATCTTCTGCTAGTCTGTGATCTACTTGCCACAGAGTTGGAGATTGGTACAAATCCTGTGCAAGGTAGAATTGTACTCTCTGACCGTCTTAAAGTTGGCAAACCTCAGTCTGACCACTCTTGCTCTGCTTGAGGAAGAATGGTGCACTTTAGCCTCTCAAACCACTTCTTGAGTGCGATCCAGAGTGCTAGCGCACTCTTATCTGCCATGTACTCATTCTTGAGAGTGAGGCAGAAGTGGTGCCTGAGAAAATGAAGTGCCTGATCATTCTCCTCTGGAGTGGGTTGGGCGTTATGCGGTCCGTCAATCCCAATAGCCGCGTAGAGCTTCCTAGCTCCAAGCACTATCTCAGCTCCTCGAACTCCCTGTTCGTGATGCCAGTCATCTACATGTGTATGAAGGAATAAATAAGTTTATTGCTGGTAAACATGCACAGAATAATTTAATGCAGGTAAATAAATGGTACAAAAGATTCTCGTAATTTTCCATAATTTTCTATGAATTTTCTATAAATTTTACTGCTAATTTCAGTGATTAAAAGCAATTTTACACAATTACAATTAACCAAAATAGTAAATAAATACAGATAATACAGAAAATAATAATGGCATAAATAAATATGCTTCAAATGCTAAAAATAATTCAAAATTCGGATTCCCGAGGCCCTTTTATGCTAGGCTATGAATTTTCAACGAATTCTGCAATTTCCAAGGGTCTATACGCAAATTTTTAGTTCAGAGAAAAATTTGGCGTAATTTTCTAATTTTCCGAGGGGTCTTCTGCAAAATTTTGGACCCGTTCAAAAATCTTAGGACCTATTCATAATTTTCAGAATTACGAGGCCCGTTCTGCAAAAATCAGGAGCCGTATGCAAGTTTTAGGGACTCGTCAGTAATTTACGTGAAATAGGGGGGGCTTTTCCGCAATTTCCTCCCACCCCCTGGCCGGGCCTATTTCTTTCCCTTCTCCCGTCCGGCCCATTTCCCGGCCAACATATGGCCCATATGGCCAATTCCCGTCCGGCTTCAAAGGCAAGGGTAGGGTTTCCCCTACCCCTGTTCACACGGGGCGATGACGGCTTGCTCGGCCCGAGCGGGCGCGGGCGCAGGTGGCTATCGGTGGCGGTGGGTGCGGTGGTGCGCCTTTGGCATCGGCGGCTGAAGCCGGTGCGGTGGCCAGGTTTGGGTGCTGTCGGTTGGCCGAACGGAGAGGCGGCACTTCGAGTGCGGCCTCGAAGCGCCGGCGGCGGCGGATCGCCGGCCGGACCGAGGCACCGGGCGGTGCGCAGGAGCCGAGGCGACGGGCGCGCGGCGGCGGCGAGGAGGTGGCTGCAGGCCGGCGGCCAGTCGGGAGGTTCGGGGAGAAGCCGAGGCGGCGGACCAGCGGCACGCATCCGGGTGGCGAAGCCGAGGCGGCACGCGGCTA
Organism: Dendrocalamus sinicus; assembly: GCA_036346575.1. Taxonomy (NCBI): domain Eukaryota; kingdom Viridiplantae; phylum Streptophyta; class Magnoliopsida; order Poales; family Poaceae; genus Dendrocalamus; species Dendrocalamus sinicus. The sequence goes on along the minus strand of CM070669.1, from coordinate 10,686,047 downwards.
TGGGCCGGTAGCTGGTCATGTGGCTCGGGGAGAAGCTGAGGCCACAGGCCGGCGGCATGCATCCGGGCGGCAAAGCTGAGGCGACATCGCGGTCGGTCGACTGTGCGGGGAGGCCGAGGCATGTGCGGTCGACGGTCGTTCGGGGCCACGCCGATGCACGAAGACCATGGCGGTGACACATCGTGCACGTAGCCGGTGGCGTCCGTCGGCCATGCGGGGCCCGCAGCCCGAGGTGACCTTGTGGCGGTCGGGGCTAGCGGTGCATGCACGGCGAGGTGAGGCGACCGAGCGATCGGCGGCGCCTCGGGGAGAGACCGGCGGCCGACGGCTAGCCGGTGACAAGCTGATGTACGACGATCTACAGGACTAGCCGAATACAATTTTCCCCTTTTTCTTTTTTTTCGATCTATAGTGAAATCAACATCTACTCTGTATGCAATCTACCGATCGATATTGTGCCGGCGACTTCAAGTCTACTCACGGTAGATTAGAGTGGATTTGCACCATAGAAAATTAATCTAGAATGCGAAAACGATGAATTTAGAGCAATCTAGATAATTCAATCTATTAGAGCTTCGATGATTACCTTCGATTCACCGGAACGAACTCGTGCTGATAACGTGTTAAGGAACCGTCGCTGGCGACCAGTCTGATCGATTCCTCTGCTTAATACAAAACGAATCAATCGCAGAAGACATAATAATAGATTGAAAACACATAGAGAGGTAGAGAGAACTCCTGGTCTTTGTTTATTGCTTTTGATTGCATGAGTACAAAATCTGCCGGTATGGCTCCTTATTTATAATCTACCGATGAGGTGCCCACTATGGACCAAGGCTGTTGGCCCAGGCCCAGATTTCCTAACAAAATGTAGCCTGCAAATTACATAAAATACTTTGAGAAATTTAAAAATTACATTTGGGTCTTTAATGTTTCTTTGAAGCCCATCACATCTGGAGTGCACAAACGTTGGCGGCAGCCAGCCGCCCTAGCCAGAGCTATACTACGTTGGATGGCAGCTTTCAATGGGGTGGTGTAGTCATTCTAATTCCTAGGGATTAGGGGTATCTTTATTCTTTTGCTCCTGTCAGTGCTAGTTATTGAGTGTAGGGTACTTCTGGCAGCAGCCTTGCTGGCAAAGAAAATGCTGATGGTTGATGAGGAACACCAGCCTTGATGATAATAGAACCATGTGGGGCGGACCTACAATGATTCAAGGATATTCATATGAATATCTAATTTTTTTAGCAAAAAAATCATTATATACAATGTATAATACATATGTGTACATCTAATTGGGCCAAATTCATTATTTTCATACTCAATCAGCCCAAATATGTACTAAACTTATTAGGCCCGTCCCCCCGGCAATGGGTAGCCCATTTGCCGAATGCAGATCAGCGGCGCCCATTTGCTGAGTGCGGATCAGCGGCATCAGGCTATCAACCCCTTCAAAGTTCAGCCAGGTCTCTTAGTGTCGGCTACTCTCCGCTGTGGAAACCCTAGAGGTGGCCAGTGAGGTGATGATGGCTGGTGATAGCAGCAATAAGGCGGCGGAGGTGGTGATCGTGGCCGCCGGGATCACGGGGCTCGCAACCACGCTGGCGCTGCGCCGCGCTAGCATGGCGTGTGGAGTTGTAGTGCTAGAGTGGCATACCGAGCTGCGCGCCACAGGCGCCACACTCAGCATCTTCCCCAACGGCCAGTTCACGCTCCGCACGCTCGGCGTCGTGCACAAGCTCACGTCCCGCTCGACACAGTGGCGGATCCAGAGAATTTAACGAGCCTGGGCAAAGAACAGACTCTGGGCCTTTGGAGATTGACAGCGCCGCCGCCGCCGAGCGACGCCTCGCTTCCGTCGTTGCGCATTTACTAGCGCTACTATGTTATGTCCCTGTGCCCCTGTAATTTACGGCAGCAGCTTAGAGAATACTACCTCTTCATTTCAATGTCATTTAAAAGACCACAGGAGTAACAATAAAACACAAGTTTAGAATACTACAAAAGCAATCTATAGCTCAAATGTTAGTTGTAAACTAAGCGGTGGGATTCGGTATGGATGGTAGCATGACTCAAAGTCGAAACAGAAAAGCTAACAAACTGAAATAAATTATATAAATAAACAATAAAGGCAATAAAACTCTATTATGGTTTAGAAATCAATGATACATGGTACAATTAATAGCGCAAAGTAATCAAGTTTCCCTAAGAAAATTACTTGGTTTTGGCTCAACATCACAGGAGTAGTCATTAGCTTAGTGGCTTATTGAGGTGCTTAGTTAAAAAATCGATAATTTTAGGGCATTCACAATTCAAATGTACACACAGCAAGTATGATAGAAAAACCTTCTTGTATTTTATGTCCAAAGCAAACTTATGTGATTATCAACCGTAAGAACAATTACATCAAAGAAACATTACCTCGTGTTCAAAGATACATGGCCAAGGAGACACTGAGGTGTTGTTTAGGTGCCGAAGATGAGCCCGGGCAGGGGCCCAGGGTCGCCGGGCCCTGGGTCCGCCCATGCTTCGACGCATACAAAATGTGCGTGTGTGTGTATATTAGCTGAAATAAACCATGCGTGTTTTGATTTGTCCTGTTAGTTTTTTGGCCGTGATTTGCTCGACTCAACAATCCTGTTGCTGCATGCAATTCCGTAGGGACCAACTTAGAAACTGGAGCGACACAGGTGTTTCGCTTCGCTAGGCACAAGAACAGGTTGGATGGGGATCGATTAGTTATGTTTCTAGCTCGACGTGCCCCACTACCGAAGCCCTCGGAAATTGTTCCTCTTGGCTTTTGTTGTGGTCAGTCTCAAGTGGAGTGAAGCTTCTGAGTTCTGAAGAAAGTTCGAAGCGGAGTGAGACAGAAAGCTTGCTTTTGTTTGATGTTTCTCCACTCTATCTCATTAATTGATGTAGTTTTCAAAGTTATGTGATTGAGTTACGTGCTTCTGTGACAGCGGATTGAACCGAGCATCAGATCGTAGGTCTGGCCATTTCTTCTGGGAGTGTAAGTACTTTGGAAATTGTGATATGTGATAGCTCTAGCTATGCTTGTAGATGTATATAATTACATCGACAAGATACTTGCACATGAGAAACCCACGACAACTTCGTTTTGTACTTTAGCTAAGGATTCAATCGTTGTAACCTTGTCCCTGGTAATGGATGTTTCTGCATTTCAGGAAAGCATATAGTCCATATTATCGAACTTAATGCATACAGTTCATAATGTTGGGCTAAATAGATTGGAAAAAAATTCATGAACTTGTTAGTTGTACACATGATTCAACCTTGACTGAGTACTACTTGTATGACGATTTTTCCCCCTTTTGATGGGCACACTATGACTAGATATATTGTTACAGTAAGAGATACTTTGCCAAAATTTCATATAGTGCGTTACACATATGTGGGTGTTCAGTAATCAGGGTGATTGCCTCCAACAAGTAACCTGAATTTTTAACTGATGCAGCTACAGCCTTAATAGTTCAAAAGTTGAAAGAGAAGCAATTAAGGCCCATAACAGGTACGACAATTTTTTTTATTTATTATTTCTCTATTCTTCATGTATTACTTCACTAAATCATCTGTGGGCGATATTTCAGAAACTCTGTTTTAAGGTTGTAGCTGAGCTGATCAACCAAATTATCTATATTTTCTGATTTTGTTATCTTTGAGCTTTTAAAAAATGAAGTCTACAAATTTGAAATCTTTGTTGGAGAGCTTTAAAAATAGCAAAAAGGGCAAGATCAACAAGGTATGCAACTATTGTTAATCTCTATAATTTGCTATTTAATTTATGTCATTATGCTAGTCTTATGTCACCCATTTTCTCATAAGAAATCATTAATTTCTATATTTTTGTATTTTTATTATATCTATATACATAAATCATTGATATCGGTGTTTTGGGGAAAACGGTGTGTCACGGTAGAGGTAAAGGTGGATTAATCCGATTTCTCAAAGGGACCCTTGCCTTCTATAGCAGCTGAGGCGGAATTTTCTGGCAGTTCACCAATGACAATTGTAGTGGATGATCCGCCGTTAGGGAGGAGAGAGAGAGAAAAGAGAGGCTAAAACACCATATAACTCACCCAAAGCAGTGTTGATAATAAGGGGTAGATTATAACATCTCGGCTTAACAAAAACTCAAGATATCACCTATAACTAGTATTGCCACCAATTTTAACCAATAAACAAGCATTCACACAACTAGGCTTTAAGAATAAAACTTCAATATAATGATGAACATAAATTTCAGCAATACAGTAAATCATAAATTGAATTTAATATGAACAAATCTCTACTCCTTAAAAGAAGGAGTTTAAGGTGATGGTGCATCCTACGCTCTCCCACTACCCCTCTCTCTCTCCCACCCACTGCGCCGACGCGTGGGCCTCCTCCGCTCTCCTCTCTCTGATCTCCCCCCGAAACGCCCGAGACGCTGTCCCCCCACCCCGCGCCGCCGCCTCCCACCCCTCCGCTCCGCCTCGCCTCTTCCTCCCCACTCCACGCCGCCGCCCACACTCCCCACTCCTCCCCTCCACCGCTCCTCCTCCTCCCCACGCTGAGGGGTCGGTGAAGAGGTAGCAGAGGAGCAGCGTCGGCGTCGGTGCTGGCGGAGATCGGTGCGGTCAGCTACCGACGAGATGGCCCGGATCTGGTGACGGGAGAAGGCGCGCGACCGAGAAGAGGAGAGGCGGCGCGATGTGGCGGTGAAGGGAGGTGAGCAGGAGGAGGAGAAGAGAAGCGAGGAGGGGGCTAAGGAAGAAAGGCGGCGGTGGATGCGATGGCACGGTGGCCGGAGAAGAGAGAGGCGGCGCAAGGAAAAGGTCGGCGAGAGAGGAGGAGACGGATGGCGGAGCTTGGTGGAGGTGCGGGCGCAGATGGAGAAAAGAGGCGGCAGAGAGACGGTGGCGCGGTGGTGCGCTGGTGGAGTGAGCAGATGAGGACAGCGACGCCTACGGTGGAATGGAGAAGTGGCGGGGCGCTCGGGAGTGGAGGTGATGGTGGCGAGAGGTGAAGGCGGCGGCGCGACGGGATGATGCGGCTTGTCGGTGGCCAGCGCGGAAGGCGGCGGTGTGGTTTGGCGGCGCACGGGTGGAGGAGGAGCTATGAGAAGTTGGCGGAGAGACGGTGGCGCACCGGCGAGCGGAAGCGGCGCGGCGCGCCGTCCACCGTGCAGAGGGCCTCGGCCTTGTGGCGGCCGGGACCTGCCCCGCGGCGAGGTCGTCGCCGAGGTGCCCAAGAAGCTCGGATGGACGCCGATGCCGCCGCCGCCCCGACCTCGCCGTGCTGCGGCGGCGGGGACCTCGGCCATGGGTCGCCGCGCTGCTCCTCCTTCGGGAGGCCGCGGGCGGCGCGGACTCGCCGTGGGCGCCTACCTCGCCATCCCCGTGCGGACCGACTCCACCATCTTCGGTGAGGAGGTGACGCTGGTCGCTCTCCATGTGTTTGATGAAATGCTCTTTGTTGCTTTGGTTGGGCGTTCTTCACGACCTCACGTTGCGCTGTGCTGATGCTTTTGAGTGGTTGCTTTGTGCCTCCAGTGCAGCTCTTGGAGATACAAGGTGAGCGTGCAATAAAAAAATACATGCCTTTTCTTCGAAATTTGAATTCTTTACTGGATTAGCTGATTGCTTAAGTAACTTTGTATGCTTCTGTCCCTTCCAGGAACACAGTTGTTGAGCACAACAATGGGTGTGTAGGAGTATGTGTGCAGAGGGAATTCAATAATGTTGAAGCTGATATCATAAGCGCGAATAAGGACCTTTTCCCTGGTCCCATGACATTTGATGATTTCCTATGGGTATTTGGAATAGTCAGATCAAGGGTGTCATCAGGGCTCCGTGGAGACAAGCTTGCTCTCATACCATTTGCTGATCTGGTAACATCTTCGAACACATACCTTGTCCACATGGTCTAATATTGCTAATCCAGAAGGCTCCAAGCCAACTTCTATTGTTGCAATGGGCATTCTTGTAATTTTGGTGATTACGTTGTCAGTTCAAGCGTTCAAATATTTTTCATTAGAGTGCTTTTCTGTACTTTTTCACTCAGTACATGATACATTGATACATACACCTGGAAGATTGGGAATACATTCTGTTATAATCATTTTGGTGCTTTCCCAAATCAGATAAATCACGATGCTCGTATTACCTCAAAAGAATCCTGTTGGGAGATCAAAGGAAAGGGCTTTTTTGGTAGGGACGTTGTGTTCTCTTTGCGAACGCCAGTGGATGTTAAATCCAGAGAACAGGTACACATGAAGTTCCAATATTTTGTTCAATAAAACGCCCTGCAGATGTACACTAGGCATAACATTGCCATTGCCTTTCATCACTAGCAAACTCAATGAGTTTCATGTGAATAAAGCTAGATTTGTGCTTACTTATAAATGAATGATGCTTTGGCAGATTTATATTCAGTATGACCTGGACAAGAGTAACGCCGAATTAGCACTTGACTATTGGTTCACCGAATCAAACTCATCAAGGGATGCATATACTCTGACACCGGAGATGCCTGAATCTGACCCATTTTATGGAGACAAGCTCGACATTGCAGACTTAAATGGGCTGGGGGAGAATGCATACTTCGATGTTGTCCTCGGCGAATCACTTTCCCCTCAAATGCTTCCTTACCTGCGATTAATTTGTCTTGGGGGAACAGGCGCATTTCTCTTGGAAGCTCTGTTTAGAAATACAGTTTGGGATCACCTTGAGCTGCCTGTGAGTCCTTACAATGAGGAATCAATATGCCAAGTCATCCGAAATGCCTGCAAATCTGCCCTTGATTCCTTTCACACCATAATAGAAGAGGTCTGACTATTAAAATGAAGAATGTTATTCCTTTCCTTTCCTTTCGTTTTGTTGATTATGACCTAATTAATCTTATAAAACATTCATAAAATATTCAGGATGAAGAACTATTGAAAAGAGAGGATTTGCAATCAAGACTTCAAATTGTCATTGGAGTGAGGGCTGGTGAAAAGAAAGTACTACAGCAAATTGATGATATTTTTAACCAGAGGGAGCAAGAATTGGATGGCCTTGCGTACTACCAGGAAAGGAGGCCCAAGGATCTTAGTTTTGTTGGCGACAACGGTGAAATTATCTTTTGGGAATCCTAGAGACAGTTGTTGTAACATGTCGTTTTGCAATACCAAACTAATGAAAAAAAGCATTCACACATCATTACCAAGCACGATTTAAAAGTGGTACAGCGACCTTTGTGCCATGGTAAGTAAAATCTTGCTGTGAAGTTCGTAGTTTCCATGGCTATTTGCGTCTTGCTGTGCTCGTTTGTGTCTTCATCCCATGTGTGTAGCTAATTCAAAATTTTTGTTTACCTTTTTTTTGCTATATGCTCTTTCTATGTTTCCATATATGTGATTTAATGAGTGACATTAGTTGGGTGAGAGGGCAAATCTTATGATGTAGTCCTTGTACTTTACACATATGACTTGGTCCTTTAATATTTGCAACTGATGAGGTTTTGGTTAAGAGTCGAACATGATTGTATGTAAATTCTAAAAATTTTTACCACCCGCGAGTTTTAAAACATATAGTATGATAAATTTTAAAAATCCGTAGCAACGCACGGGCATTCAGCTAGTTAATTACCAATAAAGGTCATAAATAAGTCTAAACTAAAGAACATATCAAATAGCAATATCATAAACCAAAGAAACTAAGGGAAACCATAAATTATCCTATTATTACAATGAAAAATACTAAATTATTCATGACGAAATGTGATGAGTTGCTAGGTGGAGTGAAAAACTACAAAAGTGCAATATTCCATTTTCTACTTCCACCCATGTATGTTGACTAAAAATAACAGTAAAACAAGGGGTCAGTCCAAGACTCAGCAAGTACAAAGTAGAATAATAACTGACCCATTATTTTATTAACAATTCATACCCATGTATCATTAATTCAATTTTTCATATTAATTCTCATCAATTTTCATTCTCAAGTCTCATTATCTCAAATCACATTTTACTTATCATAAATGAAATGTAATGTTCATGCTTATCTCTCAACTCATCTTCTATTTATATCGGCATGGCGGAGTGTAACACTCGTCAATATTCACTTATGCCCGCATCCTTTAGTACGGGGACCAATTGCCTGTCCTTTCCATATAAGAATCTCGTTGCCCATATTTTTCATATGGGCACCTCATCCTACTCTTGAGGGTCACATCTTTCCATCATAAATGCTCAACATACAATGCAATGATTATTATCTTTTTTATTAGTAATTGATATACTCATCATTTTTTCATAGTCATCATCATTATCATCAATTTATCATAAGCATATGAGCAATATAAAACAAACAAAATCATATGGATAATCATGTCAAGTATTCATTTAACTAAATAATAATTCCAAACACTCAGATACCATTTTACCATGCACTTGCCTTTCTAGTTGCGATGACCGAAATGATTTGAATGTAACAACACACCCGGCACTACTCCTATAGTAAATATTTAATTGCAATACAAACTGCAGCAATACAAGAAAAATAATTAATCGACAATGCCCCTACACACTCTCCAAACCACAACTTCCCACTTTACTAGACAGTCTTCCGTGCTGTCCTAGCACTAAAATTAGCATACCTTTCAACTCCCACACCGTAATATAGTAAATCATACTAGTTCTGGGTTCTATACAAAATTCTCTACAACTTTCTAGTTGATCAAATATTTAGATTAAATTATTTAGACCCCTTTTTAACACATAATACAAGTATGTCATCTTTCGGACGGCAGACTAAATAAGTCCATATTTGTTAATCTACACATGCAAATATATTGAACTATGACATTTTTAGAAACTATAGGAAATACCACATCCTAGTTATGCCCAAAATTCAAATTTACCATTAAATCAGTCTAAATAAAGATTTCTGACGACTGTGTCCAGGAATATTCCAAAATTTATAACTTTAGTTCTACTCATCTAAAAATTATATTCTTAGACTCTGTGGAATCCTTAAGAATTACCTATGCTTTTCATGTAGACCAAATCCCAAAATCATTTCATCTTCTATTTTTAATATATAGATCAATACGTGCTCCCAAAACACAACAAATTTACCAGACAGCAGACTTACAAAATTCATATCTCAGAATCTACTCATCTGATCGATACGAATAAAAATTCTATAAAGAGCTACCGAAATCCTCTACAACTTTCTAGTAGATGCGATTCCTAAATTAAGCCCACATATTATCTGTAATCACAATACAACAATATGGCAGATTAAATTGATCTATTATTCGATCCTTCTAACGAACGCACGCAACCTCGCTCTCTAATCTAAATTAATTTTAATCTCTAATTATAAATCAACCAGAAGGGGACTAGATCATTACCTATGAGATGAAATCCCAAATCACGTACTCTTTCTCACTTCCTCTCCCTTTTTTTCCCCAATCCTTGCTCTGATTTCTCCTTGGCTCTCCCTTCTGGTCAGCTCACAAAATCCGATCGCCAACTACTCAGCTGTGGCCCAGAGGCAAGTCCAGTTCTCACGAATGTGCTGGTGGAGAGCAACGCTCGGTCAACTGCATGCACGCATCTCGGCAGTCGGACGTGCGACGCTGGCTGGATTAGCCGTCCGATAGCTGTCCCCGAAGCTGGGCGTGACCGTCCTCGCGCGTGCGCGCAAAGAGAGGTCGCCGAGTCGACGGGCAGCCCGGGCAGCTCGACGTCGCGCAGGCCAGCATGCACGCAGGCATCGTGCGGGAACACCCTCTGCCGGCGTGAGGGGTTAGCGGTGACTTCTACTGCTACACGGCGCGCGGCAAGCGTTTCGGGCGACGGCGCACGGAACAAAATAAATGCAGCTAGGGTTTATTTCCTCCCCACACGTTCCTTGTTTAAATAGGTTCAAGATCCTAATCTGACTTCAATTTCACACATCCTATTTTTCCGTATCTCCTTTTTACTATTTATAAGCATGTCCACAAGAAGGTATTTTTGAAATATTACATAGATGGCCATCCAGGGGTGTTTAGGTAATTTTTCATGTGTGTGTGTATATATATATAGAGTATAAATAACAGGGGCACCATAGTGCCCAGGCTCCATGAGTAAAACTTTCCATCCATGTTAATGACTTCCTTTCCATACTATTGTATTAGCACGCATCTAAAAGTAATCCAAAAGTAGAGATACTTGGTGCCTGGGCACCAAGGTGCCCCATTTCAGCGCCCTATATATATATATATATATATATATATATATATATATATATATATATATATATATATATATATATATATATATATATATATATAGCATGACATAGTTGTAGTATGGCAAAAACTGCTATGTACTCATCCTTACGGTGCACTCATCGTGCATTCAAACTAAAAAAAGTCGCAAAAAAATTTTAAAAAAACTTTCTAAATGTATTTCTAATTTTGCTCTACTTCTGTATAAAATTTCAAGTTCAAATTTATTTTACGTTAAGAGTAGCAAAAAGGGAAAACTTGACAAATGTTAAGAGTTCAGATTTGTTAGAATTTTCTCTTGTTTGGTACTCTTAACATAGAATGAATATGAACTTCAAATTTTATACATAAGTGAAGTAAACCGTAGAGTACATCCATTTTTTTGAATTTTTTGTGACTTTTTTAATTTAAGTGTACGATGAGTACACCATAAAGGTAAGTGCATAGCAGTTTTTGGGAAAGATATCATATGCACACCACTGAGCCAGTGCACCCGTGCACTTGATCAATCTTGGCCGACCAATCTAGATCCGGCTGTTCTATAAAAAAACAACCACTTTTGTCATAACAATTTTGTGAATACCCCCTCTCCTCCCCATCCAATCCCCAATCCCTCACCCTAAACCCATCTAGCCATCCCCATCTGGCGGCGTCGCCCCTAGCCCTCCACCCATATCTATTTCACTCATCATGTTGAATACAGCGCCATCGCCCACCCCCATTTGGCGCTGCCCTCGGCCTCCGCTCATCTCCATCTGCGATGCCTTGGCAATGGCGATGGCATCGCCAGTGATTAGGGATTTGGCCATGGCGATGGCGTCACCGCCTAAGCTCCTTTTGCTGCCAACAACTAGGGATTTAGCCCGTGCGCCCAAGATTCTAGCGCTACTGCCCCAGGTTCCCTCTCTCTCTCTCTCTCTCTCTCTCTCGCATTGATGGTAGCAGCGAAAGCGACAACCACGGGCGTGAATCGATCTTCTGTCCTCCCATGCCATCGGATGCATCCACTGCATTGTGCATATCATTGTCGGCTCTAGAAAAGAACTGATGAATGGATGGCATGGTTTGCTCCAGAAGATTGTGCTGATGCTCATGGTGAAAATTTAAGAATGAATGCAAATGAAAGGAAAAGTATTCACAAGCTGCATAGTTTCTGCTACCAAAATTCATGAATCAAGGCAAATGAAACAAGCTGCATAGCTTGTGCTACCAATTTTGGTCCTTTTCCCTCAAAAATTCCTCAGCAATTCCATGCATAGCTATTGGTACATTCATCCATCAAAATACTAGAAGGTTCAAACTATCTCATCACAAGACTGAAAGATCAAGCTCCATTTAAGTTGGTTTTAGTGATAATGATAAATACTATTATGAGATTTTGGTGATAATTACAAATGCACTTGTGAACTAACCTTATTTATTGATTATGATATTACTTAGTTTCACATGGATGAAAAGGTGAAATCATAGAGGTATGCATTCGAAATCACATTTTCATATATTAGTGCATTCCTTAGATCCAAAATATATATTGAACTCCACAAATAGTCCAAAATGAATATGTGCATTTGAAATCATATTCTCATATATTAGTGCATTCCTTAAATCCAAAATATAGATTGAGTCTCATCATGTGTTGGTAGCTCAACCTCACCTCTTATAGTTCATCTTGGCATGAGACTTGTATTTGCAAATCTGTTTTGCAAATAGTTGAAGCTCATTTGTTGAATCCTTATAACATGGGACTATGCATTGCAAATGTGTTTTGCAAGTGCTTGAAGTCCATGTTTCCAATCTTTGTGATATGAGGCTTGTATTTGCAAATAGTTGAAACTCATATTTAATCCTTATGTCACGATTCTAAAAATATGCAAATGTATTTTGTAATTTGTTGAGAATCATGTTTGGTAATTGTATGCATGATACTAAAATTTGCAAATGTGTTTTGCAAAATCTGATGAAGTATTTGCATTCCTCAAGATAATCGAAACTACCGTAGTATAACCTACGGTACTATCGTCAGACCGGAACTACCGGCATTGTAATCACATAATTACCGCGTGCGTTAGTGGTCAAAGACCTGTTTGGTCGAAGATCAAGTGGTCATGGACCAGACTGGTCGAACCAACGTGGTCGAAACTGACATGATCGAGATCTGTGTGATTAAAACCAGTGTGGTCGGAATCGACGTGGTCGTTGGCCTTCATAGACGTAAACCAGCGTGATTGGAATTGACGTGGTTGTAGGCCTTCATGGTCATAAACCAATGTGGTCGAATCAGTGTGGTCATAAACCAGCGTGGTTGAACCAACATGGTCGAGACCTGTGTGGTCATAAATCGACGTGGTCAAAACAACATGATTAAAACAATGTAGTCGAAGATCAAGGAGAAGGTCAGAGATCTATGTGATCAAAGATTGACGTGGTCGAAGATCAACATGGTCGACGTGGTCGATACCTGAGTGGTGAAAACCAATGTCATCAGAGACCAGCGTAGTTGGAGACCTGTGTGGTCGATCTGAACAACGTGGTCAAAGACCAACGTGGTCGTGGACCAGGTTAGTCAACGATCGGAGTTTCTGACCGGCTCTGTGTGAGCGGTCCAATCAGCTCTGTGTGAGTAGTCCAATCGATGAGCGGAAGTACGGCTCTGTGTGAGCGGTACTACTAGTGAGCAAAAGTACCGACTTTGTGTGAGCAGTACTACTGGTAAGCGGAAGTGCCAGCTTGTGTAGTGGCACGTTTGTTCCAAAGAGAAACTTTTGTGGAGTCTTCTCATCCCCAAGGAGATCAGTAGTTCCGCACGAGTGTAGCGGTACTTCCGATAATCGGTAGTACCGGACTTTGCACTTAGAACTACCAGATTTGTCTACAACGACTAGTTTTCTGACCATTGGTGAGGGGAGCGAAAGTACAGGCCTTAAGCCGATGGTACTTCCGATAATCCCGTTTTTCATATATTTGGCTCCAATGGCTAGTTTTCTTGTGTAGTGTATAAATATCCTCTTATGGCCGGTTGGAGATAGTGTTGCTGGACCCATTTCTATTCCCTTGAGCTAGTGTGAGGCTCTCGGCTCAATTGTGTATGTATTGCACCTTGTGAGCAAGGAGAAGGGTCTAGATTGCATGTGTTGCATCAAAGATGGATTGTGTATTCACTTGAGCGTGTGCATTCGTTGCACGTGGTGAGAGTCAAGCAAGGAGGCTTGCTTGTTACTCTTGGAGTTTACTGACTCCTAAATGGTGTTGGAGGCGTCGTGCGTAGTGATTTTCTCAAAGAAGGTTGTGAGAAGACTCAGCAAAGTGTGAAGATGGAAGGCTTAATTCGTGGAGCTGGTCCAATTAGTTTGGGCTTACCTAAACGTGGACCAGGGGAGACATGCAAGTCTCTGATCACCACGGCAAAAAATATCTTGTCTTTGTAGTTTATTTTCTTGTGCTCAATTTACTTTCAAGTAATTTGTTTTCATGGAATTAAATTAATTGCTTGTCATCTAAAATTGCACACCTTGATATAGTCTAAAATTGTTGATGCACTTAGGTGAACTTAAGTGATATAGACGTTGTTTGTGCTAAACCAAATTAATTTAAACTTTTGTATTGTTTACTTGGTTTAGACAAATAGAAAATATCTTGAATTGTTAATAATAATTAGAAGAGATTTTTAGACCGTCTATTCATCCCCTTTAATCGGTCTCCTCGATCTTACAAAGGCACACTAAGAAAACCCACTATTCGCAGCCTAAACATGCAATACTAAAAGCTTGATGTATCAGGTGAAATTGTTCTTCCGTGCCGTGAACTTGCCATATGGACTTAGTACTTGTCATGTACCTGAAAATTCTGATGCTTTTTGGTCAGATAAGTAGTGTTCTCACGCATGTTTAGGAGCATATACTTGCAGTGGCGGATCCAGGATTTGGCTACGCCCCGGGCTGAACTCTAACAACCTAAAACTAACACCAATTTGTACCCATACCACGATATAAAAAAGTATATCATAATTGGCTAATTGCATTACTAATATGAAACTTGAGTTCAATACTAAACAAGTAAGGCCACCATCAATGCCAACCAAACATGGATTACCATGTTTCGAATCCTCCCAAGCATTGACAAGTCAGTCTTGCATCTAGGAGCAGCTTCCTTCGCAATTTCTATCAGCACTGACTATCCCCTACGTACCAAAATTATGCCATAAGAAAAGGTTTAAGGGTGGTGTTTTAGACTCTCGGTTCATATGGCAGGATATAGGGTTTAGGGTTTTAGCATTGTAAGTTTTATTACAAGGTTCATTTCTTTGACTTTAAGGATGTTTGATTCCTGATTTATCCTAACTTATTTGTGATAAAAGACTTTGTTGTTGTTGTTGTTGTTGGCTGACTATCCCCTATCAAACTAGCATCTACGTGCGGATTAAGTCCTTGCAGCTGTGGATAAGACATAGCTCCCATCCTGAAGCAACTCAAGTCAAATAAGCAGAGCCAACTATTTGGATAGAAAAAATCTGGGAAGCCAAACATGCAATATCTTATGTATATTCTATATTCAGAAGGAAAATGACCATTTCTACCATTAGAGCGGCAATCCTTTGTGGATATTCCTAGTTTACATAGCATAGACTACTCGAACTAACAATGCCCAAAACGCAGATGGCATGAAACTTAAAAACTAATCGTACACTACAATAAACTAATCGCACACTACAAACTAGCATGAGCTCAAATTTATGCATATGAGAGAAAATTCAGGGGTTCTGGGAGGCTACGACGCACCTCGAGGCAATCGGCGGAAAGCAAGGGTTCTGCCAATGTTGATGGCCGTCTGCACGATCACCACAAAGTAAAACATCTGCCCTAAGCCTGCGCACCAAACACATCCACCGAAAATGAACCACAGTTCAATTAACAGATCATCACCTCACCAACGCACGCATGGTAATTAATGGGGAGGACAGGCATCGTAACACATTTCAGTATTTGACAATTCACATCCTTTACCAACTATCAATTGCCGGTTTACCTACCACTGAAGAGTGAAGCCTAAGGCAGTGGGACTCTGGTCTTTGACGAGCAGCAGGCAGGAGTGGGAGGGGGCGACGCCTGCGCCTGGCCGGGAGGTAGGCATTGGGCGAGTGGGCGGCGCAGGCCAAGAGGACTGGAGGAGGGGCGCCGGGGTGGCGTTGGGCCGCTGGCCATTGGGAGGGGGCGGGCTGGGAGTGATACGGGGTCGCCCGATCTTCTCGACGTAGGATCAAGATACTCACGTGGATTTGATGAACCGTAGTGATCTCCCGTTTCCAATGCAAGAGTTAGCACTCTATAATTCGCCCAACCACACGTGTTAAACTTCACGACCACCAATGAAGTTCTATCGCGCTCCCAATTCCCAACGGAAAGGTTGAACGATCTTGATTTCAGCAAACTCCCAATTTCCTCAAGTTGGGTCAGCCATAAAAAAGAACAAGAGTATTTTATTATCAAATGTGGTCCGAACCCTAAAGGCTGCCAATACAAGGCTTATATAGCCCCTTGGGATGTCCATATGGTCCCCACACCAAGTACAACTCAACCCTATATGGTTTTAGATACGAACTCTCACAAAAAGGAAACTATATTTTCCACTCGTCAGATTGTTTCAGTCATAACTTTTTATCCGTAATGGGAGAAGATCCATTGCGTAGCCCTTGAAATTATCTTTCCAACGAGTACAAGAACACCTGAATCGGACTCTGTTTGTGAATGTTAGTTCCTTTTTAGTAACTGCCTGTCAGGCTGTCCCGAATCGAATCCGAATTGAATTCTGAGTTGAATCTGAGTTTGAATTGGGTTGAACACGTGGAAAGTCTGAATTTGGCTTGAAAATCTTATCCAAAACTTGTAGTTTCAGTCCTTGGGCTCCTCCCTTTTTGCTCTTCCACTACATGGGCTTCTTTCCTCCTTGATCAGCTGCATGGGCTGCTTGGCTTTCTCCTTTTCATTCCCATGGGCTTTGAGCTTTTTGTTCTTGGTAGCAAATATGATTATCCTCCTTGTGCTTCTCTATTGCTTTGGCCCCAGAATCATCATAATATTCAAACCTAATAATAAACAAGAATTTGGCATAAGGTAGTATATCGTTCCCACGAATAGAAGGAAATTCATTAAGAAACAAAGTCACCTGACAATATTTAATGCGGCTCAATACTTCTTTCCAGTGAAATAATGTATTTGACTTAAAAGTGCTAAGCATGTGCGTATCCGCATCATCCTCCCTTCTTCAAGAAAAGCCGTCCTCGGCTTTTGATTGCTTGAAATTGTACTAAACAAAGAATACAATATGTATGCATGGTATATGTATTAGTCAGTTACACTCCTTCCGTCTTTCACATTATTATTACCTGGAGGTGTATTAAGCAAAAAGAACAACACATATGTGTGGTATATGTATGAATCAATTATTGTGTCATTCTCATTCTTACTGTTTTGCACAAACCAATTGATACTACAACAGTTATCAAATGCATACATTGTAATATTTTCATTCACACCATTCTCCCTCCCATAAGAAAAAGTCGTCCTCGACTTTGCGAAGTACGTGGACAAGTCATTAATGGGCAAAACCAGATCAAACGGTTCAAATATGGAAGAGAAAATTTTAAGAGCCTTCCTTGCTTCAATTGCGCTACTCCGATTATTTGTATATGATTGTTCATCGAAAGAGAAACAAGTAGGCACAAGAAATATTTGTAAACAGCAAGCACTATTGTTAAACCTCATCTCATTGTGATCATGACGTGGTATAAAAGATTATATCCAAAATATGCAATTTCAACTCAGCAAGCTTATCACATGTAATGCATATTCGATAAACATAAAAGTTGTCATCTACACCATAATCTCCGATCAAATTGAACTTATATGTGTAGGCATAGGAACTAACTAGTGATTTTAAACATGAATTTTCAGCAACATTCTCAATGACACTAGATAGCTCTTTAGGATTATCGAACATGATATAATATAAAGAATCATCAGGAGATATTCTAGCAAGAACTTCTTTATGAGTAATTAATTCCACATTATGTAAATTGACCAAAGAAATTTCAGAACATGGAATTTTCGATTGAACACATGAGTTCTCACAATTACTCACCTTTTCACAAATAAATTCAGCACCAATATGGTTACCTTTATCATTCTCTTCAGTTGATGTATGTGTTGTAGGTATCAAATCGTCATGATGTAACAGCGGAGCAGCAAGTACTTCATCTTCAACTGTGGTTATCTTCTCATCTTTGACTTCCAATGGTACCGGTTGTGGAACATTCAACTCCTCATCTTTAATATCAACCTGCATAATATGAGAAGCAACACTAGAAGTAGAGAGTAAGTCGTTAGTACAAAAAGTAATCTCATTTTTTCTATCATCTCTTTCTCTTTTCTTTTTGTTTATTTCTCTCACTCTCAATTTGGATGCTCTCAACCTCACGTTTGGTGGAATCACACAACTCACTGTTTTTATCACTCTCACTCAATTTGGCTATGTGGCACTCATCCTTACATGGGTTTTGATACATCTCAAGTGGTGTTTGTAGCAATGGGGCAACACTACATGTCTTCTTGACCGAAGGGAAAGTCCCATGCTCGGTCATCTTCCCATGTATCACACTTGTTGAGGCATAAGAATTGAAGTATGGGCTTGGATGAAACTGTGGTGTACGCATATCCATAAGTCTCTTTTCCTCCACAAAATGTGCTCCCTACTTCATATTCTGCAATTTATCAAATAGATCACACTTGTAATGACGAGGAACAAAACGGGCTCTCATTTCTCGCTTCATCTCTTGCCATGATGCAATAGGGTTTTCTCCATTCTCAGCTCTTTGAGTAATGACTTGTTCCCACCAATCCAAAGCATAACCTTCAAACTCAAGTGATGCCAACTGTATCTTTCTCTCATCCATATAGTGATGCATACGGAATATTTTATCAAACTTCAATTCCCAAGTGAGGTACTCCTCGGGATCAGTCCCGCCTACAAACTTGGGCATGGAAAACTTGAGCTTGCCCAATCCATCATCTTCATTGCGTGGACGACAATAATGGTCATTGTAATGCAAAGCAAAATCAACATCCCATTCCATCGCATGTGTAGCACCACCACGGCCTCCACCTAGGCCTTGGCCACGCCCTCCATGGCCTCCTCCTCGTCCTCCGAGCTGTGGTGGACGCACCACGTTGGCCGCCACTCGGTGTTGCGGTGCAAGAGGTATATGTGCAGCAGCTTCTCCTCCTTGAACACTTGCTTCATCGCCACCATTGCGAGCTTGTATGAGCCTAGTGAGGGCTCCAATGTCCTCCAGCAGTTGGCGCACATTTTCATTAGCTTGTATCTCCATATTTTGCATCTCCCTTACAATTTGATCAGCAAAAGCATCATGCTTCTCATGGAGTAGATCGAGCCCTTGGCGTAGCTCACGTTGAAAGTGTTCACGGAGTGCCCCAAATTGATATTGCTTGACAAATGCTTGAGTTTCATTTGTCTCACCACTCTCATCATGGTGTTCTCCTCCACATGACATGGTTAGCTATGCAAGAAATAAATAGCTATGTAGAATAATGCTTTATGGAAATCACACAATCTCACTATTTTCTCTCCCAAGTAAAGTTTTTACCCTTCCAAAGTGAATTAAGGCTAATAAAAACTTACACCTGGTAGAAGTGACAACAGTACAGTGATGATCAAGCGAATCTAAGAGTGTTCACTATTTGCACAACAACGGTTATATGGTGGAGCTTGGTACGAAAGTGTTTATCCTACACAATCTGAATTTCACGATGTTGTAAGATTAAGTAATAATCCAGGCTAGAATACTTTGCCTAAGTGCTGATCCAAAAGATTTAAGTGAAGTATATGAACGCACACGCAAAGATCAATGTGACTCGATGCAAACAAAGGAATGAGCTAACTAGAGGCAATCTGAAATTAAAAATTAGATAGCTCGTTTTGCACCAAGTACTAGGAGAGACACTAGCCAATTGCAATGATATGAATGTACGGGCACAAGATTACTCAAAGAAATTAAATACATAAGCTGAAATTATATAGTAGAATTAGATAACCCCAATTTGGCCAACACTCACTTTTTTTTGTCGAGGCTCTTCTTCTTTCTTTTTTTTTGTACTTGTGGTTGGCACTAATGTTTAGCGTTTCTTTGCACAATTGCTGGAAATCTCAGCAAATATAGATTAATACCAAGAGCAGCCCTTAATATGCAATTATCAAAGACTAGTCTCAAAGATGAATGAAATTTTTTCGGTACTGTAGCAGTACTGTTCACAGTACAGTAGCAGTACTGTTCACGAACTGTAGCGATAGGATTTTTTTTGGTTTAGGCGAAACAAAGGAAATAACACAATGATCAAGCGACGCAAAGGAACACGACGATCAGCACCTAAACAACATTCTAAAGGTTTGGATTTTTTTGTGGCAATTTTCGGTTTTAATGAACTATAGGAACAGAAGTAAATCAATCTAAAAGTAAGGGTAAATAATCCTACCGAGTAAACTGTGCTCTAATACCAAGATGATACAGGGTCACCCGATCTTCTCGACGTAGGATCAAGATACTCACGTGGATTTGATGAACCGTAGTGATCTCCCGTTGCCAATGCAAGAGTTAGCACTCTATAATTCGCCCAACCACACGTGTTGAACTTCACGACCACCGGTGAAGTTCCATCGTGCTCCCAATTCCCAACGGAAAGGTTGAACGATCTTGATTTCAGCAAACTCCCAATTTCCTCAAGTTGGGTCAACCCTATATGGTTTTAGATACGAACTCTCACAAAAAGGGAACTATATTTTCCACCCGTCAGATTGTTTCGGTCATAACATTTTATCCATGATGAATTTGATGGTGGGAGAAGATCCATTGTGTAGCCCTTGCAATTATCTTTCCAATGAATACAAGAACACCTGAATCGGACTCCGTTTGTGAAAGTTATGGCCTTTTTAGTAACCGCATGTCAGGCTATCCCGAACCGAATCCGAATTGAATTCTGAGTTGAATCCGAGTTGGAATTGGGTTGAACACATGGAAAGTCCGAATTTGGCTTGAAAACCTTATCCAAAATTTGTAGTTTCAGTCCTTGGGCTCCTCCCTTTTTGCTCTCCCACTACATGGGCTTCTTTCCTCCTTGATCAGCTGCATGGGCTGCTTGCTTTCTCCTTTCCATTCCCATGGGCTTTGAGTTTTTTTGTTCTTGGTAGCAAATATGATTACCCTCCCTGTGGTTCTCCATTGCTTTGGCCCCGGAATCATCATAATATTCAAACCTAATAATAAACAAGAATTTGACATAAGATAGTATATCGTTCCCACGAATAGAAAGAAATTCATTAAGAAACAAATTCACCTGACAATATTTAATGCGGCTCAAAACTTCTTTCCAGTGAAATAATGTATTTGACTTAAAAGTGCTAAGCATGTGCGTATCCGCATCAGGGAGAGCCAAGGCGGGCTGGCGCTGGCTGGGAGGAGCCGAGGCGGGCGTTGGGGCAGCTGGCAGGGGCAGCTGGCCGGGGGGCCGAGGCGGCGCCGGCCGGGAGGCTGGCCGGGAGGAGCCGAGGCGGGCGGCGCCGGGAGGGGGGGAGCCGGGAGCTGAGCGGGCGCTGGCCGGGAGGTGGGGTGGTGCCGAGAGGGGCGGAGGCGGGCGGCGCCAGGGGTGGGGGGGCGCAGGGCAGAGGGAGGGGGCGACGGGAGGGGGCAAGCCGGGTGGCATCGGCGCGTCGCCTTTTGGCTTTAACCCTACGGTGCGCTAGGGTTTTGAGGCAGGCGAGCAGCGGCTCTGCGGGACAGTGGCGAGCGCGTGAAGTGGGCCGCGGCGCCGAGCGCGTGAAGTGGGCCGTGCGCAGGATAGTGTCGCCAGGCGAGCTGTTGAAAAATGTTATGGGCTATTAGGCTACCTGGGCTGAATTCGAGTAATACCACCCTGGGCTGGACTAAAAATACCTGGGCTATACACTACAAATTTTTCGCATCCCGGGCTAAAGCCCACCTTGCCAAGGGCCCAAATCCGCCCCTGTATTCTTGCATGAAGTGAATGAGTACTATTCATCTATTTTTTTCACAACCACGTGAAAGCATCAAGAAACAGAAGCAAGCACTTTAAAGCATCTCAGAAGCAGATCAGATCTGATACTATTCACAATCACTCGAAAGCATCTCTGAGGCATGTCAAATCTGATACTGTTCATACAACGTTTATAACTATTTGCAAATAGCACACCAAATATTTGCAATAGCACACCAAATATTCTCCTTATTCTGCTTACAATTGTTCAAAAGATCGATTCACGTCCGTGGTCGTCGCTTTCGCCGCTACCGTCGACGCGAGAGAGAGAGAGAGAGAGAGGAGAAGGGAACCTGGGGCAGCAGTGCTAGATCTTGGGTGCACGGGCCAAATCCCGAGTCGCTGGCAGTAGAAGGATTTGGGCGGCAGCACCATCGCCATGGCCAAATCCCTAGCTGCTGGCGGTGCCATCGCCATTGCCCAGGCATCGTAGATGGAGATGAGCAGAGGCTAAGGGCGACGTCAAATGAGGGTTGGTGATGTCGTTGGATTCAACACGACGACCGAGATAGAGATGGGTGGAGGGCTAGGGGCAGTGGCGGATCCAGGAAAAATTTTTGGAGGGACTGAGTACCTTCAGCTCGACCTCAGCCCCTTCTACATTATACATCTATGGCTAAAAATTTAGGGGGGGCTCCAAGGGTCCGGTAGCGGGGCTCGAGCCCTCTCGCCGCGCCCCACCGCTGGATCCGCCCCTGGCTAGGGGCAATGCCGCTAGATGGGTTTAGGGTGAGGGATTGGGGACAGGACGGGGAGGAGAAGGGGTATTCGCAAAATTGTTATGGTGAAAACGGACGGTTTTTTGCAAAAATACCACACCTAGATTAGAACAATTGGATTTAGATCGGTCGACCAAGATTGATCGAATGCATGAGTGCGGGTCAGTGTTGTGCATAGAATCTTCCCCAGTTTTTACCTCGTAGTATTGGATATGTATTTAACTCAAAATTCCACATTGTGGTTTCAGCCAGCTGGAACAGTGAAATGAGTACACTGCAATATTCAGCTGTACTGAATGTAGCATTCTGGGTCCATGTCGATCTTGATATTCTTTAACTCTTATTAGCTATGCACCAAACTGATATTTAACTCAAACTTCACATCGAAGATGGGTTGATGATGGACATCTTCTCATACCATGACATCAAGTGTACGTTAGTGCTGACGTACTTCAAAGAAGCTGACAAGGACGTCACATGCATGTAGCACATAATGGAATAAAGTGCGCATCTGCCATACCAACAATAGAAAGGACGGAGAAAATAGAAAGGAAGGAGAAGGTAGAAAGACATGGAAGTCAAGACACGGAAGTGGTAGGACAATAATGGTGGTGGGCTTACAACCTAATTGAAAATGTCGCCTTAACTGCATTAATTGCAACCTCGGCTCTCATGTCCTAGCAAATAAGGAGGAAGATGGTGAACTCCATGCTACGCTTTTGGGCCGAGTAACTGGTCTGAAAAATAGTTCGATACTCGTGAATTGGGTTAGCTTGTAATGAGTTTGAGTTGGCTGGACTTAGGCTCGTAAATTTTTAAGCCGAGTCGAGCACCTATATAAGCTCGCAAAAAAATTCGAGCCAAACTTGAACCGCTCATAAGTCTAGTTTGGCTCGTGTGTGTGCAGCCCAGCCAGGCAGCGGCACCCCAGGAATAGCCTATCGGCCAATCCCTAAGTCCCTAACCTTCGGTCGATCCCCAATTCCCTATCCATTCGTTCGCCGCCCCTCGTCCCGCCTGCTCCGTCCACTGTGCCTCCCACCACCGCTCGCCCACCCCACTGTGCGCTCGCCCCTCCCACCGCCTCCCCGCAGCCAACATCCAGAACCTTCTAGAAACGATGGCGCAATGTGGCACGAGGCGTGGCAGTCCAAGCGGAAGGCCCACGACCTCATGGATGCCATGTGCCGTCGAGCGCAGTGCCGTGCCACCTACCTCACCCACCACCGTGATGACCCACATCAGTCCCTCCAGATCTCCAATGCATGGAGCTACCTCCACCACGATAACTCGCTCTACCAGGCCACCGAGGACCAATAGGGATTGTGCGTGCTCACTCTCTCTGTTCCTCTCAATTTGATTTGATGCAATTCGGTGCTTAGTTGTTGTGGTTGTAGTATGCTGGATTTGATCGAATTGGCTGGCTATCTGATAGACGGTGGTTCACTGTAGTGGGTGCTTGCAGATCATGTTTCCTGATATTGCCCATAACGGGTCTGATTCCTCTAATAAGTGTTATTAGTAGTAATAGGTGGTTCATCCATTGGTTGGGTTTTTTTGTGAGTCATCTCTTTCTATGAAGTATAGAGCTTATTTGTCTACCACATCAATAGCCACCTCAGTGCACGGTGCCATGTCACACCACTGCAACGCACCGCCACATCCGAATGCCATGTCACGCCATGTCCTCGCCACCTCATCGTTGTTGCTCACGCCAGAGCCATATCATATGCTATGTCAGCCCTAGCCTTATCCCCAGTGGATTGAGTCTATGGTAGACCCAAACCAGCCATCGACATGGTCTATGGAGCACTGGCCCACTTGTCAACCTGTAATTCTATTTTCTAGAATTTTAATTATTTGGAGAATCCAAAATCTATTGGGCCCACTTGTTAGCGACCAAACCCTTTTTCCTTTAGAAAAATAATTTGGCCAAAAAAATCAAAAACCTTGCTAACGTCATCAATCCGATTTTCCTTTAGGAAAATAAATCTAGAAAAGCCAAATAGTATCCTTTTACCTTTTTCTTAGATTTAAACCTCCCGAGAGCTTGTTCTCCTCCGTCCAAACATTGATTGACCTGATTTTTCTTCCTAAAATCATCTAAAATTGGGTTGTATCTTTTGGTTCTAGATTTGTAGATTTCGTTAGATAGCGTCTTCGAATTAGCAGAAGTAGGAAGTGAAGTTCAAGAGTTGAGCAAAACCAAGGCAAGTCGTGACCTTTGATCATGTTGAACCTATTATTCCAAATATATTATTTCCTATTTTATTTTAAATTATCATGCATTGCTAATTTAATACAAACCCTTGTACTCAGTAGCTATCAACCAAATTTGAATAATTCCACCTTGATAATTTTGAATGACATGATTCTATTGTCACCACAGGATAGGTAATTATATAGTGGTGTAATAGTAGTATTCACTTGACTTGTACATCTAGTATACTTAGCCATGCTTATTGTTATGTTGGGCTCATCGCCACATGATCAATTAATTAATTTGAACTTAATAAGATATTGAATTGTTATTGTTGCCATAATTATAAAATTTGTGTATCATGACATTGGTGTGCCGATGGGCTTGGTATAAGATTGAGGAGGCCGATTAGAGGGGGTAAATAGGCGGTCTAAAATTTTTTCTCTTTTGCAATTATTATCAAATACTATTTGTCCAACCAAGATTATAGAATGCAAAAGCTTAACTCAAATTGGCTTAGCACAAATAAGGACTAAATAACCTAAGTGCACCAACAATCTAACTCTATGTTAAGGTTTGCAATTCTAGGAAGACTAGCAATCAATTTAATTCTATGAATGTAAATTGCTTGAATGTAAATTGGTCACAAGAAAACAAACCACAATAACACGATTCCTTTTTATCGTGGTGTTCGAAGACTTGCCAGTGTCCTCTAATCTACGTTGAGGTAAACCCAAATGAATTGGACCGGCTCCACGAATTAAGCCTTCCTCCTCAAATCCACTAATGGTGGCTTTTTCCCACTCTAGGTAGGTGAGCTCCAACCTTCACAATTCACTAGATCTTCTCACAACCTTCTTTGATAAGATCATCACGTATGACGCCTCCAACACCATCTAGAAGTCAGCAAACTTCAAAAGAAGTAAGTCAATCCCCACGCTTGACTCTCATCACATGCAATGATGCACAAGCTCAAGTGAATAAACAATCCATTTCTAGATGCAACACATGCAACCTAGAGCATTCCTCCTTACTCACAAGGTGCAACATATGCACAATTGAGAGGAGGACCTCACGCTAGCTCAAAGGAATGAAATAGAGTGCCAAAAGTCATACCCCACCGGCCACAAAGGAGTATATATACGCACGCCACAAAAACTAGTCGTTGGAAGCAAAACACCTGAGAAAACATGATTTTCAAAAGTACCGTAGGCAAAGGTCCGGTACTTTCACTCCCCTTTGCAACGGTACAAAAACTAGCCATTATAAGCGAATTTCAGAAGTTCCAATGGCTAAAGTCTAACACTACCGATAATCAGAAGTACTACACCACCCAAGCAGAACTATTGATTTCCTCGGAGATGAGAAGACTCCACGAAGGTCTCTCTGGAAAAAACGTACCACTACATAAGCCGGTAGTTCCGGAAATTATAAGTACTACTCACACGGAGCCAGTTATTCCACTCACTGGTCGGACGCTTACATAGAGTCGGAACTTTTGATCATCGACTACCCTAGTTCTTGACCACATCGATAATTCGACCATTCAGGTCTCTGATCATGTTGTTTAGTTTGACCACACAGGTCTCCGACCATGCTGTTCGATTCAATCACACAGATCTCTCGACTACACTGATCTCTAACCATGTTAGTCCCTGACCATGTTGTTCGGTTCAATCATACAGGTCTTCGACCACATTAGTTTTGACCACAAAGGTTTTGCCCATGTCGACCATGTCGATCTTCGATCACGTCAATCTTCGATCATGTCAATCTTCGATCACACAGATCTTCAACTATCACATCAATCTTCAACCATGTTATATCAATCACATCAGTTTGACCACATTGGTTTTAACCACAAGTCTCGACCACTTCGGTTCCAACCATGTTGATGTAATCACGCTAGTCTCGATCACATAGATCTCAACCATGTTGGTTCGACCATGCTGATTTTGATCACATAGATCTCGACCACTTTGGTTCTAACCACGCTGGTTCAACCACGTAGGTCATTAACCACATCGATCTTCGACCACATTGATCTTTGACTACTCATGTCTTCGACCACTTTGGTTCAGCAAATTTGGTTTCGACCAATCTGGTCCTTGACCGTACAGGTCTTCGACCACCAGCAAACACGGTAGTTCCATGATTACAATGCCGGTAATTTCGTTTAGCGGTAGTACCGCAGAATACATTGCGGTAGTTCGGATTTTCCTGAGAAGTGCATATACTTCAATAGATTTTGTAAAACACATTTGCAAACTACAGTATCATATACACAAGGATTATCCATGATTCCTAATAAGTTGCAAAACACATTTGCACACTTTTAGAATCATAACACAAGGATTATATATGTGAGCTTTAACTATTTGCAAAATACATTTGCAAATATAAGCCTCATACTATAAAGAATGGAAATATGGACTTCAAACACTTGCAAAATACATTCACAATGAATAGTCTCATGTTACAAGGATTCAACACATGAGCTTCAACTATTCGCAAAACACATTTGCTAAATTAAGTTTATTGGATTTGTTTGGATCTTTTGAGTTATTTGCTTTTATTTGGATTCAGCTGTTTATCGTAATTAGAAATTGGAATTCGTGAAGACCCATTTGATCAAGTGAGGTCAAGCTCAAAGTGAAGATAAACGCCAACTCAAGAAAAAGCATCGTGAGTTTAAGACCTGCATGAAACCTGCCAAATACAAATCTCATGCCAAGGAGAGCTAAAAGAGATGAGGTTGATCGATCAATATATGATGAGTCTCAAGCTACTAGACATGACCTTTCTCAATAGTACGGCAACCTATACTAGCAATCTAGTCTTTCAACCAAACTCCAAGACTAATAAAAGACTTGGCTAGTCATACCTTTGCGTTAGGTCAATCTATGATGCATCCTTTTGGATATGTGCTTTGAAAAGCATACATAAGTGTAGTATGTGAGTAAAACCCGTATTGCATAGAGTTAATGGTTTTCCACATATATGCTAAGTAAATAGTATCCATTAGGGTTAAACAATTGCTGGTTGCCTTTTTATTTAACGGGTTAAGATGAAGACTTGCTAGTTAACCATCTAACCTTTATTGAACCTAAGTGTTCTAGGGTTAGGGTTTGAGAAGTGTGAGTGCTATGGTATGTGCTCTCTTGTTCTTTAGGTGTAGTGATTATAAAATCTTTATTCTCACATAGCAATATATTAAATTTATTCATCTCTCATGGGTCTTTTTTATTTTGGTTGATTTGGCTGGTTTGATCTTCTATCTCCCCTTCTTAATCTTGCTGGATGCAAATGATGAGTAAGTGATGAAAATATATGTTGGAAATCAATCTCCATCCATTTAGTCATTAGGTTTGGTAAGTTCTTGAAGTTACCTAGTTTTTGCTTGTTTTGAGCTCTTTGAGTGATTTCTTGATCCAGTTATTTTTTCCTCAATTCCTTTGGTGTTTTTGCTTGCTGTGATATGTGGGAATACATCTAAATCTATCTTGGCCATCATGCACTCACAAGCAAGTCATAATCATCGGGTTTGGTTTTTGCCCAGTTTTGGTGCAACCTTTCTTCAAATTAAAACGGTCACAATTTTGACAACGATTCTCTCGATGTTTGTTGGAATAAGTTCGTGACATTCTAGAGAAGATTGATGCTAAGTTTTATTTCATTTGGATATACGGATAAATTTTTTTATAGATTCTTGATTTTAAAATAGTGCTATTTTTAGTATTCATGTACTAATTTTACTGTTCTGATCTGATTGCTACTGTTCATCTGATCTAACCACCTGGGGCACATCAAGGATCATTTTGCTTAGTTTCGTTTAGATCTTTTCGTATTGGTGATTGTTTTCCGATCTTCATAATTTTTTATAGTTATCGAAGTGAAGAATTGACGAGTACTTAAAAAAATTTAAGGATAACATTTATCCCACTTTATTATCCTATCGATCCTATAATTTCAATCTGTAACCTCTTATCTTTTGTAAATTTGAAGATATACGCCGACCACCTGTCTATCTTGTTTATCACTTCTCTGCTACTAGATGCTTTTTCTGTGAAACACCCTACTAGTCCCGTCATCATCTGTCTACAGTCTATCCAACTAGAACAAGTCTGATTTGCAGTGGTTTGAGTCACCGGGGCAATTTAGTCTCATTTTGATTTCCCTTGGCAGGCGTAATTTACCCAAAAATAATTACTTCCTCTGTTAAAAAATGTACCACATTTTAGATATTGCCACAGTCTTCAACATATAACTTTAACCACTACTTTTTATATGAATATGTTCACCAAAAAATATAAAATTATTATATTATGAAAATATTGTTAACGACTAATCTAATGATATTATTTTTATTTGCCCAATCTAAATATTTATTTTATATATAAGCAAAGTTAAAAAAGCTTGATTGCGGTGCTTTCTAAAAGGCGTTCCCAAATGGAGGGAGTAGTATCTAAGGGAGTAGTTGATTGTGAACACAGCTCTAAGGGCATTCCCAATAGTCTCATGTCAGCAATGTTTATAACTTTAATTAGTTTATCAAGCAAGATTTTTGCTGAGTGGAGATGAAATTAAAGAAGAGAGAGAGAGGGTGGAAGCAGTGTCTTATGCAAGACACTACTTAGGCACAAAATCCAACACCAAATTCATGGCCCCACGCTACTATCTGATCCACTCCATGGCGGTGCTTTGCAGGGAATGCGTCGCTTGACGGTGGCCAGAGGGGAGGAAGAGAGCCGGAGGGGAGAAGGTGATGGTGGGAGCCTCGCCGTGCTGCCCGCATGCTTGCCGCCGTGCCATGCCACCCGTGTCGCTCGCCTACGCATCGACTGCGCCAGGCTACCTGCGTCGACCGTTCCCTCACCGACGCGCCACCGCGTCACGCTATCTGCAGGGCGCACCACTGTGTCGCCTACCTGTGCCGACCGATTATGAATCCGAAAAATCGTCGAATTCAATCCGATTATGAATATAATCCGATCCAAATTCGTATCCAACATTTGTTTAGTCTATATTCGTATCCGGCATTTGTCCGATTCGTATTTAAATTTGAAGAAAAAATATAGATAGAAATATGATTTAAGCCCTATTTAATCTATATTCCATCTATTTTCGCCGATACTTTTGCATGCTGCTGCTCTCATTTGGACTATCTTGTTGGAATTTTTCTTATCTTTTGCTCTCCGTCGCTTCGTTCTTTTCTTCCGTGGATCACGGGACGCCTCACCTGTGCCCAACGCACGGAGACAGCGCTTCTGTTCTTGTGGACGTGACACGGGAAGGACACCTCGACGTGACGCACCGTCTGCTCCCGACGCGATGCCCCCCGAAGATCAACACGAGCAGCAAGAAGAAAAAGGGGGCCTATTTTTTAAGTTACGAATTATGACTTTTGATCCAGTTTGTGGTTTTTAGATTATTTATATCATAGAGAGATTACAGAGTAACAGAAACTCACGTGCAGTTTTTGCTGATATAAATAAAGTCAGATAAAGTATGTACTCTAATTAACTAGTAGACTCTATCTTAAAAAAATACTCCGATTAAAAGCTAGTTACTGTAGAAAAGCCGAAAATCAGTTTTTAGAAGTTAAAAGAACAAGGCCAAAGCTTCTCTGTGATGTTCTTCTTTCTCCGTGGAACCCTGTGGTCTTCTCAACGTGAGAACTAGAAGCAGCTCCTCTCCTCTCTGATGCTTCACGTGATGCGTGAGCACTCCTGATATCATGCTGCGCGAATGCAAGGCTGCAACACCTCTGCCGCTGCTCTTGCGTGATGCGCCTTTCTGCTCTAGGGAGATGAAACACGACATGACAGCCTGTGATGCATAGAGGTGTAATCAGGGCAGATATGAACGGATATCGTTTATTCTATGTTATATTTTTTTTCCCAAAGTCAGAGTTGAATACGAATATACCGGATATCTATTTCTCCATTCCATATCTGTTCCATAATCTTTCGGACGGTCGGTCGGACAAAAATTATCCACTTCTTTGCACAGGACATTAGACATTATAGTACAATCAGAGCAAACATGGAGAGACTAATTACTAAGATTTTAAAAAAGAACACTCAGTACTCCCGCCTGTTTAGATGTGACAATCTGCCTATATATTATCTTATTCCTAGGTGAAATCACAACAAATTTCCTTATATCACTTTCGTTCGGTAAACCTTCGGTCGGTCTAATGGACGAAAATTATTTGCTCCATTTACACCTCTAGTTATGCAGCCCGATTTAACACCTCCTACTCGACCGCTCTACTGCGCTACACATCCACAGTTGGTTCTCTCATTGACTTCTCTCATTAACTTATCATCTCTCTCCGGCAGTGCAACCCAGCGATGCTGAGCTCCGCTATCTACCACTCCTTGGAGTGACTGCTGCGCACTGAGAGCTAAGCATGTGATTCAAGGTTGCCATCATGTTAGGCTTTTCTTATTTAACCATGGGTCTATTCTTTTCAGTTTTTAAAAGTTATTTTTCGACTTTTCTACAATAACTAGTTTTTAAATAGAGTACTTTTCAAGATAGGATCTACTAGTTAATTATAGTACATACTGTACTGACTTCATTTATATCGGCAAAAATCGCACTTGATGAACTCTCGCATGAACAGCCCAAAAGCCACAAGCCGCAGTTAAAAGCCATAAGTTTCAGCCGCAGTTAAAAGCCATAAGTTTCAGCCAATATGAACAGGCCCATGATGATCTGCATGTTTTGCAGCTGAGAAGGTGGCCTTCTGGGAATAGCCACCGTTGATGAATTGCGGCGACATTGGCCTGTGTTGCTCCGTGCATTTGGTACTCTGCCTGTCCATCTGCATGCTGACGGAACTGCTGTCGACCACTTGAGCTAGGACTGGCAAAAAAGCTTGTTAAGACTCAAATCAAAATTTCTTCATTGACAGTAGTTAATGGATTTAAAATTAAAATGAGTCAATTTTGAGTGAAAAAGGTTAATGAGGCTCAACTCGATAGTGACTCGTTAGCTCGAATTTTAAAAAACCACTTTAAAGATAAATAAAATGATTTTATGTCGAACTAGTGGCTGTTTGGTTGGATATTCTTCACCACCAGCCACGGCAACACCGTTGACGTGCACCTCATTGCTCATGCTAGGGCCATCACTGAGGGCAAGGCCCCTAGATCAGCTGCGGTTCGGCCATACTTGCCGCGACCTATCGTGGCTTGTGTGACATGTGTGGCAGGACGAAGGCAAACTCGGTCCTCACGGGGTGTTCGCTGCGACTACAGTTGTGGCAGTTTGAGTGCTTGAGTCTCGGACGACCCATGCTTGAGGACATGACTCCGTACGTGGCCGAGATGTACCTCGGGGGTGACGTCGACCGACCTACAATGGATTCTCTCTGGTGTCATATACCGGTAAGTAGTCTGACATGCAACTATTTCCATCGTATTAACAATGGTCGTACATAACAGCTATTGTTCCTTGCAGGTATAGTTCGCGCATGTCCAGGTCACATGGGCATGTCTGCCCTTTTTGGAGCAGTTCGATCGCTCTCACACCGATAACGTTCGGCTGGAGCCAGACTCACCCACGGCATCGCAGAGCCGCGCTCCGACGGGCCGTTTTGCTCATCGTGCGACCGGGCTTTCGTCGGGCGACCGAAGCTCGTGTGCGATGTCTTCGTCGAGGACTACATGGTGCATTATTTGATGCGCCAATTTGGCCTACGTCAGGTGTTCCAGTACCGGTAGGGCGACCGATGCCGAGAGCGTCCACGTGTGAGTGACTGCCTCTCAGGAATCTCCTACTGCTTATTCGTTTGATGACTAGTAACGAAATGCTACCTCCTACAGGCACTCTAGGAAGGGAGTCAAACGCGGCATGGACCGGACGACGAAGATAGAGGGGTGGACAGCGTAGTGGGAGGGTGTGCTTCAAGACTATGTGAAGGAGGCCACCCTCTACGACAGCAGTGTGTACGCGGAGTATCTACGCTGGTACCAGCCTTGGACACGTACCAGACTGGTACATGTCATTGACCTACCCATAGCACACGTTGCCGCACTGACAGACACGTACCCCGCACACCTCGCGCGTGTAAGATCGAGGAGGCCGACTAGAGGGGGGGTGAATAGGAGGTTTTAAAATTTTCGTCTAATTCCAATTAGCAATTTTAAACTTGATGGATTGATAGAGCAAGATAACACTAACACTAGCACAAGTAATCGACTAAGAGCAATAACGAATGGTAGAGAACAACAATTGCTACTCTAACTAAGCAAGCAATCAAGTAATATGAATGAAGAGCGTTGCTTAAAAGAAAATGATCGCAAGAGAGCAAACCACAATTGACACGATTACTTTTTACCGTGGTGATCGGAGACTTGCCGGTCTCCCCTAGTCCACGTTGAGGTAAGCCCGAACGAATCGGACCAGCTCCACAAATGAGCCTAAGCACCTCGATCACTATTGGATGCCCTTTCCTCTCCGGTAGGCGAGCCCAAGCCTTCACAATCTTCCGGCCTTCTCACAATCTTCTTGAGAAGATCACCAAACTCCGCTAAGCCGCCTAGGTGCCGGCAAGCACCAAGAGAATGGACCACTGTGGCTTGATCTCACTCAAGTGCTCAATGGATCAACTAGAATGCAATGCACTTGAATTTTGGGTCAACTACCTCAAATGAATGCACAAGGAGTGAATGAGGTGTGAGAGGTTGCACTAGGCTCAAATGTATTCAATGGATGTTCAACAACATGTCCAAGTTCTGGTGGGGGGTGTATTTATACCCTCACCAACCTCAAATAGCCGTTATAATAAACAATACTGAAAAATCAGAAATCCGAACTACCGCAGTAAAACCGTGGTACTTCCGACCTCGCCGACCGGTCGAACGGCTATGTCGAGAGTCGGCAACCGTTGGTCAATGAGTGCGGTACTACCGCCGTTGAAATCGCGGTACTTCCGGACGTCCGAAGTTCCGCCCAAGACCCGAACTTCCGATCTCAACGAGTCTAAGTCTCATTCTCGCGCTCTCGAAATAACGCTCCACAGTATCCGAACTTCCGCACATGCGGTAGTTCCGCAGTAAAACCGTGGTACTTCCGCTTTCCGAGAGGCTAAGTTAAACTCCGGCGCTCTCGAAATAAAGTTCCGCCGGTGCCCGTGACTACCGCCATCCGTAGTTCCGCAGTCAACCCGCGGTACTTCCGCTTTTCAGAGACTAAGTCCGAGACCGGCGCTCTCGAAAAAACGTTCGCTGGCGCCAGACTACGGACTGCGGTAGTTCCAAGACAATACACACCGGAACTACCGGATTTTCTCGACAATGCACGATTTGATTTAATTTTAATTTCTAAGTGCGTGCATGATCCTAAATTGATCCAAAGAGCACATTTGAACATGATCAAGCAATCACCATGATCCCTCTTAATAGTACGGCGTCTATCCTATAATCCGGTCTTCCAACCTAACTCCAAGACCGGTAAAATAAAATAGATACCTAAACTATTTACCTTGTCGCCCTAGAGATCTTGAATCTTCATGGGAAATTTTGTGAGCCTTTTCTTTGCCATTTGAACTATCCTTTCAAACACTTAATGCACACATTAGTCCCATATTCACATAAATTCATTAATTACCAAAACTAATATTTTTAGGGGCCTAGATGCTTTCAATCTCCCCCTTTTTGGTAATTGATGACAACAAGAGCAATTTATGAGAAGAATTTAAGATTTGGATATACTCCTAGTTTGCAAGATGTATATCACAAGGTCTTTGAAATTTTAGCAATTTTAGAACATGGGGAATTTATGCATTTTAGAAACTAATAAGAAAGAGCTCCCCCTAAACATGTGCATCGATTTTGCAGAATTTATTAGGCATGATTACATCATAGCATTTCAGCACATTCACCAAAATTCAAAGATACGCAATAGACAAGTAAATAAGCATTGCATTAAGGACATGACATAGTTCATTACAATGCATCAGAAATTAAAATACTAAACATCCACAGAGTTTAAACCACACAATAAGCATTACATGGTTCATTTCACCATACTTTATTACAACGATAGATAAGACTTAAAAACTTCTCCTTGCTACAATTTCTCCCCCTTTGGCATCGAAATACCAAAAAGAGGAGCTAGTCCTGCGCTGCACTGGGAGAAGGAGGACCACGGCGACGAGTGCGACGACCATAGCGGACTGGAGAAGGCGGATGAACTGCACTCTCCAAGGCTGATACGCGATCACCAAGAGAAGACACAGTGGGGATCAAGACATCCTGGCGCTCCTCAAGCCTGAGTATGGCGGAGTAAATCTGGGAAAGCGACACATCGCCCTCGCTCGGGAGGAGGATCGCAGAATGCTCGATGCCGAGGCCGAGGCCGAGACCGAGACTCGAGATCGAGCACGGCACGAGCAGAGCAGAACAGGAGGCTCTGCACGTGGCTTGTATGGCTTGTGCGGGGTGCAGAGTGCTCCTCGGTATCCAGTCTTCCGAATGATCACAGCCATGATAAATGGTGCAAAGTTGATCCTTTTCTGTTTGTCGTTCTTATTGGCATCGATCCCCCTGATGATAAGATCCACCACATCAAACTTTTGGCCGCGCATAATGTAATCAATTACATTCCACACATGGCCACGAATAGCATCATAATTCCCACTCTTGGGAAGAATGGTGTGGTTGATGATCCTGTTGACAAGGCTGGGAATAGGGAGTAAGCCATTTGTCGTCCCTAGTGACCGTTCAGCAGCTTGGTCATAGTACTCAATATGCAGCAATAGGAAGAGCTCGCTGCTGAACACCTTCTCATAGGCACCGGTTTCCGTCCCAAGTGCTAACTCAAACTCGTGCTCGTGCACTCAATGAATCGGGTCTCGTCATCCAACTCGATGCTCAAAGTTGGGAGAGATGTACAGGTAGCATAGAACCGCTCGATCATGTTGTCCATATGGTTGCATTTGAATGCAACAAGTTGATGGATATCGGCTCGCTGAAAGAGCTGATAAGCACCACTGAACTTGTCGATCTGCGACAAGTGATCCCAGTCCACATACTTATGTGCAGCAAATTTGCGAGCCGGGCCATACATCTCCTGGTACACCTTCTCTTGAAACTTGGAATGAAATTGGGGGTTCATTGAGTCTCGAGGGCGTACATACTGACTGCGGCGACGAAGAATAGCATAATCCTCATTTGTGATCTTGGCGAGGTCCACCTCTTCGTCTGCAGTTACCTCAGGCATCTCCTCATCTGAGACTGCATAATCCTCGCTCTCATGCGAGGCCTCAGATCCGCTCTCATGCGAATCCTCTGAGTCACTCTCAGGGTCGGAGGCGGGACCCTTGCCCTTGTGCTCCGCCGTCTGAGATGCAGGAATCGAGGAGGAGGATTGACCAGCCGTGCCCCCATAAGACTTGTGCGAGACATTCTTCATCCTCGGCATCTTCAATGACACAATAGGATAATCAAGGTATGAGGTAGAATACACGAAAGTAGGTTTCAAATTGAAAGCAATGAATTTCTGCTGTTCTAGGAAAAATGGAAGTACCGGAGGCAAAACTGCGGAACTTCCGGGAAATCCGGTAGTTCCGGCATTAAACATGCGGTACTTCCGGGACCCCGGTAGTTCCGGCCGCTCGACCGGTAGTTCCGGTTTTTCTGGACATTTCTAGGGCATGATAAAAATTGAATCTTTTTGGGGTATTTCTTGGATTGAATCCAGTGCATGCATGTATAAACATTCTAATACCCAAACAAACTACTTTGCCCAAGAATATTTCAGCAAAAATCATCACATTTCAAATTTAACCTAAACTCCACCTAGGGTTCTAAGAACAAGATAAAAGGTGGATTTTGATCCGATTTACCTTGTGAAGTCGAAGGAGGAGAACCCTGGGAGTGCAAGTAATCGCCCAAAAACGAAGAACTCCCCTCAGATTCAAAGATCGGGAGAGGAGATAGGTTCTTGGGAGAGAGAGGGTGGAGGAGAGGAAGAAGAGAGGGTAGGCGGCTGTGGTTTGGGAGGAGTGAAGATGAGAGAGAAAAGAGATAAAGGTAAAGGAGTAACGGCTGGAGGAGTTGGCGGTTTTGGAAACCGCATTGAATCCCGCAAAAAGCGGTAGTACCGCGCGTAACACGCCGGTAGTACCGTGTTCACAGAAATTCTGGAAGTTCCGCGGATTACACTGCGGTAGTTCCGATTTTTCTGTCAGGAGCGGAAGTACCGCACAATGAACTGTGGTAGTTCCGGATTTTCTAGAACTTTTCAGAATTTGACTTTTAGAACTGGAAATTTTGCAAATGATCCCTAGTTTTGCATCCAACTAAAGTCATTCAGGATCATTATGCATCAATTGAGCTAATGCTATATTTTGAAACTAATTTTTATGAATTTAAACGAATTTTTGACCAAAATAGGGGAAAAACCAACAAAAATCCATATGAGCACAACAAATGAGCAGAAATGGATGAAATGAGATTTCAAGCTACATTTGAGTAGTCTATGACATTTAATTCATTCCTCAATTTGCAAAAGCGGCTTTCATCTAATGGTTTGGTGAAAATGTCCGCTAGTTGATTTTCGGTTCGGATGTGGCTTATTTCAATATCTCCCTTGCTCACATGATCTCTCAAGAAATGATGCCGTATATCTATATGCTTGGTTCTTGAGTGTTGAACGGGATTATTGGATATTTTGATAGCACTATCATTATCACACAAAAGAGGCATTTTATCAAAATTGATCCCATAATCCAACAATGTTTGCCTCATCCAAAGCAATTGAGCACAACAACTTCCCGCTGAAATATATTCGGCTTCGGCGGTTGAAAGTGCTACAGAATTTTATTTCTTGGATGACCAACACACTAGAGATCTTCCTAGAAATTGGCAACTACCCGAGATGCTTTTTCTATCCACTTTGCATCCCGCATAATCAGAATCCGAATATCCAATTAATTCAAATTTTGCACCTTTGGGATACCAAAGCCCTATGCTTGAGGAATGTTTTAAATATCTTAGAATCCTCTTTACGGCCACTAAATGGCACTCTTTTAGAGAAGCTTAAAAACGTGCACACATGCATACACTAAACATAATGTCGGGCCTAGATGCGGTAAGATAAAGCAAACTACCAATCATGGATCTATAAAGCTTTAAATCTACCGACTTACCTTCTTCGTTGAGGTCTAGATGCCCGTTTGTTGCCATGGGTGTTTTGATGGGTTTGGCTTCTTCCATTCCGAATCTTTTGAGTAGATCCTTCACATACTTTGTTTGGCTTATAAACGTCCCATTTTTAAGTTGTTTGATTTGAAGTCCAAGGAAGTAGCTTAGCTCACCAATCATCGACATCTCGAATTCCCTAGACATTATCTCACCAAATTCTTTGCAAAAGTCTTGATTAGTAGAACCAAATATAATATCATCAACATAGATTTGACATACAAAGAAATCATCTCCAATAATTTTTGTGAATAGAGTTGTATCTACTTTACCAATTTTAAATCCTTTTGACACTAGAAAGTTACGAAGGCGCTCATACCAAGCTCTAGGAGCTTGCTTTAAACCATATAGCGCCTTTGACAATCTATACACATGATTAGAGTATTTAGTATCTTCAAATCCCGGGGGTTGTTCCACATATACTAATTCGGAAATTGTACCATTTAGAAATGCACTTTTGACATCCATTTGAAACAATTTAATGTCAAAGCATGATGCAAAAGCAAGCAAGATTCTAATTGATTCAAGTCTAGCAACGGGCGCAAAAGTCTCATCATAATCTAAGCCCTCGACTTGAGTATAACCTTGAGCTACTAACCTTGCTTTATTTCTTACCACAATTCCGTTCTCATCTTGTTTGTTCCGGAAGACCCATTTTATGCCAATGACATTGTGCTCCTTGGGTCTCTCCACCAAAGTCCAAACATCGTTTTGAGCAAAATTATTCAACTCTTCATGCATAGCGTTTATCCAATCCGGGTCATCTAATGCTTCTTCTACACGCTTAGGTTCAAGTGAAGATACAAAAGAATAGTGTTCACAAAATGAAGCTACTCTAGAGCGAGTTTGAACACCCTTACTTACGTCACCCAATATTTGGTCAATTGGATGATCCTTGGCTATTGCATTGTGAATCTTGAAAATATTTTGCGGTTGATCCTTTTCTTCATCTTCAATAACTTGAACATCGTTTGTTGTGGAGGAAGAGGGTGGTTCCACTTGTCTAGATGAGCTTGGTGATGTTGGATCCTCTTTTGGTTTGATGTCTCCGATTTGCATGTTCTCCATTGCCTTGCGAAGACTTTCATCTCCTACATCATCCAAGTTCTCGTGCTCTTCTTGAGAGCCGTTAGTTTCATCAAATTGAATATCACATGATTCTTCCACTAACCCCGAATTTTTATTAAAGACCCTATAGGCTTTACTATTTGAGGAATACCCTAAAAGGAAGCCTTCATCACATCGACTTTGAAATTTTGAGAGCCGAACACCTTTTTTTAGAATATAACATTTGCAACCAAATACTCTAAAGTAAGAGATGTTCGGTCTCCTTCCAACAAGAAGCTCATAGGAAGTCTTTTTCAAGAGTCGATGTAAATAGAGGCGATTTATGGCATGACATGCGGTGTTAATAGCTTCCGCCAAAACTTGTCGGAAGTATTATATTCATCAAGTATTGTCCTAGCCATTTCAATTAATGTTCGATTTTTCCTCTCTACAACTCCATTTTGCTCCGAGTGTAGGTAGTGGAAAGTTCGTGCTTTATTCCAAGTTCATCACAAAAGTCTTCAACTTTTGTATTTTTGAACTCGGAACCATTGTCACTCCTAATTTTCTTTATTTTAAAATCAAATTCATTTTGAGCCCTTTTGAAAAACTTTTGAAAATCCCGGAGGTTTCACTTTTGTCATTTAGGAAGAAGACCCATGTATATCTAGAGTAATCATCCACAATGACTAAACAATAGCTATTACCTCCAATGCTCTTATAGGTTGTTGGCCCGAACAAATCCATATGTAAGAGCGCTAATGGCCTAGAGGTTGACATGATACTTTTGGAAGGATGAGAATTAGCGACTTGTTTTCCGGCTTGACAAGCACTACAAAGTCGATTTTTCTCAAACTTTACATCCTTCAAGCCAACCACTAAGTCATGCTTAAAAGCTTTTAAGTTGAATCATTCCCACATGACCTAGCCTTCTATGCCACAACCAACCCAAAGAAGTTTTTGCAATTAAACAAGTTTTTAAACAGACTCATTTGAAGAAAAATCTACCAAATAGAGATTCCCAAATCTAAAGCCTTTAAAGACTAGTTCATTATTATTATCTTTTGAGATTACAACATTTTCTTTTGAGAATGAGCATGTTAAGCCTAGATCACATATTTGAGCAACGGATAGCAAGTTGAAATTTAATGATTCAACTAAAGATACATTAGAAATGGAAAGGTCGTTTGAGATAGCGATTTTACCCAATCCTAATACCTGTCCTTTGCTATTATCTCCAAATGTGATTTTGTCATTGCTTCCATTCTCAAATGTGGTGAACATCTTCCGGTCTCCGGTCATATGTTGGGTGCAACCGCTATCCAACACCCAATGCCTTCCACCGGTTTTGTAATTCACCTACAAAAGAAGATCAAGTTCTTTTAGGTACCCAAATTTGTTTGGGTCCTTGGAGGTTAGTGACCAAGGTCTTGGGTACCCAAATGGATTTCTTTTTAGCACCCAAAATCGAGGTGCCAATGAAATGAGCAATAACATTTCCATTTGTGGATTTTCTAAGCATATAACAAGAATCATATAAACCAATGGAATGCATGTTATTCCTAGAACAATCATTTTGAATATGTCCAATACACCGGCATTTTGTGCAATACTTACCATTTTCCTTTACAAACCTTGGTGGCTTGTATACCGGCTTCTTACCCTTTTGGGGGACATATCCAAGTCCCTCTTTGTTAAAAGAGCATCTTTGATCGCTTAGTAACTTATCAAGGGTTTCCTTTCCCTTGTAAGCCCTCTCTAAACTTTTGTTTAATTTTAGCACTTGTTCTTTTAAATTTTTGTTTTCATTAGCAATGATATCATTATGGACAAGATTTAAAGCATTTCTAGAATCTACACTTGATGAACAAGGTATGGCAAGTAAATCATCACAACAAGTAGATATGCTAGACTTTGAAATTTCTATACTAGACATTTCATTCAAGATATTGCAAGTAACTCCAATGCTAGTACTAGATTTGTGATTTTCTTGGAGAAGCAAATCATGAGCTTCCTTTAGCTCCTCATAAGAGTCTTTGAGAGAGGTGTGTTCTCTCTTTAAGACCTTAAACTTTGATTTTTCTTTTCCAAGAAATTCATTCAATTCAACTAGCATATTCATCAAGTCATTCATATGAAGGCTCATCATCATCAAGCAAGTTTACCTTTTCTCCTTTAGCCATAAGGCATGTAGGAGTGGAGAATAGTGATGGAGCCTCCTTGATTGCAATGCCCACAAGCCCTTTCTTCTTGGGAGATTCGTCCTCGCTTGAGTCGGAGTCCGAATACTCCTCTTCGGAGTTCCACTCACCAATATGGGCTTCATTCTTTCCATCCTTGTGAAGCTTCTTGAAAAGTTTCTTCTTGCCGTTGTAGTTCTTCTTCTTTGATGACTTCTCCTTGTCATCCTTCTTTGTTGGACATTGAGAGGCAATGTGCCCCTTCTCATCACATTCATAGCAACGAATGTTGCTAAACTTCTTGTTGGAGGAGGAATGCCATTTCTTGGTCTTCTCATGGCTTGTACTCCGAAATGGGCGTCTTCTCATGAACTTCTTCATTCTTCTTACTAGAAGCGCAAATTCTTCTTCGGAGTCCTCCTCATCATCTTCTTCGGATTCTTCACTCATTACCGCTTTAGCCTTGAAAGCGGTGATCTTCTTATTCTTGGAAGAAGATTGCTCCAAGAGCTCTTCCTTGTCTTTCTTGTAGAGCTCATTGGTGATGAGGTTGCCCAACAATTGCGTTGGTGTCATTCTTGCCAATTCCGGTGAGTTGAGGAAGAGAGTCACCAACACTTCATATTTCTCCGGCAAGGCCCTAAGCATCTTTCGAACAATATCAAGATCGGAAAGGTTAGTTCCAAGGCCCTTAAGCTCATTCACAATGTTGTTGAGCCTTGAGTACATCTCATTGATGTCTTCATGGGGCAACATTGTGAATGTCTCATATTTGATCCTAAGCCGATGCAATTTGGCCTCCTTGACCGTGGATGTCCCTTCATGTATTTCCGAAAGGGTAGTCCAAATAGCATGAGCCGTCTCAAGATTGCTCACCCTATTGAACTCATCCGCGTTCAAGGCTCCAAATAGAGCATTCATAGCTTGGGCGTCTAAATGAGCATTACGCCCGTCTTGATCCATTGGGTGATCCGGATCAATATGTGAAGGAGGCCACCCTACTGCTTATTCGTTTGATGACTAGTAACGAAATGCTACCTCCTACAGGCACTCTAGGAAGGGAGTCAAACGCGGCATGGACCGGACGACGAAGATAGAGGGGTGGACAGCGTAGTGGGATGGTGTGCTTCAAGACTATGTGAAGGAGGCCACCCTCTACGACAGCAGTGTGTACGCGGAGTATCTACGCTAGTACCAGCCTTGGACACGTACCAGACTGGTACATGTCATTGACCTACCCATAGCACACGTTGCCGCACTGACTAGCACGTACCCCGCACACCTCGCGCGTGTAAGATCGAGGAGGCCGACTAGAGGGGGGGTGAATAGGAGGTTTTAAAATTTTCGTCTAATTCCAATTAGCAATTTTAAACTTGATGGATTGATAGAGCAAGATAACACTAACACTAGCACAAGTAATCGACTAAGAGCAATAACGAATGGTAGAGAACAACAATTGCTACTCTAACTAAGCAAGCAATCAAGTAATATGAATGAAGAGCGTTGCTTGAAAGAAAATGATCACAAGAGAGCAAACCACAATTGACACGATTACTTTTTACCGTGGTGATCGGAGACTTGCCGGTCTCCCCTAGTCCACGTTGAGGTAAGCCCGAACGAATCGGACCGGCTCCACAAATGAGCCTAAGCACCTCGATCACTATTGGATGCCCTTTCCCTCTCCGGGTAGGCGAGCTCCAAGCCTTCACAACCTTCCGGGCCTTCTCACAATCTTCTTGAGAAGATCACCAAACTCCGCTAAGCCGTCTAGGTGCCGGCAAGCACCAAGAGAATGGACCATCGCGCTTGATCTCACTCAAGTGCTCAATGGATCAACTAGAATGCAATGCACTTGAATTTTGGGTCAACTACCTCAAATGAATGCACAAGGAGTGAATGCGGTGTGAGAGGTTGCACTAGGCTCAAATGTATTCAATGGATGTTCAACAACATGTCCAAGTTCTGGTGGGGGTGTATTTATACCCTCACCAACCTCAAATAGCCGTTACAATAAACAATCCTGAAAAATCAGGAAATCCGGAACTACCGCAGTAAAACCGCGGTACTTCCGACCCTCGACCGGTCGAACGGCTATGTCGAGAGTCGGCAACCGTTGGTCAATGAGTGCGGTACTACCGCCGTTGAAATCGTGGTACTTCCGGACGTCCGGAAGTTCCGCTCTAAGACCCGGTACTTCCGATCTCAATGAGTCTAAGTCTTATTCTCGGCGCTCTCTGGAAATAACGTTCCGCACAGGTATCCGGAACTTCCTCACATGTGGTAGTTCCGCAGTCAACCGCGGTACTTCCGTTTCCGAGAGGCTGTTAAACTCCGGCGCTCGAAATAAAGTTCCGCTCGGGTGCCCGGTACTACCGGCCATCCGGTAGTTCCGCAGGTCAACCCGCGGTACTTCCGTTTTCCGAGAGACTAAGTCTGAGTCCGGGTGCTCTCTGGAAAAACGTTCCGGCCGGGCGCCCGGTACTACCGGACCTGCGGTAGTTCCGTCCAATACACACCGGAACTACCGGATTTTCTGACAATGCACTGATTTGATTTAATTTTAATTTCTAAGTGTGTGCATGATCCTAAATTGATCCAAAGGGCACATTTGAACATGATCAAGCAATCACCATGATCCCTCTTAATAGTACGGCGTCTATCCTATAATCCGGTCTTCCAACCTAACTCCAAGACCGGTAAAATAAAATAGATACCTAAACTATTTACCTTGTCGCCTAGAGATCTTGAATCTTCATGGGAAATTTTGTGAGCCTTTTCTTTGCCATTTGAACTATCCTTTCAAACACTTAATGCACACATTAGTCCCATATTCACATAAATTCATTAATTACCAAAACTAATATTTTTAGGGGCCTAGATGCTTTCAATCTCCCCCTTTTTGGTAATTGATGACAACAAGAGCAATTTATGAGAAGAATTTAAGATTTGGATATACTCCTAGTTTGCAAGATGTATATCACAAGGTCTTTGAAATTTTAGCAATTTTAGAACATGGGGAATTTATGCATTTTAGAAACTAATAAGAAAGAGCTCCCCCTAAACATGTGCATCAGATTTTGCAGGAATTTATTAGGCATGATTACATCATAGCATTTCAGCACATTCACCAAAATTCAAAGATACGCAATAGACAAGTAAATAAGCATTGCATTAAGGACATGACATAGTTCATTACAATGCATCAGAAATTAAAATACTAAACATCCACGAGTTTAAACCACACAATAAGCATTACATGGTTCATTTCACCATACTTTATTACAACGATAGATAAGACTTAAAAACTTCTCCTTGCTACAATTTCTCCCCCTTTGGCATCGAAATACCAAAAAGAGGAGCTAGTCGCTGCGCAGATGGGAGAAGGAGGACCACGGCGACGAGTGCGACGACCATAGCGGACTGGAGAAGGCGGATGAACTGCACTCTCCAAGGCTGATACGCGATCACCAAGAGAAGACACAGTGGAGATCAAGACATCCTGGCGCTCCTCCAGCCTGAGTATGGCGGAGTAAATCTGGGAAAGCGACACATCGCCTCGCTCGGGAGGAGGATCGCACTGCTTGATGCCGAGGCCGAGGCCGAGACCGAGACCGAGATCGAGCACGGTACGAGCAGAGCAGAACAGAGGCTCGCACGTGGCTTGTATGGCTTTGTGCGGGGTGCAGAGTGCTCCTTGGTATCCAGTCTTCCGAATGATCACAGCCATGATAAATGGTGCAAAGTTGATCCTTTTCTGTTTGTCGTTCTTATTGGCGTCGATCCCCCTGATGATAAGATCCACCACATCAAACTTTTGGCCGCGCATAATGTAATCAATTACATTCCACGCATGGCCACAAATAGCATCATAATTCCCACTCTTGGGAAGAATGGTGTGGTTGATGATCCTGTTGACAAGGCTGGGAATAGGGAGTAAGCCATTTGTCGTCCCTAGTGACCGTTCAGCAGCTTGGTCATAGTACTCTGAATATGCAGCAATAGGAAGAGCTCGCTTGCTGAACACCTTCTCATAGGCACTGGTTTCCGTCCCAAGTGCTAACTCAAACTCGTGCCTGGTGCACTCAATGAATTGGGTCCCTATCATCCAACTCAGAT
Source organism: Dendrocalamus sinicus (assembly GCA_036346575.1). Classification (NCBI taxonomy): domain Eukaryota; kingdom Viridiplantae; phylum Streptophyta; class Magnoliopsida; order Poales; family Poaceae; genus Dendrocalamus; species Dendrocalamus sinicus. The sequence continues at coordinate 10,641,185 of CM070669.1, read as the reverse complement.
GCTCAAAGTTGGGAGAGATGTACAGGGTAGCATAGAACTGCCTGATCATGTTGTCCATATGGTTGCATTTGAATGCAACAAGTTGATGGATATCGGCTCGCTGAAAGAGCTGATTAGCACCACTGAACTTGTCGATCTGCGACAAGTGATCCCAGTCCACATACTTATGTGCAGCAAATTTGCGAGCCGGAGGTCGCACGCCCGCGCCTGGTGCACACACAGTGCATCCACCGGGGCCGCCCCGACCGGCACGGCACCATGCGAGGGGCTCTACTTGGCCACATCCTACACCACCTCAGCCTGACGAGGTCGGGGTCAACCTAGGCACGGGCTCCTATATCGCCAGGGCAGTAGTTTGCCCATCCTCCGTACATCTCGAGCTTCCCCATGCAGGGCGCGTACTCCGTGTTGTACGTCCCTCTAGACGGCTTCGACTATGCCATGGTGTTAGCTGAGGGTACACTTCGCTTCTTTTTAGTTTTATCCCATCCCTTTATCTGACGAACTAATAATATTTGCACTGCAGGTCTTGTACCCCCCGATGAAGGATGTGGGGCCTCCCCGGGCCAGGACAATATGGAACAATACTTTTCGGACTAGACTGGCCAAGCGACGGGCTCTGCACCTCAAGCCACACCCCCGGAGGTTCTCTCCAGGCGTGTCCTCATCGGTGCACTAGTGGCCATACAGGCAGTGGTGTAGTCTACTTCTCCAAATTTGGGACGTGTGCGATGGTTTTTTGACCGTCTTACCTTGTCGGGGCGTTGTCATCTGGTGCTGGGGAAGACGACCAAGTGGGGCTGTATGGGAGGACACCGAAGCAGAGATAAAGGGGGCCAGGGTGGCGGTAGGGGGCTGGGGTGCTATTGGGGGCGGTTAGTGCTGGCGGTACACTTGTTGTTCATGTAGTGCTTATGTTTCTTATTTACATAATGATGTTTGCAATGTGCTTTATGACACAGGACAGCTTTGCACAATGACAAGATCACATGGACTAGCTTTGTACAGTAGGAAGATCAGACGGTCCAGCTTTGCGCAGCAACTACACTAGACATCACAGCTTTTTGTAGTGACAAGACTACACGGGCCAGCTTCACGTAGCGATATGACCACATGGGGGACCTTCGCACCGTGACAAGACCATAGGCGCTAGCTTTGTGCAGTGACTACAATAGATGAGATAGCTTAGCACACCAACAAGACCAAACAGGGCAGCTTTGCACAGTGAGACGACTAGACATAACATCTTTACGCAGCGACAAGACCACAAGGGCCAGCATTGTGCAGCAACATGACCGTATGAGCCAGCTTTGCACAGTGCGAAGACCAAACGGTTCAGCTTTGCACAACGAGTACACCAGATAAGACAGCTTTGCGCAGCGACAAGACCACATGGGCCAGCTTTGCGCAGCGACAAGACCAAAAGGTGCAGCTTTGTGTAGTGTGAAGACCTCCTGACCAGTTTTTGCGTACCAGAAAGATCACACTGTGTAGCTTAGTGCAGTGACAAGACCACATGAGACATCTTCATGCAGCGAGAAGGCCACACGTGGCCCTATGAAAGGAGGACGAAGAGATTTTGGAGAGAATACTACATAAGCAAACCCAAAACTACACCGGCGCTTGTTTCACCACACCGGGATGGATAAGAGATAGAAGAAGCAATGGGATAAGATGATGAAGCAATGGGAGGAGACCCACGGCCCGTGATGAAAAAGCAAGAGCTGCTGTGGCCTTGGCAGAATAAGCCGAGCGTGCTACGAGGTCTGTTCCCCGCAATGACGCCACACATAGTAACAACCCCATCCAGAACATTCCTACCAAGCGTTCGCCACAACACCCACCCGATGGGAAGACACCCCCCTTTGTTGGTGCCGGGCCCCGTGCAAGTTCTTCAAGTCTAAGCACCGCCTCAGTCTAGGTATGCATTACTGGGGTTGCACAAACTAGTCCAGTGACTATCCTGACCGCCGTCTGGACACCGCCACCTGTTGGCAACCGGTAAGGACCAGGTGCACTGTGTTCCCCTACTTTTTCTCCTTTAAAGTACACACTAACAACCTCTCCCGTGTATCCACAGTCCCTGGAACCCCTATGTGGCTACCGCAAATGGATCGATCTTGAGATCCACCTAGAGGACCAGTGGGCCCTTGACTTCGAGGAGTGGAACGTCAAAGGGTCCTGCGAGATCCGGGACGAGGAGCGCCACAAGCACGAGCAAACCGAGCATATACATTGGGAGACAAAGCTCATCTCGAAGCATGCATGTGCAGGGAGCGCGACAAAAAGAGGGAAATGACGGCTAAGGCAAAAGAGGTGTAACATCCTGAAGTTTTTAAATTTGAAAATATGGAGTTTGAGTTATTTTTGTCTATTATAATATTTGAATTTGGATTTTCATGGTGTTTTTAAATTTTTATTGAGCTCTCAAAAGTTAAAGAAATTCAAGAAAGATAAAAACAAAATCAATGCTACACATAGGAATATACAAATAAAGGAAACTTAAAATCTAAATAAAGAATATGAAAAGATGATCCATAAACTACCAAGTTGAGAAATGAAAATAAGCGTAAAATAATATTCCTAAAAGTGTTGGCAAGCAATTTAAAGGAAGCTAGCAAGTGTATATAAGTGCAAACAAATATGAATAATAATGTATGTATATATGTACATGTATACTATGTGAGAGAGTAAATAAATTAATATATGGGTACATACACAAAAATCAGAGAAAAGTAAAAATACATGTATAGGTATATATCTCAAAACCTATGTGCAAATGTATATGTAAGTGTAAAATTCAAATGCAAAAGCAAAAGTAAAAGAAAAAGAAAAAAAAATGAAACAGTCGGGCCGGCCGTTACCCCGGCCCAGCTCCTCTCCGCATGGGCCAGCGCCCCGCGGCCCATCTTCTCGCGCGCGCCCGCTCTCACTGGCGAGCGGACCCCGCTCTCTCGCGCCCCTCCTTCCGGTGGCCGGTGGACCCGCCTCCACCCGCGTCTCTCCCTCTGCGCCGCGGGCCCGAAGCGTCAGCGCTTCCTTCTTCCTCCCTCTTCTTCCTCCACGCGCCAGCGCCGCTCCTCTCCCTCGCGCTCGCGCCTGCCGCAGCTGATCTTTCCCTCTCCCTCTCTCACCTCGCGGGCAGGTTCGAAGTATCTCGTCGTCTCTCTCCCGCGCAATCCCGAAGGGGATCGCGTTCATCCCCCCTCGCTAGCGGAACAGGGTGGAGGCCGCTGTAGCATTGCCGCGCGTCCCCTCTCCCGGCTATAAAAGCCTTGCCTGGGAGCTTCAACCGCGTCTCAGCTCCCTCCTCTCCCCTTACCTAGCTGCAATTGCACAGAGAAGCCCCCAATTCCCCGTCGGCCCCTCCTTCTTCCCGAACTCCGGCGCCACCCTCCCCGCCGACCCCAGCCGCCTCCGAGCAATCCTTTGCTCCCAGAGCATCAGGGAAGCAAGGCGGAGCTATTCCCGGTCTCCTCCGCACCTCCCGAAGCCCGTAGCCCACCGTCGCCGGAGCTCCCACCCGAGCCTCCGCCGTCACATGCCGCCGGCCCGCCACCGTGCTCCTCCATCCCCTCTGACACCACCAGGAGCTTCACCACCACGCGAAGTTTATATATCACGAAGCCCCCGAGCCTCTCCGGCCACCACTCGCCGCCGGCGCCGCCGTCCTCTTCTTCCTCTGTCTGGAACCCTCCCGGAGCGACTTCAAGGGGATTATTTACCCCTATAGGGTAAGCATCGCTCGGGCGAACCGAGTGGCTTTCAGCGTTATCTCTTCCTCCCTCGTGCTCCCGCGGCGCGCGTTCGAGCCTCCAGCTCCGGGCGTAGCGGTCGAGTTTCTTTTAAATTCTCAGCTGACAGGTGGGCCCCGTTCGTCAGCCGCTGCGGGACCGCAGGCTCACTGACAGTCGGACCCCACTCGTCAATGTCTAACGCACGCCGACAAATGGACCCCACCGGTCATAGACACAAGAATAAGGAAAAGATAAAAATTAAAATATGACATGTGGGTCCCACTGGCAGAAATTTATTAATTTTGGGATTTAACTGAACTGAAATATTCAAATGGGCATAACTTATTCATTTTAACTCCAAATTGGATGAGACAAATTTCTAAATTCATCTAAAATCAAGATCTGTCCAATGGAACTGAAATCATGAATTTTAGAGCTCATTAGAATTTTAGTGATATTTACTGTGGTTTGCATAATTGAATTAAAAGACTAAAATGCAAATTAAGGGAAGTAATAAAAGAAATCTATTTTGGTTAAATGTTCAAATTTAAAAGACTACCAATAATTATAATTAAAATCTATGCCCGTATTTGACATGCCTCCATTACATAAAATTTTAGCCGTAGGTTTTGCTAGTTAATAAATATTGAAATACAACTTTGTACATAAGCCTTGTTAGACAGATACGTTTATATTAAAACTAGTAACAACTAAAATGTAGAGCCTTACTACGCGAATGTATATATATGTATATATATATATATATAAGCATCTATAAGTATATGGAAGTAAGCAGTTAGAGAAATGTGGATAGCATGTATGCGACCCATTAACAATCATACTAGTGCAATTTTTATACACCTTAGACCCTATTGCAAATATAAACCCTATCATTAGCATACTGCCAACCATAAAATCTTAAATAGCAGCTAAAGTAGGAGCAAGCTAATAATAGTGCAATTAATTAGGTCTTGATACTAGCTTTGGTACATGGTACATAATAAACATTAAGTATAATGGTATATAAAGCAAGCTGGGACTCGTACCAATGGATCATAGTTTGAATTAAACTTAAACTAACGATAAACGAAGATACATAAAACATGGTAATGGGATTATTGAAGATTTATAGAATAAGTACAGATCTCATCCATCACCCGCTTTGCCTTTACCATAACCTAAGTTGCAAGGAATACTTACCTGAAGATAAAATTTATACACTAAACTCCTACACCAGTCCATAGATCTAACCTAACTCATGGAACTTCCTTGATAAATAATAAAAGAAACTATTAATAAAAGGTTAAGACATCATTCTCTGCCACCAGCCTTGCCTCAAATTACCCAAATCACCTAATAATTCATAACAATACAAAAGTTGAATTTACTTGGAGCTATTTGGATCTTTTGAGTTATTTGCTTTCTTTTTGGATTCAGTCGTTTGTCGCGTAATTAGAAACTGAAGTTCGAAGATTCCACGGATCAGGCATGATCAAGAGCGAATCGAAGGTTAAGCCCTAGAAGCACCAGAGAATCCGGATCCCGACCACTGTGCCCAAGGCGAGTCAATACTTTGATCATGTTGAACCTACATTTCATGCAAATTACTTTGTTTTAAATTAACAAATTGCATGCTGTTATTTTTATGCAAATACATGCTAAATTTGATATTCTAGTTACATGCCTATCGTTTGCCTTGAATAATATTACGCCTCCTTTGGAATATTGGAATGTGTGAACCTTGTCGCCCTAGCAAAATTATAGTAGTAACCTTTCGAAAATAAGTCCGTAATTTATATGCCGTGCTTAGTATTGTTTAGGTAATCATGGGCGCGAGAGCGCCCAAGCATCACTTTTAATCCTGAGAAAAACTGGTTGGGCAGTCATGGTGGTAATGACTAATAAATGTTGGATATGATTATTTTATGTTTCCAAAAATCCCAACATGCTTTAATATCTGGGCGGATTGGTTCGATGGTGTGAGAGTGTGGTGCAGTGGAAGCACAAAGTGGTTAGTGGTAGACCGCCCAGATACCACTAAGGACCGAATCTCGTCATGACCTCCCGGGTAAAACAGTACAACCACAAGTCTGTAAATTACAACTTGGCTTAGTAGATTTACCGGACCCTAGAAGTCATCCTTCCAGGAGGTGGTGTGGGATAGTGCAAGCGGCAGTCTGTGTGACGGCTTGAATGGGACACCCGGGTAGGGTGAAGTTCTGCTGTGGCGGGCTAGCAGGGGTGGGGAGCCAGCTGCTAGACATTCAGAAGGAGGACATCCCGCACAACGTATGGGACCCACCGCAAGTGGGAGCGACCCATAGGGTGAAATGATGGAAGGGGCGAGGTACTTTGAAAAGTTACTGTGATGGTCTGCTCAACCACATGACTAAGGAATCGTGTGGGGCAACGAGTTGATTGTCTCTTGTGGTGAAAGTGTACAAACTCTGCAGAGTCAAAACTATTCGAATAGCCGTGCCCACGGTCAAGGGCGGACATGGGAACTTAACCAGATATAGTTCTATTTCAAAATGATTTATGAATGGGAATGGAAAAGTGGAAGGGCAGTGTAAGGCCCTAGTTTGGAATTGTCCTGGGTGTCGTCCCAGTGGTAAGTTAAGCGGCTATAACGCTGAAAAATGTCATACGGTGTGATGCTGTATGTATGGAGAAATTATGGTGATATTAGGCATATGGTGTGATGCCATATGTATGGAAATTCATATTAATATTCCTTGAACATTATGTTTTTGCTCAAAACTGCTAGGTCGTAGGGAATTTTTATATAATTGTATTCAAAAGCACTTTTCGCAAAAATAAAATAACCTGAGCCTTCCTTTGATAAGCCATGCATATTATCTACTTGCATTCTGTGTATTGGCTCGCTGAGCACGGGGTCGGAGTGCTCACGCTCGCTTTTGCGACAAATTCAGAAGCGGGAATCAGATCACTGCGCTTCAACAATACTTTTGGATCATGATGGCAAAGAAGATGAAGATGTCGAGAACTAGGCCGCGAACCTCCAGTTGGCTGCCTGTGGGCATGTCCTGAAGGTCCCACCTGTGTGCTTCATTCTTCCGCTGCTGCAACTTTTGAATTTCGGCCTAATCGGCCCATGAGTAAGTTTATTATTTTAATTATGCTTCCGCATGATATGTAATTTTATATCCATTACTGTAACTGTGTGCACTATCTACTGATCCAGGGAATAGTGCAGTTAAACACAGTAGATTCCGGATTGTAAAATCTGGGTCTGACAAGAGGCTACCGAGGAGTTCAATGCCGAGCTCGCAAGGAAGGGAAAATGGCCCCGATCCACGTAATAGGTAGTATGAGCAGTTGGGTTTGTTGCGTTGTATATGATGCTCTATGTTATGCATGTAATCAAACCCTACGCGTTGTGTTACTCCCAATTGTACTATGAAGTCTATTTTAATTCAGATAAGTTTATTTTCTCGTCTTCTCACATTCAATTATTCCCTAGCAAGTCATCTAACAACATTAACAAGCCAGTTCACCTCCGTGTACGAATTCCCAGTAACATCACAATATCACTTACCGTCGTACTTACCGATCTTTCTTATTTCTATCATTCTTAAAAAAGGTTTCACGAATTTTTTTACACTACAACAACATACAATGATCGCAAACTTTTATTGTGAATCCAACAATTATCTACCATTCATAATCTACAAAAATAAAAAATAGATAAACCTACACTGCCTCCTATTTGCAGTCACTGCACAGCTGAGCGACTGCAATTGCATTCGCCCAGCCGCTGGGCGACATGCTGCAGTTTCCGAAACTTTGAACAACTGCAACCTATCACCCAACGGCCCACGGACAGTTTTCATATCGCTTAGTCGTTGGGCGATATGCTCCAGTCACCCGACGGTTAGACGACTGGAGTCTATTTCTGTAAAAAAAATATTTAGATAGACATATTTCTATTATTTCAAATAAAAAAACAGGTTATTTATAAAAAAAAACCTGCTGCTGCTTCGGAATGCCCATGGCCTGGACATCCCGAGCCGCTCTGCGTGCGCACCGCTGTGCGTGGGACCCGCCATATTGACCACTTGCGCCTGCACCTCCTGCAGTGCGCTTTCTTTTTTTCCTCCGCTTTGACGTTCTGCGCCAGCCCCAGCGCATGTCCTGGGACTCCTCACGCGTGGGGCTCGCCGCCTGCAGCAGCGCGTAACTCGTCGCGAAAGCCTGAAACAGAATTTTGTTTGCCTTGTCACCTGGCTACTTCCAACAGCTCTTCTGACAAATCGACTTATAAATTTTCAAAAAAATTTATAAAAATAGTTTGGAGTTCTTTTTATCTTCATCAACATATCACAATTCTTGTTATAGACATGTAAAAATTTATCCAAAAGCACCACTCTACACCCTTTTTCTGTCGACTGAGAATGATGTTGCACAGATTCGGTATAAAATAAATTTTAGACAACATCTTCTGATCGCCGTTCTTGCATTGCAACAGCATCGAACCTTTACCTCTTACCTGCACCATGGAGCCTTCGCCATACTTTATTTTGCCCGAAATCTTCTCATTGAGCTCATCAGCTCATGGAACATGGAGCGATCTCCGGTCATGTGATTATATGCTCCATTGTTCAAGTACCGCAGATCAGTGTGATCGTGGCTGCTTTTCTTCTTACATAGTTTAGAAATCACATTCTCCTCATTCAACATCACCATGCCCGACAGCTCTTTAACACATAAAGAGAGAAACAATATCAGCTTGTCATCCTCACGAGCTCGGGTGAGGTTTACCTCACTGATCTTCTTCTTGCTTTGGCAATCTGAAGTGTAGTGCTCGTACTTGTCGCAG